>OV656755.1:7500000-10000000 GCA_927399505.1 Luperina testacea
TTAGGTTTAATATCACAAAGGTAAACTGGACAAGCCTCCGGCGCACTTGAATAGGATTTTCCGCGTATAATATGAACTGCCTTTGATCACACTACAATGGTGTCCGTCCTCGAAGGTGCACTTGTATCGACTCCAACGCAAATGCCAAGTTAGTTGAAAAGTTGCAGTTGGTCAGTTTAAATTAAAAAAAAAATCATTCGCTTGGAAATGGCGGTAACATTAGACTTCCTGTACTTATTACGCTAGTGTGTGATTTGTTTAAAAGAGACCATGACCTCTGATTTTATTTCGACATTTCTTCTAAGGGATCAGTCGACTAGGAAATACCGCTGCTATTTAGTTTTAAAATATTGACCATAAAATTACGTGTAAAAGTGTTTTAAAAGATCTACTTACAGAAATAAACATCATTTCATTTCACATTATTATTATTATTGGCACGTTAGGAAGACGATTATATTTCATTTAATTTCACCGGCTGGTTTTAATTATTTTTCGGAGAAATTTGCAACATTACCAATTCAGTTTCCAACAGGGTTGTAGTACTATGTATTTTATAAGTGTATATGCTTACTACTGATTATGGGATTGTTTATTTACCCTACATTCCGATCTTGTTTCAAAATAATAGTTTAAATGTAAGCTGAATGAGATAATAAAACGTTTACTCCAAATTAAAATTTCTTTTAAACACAAACTGAAAAGCCGTTTAATAAAACAACGTGAATACTTAAACTGTGAATTTCCTTCGCAAATGGAATTCTGGGCAACTCCCGCTCCCGACCGAAACTCGTTCGGGAATTTTACAACAGCGTCCAAACGCACGTTGTTGTGGAAAATTGTTGGCGTTCCATTCCATTTTTAATCATTGAGATCGCTAACACACCTCGAAAATTATGAGGGAATAAAGAGGAATGGAACATTTAGAAGTTTTAGAGTTAGTTGTTTGATTTTTTTCAGGGATTGATGCGTATTTCCATTCTATACAAGGCCAGAACGCAAGGGTGTGAAACTAATCGCGTATGGATTGGAAATCACTTTTTTACTAAGGTCTTCCAATCTATACAAGAGGAGTACGCAAATACTCGCGTATACTTCGTAGTAACCTAACTAACTACCTTATTCCATAATATACAGTGCCAGTATGCATACGGACTAATCGTGTATAGATCGGAAGAAGCGCGCCGAACTGTAGATTGCAATCATACGCCAGCAGTTGCATGCTCGCCATTTTGATTTGTTGACCTCCGTATCTGGGGGCACGGGAGTGCTTACTCGATGCCCTTACGCTTCGCTTGGCTCGTCTTGCCCCCGCCAAGACGTGAAGCGTAAGGGCATTACCTACCTTTTCTCGCAGCGTTTCGTCGTTTTTTTTTGAACCCTCATATCTTGGGTTTGGATTATACCAGATAAACAAAATTCTCGGGATATGATGTCAATAGTGAACTTATGATGATGAGAATGGGACTCCCTTTTCCGCACTTAGACTCCCATTCGGTCCATTGTGCGTGGGGATTCTGGCTAACAGAGCCAGCCTAGCTCCGCCCAAAAGCAAAGAAGCTTCCTGGGTGCTTCACAGGCTTCGCGGCGCGACCTCATTGTTCCGAGGATTTCTGCACGTTGAGAAGCCACGGCCTCGCATACCAGCATTCAATCACAATCTGAATCACTTCGAAGGATATTGCTAATGCTTCATATGTTCGAAAATTTGTCTACTCAACACCGTAAATAACGCAATGTGATTCATTGCGTTATTTCCAAGCTATCAAGTGGAGATTGTTACAGAGTAGATTGGCTGGTATCGCTCTTCTTATTCTATATACCAAACTTACCAAACTTCTTTTTTGAATGCACATAGTAGCACTGTCTGTATTATGTCTTATTGATCGTCTTACCTGAAACCAAAGAAAAATTAATTTAAAAAAATTACATTTTTGATTATTCCACGTCGATAGCAATTTCTTGTTCGCGCCGTAAATTAGTATTTGTGGAAGACCGCGCCAGGATTTACTTGTAGCCCCTTTTAGGTAGGTAATATGGCTTCCACCAACTTTCCGCAAACTTGCCGGCAATTATGTATTTTATACGTTTTCCAACGTATGATTTTTACAAAGTGTATTTTTTAGAAATCTGAGTTTAATTTTGTGGATGAAGTATAATCAAAAAGCGAAGACATACATAATAAAATTCACGTATTCGGATTTTGATTTTAAGAGCACTGGAGGCCCATTAGAGCAGTGGTGGCCCAATGGGAGCAGAAGTACCCCAGTGGTAAAGGCCGCGACTTAAGAGTCGTAGGTTCGAACCCAGACAGAGTCTTTACTTTTTGTAAATCATATCATCACCATTGCTCTCAAAAACAGTGAAGGAAAACATCGTAAGGAAACCGGCACAACGGAAAATTCGAAGACATGGCCCACTCCTGTGTTCCCAGCAGGAGGAACAATATAGTCTGATTATCATTATATATTTATTCAAAACTAATCGGAAGGTCCATAAATTAAAATTACGTAACATAACATGCACAAGATATAAAAAATTCGCCGCTGCTCTATTCACAGATCCAACGGAGTAACAAAAACCAATTTTCTAAAATAAATGGAGTGTTGTGACAGTTTATTTGGAAGTTTCCATGTGAACTAACTATTTAATTAAAAAAAAAAAACTGAATGCTTTCAAATTGATAAAGCAAAAACCACCTGCAAAACGGAACGTAAGAGTTAATTATTTTAAAATATAGTTACAATAAAAGAGTGTATCGAATCCGATTACAGCAACATTGGTACATTTTTATTTCGCAGTTTTTTTTTTTTTTTTGTTTTCGCGAATATAGGTATCAGTAAAATAATGTCTGTGTTTTATGTAGGTACGCTTCTCATCCCGCGCAGGCCGCGGAGGCAAGCCCGCGCGTATTTTAATAAGTAACTTCGCCACACAATCCGATGCTGGCTCCGGTTTAATTTTAATCAGTCCACTTGTTGGAAATGTGTGTTAGAGGCAGGGCTTAAAATACCGGTATTTTTGGGAACTGGTACCCGATAGTACCCGTACTACTGGTACCGGTACCTACCAGACGTAGGACCTTACTTTTGGTATTTCTAATCAGTGTTAGTACCGGTACCATACAAATATTTCTGTAAGTTAGAGTGAAAAAACAGATATAGTAAGTAAACATGAGGAGATAACAGTTAAGGAGATTACAGGACCTAAACGCAAAAAACGCAAGCTTTAGAAACACTAAAAGTATATGATCGACTACAGTAAACAAAATCAGAAAAATATATGTTATTCTTCAGGATATACATATGTTAGGTAAATAGTGTGTTGAAAACATAATACAACTAATTTGATACGATAGAAAAAATCATGAAGATACCTCTAAAAACTTTCTTTGTACAATAAAAACCATACATATTACATACAATCATTCTGATTTTTGCTAGATTATTCTACAAGCAACATACTAAAGCACTAGTGTTTTAATTTTTAGTCCAAACAATAGATTTTTTGTAAATAGATAATTGCTTCATATTTTGCAATAAATTACCAGCGTTGTGTGATCATGTTTCTTTCTTTTCTATGCAGTCCAACAGTGACCGCGCTTTAGGTCATGTAGTCCCCTTAACAGACATTAGAAAAATTATTTTAAGGTTCTTCCTTCTTCTTACAGGTATGAGATTTGTGGTACACGGCCGGTACCTGAATTTGGTACCGGTACTTGTTGGGTAGAGTACAGCGGCGGTACCTGTCTGGTACCGGTACCCGGGTACCGAAATGGCAAGAACAGACAGACAGAGTTACTTTCGAATTTATAATATGGATTAGATGAGAGAATAACGATGAATAAGATTGTGCCGACTTCGTCCACGTGAATATTTTTTTTTTCCGGGGAAACACCACCCCAAACCCGTGGCATCGCATCGCTTGCCCGCGCTATTACTGCGTTTTCGCTTGGCGTTCTTTCTCACTCTTATACTTTTTGTTCGGCTCTAAAGGGTCCTAGCGTGATGTTAAGTAGCCTCAAGAATATGGCTACCGAACGCAAATAATTATTTTCAAATCCAACTGGTCCTACCTAGGTCCAGAGATTAGTATCTACGTTCAAACAAACAAACAAGCTCTTCAGCTGTATTAGTATAGATCTTGATCAAGTTCACCAAAACAAAAGTAGGAATATGGGCCACAGAAAAACAACAAAAAAATACGAAATTGCTGAAAAAAACACGAATTAATGATACCTTTTGTTACCTTCGCGAAAACAATAAACTTCTTACAATAATAGCTTCCGTCGGCGCCTCGGGAAAATTGTTAGTTTTATAAAAAGGCTGTAAGTAATTAGTCTCTTGTTTTTAAGGGATCTCATTGTCGAGTAAACTTCATTGTAGGGTTGAATTGTTGCTGAAACCCGTTTGTACTGAAATAATTGCTTGGATTTTTACATGACAAATCAAAAGTTTTAGCGTTATCGATAAAATAATCTACTGGTGATTATAATAAACATGTAACATTAAGCAATTTTCCGAACATAGTAGAGCACATATTAAAGTGTTGAATTAATTTCGTAACAAATACAACAAGCAGAGAGTAAAAAGAGCTCCGCCTTAGGTAGGTAGGTAATACGGGCTGGTGTCCGCAACTCCACGTCAATGCGCGTATTTTGCGTACGGGAGCTCCGCCTTAAGAACGAAGCAAATCTACATGAATTGAAACACTGAACAAACAACAGTTCATTATTTTCCCGCAGCGCGTGGTAAATGTCTACAATGAAAAGCGGTTCTTTTCTTTGAGACAGACTCTCTAGTTTAAACTTTAAAGTTAGCTGGCGGAAATGTCTGCAAGCTAAATTGCAGACGTGCTATTTAAAATTTCCTTTTTAATTTTTTAACTCCACCGTACGCATCGCTGACCGTGTTAGAAGAAATAGGGTTTCCCTTATGTATGATCAGTGTGTCCCACGGTCAACTTTATCTCAACTCATTTTAACTCATTATAATATTTTCCTTGTCGACAGAAATATTAAGAGGAAAAACAAACGGTGAAATGACAATAGGATGAGAAGCCAACAAAGGAGCCAACCAACCGACCAACTGGATGAAATGCAATTACGGTATTATGTTTTTAATGTGGGTTTTAACGTGGTTGCTTTTGACTTGGTTTAATGAATTCGATTGTGTGGAGGGTTCCGCAATTCAAGAATCATTTATTTGCAGAAAATATAGGTGCTACCAGTTGTTAAAGTTGGTGGTTTAATAAACAGTCCATAAGGTACAGTTTACTGGTAAATAAATATAAGCCTAGCACGCTACTGTGGAGTATCTTTTCCAAGTTAAAAAGCATGGCCGGGAACAAAAACCGGCCAAGTGCGTGTCGGCCCCTTGCATGCCAACCACTTGCATGATCAAAATGTACTATTATGACTATGTACCTGCTTACGTACTCGTGACGTGGCAGGTAATGTTGGCACGGCTCTCCCCCTGAATAAATAAAACTTCATCAACAGGTTGCTTGAAAAATGTTACGTCGTCGTTATGTCGTTGTCGGAAAATATGCCACGGGAACGTACTGCAGAGATTAAAAGTATATCATGTGTTAATCCTGATTATAGACTATTGGTGTGCCGAATTTCAACCAAATCCATTTAGCTGTTTTTAAGTCAATCCGGAACATACACCCACACAAACAGACAAAATGATAAAATCCTTACTATCTTTTTATATGTATAGATAAAACAATGTGTAAACACAATTCAGAAGCAAAATTGACCAAAAAGCAGTCTATAACGAAAGATTGCGCATAAACATAATCTAGATCCAAAAGTTTACAAACAGAGGCGAACACGTACTCAGAAGTGCTTATCAAACACTACTACAGACTGGTTACACACTGATGCCTTGATAGCGAGACTTAGCGACGCAAGTCAAACCTGCTCGCACAACTACATATTGTCCTAGTGATTTGCATACTGAGTCCGCGTGACAGTCCCTCCGACGATACAAAATAAATAACCGTCGCTCACGCCAATATGTGTACACAATCCACGGCACGACACGTAACAGTAACAGTTTTCACGACAGGTAACAGGCATACGCTGTCTTTTCCGCGTGTCACAGTGAATACAATACAAAGGTATGTCACAGATAACTTGGTTGCGTGGATTGCTCAGTTACACAGCATAGATTGTACCTACTACCTATTATAGCAGTAGGTCGAGTAACAGGTCGTTAGCTAATAAGCATAAAGCCCAAGAATTTTTTTTTGTAAGCGTGTTTTTCGTCGCTCTACTAGACGAAGGCTTGCCCTTTTTCCTCCCAAACATCCCTGTCTTGTGGGATCTCTGTAGGCCCTGCAAACACTTTCAGAACGTTATACCACTTTCGTCGTGGTCTACTTCGATGGCGATGTCCTCCGTCGATAATGGTGTAGAATATTTAAAGGAATACGTAGTATACCTACTAGGTACCCCTATTTGAAGCAGTCCGAAAAATTGAAAAACGTGTCTGTGGCGTTGGCTACAAGAGACAAGGTTGTAGCCCTGTGGACGAAAAAGAAGGTTATATCTAGAGATTCTCGTCTCGTCATTTAAAAGAGAAGCCTAGTATAATTTCACCTTTGGAGCAGCAAGATTAAGGCATGATTGCGAAGCCACAACAAAATCAGCAATGAAATTACGACGAACTAACTTCAACCCTCAAAGGGGAACTAGATGTCTTATCTAATTTATTTAATCTTCAAGAAACCTCACAAAACTAAACGTGTCCGAAGCAGTTTTCCCCTACAGGTTACACACTGCTCAGTTGAGAAAATTCTTGAATAAATAAAACTTAATCAACAGGTTGGCTGTAAAATGTTCCTTATGTCTGTTGCCGAACTCAAGGTTAACTGTTGACAGACACCCGCGGGGTGATTGTGTAACATACCAACAGTAGCAATGGCCTTCATTTTAACAGTTCAATAACATTCATTACGTTGTTTACATTGTTGAGCAGACAATTTTTTCGAATATATGAAGCAATGGATTGGCAATATCCTTCAAAATTATTTAGATTCTGATTGACAGTGTGCGACGTAATGGGGGTTTTCGTGAAAATTTACGAGACCAATTGGCAACACTTTGACAAGAGGTCTTCCATTTCGAAAATTAATATAAAATATATGATGACGTTCATCATTCGATTCATTCATTCGTTCATCATTAACATGACTAAAGAAAATATAGGCTCTTTGACGCCTGGACCTGACGTGTCAGTGCTGCCGCCTAGCGAACGTCATTTCAGAAAACCCTTTTACCAGAAAACGAAATTCATCGACGCGTCCAAATTAAACGCAAGACAAGTGATGCGATTCGCTGTCGATTAATTATTTCAACGATTCACAGCAGTTTACGCGCGGTTGACTATTTGTAAGTTAATCTTTGTTTTGATTTATTGTAATTTGTCTGCGAGGTGTATTACGAGTTATAGCTCATAGGATCGAACCCAGACAAGCGCTTTACTTTGTGTAAATTATTTCATCACATATTGCTCTCAAAATGATGAAGGAAAGCATCGTGAGGAAAAAAAACTAGAACATGTCACAGTTCTAGAACCAAAAATTCGAAGACATGTGGCATCTACCAACCCCAACTGAGCCTACGTGGTATATTGCGACCTACTCCCTCTCAGAGAGTGGAGGCCTGTGTCCCAGCAGTGGGAATAGGCTGATTAGGTTCTAAGTATGTTTGCGAGGTGAAATAAAGCTGCCACGGTCAAAAACTTGGGATGACAGATATAGGAAGATGTGGTGCTAAATGTTTTTAGAGTTTTGTGTGGAAGCGGCTCTAAGAAATTGTTACCTAGTTTGAAGTAGACGTAAATTAAGTTCCACTCTACGAAGTATCTTCTTGCTCAAGATAGCTCCAAAGTTCTACAAACTCGTACGTTCCAATTTACTTCAGAGATTAGGAGGGAAAGTTGTTGAATAAATGAAACTTAATCAACAGGTTGGCTGTAAAATGTAACTTATGCCTGCCACCTCGTGAGGTAACCGGCGAAAACACACGTCCACACGGACGTAAAAATATCGCGACGGGATATTATTGCGCACTAGATTTTCAACTCTCGGTGTTGAGCCGAGCGTTGAGAATGTATCAGAGCGCATCCCAGCACGTCAAAGAAAGACGCTGTTGGATTTTCAACTCTCGGTGTTGAGCCGAGCGTTGAGAATCTATCAGAGCGCATCCCAGCACGTCAAAGAAAGACGCTGTTGGATTTTCAACTCTCGGTGTTGAGCCGAGCGTTGAGAATCTATCAGAGCGCATCCCAGCACGTCAAAGAAAGACGCTGTTGGATTTTCAACTCTCGGTGTTGAGCCGAGCGTTGACAATCAATCAGAGCGCATCCCAGCACGTCAAAGAAAGACGCTGTTGGATTTTCAACTCTAGGTGTTGAGCCGAGCGTTGAGAATCTATCAGAGCGCATCCCAGCACGTCAAAGAAAGACGCTGTTGGATTTTCAACTCTAGGTGTTGAGCCGAGCGTTGAGAATCTATCAGA
Source organism: Luperina testacea (assembly GCA_927399505.1). Classification (NCBI taxonomy): domain Eukaryota; kingdom Metazoa; phylum Arthropoda; class Insecta; order Lepidoptera; family Noctuidae; genus Luperina; species Luperina testacea. Next base: position 7,508,531 of record OV656755.1, read on the forward strand.
GCGCATCCCAGCACGTCAAAGAAAGACGCTGTTGGATTTTCAACTCTAGGTGTTGAGCCGAGCGTTGAGAATCTATCAGAGCGCATCCCAGCACGTCAAAGAAAGACGCTGTTGGATTTTCAACTCTAGGTGTTGAGCCGAGCGTTGAGAATCTATCAGAGCGCATCCCAGCACGTCAAAGAAAGACGCTGTTGGATTTTCAACTCTAGGTGTTGAGCCGAGCGTTGAGAATCTATCAGAGCGCATCCCAGCACGTCAAAGAAAGACGCTGTTGGATTTTCAACTCTAGGTGTTGAGCCGAGCGTTGAGAATCTATCAGAGCACATCCCAACACGTCAAATAAACACTGTTGGATTTTCAACTCTCGCCGCTAAACAGTGCTTTGAAAATCCAGTGCTAGAAAAAAAATCTTCTCGGGTAAAAGGCGCCCATGGATACCTGGGCTAGTTGGCTAGCTTTTGTCTTTCGTTCTATGACGTAGTGTTATCAAATACGTCTTAGCTAATGTTATTGAATTATCGGTAAGCATAAACTATAAAAAGTCACGAATTTCAGTTTGAGGTTTTTTGTTTATGCTTGGATTTTTGGTTTTTATAAAGGTTATTATTATACTTACGTCATAATACACGGTGGCAGGGACTTCCATGCAGGGACAACATGAATTTAGTGTATGTCGCAGGGGGGTTGTTTTATAATGCATTTGGCATCCTGTCTGGGAAGGGTTCTTGATATGCATTAATGAGAGCTGCTGCGTGATTCTCAAGTCACTCAGCATTCGTCGTTGTTTTGTTGAAATAAGTGTTATTAGCACTCACAGTGCTTAAAGACGGTAGATTAATATTTCGTGAAATATTAATTTACCCTCTTAAAATAGGGTTATATAAACTTAGACGGTTGTTTTGATGATTTTAATGATAATAATTCTGTAAATATATACATGGTACGGTCGCAAATCATATTTTGTTCAACATAAAACCTGACACCGACTTTCAAATAGCAGAATACGTAAGAAAATTTAAATTTCGTGGGCTACCCTGACTTTCGTTGTTTTGTTGTTTCGTTCGTTGTTCATCGTATTGTTTGGATGGTGGAATATGTGCAACATAATCGCATGGTGCACCGCCTATCTCTTTTTGACCACAGAAAACTCTTTATTCGACGCTTGCAATATTGCCGCTTTGTGCACGCTGTGACGCTTATGGTGATTATTTTGTGAGAAACTAATTTTGATTATTTGTTAACTACCATGTTTGGAGATACCGAAAATTAAAAGATTTTTTATACGATGCTTACATTCTCTTTGCAGTTTTAAACTCTAAAACTAAAGAAGATTTTTCACTTGAAATTCCTTTCATATAATTTTCCTCGCTACCAAGCTACGTAGAACAATCCGAAGCCATACAAATGCTTACAGGGTGACTTTCGTTGAACAACGAAACATTTTAAGTCAGTGAACTGTCAAAGTCTGAATCGTTGTACTTATCGTGGACTAATCACGACGAATCTGTTACGTTTATGTTTTCCGATACCCCAGTTTTCGTTTTTGAAAATATTTGTTTATTATAACTAGTCATCCCTACTATAAAATGCAAAAGTAACTCTGTCTGTCTGTTATCTTTTCACGCCTTAACGGCTGAATGGATTTCGATGTTTGGCACACAGGAAGACCTGGGTTAACACGTAGGATCTTAACCTAAGTCACTTTTTATCCCGGTAGTACGTTCGGTGGTATAATTTCCGACTACCACGTAGCCAAAGTCGCGGGCAATTTTGCAAATTTTAAAAAAGGAATATTGTAAGAGCTTTTTTGAAAATTGCAAAGCTCGTAAAGTTATAATTCTGTGTTAGGAGCGGGTAAACGCGTGTGTCGGTAACAATTTACGAATTTGATACGAGCTCGTACGAATGTCTACTTGTGGTAAAAGCAAGCGAGTATGAGCGTACAAAAACGAGCCTATACGGGCAGAACGCCGACCTAGTATTCACAGGGTGTAATAAGACATATAAAATAGCCGTCAACTAAGTATTCTTTACATCAAACTAAGTAACATTGCACAAAAATAATTGCTGGGAAACCACTTTTTTTTAGTGTGAAAATTTGCTTTGCACAACATTTGCTGATGGATTGTGTCCGAAATAAAGATGTACGTGAATCACTCATGATTGAGCTAAAACTAAATAGGTTAGATGTAGGTTTAATACAGTCAATTTTATCTTTACCATGTTCAGAGACCACTAAAAACTTTTGTGAGTTAATGACAGTACCTGTTGAGTACGTCAAAATTACATAAAACAGTCCCTCAAAACGAGGAAGAAAAAAGACTTCCCTTCACCACTTCCTAGTTATAGAAAAGAAAAAACTGGCCAAGTGAGAGTTGGACTCGCACACGAAGGGTTCTGTAGCACAAGGCAAAAATGCCGAAAAAAAACACGTTTGTTGTATGGGAGCCCCCCTTAAATATTTGCTTTATTCTGTTTTTAGTATTTGTTGTTATAGCGGCAACAGAAATACATCGTACATCAAACATCTGTGAAAATTTCAAAAGTCTAACTATCACGGTTCATGAGATACAGCCTGGTGACAGACGGACAGACGGACAGCGGAGTCTGTAATAGGGTCCCGTTTTTACCCTTTGGGTACAGAGCCCTAAAAAGAAAGAAAATATAATAATGCATTAGCCGAGAAGAAATGGCGCAACAAACTCCCCAGCAGCACAGCTATCGGTTCAGTTAGTTTGACTATACAATAGTAATTAACATTACGAAACACAAAACATTACTCAAAAGTAAAATTAAAGTAAAGTAAGTAAAGTTAAATTAAAGTATTTGCCATATGTCACCTTGCACACGCCAATGTACCAACAAAAACATTGAAAATTATGCTTAAGCAGAAATAAATAATAAAAACGTAAACAGAATTTAATACATACATAAAAGCCTCCAGGCATAAAGGGCGTACCCGCTTACATATTTATTTGCAATGCTGTATTATGTTCATTATGTTATGTTTACCGATCTAGATTGTAAGTTTGGAAACAAACTGCATATTTAAAAGAAGTCGGAAAACGAATAAAATTCGTAGAACCTCTGAAAGTTAACCTTAAGTTAAGTTAGTTAAGCAAATCCGATGAAATAAACTGAAACAGACAGAAACTTTTTATGTAGGTAGGTAATAAGTGAAGGTATGTAGCTCCAAACTATTAACAAATATTGAAAGCTTTGTGTTCATTAAAATCAGACAGGAGTTCGTCATAAACGAAAAACGAAGTTTTACGATTTTTTATTATTAATTAGTCCCGATAATGCTCTTGTTGTTGTAAAAGCGGACAATGATTGTATATTTCTATTGTGCGTTATCCATTGGAGCGCATCAAAGCGGAATGAACGAGCTCAAAGGAATGTAGAATGCACACGTGCAGTGGAATGCACATTTTGAATGAATCGGTTTGATAGCTAGTAAAATTGTGAGCTCGTTTGTGGCAAACGTAGCCTAAAATTTCTCCTCAACTTCAACAAAGATGATTTAACAAAGGTACACCCTCCCCACTCCCCCACTCCCACCCTACGAAATATTGTGAGGGCGGAAGTCGAAACGTAGCCGGTCCCGGTACAGCCGGTCGATTCTGTAAAAATCTCACCGTGAAAACTTAGGTGATGCGAGTTTGTTTTTGCTAGAAATTAACACTATTGACAGCTCACTCCACGCTCACTTCACCTAAGTTTTCACGGTGAGATGGTTATAGAATCGCACTGCAGCACATTAACTAATTAGTGCGAACTCTGTACGGTACTTCGTTAAACAAAGTTCACCCGACTAAGGCGCAGCAAAAGAAGGGTAGTACTATGTGTAGCTCTAAAGGCTCAGACCAAATAAAAAACCAAGACAGAAGGCTGTCAACAGTAAACTGAGGCCGGTTTAGTAAACATGTGTTAGTGAGGTGTAGTTTGATTGTAAATGTGTGCGTGTGAGCGTGTATGCACAGGACGGAGGTGTAGTTTTTGCATGCTTCACTGTATTGTTCGCAGTGCTACGTCTTGACTTTTTATTTGGTCTGAGACTAAAGGTATATATTTTATAACTGAATAACTTTCTAAAACTTTTAGTAAGTTTACTAAATAACTGGGCTGTGGTGGCCCTGTAGTAACGATCGCGCTCGCGACTTACAAGTTGTAGGACGTAGGTTCGAACCCTGATAGAGGCTTTACTTTGTGTTAATTATTTAATTACCACTGCTCTCAAAACTGGAAGTGGTGAGGAAACAATAATTCGAAGACGTGACCTCACCAACCCGCACTAGCCCCGTGTGGTGGATTACGGTCCACTCCTTGCCATAAAGAGAAGGCCTGTGTCCCAGCAGTGGGAACATTATAGGCTAATTAATTTTGCTTATGCTACTAAATTTGGAAAGAGACAATCGGCTAATTTCGGCTTCATAGAGCGTTATCTCTGTCGCACGAAATACAAACAGTCCGGTATCTTTTAGGAGCTGTTAAAACAATTATGATTTGCTTATTTTGATAATTATTTTTATTCTCTATGAATGTATTTTGTGTGTAAATTGAGAATAACTTGATTAATAAAGTTTAATGATTCATCAATTGATCGTGTCGCAAACTTGGATTCCCAGTCAGTCATGGAAATTTCTTTATTGATAGATTCATAGTCACCTTTGTCGAACAAATGGCGCGTGGCGCGCACTCTAATAAAGGAGCTTCAACGAAATCCATATTAATAATAGAGCTGGATGTTAGGCGTCAATGGGAACCAGCGGACTTGAACATTCAACCACATTAACTAATTGGTTTGAAAGTACAGCGAACACGTGAAGGTACTTTCTTGTTTCATCCTTTTCAGTAGTAGGGTTTTAGTTTTAAATACCAGATCTAAAATTTTACCATACCTATTAAGAACACCATTGTATTGACCAAAATCTAGGGTACATAATTCGTCACCAAGTAAAACTTCGTCAGGACCATTCGGGTTCATTGGGAAGAGCGATAGATTGTCAGATAAGACCCAGTTAATACCGCTCATGTGATAATCATCAATGATGAGAAAGGTATCAGAAGAGTTACTCATACCTATATGGTTTAATTTTGTGAGGTAATTGCGAACTTTTAAAGAAAAAGAAAGGCCTACGTTTTGCTGACATTTACGTGATATATTAGAATTTTTCAGTCGTATGCTGAGTTTAATAACAATTGACGATAGAATGTATCACTTTTAGTTCTAAGCCCGCGAACATTCTGATAAAATATATGCAACTTATTTATAGTTGTCTGTGTATCCCTAGTGCTAGAACAACTCTGATGCGCAGGAGTGTCTGCTGCATGGCACCGGTGATATATAATAAAATATCAAGTTGTTGGAAGGACTATAATTTGACATTATTCAAAAAAAAAGCTAAGAATTTTTTTAGTAGGCAAAGCTTATTATAGGGTTGAAGAGTTTTTATTGGAGAAAGAAATTGTTTGACTATTTTATATATTGTATTTAAATAACTATTGGAAATTGTGACATTAATTTTATTATTGACTGATTATTTTTATTAATGAATTAGAATATTATTATGTAGGTATTATTAGTAAACATGAATTTTAATTGGACCTAAACACGATACTTTTGCATGCCTTGTAATTGGTAAAATATGGCTGTTTCTGTATTTATATTAGTAACACCTTATCTTGTACCCGTATTTGCAAAATAAAATATCTTTATCTTATCTTACTAGCCATTAAAAGCCCAGACTAATAATTGAGTATAAATCTGTATAATCCATTAAAATATAGCATCTCATTAAATAACATTGTAGAATAATGTATAATATAATTAAATAAGTACAATGAAGGTAAAAGTCAATAAGATTTGCGCTAGCGCAGGAATCATACGATGTTAAGCAGTAAACAGCTATGCGAAAAGCAAGCAATAGTGCGTGGGCGTGCAAGTGCGAGAGAGTAAAACATATTGTAGTGAGGTAAAGCTTTAAAGTAAACAGCGAAACATACAAGTAGCTAAACAAAAGAGAGGTGACAAACTCGCCAGGTCAGTCAGTAAACAATTTACTGATTCCTGAAGCTTTTGAAATCCTGATACTTTAGCTTCCAGCTCCAAGAGTCTTGTGTCAAAATTGTCAAGTCTTCCACCAGCGCCCTCGCACGTCAGCTTAAGCTCAGCCAACTCATCCTTGATCACGCAAATGTCATCTAATAAGGTCGGCAAGTTAAGTAGCTGCCGTTTCATGTCACGTATCTCGCTTAATATGGTATCCAACGACACAGGTTCAGGGGCATGCACAACTGGTGATAAGGTTCTGCAAGTTGGGCAGTTCCATTGTGCCATCCTATTGGCCCCCAGCTTTCACCATCCGGTTTCTGAGATGTTTGCACATCCAAAATCCAAGTGTTTCTTGTAACTGCCACACTGGATCCAATCGTTGAACTGCACGTTACAAACTGCGCACGATTTCATTTTCAAAATTCTACAATTTGAACCGAACTAAAACGTAAAAAGGGTGGCGATCTATTTCTTTTGAGTAGCGCGTACTGTTCGTATGAGTGTCCATACACGAGTGAGTACAGTGTGAGTGAATACAGGGTGTTTCTTTTTTCAAAATCAACGGTTCGATTCCTGGCTGGAAATATTGATTTTTCAAAAATCCAATGATTCATTCAATTCTTGAAGTCACCCCACGTCACTGGTAGCTCCACGCTACGTCCTTCGTCCTATTTACGATAGCTACGTTGATACTGCTTCCTTTGTGCGCCTAATGACGGCCACAACAAGTTGACCTCCTTGCAGTGAATTTTCAGCAAAACACAAATCAGCTGTCGTATTGTGTGCTGTTACGTTTGCACACGCGTCCTACTGCGTGTTCTAATTACGGGAACGGGATACGTCGAACTCGAACGCCGGTTACAGACACACTTTTCTTTTTATCAACATGTCGGTAGGGCGCTTCTGGCGCGTCACTGGGCAAAGGTATTTCTGCATATAGCCTATGCCCAAAACAACGTGCACTATGAGCGCGCATCCGTCTCCGCTTTGTCTGGGTCGAACTTGAACAGATCCACACGATTATTTAACAAGCTCTCGGATGTTTGCACTTTGTTTTTCAAATGTCAACGGTCACTTTCACTTTAAGCGTTCTCATTTTGCGCTTGAACCAACACTAATCACATTTCTGATGACGGAGAAGGAAGTGTGTGTCGTTATTATCAGCCATATTTTAACTACTATGGGTGTGCTGTGGGTATGTGTAGGTTATTGCGCAAAAGAAAAACCGTTTGCAGTTCAAATCAGATTATAATTTCACGAACAATTTAATCACATTAACAAATTACCCACTGCAGGCACACGACACAACCAGATACGGAACGCGGGACAGTTTCTGAGCACATGTTGTCCGTACGATGTCCAATGTCCAAGAGAGCTCCACATCGTTCTGTCGCGCTGTTGTCGTTGTCGACCCCCCACGAACTCAGGTTAGACTCTGTCAAGCGCCACCAGATGGCGCTAGTGTTCCGAATAGTCAAACGAATGACCGGATGCGACATATAGATAGATATACAGTAATTACGGAGAAGAGAACTGTCAAGGTGCAGCGTTAAATAAATACAAATGATTTTTTTTACAAATAATTGTCACACGCTTGTTAATTAATCTCTGTTTCACGTAAAACCTCAATGATTGTGTGATAATTAAACTCTGTTTTATTTTGTTTTGCAATGTTTTGCGGTTTATTTTAAGCGATCCTATAATATTAACACGTCGTATTTTAATTCAGCCACAATCGTATTGGAATAATTAATAACATATGTTTTATTAATTAAACTTAATGTACCACGTTCAAAAAAATTGTTGCTTTTGATCAAACCGCAATCATTGTTCCTCAAGTAAAAGTTATGTGGCTACTGATAAGTGAGGGCCGATTTTTCAATCTTCAGATAGATTTTATCGGAGGAATAGACATTTCGTTTTGACAGCTTTTGTACAGTAAATATGTCTAACCGCCATATTTATTCTTCAGATAAAATTATTTGACGATTGAAATTTCGGCCCTATGAATAATGAAAACGTGTGTTATGAGTATGGGTTCAAAAGATGAATGAACGAAAGTAAATAAAAAAGGACTGAAGTTGTCTTTAAAAGTACAGTATTTTGATTAAGAAAATAAAGCGTGAGGTTAGCAGTGATATTAGTAAATTATAGTATAAACATCCGATTTTACCTAATTGTTAATCGTATATATGTATAAACATTTAATGTTACTATAACTGTTTCAAAGCATTGCAAAGTTTTTTACCTAATACCTATCAGTATTCTAATTTGATTATTGTAGGTAATACCTAAGTAGTAACTTAAGATTTCATAAAACTCCTGTATTTTAAACTTCACACACACAAGGATACATTAGAGAAGTTTTATAAGAATAACATATCACAATTGCAATTCAATTATAATTCGCCAAACAATTCGCAAAATAAATACAGAAAGAAGAATCAAATATAAGCAAACATAGTGGTTAGGGCAAGAGTGTACGAAGACTGCTGACATCCGTTTTAACTGCGTATATGTGCGGGAATGTCATTGGTCGTGTTTGATAGCGCTGTTGCTTGTTGTGCCAGGCATAAGGAACAAGTAAATAGCCCGTCATCTTGTTAAAGCAACTTCTGAACTGTAAAGCTCAGGCTTCACTGTATAAACTCCATTCATCCAATTCAATTTTCCGATAATCGTGTTACAGTTTCCGATAAACGCGTTTAATTCTACAGGCGGGAAACTGGAAAATAAACAATATAAAATGGTTGGGTCAGTTGCGAAAGCGCGGGACTTTCAAACTTTTGTTTGCGAGTGCAGTTTTATCAAACTTTTGGGGAATACTCCAAATTTTTCGCTGAGGCCTGAAGCGGAGGAGAGTTTGCTTGATGAACTTACCTGAGTTTCACGGTGCCCCCATGAGTTAACAGGTGGCGTTTGCAACAAGTTCGAGTCCACAGGTCGCGAGCGTGCGACAGCGGCGACGGTCCACAGTCGACACGCGCGCGGCGGAGCGCGGGACGCACGCGCGACTGAAGCCCTCCCCCTATTGATCGCTGATGTACACTGCCTAAGGCACGGTATTTTCTAATGCAGACAACTGCCGACTGGAGCTCCCCTTCATAATACTTTTCCCTAATTCACAGAAACCAGTGTCCCATACGCTAGAACGCACCGAGAGCGCAAGCCGGAGGGCGCGGCCCGCCACACGCACTGCGCACACTGGCGAGCCACAGACCTGCGCGACCTGCGCAGACTTTAATAATAAAAACCAAATGATCCTAAGTTTCATCATGGAACGCTTGTTTAATAAAATAAAACCGATGTATTCCGACCACTGTGAAAAAGTAAAATTGTTTGGGCGAGCCAGAGGTGGTCACACCGCCGGCATCCCTCGAGTAGCTATAGGTAGGTAGGTACGCGTCACGTGCGCCGGATCGATACTATACATCGGCACATTCCTCATATAAAACAAAAATAAATCAATGTTTACTGTATAAATATTTTTTAATTATTACGTTAAAAGATTCAGTGGTTATTACATAGTTCATTTAAAAAAAATTTAGACAGAATCAAGCAAGTGGCGTGCTTCTTTAGGAAAAGCTGTTTCCCTCACAACAAATATTTTCCTGTGTTTTTTTCTTTACAATTTTTTTTGTTTAATGTATCACTTATAAAACGCTACTTAATAATAAAAAATCATGACTGCATGATTTTATTTGCATGATTGGTTTTAGTTTTTGTATTTATTTTATTAATAAATACAAAAACTAAAACCAATTTGGTTCCTCGGTACAAAAGACTTCTAGACGCGACAGCGGCGTCCGTTTCCCGCCAACCGCCACAATTGTGTAGGGCGACATCTTACGGAGTACTCTAATATCACAGAGGAATAGGTACAACAACCTCATATAACCTTACTACGGGACTGTCCACCTGTAGAATTTACTATTTTGTTAAGATGTTACTAAGGGCCTGAAAATTAACGGAACTAACGAATCAAGAAGCTTTATTTTATAAATCAACCCCTAAAACCGAGATGTGCCTTGAAACCAATCAATGCTTCAAGAAGAGAGCAACTATCCCGCGTTATTTCAAAGTCAGCTGATCGTTCCGTTAATTTCTTCAGCAGAATTCACTATTCTAACGCTCTTTTTATGCAACTATTTCAATCTGCCTATATAGGCCTTTTTCCCAACCAATTTTGAGGTCGGCTTCCAGTCTAATCAGATGCAGCTAAATATCATTATTTTTAATGGAATTGCCTATGTTAACGCCAAACCCAGGCGTATATGAAAATATACAGCAAAAAAATTATTCGATATGCATTGTGCATTGAATGGTGCCTCATTCAAAAGGGTATTAAGCAATATTTTGAAAAATGTAATGTAGCTTCAAAAGACAAAAAATTACTATGTGTGTTTTTACCGCACTGCGTTATTTTATGCAGTAAAGTAATTTCGTGATTAACTAGATTATTATTAATACAATGATAAAAAGATAAAGAAAAAAAATAGAAAAAGACAAAGAGAAAGAGAAAGTGGGAATTTAATACGCGTTCTTAATACAGAGCTATCTAGTATAAGTTATTAGAAGCTCTCATAAAGTTTTCGCCATCTTGGATTTTCATTTTGAACCCCACTATTAGCTTTGGCACCCTCAAAAACCATGAAAACGACGTCCATGATGAATAATTTGAGTTTTCGCAGCAGCCATCTCGGATTTTCATTTTGACCTCACTATGGGCTTTAGCACCCTTGAAAACCATTAAAACCATCTCTCTAAAGTCGCATAAAGGGGGTATAACGGTTATACGTTACGTGACGATTTTACCAGTCAAATCTTAACGCAAGACACATTAAGGAACTTCAATCCAAAAACATAATATGCTTATTAATTTCGAGAAACGCTTCCGGGTCTCGAAAAATATATACCCTTGAATTTTTTTTCATTATCGATTGTTAATACAAATAAATACACAATCAAGAAAATCTATGTGAAAATTATAAGTGCGACTAATGGTCGTGAGGGCCTGGGTCCGATTCCCAGACCGGGCAATGCTTTATTGAGTGTTTCCATTAGAAATTTTACCTCGTGTCCGCTGATGGCTCACCCCCTATTTTTTGAGGCTTAAACTTGACTGTGGTGTTACCATACCTACATCTCTCCCCAACCAACAACAACAGGAGTGATAAAACGCGATACGACGCGACGCGTTGTTGATAATCTGATACACGATTACTAGACCTTAAACAAAAAAATTAAGTCAGTACAGGTATGTACTTGCAAAACATTTATTTAAACACTATTTTATCATACATAATATTGTGTCAAAATTATTATTAACGCCATTTCAAGCAAAGAAAACATCCCGAAACTATAAAATACTATCGAAACTTTTTGCAGGCGCCCGTCCGTTTTGCTAGTAAAAGATTTCAACGGGCGCGCTCATCTTGTGACGTGCACTTTGTCATTCCTAACTTTCGTTAAAAAAAAATAGTTTTAAGATTAAGATGTTGTGAAATACCTTAATAATTATGAATACACGTATACGCTTAATAATAAAACATAGACTACGTCGTAGCTAAGGCCTACGGCGTAGCAAAGGCCTACGGCGTAGCAAAGGCCTACGGCGTAGCAAGGCACAAATACATTGTTGTTTCATGCTTTTGTCTATTTTTTTTTTCAGTTGTACTTATTTTTTTAAGCTTGATGCGTTCTCCGTGACTCAATATCAGCTAAATCAGTGTTATAAACAGAACCGCAAGGAGCATTCGAAGGTTAGGAATGCTTCCATGTCTCTGATAGTTATAGCACAGTCGATCTATTCTGTGAAAACCTTATCGAGAAAACTTAGGTAAACTGAGCTGAGTCAATAGTGTCAATGCCCAACATCAGGGGGCCTAAAAAGGCCACTTTGGCAGAATCGAAAAAGGATCGCCCAAAGGTACGTTAAAATGAGTGTTGAAATATGAAAGTTTAGATACTCATAACTTTCTAAACAATATTATTTTTTAGATTCTGTGTAACCCTGATTAGATAATGACGAGACAAGTAGATATCCTAATAAATAATGTACACTGTCAAATAGTGCAGTAAACTCTACACGATGTAAGTACGGAAGAATGACTGACAAGCTTTTAAGCTTAAGAGAACCGTTTGTGTTCTTTATATAGAATAAATTCTTTAACCAAAATCGAAAACCGCTCGGTATATGGACATCCGTTATTTTGTGACCGTTCATCGGCTTGCACCTGCGGTGCTATTCTGTAAAAATCTCACCGTGAAAACTTATGTGAAGTGAGCGTGGAAAGAGCTGTCAAGAACGTCAATTCCTAGCAAAAACAAACTCACTTCACCTAAGTTTTCACGGTGAGATTTTTACAGAATCGACTGGTTACTGATTGGAGAATTTCTAGATCTTGTCACTTTGGCATTACTTACGAGTATGGTGGCGCCGGCGAAATTCAAAATGTCTTTGCTACAAAGAACCACCTTAAGTACCTAATGTTAAAGACGAGTTTGACAAGTTGTCAACTCAGAAACCTGACCTATAACAGTCCCTTCACAGTTATTATTTCTCTGACTTGCATCACTGTCAAAAACAAAGTGATCTTTATTTCCGTTGAAATAAGGCTGCTAAGAAGGTGACGGCCTCCCATGCACTCTCGCTCCGTACCTGCATGGCCTGGACTAGGGCCGGACGCGAGAGATCGCCGCCGTGAGGACGTGGCGGCGGCAGTGCTCTGCCCAAGCCGGGCAGACCTCCACCGTATCCTCCACCGTGTCCTTTGGGCGACCCACACAATAGTAACACCCGGGTTTTTCCTCCCGCCTTATACGGAACAGGAACCTCCCGAACCAACCGTTTCCGGTGAGGCCCTTCGTCAGGCGGAAGGTGAGGACGCAGTGCCACCTCTCTAGCCACTCCTCAAAGAGGGGACTTATCGGCGCAATTGTATATATCCGACGGCCCTGGTTAGTTATTTCTTTTGGTGACTGTACCTCTGCACATTAAGAATGAAAAGCAACATATTGTATGAGACATTTAAAAAAAAAACATTATTTAATTTTGTAAATCATAAAACTTTATTTTCTCTTGACTGTACTTACCTGTCAAAAAGAGTAACCTAGATAAAGTGGATATAAGACAGAGATTAAAAAAGAAGACGAACTAGCAGGGGATTGGAGAAGGGGGGGTGGAGGTTCGGGGGATCAGACCAGAATAAATCGTAAAAATACGTCATGAAAACGTAGGCATTTGTTTAAAAAAATATTCACAGGCATAAACTACGCCTTTTGCTCATGGGGTTGGCAGAAACTACAGAACGCCACCTGTGACGCTCCTCATATACCTATACCGACTCCTTCAAATATTAAAAAACCTTCCCACCTGCCAACCCACCTGATATAATGGTATGTTCTTATTTGTTATTGCCAGCAACAAATTCATATTAGCGTTGGTACCTACAAAAATACATATATCTACTCAAATATTATATCAATTTGCGCAGCTATGATATACTTAACCGCCTTCAGCAATCATGGTAATTAATAATCATGCCTTCTCTGTATGAGAAGTGGCTCTTGCTCTGCCTTGGGACATTTAGTACTGGCGAGACTATTTTATGATTTAATCGTAGTCTTTTCTACTTATAGTTTTTTTAACTGCTCTCAAATCTGTCATAATAACTTTCGCCACAAGTTGAATAAAAAATATAAATTTGCTTTGTAACGAAAGAAAAACAGGACACAATACCTGAAAACAAAGCTTGAGTTAGACTGAAGTGATGGACGAAGCCTTTTCCTGCTGAGATCGATATCACTTAAACAATTTTTGAACTTTAATGTACAAAGTTATTAGTTTTAAACGTTTCAGCCTAAATTGTTATTACAGTACCTATTTTAATCAAGGCTACTAAAGACAATAATCAAAAGTACACAACAAGTACAGTTTCCGTTCTGTTGCTTCACTTTGTGTCCATAACACTGTCACCAGACGCCAAAAAGTTAGTTAGCAACTGGTGTCAGGCACACCAAACACTCTCAAAAAGATGGTACGACGACGGAAAAAGTTTTACGATACAAGAAAACGCAAAAGTACAAACAACGTACCTCTGCGCTACGCAATACAGGCGCGAAAGCCTGATCACGGAAACACAGTTTCGAAAGTTCCGTAACTAAAGTTCCGTGACGTGTCGACTGCACATGACACTGCGATCGTGCTGTAACGCAACTGAGCTCGCAACTCCGTACGGGCTTATGCTTTGCATCACCTTGGCCGCGAAACCGCGCGCCTGCGCTGCAGAGCGCTCCGACAACACAATACATCTTCACTCACATATGCACCAGAAATTTCAAAGTTTTGCACAAAGTTTTATGCTTAAGTTTTACCCAAAAAAACACTGCATAATTTTTTAACTAGATGCGATCATGCGATGAATAAAATATGTATGGGAAGCATTCTCTCTACGCATTGAAACTTCCCATATTATGGCCCGTAGATTTCCCGCCGAATTTCAGGCTAACTTTCCATTTATTTACAAGAATGATTTTTCATTTAACGTGTAAAGTATGGACATGGAAATGGACAAGACACTATGTTAAAATGTGTACTGCTAAACGTTCACCAATGCGTATACGTTTCTTTTAAGAAAACATCTCATTTCAATTATACTTGGTATAAAAAAAGTAATTAAAAAAAACTAAAAATCCCGACTGCGGTTAAATAAAAGTTGGAAGCAGACGGGACTTCACAAATTCAAATTCAAAATATTATAATATGTTTATTCCTCAAAGCGCCACCATGATGAAAAATAGAGAGGGGTATGATGGATTAATTAATGATATTGATAGACAGTTTTAAATCAACTATCAAGAAAAGCTTCACTCACCCGAACAATTTGTCTCTGCAGTGCGATTCTGTAACCATCTCACCGTGAAAACTTAGGTGAAGTGAGCGTGGAGTGAGCTGTCAATAGTGTCAATTCCTAGCAAAAACAAACTCACTTCACCTAAGTTTTCACGGTGAGATTTTTACAGAATCGACCGGCTGGTGTATATAGAGCCATTCGAACTGTGAACCAGTGTAAATGTATGCATTCTTGAACTAAGTTAGTCTCTAAATCATTAGGATACATTTCTTCCAAGAAGAGGGTATTTTTCCGTAGAGATGACAATTCACTCATTTTGGTAAAACTCTTCATTGAACGTATTGTAAGCCTACTTCCGTTATTCTAATTCGGATACAAGTCTATCAATGACGACGAGAATTGTGTTGAAAGTATCACTAGTCTTCGATTCATTGGTTGTTTCATCCTTTTTTTTTTCCTTTTCGGTTGTCTTATTCCCATGTGTTTTGTATACTGCTATACTGCTTCGACACGCATATATTCCATCGCCTTATAAAGGTGTGAGAAACAGGTTGTAAAGTTCACTCATCCTTCATAGAAAAGGGAGGATCCTCCGACTAGACGGGTGTTGTGTCTGGCGGGCAACTGCCCAATGACTCATACCGGGCCGTTGTACCTATGCTAGTTACGCGGTGAACTCTGCTTGCGAGATGCAGGATTTTGCGTGACATCAGTATGACGCGTTGTGCGCATGTGGCGTTTTAGATACCGCTACAGCCTTTTCATCAAATACAAAAAAAAACTCGTTCAGCTATGAAAATCTTGCAAAGAGATTCGTAAAGATTGGCAACAGTGATCAAATCAACGGTAGGAGCTTAAATTTTAACATTCACTTTGTTTATTCTTTCCAAAAAAAACCGGCCAAGTGCGGTTCACGCACTATGAAGGGTTCCGTAGTTGGAATGAATTTATCCCAAGAACAAACTTATCATTGTAGTTGAACGACATGTTTTTCCATACATTCCAACTGAAAATGTGAGTTAGTACGCACAATATTGAGAGATTTACCATGTTTTTTAAGATTACAGACTTATTATAGGTTTTCCTGTAATTTATAGGTATAGCACTATTTCCTGTATTTTTTTCAATATTTTAGGCTCAGTAGTTTCGGAGATAAGGGGGGAATGGTCAATTTTCGTCTATTTCCTTAAATAACTTTAATACAAAATTATGAAAAAAATATATTTGGGATCCTCACAGTAAGCCCCTTCATTTGATATTTTTTTTTTTTAAATACGTTGCCCCACACTAGGAATTACTCCTGTATCGTGGGTGCGTTTACAAACATTTAAATTCACATATACAAACAGCCAGACCCGAAACAACTACCTGTAGGCAATACAAATATTTGTTCCGTGCGGGAATCGAACCCGCGACACGCAGCGCAGCAGTCGATCACTCAGTCACTGCGCCAACCGTGTCGTCAAAATATGTCACACGTCACACGTCGTTGATATGTCACACGGTACAGATTGCCATTGATTTAATTTTCTATTTGCCCCCAAAAATGACCCCCATATTCAAAATTCATTCATTTACGTTACACTAAACGTGTACTAAATTTGGTACACATGAATCTCTGTGACTCACAGAGACTGTACTGTGTACCAAATTTCAACTTAATGGGTCTGTTAGATTCGGATCAAATTGGCTGTGGCAGACGGACGGACAGAGACACGCATGATCCTATAAGGGTTCCGTTTTTTCCTTTTGAGGTACGGAACACTAAAAACATTCCACACAACAACCATTACCGCCGTTTCCAGTTTTCCTAAATTCAAAATTATTCATGTATGTCTCCCGCGCCACAACCAAACGCGACTACGCAAATTGTAGAAAAATGTAGGTATCTAAGTGGTGAAACCTATTACATGTTGAATTGTTTGTGTGGATATGGTGTGGATCTAATAACATTTAGGTATATAAATATTATTCTTATTAATTTCTGTAAGACAAAAAAAACCGCCCCTATAATCTGCCGCCCTAGGCTCCTACTCAGCCTGTTGGTAAATCCGCCACTGCCTACCTAGATACCTCATTGGTTACCAAAGAGTATGAAACAGTTAGTACCCATTACCTATTCGGTTTCCAGTCATAGAGAGAAACGTCATACTCATAGTATCACGCCAGTCCATAGACTACTACAGTGGAGTCATTTTAATAGGTAACATTTGACGTCTGTCAGTTTTATCCTCATAGTGAGGTGACCTGCTTATGAACATCGATTAAAGTGAATGAATCGATACGGACTTGAAACATATGCGAATTTAAAAAATCATCAGGCGAATCCCTGTCCCATTATTATTATTTTTTTCGTAAATTTAAGGAGCAAAATAAGACAAGTACACAATTTAACAAAAAAATTGCATTTATTCAGTTGAACTATCAGAACTGTTAAAAGTATTGTCATCTTCATCACTGCTGTCAGCACTCAGAGATATTATTAATTCATTTTCAATAATATTGTCTATTCTCACATCTCGTTCAAAATCTTGTAAAATTATTTTCTTTGTTTTCTCTACGACTTTTTTCCAGTCTTCTGTAGTGACTTCTGCACACGCAGTTTGTAGCAGAGACATCATTTTAGCAGTACTGAAGGGTGGTTCAGTATTGTTCCGCGCTGCATAACCGTTTATTTGTGCCCAAATAAGCTCGATGGCGTTATACTGGCAATGGTAGGGAGGCAATCGAATAACTTCGTGTCCATGCTCTAGGGCTAGTTCATCGATTACATAGCGGAGCTTGGACGGCTTAGTTGCTTTTACTAGATTTAACAACTCAACTTTTAATAAAGATGGACTTGCATCCACACCATTTCTTACCAGCCACGAGACAATTTCTTGCTTTTTATATGCTTGAGTTGGTGGTTTATCAACTTGTACAGAATGATACGGTGCATTGTCCATTACAATTTTCGATGGGTTTTCTAAGCTGACTAGCAGCTTCTCAAATCACTCTTTAAAAACCTCAAAGTTTATTTCCTCATGGTAATCACTTGTAGTTTTAGAGGCGAATGCGAGGAGGCAGTTTTTCTATTTCATTATTTTTTGTATTTTTATAACTAGTTAGTTAAAAGAATAATAAATAATTTTTTTATTATAATCACAACGTGGTTATTAATTTATGGTGATATTTCTTCACAAGTCATCATTGCATTCGATTCTACTTATCAGCTTTCGATTTTTAGAGTAACATCCCTAGTGTTTAAAAAGAAAAATGGTTAACTGACGTAACCTTGTAACGACGTTCAGTTCTTTAGATCAGAATTAATTGTTTATTATGTTTAGAATGGTTTATTAATGAAAGCAAATCGTAAAATTACTCGTATCGGTCATTATTACAATAAATATGTAATCGTAATTGAAAAAAGGTAAGCAATTGTGCAGTTCTAACAAAACGAAAAAATATGTTATTTTATGCCCGCCGTTACAAGGTTACGTTGTTGAATATTTTATGAATTGTCAAATGTTACCTATTAAAATGACTCCACTTTAATATAGGTAAACCGCCAGTCATTCCACATTGCACAAGCAACAAGTCACAGTTATAGTGATACACTCTTTATTTTGCTTTTTCTAATCATTTCAGAGCAGCAGTATTTAGTCATTAATTATTTCAAAGCTATATGTAGGTACCTAATAAATTGACATAAATTGTTACAAAAATGATTACGAAGAAACTCAACCATAAACCCTTCAACTCCACGCTTCCGAGGTTCGGTAAATTCACTGCACATCCCAACTTGGATCCTAGCGGGCTCCACATTACCAGACCCCGAGGTTGTAACCCATGCCTATACAAACCTCAATCCATACAAAGGTTATGTGAAGCCACCCACAGGAAAAAAATTGATAAAGATCCATGGAAGTACAAGAATGATTTAGAGGAATGGTCGAAAAACTTGGGTTACAGGAACCAAAAAATTCTAGAAAATCGAAGATGGCTTCGGTCGTTGTTGGGTCCTGCCTGGCACGAGGTTAATAAACCAGCTGAATATGAACCGGCTTGCATGAACGTTGGATTTGGAAGAACACCCTTATCGAAACCTTCCAAACAAAGGGCACCCGACCCTGGAAGGTATTACAAAGCTGTACCTTTCAAGGCTCCGTACGGACCGCACTCGGCCCGACCAACTTTCGACAGAGAAGAGCCTTGCAGATTCAAAGACACCTCACCCAAGTGGTCACTCGCTCCGAACCGCTATTCGATTCTCGACAAGGAACAAATCGACCAAAAATCTAAGAAGGTTGTTTCGAATCGGGGCCCTTACGATTTGTTTACTGGCAATCGAGACGAAACTACCATCAAAAACCATTTTAGCAATTCTATGAAATGCTCGGCGGCCACATGGCCGATTGCATTAAAAGGCAGTTTGGAGAAATATAAGACATCCCAATTTGGCAAATTGAATAAGACCAACAGGAGTAAGCCTTACAGAGGTCGAACTGCACTCGTGGACTTGTCGATGTGTCCGCGAAAAGCGGAAGACCCTGGTCCTGGTCATCATGAAGTTTGTAAACCAAGAACTTTCGTGCAGTATAAGCATGGGTTTAATAGTTCTTATGACAAACCGCCGGGCTACCAACGAGTGATTGTATGGCCAGGCGTGGGCAGGTACAAGGTGACGGCCGGCCGCCCTGCAGCATGCCCTGGAATACCGGGAAATGGTCACAGACACGTGTTCCTGAGCACACAACAAAGGACGATTGGCACCATTATAATGCCACCGATGAACACATTCTAGTCACTCTGGTACGTTAGAAATTTTAGTTTATTTATAAAATGTTATTAGTAGGTAGGTATTTTCCAGAAGTATAAAAACATTGTACCTACCTACCTACAGTGTTCCAGTTATTTCATATCATTTACAATTTACATAGCTTCTTTCTCGTGTAAACGAAGCTGTGGGCATGGACATGCAATTAGCCTCCATGCGAAGAGGCAAAAAAAATCTGATATGGCCAGAGCAACACTGAAACATTTCATATTGGCAACAATGTTAGCTGCACAAAAATATGTTGAAAAACGGTTGAACTGTTTACCTTTTTTTCATATTCAAATGTTCCAATTGATGTTATTTCCACATAAACAAATATCAACGTTATAGTAGCGTAAATTAAGTTGATTTTAGAATGACTAGTATATACCTGCGTGCTTTGGAAAGTCGTTAAAAAATTAAGTTGAACATAAACTGAACTTTGTGTGGGGGATTAAAGTTATTATCAGCCGATTGTGTCCACTGCAGGGCAAAGGCCTCCCTTCCCTCCTTCCACTTGTTCCTATCTATAATTGGTGTATATGGCCAATATTTTAGAAGAGTCTAGTTTGTCCCGCCATCTCCTCCTAGGCCTGAGACGCAGTGTGGTAATTTCCGCCCATAGCTCTTGTGGCATGCGATAGATGTTGCCAGCCCAGTACCATCTAAGCTACGTAGCCGAGTGACCGACATCAGTCATTTGAGTTATGGAACGCAATACCTATCGAATTCCTTAAGCGATCAGCGAGTTGTTCTAGGATACTGCGTTCTAGTGCTTGCTGACAGACGAGTGCGGACTTTTGACTCTTGTTTACTGACCATGTCTGCGCTCGATAGGTGAGGGTATGAAGAATGCCCATGTCCATGAGTTTTCTCTGTACTGAGAGGGAGAGGTCCCTACATTATTTGCTTCATCGACAAATAGCTCTTCCAAGATTTCTCAGTTCGTCATGCAACTTCTTTATCTTGTCTTATCTGGAAGGACGACTCATGGACATATTCAATGCGCACCGTACACCCCTAATTCGTACGTTGCGCCTGGTGCTTTTAGTCATCACCATGGTCTTCGCCATGTTCATCGTTAGTCCGAACTCGAGGCGGGCACTGCTCAGATGGTACACCTAACTCGGCTGCTGAGGAGAAAAGCACTTTGTCGTCAGTGAAGCGGAGATAAATTAGTCTTCTCTTGCCTAAAACGATACCCTTGTTCTTCCAATCGCTATTTAATTTTCGAAAAACTTCTTCAAGCGTGTCTGTGAAGAGCTTTGGAGAAAGGTCGCCCGCCTAATCTCTTTTTGTATTGTAAATGATGCCCTGTGGTATTTATTTTTATGTATATTTTTTTCTATTTTGGTATATTTTATATGGCACTGTGCGATACTATCGAATGCTTTACAGTAGTCGATAAATAAGACTAAATTAAACTTTATGGACGGTAGGTGGTCGGCAGTGGATAGGCCACAGCGGAATCCGGCCTGCTCGGGAGGATGGTAATGATCTAATTGGCCAGATATGCGGTTTTCAATGAGAATGTTGTAAAGGCTGATGGTAATTGCCAATGTCAGTCCAATCAGCTTTTTATGGAGGACGCACAGACAAAAACAGGAACATTCAAGGGTCAGAAACTACTTGGAAAAAAACCTGTTTTTACAATTGAATTAAATAAGTTGGCATGTTGGATGGCTGCAAGATACGAAGTGTTTCGGTAGTAATGCTATCATCGCCGGGACTTTACGATACTAATCACATCACACTAATATTATAAAGGCGAAAGTTTGAGTGTGTTTGTATGTTTGTTACTTCTTCACGCACAAACGACTGGACCAATTTTGATAAAATTTGGTATGGAGGTAGGGGCGAGGGCGAAGCCGCAGGCCAAATCGAATTTGTATTAGGCAGGTTTTTGACTTCCCTGTTCGTTGACTTCGTGGCCCGGTCGCAAGCGTTACAGCTGAGTGTGGAAGTGGTATCGTGTTTTTCGATTACAAATTTGGAGTTTGGTAGTTTTTGGTGACACCTCCTTACTCGAAAAGTCGTTGGTCCTGTGTGCCTGATCCAACGGACTATTAGGCCGCGTCCTAAACAAAGCCATCGTCCCGCGAGTACTTCTTCTCTACTTCGGTCTTTTATACTTTTGTTCGGAAAACAGGAAGGCGCGACCACGCGTTCCGGCTCATCGAACAAAAAGTGACATGAACTCGACGATCGCGTATTTGCGGGACAGTCGTATTCTATTAGGACGCGGTCACTTGCATCGAGCAAGTACTCGCGCAACGCTCGCTTTTGGTTAGGACGCGGGGCTCGAGGAGGGAAAAGTGAGTGCACCTGTGTTTGCATAACACTACTGTGCACTATCGCGTCGACCGAGTACTCGCGCAACGATCGCTTTTGGTTAGGACACGGGGTTCGACGAGGGAAGAGTGAGTGCACCTGTTTGCATAACACTACTGTGCACTATTATCTCCTGCGTACTTGGGTAATCTTAGTCACCGTGACCGACATTCGGCCGGAAACATATTGTTATGGTGGATTAAAGTAGGGAATAAATATAATGAATAATTTTTTAATGGTATATTTCATTGAGGAACAAATCTAAAGGTATTTTATAAATACCAAATTATTTTTATTTTCAATCAATTATCAACATTATTACATAATATTCAAACACTGTCGGGTATACAGTTAGTTTTGCTCCCCAATCATCCATTAAACATTTATTTTAATGTCCACTGAAAGTGATGGTAAATACAGTAGATTATACATTCAAAATTAGAATGACTGGTAGTAGGCATTTGGAAACATCGATTTTAATTTTAGTGCTAAAAAAATAAGTCCTAGTCATATAGTTCCAAATGCGACTACACGCCATATTGACATAATTATTAACTATAAATACAGCGAACAACTAAAATCTAAAGCAAAAGATCGTAGCCGTCACGTCTGAATAATTTTTTCCATTAATCATTTCATTATTTCACATTCAAAATCATTTCAAACGGTATCAATATTCTCAATCCTCGCCCAGTACAATTTTTTGCTTAAGTTGCTGTTACTTGAAGACATATATCTAACCTTATATTAACAAATTAGAAACTATTTCAATGATTATACTGCAACGTCATCAAGTAGTATGATATAAGTCTAATGTCATTTGTAGACATGAGTGTAACTTTTGTGATTATTTGAGGTGTTCTTAATTTTTAAGCTATGGACGAGTTTAAGTATCGCGTTTTGAGTTAAACAATATTTTAAGTAATTACTACGTACATTAAATATAAAATTATTACTACAAAATAGACGAGAATAGAGTCGTTTTAAGAAATTTTGGCTTATGTTTCCTAAAGACCAGCAAACATAACATAACTTAAAATTAAGAGCTTTACATTTCGCTTATATAAATATAAGAAGTTGGCACTTAAAAGTACATCCGAATAACAAATAATTTCATTTATTCCCTAGACAAAAGTTTGTACATAATCAAATGCGATACTAAACACGTATGTCCGTTTTACGAAGTATTATCTTATGTTTTTAGAAGCTACATAGGTAATCGTAACCATTGAGTCGGTGCCTAGAGCTATCAGGCCCGTATGACTAATACAGGCATTGACACGTTGCGCTAGTCCCTGTGACAGACTTTATCAAATTCATAACTTATGTGAACCTACATCACTAGCCCTTCGTTCCCCACCCAAGCTCTATTTAGTACACGCTTTAATATCACTCGCTTAACACATTGTGTCAGTGCCTTTACATAAAGTAATTCCATTTAAAAGCTACATTTACTTTATTATAATAAATTCTACGGTCACCATTGGCAACCGTAAGTACTACACTTATAATTACAATATTGTATCAATTTTGGTGGTCAAATTGGTATTAGAAAGTCCAGCTTTCTTTTTAGATCTCTTATTATGTCACATATTATGTTTTCGCCTCAAGGAATGACATGTTGCTAAGAATAATTACTATGATGCCTGAAATATTATACAACAGAGTAGAAAAAGTTCATTCCTTTTAGTTTAATACATTAAATACATTCAAACTTTATGAAGCAAGCTTAATTACATAGGCTTCCTTGTTTGAAATGTTACATAAACAATATATTCAAGACGAAATAGTATATCTGGTTATGTGTGTCTATTAAGGTAATGCACTTGCTACAGAATATACCCAACCGTTATCAAATATCAAATAGCAGAGCTTATCAATTATTTACTTGCTTATTATATCAGTAAAAAGGTTTTAAATTGTTAATGATAAACTAAAAGTTAGGTGTGAATCGTAAAATAATCGAATTGTAAAATGATGTATTTCGGAAGGTTTATGTGTATAGCTAATAAACATTGATAATTATAAAATGTAAGTTTTGTATTAATCTCGATGTTTTGTTAAGGGGGAAGCGCTAAGGTAGCCCGCGAAATTCAAATTTTCTTACGTTTTTTGCAATTTGCTGGTCAGCATTAAGTTGTACGTTGATTAATATATGAATCGCGGCCGTAAGAAATATGTGTTTATAGAATTATAATCATTAAAGTCATCAACACAACTCTCTAAGACCACGTAAGTCCAAAGAATGATGATTTCATGAAACAGTTATTCTTGGGACTTACGTGGTCTTAGAGAGTTGTGTTGATGACTTTAATGATTATAATTCTGTAAACACATATTTGTTACGGCCGCGATTCATATATTAAACAACGTACAACTTAATACTGACCAGCAAATTCCAAAAAACCTAAAAAAAATTGAATTTCGCGGGCTACCCTGGCGCTTTCGCCTTAAGTCGTAAAAACCGTGCGAAGCAGGAGCGGATCGCAAACTTAAAATAGTTACCGGAGTGGCCAGGAAACTGAAAATATTTCAGAGTATTACAATAATATTTTGTGTATATTGCCGGAACAATATGGCCCGTTTAGGAACGTCTTCACGTACAGACGTCAGGACATCAAGCTACTACAATCTGTCAATTTCTTTAATGGATTTTCAACTTTATCGCTAAAGAATAAGGTTCAAAATTGATTGTGAAAATTTTACAGTTTCGGGTAGCTTGATGTGCTGGCGTCTGTACCTATAGATGTATTAATATAACAACAAACAACACAAAAAATATATTTTCTCCTGCTTCGAACTTCAAGCAAACTAATAAAATCGACTAAAATATCGTACTTGCTCTAAATAATTCTTTTTCGTAGTAGTCTGTTACATTATACGTAAAAGTATGTAGACGAACGAGCTTTATACTGATTCAAAAACGCCCTAATTATACTTTTCTTGTCTACATATTTTTGCAAATTCAAATGTTTTTGTTTCACCTGCAGTTGACGAATTACTTTTGTACTAAGTTCCTGTGTCGTAGGGTTATATTAAAAAACTTGCTGTTCATCTTGCTTGCTAGAAGCAACTAACAGGCTTGACGACGGGTGGTCATCGATCCGACACCTCATAAAGTGAATACGTTTTAGAGCTGCTTTATTTCCATTTAAATAGAAAATCAAAAACCCCTGAATGGGATGGCAATGGCATGACATGTCAAAACATCAATATTTCTGTGCTATATCTATGTTAAATATTAATGTCTTTATGAATAAAGCTTCTGGAATAATTGCTCTAAATTGTGGTGAAACCCGTTTCAAAATTCACTGTATAGTTTAGCAGGTCTAAGTTTATGTATAACATGATCATAAATTCGTTCAGGTTCAGAATATCCAATTCTCAAAATGTCCAATCTTTGGTAATATGGTATATTTGTTCAATAAGTTATATCCAAACAATAAAAAACAAGATACTGAAATAATAAAACGTTTTTTTAATTAGAAGTGATATTCGTTTCCCGAAATTCGTTTTTCAAATTTAATGTAATGTCACAAAAATACATTAATCAACGTTTTATAATCTATATTTATAGAATATTTACATATTGATATTCTGATAGCAATTGCAATGTAGATTAATAAAACGTTAACTAGAATGTCCCCATTGGCAACAATGATAAACTTCCATACAACTTTCATCCCCTTTTTTATTCCCATTAGAGGAAGATTTTTTAAAATATCCTTGTTAGTGTTCGTTACATAAGGATTTGTTATGCAAAATTTCACGATTCTAGACCCGGTTTAGGCTGTGCATTGTCTGCGGTCAGTGAGTGAATGATTAAATGAATTTAATAAAATTATTAAGCAATGTTGCGTTTTTATTCGTTAGCTAGGTATTCATTTACATATATTTTAGTAGATTATAACGTAGACTATAATTAGCCTATTTGCGTCGGCCGTTGTATCTATACAGATGATCGTACCATAATTCAAGTAAATTCTAGGGCATCATAGTTATACATTGATACATACTTGAATTGAAAATAAATACACTTTATTATTATTATATACTACACATTAGACATTTTTAATATATGTATATGTTTCGTGTTTACACGCACCTGCATGCATCGATTAACCAGACATGAATGTGCGATGCTAATAAAAACGTAATACAATGTTCATGCATGCTCATTTGTATGATCGTCAATTATTAAATAAAAACTATGATATTATAAAAATTTACAATAGTAAATGACTTATTAATGTACCTACTTAAAACAAAATAGTTTTAAAAAAGTAAAAAATATTTTTACTGCTTAAATCACAAAGAAAAATTTTCACAATCCGAGCTCTGGCGTAAAAACAATCACAAAGTTTAATGGTATGGCTAACATTGTGCATTATAATAATGATATCATATTAAGATACCTTTGGGGCCACTGGGTCATTTACATATGGAAAAGTCAAGGCTAAAAAATAGTTTTATGAATTTTATATACAGTGATGATGCCAACGGCAAAATATAATTATCTTAGTAAAACCGTTACATACATTCTTCACATTCACACATACTTGTCACTAAAAAGATATCTTCCGTGACATTTTGTTGAAATAAAGACCCAACCCGTTTTATTATTGAAGACCCGATATTTCCTCGCTGTAACTGCGTTTGCTGGCGAAACACTCATATAAAAAATATGTTCAAATATTTGTTTTCTGTCAATGTAACATGACTACTAGATTAGCATAAACACTATACACAACATGTTTCTAGACAGTGCAAACGCCAGCAACAAATCTTAAAATCTGACAAGTATCGAAACATCTATAAGTTTAATGTTTTCTGGTGCAAACACATAGTAACGTAAAAAGCGCCATGACCGCGAGCACGGTGAATTTTTATTAGTGAGTCAAAGCAAGAAGATGTCTTTACACAACTAATTAAAATAATACACAATGCCACACCAACCAAATCTATTACAATTTTATACATCTAACAAAAAATATTATTAATTACCTTATAATTTAGGTCCACTATTAAGGAGATACCATGACATGCTCGTGGCTTTCACACGGATAAATTTGACTTGGGGGACACTTACTGGATCCAGTCCATATCGTGCTACAGTCGGTGCAAGTTTCATCGCTGCGGATTTCTACGAACCGCTTTACGAACGCGTCGGACGGCGGGATTGGCGCCACTGCCCATGCTGAACTGAACTTGTGGTGCGCCGGCGGGAGCCCCACCGAAACTGTAGACGCCGGTCTGCTGCGGACTCGCCTGATGCTGTTGCAGCTGCTGTTGCTGTTGCTGAATATGTTGCTGTTGCATCTGCTGCTGCTGAAGTTGTTGCTGCAAGTTTATACACAAAAGATTTAGAGTACAAGACTTGGATCAATCAACTAACGATTAATAGTATGCGGGCAAAGCTGCGCGCTCGAATCAAAGATTTCTACATAAACACTGCGTATGTCACTGATAATTCAACCCGTGTATCCCCAAGCATCACACGTAGAGATTGAGTTTACTTCTACGTGATATGCGCATTACGAGTATAACCACGCCTATTTGTTGACTACTCCGTGGTAGAGTACAATAAAATATAATACTAACAAGCAATGAAGTGCTGAATCTTATCCTAAATCCAATAATGACTTTTTATTAAGAATGATGTTTTTAATATTTAACTATATAAGTAAATATATAATAATATATTATATTACATATAATTTTAGAATGGAAATACTTAGATAATGCATGTAAAATTGTAATATTTATATGATAGCATCGATTAACACATAAGGCGAATTGGGCAAGTTAAATGATAAATAAACGCCAAAGCAAATTAACGAACTACAGTTCACAGGAAGATTATACTATCTTCTGCAAATTTCAGCCATAGCATTCAGAGGAGTGCCTAAGAGGTTTAACCCAGGAATCCAAATACTTTAAATCAATCTTCATAAAATCGTATAATTTTATATATATTTCTGCACCTATTTTCTCCGCTACCCAACCAACAACAGATCCAATACACCCACATTTCGTGAGCTTTGGTAAAAATCTTATTTAAAAGGGGGCGAACCTACTGCCATTAACCAACAAAGATAAAAACAGGTAGTTAATGAATGAATGCTAAACAAGTTTAGATCAACTAGCAATCCTAGTGTTCCTATTATGTAGGCAAAATTTTATATTGATACATTTGCATTTGGATTCCAAGATTTTAATTTAATAGACACTAACTACATCTACTAATTTTTCGATAAGCGATGCAAGGACCCGCCTTAGATACAAAAAGACATCAGGGATTTACGAGAACGCATAAACAAAAGTAAAGAAATTTAAAATCACAAAGACGTGCAAGATTTAACATTTAGATGCAGTTCCACTTAGCAGCATTTAACATGGTGTACTTCCTACCTCAACCTTTACAACAGGAATGTTCTTCGAAGACCACCCCTAATTTTCTAAGCTATTTTACAGATTCTGAATATATTATAGCGGGCGGAAAAAAAAAACTCGCTTTATTTCGTACATATTTATGGTGACTGATCAATTGTACGATCCACCATCAGGATCGATTTGCATCAAACAAATAATACTTGTAAATCTTGCCGACCTTATTTATTTTATCAAAAACTGTGGATGCAGATTGAAATAACTCCAAATATTAAGTACTAGAAGCGCCCCGCGGTTTCCCGCGTAACTTTCCATCCCGTGGGAATATCGGGATAAAAACTATCCTATGTCCTTTCCCGGGACTCAAACTATCTCTATACCAAATTTCATCTAAATCTGTTCAACAATTTACGCGTGATTGAGTAACAAACATCTTCACAAACTTTCACATTTATAATATTAGTAGGATGACTTTAAAAAAATGTTATCTAGTATCCTGTAGCATCAACGGTAAAGGAAGTTGCCCTATCTTGAATAACCAACCTGTATTCTATACCCTAAACACTATTCCAATCTATTTCAAAGGAGATGTAAACGAACAGGCCATTCACCCAGTCAAGACAATGTAGTAGTGTCATGTTATTTAAAAATCAATTAATTACTTCAATTATTCAATTTGATCAATTGATTGGGTTTTCAATCTTAGTAACCTCACTTTTTATTCATTTAAGATTTATATTAATTTTGTGAGTAGTTGTAGTTGAACCCATATTAGCATCCTTATTGCTTAAGAAACCCGTCATTATAATTTAGTATGTCAATTGAGAAATATTCATTGCTTTATTCTGGTCGAGTTGTTGTCAAGCAGACGAATTTTCAAGCATTTAACCGATAATATTATTTTATTGAATTGTCAAATGAAAGGGATTGTAATTACGAGGGTTAAGCAATAAGGGTGCTGGTTTGTTTACATTTCTTTAAAACTGGATGGAATAGGGTTTACAATCTGCATCACTTATAATCATGGTAAAAGACGTGCTGGGTTGTTGATCCGCCAATTGTCTTTAAAGCAAACTATACGATAATTATATTTTCAAACCGAAATTGACTAGCATTATACATTACGACTTTTTAAATTAATATGCATCTTAATTTAAAAATTCACCTTTCTTCCTTGCGTTCCCGTAAGCCTCTCCCGTAAGTTCTCGGTGCAGTTAGTTGAGGAATAAGAAACATATTTACCTGCTGTCCAAACCCGAAAATGCCTGTTGACTGCGGAGCACCGAAGTTGAAGGCTGGTGCTGGTGCCGGCGCCTCAAACGAAGAAATAGATGGATTCGGCGAGCCGAACGTAGGCGTCGCACCAATGCTTGGCGTGCCGAACATGGTCATCTGAGACGTGGGGTTGCTTGCTGGTTGCGGTGACCCGAACAAGTTTCTTGTGGGCTGAGTTGGAACAGTATTTGCGAACATAGACGATTGTGTGTTGTTGGTCTGGTTGTTCATCCCGAACATATTTTGAGGAGCCGAGGGGGTCCCGAAAGTTGGCGTGCTGCTAGCAGTGTTGAACGGTGTCGACGAGCCGAACGTGAACGAAGGCTTCTGCAGACTACTCACTGAAGAGTTGGACACAAACGGGTTTGGAGTCGGCGTGCTACTGCTCGCTGACCACACGTTCTCCTTCTGCACTGCGTTATTGAATAAGGTCGGCGCAACCGCTGTTAAACTGTTTCCAGGTTGCAGGCTGCTTGCCGCTGACAGCGGGTTTGCAGATAAACCATTGGTACCTCCTAGAGTACCGACGTTCCCGATCGTTATATTACTCGATGATAGTGAGTTTCCAGCCATCGTGACAAGTGAGTTGACTGTCATAGCATTTCCTGTGAGTTCATTAGCAGCAATCAATCCATTGCTACCTGCTAAAGTGGTGGGCAGGTTGTTGTTAGAACCTAATGTGGTTCCTGAAGGTAGAGTGAAGGTGCTTGTGTTAGCAGTAGTACTTTCGGCCACCCCGAAAGGAGACTGGAACAAAGCAGGCGGATCAGTCGTCGGGGTTGGATTGTTGCCAAATGTAAACGGGAACTTAGGCTTTTCAGGAGCAGCAGGCAATGGTAATGCTGCTGGTGGAGTAGGGTTACTCGATCCATTATTCCCAAAACTAAACATCGGCGCTGTGGCGGCATTGTTGGTCGACTCACTGTTTTGGAACATTGGCGCTGGTTTAGTAGTTACATCAGGCTGCTGGAATAACGACGTCGTAGGCGTGCTGGTCTCGGGTGACTTAAACATTGAAAAGGTCGGTGTACTAGTCTTCGGTAGAGTGGTCGCTTGCGACTGCTGTGTAAATAGGTTCATCGAAGTGCTCGTACTCGGCGGAGTTTCAAACAACTTAGTATTCGACGACACACCAAATGAGAAGGTTGGTTTTGGTTTCTCTGCAGATGACGCTCCTGGTAAATCTACCGAGTTGAGTGGCGTGTCCTTCTTCGCGTCAGTTGCAAGTTGAGGATTAAGTAAAGTTCCTGATGTTAATGTCCTATTGTCATTGTTTACCTGAGTTAGAGGAGACATAATAAGTGGTTTGCTCTGCATGGGTGCATTCAAGTCAACTGATGGAACTTCCTGTAGTTTTTCTTCTTCCAAGTCGTTATTGGAGTCTAATTTGTTTGTGACCCCTGTACTTGCAGGAATATGTTTTGGAACACCAAATGTGAAATTCATTTTTGGAGCCTCAACTGACTTTCCTTTGGTAGCATCAGTTTTGTTTTCTACCGTTTTCTTAGGTAAATTAAATGTAAATGTTGGTGTCTCAGCTAATATATTGTTATTTGTTTCAGATTGTGTTTTTAATTTAGAGTCAAGCGTCGAAATTATTTCTGTTTTTTTAGTTATGGTAGCCTCTTGTACTTTGGGATCAATGCCGAATTTAAAAGAACTATTTGCAGTTTTCCCGAAGTTGAACTTTAAATCTGGGGTTTTCTTTTTGTTTTCGTTTTCTGCGCCGCAGCATACACATTTATCTTTTTCACTTTCATTTCGGACTAAACAGCTGGAACATTCCCATTTCCCAGATTTCTGAGGTTTTATAATATTTTTAAATTTGTCGTCGCTGGATCCGAAAAACGAGTTCGTGTTAGACGATGCGTCGGCGGCACTGGTCTGTTTGGCGCCTGGCCGGGCGCCTCCGCATGCCGCACATTTGTCTACGCTACTCTTATTTGAGATCCAACAATCATCACATTTCCAATCAGCATCCACCTTCGCCGTGGCTGGCACTGCCTTCACAGGGACAGGCTTGAAGATAACCGTGGAAGTCTGCGGAGTGATCGTGCTCGTGAGCGAAGTGGCCGTGCCAGTGGCGGGCGCACTACTCAAACTCCTGGGCCGAATGCCGCCGCAGCAGACGCATTTCGCTGCACTGTCTTCATTACTGACCCAGCAGACCTCGCACTTCCACTTTGACGATGAACTGATCCCAGTGGAATTGGTTTTGAGTGGGCTGTCTACTTGTGATATAAACATCTTCTCACAGTTCGCACATTTATCTTTTTGAGACAGACTATCAGCTAGTTTGCAAACAGAACATTTTGCATTCGGCATTGGCTGTTTGGAGCCACAACAGACACATTTGGTGGCTTCTGACTTGTTTTTAACCCAGCAGTCCGCACACGCCCAGTCTTTCGACTTAGTGGAGGATGTTTCGGGTTCTTTTACTATACCTACAACAACAGAACAATCGTCACGTTTGCTTTCAATTTTCTGATCTATGCGGCGCTCGGGACTCTCGAATGTGAATTTCGGAGGTGAAGCACACGCTTGTGGGATGTCATTTGACACTTTCACAGGATTGGAAAATTTGAAAACACTGTTAGTAACTGTTTCGTGCTTACTTTTAGATACTGCAGTAATTTTTTTATCAACTGTGGGAAGAACAATTTTAGGTGTAGAGGTAGCCGGTAGCTTTGAAACCGCTGGACTGTTAAATGAGAAGTGTGGCAGCTTATCCTGATTTAATTGTAGCACAGCTGTGGGTAGTTTCACCGGAGTGGCTGCTTCATATGGATCTACGATTCCTCGGTTGGTTCTTGTTACCCTTGCTTTTACTTTGGTAGTCATTTTGTGGGGCTGTTCCATCTCAGGTTCTTTCCTAAAAGTAAACAGTATACTGATTAAACTAACATTGAAATAATCATTCATTTTGTGCATACTATAAAAATATAAAGGCATTTAGGGTCATTTAGATCTTTGAGTGCGCTCAGAGATGTAATTTAACGATTACCAATCATAAAGTAGATATTCAACAACAAAGATCATTACAAAAACAAATACTGTTTACTATATGTTAGAAGTCAGAAAGCCAGAGTAGCCTATTATTATTATGAAGAAGTTCATTTATATGAATGTTCTTGATATGGTTATAGTTGAGACCTGGGGGTTATAACCTCGGAATTAGACGACTCTGACCCTGCGTTCCGAGTTGGGAAATAATCGATTTGAGCGTGCTTAAACCCGTACCGAATTAGCGTGAGAGCGATAACGATGTCCCATGAATCGTCATAGATGACGTCATGACATGCGCCATCTTGCGATAACGCTGACCATGCCCCTTTTAATAATATCACCGTGACACACACGCTGTCAAAAATGACAGTGTGTGTGTGTTTTGTTTTGAGTTGCATCATGTCTTTAAATTAAACTAAGGGCCTGTGCACACCACGTTTTTTAAATGCGCAGTTGACGCGCGTTTTTAAACGGTATTTATTAGCGATACAGACGCGATACGCACGCGAGTCAGACGCAGCCTGTAGACCTTCTGTAGGATAAAAGCGCGCCGTCGACCCACGTTTCCAAAACGCGCGTCGACGGCGCGTTTAATAAACGTGGTGTGCACAGGCCCTAACGTGGCATTTTCGAAATTGTGCTTCCGGCTGACAGTCGTCATCTAACCAAAGAAGAAATGTGTGGTGTTTATACAAAGAAATACTGTACATAATAATATCGTTTTAACATTGAGTAAGCACTGTGAACTCGTTCACGAGCGTTCCAAATTGTTGACAGCTCTCAGCTGTCATAATCGTAACATCTAAATCGGAACGCATGTGAGATGATTGGTGAGTGCTGTTAGCGATTATAGCTAATTCGAAATGCGGCCGGAATGAATTCGTGTAAAACTTTCTGGATTATGATTGCCAAGTATATGAAATACTTAAGTTATACATATTTTTGACCACTTATTTCTTTATTGTTTTCCTCTAATAATTATGAATTTTACTATTGTAGGCAATGTTTTTTTCAATATTAAGACACGTAATTTTTGAAAATGGTCGCATGGGCGTCTTTTATGTTAGAAATTTCTTACACTAACAATGGAATGGCTCTGATTTGTTTTGATATTTATTGTAAATGATAGCTGATACTTTTTCGAGGATTGTGCCCTGCAGAATGCCTTCCACTTAGCATATTTATAATAATCCCACTGCTGGCGCACAGGCCTCCTCTCTGTGAGACGGAGTGGACCATAATCCACCACGCGGGCCCAGTGCAGGTTGGCAGATGTCACATGTTTTCGAAATTTCATCACCACTGTTCCCAAAACGGTAATTTGGAAGCAGTGGTGATGAAATAATATACACAAAGACAAGAACGACGTCTTGACGTTTGTACCGGCGGGAAGGTTGTCTGGTTTTTTACGGAAAAAAAGAAAACAACGACGATACAGTGCTTCAAGTGTCAGTGTCAAGTTTTTAATTAAGTTTCACCCCTGCCACTTTAATTTTGCAATTCTTCGGACTATGTCGGTTATCTTTGATCTCCCGCGGATCTCGACATTTCTGATTAAATCACGCAGGTTAGTTCGGGCTCAGGCATACCCTTCTCCATTGCCCTTTGGGTGACTTTCACTCTTCTCAGTGAAAAACGTGAATTTAGTTTAAGCTTGATTGTTTACTGTATTTTTTTTTTTTGTGGCTGTATTGTGTTGTTCACACTCTTTCTTTGTAATCTGTTTTTAAAAGTGAGGACTTTTAATTGGCTGTCAGTCTCACATACCTACTATTTTTTATTCTGTTAATCTTAGCTGTAAGTCTTCCATAGTTAATAAATAAATTAATAAATAAATAAATATGTATTTTGATCAAAATATAAACAAACATCGAAATTCACTCTAATATTCTGTATATCTCAGGCTGCAAGCGGGGGAAGTTGGGTAGAAACTTCTAGGTAATGATTCAATACCGCATTCAGAATAAATGGCGCAAAATTCAGCTAGTTATGCCGCATTTTGTATCTTTGGCTAATTGTAATCTAAATTAATCCTGAACTAAAAGAAAGAACAGAAACATAGTGTATTTGATACTCAGAGCAATATTAATTACATTTTTGTGATATAAGTGGCAGGCAGCCCTTTCTAAACCAAGCATTCGGATTTACTAGGGAAACGCGTTTAACTAAAACCGGGATTTATGATTACAGTATGAAATCATCACATCAGTGTTGTTCAAACGTGGCTACACACCCACCACGGTATATAACAAAGCTGCCAAGTTTAGGACAGGAATACATTACCCTTTCGCTTCAGTTGGATACGTCGGAAAGCTGGAAGCACTGCTATGTGAAGCAATAAGTTGGCGCGCTGCATTCGTCGTGTCCATGAGACGTGATTTCTTTTTCAACCGTAGTATTGACGCGATGCTTGGCACATGGAGCTCTTGTGTTTTGTAGGCTAAAACAGACATAATTATTCAACTTTTAATAAGACTCCGTGGGATTTTATCATACTTTAAAGACAGTTCGGCCAACCAGCCTTCTATTCAAGCAAAGTAAAAAAAGGAGCATAAAAAGGAACTGTATACTTACATAAACTTCTATTTTTGTAGGGAGAGGGTCTGTCGGAAGACGTGTTGTTAAACCAGTCGTTCTTTGGCTTAGTGTACAGTGGGATCCTTCTAGCTTCCATGAGTGGGGAGGAATAACTTTCTAATAGATCCATAATCCGTCGTGCAGAACTACTGAGAGCAGTGTCATCGCTGTTGCTCTTAGACTCATTCACTACCGCCACAGTCTGCTGTTTTATATTAGGCTGGTTTATGTAGGAAGATGTCGCTGCTCCACCATACATTGTTCTGCCTGGGTAAAACGGAGAACCAAGGAGACTAGGCTTAAAGCTAGGCTGCTTTGGATCGTGCATTGTATTTGTCGCTGACTTTGCTGAAATTATATGTTCATAGTAAGTATCTAGTGTAAGTAGAAACACTATTGTCAGTCATTTTCAAAATAACAGGGCACATCAACAGGTACAATGATAAATATTAAAACAATAGTTACATGTTTGTTTTGAATATATTTATAAAATATATTGCAGCGTTGTCTGTAATTTCATGTTAAGAGTTAACATGAGTATGTTTAAAAGCTATGAACAACTTTATGAACACCTTTTCGTCCAAGAGCAGTGTTATTCAGTAACAAGTTACTTTGAAACTCGCTTCTGTATCTGCACTGACAATATATTGTGAACATTGCAGCTACAAGAATGAATTCAACAAAAACATTTTACAGAATAACCTCTCAATCTATACGAGCTTTCCGATAAATTCCTGAAATAACTAGAACTATGTAATAATAATTTTCAGCAGTAACACAAAACAGCAATAAGGCGAGATGTCAAGTATTGTGCACTAACATGTGATTTTGAAATCCAACAATCTACTGCCTGACACTCTTGTAACAGTTACATGCACATATATAGCTCTGCACAACATAATATGCATATTATCATGAGAATATATACACAACACATTCAAACATAAACTAGACAAAGCAACTTAAGACATACTTTACGGCTTCTATATATGAATCTCATAGTAAATATTGTAAATATTGTAATGTAAATACATAATATAAAGACACATTTATAAAACTTTGTTAAGTGTATACAGATGACATAACAGCCTTTTCTGCCACACTTTTGCATATATTGATTGCCTTTATCCTTAAATTTATAATAATCCAGAAATACCTCTGTCTTTTAAACCGAAACTATTTGATTCCGATTATAAGGAAACACAGGTTTAATATAAACCGCGAAAACTGAATTATTTGTGAAATGAATTTCAAAGAATTTTCGTTTTCCCATCAGAATCAGTGTTGACATACGCAGCGTTTCCCAAAATCAAAGTTCTATTTGAGCCTTAATATGGATATTTTTACTAACAATATCACATGAGTTACAATACAAACCAAAAGGAATAGTTTTGGTTACTTTTCTCTTAACTACTTATTTACTAGTTACTTTCTCTCTTTATTTATTTTCTGCCATTTCGAATCAATTAAAATGAAACTTAAAATAAAACAACGTTAATATGAACATGTTTCAAAACTATTGAAAATAATATAATCTGACTTACCAATTGCTCTAACACACTCCTCTGGGCTGGTTGTGTCGAAAATAGATTTTCTTT
This sequence comes from Luperina testacea, assembly GCA_927399505.1. Taxonomy (NCBI): domain Eukaryota; kingdom Metazoa; phylum Arthropoda; class Insecta; order Lepidoptera; family Noctuidae; genus Luperina; species Luperina testacea. Next base: position 7,545,413 of record OV656755.1, read on the forward strand.
TATTGGCTATTGATTGGCCAACGCTGGAAACTGAGTGAGGCATCTTGAACATATGTGATGTGTCTCTGTCCATCGGCTCTGGTTCTTCAATTGGAGGCCGCAACGGAGAAGTAAAAGTGTTCCGGCTTGGTTGTGCATACTGTGGGCCAATGAAGGGGCTGGCACCATAAGGTAGTTCCATGATTTCAATATCAGTGGAGCAGCCTGCCTGCAATACATATGAAATGTTGTTTATTACCAAGCACAAAAACTTTGGAACCAAAACCAGGACCACAAGAAACAAATAAATGAAAAAAATCCACATATGTATATTTTTCAGTGCTGTCCATTCGTGTTACAGTATTCAAATATTGCTAAATAAATGATGTACAGACGCCAGCACATCAAGCTACCTGAAAAAGTCAAATTTTCCCATTTTGCTTCAGCGATAAAGTTGAAAATCTATTAAAGAAATTTGACAGATTGTAGTAGCTTGATGTGCTGGCTGCGTCTGTACAAACCCATGCAAGTTAACTAGATATCTGACGCTGTGACGTCACGTGTACAATACTGTTCAGTACAACTGGAGTGCGGCCCCTCCAGCGAAGTGCCTAGTTAAGTCACACGGGATATATATTTACTGTCAAAATGTTGAAAGGCATCTAATATTTTTGGTCAGTAAAAAATCTGAGCTGGCGAAAGGCCAAAAAACGACCTATATAAACATAATATTTTATAAATAATATCTTACTTCTGCATGACCATAGTGGCCGTACGTTCCGGGCGAGTTGAATCGCATACGTTTTGCTGGTGGCTGGGTTATAACCGGGGTGTCTGTTTCATCGTCTGACGAATCTGAGGCGTCGGCTATTGATGACGAACCATTCGCGTTTGAAGTGCTTGGACTACTGAACCATTTTGTTAGTGTAGATGGCAGTAAGCCCGACACTCTGGATGTTACATTCTTGACAAATGACTGCAAAGAAAACCAAAACAAAAATTAGTGTTATTAAGAAGAGATTTGATAATACGTGGGTAGATTGAATTATTCGTGGCCTCATTTGCAAATCTTTATAATATTATTTCCCCCTTACTAATAAACGTTGTATAGCGTCTAGCGTAAGTCAAATTACTGACGACTGAAAGAGAGAAATCGGTGTGTAACTGATAATGTAATTCTTCTGATATAATACGTTTATTAGTAAGGAGGTATAAGTATAGTACTATAACATTAAAGTCATCAGCTGACAAAGTGTGCGTCGGTATCGTCGGAACAAGAGCGTGCGGAGCAGACGGTTTCTGACTTTGTATTGATTCCTATAGAATTACTTTCACTACATTGGCAATCCCGATGACGTCAACTACATCATCATGTCAGGCACAGGCAATGAGATTTTATGAGATTATCAAAGATACAAAACATCAAACTTCTGTTTTTGTCTTCCTAGTCTCTAACCATGATGAGTCTGACACTCAGTGAGCTTGTTGGATGAACTACAAATTTGTAGCCATAAGTTATTTGACTACTATCAAAAATATACACGAATGAATAATGTATATATAAACAAAAAAGGAGGATTTGTGAAATTTGTTGATATTAATCTTTTATCCTTATTGCCACACAAAACAATCATTGTTCTGAATGGCGGGAAGCTACTGTGGCGATTCTGTCTTGTGACGTCTGTCTGTCGGGTAGCAGTGCTGGCTCTGACTAGCAAAGAATTTAAAACCTTATAACTTCGCCGTACATTTTTTGAGATATTGCAACAATTTTTTCTAAGTTGGCTTCTCTTTCTTATAGATTAAATGCAATTTTTTTTTTAATATCCTATAGAAATCCATGCTAATATTATAAATTCGAAAGTAATTCTGTCTGTATGTTACCTTTTCACGCCTGAACCACTGAACGAATTTAAATGAAATTTGGCAAGGAGATAGATTGCATGATTGCACCCTAGGGAAGGACATAGCCTATTTTTTGTCTCAAAAATAATCCTTAGGGGATAAAAGTGACGAAAGTTTATAAGGGAAACCCAGCATTTCTTAAGATAGGGATATGAAAATTCAAAGGATATGGATTTTGCCTGACCTAGTCTCAGACCAAATAAAAAGTCAAAACAGGCAGCGCTATGCTGCGAACAATACAGTGAAGCATGCAAAAACTACACCTTCGCTCTGTGCATACACGTTCACACGCACACATTTACAATCAAACGACACCTCACTATGTGTACACACATGTTTACGAAACCGGCCTCACTTTACTGTTGACAGCCCTCCGTCTTGGTTTTTTATTTGGTCTGAGGGCCTAGTATGGACAATATAATAATATGACTAACTTGTGAATTTAAAAGTTAAACAATGCAATATTTTCTTTATTCTATATGAATACATCCTGTGTGTTAGAAAGAGTATGCTTTAGTGCTTATAATTATATGCCATTCGTCATATTTTACGTATACACTAGACCAGGGATGGCGAGCCATGGCACGTAACAAAATAATTTGGGCACGGCATCATTTCAGGAATTTAGGTAAGTCATTTAATTTGCAACAGAAGTCGTACTAATTTGTTTTTTTTTAAATTAAATCTTATATATAAAAGTCAATTGCTTTTCGTTAGTCACTCGAAAATGGCTCGAACGATTGTGGTGAAACTTTGGTAAGTTGTTGTCTGCCCACCGGAGAAAATTCCTAACAACAAAGAGACCGCTATAGTCGATACATAGCATTTTCTGAATCGTGATGTTAGATTTTCATGTTATAGCAAAAGATGACCAAATCAAAAGTGTTGTTCATAAAAATGTTTTAAAAATATTCCAGTTATATTCCTTTTATTCGTTTCATTTGCATTTCAATAGCTACATTTCAATACCTATGGATCCATAGGTTACAACACGAATTTACATACTTCCATTATGTACTATTCATGTCCATAGGTATGTCCATCCATCTATTTATACTAATATTATTAATGCAAAAGTAACGAAGTCCCTGGTTGCTAAAAATCTAGAAACCTAGGAACCTATGTGAAGCTTGTCATTGTGAGGAGAAATAAAGAACTTATTATTATTATGTATTATAAAGATGTTTTTGTGCAGTTTTGTCTGTGATATTATTAATGCAAAAGTAACGAAGTCCCTGGTTGCTATGCTGTATAACGTCGATGCCAAATTAAAATGTAGTGAACACACCCCCATCGGGAACTCAATCATCGGTATAGCAATGAACCATAATGGTGGTGGTGATTTGTAATACAGGCACACCATAGTGATTTGTAATACAGGCATTTTACGCCTAACTCAGACACTAGCTCCTAACATTGCTAAAAAAAACAAATAATATGTGAAATCTAGAAACCTAAGAACTAGGGATGTTATGGATATGAAATTTCGGATACGGATTAATTACGGATATAGGAATGATTATTATACCGGATACGGATACGGATACGGATATGAAATTATTTCGGATTATCCGTTAGTTTCGGATAATTTCGGTTACGGTTATTAATTTTTTTAGGAATTTCAAAAGTACAATACAAATAGTTAATAAAATAGTTTTATTTATATGTAACTATTTGGTAGGAATTACAATCAGTCTGTGAGTTATTACAGCTATTTAAATTAAAAATGAGTATAAATAAATGTTGAGTGTTATCTAATCTACCTAAAATGAAAATGTAATAATAAAATTATTACAATATACTTATTTAGTAATTTCGTATTCAAAGAAAATATTAAAATTAGATTTAAATTTAGTAAATTTAGATTTAATTTATATTAATCTTTATCTTGTGTCTCAATTAGGCTCCGCCCCTATCCGATATTATCCGAAACTTTTATTTCGGATTCGGTTACGGTTACGGATAATTTTTTATATCGGATATCCGATAGTTTCGGTTACGGTTACGGAGCTCCCTAACATCCCTGCTAAGAACCTATGTGAAGCTTGTCATTGTGAGGAGAAATAAAGAACTTATTATTATTATTATAAAGATGTTTTTGTGCAGTTTTGTCTGTGTAATAGGTAGGTACTATATAGTTTTTTTTTTTTAATAATTCGATTTCGACTAAAACTTCTTCTCTTATTTTATGCCCATAAGTGTTGGTTTAATAATTTTGTCTAGGTTCAAAATTTCGAGATTCTGTGCAAGCTTTCACCTCTTGTTTGGTATTCACACGTGTTTCAGAATGTTGTTCTTTCCTTATGGGGATAAGGAAAGAGCAACATTCTGAAACACGTGTTTCATTGTGTTGCAATTAGGAGGAAACTACAAAATTTTCCTTTTTCACCCTCCTGGTTTATATTCCATACAAACTTTCTTCCCCTATTTCGAATTTTTAAGGATTCTATTTGTACTTTACTTACTAGTAAAGGTTAAGGGGGAAGCGCTAAGGTAGCCCGCGAAATTCAAATTTTCTTACGTTTTTTGCAATTTGCTGGTCAGTATTAAGTTGTACGTCGATCAAAATATGATTCGCGGCCGTAACAAACATTACATAATCATAATCAATAGAATCAGTAATACAACTTGTTAGGTTAGTATAATCCCAAAATGTCAAGATTTCATGAAATAGTCATTCTTTGGGGTTACTTGGTCTTAGAGAGTTGTGTTGATGATTTTAATAATTATAATTCTGTAAATACATATTTGTTACGGTCGCGAATCTTATATTAATCAACGTACAACTTAATACTGACCAGCAAATAACAAAAAACGTAAAAAAAATTGAATTTCGCAGGCTACCCTGGCACTTTCGCCTTAAGGGGGAAGCGCTAAGGTAGCCCGCGAAATTCAAATTTTCTTACGTTTTTTGCAATTTGCTGGTCAGTATTAAGTTGTACGTCGAACAAAATATGATTCGCGGCCGTAACAAACATATATTTACATAATCATAATCAATAGAATCAGTAATACAACTTGTTAGGTTAGTATAATCCCAAAATGTCAAAATTTCATGAAATAGTCATTCTTTGGGGTTACTTGGTCTTAGAGAGTTGTGTTGATGATTTTAATAATTATAATTCTGTAAATACATATTTGTTACGGTCGCGAATCTTATATTAATCAACGTATAACTTAATACTGACCAGCAAATAACAAAAAGTTGGGATTAAATTATCCCAAAAACAAACACTAACTGTACGTGAAAAACATGTTCTCCCAAACATCATGGTTAATTCTCCGACTGCAAATGTAAGTTTGTAATCGCATAACAATAAAATTTAATTAAACTACAAGTTTTATTAAATTCCGACGATTTCCGGCCTTCCTTTACTTGAGCTGTGAGACTTTACTCCTTGCCAAATTTCATGATTCTAGGTCAACAGGAAGTACCCTATTTTTTTATTGTGCTACTTAGAAGCTCCAAGGGACTGTAGACCTACTTATTTGAAATTAATTTAAACTTGAGAAAAAGGGCAGAACCCTTATAGGATCACTTCATTGTCCGTCTCTCCGATTTTTTCTTTTGTAAGGTAAGGAAGCCTAAAAACCATCTAATCGTATTCTATGAGTATCTGACAAACACACTGTTCATTATTATTATTCAGTTATAAACTTCATATTTATTCATGTTGAGAACTTTTCAATTGGACCCAGTATTAAAACGGGGTTGGCAATATCCACCTAAACTATATGAAAGTTTATTACTTAAAACCCTGAAAGGAAACATTACGCCTATTAGAAAAAAAAAACAATAGCACAAGAATGCTTTCTTTACAATAATTCATTTATCAGTTCATTTAAATGGTACAAATATATCTAACTAACTCAAATAACAGGAAAATAAACTTGACAAAATGAAAGCAATACAATCGCAGCAAATTAATATTTTTACAATTGACCTGTAAACCAATTATAATTAAACAAAATAATAAAAAAATCAAAATACAAAAAATTACAGAAATTAAAGAAATTAAAGTTTAATACTGTTTTCAAATTACAGCTAATTAGCTGCATGCTTCCCATTTCATGCTGCATAAGAGAATTAAGTCAAAAAAGGCTAAGCTTCTTTTGACATTCATTTAATTCTGATAACACCGTCATTGGGAAAATACAACTGTAATAATAAAAAGCATAGCACCTTGTCTATGGAAGACATATTTCGCAGGTGAACTAATTACTTATGGCCCAGCAAAACACTCCATCTTACTAGCACAATTTTTAATTTGTGCAAGCAATCATGTGTTAAGACAACAAAACAGTTTATCATACAAAGGGTTTGATATAATGTGGACTCCACATGTTGTTCGCACACGCAAGACACTGCATGTAGATTTTATAATGTTACAATCATTGTACATAGCACAGCTTTCACCAAGTGCAAGAACTAAGCTTAAATATAATAAAGTATTTTTACAATTCAACATTCTAAAATAATTGTGAGAGACACTAAAGGGTTCATGTGTATAGGAGAAGATTCTCTGTGGATTTCAACAACTGGAAAGTTATGTCAGCCTGCCACAATTGTCTGTTTGGAAGAGTGAATCTGACAAAGTACTGAATGTATTTTTTCAGCAGATTTGATAGTGATTATATTGATTGTGACTTTATAATCTTAGCAATATAATGAAGCGTACATAAATAACAACTTTTACCTAATTAGATGTTTAAAAAAATAACTATATTATATCTCAACTTAACTAAAATATGGCATCAAAAAAATTCATTCGCATCACTGTTGGCTGGTAATGTAACTAAGAGATTGGCGGCATTGTCACATTGTACGACAATGCTTAGCCTCTAAGGTAAAAGTCAGCTCTTGGGTTAATCAGCCATTTGGAGATTTCCTTTTATAGACCATTAGCACTCAAGACCTCACAGTCCATGGGTTTCGACCCCATATGGCTCAAAATGTAATTACCAATAAAGTTATTATACTTCCACCGCTTGAGGTTCTCTACAGATTTTAAATTCATAATCAGCTCTTCTTATAGTTTAGAATTCAGCCATCCATATATATTTATAAAATTCACCCTGTTAGTGCTATTGTATGATGGTAGGCGTAATACCTATACTACATTTTAAGCATCAATGCAATTTTCTTGGGAAAACCTTTTGGCGTTACAAACCAACATAACTGTACCAGACATCCAATATTTATATTGGCGACAGGGAGTCTAAGTGCGGAAAAGGAAGTCCCCTAATCATCATATATTGGCGACTATCAAGCAACAAAAAGATGGCGGGACGAGCTGAAAAAACGAACATGGTCCACTTTACACCTAGATTGAAAAAGTTGCAAGTCATGGGGAAAGGCCTTTGCCCAGCAGCAGGATGATGCGGGCTAACAGTAACCAGTAACAAGCAACAAAGAAATATTCAGTAAGGCAAGCCTCTTAACTCGTAAGATGCTTGTAAAATATGCCTTCGCATAAGCATGCAACAAATGCTGCAAAAGTTATTTAGTACGGAATATTGTGCAATGTTAAGAAAAATATCAATGAATCATAGAATAAATTCAAGAATTTATTGCTGAATTAATTAATTTGTACCTAGACAACACAAACCCTACTATAACAGACTCAAAAGTACATCAACTCATAAGTATGTTTATGATTATAATCTTAGATTGTTCCTTCAGTAAAGAAACTCTCAGTATAGATTTGTGAAACATATTCATAATAACAAGTCTAGAACATGTAAAAATTGAGTCACTCTCACTACCACGGTGGCTCCACTTTTCTGTATTTTCACAATAATGTAGTATAGTGTACCAGCCTCGGTAAAAGCATGGACTTTGACAAGCCAGAGACTTCGCAAAAGCTTCAGAGCCGACTACTACATGGTCCCGATTTGAGAGTGAAATTAATAGATATTTCATAGTCGCTCGCCATGTAAGATGTATAAATACACAACTACGCGTGAGGCCACACATTTCATGAAAAAACGCAGCGACATTGTCGCGAAGAGCGGGAATTTGGTTAATACTTACAGTGTTAGCTTCGTTCGATGGACGCGGGCGCTTTTCCTTGTTCTTTGGGAAATCTTGACTCATTGTGGATCTGATTTTTAACACTGTACAATAACTACATGCAGTGACGCTACTGCAAATTCAATTTTTTGGCTAAATATATATTCACAAACGGCAAAAACGTGACAAACATGGCGTCGGTAAAATGTGTCAAAGAAATGCTTGGTGGGAGGTCAGACCACTATCAATTGTTAAAATTTGTAATCACTTCACGGAAAATTATACGAAACGAAATATATAATTAGTATCAGAACTGGTGATGATAGAATCACTCACAGAATCACCAGTCAACGGATAAAATAAAAAACTTTATTTCGCGTTAGCGCTCAACACAGTACGCAGTTGCTCTTAGACTTTTTGTAGTCTGTGCGCGAAGTGTTGCTAGTACTAATTAATACTAATTACTAATAAACATACTGGCTCCGAGGAATACATTTTAGTACCTACTAGTTCCATATAAATTATTGCAAGAATTGGGCCAGCACTTAGAGCATTAAACTAACTCTAAGGACAAGCAAGTCTTTTAGAAAATCTTCAAATGGCAACATGAATTAAATAAAAAAAAAAGTAAGATCTTTCTTGAAATGTTATCGTAATCCTACATTTCTACTCATATCAACAAACTAATAAAGATAAAAATTTAAATGTATCAAATTATTTTTTTTTTTACTATATTGTAATAATAATTAATTATTAACCTATATTTCATGTTACCAGCTTAAGATTTTTAAATTTTGCCGCTATTTCCTTATGCACGACTCGCTGACCAAACTCTAAAGTTGCTATCCCAATAGCTGAATCGACAAAGCAAAGCTATAAGAACAAAATCTAGCGTTCCAATTTATTATGTAAGAGCGGGCACGCTCTTTATACCGTGTACGTTACCCCAGCAAGAAAGTGTCTCCTAGAGTTATAGGTGTAGAACGTATAATATGTGCCCTATCTGCTGTAAATGTGCCCCCAAATAAAAAATGTGTGCCCCCTGTCGTTTTGGAAAAAAACGGAAAAAACGATTCCTGCTGGGGTAACGTTTTTCTAGCAGGAAAATTCTAAACGAATGATCGGAGAGAGAAAAATTGTGCATGGCCAGAGAGCTTATATGTGTGCCAAAATGTGCCCCCAAAAAAAAAATCTGTGCCCCTTCAGGTTTTCGAGATATTGCATTTCCTGCTGGAGTAACGTTTTGATGAATCGTATATCTCTACAACCATTGCATGTGCCCCTGTAGAGTAAACATACACGAGTAGCTCTTAATGTGTGCCCCTTTGTGCCCCAATTAGTTTTAAGAAAATATTTATAGTTTTCAAGTTATAGCGGTTTTATGAAAACCCGAAAAAACATCGCAGCGCCTAAATTGGACAAGAAACAAGTTCGCTGAAAACTGTATTCGGTCCTTCTTGACGCTAATAATAACCATAGAAAGTTTCAAAACTATTCATGCATGCGTTTTTGCTAAAAGTCAAAACGATGGTGTCCTAACTTTGACGGCAAAATACAAGGAACCGGCTCAATCCGAGATGTGTAGATGTAAACCAAAATCATGTGCCTTTAGTCAAAAATATATGGTGAAAATATTCAGCTTGGAATGTTTCGCATTAAGTAAATATAAACAAAAAACCAAAATATGTAAACAACGGCTGGTTGTCCGACCAAATTCCAATGACTACTAAAAAGCGACTGATTCATACATATCGATGACCTTCTTTATTGGACGTATTATACCTAAGCGTTCCGTACAGTCGCGTTCAAAAGTTTTGGGGGCTAATTAAAAAATATATTAAATGCACCTTGTGACTATAATAAATTAAACAGCTTGTTGATGTGGAAATTATTATTTTTATTCCCTTAATTTTAATTCTTAATGTAATTATTGCATCAAATCACAGATCAAAGTTCCTACCTATAAATATTAGAAATTATTTGCACGTTGTGTAGTCATTATTATTTAAATCACAGATCAGTTTTTCATCTAAGTCTAACATATATGAATGCGCGATGCTGGAATATCCTCTAAATTAATGCAAAATAAATCTAGGCACACACAAGTAATATGGCAAGTAGGAAATTGAAAGGAAACAAGTTAGGTACCTCGCACCGTCGATATTCTTGATCCCTGGATTTTCGGGGCGCCCCTTGTCTTCCACTGAATGCTCACAAATTGACACCAAAATGAAGATCGCTATGTACATAGGATTATTTGGTTTATTACTGATTTAAATATATATTTAAATCAGATGCAATTAGAACGGTGATTTGACACGAAGTGATCCGTAACGACGGCCATCATTGTCCTTATATGTGCGACAGGGTGGGGAAATAGAGTAAGTGAGTGAGAGGGAAAGGGATAGGAAGTTACCAGCCATGATTTGCAGTTTCTAACCCAATTTGAATTTAAAAATTAACGATTTAGCGTTAACAATATAATCAGTAAATTCGCATCACAAAAATCACAGAATCAAATATCAAATAATATTCTCATCAAAATAATATTCTAATCATCATACAACCTAGCACTGGCTTGCAAATTGCAAAAAACGTAAGAAAATTTGTATTTCGCGGGCTACCCTGGAGCATTCATCATAACCGTGTACAATTTTGTCTATTCTACCAACGATTATATTAAAGCTGATTATGTAGTGTCACATAATTTTGATTTGATGGCGTTTTAGATAAGTATATAAGTGTCATTCCACAGTCAGGTGATAATGTTGTTACGTATATGGGATAAATATGTTTATTTATAGCCAAATACCATCAGATAATTTGTGCAAATTCGATGTTTACAGTTATATCTTTATGCGGTTTACTATACTAACACACTTTATCTGAATCTATGTATAAGCAAATTACTCGTAAGAAAATTATTTATCTGTGATTTAAAATTTAATATTTTTTTACACAATATTATACTTAATACTGATCTGTGATTTTTTGTGATGCGAATTTACTAATTATATATTAGACTTAGATGAATAACTGATCTGTGATTTAAATAATAATGACTACACAACGTGTAAATAATTTCTTTGATCTGTGATTTGAAGTAATAATTACTTTATGAATTAAAATTAAGGGAATAAAAATAATAATTTCCACATCAACAAGCGGTTTCATTTATTATAGTCACAAGGTGCATTTAATATATTTTTTAATTAGCCCCCAAAACTTTTGAACGCGACTGTACGGACAACAGCTTAGGTATAATACGTCCAATAAAGAAGGTCATCGATATGTATGAATCCGTCGCTTTTTAGTAGTCATTCAAATTTGGTCGGATAACCAGCCGTTGTTTACATATTTTGGTTTTTTGTTAATATTTACTTAATGCGAAACATTCCAAGCTGAATATTTTCACCATATATTTTTGACTAAAGGCACATGATTTTGGTTTACACCTACACATCTCGGATTGAGCCGGTTCCTTGTATTTTGCCGTCAAAGTTAGGACACCATCGTTTTGACTTTTAGCAAAAACGCATGCATGAATAGTTTTGAAACTTTCTATGGTTATTATTAGCGTCAAGAAGGACCGAATACAGTTTTCAGCGAACTTGTTTCTTGTCCAATTTAGGCGCTGCGATGTTTTTTCGGGTTTTCATAAAACCGCTATAACTTGAAAACTATAAATATTTTCTTAAAACTAATTGGGGCACAAAGGGGCACACATTAAGAGCTACTCGTGTATGTTTACTCTACAGGGGCACATGCAATGGTTGTAGAGATATACGATTCATCAAAACGTTACTCCAGCAGGAAATGCAATATCTCGAAAACCTGAAGGGGCACAGATTTTTTTTTTGGGGGCACATTTTGGCACACATATAAGCTCTCTGGCCATGCACAATTTTTCTCTCTCCGATCATTCGTTTAGAATTTTCCTGCTAGAAAAACGTTACCCCAGCAGGAATCGTTTTTTCCGTTTTTTTCCAAAACGACAGGGGGCACACATTTTTTATTTGGGGGCACATTTACAGCAGATAGGGCACATATTATACGTTCTACTCCTATAACTCTAGGAGACACTTTCTTGCTGGGGTAACGTACACCTTTATACCTGGAGTCATAAGAAACGTCTTTATTTCTGTTTGCGTAGCAAGGAATATACTACTCTCTATGTTGCGCAGTTTTCAATATTTTTGTTGATATATTGGCGTGTGCTAATTAATTTAATGTTTTGTGTTCGTAATGCTATTTACTTTGCATACTATTGTATAGGATCAAGTTCTTCTAACTTACCTAACATAACAGATAGCTGTACAGGTGCTGTGCTGCTGTGGAATTTGTTGCGCCACTTTTTGTTCCCAGCATAAAAAACCTAGGAAGTGGTAAAGGACGGGCATTTTGGGGAACAGTCTTTAGCAGGTAATATGAACTCAAGTTGATGTATCTGGATCCATTATCGTAAATATTTATGTTAATCAACAAATATAGTAATTTTTTTTTCTCACGAAACGACGCGCTCTTTACTTGTGGTTACGAAGTGTACAAACACGCTGTGAATATGTGGGTAAGCGCAAGAACTCTTCGGTACCGTCCGTCACAATAGCGAAGTCGGAAGTGTGTGTGTGTGTGTGTATTTGCTGATGCTAATCGTCTGCCTGTCTGTTACCCACTTCACACTTGGTTACCACAAGTAAAGCGCTCGTCGCTTCGTGAGATAGAAATACCTGTACCTACTTGCATAGGAATATTAGGAATGAAATAAAACAGAATTAAATATAAAACACTGGTTTTATTTATTATATTAATTAGTCCACTCCATAACCAATTAATGAAACTTACACAGTTGGATAATTAAATAATTATATTTACAATAAATAACCTTCATATTGGAATAAGTCATCAAATTCGTATGCTCGTGCTGAATTTTTCCATGTTAGATAGTGCACTTCAGTAAAACATTACTTGTACTCTCTTGGTATTGCTCATCAAAATAATTTCAAACGAATAGTTTGATGCTTGTACATTTCATATTATGACAATAATTTGAACTTGACGTCCTAAATCTACAAATACTAAAATATTTTCATATCCTTATAGATACGTAATGCATGAATGCCATAAATTTTGTTAGCATGAGCCCGTGTCCTTACCAAAGCGACAGGTCGCACGAATGAGCGATCGTACCGATCATTCATATTATTATTATGTCACTCATTTGTTCGATAAACCGGAAGGCGCCCTCTGTCGACGCGACCACGCGTTCGGGTTCGCCAAACAAAATGTCGCGTGTTCGCACGACGGCCGCTTTAGTAAGGACAAGGCCTGAAATGTTCTGAGGGATATATAGTACAAAGTTACAAAGTAGTACAGTAAATGGAATGATTACGTTCTTACGATGTTACCAACACACGGAAACACATAATCGGAGCTACTTATCTTCGAAACGACCGACATGACGCAGTTCGTCTGTACCGACATGGTAGTCGAAGAGATGTTTCAGTAAGGAACAGCGCATGCTGAACTGAACGAATAGCAGAACAGAGGATTTTCTAGAAAAATTAATTAATAATCTTAAATACTATTTTTTTTTTTTTCAGGATGGGAAAACATCAAATGACCCCTCCCGCTCTGGGTGGAGCGGAAGGGAGTGTCAGACTCTTACTGACTAAAACCCATCCATGTTCCTTCCTTAGCCCTTTATGCTCCGGGCCAGCGGTAACCCTTTCGGACAATCCCGCTGACCCGGCAGGAAACTTAAATACTTGTGTCGTAAAATGCAACCGGTGTAGGACACCCGCATCCTAATTGCATAACACACTTTCAATCACAATATGAAAGATTTTGAAGGATATTGATAATCCATTGCTTCATTATGTTCGAAAAATTTGTCTGCTCGGCAAGGTAAATAACGCAATGAATGTTGTTGAACTATCAAAATGGAAGCCATTGGCTATACTGTTAGTGTGTTATGCAATTACCCGCCTGGAACACATTTGTGGTACCTATGCGTTAATGTTTATACTGTACTAGGAGACTGTAAATAGTGTATTACTGAATGTCATAAGAAGATCCTCTGTTTCGCGGCGACTGAGGGCGAATTTCACAAATGGAACTGAACGCGTTCAGCTCTTTCAAAACGCGTCCAAGAGCCGACTGTGCCAATATTCTATAACAATGATGACATGGCAGCCCTTAACGCGGTGTAGACGTGCTGACCGCGTTCAGTTTCATTGATAAAATTCGGCCCGACTCTATGCTGGAGCTATCTATCGCGTCGTTATACTGCACATTTTCACTCCTATTACTTACCACTCCGTGACAAGGAGTACATTGCTCTCACTGTTGAATTTTAGCTGCCCGTTACAAGTCTCATATGTTTTTACTCGTGACAGTGAGTACATTGCTCTCAGCTGCGTGCACACGGCGCTGCCCAGTACGATATTTTACGATAAAAAGTTGGGATCACACGTCAAAATCCCACTGTTTAGACAAACAAAAACAAATGCAGTATGAAACTGCCCGGTGATCCCAAAATTTTACCGTAAAAAACTGATCATCGCAATGTAAACAGGCGCCTCACAGTTGAGTGTCAGCTGCCCGTTACATGAGTCTCGTTTGTATACTAAAATCCAATGCAAACACTTATTTTATTATACCTTCTAACATTAATTTTTCATTAATTAATATACCAAACATAAGGGAATAATTTTGAAAAATTACAAACAAATGACAATCGAATCAGAGAGTTAAAATTGCTATTAAAAATGTTATTATATGTATAAAAATTGCAAATTCGATGGAAATCTACACGTTTTCAAATGCCGATAATACTAATACCTACAACATTGATTCTTTAAACTGCGTCCCGTAATTCAAATTACACAATTGTCAATATCACAAAGCAAATTTCGATGCGTGGCTGGCATGTGATGAAGCTGTGCACAGATTACGTGCAATCAATCTGGAACACTGACATTTGTACAATCCCGTGGGATTGTAGCGTTTGTATTATATTTAATAAACTTGCTCATATTACAGTTATTATTGCTTTAAGATTGTAAAAGGCAAAACGTTTCATTCTTAAAAATAACATACATTCGTGTTCAACAAAGTATCTAGATTGAGGATAATCTTCTTAATTTACAATAGGTCGGATGACACACTAATCGTCGGAAGTCTACATTACTTCAATAAACACACAATATTTGCTTAAATACGTTGAATAAGGTATGTTAACACACTTCAGTTCATTAGAGTCTGACTAAAAGAGTATAAAATCTACATTTCGTCACCATTAATTTCAGAGGATTTCCTTGAAAAAGGAATATTCGTTTCGTACGCATTTATTAACATTAATCTTAAAATACAGATTTTGGCGATCGGATTTATTGGGGAAGGAAAAAAAATGTAAGTATTTAAAGTATTGCTATAAATACAAGACATACACTTTATAACAACCACGTTAGCCAGAAAACTAAGTATAATGGAATATTACATACTTTGTGAACTAAGTAACGCGATATAATATAATATACACAAAATGGAATTGAACTAATCGACTGGTGATAAATCTCCTTGCGGCAGATTGGGACGAACTTATTGGTTTAAAGTACATAATTAAGTTTAAAGTCACTGTTGATATAAGACGTTGCTTCGCAGGCACGTATAATGTAAATAAATGACAAAAACTACACTACTCTACTGCGGTATTAAAATCTAAAATTGTAAAAAAATATATTAATCGAACTTTAAAATGCTAGTATTAAGGGCCACTTAACGTGTATGAGTCGAGAACTTATTTTATATATACATACTTGAAATTGGACGACGTCAAATAATCATGTTAATTAAATTTGGACGACAGAAAAGAAACTCGAAGCATATTTGTATAAACACCGAATCACCGTAAGATGAGGTCACCAAAAGGCAATGAGGTCTAAAATTTACTGGAGCTAGATTCAGTCTCTAAGTTTTACTTGTCGACCAATTTATTGTAGTTAACTGTTACACATTCTTACACGATGAATATATATTATTATATCAAATGTTTAACAACTTAACATATAGTGGGCACATTAATATTTTCTGAAAGATAATTTTCTTTTTATAAACAACAAACATATCTTTGTACAAAAAATTAGAAGTACTTTTTCGCGAGCGTTCACTGGCGGTTGACCATCCTAAATAAAACACAATAAATTAAATAGTCTACTATGTAACGTTACACAAAAGTATGAAATCTACGTGCTTACTTATCAAAGTCCTTACGCATATAGTAGGTCGTTGTAGTTTGTAAACACCGATCATTATATACAAATTCCAAATATCTTAACGTCCAAGGATTCCAATTTCGGAATAAGTAAGAAAATAGGTGCTTTACTGATGTATTAATATTATTTTAAAACTCACTCTGGCATCACTTACTAGAGTCAAGCGTCGACACACATACACATCACTTAATTGTATCGATAAACCTAACAAAATGTTAATATAAAATGATATTGATGTGACGATGCGCTCTTTATAATCTGTATATAACCGTGTCACGTACATCATAATCTTAGTTGAACAATTAAAGTTACAGAAGTGCTCGTTTTAGGAATACGTGTGTACAAGGCCGTAGCCAGAAAAATATCGGCAGCGATGTTGAAGAATTAATTAATTTTTAATACTTAAGTACATTTTTTTTGTTAATGTAATATTCATACAAATAGATTTATAATTCACAACCACATGTAAATCACTGTTTTTGTGCATTAGTCTTAAATTGTTTAAGGTTCGATTCAAAGAGACGGACAGTCAAAGCGCATCGACGTGACCATTTAAGTTTACATAGCCAGCATGCCTCTTACCTACTCTTACCTACCTACACAATGTAATGAAGGAGAAAAGAAACAGATGCAAGTATTCGCGTGATCTCATGCTTATCGAGGCATCAGACACAACAGAAAATTTGCACAAAAACGCATGCAGACGCGCGTATTCGTGCGACCTCGCTAGTCAAGAATTAGACGGGTCGCTTCGACTCTGCGTCAGTGTGAATCGACTTTTAACGGGAGAAGAGTGGCGCGGGCTGGGCGCTAATGATGGCCATTCCGACCCTCTTAGCTACGGCCTTGCAAATTCCACTCCATGATATGGGGTCGTGGCTGGCTAGCGCATCTCAGGATCGAAGATTACCCACGGTTTCATACAACGAGCTGCGTATCGAATCATATTATAGGGTCTATGTGAAAGAGAGTAGTTACAACAAACTGCATTTACATATACATAGTTCCAACGCAGCGGAGGCAGTCGCACTTAAAACTATATGATTACATTAATGAACAAACACAAATAAAACTTATAACAATAGCTGCGATTTAATTTCATATCACAGAAAACGTAGTTTACAAAAATAAACGTGCTCATGCTCTATTTTTTTTTTATGCATCATAAATGAAATCGGAACACTTAACAAAAGTTAAACTTACGTAGTTGGTAACGAAAAATATCACTACAACTTCAAATCCATATTATGTCAATATTAAATAAATGCTCCTTCAAGATATTATTACACAAATATATTCTAAGAGGTAGGGATCAGGAGTCATGCTCGCGGCTTGAAAATCTAGTCCGTTCACTAACGGCGAAAAGTCCAAGTATCAAACCCTTATTTCATCCAGCTCGACATCCCTAAACATTACACAATCATATAAACATACAAATACATAATGTGTACAATCGATTGCGAAGAAAGACAAACTGGACTTGGTCACATGACATTCACACAAATCTTAGTAGATAGTTGAAGCTACCTGTAGTTTATCTTCCTTGAAGCGTGAAGTGAGATAGCACGTTATATATTACATGAATGAGAGTGAACAGCAATCGATTTCACAAGCAATAATCGTTGAAAGGTGTTCAAACGGCATCTGACGGCAAATTGAACATGAAAGAGCTCAATGAAATAAGGCGTGTACTTTGTTCGGTCGCACTTACAACTTGATGTAGTCGGGTGTGCCGATGTTGGCAAGCGTCTTCTTGATGCGGAGTGCGGTGAGTCGCGCGGCTGGGTTCTGGTACCAGCACTCCTTCATCACCTTCGATATGGAGGACAGCACCTGTCGCCGAAACAACGTTATGTCATTAAAACATTCTACTTAACGCATGCAAACTTATCAACCGTGTCATTGCTTATTTTTTGTTCAATGGTTTACTAAAAGGAAACGTCGAAGACAGCCCCACCACTTCCTAGAAATTTGTGGTGTATAGTTTTAAGAACTTCATTCTGTACAATAAAAGTATGTCCCAGTATCGGCCATTTGTATAATATCATAAATCAATGGCGTACGGCACGCGTTGTTATGATGAAAAGTGCATTAAGTACTAGCTCACTGGCTACCGATAACATATTATTGAATACATGTACGTAAATATCTTCGTTGTGTAATAATTTGTTTATGTGCGTTATGATAACGAGTCACTGATAACAGTGTTAGATAAAATCAGCTATCGAATCGATTTTTCACATACATGTCATGATTTGAACTTGAGCCAGTACAGAATTTGGTTGGCACTTGGCGGATTTACACTAAATAAAAAACAAAGCTTCATTTCGCATGTCTGAAGCAACCCGACTCATCTTTGTAATGTATATTTAGAAATAATTTTATATTAAGCGACTCTGAAAGCACGGGGAAACTATAGAAACTAATTACTCGATATTCTCAGTTCAAAAGATGTCTTAAAAGAAGTATCGGGCTCCATAAATGTTGCGACAGTGTTTATATGGATTCCGTTACAACACTAATCGCTGCTCGTTTCAAAATCTATACAATTTACTGTGACGAACCGAAATAGCTTAAAATTCAATAACAACAATTAAGGCGAAAGCGCCAGGGTAGCCCGCGAAATTCATTTTTTTTTAGGTTTTTTGCAATTTGCTGGTCAGTATTAAGTTGTACGTTGATTAATATATGATTCGCGGCCGTAACAAATATGTATTTACAGAATTATAATCATTAAAGTCATCAACGCAACTCTCTAAAACCACGTAAGTCCAAAGAATAACTGTTTCATGAAATAATCATTCTTTGGAGTGACGTGGTTTTAGAGAGTTGCCACGAATCATATTTTGATCGACGTACAACTTAATACTGACCAGCAAATTTCAAAAAATGTAAGAATATTTTAATTTCGCGGGCTACCTTAGCGCTTCCCCCTTAATAGTACCTGATAAGTAAAAAAAACCGGTCAAGTGCGAGTCGGACTCGCGCACCGAGGGTTCCGTACAAATTTGTAGATAACTACAAATTTAAGGTTTTCGAATTTTTCCTTTACTTGTACTACCTGACATTGCCTCTTGTCTTTCACGATTCCAGATCAACTGGAAGTACCCTATAGGTTTTGATTCCCTTGCGAGTGTGCGAGTTCTGTGAGAGAAAGTATGCAAGGAAGTCAACTGTTCCATGTTAGTTTTAAATTATATTATTGTGAACGTAATTACTGTCTCTATGTTAATTAATTAATTGGAGTTTTTTAACTAATAAATAAAAAAAATAAAATGCCATTTTTTTTTATATTTTCCTACTATTTTGCTGTGCCAGACCCGGGTAATGATCACATAAAATGTTAAGTTACCACCTGTGTGGAAAACAACCAATGATTGAATATTGAAAGTATCACTTACATGGTCCGAATGCCATCTATTCGGTACATTAGGCCTCCGCTTCTCAGTGCAGACAACCCGTCGCATATCTTCGAGCGCAGGGTCGGGAGGTACGCAGTCGTAGTAGGGAGGCTGGTATTCATCTGGCATCACTCCACATCGCCGGGCCATCTCCCACAGGACCAGCCCGAACGAATACACGTCTGAACGCTTGTACGGATCAAACTGCCGAGTGTCCATTGTCTCATCAAGTACCTATAATTTTTCATTTAGTTATTGTAGGTAGTTTTAAATCTCAGATCCATAGCTAAGAACCCACCCGATTAAATCAGCCTTCTAAAAAAAAACCCGCTTTGAAATCGGACCATACCAAGCCGTTTAGGAGCTAAGATGTCACAGACACAGATACATGTAACGACAGGGTCGTTAAACTTATAACATGCGTATTCCTACGTCGGGGGTTAAAAATACTCTAGACTGCTTTAAAGGGTTTCTAAGAATGGCTGAAAAGGCATTGAAATTGAACTTTACTGTAAACTGAGCAAAAATAACCTGGTCTGGCTTCTTCAAACAAAACAGAAACCTTAGGAATCAGTCTCGTCTGTGTCTATTAATAATTTTTGAAAAAGTTATTGTTTTGCCGTCTGCCTTTTCAGCTTCTTGATCCAAAGAGGTTTTGAAACAATTGGTACCGGAGTATAAATGGAAAGCGACGCTTAGATGTTGATGACGTCACAAGCTGTGCTTACTTCAGGTGCCATGTAGCGCTTGGTACCAACTCTGTTGGTGGTGGGCACATCGACGGAGTCACTTGCCACGTTGTGACGGACAGCGAGACCCAAGTCACCGATCACGCAGGTCAGGTTGCTCTTCACTAGAATATTCTTCGATTTCAGGTCCCGGTGGGCTATAGCTGGCTTGCCTGTTGGAGAAATTAGTTATTAGCCTTTAAAGAAAGAAAGAAAAATATTTAATTTGGGACACGCACAGGAAATACAAATCAAAATCCATCACTATCATTCTGTCTACCTAGAACATTCGGTAGCAGATATTACATCAAGTTCCCAAATCGGCGAAAGGCGTAGGTACCTTGAGGTTTAAGAGGAGTTTTATACCAATACATATCAAGCATTGATATAAGAACAACTCCTGAAACCAAAAAAGACCTATAATATGTTAGCAGTTCTTCTTCTTCTTCATGTGGCTGGCACGACTTTTTCTCAGACCTTGTTGGCCCAAAACTTCGACTTCGCCACTACCACGTCGTCGATGCCAGCGGAGAGGTCTATTTGACTGCAAGTTATGGAACACAGAGGGCAGGATAGAAGGTGGAGCATACTTTGCGACATAATTCCACTCCCTGCTGCCGTTCCGTCGAGGTAGCCCCACTTTACCAGGTTGGGAGTTAGATCTTACCGCTTGAGTCCGTTAGCAATACCTAACATGCCACGTGTCGTCTTTAATATATTTAAACCATTTATAGTCATCACTTATACTGTCACAATTAAAAACTAAAAGAAATGCCTGCCGAGAAGAACAATAAACAATTCCTAAACTCTGGCCCAATTCAAATTGAGTGGCGTTCAGACAGAATTCGGCTACTCCGCTGAGCATTTGGGTCATCAATCATCATTATCGTGTTAGCTGGTAAACGTTCCCTCGAGTGTGAACCTACATTCTCAGCTGACCAAATGTAATGAAGAAGCATTTACGTACTCTTCGCTCTTCAGATAGGGGAATGTAACACCGTCGTAAGATGAATGAGCGTGGGTGTAGCAAAAGGAGTGTAGCGTTCTACAGTTTCTGCTTACCCACATGGGGGTGGATTATGAAAGGCGTGAGATTATGTACAGTAATCATATATATGACACATTCAGCTTTAGAAACAGTTTGTCACAGTACAGCACAGTGACAAAGACGACGCTGTAAAAAGCCAATCTATTTCTAAAACGCGGTGTTCTATATTAGCAGCTGTGATCATGACGTATTCCAATGACGGGTCTTCAATTCTGGGGACCGAGAGCAAAAAGCCTCGGGCAAGGGGCCATAAAGCCCCAATACCGAAACCTCGCGCCAGCGAGTCGAGCCGTTTGAGTCAGAAAACCTTCCACCTGGGCTCGCGTTACCGTGACTGACTTTGAAATCCCTAAATAGATTACGAACCCAAGTCGGCCGTAGCAAAGAGAATCTTCACAGATGGGGGTTTATAGACCTCAAAGTGTCTATAAACCCCCATCTCGACGTCTCAACGCAGACAATGGCCCACCTCCTACATTGCGCCCCATGCCCTGTCAGTCCTGTCACCTGTGCAATTGAGGATCTTCTGACTGCGTCAGCTACCGGAATTCGTGTGGCCGAATTTTGGGCTAACCATAAAATCTGAATTTTCTCATTTGTCATTGATACGCTAAGAAGAAGCATCCCTATTTATTTCTTTTCCCAGAGCGAGAGCTTATTTAAACTTTTTTGGAAAGGCGATTAAAGGCTCACAGTCGATTCTATACCTGAATTAAAAAAATATTTAGTTAACTGGTCACTAGATAAGGCCAATAGAAATCTCATAATAACAAAACTCATTACGCAATCGCCTAACTATTAAGCCTGCGATCTTCAACATTAGCACGCATGTTTGTCTTGACGTCTACGACTGAGATTGGACCATTGTAAGTCCAAACATAAGCTTAAAGAGGTATGAGGAACAGGGTGTAAAGTTCACTCATACTCTATAGAAAAGGGAGGATCCTCCGACCAGACGGGTGTTGTGTCTGGCGGGCAACTACCCGATGATTCATGTCGGGCCGTTGTATCTATGCTAGTTGCGCGGTGAACTCTGTTGTAGATACCGCTACAAGCTGTATAAAGGCACCAAAATAATTTAGTTATTTTGTTGCCATGAAAGAATGAAAAAACTCAACCTTCGCCAAATTAGATGAAAAGAAAATGTGACTGGCATGTTTTTAATAGCCATATTAATGTTTCATCTTATTCAGGTTGCTGATAAGTAAAGTAAATATGTTAAGTACTTAATTTACCCTATGTTAAAAAGTTTTTGTCTGATAAAAACATTTATTTTCGGCCAACCAATCACCATAGCTGACATAAGATATGAAAACAGTTTTAGAGACTAATTAAGCGCAAGTTAGGTCTTTTTTTTTGATGATGGGAGAAATCATCAAATGACCCCTCCCGCTCTGGGTGGAGCGGAGTGTCAGACTCTTACTAAAACCCACCCGCGTTCCTTCCTTAGCCCTTTATGTTCAGGGGTAGCGGTAACCCTTTCGGACAACCCTGCTGCCCCGGCAGGCTACGGCCCTAGCGGGCCCCTTCTCTGTAGCTGACATCTCTTTGAGGCGCGCATGGAACAAGTACGCGCCGTCCGGCACGGGCCTGGTACTAAGTAAGGCTCCCTTGATAATAAATATCTAATGTTCAGCAATGGTCTGCGATAGGCCGAACTGATTAATCGATTGACCGTAATACGAATATAGGAATGTGGGCTTTTGCCCGCGGTTAATTCCGCGTGGATGTCGGAGACTATCCCACGGGGACTTACTACCGGGATGAAAAGTACCCTATGTATTAATCCAGTTATAAACTACTTGTGTGTAACCATACTTGCGAGAAAAGGTCTATTAACGCTTCGACAAACGACCAGCGCAGATTTATTAGCAGTGAGAATGTTGGGATACCAAAAATTAACTGTGATGACGCTATTTGACGTTTTCGACACGATAATAGTAATGTGCAGGTACTTGCCTTTAGTGCCAACGATGTCCATGTGCAGGTGAGCGAGTCCAGTAGCGATGGACAGCGACATCTTGACCAGCGTGATCGAGTCTATGGTTCGAGCGCTCAGGAAGTCGAACAGTGATCCATTCTCGTGGTAATCCGTGATCAGCCACAACTGGGTCCAAGTGCCGTTATCTACGACCAATATTATTAGTCATTTAAATGTTTATGTCTAGTGGCTATCTGATGCTAGAGATAAATATCTTTCTTTGCTTCTATACAATGTAGGTATTAAATGCAGTATGACGCAAGACATTTATCTACAGATCTATCAATTGATGCATAAAATAGCAATGACATGCAACGGAACCATTACTGTAATTAATGGATAGCAATTCATTAATCACTCTGGAGCATAGTCCAGATTGTGACGCATGAATGGTGCAGCTTAAACCATACTGCTGTTTTCATTCCATGAAAATATCGAATTATACGAGCGCGGCACGGTTGCCTCCGTGTGTAGCTGGGGGTGTCCCCAGCTACACACGTACAATCGTACATTATAGTATGTACTATAATGTACCTACCAAACAGTTTCCCTATTATGCTTTAGGAGCCTGCTTTACGCTAATTGCTATTCACTAGTACGCTAATTGCTTGTATATGACTGTGATAAGAACTGCATCAATTCATTATCAATCAGAGAACAAGTATCGAACCAATGTCGAATTTAGATATTGACAAGATAATTATATTATGTGTTTGTTGATTAATCTTAAGCAACTCTATGACTAGGTACAGGACTAATATAATTATTAGATTAAATGTAAGCATCGCATTATATTCAAACGTACCATATTGAATTGCACAAAAACCGCTCGATACGGAACGGAAAAAATGCTTGTAAACATAAAAAATCACGTAAAACACCATCATGAGTATAATAACTGACGATAAGGTGTTTGTTGAGTTTGCCCTGTTAGTCAATCGTTATTAATATTATTATCCTGTAAGCACGGTAGCAGTGAAGCATGGTATTCGTATGGGTTACGAATCGTGCCCACTACCATGGCAACCGTCCCCTTCCATCTTCAATTGTGAGCGTAAGGTGACATATTTATAAGGTTTGCCTACAATGTTACAATCTAAAGGTAGATACGTAAGGGTTCAATACTTTTCGTACGATTCAAATAACGCGGCACTAATATCGCCTTTATGTATATCGCCATGAGTTATGAAAAACTAGTCTTTAGCGATCCCATGGCGTTGCTACATCAAATGAACTCCATGGACGAAATTAGTGTCATGCAGATGATAAGTCGAGGTTTTCTCACGATGCAAATGAACTCCATGGACGAAATTAGTGTCATGCAGATGATAAGTCGAGGTTTTCTCACGATGTTTTCACCAATGTCAGCAACGTCAAAGATAAACTCAGAAAGTACATTTGAATAGATAAAGACACATTGGTATTTGTCCAGATTTCAAACCACTACCTCGTGCATGAGAGGCGAGACTTTCATCGCCATCACGATCACTATAATAATTGTGGACTCACCCTTGTTGTCAGCAGCAATGAAGCCCAGAATATTTTCGTGTCGCAACATCACGGTCTGGTATATCTCAGCTTCACGGAACCACGAGGACTCTTCGCGGGAAGAGAATATTTTGACGGCGACGTTCTCGCCGCGCCATCGACCACGCCATACTTCTCCAAAGCGACCTTTGCCGATGATATCGACCAACTGGATCTGACGAGCGATTGAACGCTGCACTAGAAGAGGCAACCCTACAGGCAAATACATAATGTAAATTTTATGACCATGACCTAATCGTTGAATGAATAAATGTGGAATAAATGCAGGCTTGCTGCAGCAAACTCATGTTTGTAAAGCCGGCGCCAGAGACAGCTTCTAACATTTGAAAATTATTTAAAGTCTTTCGAAGACAGGATGGGAAAGTGCAAAGTATGCTTGTCTTTCACACACGCCCATTTGAGCATTGGCAGATATTTGCGTATTAAAACCTATTAGGTTAGGTCTCCTACGCGCAAAAAGTTCCAAAAATAATCTAAGTTGCAGACGGGAAAATAAAAGAAATCCCAGTTCATGCAATTATTAATAGATCTTAGAATCCATCGAACAAAAGAAAAATTCCATTGAAAACAACGCAACAACTTAAGAGTCTGTACATATCGAAAGAATGTTTTATATAGAACTCGCTTCCGCCCGCAGCTTCGCCCGCGAGGTATGTCGATAAAAACTATCCTATGTCCTTCCCCGGGATGCAATCTATCTCTCTGCCAAATTTTATCGAAATCCGTCCAGTGGTTTAAGCTTGAAAAGGTAACATACAGACAGACAGACAGTTACTTTCGGATTTATAATATTAGTATGGATAGCGTGCAAACAACTGTCTGTAAAATCATGAAAGTGTGGCACTTTGTACCTACTCTTGACTTGACATACATAAGATGTCATCTCTTTTAGTGCCTCATTCAATTCATTTGATGCATCAATGCAGATCGATTCGAGGCAACGATCGCTCACTTTGGCACTTTGTGATGTACGCATTTATGAATTCATTCATGTGTGGCAGAATGATTATGAAGACTATACAATAGCGTACGTGAAACTCGGGCGACGACGGTCCAGATTGTCGTTTAGAATATTGAACTACTCTTCCTCAATTTACAGTGAGTATTGGAACAAGATACTTGCGAGATTTATCCGATCTTCATTTATATTTTCTGAGTAATAAACTAGGATGTATTAAAAATGCTTGTAGGAACTAACGGCTTGTTTTACTAGTTCTGGAACTGGATGTTTGTATAGATCTCAGTACCGCGAGCCGGGGACCAACATAAATTGTGGTTAAGCTATCCGACAGTTTATCCAGAAGTGGCGCTGGTGAACGTAAATACGAAGAAAGAATGAATAACTTACCGGAGCCAGATCCGGAGGTAGTGAGTTCTATCATGTCCCGTATGGTTGTGGTTCTCATCATGGGGTGCCTGGCCTCACAGACGGAATCATCCGCCGGGTATGGCGTTCGCGATGGGACCCTCTTCTTCGGGCCATGCGATCGCTTCGCCCACCAGAAGCTGATCACCGCGCATACACCGAGAACCATCAATCCCATCACCCATGGCAATACTTTCCATGCCGTCGCTGTAGTGCCCGTCTCTTTATTCAGAATTTATGCATTAGTATTTGTACTCAAAATGGGGGAAAACAGGTAAAGCAATCAAATCTCAATAAATGCAAACACCAATTGTTTTTTTAATAAACAAAGGTATAAGGCCGCTATCCCACTGGCGTTTTACGAGCGTTGACGTCAACGTCGCGTCTGCGCGGCGTCGACGCTGCGCAGACGCGACGTTGACGTCGCGTCATCGCGTAACAAGCATAAAACGTCCGCTGAACGCGACGTCAACGTCGCGTCTGCTTAACGTTAACGTCGCGTTTGTTGGCAATAGTATCATCTGCGCGACGTTAACGTCGCGTTCAGCGGACGTTTTATGCTTGTTACGCGATGACGCGACGTCAACGCTCGTAAAACGCCAGTGGGATAGCGGCCTAAGCAACATTTGCTGTATTAATTTTGAATAAAAATTTTAGATATTACCTTTTGTATGCCCATTATAATTGTACACCCAGTGTATTGTGAAATGGCATACAACAGAAAATGACAATGAAACTGGATAATGTTTTAGGAATGCGAACCAAAAATGCCTTTTTTATACATGCATTAATACATACTCCATATGATAAAATCTTATACCTATTATGCTGAATCGTATATAGTATTTAAATAATTTATAAAATGGTAAATATTCTTATAAATACTAATAACAGACAGGTCGTAGCTTCTTAGAATTGCAACAAAACTTTCGACAAGGATATTATCGTTCATATGCAACATTTAATAGCCGTCAATTGAGAGTAGTGATACAAAATATTCATAGTACGTTGACCTACATATCACCAATGAATACAAATGCTCAACTGGTTTCTTAGGGTCTTTTCCTTCATAAAGCTAGGTAGTTTCTAAAATGTAAATACAAATAAACTGTGACGTAAATAACCAGCGCTGCATTCAGCGCGTTTGCGTTTCAGTTTCTGATTCTTTTGCAATTTTTCCCGACGGATTTTTTGGTGCACAACATAAAATATACTTACACCAAGCAATTCTCTCAGAATCTGGAAACGTTTAATATTCGGAGCAAGCGTAAAGAGAAAATGAACACATCACACAAAAACAAACATGCAATAAGCGAAACCAATACACATTTATGTACACGTAAATACTTATAGAATACATTTACAAATTGGACTTAATTAATAACACATATTACCACTAAATGAGGTCTAATATATATCATACAAGATTGTTTGATGATGTTTTGATCAGGTAACTACAGAATATCGTTTAATAAACCACAATCAAATGCCTCTTGCCTTCCATGACTATTATTAGTGCTTATTCCGCCTAATATCTACATAGGAAGTCATTTGTTGAAACATAAAAATTATATGGGTGAACAAAGGGAAACCAAAAGTTTGTACGAGTATTCTACAGTGATGTGTATATTAGTAGCCTCCACTCATCTTATTACATTATATTTATACCGTGCAGCTGTTAGTTACATGCCCCATAGCCAGTTGTCAGTAAACTAAATAAATACTAAGTGCTTAAATGTTGTTAGAAAAAGTAAATAATAACAAAATTATGGTTACTGGCATGCTATTAGTATAAAATCATATATCATGCTAAAATCAAATGAAAAAAAAAACCGGCTTATGATCACTTACGGCTTTATTTATCGCCTGTTGTAAAATGACTACACATTCCTCTTTACTTTCTGTAATCAAGACATTCAGTGTCGTATAATAATGGCACTACTTCGATGCAACCCTGTCATGCCTTCTGGCCAATGGCACCCCTTGTTTAATATAATATGCAAGGCTATAATGTAATGATGGCCCATTTAATGTTTGAACGATACATTTCAGTTTCAAGATGAGCATTTCAGAAACAAGGTTTTAAACTTGTTAATGTGAAACACGCGGCGATTGAAACAATAAGGACATTGGAAAATGTCCTATTGCCAAAAGAATTATGTGCATAGTTCAATACATGTGCATGCACGACTGTAATAACCGTGCAGCTGATATTATTCCAAATTATATTAATAACCTCGTATGAACGTTACTGTAACATGGTAAGACTCAACAATACATTTGATGTGGACATCACAATGTAAGCTACCCAGACAGCGCGCCCCGACGACACATTCCGAATGTATACTGTACCTGCGAATAGATCACGGTTACAGTAGTCCGTGGCGCAGCAAGATATATTGGGGTTTTCGTCCTTGCGGCACCATATAGGCCAGTCCCCTGGAGGGAATACGTTTTCTCGGTCCCAACATCTACGTTCATAAATTCTTAGATTAGTACATAAAGAACGTATAGTCCCTAAACGGTGATCAAAACCGGTCTACGGAAAAAAACTTGGTTATATTAGAACAAACGAAGAAAAAAATGAAACTTTTAGCCATGCAGTCTCGCACCATACACCAAGGCAGTCGGCACCGCAGGAGCATGGGCGCAGGGCGCTTGGCGTGTGGTATGCCGGGCGTCGAGTGTCAGCAGCGGGAAGCTAGAGTGCAGTAGTTAGCGGGGCACATCGAGGGCACTACCTCCACGTCGCTCCTACCTGGCGGCTTCGGTTGCAGGTCCAGGCGCAGGCCTTCATTGCACATGTCATGTGACTTACAACATTTTATCACCACCGATTCATTTTTAGTTTTCGTCGTAGAGCAACTGAAGGGATGCTCGATGGGTATCAGTGATTTGAGCTCGATACAGCTGCGCCGCAAGTGGAACCACCATACATTATGTTTAGTAGGTTAAAGCAAACAACGCACACTCGGAAAATAGAGTTGGTTAAGGAGTATGGCACATCATTCAAATCATACTAATTATTTCTGTCGGCACCTGCGGCCGCTCGTTCTCTTTGCTTAGTAGGTACATATTCAAATCACTAATTCAAAAGCGATTGTTAGAGTATTGGCATCTCAACACAAAACTTATAGGAAATGGCAATGCAATTATATGATTCTAATAGTACATCAAACAAACTCAAAATCTGCATCATCAAAATAGATACATGACACGCCCACAAGTGCGCAGAACAGCTTACCCATAATTGAGGCATGAAGCACTTTGGACAATTTTTCTTGTGTAATCACATCAGAATTGCAGAAATCGGTTTTACAGCAATACATTGTAGATTGTTTGCATTTTACTGGGTTTTCAGGAGGAAATGCAACGTTCAAGTTCATACACCTTAAGACCACCGCACTACACAGGTCAATCATTTGATAGAAATAGGTTAGAATTATACCTGTGAGCCACAGCATAACAACAGGTTTGTGTTGATTTGAGTTTGCCAATTGTTTTATTATTGTAATTGTCAGCCAACAATATATTTTAGGAGTTGGACGGAACGAAAATATGTACCTTTTCAGACCAATGATAAGAAAAATAAAATGCCTTTCACAATAATTTTGTATAAATTTGGAAAAATGACATGTAAGTAATCTTAATTTTGAATAATTTTGAAAATATTATTGAAGTAAATTTCAATCAACATTCATAAATATACTCACTGGTATGTAAACTTCTGCACTTTATTCTCCAGGCTCGTGGAGGCGAAACAGTAACCATCCGTCTCACATGTTGAGTTAGGACACCTCTCACTGTTGCAGTAACATTTCAAACCTATGATCAACATAATAAGTTAGAGTAGGAATTGAGACGTCAAGCATGATGTTAATTCACAGTAATATGATGTTTTAAATATTAATTCTTTAATGCCCAAAGTATGTAATTACAGTTTCTGTTTGAGTATTAAATACTTTGTAACAAACAAATATATTTTATGACGAACTAATCACAATAATTTTCATTGATGTCATTACAATAATAAACCTACGCCTGATTCTTGTAAAACCATGATTAGTAGAGTATAGGTGAAATAAATCCATCTTTTTATTTAAACTGTTTGACCCCAAGACACTGAGCTTTATAAGTCTCTGACTCTGAACCCTTTCTCACAGGGACACACTTACATACATTGTTAAGTTTCTGATCACTCTAATATTATCTAAGCACACACAAAGCTCCATTCTCTTCAAATAATTTCAACAAAAAACTTCATCCTTATAGCACGTTTTGTTACATTTGTCACTTTAGCATAGTGACAAATGTAACAAAACGTGCTACAAGAATGAAGTTTTAAGCCCTAAAATAAGCCCTAAAATAATAAATTAACCAATGTCTGGCGTATTTCAATGGTTTTTACAGCAATATGATGTTCCATCAAGGTGCTGAGCTCAACTAAGCCAATACAGTACAGTACACCAGAAATACGTAAACAGAATAAATTGTATTTGTGTTTAGGTAATATTAAATCGTATGCAAATGGACAAGTGATGAAAAGCACTCACCATCGACGGTGTCTAACCTCCGGTACACAGTGAAAATCAAAAAAAGAAACCATTTGCGCCATTGAAAACTATTCATTATCACATTCCTTGATTGAAACATATCAACTACAGTGGAACAGCAAAACACTTATTATTGACACTCGGACAGTACGGCCATTGAAGTGTTTCAGAAACATATGACATTTTTTATTATACAATAGCTTTAATGGGACACCTATTGTTCTATCAACTATAGTAAAATTCGAAAAAAAACTAGTTAAACATGTTGTACTTAGACGAAATATAAAACTAATCCAGTATCAGAAATTACAAAAACCTCATCAGTGGTACGGGAAGGTAAGTAAATAGCTCACAGATTACTACTAGGTAGGTATGTAGCAAAAATAGCTTCGCGTGAGTGAACTATGCACATCACATTGCACTGCACTATCCCACAGACTCCACAAACCGAAACAGATAATAAAAAGTTATCCTATTTCTACGAAATGGGGTTAAAAAAGAAAACTCGTCATAGGTGGCAGCACTGTTTTCCGTCGCTAAGTCGCCATTATTTAGTTTATATAAAACTACAGTCGATTACAAATTCAATTGAAACTAGATAAATATGTAATAATATGTGTCTTGGATGTAGCAGTAGGAAAAGGAAAACGTCTGCCACTGGTAAAAAAGCAGCTAGGGAAAAGTAAACAAAATAATTATGAACGTTTTATAATAATTATAAAATGTTCAAAAAGGAGATGTCCGCTTTTTGTATGGACGTTGGTTTTTTATTCCAAGAAAAATCTAACCAGCATCAAACTTGGTTCAAATAAATACGACAAAAATATGGAACTCAGAACTACTGAAATAATATTTTTAAACCCCTCCATTTAAGCGAAAAATCATAAAATAATAATTGATGTTATTTGTAGTTGGCAACCCTAATAAATACTCCGTCACTCTGTGACAATGTCATATTTGACAGATGATTTTTCAGCTGTCACTGGCGTTAGAGATGTGCCAACTCAGGATAAGACACGCCTTAAGGTTACTCGGATTGAAATTCATGTGACTCGAGTTGAACTCGAGTTACGGAACTCTGGTAAATGGATGAAATTGAACGAATTATTGTTTTTTCACCTCTGTTTCGCGACGATTTTTTTTATAGATTCGCAAGGAAACGTATATTAAGACTATTTTAATTATTTAAAATACAATTTCAGTAGAATTTAAATATAAAATAAGGTTCAAATACTTGCCAAACCAGAGACGTAAATCACGTACTCGCTCCTTCATTTACCGTGGCAATCTAATTCAACTCGATGGCGGCATCTCAATCTGAGCGCAACTCGAATAATCGAGTTAGCCATACATAGCTGGCGTCACCAGCTCAAAGTGTTATCGATTCTTGCCGAAAAAGATCCTTAGAAGATTAGATGTAAATATGTTTAGTCCATTTTATGAAAATCAAGAAAGATACCTTAATAAACGATTTCTCATCAGTAAAATCAGGGATTTTTTTAGTTCAGGGAATTCGTTAATAACAAATTACCATATAAAGAGTATTCGGTATAAAACAAGACAATGATTTTACATTAAAAAGTTTAGAAAATAAATAATATATCTTATAGTCTCAATAGAAAACACAATTGATGTTGATTTTCTATGCTAAAAATTGATTTAAAAAATCGATTGTTTTCGCCCGATAAAACGATTAATTGAGGTCAGATCGCCATCCTTACCGGCTCCATGCGTCATTCGTCCGACGTCATGCTCCTACATCAAAAATTGATTGACGTTGACGCTCACTGCCAGTAATGACAGTTCTCCTGTGTCAATTTTGACAAGTTTACTTTTTTTTTAGGTGTGTTCATTTTATTATTCTAGATAATTAGAAGGTTTGTTCGTTTTAGATGTAAATTCTCACGAAAACAAAAAACGATTTTTCTCAAAATTGGAGGTCTTTAAAAATGTATGATATAACTAGAACGACTAGTTTTAGGGATGTCTATCCAAATATATTTAACTTACTCTGGTTAGAATTATTAAATAATAAAAAACCATTTCTGGGACATGTCCTTTACTTTTCCAAAATTAAAATAACCTGTAAATTATTTGTAGGTTATTTTATGTTTGTTGACTAAGTTATTTTTTAAAAAGCTCGAACTAGTTTAAGAATCCCGATCCCCGCGCATCCACTAGTATGAACGAGCTAATGCCCGCGCGCTCCCCGCGCCCATTAAGGACACTCAAAAGAAGTTCATGTTTGAGTTTGCCGCGTCCGTCGCGCCTGCTCTCCAGTCTGGCCAAACACTAAACGTCAGCGCAGACTGAAGAGGACCGATAATTTAGAATTTATTAGTTTAACCGAGGCTGCTGTACCGCGCCATAAGTATGAGCGAGGCGAGACGGTCGGGGGGCAGTGCGGGCCCGTTAGGGTAATACATGTTCTGTGGTGTGGGCCAGCACAGAGTACTTTTTAATATATGGCGGCACTGACCTGTAGTACTTGTATGATAGAGGTCAGTGGACTCCGCTGTCAGTTCAGTCCGCAGTCAAGTCAACATTCACGGTGACCCACCCCCCGCTTCACCGCGCATTCCTAAGGCGCGGTACAGCGGTTTCGATCAAACAGCAAGTGTGCAAATAAAAGATTTGCAAATATTTATAATTTATTTAATATTTCCACTAAATCTTTGAACAATGCAAAAAAAAAAAGAAACAACGGGCAGCATAAGGGTGGTCATACAAGGGCAGCTCGAACAGTTAGTAGTTGATTACCGTTCTCGAATCTCCTCGAGCAGTCTCTATAGATATATTTTGCAGATTTGATGCATGTGCGTGGATCGCAGTTTGCCATGCTGCTGAAGCTTTGTGATTTACAGTCCTTACACAATTTTACCTCTGATTTTACAATACTATCAAAATCAGTGATTTCTATTCTCATTTTAATAAGGGTGCTTCACTGACAAGGCTGTCAAAATCTTTGTGATCTTTATTCTCGTCACAATAAGGTTGCTGTTAAGTTGCTGCTTTCAGAGGTAAAATAACTGTGAACAGTTACTATAGTGATAGTAGAAGAATGTCTGAAACGGCTTCGCGTTGTCAATTAATACTTATAAGATTCTCAGCTTGAAACTGTCAGCTAAGAATCTTTGAAACTACCCATGTATAATTTGACCGCACTTATTAATAAATAATTTATCTTAATAGTATGTAACCACATATTTTTCATGTTACATACTACTTGATACATACAAATCCCGATTATTATAATGGATTACAATATGTAGGTAAATAAAAAGCAGTTAAAAAAAAGATTTTTAAGATACTTTGAATTTTCTTTTGTTACTTTAGCACAGGAATCCACAGGACATCAAGATTTTAAAAAGTTTTTAAAGTGTATTGATCACTATGTTAAAAACAACAGACTAATAATATAGCACTGAATTAATCATCATTTTCCATAATCAATATTATCAATTCATTATAAAATAAATATACAAATTATATGAATTCATTAAAACTATAAATACCTCTGGGCTGTTACGTTTAACCTTTTGACTGCCACACGTCAAAAAATAAAAACGTCTCCTCTGCGTCAAAGTCTGTTATGTAGTCGAACTGTGGCGTGCTGGGCACATTTTGGTTTGTCATCTATACGTGACTGTGGTGGTCAAAGGGTTAAGGACTTGAACATAACTGGCGAAATGAGGTCACTTGTACCTATCATTCACCTCTGCATTACACCCCTTCGGGATGACGTTATGTCATAAAATTGTGTAAATGCATAAAATAAATAAGTATATATTTAGCAAGCATAAACTTAAGTAAATCCAAAATGAATGTACCTATATTCCTGTTAGTCTGTAATTTTTATTTAGATTATTATTGTTGAGATTATTCTACATACACAAACTAACGCCTTTTCTCATGGGAAAAGGCAGAAACCACAGAAAGCTACCCGCTACGATTCTACTTATACTTAAAATTTATTATAATAATATATAAATATTTCAAATAAGCCTGTAACGTGAGTGTGTACGGATAACCAATTTATGGTAGAATTATTACTGTTACGCTGTGGCAGTACCACCCGCTTCTTGGATACATTTCCTAGTGCGATGCGGCCGATATTTTTTTTTTCCCATTATGTAGTACAAAAATGTACAGACGCCAGCACATCAAGCTACCCGAAACTGTCAAATTTTCCCAATCAACATTGAACCTTAAATTTCAGCGATAAAGTTGAAAATCTATTAAAGAAATTTGACAGATTGTAGTAGCTTGATGTGCTGGCGTCTGTACATACTTACATAAATAAAATTATTATTGATATTTAGTTTTGGCAACCTGAATTTAACTAACCCAACGAACTACCGAGACATTTTGGCTTTACTGAAACTCACTGTATTTGTTTTTTTTTTATTTGCAGCACTTATTGTGAGGATGGATAATGTTCCTGGCGACCTAATCACCGGCAGTCAAGACCCTGTTCCCGATTAGATAATTACATTTATCTACACCCATGCTATAAATCCTCTATAAACGTTTCTGAAACAGCTTATTGCCAACATTAAAACAACCAGTGTCATAGTAACCATCATAATATCATCCAAACGAGTGTTATAATGTCGTACTAAATTTAATTATGCAACTACTTTAAAAAAAAAAGAACATTATCATGGGTGTAGATAAAGTCTTGTATGCAACTGTACATAATTAGGTATTAAAACCGCCTCGTGTGATAAACCCACATTCGTGTTTTAATACCCTTAATAGACAACAGTTACAATAACTAATATTTTTATACAAGATTTTTTTTGTTATAACACTCCCGTTACAAACTGTTACAAAATTTGGAATCTTTCCATAATAGTATAATTACTACAATACAATAAGAATCAATTGTCATAAAATTGTGCGTATTCTGCGGTTTCTAATCTTTTGATAACTACATTAAACTCTTAAATACTATAAAAAAATTACGTAGAGTAATATTTTATAACAGCAGGTGTTTAACCTGTACCAGATATTATGCTAATACATCGATAAAAAGTTAAAAACTGCTATAAGATTAATATAATGTCAAAAATGTTAAGAAATATAGATATGTTGATCTAGAGAAGAAATCGATGCTTACTTACGAAGTTGCAACAAACATCGACTTTTTCTCTGGACATTAACAAAAATATTGTTAACATTCTTACATAATACCAGATATTATGCTAATACATCGATAAAAAGTTAAAATCTGCTATAAATATGATTAATATAATGTCAAAAATGTTAAGAAATGTAGGTATCTAGAGAAGAAATCGATGCTTACTTACGAAGTTGCGACAAACATCAACTTTTATTCTGGACATTAACAAAAATATCGTTAACATTCTTACATAATAACAGTTTTAATTCCAATCTTGGGAATTTAATATACTAAAATCTGTCATTTCATTTAATTACTCTTCTGTTTGTTTTGCTGTCTACCATCTCATAGTTTATAATGTTTTTTCATGTTTACTTACTAAAATATCAGTCTTAGTAAGCTCATATTATGCATTCTTTAGTTTCCCTGAATACATGCCATGGCATGCACATGACCCTTGGAATCGACAGGCTGGTTATTCAACAAGCTCTAACATTTGTGTACGAATTGGGGAATTGAGAGTAGTCGAAATGTGTTTGGGCTTTAAGGCCAAAGTTAGTACAATTTTTGTATGGTTAAGCGAACACAGTTACAGTTTTACACGGTTACAGTTTTTGTATGGTTATGGTTGAGTTTTGAGTTTGAGTTTGAAATTACTTATAAGGGTCATGTATGCATTCACTCTCATTTCTCTTAGGCTCTCACTTTACAATACTAAACAAGTTACGGGCTTGAACTTTCCTACGCAATACAAGAATTGTATAATAATTGATCATTGGAATTAAACTAAATCATGCAATAAAAAGCATGTCTTCTCAATGTAACATTCAGTGTTTGTGTAGGAAGGTTAACACCTTCCGAATAACTTCCATCCAGTCCCGTATCTTCAAGCACCATCATATCACACCAATTTTCTTTATATATTTATCAAGGGGTTAGTAGCTGCCTATATATGCTCCCCCCTAACAAGTTGACATGTCGAATTTATTTACCATAAATATTTGACGACATAAGCAAGGTCTTCTAAACCTTGACTACTATAAGTACACGGTATAGCTGTAACAGATCATTCATGATTCGAGCATGTAGAATAATGTTAGATATAATAAGAATTTGATTTTTAAATATAATGTAGATAGTAGAAATAAAATTTTGATTTTGTTTCTCTGATACGTCTTCCTCGTGCAGTTTTTGGTTAGGTTAGTAGTTGACCTACTTGCTGTTGACGAAGGATATATGAACCATCAGCGATGACAGCTCCAGTTCTTCAGAGTACGCGTTAGTCAGTGGCACGCTTCTGTAGCCGGAGCGCAGGCAAGTGAGCGGAAACACGGCATGGCCGATGAAGTTCCTGTCTCCGAACATGTCTTCATCTTGGACCAGGAAACGGATGAGAGCCAGGTCTGGGCACGCTAGCTCGAATTCGCAAATGTCATTCCAAACCGGATTTAGTCCGTTGTCAGCTGAAACATTTAAAAAATTGTTGTAAAATTTGTTAACAAATGGTAAAGTACATTTGAAAGAAGAAAATAATAAATCATTTTGAAACTCACCAACAGTCTTAGTGACGAGCTTAGTGCCACTGTCATAATCAGCTCCAATAATCTCGACTTCTACCGACGGGCTGGTGGTCCCGCGACCCATCTTGATGAGGTGCCGGGCCCCGATCAATCGCAGCATCACTATCATCGGCTTCACTTTCTTGTCGATGCTCTTCTTAACATATGGATTGTATGCCTCGTCGAACATATAGTCGGGCTTCAACACGTAACCACACCCACCATTTTCCTTGAACTTTCCCACGTTAATCTGCATTGGCTTATCCGGAGTCTGGTAGTTGAGGGCAACCATCTGCGAGCCGGCGTTCCAGAAAGGAACCGGGTTGTAGTTGGACGAATCGATCCTCTGCCCCTTTGGGTAAATGCGACTCAGTTGCTTAGTGTGGTACTTCATGAAGAAGGGAGTCTCTTGTTGGCACATAAGCCTCTCGGCTTTAGTTTCGGGGAAGGAGGACATCTCGTTGTATATGAAACCCT
This sequence comes from Luperina testacea, assembly GCA_927399505.1. Taxonomy (NCBI): domain Eukaryota; kingdom Metazoa; phylum Arthropoda; class Insecta; order Lepidoptera; family Noctuidae; genus Luperina; species Luperina testacea. Next base: position 7,583,369 of record OV656755.1, read on the forward strand.
TGTTCCGGATTCGTTCTTGGTTGAAGGTGACGGAGCGGCAGTAGACTATTAAGTCGGACATCTCTTTGGCGATTCTCCATGTGCGTTCCATTTTTCTGTGTTGCAAGGAGCGGGCGCTGGCGCTGTAGGCTGCTTCTTTGATGGCGGAGAGCCATTCAAGTGCGATCTCGCGCGTGGGCGCGGCCATGTCGAAGGTCTGACACATGGTGGGGCTCTGTATGCGCACGAGCCAGCGGGCCGCGCCGCCCTCCTCTCCCACCACGAGTTCGACCACAGCACCCAACACGTCAATACAGCCCTTCTGCAATGCGCCCAAAGCTGCGGATTCGTTCTCGAGGCCCTGTCACAGAAACAGTGTGTTATTTTCAATCATTATTCCAAGAAAGAAAAATATACAGTACATAGATGGGAAAAGGCAAATCAGAAGTTGAGGTATTGGTGGAGACTTGGTTTCAGAGCTTCGACTGCCACAGACTTACTAATTTATTCAATTAGTGTTTTATTGGATACATTCCAGAAAGTGTGCAATGGAATTGCAGTCCAATTCCTTCAAGCTCTTTATGTTATCGGACGACCAGACTTACAGCGGTACAGCATTGCACATAACGTTTTAAAAGCACGTTCATTGTGCGTACATCTAAGGAGTAGAACTCCCTACCACTTTTTCCCCAATGGCTACAACCTTGGACTTGTCAAGTCGCAAGTAAATAAGTTACTTCTACGCTTCTCCACTGGAGACGATGATGCTCGCTTGCATCATAGTCTCCAGTTGAGATAGTCTAAAAAAAAAAACAAGCATACTAACAGGGACGTCAGACATGTGCGGAACCTCAATTTCCTGAACGTAGTTAGCTGGGAACCAGTGGTGTTTCTTGCCACCGTAATCGCCGCGCCACCATCCTTCGTCGGGCTTGTCCACGTTAGTGATAATGGCTTGTTTGCAGAACGACAGCTCGTCATCCTGCCGTGCCCGGTAGTCATACAGTGCCTTTACAGTCACCTGCCGAGATCATAAGATTTAAATTACAAGTTTTGTCTTTATTATATATAGACATCGATTTAAAAAACACTCCAGGATCATCAATAAAACTATAGTCCGCGCGGAACTAGATGGCTGCGCCTTAGGTATGTGAGCGGTGGGACGGAGGCGCTTTGTCATAAGCATAACTCAGTACGTGCGTTACGAACAATATGCAACCCACCGTCCTCATCCCCGTCCCCACCCAAGGCGCGGCCAACCAGTTTCGCGCGGACTATAATCCAAATGCTAGAGATGTGAGTTAACTTAGATACAAGTATTAATACAGATACAAGATACAAAACACGTATTTTATCTAAAATCAGAAATATATTTTTAAATTTTTATTTTGAACCTTGTATTCTCAGATACATTATTTTGGTATCTTAGTATTTAGTAAATACTAAGTTTAATAAAATACTTTTATTAACTACATATGCATTAGTCTGAAGAGTTTAAATGTTTATTCTAAAATAAAATATAACACATGTTTGCCGAGTTCCGTATCTGTGGAGCCACTTCTCTTTTGGGGGGATGGTACAGATACCTCATAGAAGAAAAATCAGTGATATTTGAAAAACTGGTCTTACTATTTTCTGAAATTTTCGCGATTAATCACTTGTTCACTGTTCATAATTAATTAAACACGCTAAATAAACCTTAAAATTTAATAAACGTATGTTTACTTTCAAAAAGCATTTTATAGGTATCTTAAAAAGTATTTAGCAAATACATATCTTGTATTTCAAATACTATTTCCAAAATTATCTTTTATCTGTTATTTCAAATACATTACCTCTTGCATTTTGTTTTCCAGATACTTTTATTGAGGCATCTTGTACATTTCTGATTATGCTACCAACCAACCAAAAAAGAAGTTTCCCAATGCAAAACAGAAGAACAAATGTCCAACAAACAACAATTTAGCTAAGTGCAGAATTATTGTTCAAAATTATGTAATGTGCTTCTAAACTTCTACTAAAACAATTAGATCATAAATAAGCAAGCAGAACTTCTACTAAAACATGGAGATCATAAATAAGCAGATTTCAAACATGGAAAAGAGAGGCGGCGGCGAGGAACCATGACGGCATAAAGCTATGGTTTCCTTCAAGAGCAGTGAGCGCTACATGCGGCCGTCATGTCCAAATACAGAGTATTTTTTGACATCTTGATGTCAAATGTAGAGCAGTGGTAACGGACACGACTTACGAGTTGTAGGTCGTAGGTTCAAACCCAGACAGGCGCTTTACTTTGTGTAAATTATTTGATCACCACTGCTCTCAAAACGGTGAAGGAAACCATCGTGAGAAAACCAGCATGTCCTAGAAACAAAAATTCGAAGACGTAACATCTTCCAACCCGCACTGGGCCCGCGTGGTGGATTACGGCCCACTCCCACTCACTGAGAGGAGGACTGTGTCCCAGCAGTGGGAACATTATAGGCTGATTATATTAAATGATGTCAAAAACCGACGAAAATACCGATTTTCATGACGTACTTTATAAATATAACGGAAACGCTCTTCCAGGAAACCGTAGGTTAAGAGAGCGTCATGACGTTTGCCGTCGCAGCATACGAGTCGGTCTTAACCCCAAAGCGCACCAACAGATGTTTCATATAAAGAATGCAAATAATTAAATAAAATTACATATTAAAACTACAGATCAACTAAAAACGAACACGCACGGGTTAATAACCTGTTCACCGATCCACAATCGTTCCCATCTCCTGAATCTATGTAAGGAAAAATCAAGCATAGAGTAAACACCAAGAAGGAAAAGTATAGTTTATTTTATTGACATGCAGAGCATTATAAAGTTTCACACAAAAAGCCAGAAGTTTTCTTTATGAAACATTTATTTAAAAAAATATTATACACACTTTCTATTACACTGCGAAACATTGTGAAGTAAATTAATGATTAATTGCTACTACGTTTGTAACATTTGTCTACCCGACAAAGTAAATAAGGTAACTGGCAAAATGAATGGCATTGCCATTGTAAGTCTGTTACGCAATTACAGCGCAGTTCGCCAAACACAAAGTATAAAAGGTTGCCAATTGTAAACGTTAGACATTGTTTAAATACCTACCGTAATGTCTTATGATTAGAATACGATTTTATATAGCAGGAAAAGTTGAAAGACAGTCGAAATATTTTGCTTCATAAGTTTGCAAAATTTGTCAGCTTGACATAAAAAATACGCAATGGATACTGACGAAATACCAAAATGAAAGGGATAGCCATTACGATTGAATTATGCAACTAGTATGCTCTATTTATTTTTTTAAGTTGTCTATTGTCTAAGTTCGGTGTAAGCTTTAGAACTGCACATTGCCCCGGGTTCAAAATAGTCCTTTCCTAGCAATTACTAAGAAATAAGAACAAGCATTGGAGAAATGTAAATCTATCATTTCTTTTGTCTTTAATTAGTTACATAGAAATATAAATATATTGCAAGCGGGAGATTAAAACGTTGAATCTCAAAGCATTCAATATACAAAAGAGAAAGCAGTAAGTAAGTAAGTAAGTAAAATTTTATTTGTTTATTTGTGTAGCACGTATCGATATAGTGCGATGTTCAGGTATGAACTATCGCTACGTACCATGTCTAACATTACATTTACATTACATTAGCCACTACTCCTTTGGGTATAAAAGCGTGACTCATGCCATTTCATCAAAAAAGTAACCTAAAGTCTATTTAAATAGATGCTATTTCAAGTTAAACAAATATCATAATGGTAATTAAGTTGATTTTAGAGTGACTAGCACTATTGCAAAGTTATAAAAATGTTTGAAGTTGTAGCGTAAACTGCACTTTATTGTGTAGGAATTAAAGTTATTTTCCATAAACTCATATTTGTTTACATTTTTGGCAAATAAGTCGCGAATGCAGTTTAGGTAGTTTGCCCTTAGGTCAGAGCTGTTCTACATTATGATGCGATATTTAATTAGTAATGAAAAGTTACCTGTTTATTACGTAAGTCAGTCAACCTGTTTATTCTGAAGGTCAATCCCATTAAATTAAGCGTTAAGATTATTTTGACAGATTTTCCATACTAGAACTGTCAGACGTCAATTTTATTCCACGGATAAAAGATATCTTTGGTAAAATCAGCCCCAAATAAAATAGTTTCCAAAATAAAGCACCACCAAAATAAGCATCACCGTACGTATTTTCTGTTCCTTTCTTTTGTCTGTTTAAAAGTGTGTGCATAAATGATTAAATAAATAAATAAAACAATAACGGACTGAGGAACAAAATGTTGTGTAGACCATTTTTTTTTTTGCCCAGTCCATTGATATTCCAGAGATTTGGATTATTGATTGAGTATCTCATTTGCCAAAATCAGTAATCGAACAGACAGTACACACACAGAAGTATTAGAATACTTCATTGCATATTTAAAAAATATTATTATTATACCATGTAGATATTACAAACAAAATTCACAGAAATGCCTAAACAGTAGTGAATGAAGTGAAAGGGATTATGGTATCGTTGTTTGACGTCCTCTATAGTTTCTGCTAAGGAAAAGGGGTGAGCAGTATGAGTGGTATTTAATTAGTTTTCTAATTCTGTAAGCATCATACCTTGGATGTGAAGGCCGTTGGGTCCATGTAACCAGGAGTCCCATACACTGAGTTGTCATCTGGCTCCTGAATAAATAATACAAGTCATAAAATACCTAATAACAAAATTATTATTTTATTACTTATCACACTAATATTATAAAGGCGAATGTTTGTGAGTGAGCGTGTGTGTTTATGTTTGTTACTTATTCACGCTCAAACGGCTGGACGAATTTTGATATAATTTTGTATGGAGGCAGCTTACACCCTGGGTTAACATATAGGCTACTTTTTATCCTGATATTCCCACGGGATCGACATTTACGCGGGCGAAACAACGGGGCGCAGCTAGTATTAAATATTTTTCCTCAATAAAACATTTTCAGAGTTGATTTTATTATAGACCTCAGATTTGTATCAAATATTGATAAGTTGTTTGCATAAAAAAAACCTGTTCAAAGGTAACAGTGAATTTTTTTTAAAGAAGCTACGAGTAACTAAAAGTTTTGATTAATTTAATAGCTAGATATTTACACAATTAATTAATTAATTTAGTAGCTAGATATTTACATAACTAGGCAAGTTTTATTTACTAGATGGCCTGCCAGCTGGCACAGTCATAATTTTGTCCCATCTTCAAAATTGGTTTGGAAATCCTGCTTGAAAGAGCCACAACAACGGCCCTTCTCAAGGCCTTCTCCAAGGGAATACTTACAGCAATGATACGCCTCACAATGTCTTCGCTGATGGGGAACCACAGTTTGACCTTCTTGTACAAGGGATTCTTCTCGTAGTAGCTGACCAGCTCCACCAGGCTCTCAAAACGAACTGTGCCGATCGTGTACAGTCTGCCTTCGAGCTTGATTCGGCAATGCTTGATCTCCCTCTCTGTCCTGTAACATTATTTGATAGAATATTAGACAGTCATCAGAATTAGGAAAGATTACAGATTACTCAAACGAAATTTATATGAAACTAGTTAACCCGACGAAGTTCATACCGCCTCAGAATCAATAAGAACGAATGTATTAGAAAATGAATCATCTTAATTTTTTTTTTTTTGTTAAATTTACCCTACTATTCGGAGCGGAGACAAATCGAACAAATCAATGATCGTAAAAATCGGTCCAGCCGTTCTTGAGTTATAAATGGTGTAACTAAACCGACTTTGTTTTACTTATAAAGATTTCGCTCGAGAAACATAATAATAACAGTAAAATAACGATATTAATTAGCAGATCTAGTAAAATAATTACCGAAGTATAAAAGAACATTCCGTAAAACGAAACGTAATTATTAATAGGTAGGTAATAAGTTGCTTTCACAAAAGATTGTTTAAGTATATGAAATTTCGCTTGAAAAACATAATAATTACAGTGAAATAACGATATTAATGAGCAGAGCTAGCACAATAGATTATTGGACGGTGCAATAACACAGGCTGTTTTTTTTTTTTTTAAATTGATTTTTCAAAATTTAATCATGCAGCTTTAGTTTTTATCAAAATCGACCCCGTGACTCCTTCAAGTATTCTTCGGTATTAAATGTAGTTTCAGTTGGTCATCCATGCTGACTTGAAACATTCACCTGTATATACAGACGAACTGATAACTTCCCTCTTTGAAATGAAAGATCATGGGATACAAATTTATTTCTAACCGATTTTTAGTTAGATATAAATTTGTATCCCATGATCTTTCATTTAATCTAGTTACCTAGCAGCTAGCGGCCTAAGCAGAAGTGTTGGGACTTAATTAACAAAAGCAAAACCCTCATAACGAACTATCACTGAGAATTGGAGGCGATATCAGTAACAATATCGAGCGCAGAGGTTCGTAAAGTGGAGTCATTGTAATAGGTAACATTTGACAATTCATCAAATATTCAACAACGTAACCTTGTAACGGCGGGCATAAAATAACATATTTTTTCGTTTTGTTAGAACTGCACAATTGCTTACCTTTTTTCAATTACGATTACATATTTATTGTAATAATGACCGATACGAGTAATTTTACGATTTGCTTTCATTAATAAACCATTCTTAACATAATAAACAATTTCTGATCTAAAGAACTGAACGTCGTTACAAGGTTACGTCAGTTAACCATTTTTCTTTTTAAACACTAGGGATGTTACTCTAAAAATCGAAAGCTGATAAGTAGAATCGAATGCAATGATGACTTGTGAAGAAATATCACCATAAATTAATAACCACGTTGTGATTATAATAAAACATTTATTTATTATTCTTTTAACTAACTAGGTATAAAAATACAAAAAATAATGAAATAGAAAAATCATTGATGTTAGGTACAATTTAGGTGGTATGTTGCTGGCAACACCAGTGCCTGTCGATGACGCCATGTCATGTCGCCATTACATGACGCAGTCTTTTGTCGTTGTGCGAAGTGACTGTGCGTTTTTGGTGTGCTCTCTGTTATTTTCTTCTGACCCGGCTTTTTTATTGGACTGATCTTACTGACTACGTTTACCTGGCTATAAATTGGACTCCGATTGCTTAACGATTAGTAAACAAGAACAACATTACAGTCTTACCATGTCGAAACGGGGGAAAACGCTAAACAGTCAATCTCGCGAACTAGTGGTGAAATTGTACAATTATTTTGAACGGGAATCAATTAACGATGGGCCTCTTTTACCATTGACACAACCGAGAGAACGCGTTGCCGAAGCATTGGGAATAGGGAAGAGGACAGTAACTCAAATTCTGAAAGAGAAATACGGACCATCAGGCTCAGAAGATAATACTTTACGTACACCGAAAAAAAGAAAGAGGGACAAGAAAATTGTTGGCATTGATAATTTTGATGCTGCTGCAATTCGCAATCACATTTATGGATATTACTCGAGAAAAGAATATCCTACACGGGAAAAGCTAATAAGTTCGTTAAAAGACGCAGGCTTATTTTTTGGCGGTAAATCGTCTCTATCAAAGGTTTTGAAATCGATTGGCTTTAGTTTTAAAAAATCTGACAAGCGGAAAATCCTGCTAGAACGCTACGATATTATTTTGAAGAGAGTAACATTCTTACGTCAAGTAAATAAAATTACAGATTGGGACAATGTCGTGTTTATTGACGAAACATGGTTGAATGTGAACCATACGGTTTCGCGGACATGGACCGATGATACAGCGGCGTCCACCTCAAAAGTTCCACCGGGAAAAGGAGCCCGACTTATTATATGTCACGCGGGATCAGCTTCTCAAGGTTTTATTCCAGACTGCCTCCTCGCATTCGCCTCTAAAACTACAAGTGATTACCATGAGGAAATGAACTTTGAGGTTTTTAAAGAGTGGTTTGAGAAGCTGCTAGTCAGCTTAGAAAACCCATCGAAAATTATAATGGACAATGCACCGTATCATTCTGTACAAGTTGATAAACCACCAACTCAAGCAAATAAAAAGCAAGAAATTGTCTCGTGGCTGGTAAGAAATGGTGTGGATGCAAGTCCAACTTTATTAAAAGTTGAGTTGTTAAATCTAGTAAAAGCAACTAAGCCGTCCAAGCTCCGCTATGTAATCGATGAACTAGCCCTAGAGCATGGACACGAAGTTATTCGATTGCCTCCCTACCATTGCCAGTATAACGCCATCGAGCTTATTTGGGCACAAATAAAGGGTTATGCAGCGCGGAACAATACTGAACCACCCTTCAGTACTGCTAAAATGATGTCTCTGCTAAAAACTGCGTGTGCAGAAGTCACTACAGAAGACTGGAAAAAAGTCGTAGAGAAAACAAAGAAAATAATTTTACAAGATTTTGAACGAGATGTGAGAATAGACAATATTATTGAAAATGAATTAATAATATCTCTGAGTGCTGACAGCAGTGATGAAGATGACAATACTTTTAACAGTTCTGATAGTTCAACTGAATAAATGCAATTTTTTTGTTAAATTGTGTACTTGTCTTATTTTGCTCCTTAAATTTACGAAAAAAATAATAATAATGGGACAGGGATTCGCCTGATGATTTTTAAAATTCGCATATGTTTCAAGTCCGTATCGATTCATTCACTTTAATCGATGTTTATAAGCAGGTCACCTCACTATGAGGATAAAACTGACAGACGTCAAATGTTACCTATTAAAATGACTCCACTGTAATTACAATAAAACCTCGAATAGAAAAGTATTACGGCGTAAACAAGCGTTAGTTTAATGTTTTTGTTAATTTTAGTAAGTATGGCTTTCCACCTTTGCCAGCTTTATCAAACTATTGACGAGCATCTCTCAATGTTTTCAAACGTTGCTAGCTTCGTTAGATAGCCCATAAGATGAGAATGTTTTTCAAATAATTGGTTTACTTAGTGTCATAGTAAAATGTTGAAATAATCAACTTTGTTTATGGGTACTCCGACGATGTTTTAATTTTGCTACTAAACTTTTAATCATTACGTCCAAGTGTTTAGTATTTTCAAACTTCTGAATATCATGAAATCTTCACAAACGTGTCACCTTCCAATTCACCAATTCAAATAGTAATCGAAGCTATTGGGTTCCTTGATATAGGGATAAATGCAAAATTATGGCCACTTTTGGGTAATTTTCTGAATTGATGATATTTCCTTATATTTGCCAAAAGCCTCCATCAATCCGTCTGATATTTATATATTCACTATCAGAACATATTGATATTATCTGAACACTATTGCACAGAACAACTTTTATTCGCCCTGAATATCCTTTTAAAAATGGTCCAAATTTGAGTTTTCAAAGTCGTCAGATTTAGGGAAAGCCCACAATTTCTTCATCAGCCTATTTAAGTCATTATGGGTTAGGCCACACCCGATCATGCCAATATCAACGCCTCTGAAGATCACTTTATTTTTGGCCCTTTTTTGAAATCTGAAAGTGGGCTCCTAACCACAGGGCTCCTTTCACAAACTTTTTAAATATATTTTCGGTGTTCTCTCCTCATGCCACAACTAATCAGCTATCAACTTTTCGCCCTGAATATGCTTGCTTAAAAACCCTCTGGGCTTACCACAAATTAGTACTTTTAAATCACACAACGGATTTTCTTGACGCAATGTAGAATTAGATTTTGTCGAATGAAATTGTCTACATCGGATCGTGCAGTGAAAATAAAATCGTAACTATTCACTCTAAATCTCTTAGATAAATATATTGATTAGTAGAATGTCCCATTACTTTTTGTCACAACGCAAGTTGCACAAACACGCGAGCCCCCTCGGTAGGAACCGCGATGCAAGTATGCAGTTACGTCTACGAGATCAAATAAATAACATGATAGATGCACTAGATAACAGCAATTTATGCGCATTTTTCAATTTAATCACATCAATTTTCCTATTTGTTCTAGCTACTTGATAGCCGCCGAGGGGGCCGGAACGCAAAATATTTGATTACAGTGATTTACAGAGCCCGGCCGATAGTTCGTGCTATGTACAATCCGTGTGATTCGCAACGCCTTTGTACTTCTTAAACCTTACGAATGGCCTACAACGTCTTCAAGCGGCCCTAGAAATTAGAAAAGGATTTTTTAGCTAGTAGCTTCAAAAATACATGATTTGTATAGAGCTGTAATCGCCGAAACAGGTTCATTTTGTTATGCAGTCATGCTGATAATGCTTATGAAAGTAAGATTCACAGAAAAAGAGACAGGTACAATAACATAATGTATGAGTACTGAGTCGTATGGCTGGGTATTGGTCTCCCCTTTCTCCTTTCAAACCTCTATCATATGCGATCTTTGGCCACGTGTATCGGTCGAACATGTCCAGATCGTCACACCACTTTCACCGCGGTCGACTTCGACGGCGATGCCTTCCCACAGGCGTCCAGTGCGTGACGATCTTGACCCACCTGTTCCTGTGATACGGGCGACGACGTAGCCAGCCACCTCCCACTTCACCCTGGCTGTTCTCCACCATGGAAGTTGACTCAATGATGTTGACAGACACAAACACAAAGAAGGATGGTTTAGTCAGTTTCATCTCTATATTGTGTCAACCAAATATTATTCTTTTCATTTAATACCCATAAACCATCGTTGTCCTATAAAAATACAAGGTTTACAAAGAATGTTCATATTACCTGAAACTTATAGCAAATGAAGAGTGATCTTTGTCGCTGGGTCGCACCAAGAAAGCGCCGTCGGTGTTGGCTTTACGCAGCAACTCTTCGGCCTGAACGCGAGTGCAGAAGGGGTGGAACCATTCCTTGTCCTCGTGTTTGTTCGGCTGGGGCACCGGTTCTCTCAGAGTTATCAGAAATTCCTAATTAAAAAATGCTTGATTTTAACTAGATTGTATAAAAAATGTTAATAATAACGTCAAATTTATTAAGATTCGGATGGTCTAGTAAACATTGAAAAGTAGTGTATTCAAAGGTCCCTCACCTGACTCCGCAATGGATGCTGCCTATAATGTGTAATTAGGCTATAAAGACTATCAAAGCATACGGTGTCAATCAGATAATATTTGAAGACGCCCCTCTCTTGCTTCAACTTGATGCGGCAGTGGTTCACCTTTCCCTGCCTCCAAAAAGACAAACAGTAATCGCCCACAAAGGTGACGCTTTCTCGTACGAGAAAAGTACCGTCACCGAGATGTGCGTGACTCTTTAGAAGCTCTTCGGCTTCCTGCCGGTTCCCCGCGAGCTTGCCGTGGAACCAACACTCGCCGAAGTGCAACTCGTCCTGAGGCACCACAGGCGCCTCAGCCTCGGCCTCCCCATCGCTCTCCGCGTCTGTCTCCGTCTGCGAGTTGTAATGCTCCGTGTAATAAAGTTTACTCTCCGTCAGCACAAAGGCGTGGGGATTCCAATCCTTATCTACTGGATCCTCAAGTAACAGAATCCCGTTTTTGATAGACGTCCGTAAATCAAGATCCTTGCCTTCTTCTTGTAAAACTGCGAATGAACTATCCTCAACTCCATCAGGCAGCTTCTTGTGTTTTAGTATGATTTTTCTGCGCAGATTTTCAGGCGACGGTAAACATGTCTCGGTTTTATCATATGGCTGAACCAGCAGCATCTCTCCAAAAACTTCTTGGAAAGCGGTCGCCATGCGGCGTTGTTGCGGTAGTGTGCAGTTATCCTCAATAGAGAGTATCAGAGGATACTCAGAGGTAACGAAAGCATGCTCTTTTATTGTGCGCAAAACATCCATGAATTTAATTTTGGTGGTCAGTGTGTGGCCGTGGTAGATAAAAGGAGATCCATCCGGACCGTCCCAGCAGTCGAGCTCAATGCAACGACAGCCTGCCCTCAGGCAGCGAACGTAGGCTTCCAGAGAGGACTCGCTCGAGAACTGATCGCCAGTTAGATACCTAAAAGTAATCCCGGAGTTGTTGTATTTGTAGGTATAAGAATTGAAAATAGTGCAGAGTAATTTGAAAGGTAGGTACTTACGTATTATGCGAAGATGATATCCAGTAATGGGACAATGGTCTAGTCATGTCTTGGGTCACGGTGTCATTTTTACTATCCCAGATAGTATTTTGTTTTGAGAACAACATTTCGACGAACTGCAAGAGAAGTATAGGCGTTCATTTCTATGTAATTTTGTCAGTGTCGTGTGAACATAGAATAAAACAAAAATGAACATTGTCTGATATCAGCTTTAGGCTTCGGTAAATAACTTATACTTGGAGGTAAGTGCTTACTGCAACTACTCAGCAAGCAAACCATACCTTAAAATCATTGAAAAATACAAAAGTAAAGGTTATTTAAAATAATAAAGTTCGTACCTCGTGCAAGGTAAAATATGGCTCATAAGTATCCCTCTGTGGATCGCGCAGGTAATCCCTGATGAACTGCGAGGCGACGGCCTCGTCATCCCCCAGCCTGTCATGTTGTTCCACACGCAGGAAGCTTTGGAACTCCCGAAGTGTAATAGTTGATCCGTTCTTGCAGTACAGAGAGTACTTGTCGAAGATGTCGTGGACATTCTGCACAAAGCATTGAAATTAATCGCCCAGTAGTGCAAAGTGTCATGTAGCTGAAACTAGCGGCGGCCGAGCACAGTGTGCAGGGCCGGAGCGCCCCAAGAACAAAAATGTTAATATTCTGCAATAGAAAAAATATTGATTTTTCATGGTTTTTTGTTTATAACTATTGTTTGCACTTTTTTTACAGTTATTTATCGATTGATTATCATACCCTACATATAAATGAACATGATAAAAGATATGTCGTTGCGGAACACGACTTTGTTCCAAGTTTTTTTCGCAATTAAAGAGCGCAAACTCGATTTTTCATGGTTTTTTGTTTATAACGATTGTTTGCACTTTTTTTTTCATTTTTTAACGATTGATTATCATACCCTACATATAACTGAACATGAAAAAAGATATGCCGTTGCGGAACACGACTTTGTTCCAAGTTTTTTTCGCTATTAAAGAGCGCAAACTCGATTGCCATGGTTGTTTGTTTATAACAATTGTTTGCACTTTTTTTTTAATTTTTTAACGATTGATTATCATACCCTACATATAAATGAACATGATAGAAGATATGTCGTTGCGGAACACGACTTTGTTCCAAGTTTTTTTCGCAATTAAAGAGCGCAAACTCGATTTTTCATGGTTTTTTGTTTATAACAATTGTTTGCACTTTTTTTTAAATTAATCAACGATTGATTATCATACCCTACATATAAATGAACATGATAAAAGATATGTCGTTGCGGAACACGACTTTGTTCCAAGTTTTTTTCGCAATTAAAGAGCGCAAACTCGATTTTTCATGGTTTTTTGTTTATAACGATTGTTTGCACTTTTTTTTTCATTTTTTAACGACTGATTATCATACCCTACATATAATTGAACATGAAAAAAGATATGCCGTTGCGGAACACGACTTTGTTCCAAGTTTTTTTTCGCTATTAAATAGCGCAAACTCGATTTTTCATGGTTTTTTTGTTCATAACAATTGTTTGCACTTTTTTTTACAGTTATTTATCGATTGATTATCACACTCTACATATAATTAAACATGAAAAAAAATATGCCGTTGCGGAACACGACTTTGTTCCAAGTTTTTTTTGCTATTAAATAGCGCAAACTCGATTTTTCATAGTTTTTGTTTATAACAATTGTTTGCACTTTTTTTTTAATTAATCAACGATTGATTATCATACCCTACATACAAATGAACATGATAAAAGATATGTCGTTGCGGAACACGACTTTGTTCCAAGTTTTTTTCGCAACTAAAGAGCGCAAACTCGATTGCCATGGTTTTTTGTTTATAACAATTGCTTGCACTTTTTTTTTCATTTTTTAACGATTGATTATCATACCCTACATATAATTGAACATGAAAAAAGATATGCCGTTGCGGAACACGACTTTGTTCCAAGTTTTTTTTCGCTATTAAATAGCGCAAACTCGATTTTTCATGGTTTTTTGTTTATAACAATTGTTTGCACTTTTTTTACAGTTATTTATCGATTGATTATCACACTCTACATATAATTAAACATGAAAAAAAATATGCCGTTGCGGAACACGACTTTGTTCCAAGTTTTTTTTTGCTATTAAATAGCGCAAACTCGATTTTTCATAGTTTTTGTTTATAACGATTGTTTGCACTTTTTTTTTCATTTTTTAACGATTGATTATCATACCCTACATATAACTGAACATGAAAAAAGATATGCCGTTGCGGAACACGACTTTGTTCCAAGTTTTTTTCGCTATTAAAGAGCGCAAACTCGATTGCCATGGTTGTTTGTTTATAACAATTGTTTGCACTTTTTTTTTTAATTTTTTAACGATTGATTATCATACCCTACATATAAATGAACATGATAGAAGATATGCCGTTGCGGAACACGACTTTGTTCCAAGTTTTTTTCGCAATTAAAGAGCGCAAACTCGATTTTTATGGTTTTTTGTTTATAACAATTGTTTGCACTTTTTTTTTTATTTTTTAACGATTGATTATCATACCCTACATATAAATGAACATGATAAAAGATATGTCGTTGCGGAACACGACTTTGTTCCAAGTTTTTTTCGCAATTAAAGAGTGCAAACTCGATTTTTATGTTTTTTGTTTATAACAATTGTATGCACTTTTTTTTTAAATAATCAATGATTGATTATCATACCCTACATATAAATGAACATGATAAAAGATATGTCGTTGCGGAACACGACTTTGTTCCAAGTTTTTTTCGCAATTAAAGAGCGCAAACTCGATTTTTCATGGTTTTTTGTTTATAACAATTGTTTGCACTTTTTTTTAAATTAATCAACGATTGATTATCATACCCTACATATAAATGAACATGATAAAAGATATGTCGTTGCGGAACACGACTTTGTTCCAAGTTTTTTTTCGCAATTAAAGAGCGCAAACTCGATTTTTCATGGTTTTTTGTTTATAACGATTGTTTGCACTTTTTTTTTCATTTTTTAACGATTGATTATCATACCCTACATATAATTGAACATGAAAAAAGATATGCCGTTGCGGAACACGACTTTGTTCCAAGTTTTTTTTCGCTATTAAATAGCGCAAACTCGATTTTTCATGGTTTTTTGTTTATAACAATTGTTTGCACTTTTTTTACAGTTATTTATCGATTGATTATCACACTCTACATATAATTAAACATGAAAAAAAATATGCCGTTGCGGAACATGACTTTGTTCCAAGTTTTTTTTGCTATTAAATAGCGCAAACTCGATTTTTCATAGTTTTTGTTTATAACAATTGTTTGCACTTTTTTTTTAATTAATCAACGATTGATTATCATACCCTACATACAAATGAACATGATAAATGATATGTCGTTGCGGAACACGACTTTGTTCCAAGTTTTTTTCGCAATTAAAGAGCGCAAACTCGATTGCCATGGTTTTTTGTTTATAACAATTGCTTGCACTTTTTTTTTCATTTTTTAACGATTGATTATCATACCCTACATATAATTGAATATGAAAAAAGATTTGCCGTTGCGGAACACGACTTTGTTCCAATTTTTTTCGCTATTAAATAACGCAAACTCGATTTTTATGGTTTTTTGTTTATAACAATTGTTTGCACTTTTTTTTTCATTTTTTAACGATTGATTATCATACCCTACATATAACTGAACATGATAAAAGATATGCCGTTGCGGAACACTACTTTGTTCCAAGTTTTTTTCGCTATTAAAGAGCGCAAACTCGATTTTTCATGGTTTTTTGTTTATAACAATTGTTTGCACTTTTTTTTAAATTAATCAACGATTGATTATCATACCCTACATATAAATGAACATGATAAAAGATATGTCGTTGCGGAACACGACTTTGTTCCAAGTTTTTTTCGCAATTAAAGAGCGCAAACTCGATTTTTCATGGTTTTTTGTTTATAACGATTGTTTGCACTTTTTTTTTCATTTTTTAACGATTGATTATCATACCCTACATATAATTGAACATGAAAAAAGATATGCCGTTGCGGAACACGACTTTGTTCCAAGTTTTTTTTCGCTATTAAATAGCGCAAACTCGATTTTTCATGGTTTTTTGTTTATAACAATTGTTTGCACTTTTTTTACAGTTATTTATCGATTGATTATCACACTCTACATATAATTAAACATGAAAAAAAATATGCCGTTGCGGAACATGACTTTGTTCCAAGTTTTTTTTGCTATTAAATAGCGCAAACTCGATTTTTCATAGTTTTTGTTTATAACAATTGTTTGCACTTTTTTTTTAATTAATCAACGATTGATTATCATACCCTACATACAAATGAACATGATAAATGATATGTCGTTGCGGAACACGACTTTGTTCCAAGTTTTTTTCGCAATTAAAGAGCGCAAACTCGATTGCCATGGTTTTTTGTTTATAACAATTGCTTGCACTTTTTTTTTCATTTTTTAACGATTGATTATCATACCCTACATATAATTGAATATGAAAAAAGATTTGCCGTTGCGGAACACGACTTTGTTCCAATTTTTTTCGCTATTAAATAACGCAAACTCGATTTTTATGGTTTTTTGTTTATAACAATTGTTTGCACTTTTTTTTTCATTTTTTAACGATTGATTATCATACCCTACATATAACTGAAAATGATAAAAGATATGAAGTTGCGGAACACTACTTTGTTCCAAGTTTTTTTCGCTATTAAAGAGCGCAAACTCGATTTTTCATGGTTTTTTGTTTATAACAATTGTTTGCACTTTTTTTTAAATTAATCAACGATTGATTATCATACCCTACATATAAATGAACATGATAAAAGATATGTCGTTGCGGAACACGACTTTGTTCCAAGTTTTTTTCGCAATTAAAGAGCGCAAACTCGATTTTTCATGGTTTTTTGTTTATAACGATTGTTTGCACTTTTTTTTTCATTTTTTAACGATTGATTATCATACCCTACATATAATTGAACATGAAAAAAGATATGCCGTTGCGGAACACGACTTTGTTCCAAGTTTTTTTTCGCTATTAAATAGCGCAAACTCGATTTTTCATGGTTTTTTGTTTATAACAATTGTTTGCACTTTTTTTACAGTTATTTATCGATTGATTATCACACTCTACATATAATTAAACATGAAAAAAAATATGCCGTTGCGGAACATGACTTTGTTCCAAGTTTTTTTTGCTATTAAATAGCGCAAACTCGATTTTTCATAGTTTTTGTTTATAACAATTGTTTGCACTTTTTTTTTAATTAATCAACGATTGATTATCATACCCTACATACAAATGAACATGATAAATGATATGTCGTTGCGGAACACGACTTTGTTCCAAGTTTTTTTCGCAATTAAAGAGCGCAAACTCGATTGCCATGGTTTTTTGTTTATAACAATTGCTTGCACTTTTTTTTTCATTTTTTAACGATTGATTATCATACCCTACATATAATTGAATATGAAAAAAGATTTGCCGTTGCGGAACACGACTTTGTTCCAATTTTTTTCGCTATTAAATAACGCAAACTCGATTTTTATGGTTTTTTGTTTATAACAATTGTTTGCACTTTTTTTTTCATTTTTTAACGATTGATTATCATACCCTACATATAACTGAACATGATAAAAGATATGCCGTTGCGGAACACTACTTTGTTCCAAGTTTTTTTCGCTATTAAAGAGCGCAAACTCGATTTTTCATGGTTTTTTGTTTATAACAATTGTTTGCACTTTTTTTTAAATTAATCAACGATTGATTATCATACCCTACATATAAATGAACATGATAAAAGATATGTCGTTGCGGAACACGACTTTGTTCCAAGTTTTTTTCGCAATTAAAGAGCGCAAACTCGATTTTTCATGGTTTTTTGTTTATAACGATTGTTTGCACTTTTTTTTTCATTTTTTAACGATTGATTATCATACCCTACATATAACTGAACATGAAAAAAGATATGCCGTTGCGGAACACGACTTTGTTCCAAGTTTTTTTCGCTATTAAAGAGCGCAAACTCGATTGCCATGGTTGTTTGTTTATAACAATTGTTTGCACTTTTTTTTTAAATTTTTTAACGATTGATTATCATACCCTACATATAAATGAACATGATAGAAGATATGCCGTTGCGGAACACGACTTTGTTCCAAGTTTTTTTTCGCTATTAAATAGCGCAAACTCGATTTTTCATGGTTTTTTGTTTATAACAATTGTTTGCACTTTTTTTACAGTTATTTATCGATTGATTATCACACTCTACATATAATTAAACATGAAAAAAAATATGCCGTTGCGGAACACGACTTTGTTCCAAGTTTTTTTTGCTATTAAATAGCGCAAACTCGATTTTTCATAGTTTTTGTTTATAACAATTGTTTGCACTTTTTTTTTAATTAATCAACGATTGATTATCATACCCTACATACAAATGAACATGATAAAAGATATGCCGTTGCGGAACACGACTTTGTTCCAATTTTTTTCGCTATTAAATAACGCAAACTCGATTTTTCATGGTTTTTTGTTTATAACAATTGTTTGCACTTTTTTTTTCATTTTTTAACGATTGATTATCATACCCTACATATAAATGAACATGATAGAAGATATGTCGTTGCGGAACACGACTTTGTTCCAAGTTTTTTTCGCAATTAAAGAGCGCAAACTCGATTTTTATGGTTTTTTGTTTATAACAATTGTTTGCACTTTTTTTAAATTAATCAATGATTGATTGTCATACCCTACATATAAATGAACATGATAAAAGATATGTCGTTGCGGAACACGACTTTGTTCCAATTTTTTTCGCTATTAAATAACGCAAACTCGATTTTTCATGCTTTTTCAACAAACACAAATATCAAATGAATTCAATGAATGTATATTATTGACATAATTTTGATACTGTTCCTTTTATGTCATATTTAATTTATAAACAGAAAATCTTTCTTTGCCACTATTCAAATAAAATTTCATTGATTTGAGTCAGACGTCTAAGAAATAGCTAAATTTTGTATCTCAGTGTATATGAAGAGTTGTTTACATATTACAAATAAAAATACGATTGCATAGAGATTTCATGCACGTAAATTAGAAATAAGGGCTTAGCGAATTCTTTTGGAGGTGACTGAACCGCCCATTTACCATTGTAAGCATGAAACCATAAAAATAAAAAAACGCGCTATTTAATAAAGTCAAAATTGGAAGATAGATGTGCTCCGCAACGAAATATTGTTTTTTCAAATGTATTGTATAAACAAATTGAAATTTCATCGATGGATAATTTCTAAAAAAGTGTGAACAATTGTTATAAACAAAAAACCATGAGAAATCGAAAATCGCGCTATTTAATAGCGAAAAAATCTTGGAACAAAGTCGTGTTCCGCAACGGCATATCTGTTTTCATGTTTAATTATATAATCAATCGATAAATAACTGTAAAAAAAGTGCAAACAATAGTTATAAACAAAAAACCATGAAAAATCGAGTTTGCGCTCTTTAATAGCGAAAAAAACTTGGATCAAAGTCGTGTTCCGCAACGGCATATCTTTTTTCATGTTCAATTATATGTAGAGTATGATAATCAATCATTGATTAATTTAAAAAAAAGTGCAAACAATTGTTATAAACAAAAAACCATAAAAATCGAGTTTGCGCTCTTTAATTGCGAAAAAAACTTGGAACAAAGTCGTGTTCCGCAACGACATATCTTCTATCATGTTCATTTATATGTAGGGTATGATAATCAATCGTTAAAAAATTAAAAAAAAAGTGCAAACAATTGTTAAAAACAAAAAACCATGGCAATCGAGTTTGCGCTCTTTAATAGCGAAAAAAACTTGGATCAAAGTCGTGTTCCGCAACGGCATATCTTTTTTCATGTTCAATTATATGTAGAGTATGATAATCAATCATTGATTAATTTAAAAAAAAGTGCAAACAATTGTTATAAACAAAAAACCATAAAAATCGAGTTTGCGCTCTTTAATTGCGAAAAAAACTTGGAACAAAGTCGTGTTCCGCAACGACATATCTTCTATCATGTTCATTTATATGTAGGGTATGATAATCAATCGTTAAAAAATTAAAAAAAAAGTGCAAACAATTGTTATAAACAAAAAACCATGGCAATCGAGTTTGCGCTCTTTAATAGCGAAAAAAACTTGGAACAAAGTCGTGTTCCGCAACGGCATATCTTTTTTCATGTTCAGTTATATGTAGGGTATGATAATCAATCGTTAAAAAATGAAAAAAAAAAGTGCAAACAATTGTTATAAACAAAAAACCATGAAAAATCGAGTTTGCGTTATTTAATAGCGAAAAAAATTGGAACAAAGTCGTGTTCCGCAACGGCAAATCTTTTTTCATATTCAATTATATGTAGGGTATGATAATCAATCGTTAAAAAATGAAAAAAAAAAGTGCAAGCAATTGTTATAAACAAAAAACCATGGCAATCGAGTTTGCGCTCTTTAGTTGCGAAAAAAACTTGGAACAAAGTCGTGTTCCGCAACGACATATCTTTTATCATGTTCATTTGTATGTAGGGTATGATAATCAATCGTTGATTAATTAAAAAAAAAGTGCAAACAATTGTTATAAACAAAAACTATGAAAAATCGAGTTTGCGCTATTTAATAGCAAAAAAAACTTGGAACAAAGTCGTGTTCCGCAACGGCATATCTTTTTTCATGTTCAATTATATGTAGGGTATGATAATCAATCGTTAAAAAATTAAAAAAAAAGTGCAAACAATCGTTATAAACAAAAAACCATGAAAAATCGAGTTTGCGCTCTTTAATTGCGAAAAAAACTTGGAACAAAGTCGTGTTCCGCAACGACATATCTTTTATCATGTTCATTTATATGTAGGGTATGATAATCAATCATTGATTATTTAAAAAAAAAGTGCAAACAATTGTTATAAACAAAAAACATAAAAATCGAGTTTGCGCTCTTTAATTGCGAAAAAAACTTGGAACAAAGTCGTGTTCCGCAACGACATATCTTTTATCATGTTCATTTATATGTAGGGTATGATAATCAATCGTTAAAAAATTAAAAAAAAAGTGCAAACAATTGTTATAAACAAAAAACCATAAAAATCGAGTTTGCGCTCTTTAATTGCGAAAAAAACTTGGAACAAAGTCGTGTTCCGCAACGACATATCTTCTATCATGTTCATTTATATGTAGGGTATGATAATCAATCGTTAAAAAATTAAAAAAAAAAGTGCAAACAATTGTTATAAACAAAAAACCATGGCAATCGAGTTTGCGCTCTTTAATTGCGAAAAAAACTTGGAACAAAGTCGTGTTCCGCAACGGCATATCTTTTTTCATGTTCAATTATATGTAGGGTATGATAATCAATCGTTAAAAAATGAAAAAAAAAGTGCAAACAATCGTTATAAACAAAAAACCATGAAAAATCGAGTTTGCGCTCTTTAATTGCGAAAAAAACTTGGAACAAAGTCGTGTTCCGCAACGACATATCTTTTATCATGTTCATTTATATGTAGGGTATGATAATCA
Organism: Luperina testacea; assembly: GCA_927399505.1. NCBI lineage: Eukaryota > Metazoa > Arthropoda > Insecta > Lepidoptera > Noctuidae > Luperina > Luperina testacea. The sequence continues at coordinate 7,604,932 of OV656755.1, forward strand.
ATCGTTGATTAATTTAAAAAAAAGTGCAAACAATTGTTATAAACAAAAAACCATGAAAAATCGAGTTTGCGCTCTTTAATTGCGAAAAAAACTTGGAACAAAGTCGTGTTCCGCAACGACATATCTTTTATCATGTTCATTTATATGTAGGGTATGATAATCAATCATTGATTATTTAAAAAAAAAGTGCAAACAATTGTTATAAACAAAAAACATAAAAATCGAGTTTGCGCTCTTTAATTGCGAAAAAAACTTGGAACAAAGTCGTGTTCCGCAACGACATATCTTTCATCATGTTCATTTATATGTAGGGTATGATAATCAATCGTTAAAAAATTTAAAAAAAAGTGCAAACAATTGTTATAAACAAAAAACCATAAAAATCGAGTTTGCGCTCTTTAATTGCGAAAAAAACTTGGAACAAAGTCGTGTTCCGCAACGACATATCTTCTATCATGTTCATTTATATGTAGGGTATGATAATCAATCGTTAAAAAATTAAAAAAAAAAGTGCAAACAATTGTTATAAACAAAAAACCATGGCAATCGAGTTTGCGCTCTTTAATTGCGAAAAAAACTTGGAACAAAGTCGTGTTCCGCAACGGCATATCTTTTTTCATGTTCAATTATATGTAGGGTATGATAATCAATCGTTAAAAAATGAAAAAAAAAGTGCAAACAATCGTTATAAACAAAAAACCATGAAAAATCGAGTTTGCGCTCTTTAATTGCGAAAAAAACTTGGAACAAAGTCGTGTTCCGCAACGACATATCTTTTATCATGTTCATTTATATGTAGGGTATGATAATCAATCGTTGATTAATTTAAAAAAAAGTGCAAACAATTGTTATAAACAAAAAACCATGAAAAATCGAGTTTGCGCTCTTTAATTGCGAAAAAAACTTGGAACAAAGTCGTGTTCCGCAACGACATATCTTCTATCATGTTCATTTATATGTAGGGTATGATAATCAATCGTTAAAAAATTAAAAAAAAAGTGCAAACAATTGTTATAAACAAACAACCATGGCAATCGAGTTTGCGCTCTTTAATAGCGAAAAAAACTTGGAACAAAGTCGTGTTCCGCAACGGCATATCTTTTTTCATGTTCAGTTATATGTAGGGTATGATAATCAATCGTTAAAAAATGAAAAAAAAAGTGCAAACAATCGTTATAAACAAAAAACCATGAAAAATCGAGTTTGCGCTCTTTAATTGCGAAAAAAACTTGGAACAAAGTCGTGTTCCGCAACGACATATCTTTTATCATGTTCATTTATATGTAGGGTATGATAATCAATCGATAAATAACTGTAAAAAAAGTGCAAACAATAGTTATAAACAAAAAACCATGAAAAATCAATATTTTTTCTATTGCAGAATATTAACATTTTTGTTCTTGGGGCGCTCCGGCCCTGCACACTGTGCTCGGCCGCCGCTAGTTTCAGCTACATCAAAGTGTCGACTGAATAAAAAAATTAAAAAATGGTGGCTTACATTTTCATCAAAGATTAGTTTCTGGTACAGACAAGAGAAGTCATCAAAGCCTATTTCTCCTCGCTTGTCAGTGTCCACTTCTTGAAACAAATCTCTCAGCTTGTTCGTTGATATCTTGCAGTTTATCTTCGGCAGAAACCCCTTCACTTCCTTCAAGGTGATACTAGAGCAACAAAACCTTTTTAGACTGATTGTTCTATTAAGAAAGAACACTGAACAGTTAAAACATATACATATACGGGTATTACTCAAAGATACTTCTACATTTAGGTAGTGTGAGTTAACATTCATATTTATGTGGTGAAAGATGATGAATAAGTGTTAAATCAGAATCAGTCAATAAGCACACAGATTATGGCGAAAAAGCTGGCGAGGGCCCACCCATGGATATCTGTTATACCAGAGGCATCGCAGATGCATTGCCATCCCAGAAACAAAGTTGAAACATTGATACCCATACACCCTAAAACTGAATACAGGAACGCTTTCCCAAACTCCTTTACAAAGAACTCGCACAACAATTTATTTTGGATCCAAATTCACATCACTTTTTCAAATAGGCATAGGTACTTATAAAAAGCACTTTTGAATGTCAAAATTTACAAAAAAAAAAATAGAATTGATTCTGGTTGCCCCTTCCAAAAGGTAGCTTCAAATGGAGAAGAATAGGCAAGAAACTCCACTATTACACATTTAAAATCTTTTACAATATCTATATGAGAATTATAGGTAAAAAATAATTAGAAGAATTTTATGTAAAAATAAAGCAATGACAATTAATTATGTAATGGATACATGGTGCTCAGATACTCGTATTAACAAATATTGTATAAGTAGATGATTTTCCTTGATTAGTGTGTGTTTTAAAGTAATCCCAGAAAGATAAGGTAACGATTATAAATGAGACAATTACATCAGCAACCAGCTTTGGAGTAGAACCAGCATGTTTCGAGTACTTTCGAGTAGCACCAGCATGTTTCCGAGCTTCCTTATCTTGGATATAATCCTCTGATTTGTAATACTCTTGTTTACAAAGTGTAATTTTAATATGAGTTTAAAATTTTCTTTCATTAATAAAATTGCAGTATATCACAAAGTATTTTGTTCTAACATTTAAAACAGTACCCCATAAAAGATGTACTTTAGATAATCTGAAAAATGGTTGATCCAAACAAGCATGTTGTAGTAGAACTACATGCTTGTTATTATCCAACAAAATTAAAATGTTTTATGGAACAAAACAATGTTTTACAATGACAATACGAATCTAATAACAGCCTTGACTTATGCTAGCTTTCTAAAGTCCTAAGATGTCAATATAGCTATTAATATGAAAAGTTATCTATTACAAAATTCATCAAATAATGTTTAGAAATGCAACATGTCAAGATATATGTGATCTGGTTGGATGAAACCAATAGTATTATAAGATAGATTAACTCTGGCTTAGAATACCTAAGAAACCAAGCATTATAGTCAGTTGGAAAATAAAAACCAAGAGAAGCAAAAAACTGAAAATAAAATAGTAGTTCCTATCTTGAGGTTGTTTACATGCTGCTACAAAAAGCATGCTTCAACAAATAATTTTACGACAGGTAAATGAAGCGTCCTAGCTGAGCATCACATTACCTTGCAGTATAAAATACACACAATCAGTTTCTGCTATCTGCAATGTGTCTACTCGCCAATGCTACACACTGTTGATTGTTCAAAACAAAAGAAAACTAGCAATACTATGCACTGCACTGCTAGACATACTGCACTGCTTCTTACATTACAGCGACAATAGTCTCAATTCTACAGGCTTACCCGTTGCTGTCTAATTTTTTATGGTCACGACATTTCAAAGGCCACACTTGCGCCACCCAGCTATTATGAAGCTTAGCCCTTTTTAAGAAAAATTACAAAATATGTAATACAAAATGCAGCAGTCTTCTTATAAAATTTCACATAAACATGATTAACTTTTGTTGACTATGAATTTAAGCCTCTACTTGCCAAATAGATAAACCCAGATTTCATACACCAAAAAATTATGATACGCAAACCATAATGATGCTAGTAAAACATTGGCAACAGGAAGTTGTCACATTTGTTGTCATATAGATATATATGTACTGACAAAGTAAAATTCATTTACCACAATTTTATTTAACCTGAGTTGTTGTTTCCTTCTTCTTTTTTAATTGCCATAGACAAAATCATTGCATAAACCTTTTTAGTTGTGTTAAGAATATTGTGTTAGAAAGCTTTATGAATCAATTGTTAGTAATAAAATTTTTTTCTTATGAACAAGCCTTAAGCTAGAAAAGAATTTAAAACATGGAATTGTAAGTTATATCAAATGCCAACACAAAAAAGGATATATTTTATTATTCAATATTCACTGTCAATGGAAGTTTCGCCTACTGAAGGTTAGGAATATTTTATTAAAATTTTATAAAATAAACAAGACTCCAACTTACTTCTCGTTTGCATTTTCTATGGCGTAGAACTCTTTTCGCAGCCATCTCTCTATTTGTAAAGGATATGATGCATTAAGGGCCTCTTCTATAAGAAACCTGATTCCCTTTACCCAGGTTTCACAGTCCTTATCCGTTTGGGCTACAAAAGGTTAATTTCGCACAATGACTCAAATTCAAGAACATGTACATACACATAGCTAAATAGAATTGTGTTTATGCTGCAATCATAACAATAACTTGGCATTGGAAGTTCTATGAAATTCTCACAACCAACCAGCAATGTATGTGACAATTTTGTGAGTTTGGTATAATTAGAAATGTTTACAAACTGTTACCTGCAAGTGAAGCTACGCGCAATTTGAATTCAGTTCCATAGTAGATGGTGAAACATTTGGAGTGGTCCAGCCTCTTCACCTCTTCAGGCCACCGCTCGAAGTGTTTGGATGCCTTACCAACCCTCACTTCCTTTATGTCTCTTATGTCCAGAGCTGCTTCGTATGCATTTTTCTGCGAAACGCCTGTTCTACTCCAAATTACTTGATGGGTTTCTCTTCTTACGGAGAGGGAACGACGCTCAGGCCGTTTTCTTGGATAAAACTTAAGGACAGTGGAGCCACGTTCTATGTATGATATAAGCTGGTCTGCCTCATGTATGAGTCTATCGTGGGCCCCCCCATTATAGCAAACCGAATTCATGGCACTGCCGCTGTCACCGCCGGGTGTAACGAAACTGGCAGCGCCACCAACTACATGGGGTAATATACTTATCGGATGCACTTATATATGAGACAGTAAGTATTCTCAAGTGTTTAAAATAAACCCGTGTGGCCGTGTATCACACACACACTATGCGCTATTTTGTTTATTTCACATATCGTCCCATTCGTACGTGATTCGTACAGATGTGAAAGACAGACTCAGACAGACTGACTGAGAGTGAATGACTGAATGCATGAAATAGTGATCGATGTACGACGGACGAACTTTCAAATACGGTTGCGTTCAGATTAAAACGTTTTCGGTCCTTCATTTTTCAAGGCTGGCAATGTAAAGCTCACTATTTATATTCATAAATAAAAATAACAAAGACAAAATTACACATTAAAATTAACATTAACTTTGTAATTAACTAATAATAAGTACCCATAAATTATATCGATCTCGCTCATAAGTTTCCACCATCCACCATCATTTTGGATCATGGACTTAACTATTAGTTGTGTCATGGTTTGAAAGTGAAGAGTTTTGACCAACCCCAGAAGTTACAAATTACCGCTAAGCTAGCTAGGAATCAGACCCAGAAGTTCTGGGTCAACACGGACACGACACGCCTAGTTATAAGTGAAGATAATATAAGCACGGTAATAATATATACAGTAGGTCGTCTTCATACAAACGGACGAAACGCGGGCTATGCCTACGCGCTTCGATCACCGTGTGCGCTCAGGCGGCTCGGAGTCGCGACTGTGCAACAGTGACGAACGGACGGTGTGTTGTTTTTTATAACAATAACCGCGCGATTTTTTCACTAAAAATAAGTTCAAGTTATTTAATATGACGAGTAGGCGATATTGTGCTGTTTTTGGTTGCATGAATTCGTCAATAACGCATCCAGAGATAGCTTTTTTTACATTACCTGGAAACTCGGAAAGGTAAGACTATTTTACTTACTAGTGGGTAGGTACATAATGTGTGTCTTTTTAATGGATAAGTATTTCCTATTACCTCCGGAAAAAAAGATGTCTAGATTAATAAATAAAGTGATTAAAGTAAAGGAAAGTGATAGACACGAGTGAAATAGGTAGTTATAGGCGGTTCATGAATCATTATACGGTAGGTACGCTTGTGTTAAAACCTCGGGGCATGTGTGTTTTGTTAGTTTGTATAATTCAAAGTAAAGACGTGGTTTTTATTATTAATAATAGTTGTTTATTGTACTGTGTGTATGAATAATACTAGAAAAAAATTGGTTGTCTGTAAAGTCGATTTACGGACGATAGTTTAACGTGACAACATCATAACAAAACATTAATGAAATGATTGCATACTTTTATGAATAAAATTAATTATTTTTATTGAATAACTGTTACTGTAATAAGAATAACTGTTTCATGAAATCATCATTCTTTGGACTTACATGGTCTTAGAGAGTTGTGTTGATGACTTTAATGATTATAATTCTGTAATAGTACATTACGATATTAGTGCGTTAAGATGTTATAACCAATACGCACGTATATCGTACGACGTTTTTTAACACATTTGCGAGGAAACAGAAAAAAAAAACATTTCACAATACAAGTACAAAGAAAAGAAAATTTGAGAAAAATGGCGCGAGGATTATTTTCTGCCGTGGCTGCGTGAAAATGTTGGCAAAGACACTAGAGCATGCAGCCAAGTTTTTAAATTACCGAATAAACTGTTTTTTTTTAATTTTAAATAAAATCAATCTGTGAATGCACACTTGCTTTCCCGCCATTTTAACAGCGCGCTAGCGCTGCCTACTGACTGGCGCCGCGCGGCGATTAGTTCGAAATTTGAATAGCAACAGCGCGCTGCTCACTAGCTGGAGTCGTGCGGCGGCGATCAAAACAACACGCATTTTTATTAAACACTTCCTATTCAATTCACAAAGTATTTTATTTGTTTATATAAAAAGAAGTAGGTATATTTATTTATTTATTTTATTATTTATGTACACACAGTAAAATACAATAACAAAACTAAATGGAAACACAAAGTAGGCAAATGTAATTAAAATACTGGAGGCGGGCAGCCCTATCGCATGTTTACGTACCGCGCGGCTGTAGGCATTTACATCAAGGTTACGGCCGAGATACAATACTGTATGTCTTTATACTGTGATATAAGCGTTATAGTCGTGGTACGTTTGGCAAAAGAAACTCCAACTATTTGTGCATGTAAACTGTATTTGTAAAAAACGTATGTATAGTAAACTGTTACATTTAACTTATAAATAACATAATTATCGGTAACATCAAACTACTACAATCTGTCAAATTTCTTTAATAGATTTGCAACTTTATCGCTAAAGCATAAGGTTCAAAGTTGATTGGGAAAATTTGATAGTTTCGGGTAGCTTGATGTGCTGGCGTCTGTACGTACATAAGCACTTTTTTTGGGGTAGTAATAAAAGCTCCGACAAAATAGTAGGAATTGTCCGTACTTATAATTTTAAATCTACTGCCTAAAATACTAACTTTCCGACTACTTTTATCCGAATAAAAATGACGAAACGACCGAATGAGATAAGTAGGTACCATGAAATCTTCGAAAAATAAACATGACTGTTTATTGCTATAATACTTTTCTACCAGCTTAAATTACGTTCTACTGAAAACTATGAGTCTCTAATCAATTAATATAGGTATACCTAAGTAAAGGTATTTGTATTCTCATACGCTCGCTCTGGCATTCTATGGTGCCCTTCGCTCGCTCTTGCATCTTATGTCGACGTAGCCCCGCTTCGCGGGGCTCCTATTTCTGTGTAAAGGGTTTAAAGTAACCTGACCTCGGGGTGCCCTAATATGATATTGGTAATGCGTTATTCACGACTACAAATGATTCTAAGTTAATAACAAAACTAATCTATAAAACGATAACGCTTCGTCGCGAACATCAATCATTAGTCCTCTCCAATCTGAGTTTAGGCCTGAGCACAGCACTGTTTCCGCACTCCTTAAAGTGATTGGCGATATAAAGGCAGGACTTTCTAGTCCTGCCTTCTGATACCAAAGTTACTGTTCTAGAATTGGTTGATTTATCGAATGCCTTCGAAACCGTCAGTCACGACATCCTGTTAGCCAGTCCTATGTTATGGTCTCTCCCGATGCACTGGAATATTTCTCCTCTTACCTTCAGGAACGTCAGCACGTTGTTTTGTTGGGGATTCTTCTAGCTGGTGTGATTTGGAAACTGACGTTCCTCAAGGCGGTATACTTTCTCGTCTTCTGTTTTTATTAATCTTATAACTTCCGAACTTCAGTGTGAGTATCATCTCTATGCAGATGAGTTGCAGTTGTACTGTCAAAGGAAGGTAGATGAATTACCTTACACTATCGAAAAATTAAATAAGGACTCGATAGCCATAAAAAAGCCAAGAAAAATGGAAAGGGCATGGGCCCCGATGATATACCAGTACCTACCTACAAGTATGGAAGTGTTTAAAAGATTATGGATGTATGTGGCTTTATTCTTCAATAAGTTGCTGCATGAAGGATGGGTCCCACAAGAATGGTGCAATAGTTAATTCGCTAGTGCCCATTTGCAAGAATAAAGGTGATGTCTGTACATCAACTTGGGAAATTGGGCACTACTGACAGCAACAACTATCGAGAGATAAAAGCTCATGTAACGTAGTATGAAGGTATAGTGAGATTACCCCGAACCAGTTTGGGTTTATGCCAGTCGAGAAACAATGGAGGCTACTTTTATACTAGTGGAGGTGACTAAATCACTAAATCGCCATGCTGTATAAATATGGTATGATTTGATAGCCTTCTTAATCTCCCCTAATTTTGACAAACAATATTCATTTCGTTATTTACGTATTTTATTTTGTCAAGTAGGCCATTTTTTTCTGATGCTCTGGACCGTTTCCCCTCTAAAATAAAGGTTGAAATATTGAATGACCGTACCAGCGCAGTAGGTTACCGAGTACCAGTGCAAGTCTTGGATTCGAGACAAAGTTCGAAAGCTCAATTGACGTTCTTGTAGATTCGAAGGTATTCAAGGCTCTGCTCAGTTTTGATGCAAAAATATTACATTGCACGTTGAAGTTTAGGTATATCCTCACTTCACTACAATGCACAAATCGGCGACAGTTTGAGCGCTGCATGTAGTGCTATTCTGTAAAATCTCACCGTGAAAATTTAGGTGAGGTGAATAGTCAATAGTGTGAATCATTAGCATCAGGTGGATTGACAGCTGACTTCACTTAAGTTTTTACGGTGAGATCACTGCAGAATAGATCAGCTGAGGCTACTTTACTACATAACGAGGTCTCAAGAGAGGTGCGGAAGTGAGGATACGACTTGACGCTCTAGTTTGGCATGCCTTCAATTACTCTGAAATAATAATTAATTGCATAATCCCAGATATAGGAAATAGGATAAAAAAACCACAGTAATTTAAACATTTTATTTGTTAGAAAAAAATATACACTTATAGTTATCTCAAAATATTTTTATTCTCCAGTGTTCATCTCTACATAGATCGGAATTTGCGAATTCAACCATTGAATTTCTACGGTTCACTTGTATGAATAAATATCAAAACATACCACCTAGGCAGCTAGGTTCAGGTAATTTAATAACCAATTGCATTTTTATTAATTAATCAGGTTGTTATTTATGTACACTGTATTTTAATTCTGAATAAACCCATAATTATTTTAGAAAAACAATTACAACCTGATACTGACATGCAAATTGCATAAAACTGCACAATCATGTATTCATTCTTCAATTAAAATCAATATTAAAAAAAAAGAGGATCTTTAGAACGGAGTAACATTCTTTAATAAAGTTGAGTAGTAAAATAAAAAGCTTACCCTGATTTAACATGGGAGTCTAGGATTCCGCAGACAAATAATACATCATTCCAAAAATACGTATTTTATATACTTTATTAACTTTATGGGTGGATCACAATAATAGGATGGACGAATTGAGCGTGATGTACTTAATTGCACAGTGCTTAGCAACATAATTTTAAACGTTAAAACTTAGCCAAAGCTCTGTTCGTTTACCCTGCCTTAACATCTATATAATTAATTAGCGCTGACTAAATTTTAAATAATTTACCGTTTGATCGATAGAAATAATTTACTTACATACATTCGATTAGACTAATGCAATGTCTGTCTGCGGAGTCCAAAAACAAAACAAACAACGTGTTCGATAATGCCTGTAGAGTCGTAACATTACTGAACACGGTAAGGAGAAACGGTCGCTGGCAAGAAAATGTTATGTAGAATAAAACTGCAACGACGTGATCATGAGGGTAGGGCGGACACTGCGCGTCGTCCGCGGCCATATAAAAGGGTATTTATTGCCATAGATTTATTATTGCGATCTTTCTGACCTTGCTAACATTAACAGACCCGGCCGTCGCACCGCCCAGCCCTCAACACATACAAATTCAGATCTACGTGACGTAACAGTAACTATACTAACAATGTGTACACACGTGCTTTCAGATAATTAACACATCAAGGCGGCATGCTTTTAACATTAACCTTCTCTGTTCCGACTGAATAGAATAATATACTCACCAAAACAAAAATGACCAAATAAAATCACCGCTACAAAGACAAATCTGAAGCACGCGTGTATTGCTGTTTCTCGATACATTAAAAGACGACACAGCAGAGAGCCCGCCGCGCCGCCCCGCACAGTACCCAGTTACCCACTGCTCAATTCAGAATTTAATAAAAACAGTCGTTTGATAGCTCTCATCATTTGTTGTTGTTAGTTTGGAATGTTTGTGGCGTTTGTTCAGGCGGCTGATCGTAACGGTACATCGACAAGGCCCATATACAAAACTATATTCAGACACAAAGTTTTAATTGGGCGTGATAGTAGTTATGGAAATTACATTGTAATTCCATATTTCAGTTTATAAAAAAATACGCTTCTAAAGCTACGGTTTCCCAGAAGAGCGGTGGTCGCACTTAACGGCCGCAGTGACGGCTGTCATATCAATGATGACAGCGATAAAGATTTAAATCTTCGCCTTATCGCGTCAGAAGATAGTCGCGTTTCTATTTCGTTTGACACCTCTGACACCCAAGGACGCAGTGACTTGACTTGATTGTCATGGAAACGTTATTTAATGTGTGAGATCACTCTTCTCCGTATGGACACTTTCGCGTGACTAAGTACGGTGAGAGCAAATTTAGCGATTTAAATATGGGCAATGAGGTTTAACTTAATGTCAAATACTGCTGTAAATGACAGATTTTCATGGCGGCCGTTATAATATGACGGAACCGCTTTTCTAGGAAACCAAAGCTTAAGTGATTTCGATATTCATGTTACGGATAACTAATTTTTTAGATAAATATAACAATCAATACAACCCACAAATGTGTAAAAATATCGAATCATTTGTTACGTGGCGCAGTTATTGAGAAGCGTTCTAGGGGTCGAGACCGCCTCCGAAATGAGATCGCGTTACAACCCAGAGTTAGGAATCGTCCTTGAAAAGCAATGTTACTCTGACTGCTCTGTCGTGTCATACTAAACTAGACGAGAGAGGAAGGAAAGGGCGACAGGCGCCTTGTTCACTAAGAGTTTGCTATTTTTGGTAATCCCACTGATGTGTTGTGCCCCAATAGGGGAAAATTAACAATTTGATATCGCCACTAGTTCAATAACTGCCATCAAAATATATAAGTTGTACGAAACCAGCACAAAAATCGCGATGCACCTACAACAATATTTTATTCGCGGATGACAGAATTGAACACAAACCGACACGGCGGCTTCACATTACAATTGTATTAAAAGTCCTTTACCGGAATACTAACATCGTCAAAAAATGCACATGTAACGCAAAAGACTATATTCTTAACATGCGACAGACTCAAAAGAGTCCATATTGAATACTATTATAAGTTTTTTCGCTTAATGGAAGCATGTTAAGAACAACCATACTGATCAAATCGATGAAGGCAGCCAATGGGACATTATTACTTGATTTATTGCAATGTGTAGCCGTTTGGCGTCGCAGTCAGTGGCTAGGGCCCGGCGGCGGCCGCCTGCATGACCTCATCGAACGCCTGCTCGAGGCAATGCTTCAGTTCGGCGTAGGACACAACCAGCACGCTTTGTTCGTCGCGAGACATCAGCTCCACCTGAAGGAAGTAACAGTGTTCACAACAGTGAGATATACAGTAGAATATGATGAAGAGGGTCTTTAGATGATAACTTTAATCAATGGTATAAGTACCTATAACTCATCATCATACCTTAGCAGTAGTGCCGCCGTCGAGTTGGTTGAGGCAGTGTGCCAAATGTGCCTGGTCCAGCCAAGGTCTTCCATCGTCAGACACCGAGTGGAACAAGTAGTCCCGGAACAGCTTCAGCATGTACCGGTCCCCAGTCTCCGACCAAGACGCGTCTAGATTCAACCTAAAAATAGTCGGGAATGTTAATAAATCCCTGACTGAAAAAATGAGAGTAATCTTTACTCCCATTTTTTCCCTAAATAAACTGGGATAAGGGCAAGAGAATGTTTCATATTAATTATTGATCAATCAATATGCATACCTTCTGAAATAATTCAGACATTTTATTAATACCTACGGACATAAAACAACCTTCTTGGACGACACTGTCATACGGCGAAGGAAATCATGGTGAGGAAACACGGATTTGGTCTAAAAACACCAATCAGCTCCGAACATTGTAAAAAAGAGTCCTATTCCCAGCGATGGGACAGTTATCGTTATTTTTTCTGTCAGTCCGTCCGTTTTTGAACTAAATCATTTGTACACCATGTTTACATTTATTCACGTGATGTTTATTTTAACTTAGACCAGGGGGCCTAAAAGGCCACTTTGGCAGAATCATAAAAGGATAGCATTATGAATCATAATATGGCAAAGAAAATCCATGTTTTTCTTTTTTTCGCTGCAATACGTAGGTATAATCAAAGAGATTGGATTTGAATTCATTGGTATTTTAGCACAGACACAAAAAATAACTGAAAAATCCTTCACCAATGGGATTTGATACGATTAGCTTAACAGTTAACTGTCTGTGTCTTTTATGATTCTGCCAAAGTGTCATTTTTAGGCCCCCTGTTCTGTGGCTAGATTTTCGCTTAGCCCACAAAAGTTAATGCTATTAGTTTACTAGTCTATATACTAATACTCCCAGAAGATAGTTCGAAGATCGCTAATCGGTCGCAATGTGACATACAATAACGTGCAATTTAGAAATCACAATAGCATAAATGCAGATAGGTCATCGCCGCAGATCACAGTGATCGTTTCCTGTGCTTGATTGGATGCACGCGATGAAATGCAGCTGGTGCTTTAGTAAGGCGTTCTATACCTACAACGTTATTGTTATTCTGCCTACACGATATGAATAGATTTTCACGGACAAAGACAAGCACAAACATAATCAGCCCATAATATTTTTATTGCTGGGACACAGGCCTCCTCTCTGTGAGAGGGAGTGGGCCGTCCACCACGCAAGCCCAGGACGGATTGGTGGATGTCACATGTCATCGTCCCTCACCAAGTTTTCCTTCACCGTTTTGAGAGGTATAGAAATTTAGCTGTACGTTGAAGGGTGGATGCAACTATGATGCGAACTAGTTGATAAAGTCCAAGTTGGGTAGAAACCGCTTAGTCCTAAGTCTGTCTCAAAAGGGGATATTTTTGCTGGGTACTATTATGAACATTCCTGTTGTTTTCTTGAACATGGCAGATTATAGCCCAGTCCAGTGCGCCAGACTAGACTGACTGTCACTCACTCGGGCCTCTCGTTAACAACTCCTAATTTGATGAGTATGCGTAGCAGTCTTCCATTGTCAATCTCGCGAGCCAGTTGGTCCTCAAAAACATCAGCGCGTCGCTCCAAGGCCTCCACCTATAATCACATTAGTATTATTCCACTGCCTTTTAATAACTAAATTAATTTTCTTCCTTCTTTAACTTACGTGTACAACACATGTTTAATTTTACCTCAAGTTATCCCGCGCGTAATATCTCATCGTTCGATGGTGGAGAAGACAGAAATTTACTAACAATAATGACACAAATTCGACTAACTATTAACTATAAATAACAGAGGTTGCAACATAAAATGGTCAAACGATTCATGATTAAATACAACATGAATAATAGCAAGTAAATGCTCATTAACACTCATATTCTAGTGAGTCTAACTACATGTGAATTAACGACTACAGTAACAACATAAAAATGCATTAATCAAGAGTAGTAAGTATTACCTGTGCGTAAGAAATCTAATTTCACAGAGAAAATGTGAAACTTATATTAATATGGAACATATAAATTTACCTGAGTGTAAAACCTTGCCCCTATCATCGGCATGAGATCAGTGACGGAGCGGCGAGCGGTCGACGACGATAATAAATACCTAAATGGAATTTAACATAATACAGAAACAACAATTTCAAGTGTTGCAGTCATAGTTTGTACAGTTATAATGTCACATAATAGAGGCCACGCATACGGGTAATATATGAGGTTGAAACATCAAAGCCAAACCTGAAATCACAACTTTTACTATGGGACTAAACCTGAAATCGCGAAAATAAAAATCAGCTGTTCCCTACATTTTGACGAGTTATACGAACATAAATGTAGGGAGCAGCTGATTTTTTTTTTCGCGATTTCAGGTTTGGTCCCATAGTAAAAGTTGTTCATAATGACACAAGTACAATGACCTCTTAAGAGTTGTTAATGTTTTACCAATAACCCTGTATATAGGGCCTGGTCACAAATACCACAACCACACCACAACGAAAAAACGCGGTCGGGCGCTAAGGCCGTTTACACATTATGCCGCCGCCGCCCGCCGCGACACCTGCATCTACGGCATAATGTGCAAACGGCCTAATTTGTATGAAAATGAATAGTTTATTCACTCTGACCACATTTTGCCGTCAATATCAACGGTATCGGCGATACCGAAAATGTCGCAGTCACAACGCACCCTCAACGATCTGTCCGTTTGCAAACACTAGCCATAACGTAAGCGCATCGCAACTACTAGCGACAATGTAACTGCAAGAAGTTGCAGCAACATTATTCACATGTAACCACTGCTTGCCCACATTTTGTCGCTGCGATGTGTTGTGGTTTTGTTACGCGTAAACGGGCCCTTAGAGTGTTCTGTGCACTATTTGAGTGCTAATATCTTTGAAATGAGAGTACTAGTTGTTCTTCTTCAGCATGGGTTCGAGTCGCTTTACTAAGCTAGCTACTAAAGCTACGAAACCAGTTCCGGCAGACTTCGGAGCGATTGTAGTCCGACACGGTGACTGTTCAGGTTTCTGTTATTAACCTGCCAATGTCAAATGATAATAATAACCTTTCTTTTTACCTCATACGAAAACAAGACAAGTTCTAGAGGTTATTCAGGGAATGTTGCCCAAATTATAAGCAAATGTATTGGAAGTTAAATAGGTCTTGATGTGTAGGTTGCTGATAAAGTTAACAAGGGGGCAACAAAACGGTTGCTGCAACATTTTCCTTTTTCATAACACCCAACAAGACTTAAGTCACTGGTCTATCCGATAGTAGTAAACAAAATAAATGATTGAAGAATGCGTGATGTTATTAAATCGGTATTTTTAAACTTTCCTCCGCTATCGTATTTATTTTAAGGCTAGCTTACGACATTTCACTTACTTCATTCGACTAAAATTGGAAGAGAAACCAGACAAATTATATAAGTCATGGTGTCAAAAGAGTTATTACTACCATTATAAAGGGTAAACACTATATTACAGCACCTCACTCAAGCAATACTTTGACTACCTCCCCTCTCGTTCTCGTTATCGGCCATGTTATTGAGTCCATCGGACATTAATTATTCCAAAATTGTAGTAAAAAGTGAAGATATTATAAACGTCATATAATGTGATCAACATCAATACCTACAAAATAGTGCATTATATGCCTACCAGAAAGACACAGCGTTAGTATGAAGAAGCAGTCTATGATTCTGGTTTCTAGGAGCATAGATATTGTAAAAACATACCTGATTCTCTTTGGATTTACGTTGTTACCTCTCACTTCCGGCAGGGGTCGCTATCTCTGGTTCGTGCGGCCGGCCGTTTAGGTTTTCATAGCGTTTATGATTTTTGTCGTGACAGGAGCAAAAGTTTTTTAAAGTTAACAAACTGACAAAAATCTTAGTAGATTCCAATAATTCATTGTTTTCGGTCTGAAAATAGTGTTAGAGTGTTTGTACACTATTAATAAACACGTATTCAGTGTTTTAGTGTTCAGTGTTGTGTCATTGACGGCGATTCGGTAAGTACCTGCCCCTAATATGAACTCTGAGGATTCCGTCCCTGCTGAACCTGTAGCTCAAGTCGCTGCTCCGGATGGAGAGCGAAGAGCTGTGAGCTCAAGCTCATCGCAAAGCAGTTCCTCGTCTTCGGAAGACGAAGAAGGTTTTGCCTCGCCGCCACCTAATAAAAGGTCTAAACGGCGGCGCAGGTTCAAACAAGTCGAAACTTGTTCGGATCCTCGCATGGACACTTTAATTAATCAAGTTACATATTTATCGGACTGTGTAGCTCAAATGCCGCAGATTTTCACGGCTATTAGTACGAATATTAACAATAATAAAGAAAATATCGGCAGCCATTTTAATTCCGTGAGTTCTACGAATACGACTAATAGTCAGTTTCTAAACAAACCACAAGTTTTATGTAAAGCAACTAATAATAATAATATGTGTTTGGGGGAGTTGAAAATAAGTTATGACGAATCTAAGATTGTACCTGTTGCCGATCCCGTTAAACTTGCAGAGTTAAGTAGTCTTCAACAATTTAACTCACAGGCCTGGAAGGGCATTCGGTATAAAAAGGACTTACAGGCACTGATGGCAACACCAGGTTTTATAGGCTTAAAATTAAATGAGGAATTATGTCACCTTAATAAAGGAATAGATTATTTGGCTAGTACGGAGCAGTTGTTAGCGGGATTGTCAAATGCCGTTTTGGAAAATAGGCAACTTTTGAAAAATGGTTTGCAGGAGGTTGTAAATTGGGCTGCTGGTTCTGACACAGAGCTCAATGCAAGCACTCTCTATGATAAATTGTCTGAAAAATTTGGTCCAGCGTCCCCTTCATATAAAAATATGGAAACTTGTATGCAAGTCATATGTGGCAAGCGAGCTGAATGTATTGAGGTTAGACGTGACCGCATTCTAAAAGAAGTTCATAACTTTAATCTTAAATTAGCATTACAAAATATTCCACCTAGCGCTGAGTATCTCTTCAACAGAGAAGCGCTCATCCCTCTGGTAGATTCTTTAGGAGGCTCGCAGGTATGGCTTAACATGCCAAGTTATTTAAAAGATAAAAAGAAAGTAAATAATAGCAATCAGGTTAACAATAAAAGTTTCAAGTCATCTTATAAAACTAATTTCAATAAGAAAACTAAGTTTAACTCGGACAAAAAATCTAAAAATAATAATTACAAAAAGCATTCCTTTCGTCGTACAGGCACCCAAGATACCTCCAGTGTTAAAGATAAGTGACAATCAAAGCAGGACATTCAAAGGCGGTTGCCTAAAATCCCATGTTCAGGCATGGGAACAATTGGGGGCCAGTCAATATATTCAAAAAATAATAGCAGAGAGTCGCATACCATTTTCAACAAAACCTCCTTTACATTACCCTTACAAAAGAATATTAAACAAGTTTGCAACAAAGTCATCCAACAAGATGACGGAAACCATACAACAGTTAAAAGATGCAAACATTTTAGAGAAACCAAAAAACATAACACCTGGCTTTCATTCCAAAATGTTTTTAGTCCAAAAACCAGAGGGGGGGATACGCCCTATTTTCAATTTAAAGAGCCTAAATGTACATGTCTCGACTCGACATTTCCAATTAATTTCTCGGCAGGATGTAATTCAGTTCCTACAGGACAGGGACTGGATGACAAAAATAGACCTCCATCAGGCATATTTTCACCTAAACATAAAGGAAACCCACAGGCGTTTTCTGCGCATTATATATGGAGGCGAAATATTACAGTTAACGGCCTTGCCTTTCGGTCTCTCATCAGCTCCTCACTCCTTCGCCTCAGTGACCAATTGGATTGCGGAAATCCTTCGGAAACAAGGCATAAGAATAATAGTTTACTTGGACGATTTTCTAATAGCCAGTCAAAATCAGACACAACTCATAGAACACACCAAAATAACCATACATACTCTGGAAAAGTTGGGTTGGCATGTCAACTTTCAAAAATCACTTCTCACCCCAACCCAAGAAATAGAATATTTAGGCATAATATGGGATACAAAAACAAAACTAATTTCACTTCCTGTAAAAAAAGTAGAAAAAATTCTAGAACTATCAACAAGCTTATTACAGAAGAAAGAGTCGTGTCTCCGAGTGATGCAAAAATTGCTGGGTATGTTAAATTTTGCAAATTTAGCAACCCCAAACGGTCGCCTCCATTGTCGCCGTACTCAGATTTTTCTAAAATCATTCAGAGGAGCCAGACCAAGGCAAAAGAGGGAGTTACCACCTCTAGTGACTCAAGAGTTACAATGGTGGATAAAAAATGTAGGGAAAAGTGCAAGACCAATGCACAACCCCAAGGTTACCCACTTTCTCACCACAGACGCGGCGGACGCGGGCTGGGGAGCACACCTGAACAACACAATGTTGTCGGGGAAATGGAATCGCCGCCAGCAAAAGTGGCATTCCAATGTGAAGGAAATGTTTGCGGTGTATGCAGCCTTAGTAAGACAAGGTGCACACATGAAGGACGCACATGTTCTAGTGCAGTCGGACAATCGAACCCTCATAGCCTACTTAAGGAACGAGGGGGGAACCAGGTCCTTAGCCCTGTTGGGCCTAACAAGCAAACTCCTTCACCTAACCGAGCAGCACAACATAACGCTGTCGGCATCATACCTCCCGGGGAGGTTAAACGGGATTGCAGACCGCCTCTCAAGAGGAAAACCGGTCCCCGAATGGCAACTACAACCCCAAGCCAAGAATGTAATATTCCAAAAATGGGGCGTCCCAGACGTAGACCTGTTCGCTTCAAAAGAAACAGCAGTGGTCCCCCAATACGTAACTTGGGACTCAACAGATGGGTCAGCAATTTTTTGCGACGCCTTCAGTCGAGATTGGGACTTTCAGTTGGGCTGGGTGTTCCCTCCACCCAACTTGATCCCTCGGGTGCTACATCAACTAAACAGAGCCATAGGGACGTACATAGTAATAGCACCACAGTGGGATCAGTGCTTTTGGCTGACCGATCTACAAGCCAGGGCCCTGTCAGACCCAATATCGATAACAGATCTGCGGAAGAACCTGATAGATCGATCGACAGGGCTCTGTCCCCCACAAGTGGACAAGTTGTCCCTCCAAGCTTGGAAAATTGGGGGTGGTCAGATCAGGTAGCAAACTGGAGTAGGGAGGAAATTGAATTACTAAGTAACAGTTGGCGCAAAAGCACTCTAAATACTTACAAAGCCCCTATAAAAAGGTGGCTATCATATTGTGCCACAAATAATATTAATAAAAGATTTCCAGATGGCAAAGATGTTGCAAGATTTTTAGCAGATCTGCATTTAAAAAGAAATTTTTCAGTGAACACAATTTTATTACATAAATCAGCTATTTCTACCTTCTGTGCTTCAAATGCAGACAATCTATCAAAAAATTTCTTTGTTCAACAAGTTTTAAAAGCCATAGCATTAGCAAAACCTCCACCTACAAAATCCCCTATTTGGGACACAAAAATAATTTTCAATTGGTTGAAAACAGTTCCAAGCACAAATTCACTTTTTGATATTTCAAGAAGAACTGCAATTATTTTATTGTTAGCATCAGGCAGAAGGATACATGACCTTACCTTGTTGGATATTTCTCAAAACAACTTCATAAAAGAAGAAGAAAAAATTATATTATGGCCAAGGTTTGGATCAAAAACAGACTCAAGCAAATATAGACAGTCTGGCTGGTCTTTATTAAAACACCCAGATGCAAATATATGTCCCTTGAGACATATTTCACAATTAATTCAGATTTCACAGGGAAGACGAATTAATAGTAATGTTACAAGTCTATTTGTTTCATTAAAAGGCCAAATAAAACCAGCTACAAGGACTATCATAGCAGGTTGTATTAAATCTATATTTAAAGATTTAAATTTAGAAGCTACTCCAGGAAGCGTCAGAGCAGCTGTAGCATCCAAAGGCTGGTGGGAGAATGTTCCAGTGGATGATATATTGGCAAGAGGGAACTGGAAGAGTGATAAGACTTTCAGAAAATTTTATTGTAGAGAAATTATAAAAAATACAAATAATGAAGAGGAAGATTTGTTACGATTAAATTTCTCAAGTTTTAATTAGAATTGTTAAGTTTATGTGCCAAAGTTGATTGTTTAAGTTGAAGTACCTAACAATTGTTCATTTTAATTTAAAATGATTATAATTAATTATCAGTAATATTACCTTACTGATCATGGTAATTGATAATAAATGTTCAATCTGAAATGAATTTCTTTCATTCTTTAACACATTTATTTATTTCACATAGCGTTTATTATGTTACCTTCACCAGCAGATATCAAACAAGTCTTCATACTAACGCTGTGTCTTTCTGGTAGGCATATAATAGGACTGTTTTACACTAAAATAAAACAGTCATTATGTGCCGAAAGAAAGACACAGCGTTAGCTCAAGGTCCTTGCTGGTATGAAGACACTATGAAAACCTAAACGGCCGGCCGCACGAACCAGAGATAGCGACCCCTGCCGGAAGTGAGAGGTAACAACGTAAATCCAAAGAGAATCAGGTATGTTTTTACAATATCTATGCTCCTAGAAACCAGAATCATAGACTGCTTCTTCATACTAACGCTGTGTCTTTCTTTCGGCACATAATGACTGTTTTATTTTAGTGTAAAACAGTCCTATTAACTATACCAGTACTCAAACTATTACTCGAGTTATCAATAAAAAACCTTTTAAAACTTTCCGTAAACTGTGTGACTGCGAAGTGAACCTTCATATACAAAGAACTGAATCATTAACGGTCATTAGCACATAAAGATACTGGACTTCTTAGCAAGCAAATACCATTTTTGCTGTTCAAGAAGTATCTAATTTCAAAGTATGGAAAATTAACAGTCGCATAAAGGTGCTTAGGTATTTGATCTCAGTAAGGCCTTCGACACCGTGTCCATTTCTACACTTTTACTCAAACTAAAGAGAGCAGACGTCAGAGGACTCCAGTTTGATCTTTTCAAAACTTATCGGACAGATAGACTGCAAATGGTGAGAATTGGTGACCATTTTAGAGACGATCTTCCGATTTTTTACGTTGCTACAGAGCAGTATACTCGGCCCTACGCTGTTTCTCACCTTTTTAAATTACCTTTGCAATCTCAACATCCCAAAAACCAAAAAGTTTTTTATATTGTACGCTCCAAAACCATAAAAACATGATTATTGTAATACTTAAATAGGGAGTTGAAACTGTCTCTCCTAAATACAGATTACTGAGACCTAGGTAGAACAGGAGCGCTTCACCCAACGATCCGTGTGTAGGTAGGTATACCTTGTAATTAATAATGCATACTTTGTAAGTCCCTCATGTACTACAAAACCTTTGTGTGCCTAAACAAATTATAATATTATATTATTACTTAAAACCAGTTTCAACCAATCCAATTAATTTAAACTAGTTTTAAGTAATGCTCAAGTTTCGGGTGAGGTTCTGTAATACGAGCCTTATCCTATATTATCCCTAGAATGATGTTTGTGCTAAATGATATTAGTGAAATATCGTGTAAGTGGAAGCAAGAAAAAGAAGTAAAGAATTTTTAGATCAAGATTCAAGGAAAACTGTTCGAGATTATTTCGCAATTTTTCTGATATACAATTTAGTATGTACGTGTGAGTTTGGTGGTCATTGTTGGCTGAACAAAAAAGAATTTAGAATACAATCAATTGTGAAATAATCTCCCTAAATCATGCTCAATCGAGGAAAGGTAGGTTTTGCAGGTAAGTCTAGATGATACTGTAACGATTTGGTCATACAGTATAAGGTTCTTTAGGTCGGCGGAGTATGTTCGTGCGACGAGCTCCATGGAGGCGGCGAGGTTGTCGCAGTGGATGGTGCGGCAAGCTATCGCTAAGGCGAGCCTACCCAACGCCGTCAGGTCGTCTTGTTGAGCCTGTCACACAAAATAAATTTGTTGTTGCATACATTTTGACCGCGTAGGTATTTCACTTTTCTATGAAACAGCTGATTTTTGTTTTTATAACCTACGAAAAATTTCTACGGGGGTTTAGAAACATTTGCTGAATTCATGGAATACACTTTGCGCGTCTCCGGAATAGGCAACTAGCTTCATCAATCTGACTTACCGACTCCTTCACAATTTATAATTGTTTAAAATTCTTACCTGCGCGACGTCGTTAGTGTTAGCATGAAGGGCGTCGGTGACGCCGGACCACGACACACGGACGCGGCAACCATTGATCACCACCTTAGTAGGTTCGAGGCTACGGAAAAAAGGGTCCTATTAGGTGTTTCAATAAAACAAGATACGTATATATATACACACACACGACTTTTTCCCATGGGGATAGGCAGAAACTACAGAACACCACCTGGTACGATTCTTACATATTTCTTTTGCTCTGTTTAAGTTCGCACTTCAGTAAAACACACGCTTTTGCTCACGTGTTTTATTCTGGTTTACCAGACTAGAGACTAATATTATAAATGCGAAAGTGAGTCTGTCTGTCTGTTACCTCTTCACGCTTAAACCGCTGAACCGATTTAGATGAAATTTGGTATAGAGATAGTTTGAGTCCTGGGAAAGGACATAGGATTTTTATCCCGATATTCCCACGGGATCGAGACTTCTACGGATGAAACCGCGGGGCGCTGCTAGTATTCTATATTGCACCGGTAAAAAAACTACGCAAAGAGCAGTTCTGAACTTGAAATTCTCAATTAAGAAACCGGGTGTAAACCTGAAAAAGGTACCTACCACGAGCAAAAATATGATGCTGAACAGATATTTAGGTAGAGAAAATGCAAGTGCTTCAAAGTGTCAGGAGTTATAAAGTTGGTGTATAACGTCGGGTATTGTACCTGCACGCAAGTCCGGCGGTGTGTACAGCTCTTAGGGCCGAAGTGAGCTGTACTATGTGACTCCACAACACGGCTTCGGGCAGCAAAGCACCGCTCGCCACCGCACGGAGCATCGCGTTTTTCTGTTCGTGTTGAATCATTTTTGAAAAGATTTGAAACCAGGGTAGCCAGAATTTTTTTCCGGCAAAGCGGGATTTGAAACCCTTTTGAGTATAAAAAGCGGGTTTCTTTCGTCGAAAGCGGGACAAAAGAAAAAATCGTAACTAATTGTCCGACCGTCGAGAGAATGCGTCCCTTACACCTACCATTGCGAAAATTCTAGTAGCTAATAAAGACCAAATTCGCAAAACACGTATTTGTTTGTATGAAACTGACAGGTGTAAAAAACGCATTCTCTCAACAGCCGCACTGTAGATTAGTTATTTTTCCTATTTATTACTTTAAGTTTCAAGTTATGTTTACAATGATGATAGATACTCGTAGTCATAGAAAATGTATTTTAATGAAAATATGTTACTTTACTATTAAAAAAACTCACAACTCAAAGCATTTGTTTCAATTAAACCATTTACAAGCACTTTTGAATTGTCAATAAGTCGGTCAGTCAGAAAATTTTAGTTGCCCATTCCAAAGCGTAGGTACCTATGGAGAAGAACGGGCAAGAAACTCCATGGACACTCTATTAAATTATATGTTTACAAAAATATTAGTTACATCACTAAAGTTGAATTTATATTATATGTGAGAACTATGTTAAAAAAGACGTACGAGTTAAAAGACTTTCGGAAACTTATTGAAAAAATACCCATAAATTCCAAAGTGGTTTTCTGCGGGGACATAAACATAAACTTGTTAAATTGTCATGACAAATTTGTAATATCGTACGAAAATCTATTATCAGAACATGGATTCACAAAGTGCATAAATGACGTCACTAGAAAGGAAATTGTATCGGGAAAACTAGTCCAATCTTGTCTCGATCATATTTATATTCGAGCAAATAACGCCATCATGCATTCAGCTGTAATAAAACAAAAAATATCAGATCACTATTTCGTTACGGCCAACGTGCAGTGGAGACGCGCACCGTCGACGCAGTCGTCGCAGGCTCGCAACCCGAGCGATGCGCAACCGTTGCCGCCACGACTCGTGACTTCTAAGCGCGTCCTCGACAATAACAAAGTTCGCGAGAAATTGTTAAGCACTGATTTTGACCATCTCATGTCATTAGAATGCCCTGTTAAATTATATAATGCATTTAAACAAATATTCGTGGGTATTTACAATGACTGTTACGTAATTAAACGTATTTCGACGAGTAACAGGAACAACAAAAAATGGATTGATAGTAAGTTGAAGTCTATGATAAATGAAAAAGACAGATTATTTGAGTTATGGAGTAATGAGCCAAAGAATATGCTAAAGAGACTTAATTATACCAAATTTAGAAATAAATGCCAAAAAGCGATTTGTAAAAGTAAAAATATTTATGATAAAAATAGAATATTAGAGTGTAATAAAAATATTAAAAAGATATGGGAAAGGATAAATACTATGATGGGAAACAATAAACAATCGGTAGATGAATTAATTTTATCAAACATGGACGGACAAGGAAGTATTACAGACGTAAGTAATAAATTTGCATCTACCTTCAGTAAAGAAATAGAAGATATAAAACATAAGTGTCATGAGATTTGGTTGGACAGGCAGACTTATGTAAAAGCCACGGACTTGTCCATGAGGTGGCAACCGGTAAGGTCTGAATATGTGAAAAATATAATAAAAAACATGAATACAGATAAATCACCGGGTAGCGATCTTGTTCGCATGTCCGACATTAAAATAGTTATTGATAAAGTGAGCCCCGTTTTGGCTAAACTAATAAACCTAACTGTCAAGAACTACAAATTTCCTAATTTGCTTAAAGAGGCAATAGTTCGCCCAATTCACAAAAAAGGTGATCGTAAAAATGTATCAAACTTCAGACCTATATCAATTTTATCTAGTATAGATAAAATCATAGAAAAGTGTATCGTCAACCAATTAAGTAACTATCTACAAAAAAATAACATCATTAACGAGTGTCAACACGGTTTTTTTAAAAGGGAAAAGTACGAATACATTGCTTACAAAATTCACAGATGAAATTAACAGTTACCTAGATGATAAAAAATTTGTTATTACAATATTTTTTGATTACAAAAAAGCATTCGACACTTTGCAATTTGATACCATCCTAAATGCAATGGAGGAGTGCGGGGTGAGAGAACCACTGAACCCATGGTTCCGTGATTACCTCACCGCGCGCTCCTACCGTGTGAAGGTGGAGGATGCGTTTAGTGACAGGGTCGAGGTGCGGAGTGGGGTGGCGCAGGGCTCGGGATGTGGACCAATTTGTTACCTTATGCATGTCAACAGCTTGTGCCGTGTGCTACAGCATTGTTCAGCGTATATGTTTGCAGATGACTTGTGCATACTTCGCTCCGGAACTAACATAGACGATACCTACCAACTAGTTCAACAAGATATAGACGCGGTTGTTCAATGGTCGCATGACAATGGCATTATATTAAATGCTAGTAAAACTAATTTATTATTAATTCATTCGCCATACTTACGACCTCATAGTCCGACTCCACCATTATTCACACACGATTATATATGCCACCATAATAACTTACTAAACTGTAAATGTAAACCTATTGAAAGAGTCGACTGTGTAACCTACCTTGGCATGAAAATAGATGAGAACTTTTCTTGGTCCCAACACGTAGACTATATTTCAAGTAAACTAAGAATATTATTAAGTAAAATGTACCACCTAAGCTTTAAAGTTCCTATTAGTGTATTAAGATGTATTTATATGTCATTAGTAGATTCTATTATGAGTTATGCTCTTGACAGCTATGGATTAACATTCAAAACTAACTTGGATAAATTAGAAGCTCTTCAAATTCGTTTCTTAAAACTACTTGTTACCAAAAAGACTAAAAACAGTTGTAAAGGAGATTATAGGAAACTATTTAAAATATGTAAAATTCTACCTATCACTTACAAACATAAATATCTTTTAGCAGTTAACCATCAAGGTACCCAAGAGCATAGCTTAACTCACGTATTCAACAAGCATAACACACGATCTATGGCTGCTGGCAGATTCAATGTACCCAGAGTCACCAATTACTTTGGTGACAGAACCCTAAAAAAACGAATACCATATCTATTGAACAGTCTGCCGGCAGGCATAAGGAGTGAAACAAATAAAAATAGGTTCAGAAACAAATTAAAAAAATATTATTTAGATATATTATGTTGAGTGTGAGTTATATACATTTATATATACATGTGGTTGGATGGTGGGTGATATATATATATATATCACCTATCGTCCAACCATATGTATACCATATGTAACCATATGTATATGTTATGTATATCTCTGAGCTTGGGGTTCGCCCACGCACAAGAGTGCTGATGATTATACTAACAATACTAACTTAGTACCTAAGCACCATTGTTACTAACACTTAATACTAACTATAGTCGGTACTTTCATTTATCTTATTAGTGTAACTAGTGTATAGTGTCTAGAGACTCACCGACCCCACAGTCAAACCTTTACAACGGTTTTGTGGGGCTTAGTTTATAAGTATACTTACCATCTTTAATAAATAAATAAAATAAAAAAAAATAAAAATAAAGCGTCCAGAGTACTACAGCAAATAGTAAGAACACAACAATCCAAAAATAAAATAATTAAAAATAAGCTGAGGCAGCTAAGTGATGACCAGCCTCAACTGACGGCGCCCGTTCACGAACATGACGCATAGATCAGCACTATTCGGCTCAACCATTTTGAAGGGAGCTAAATGATCCAACACACACGCCACCGTCAGCGAGACATTTGTGTGAGCATGACATACTATCAGCCGCCAGGGCACATTCAAGTCAATGAAAGACATATTACCTGGTAAATGGTACATAGGGTATAGTACATACATAGAACTCACATCTGTGCTATACAATTATACAATAAGGAAATTGAGTTTATACAAAGCAAAGATAGTCTTACAATCTTCAGCAGCTCCAACAGTATTTTTAAGATGTGGTTGTGGAACAGGACCAGCATTGAGCCAGGCATTTTTATCAGCGATGTAATCCCCTAACTTATAATATGCCTGACTGCATAGTGTGCGTTTTATACAAGACTTGAATTTTGTCTCATTCAGATGAAGAATGTGGGGAGGTATTTTATTATAACATTTTAAACAGTACCCCATATAAAAGATAAGATGAGTCTACTTTAGTCAGTCCGAAACCTGGTTGAACTAATAGGTCCCTATTTCTAGTACTATAATTGTCTTTCACCTCTTTTACTAAAAAGATCGAAATTTTTCCTTACATACATGATGTTTTCGTAGATATATTGGCAAGGCACCGTCATGATGTTAATTTCCTTAAAAAGTTCCCTTAGAGAATCGCACCTGCGGAGATTATATATGGCTCTGATGGCTCTTTTCTGCAGAATAAAAATAGAATCGATGTCTGCAGCCCGTCCCCAAAGTAAAATACCGTAAGACATGATACTATGAAAGTAACTATTAGACTACTCTCGCGGTATCTACATCTCATATTTCTGACAGCATAAGCTGCTGAACTTAGCCGTCCTGCAAGAGATGTTAAATGAGGACTCCATTGTAACCTTGAGGTGACCGTGATCCTTAGGAAAACAGTTTTATCGACGAATTCTAGTTTCTCTTGATCCAATATTATCTCACAATCCCCCTATCCCCTATCCTTATCTCCCTTGACATTTGGTAAAGAAAATATTATGCCCTTTTTTTTTTCTGGATGGGACTGTGATGCCCACTTTCTTAACTTTGAGTGCAAAAGGCTCATCAACAATATTAGTAAAACAGAGAAGGAGCTCATACGTCGCAGCTAACCTAATCGAGGTAAAAATACGTTATTCTGATTTACAATCTGTTGACTACACTAGTGTTTTTAATTTTGTTTTAATCAATTTTCAGGTCATGGTTATTATTATGTCAAAGCCAACGAATTGGATTTTAATGAGTCATTGGGGATATGTTGTATGCTCCCACTTATTATTTTACCACTATGGTAAATACGAGTCAATTAAAATTCTGTTAAGAACTGACACTCACAAAAGCGTTGCGGCAAGAATCGTCGACTACACACTATCTTAAGGACATTCCCGAAGTTTTTGCGTCACACCGCTTTTATGTATAGAGAGTCACGAGCATAAGTATGTATACACTTGGCTTTATTCAAAAACGATTTTCTCCTTTAGTTTTGTATGAAATTTTATGTTATTACGAACAAAGTATTTTCGAACCCACAGGTTTGTGTAGTGTCGTATTTCAACGTTGCATTCGTTATTTCACGAAAAAATCGCAATTGAAAGTTGCCAAGTGTTGAGATATTAGTGCTCGTGACTGTACTTGCACTGAGCTATGAACCAAGACCTACAAACCTGATGAGTATATGGACGGGGTGCATCCGGGTCGGAAGAGAACGGGTCGTGGAAAGCGCCATTAGCGTCGTTGCTCGAGTTGCCGGCTCCACCGGACAAGTATTTGTTCATCAGTGTCGTGCACGCGGGGTGGTAGGTATAAACTAACACCATCGCTGTCGTACGAAAAACATGTTTTATAAAAACTGAAGAGTTCAACAAAATTAGTCATAAATCTGGTAAAAACCAGGGCCCTGTTTAATAAACGTTACAAATTGTAATTGTATTTTACAAGTTACAAATCTACAAGATTCTGTTTAATAAAGAATACAACTTACAAATTTACCATGGTGGAAAACTGACAAAACTGTAAAATTGTATACCTACAATTTTACATATTACATATTATATACAATTTTCTGTTTAGTAAACATTTTCTCTTTACAGGTGACAATTTACATTTTTGTAAGAAAAACTGTTTTATTGAATGCATAATTGTAATTACAAAGGACAATGCCAAGGTTCCCAACAAGACTCGGCCAGAACCGACAAAGATGATCTATATTTCATAAAAAAGGAAAATTATTATAGAATTTTACAGTATAATTAGTTTTCTATTAGAAGTACACCAAAAAAAGTTATAGCTCTTTAAAGTTGACCACTTAATACTTCTGATTTGAACAATAACATGAAATAAACTGATGATTAATTAAATTAATGACTTTTAACACATTATCCTCTCATCATATAATATAAATGATGAGAGGATAATGTGCTAAAAGTATACATATATGTATATCATATAATATGTTGCATCTTTGACTATTTATTGGTTTAGACGCTCAATTGATTTTTGCACCTAATACCAATGAACGCAGTGACGTCACATGTCCCGTGAACGAAATCGGTTGGAGGGGTGTCGATTTTAAAGTTAGAAAAGCGCGAGTCGCAAGAGAACTTGGCTCAGAACGATACTTCAGATTGGACCTCCAATCGGGATCGTTGGTTCACAGGTACCTTATTACTATTGTCTCCAACTATTATAACCGTTATTATTTAAACTAGCAATAAACAAAACAAAACTCGAAAAAACACTGAAACACTTCGCGGGAGAAGTGAGAAGTCAAACTTTTTGATAATGACAAATACAAGTTAAAGTTTTCCGTTAAGTGTTGCCAGTACTATAATAACATTATTAGGAATAAACTATTCTAAACGGTATCGATAATCGAATTGCATTATTTTCAATTATTACATTAGTTACATTACTATAAAATATATATTCAAAAATATAAATAAACGCTATTTATTATTATAAGAATTACGAGGTACGACTTAGGTAAATAATAAATTCACTTACGTAGCTTCATATTGATATTACTGTAATCGATTTGCAAGTGTATTTTCGTATCGATATTATTCTATTTTGGCATTGGCAACATTTCTAATTGAAATTGTAGCTATGAAATGTGTTGATAAATTGAATAACTATTTAAAATTACTTTTCAACGGTGTACTTCTACAGATTTTATTTATATTGTATAATTCTTACTGTTTTATAGCATGAATTATCATTGTTATAGAATGTCTGTCGGACGCTACCACGATTCGAGCCGAAAATTGGCATTGTCCTTTACATATTTTGTAAATTGTAGAACAATTCCGACAGGTGGAATCGCCTTGTGTCAAAACTTTACAATTTTGTATCTCAATTTAATAGGTGAAGAAATTTTATTGTTATACATTCAAAAATGGTTCTAACAACTAGCAGTGGAAGTAGTGAAGTTGTGATGATGAATATATGAGTGAACGGCAACGGCTAGTTTATCGTAAAAGGATATTCTTTACTTTTGACGATTGTGACAGATTTTATGTTCAACGAAAAATTTCGGGTCAGTAATACTATTTGATGCATCCACTTAATCTGATATGATCCAAGCATACAACAGGAACATTAAAATGTTCCGTACAAAGACGCAAGAACTACCTCAGCTATCATCATCAGCCTCTGGCAATCCATTGCTGAACTTAGGCCTCTCTAATCGCACATGACTTGACGGGTATTCTCATTCAGCTACTCCCAGCCACACTGCGAAGATCGTCCTAACTGCTAAACACTGACTTACAAATAGTAAACTTGTAATTTCTCATTAGCAGTCCGGGGTCTGGAATTTGATCGTCCTAACTGCTAAACATGATTGACTTACGAATAGTAAACTTGTAATTTCTCATTAGCAGTCCGGGGTCTGGAATTTGATCGTCCTAACTGCTAAACATGATTGACTTAAGAATAGTAAACTTGTAATTTCTCATTAGCAGTCCAGAGTCTGGAATTTGATCGTCCTAACTGCTAAACATGATTGACTTACGAATAGTAAACTTGTAATTTCTCATTAGCAGTCCAGGGTCTGGAATTTGATCGTCCTAACTGCTAAACATGATTGACTTACGAATAGTAAACTTGTAATTTCTCATTAGCAGTCCGGGGTCTGGAATTTGATCGTCCTAACTGCTAAACATGATTGACTTACGAATAGTAAACTTGTAATTTCTCATTAGCAGTCCGGGGTCTGGAATTTGATCGTCCTAACTGCTAAACATGATTGACTTACGAATAGTAAACTTGTAATTTCTCAATAGCAGTCCGGGGTCTGGAATTTGTGCCCGATGGTGGCAATAGGATTACCCCTCGACTTAAACATACCTGGTGAAATTTGGGTGTAGTAAGGGTACACATCAGCCTAAACCCTTCGACGAAACCATAACGTAATCGCGCCTAATGTTCTATTATGAATAATAAACAAGGAGTAATATCGCCATGATCACCAAGTTTAACTAAAGAACTGTTCGCAGTTTGTTGTAGTCATCATCATTGGCAGCTCTGTTCCACTCACTGCGGAGTACTGGCCTCCTACCTCTTGTGTCATGCTTCCCTGGTCGTTGCCTCAACATTTGTTGTAACAACGTCCAGGAAAATATTTAACTATTCTCTTAAAATTGTTAATTATCACATTTCATTCATCACCTTTATAAAACTTGCATTTATTTCATTTTTTACGGTGTACGGTGACAACTTTTATTGACGCCATATATCTGATCAAATAAACTTTAAAATAAACAAAGTAAGAACAAATGCGTTACGTTCATACTTTGTTTGGTACTCAATTAGCAACAACCGCTGGCATTGTGGCGTGCGTGGCTACACTTCAGTGCAATTATGAAGAAACTGTGAAGACAATGGCATACAATTGACTGAACTGTCACAGAGCAATTATGTGCAATTGATATTGTGCAGTCTGCTATGATGTCTCTTGATTACGGACTTGAGTCTATTTATTTTTCTGCAGGAAAATTACATATTAATCATGAAAAGTATTACTTGGTTTGATTTTATTAAACGCTTACATGGGAGGTGATTTTATTTTGTTTTTGTTTTATTAATATTAGACATTGTATCTTATAACATCGCCTTGGATAAGTCTGTAAAGGTGTTATAATTGTGGTTTAAATAAATAAATAAAATAAATAAATAATTGATTATGGACTTGAGTCTATTTATTTTTCTGCAGGAAAATTACATATTAATCATGAAAAGTATTACTTGGTTTGATTTTATTAAACCAACAAAAGCTGAAGGGGCCAGGACCCCAGCCGTGGGCCGAGTTCAGGACCTATCTTACAGTCACATTATTAATTTACTGAAGTAAACTGATAGGTGCCAATGCTACGCGTTACTCAATAACGGTTGCGGAGGTGAGACAGGCAGTTGTTCCATGTAAACTACTGGTAATCCGATCCCAATAATGTTGGCAAAAGGCTGGGTTAGGCAGATGATGGATGATGTTTGGAATCTGGGAATTCGCGAGAAGCGTACAGCGTAGGGCTGGTCGTTGAAACAACACTCAGGGGAGGCCTATGTTTACTAGTGGATGTCTTTTGGCTTAAGGATAATGATGCTGAACAATGTATTCTTATTGAAAACTATGAAAGCTTTTCGTCTGTCTGTTTAGGACGATTGGAAACTTGGTAACTGATTGACTAATCTAAGAGTCAGTTTCTAAAATCATCTTTTCCATAATTCCATGTACAGACGCCAGCACATCATGCTACCCGAAACAGCAAAATTTTCCCAATCAACTTTGAACCTTATGCTTTAGCGATAAAGTTGAAAATCTATTAATGAAATTTGACAGATTGTAGTAGCTTGATGTGCTGACGTCTGTACTTTCCCAAAACAAAAAGCGATTTGTCCAATTATTCTGCGAGATATACATGCATACTCACAGTGGTCTCCAAACGCCTTGGTAGTGAACCAATCGTGTAGCTTAACAACGTTGGGATGGTCGATCTGTTTCCACATCTCCAGGCGCTTAGTGACGGAGGTGGAGTAGGAGTGCAGGCGCCGCAGAGCGTAATGTTCACCAGTCTGCCTGTGGGTCGCGCGGTATGACGTCGCGATGGCGTGCGGCGCTGTACTCTCCAGAGGAGTCAGTTCCGAGTACATCTCCACGTTTTCGGGTAAATCTGGGCAGAAAGGGATACAATAGGGTGAACAAAGACCAAGTTATAAAGGAAAAGGAATGTATGTAAAGGAATCGACTTTTGTTTTCGATGATATTTCCGCCATAAACGTTAAGAAGGATAATGTTAAACCAATAGAACGCTCCTGTACCTATGCTGGCCGTTCCGTAAAAATCTCATTGTGAAAACTTAGGTGAAGCGAGCTTGAAGTGAACTGTGATTTCACCTGATGCAGGGGACTGACACTATTGACAGCTTATTTGACCTACCTAAGTTTTTACGGTTAGATTTTTACAGAATAGTTCGGCTGATTTGAGTCTAACTTATGTCATGTACCTGCTTGATTCATGTATAAACCTTATAAGCAAAGGTCTACCCACATACCTGGATACTGGCGTAGATCGGTCTGCAGGAACACATCGTCATTTCTCTCGTAAATCTCGGAACGGATCGTCTCGGGCATGTAGAACGATGCGGCGAGACCTTCACAAAACAGAGAAAACAGTTAGGTATATAATAATACTGGAACTGTTGTGACTTGGGCTACTTTTTCAATCGGCAGATATATTTTACTCGTGGAATAAAATTGACGTCTGACAGATTTTGTATGGAAGAACTGTCAAAAATTCAAAATTAACAAAAACATTTTGACTTTGCCTTTGCAACACCTTAATACTTTGACTACTTCGTAAAACACCACGATACGATGACTTTTTGTTTAACTGAGAGTTGCAGAATTATAATTTAAAACTTACTACAATTGTAGCGCTACCCGAAAAGGAACAACAAAGTCTGTTGTTCAATATCAGCCGATGATAGATAAGGAATGCAATAGACTCATCAACTGTGTGAGTCAGATAGCCATAAAGTTATTATGGCGAGCACGTAAAAACGAATGGCACATTTTATATTGAAATACATATATAAAGATCTTCGTATTGACCATGATTTAAATCAATAGGGCATTTTTGCTAATGACCCCTGTTTGATAATAGAATTCATTCTAGACACGTTATTGGATTTATTTTATTTATATTTTGCTGGGCATTCATTTGCAAGGCAGAAACCGGATAATAATAATATTATTGCAATTGTTTAGTAGGAATGCAAACTCTCGGATGTTGTACCCATGTCATGTGTAAAGTTTGGTACATGGCATGGTCCCGGCATCAAGAGAGTGCATCCTCCTGCTGCCTTTTTAGAGGAAATATTCAGGTCATCTGATATGAGTGAAGAGATTGAATAAACAATGTATGTACTTAGTGTATAGTATAGTGAACTAATATTGCTAGGTACTAAATGTTAAGAAATAATAGAATAGTATGCACCTGTTTTATTTCAAGAAAATATTATATTCATAATTATATTGGACCTGTGGGTTGAATAACGAAAAACTTACCACCCTGTGTTTAGTTATGGTACTTAAATAACGACAAAGGATAGGCATTCTAACCAAACACTTCGAATCAGTTAATCTTTCTACTTATAGAGGTAAAAATCTAATACACATAACATTTTCAACAGAAAAAGCGCTTTTTAGCTAAAATTGCCCGCTTTTGATATGAATGAAACGAACATCTTTGCGCTCATCATGGAAATTTTTAACTTTAGTTATCTAGGTAATGATTTTGAATAGTTTAGGACATTATATCATAACTAGTATTTGGGCGTTGCGCGAGCTGCAAGCAGCTCGCGTGGTCGTGTTTTTGAGGAGTATTTCTTACCCTTGTAAAAAGTATTTGGGCGTTGCGCGAGCTGCAAGCAGCTCGCGGGGTCGTATTTTTGAGGAGTATTTCTTACGATGGGGGGAGGGGTGAAGGGGGGGAGAGGGGGGAGTTTTGAAAAATGATTTTGACCAACTCTGGGCCCCTTGATATGAATCTGAAAAAGAAAATGTTCCAAGTCTCTTAACTTCCGAAATCTACCTAGAGGGGGGGAGAAGGGGGGCAACGGGGGCAACTTTGAAAAATGGATTTTACTTTTCCGAGCCTCCTCTATACGAATCCGTAAAAAAACAAAACCCAGGTTTCCTAATTTCCGAGATACGATGGGGGGAGGGGTGAAGGGGGGGAGAGGGGGGAGTTTTGAAAAATGATTTTGACCAACTCTGGGCCCCTTGATATGAATCTGAAAAAAAAAATGTTCCAAGTCTCTTAACTTCCGAGATCTACCTAGAGGGGGGGGGGGAGAAGGGGGGCAAGGGGGCAACTTTGAAAAATGGATTTTACTTTTCCGAGCCTCCTCTATACGAATCCGTAAAACAACAAAACATGGGACTCTTAGTTTCCGAGATACGATAGGGAGGGGGGAGAGTGGGGTGGAAAAGGGGAGGTTTGGGATTTTTCCCATACTCGTGAGAGTTACTTCTATACGAATCTGTAAAAATATACCCACCTCCCCCTTCACCATCTGGGAGAACAATTATGTCAGTGAGTGGTAAT
The DNA here is from genome assembly GCA_927399505.1 of Luperina testacea. NCBI lineage: Eukaryota > Metazoa > Arthropoda > Insecta > Lepidoptera > Noctuidae > Luperina > Luperina testacea. Next base: position 7,640,217 of record OV656755.1, read on the forward strand.
CGAGCTTTATATAATATAATATGAAATTTTTTTTTTGTCTATATGCCCCTTATCCATATATCGACGACGAAGTACTATAACCTCCTAACTTACATTTTTAAGATTTTTACTTTTTGATGTAGAACCACCTAAATTCTGATTCTCCGTGACCCCATTAAAACACCGCGCGTGATTTCTCAATATTTGGCGGGAAAATCAAACTTGCTAAAAGCTCCTATCGCAACAAGATCAGAATCATTTAGAATTCTGCTTCGAATTTCTTCTATATTAACTTAGGAGAAGTTACTTTGCATAAGTTTTGCTGACAAAATCTCCTATCGTCAGCGAGCGACGTGTTTACTCCAGTTATGTTAGTGGTGGACTGAACGAGCGCAACTGCCGCAAGCGCGCGGCAAACCTAGCAGTGCAAGTCGGTACTTGCTCTTTTATGTGTGAAAGAGACAATCGTTTGGAAGTCGGAAGTAATCGGTTCATAAGGAAATTAAATTACCAAACAATCTTTGATTTCGTTCGAGGGACGCTGCCGGCCGGCATTCATCTCTGTTGCTGCAAAGTTTTTATTTTACTTAAATTTTAAAATACATTTGATTAAATAAATTACTGCATTTTTATTTAAAATTCACTAACTCCTACCTACAGAGGTTTGTAATTGAAAAAATCAACTAAAAGTATTATCTCCTATCTTCACTTGCAATACCTACTATCTTCATTATAAAAAATAAAAATAAAAAACATTTAAAGCATTTTCTACTATCTACACTTATTTGCGTATTTATAAGAGTTGCACTGAATTTATACTATACATAATTTTTTTCATCCTTTACTTTATATAATTGCGTTTAAATATATTTAGAAAGTTGTACTATAAAAAAATGAAACGTTTTTTTCGTCTCCTGTAAAATCAGGTTTTTGTAGATAGGAGGTTATAGTACTTCGTCGTCGATATATAGGTATTATCGTACGACGCCATTTAGAAAAATAATCAAAATGGCGAAGCGAGACGAGGCCAATCTCTATACAAAAAAGTTCGATCCCCTTTTACACAAGCCTTATGTATTGAAAGAGAGCACTAAGAAAACATTTTAAGAATATTCATAAAAGAGTTAAATAGGGGATGACAGTTGTTTGGAAGTTCGTCATTTTGCAGATGGGAAATCCCATCAGGCACACGGCTTCATTCGCTGACACGCACAGCCCAAACCGCTCGATTTAGAAGCATGAAATCTTGCCAAACAGTTCCTTTTCTAGCACAAAGGTAAAGGGATGAAAGTTTGTATTTTTTACCGATGGGTAACTTTTTTTTTTAACAATTCTAATGTAACTATTTCTTTCTCTTTAATTTAGTTTCATTAAACCATTTTAATTTAAACGATTTGGTGTCTATATGTCGCAGCCAACTGGTTTAATTAGCCGTTTAGTTAACTGCCTAGCCTTTTAATTAAACGGCGGCCGTTCAACTAACGGCCTGAATGATATACAATATTATAGTTTAGGTTGGAACTGTGTAACCAATCACGCGAGCGCCGAATTGGTCGCAGTAACTAAGCCAGAGTGGGTACCCTGACCAAATTGGTTAGGTTGGAACTGTGATCAACCGCGTGCCAGCAAAGAGAGCGAAGCGAGGCGAGCACTACTTCCAAAGGCCAGGCGGTTTACTAAACGGCTAATTTAACCAGTTGGCTGCGATATATATACTGTTAGAATATTTTGTATTTTAACTAAATAAATAGATGTGAAATGTGAAAAAATGACATTTTCGCACTAGCATACAACACAAATATTGCAAAAAAAATACACCTTATATGTTGCCTTATTCAGAAAACTGTTCTATAAATAGTATAAAACAAAGTCGCTTTTCGTGTCTGTCTGTGTGACCGCTCATAGTTCTTCTTAACTACACATTAATTCTTGATGTGGTTGTCACCATCATTTAGAGAATTTATTCCGGATGGTTTATGTGTATAATATATTAATGTAGGAATAAAGGGAAATAAAGAGAAGGAAAAGAAATATCTTAAACTTGCTTATTAACTTAGGTAAAGCACAGATATCTCAATGTTTTGACATTTCGCCACATCAGTGGATTGCACCAGTGAAGCATGGGGCGGGTCACTTGTATGTAAAAAATAATTTGATAAAGTAAATAGTAGTGGCTCACTCAGCACAATAGCAATTTAATGACTAATCGCATTGCAAGGTAAACACTGAACAGGTGCAATTTGGAACCTCGACACGCCCGTCTTATGTTAGTTAGTAATTATTGCTCAAAATAACTAATTTGGCCGCTAAGCATTTTGGTCTTGTTAAACAAAGTAATGATTTCTTGGCGGACAGGATGTTTTTCGATAAACACACGATAAAAATGGTTGTCCGATTTTTGTGTGACATAAGTAAAATGTCGGTGGCTAGAAAGTCGAAAATTAATTATTAATCTAAATCTAAACCCTTTATTTATAAACGTTCCTAAAAGTTAAGTAGTGATTAGCGACTGCATAACCGACGTTTAAACGTCAAAAATGTAACTTTAATCATAGTTTATAAATAAAACCCAAAGTGAAAAATGCTTCTCTGATTGCGGCCTATTGGGGGGCTCCCAATAGGCCGCAATCAAAGAAGCATACTTCTACTCATCCTCTTGTCTGAATTCTGCATAACAATAAGCTATTTATGTCCTCTTCCAAATTCTGCACCCACTGCGAAACATTGCCGTTAAAGTTGGGCAAAAGTTTGGGGGTTCCCAGTTTCAAAGTCACTTGACTATTTGCACCATACTTTTAAACTTATTACCACTTACGACTTGTGCTACTACGAAAATCCAATAAACTCATTGCAATCATACGTTCGGTAGTAAATTCTAAAAACCATTGATAAGAGTATCGACCTCATAAAGTTCGCAGTAAGCAATATAAACCATGCCCTATCACAATTTAACATGACGTAAGTCTAGACTGGCTAGAATAGCAAATCGCGACATTCAATTACTATGTTTTGTAAATCGGGGAAACTCGCATTAGCTGTATACATAAATATGCGCATAAATACGTGGTTGTAGAAACCTCGGACACGGCCAGGCGGCTGGCACTCCGGCTTGCTCTTTGTAGTTTAGGCCATTTACAAAAAAGTAAAGAGAATAGACCCATCAGCCATGGTTCGGCTAGAAAATATATTTCCTTTAATTCCAAGCTTATAACAGCAGTGCAACGTTTTCTCGTAGGTTGATTCGAACAATCTCGAATAAATGCGTTTGTTTCATGAGTGCAGCACTCAACTGCTTTCATGGCTCAATTACCAACACGAAGCACAGCGGAAGGGGACTCCTTCAGATTCTGACACGTTAATGAATACATGTCACCGGTTCACAAGACCACCACGACAATTTGCATTTGATTCGCAGCCGCCGTAATAGCGGCTATCAAGAGCAATTTTCCAATTTCCGTTGGTGGAAATAACAAGCTACACTGCGCTTGATTTCCTTTATAGGGTGACTGCTATCAGTTACAAGCGCATCACTAGTTATGTAATCAAGTGTTTGGTGATTTAGCTAAAGCCAAGGTGACAATGTTTTTTTATACTATCATCGGCGATCGTACGTCACATGCCTTTTACTAACCCCTATGTTATGTAGAAATATAGGAAACATTCTCTTGGAAATCAATAGTAATTGCATCATTTGCTGTGTTTCATAAATCTAATTCATTATTCTACTATTGTTTATTTCTAGATGTTAGATATAATCAATCGCCTCTGTGCGCAAAAGATTCAATTCAAATATTGATCAATATCCCTAGCATACAACTTTTATTTATAACAGGAACTAAGTAATTACCTCTTAGAAAATAAAAGTATAAAATATGCAAAGCATTGTCGCAGGTGCAGCGCGCGCGCGCGGCAGACAAGTGAATATATTGGTCCTATTTATTCCTTGTATTAATTTTAATACAATCTCGCGCAGTATAATGCAAATTGGACAAGGGACTGCGACATATTATATTAATAGCTGAAAAAGTAGGAACCACAGCTATAAAATATAATTATACCTACATTCAAATTAACAAAGCAAGCGACCATTAAACATTGTGATTAGATTGACGATTGTTCGTTCTGCATATCTGTGTTATTGACCTGCGCACAGCGCTGTTTATTTAAATTGAGTCAGTTATATTGAGAAGTCATTATATAACACTACATCACTTTATTGAGTGATGAGACAAGTAGGTATATCTAAGGTCAAATTTGACAAACATCTTGCAAATTGACGATGTAGAAACGCTGCTTTTTTTTGCAAGACGATACAGTAGAAATGATAAATAAAATCTTGTTATTTTCGGAATTCGCTGTTTGTTGAAGCATGTTTATTTTGCTGAAGCTATGCACAGCTGTCGGCATTTTACTTAACTTTTACTCAAGTGGTCGAGTTTTTTTAGGCATTTCAAGTATTATAAATTTACTCAAGGCGCAGTTTTCAAGTTTCAGAAATATACCCGAAGTTCTGTTTTTAATTCTCAGTAAAATGGGATGTATCATGTACTGCTTTATGGTGCATAGAGGAGTATTTAGTAAGGAGTTTATGCGTATGAATGACTTAAGAATTCATTAGCAGATAATGTGATTTTAAAGATATATCTACACGTGGAAGAGTGAAGAATTAATACGAGATGGTTCGACAGTAATTCATGTGGAAGTGCATTATTAAATAAAAATATGTTTTTCCGCCAACTCTATACTATACGGAAGAGTTTAGCTTTCTCCAGTTCAAGACCTACAACATATGGTCAAGAATAAACCTACAAGACTTTACTAAAAATCTGAAAATAATAATGACGTAGCAATTAAATCATCCATTACCTGAACTCGAAGTCATGGGCCCGATGTGGGTCGGAGTTCCAGAGTAGATCTGTGTGGCGTACGGCGACGCAGCGCCGGCGCCCACCGCTCCGCTCATGCATGACTCGGAAGCCCCTGAAACAATAACAAATAGCGTCCACTATTAACGTTTTGGGGCGCTCAGTGATTTCATTATTAGGCGCCACAAGTGCCACAACTCATGGCTTCATACCGCAATCGACACCTACGGATTTATTTGAATTTGTAGTAGCAGAAATTCATTGTTGCTTTTAGTTACTGTTATGAAATTCTAATAACCCAAAAATTAATTCTTCTATCTCCTGTCACTCGCTTTGTCGACTTTCCAGAATAAATAACAATTCCAAAAATTAAAATCTCTAGTAAACTTTTTTCTGTTTATGGCTCAAAGCAGCACCTTGAAGATGGCAATTTCCTGACGTGGTTATCTGAGGGAAACTTCGTCGGCAGAAACCGTTAGGTCAATGTCGGATATTAGACATAGTGGTAAATTGTTTGATAAGTCACGACTCGTGCATATCGGAATAACAACTACTTTTTTACGCATAGCTTTGTTAGGCAGACAGCGAAGAAAATCTTAGATTATACAAATCGATAAGTACAAATATTGCAGTTTGCTTTCTCTTTCTAAATAAAATAAATTCTACTATCTGCAAAGTTCGTTGGTGTTTCCCGAACTAGTTAATATAGTACTAGCTTTTTCTCGGGATTTCGTCCGCATGGAAGTCGGGAGTTAGCCCACGGGACCATACTACCGGAATTAAAAGTATCGTAGGTATGCCAAATTTCGTCCAAATCTGTTATCCTTTACGGAGTGAAATGGTAACACATAGAGTCCGCAATTATAATATGGATTGGAGAACAACAGTATTAGCGTTATCTATTAACTCTTAATTAACCCGCGGCGAAGAAATAGAGGGAGGGGGAGGCTTACAAGTTTGAAGCTTTTGTTAAATATAATCTTTGGTGGCGATGCCCTGTTCTAGCTAAATGCCAATTTATCGACATGATTATTGCAGTCACGTTACGTGACTCAAAGTGTTAATGCAATAAAAACAGTGATATCAAGATTTGTGAGCTGATAAGAAGTGTGACATAAGCAGATAAGCATTGCTCGCACAATAGACTGCTACGACTATCGATAGGTTGCCCTCCACATACATATATGTGAACTCATATGGTCTAATCAACATGATTCACGCAATTTTACTTTCTATTCGTCAACGAAAAAGCGCCTCATACGCAACCTGTTAAACCATGGAAATTGTCACAGCTATTGGCAAAGACTATATTCCCTTGCTACTTTGTAAGACAAGTAACTTGATAACTGAATCCTTTCCAGTTTTAAATTCACCTTTCTTTAAAACTTCACATTGGTTCAACAGTTTAGGTTTAAAGATGCTTCATGCAAAAAGACAAACAAACTGTATTTTGCAAAATCATTGGTAGGTTGGCATTCGATTTTCACACAATTTTTTTGTTTATGCTAAATGACAAACTATGAGTTTAAGTTCAATCATGATAAGAACATAGCACTTCCTTTTACTATGGTGAAGTACAAATTTTAATCATATCTAAAACATTGGTTAGTTTGAAGATAAGAAACTTGTATTGAATTACTGATAACTGACCATTGTTAATGTAAACTACAGTAACCATTGCAATAAACTGTGGAGTTATTTGTCTAGCTTTGTTCATAATGCGTTATGGTAGTTTTTTTTCTACTTACCAATTGAAGCAGAGGAATTCAATGCTCCAGATGTGTTCAGGCTGTCAGAGTTGGTGGAGTAAAAATATGTTGTTCCACCCACATTCTCCTGTAACAATAAAATATTAATTTATTAAGATCGTCTTAATTTACAATGAACTTCATAAACATTGACTAATATCAGGCAGAAATGGAATTGAAAACTTTAATTAAAGTTTGTAAATGAGGTTAAACTAAGGATTATCCTTCTGGTCAATTATTTATATTAAAATAATGTGGTATGGCTGGCATATTTCAGTTACAGCCCAAAGAGAACCAGCAAGACACTAGATTCAGATCAAGTTTTGAAAGTTGGTCATGGATAACTGGTTGCACACATTAAAGCTGTGCTTCAAAGTTATGGATATTGAATGTTTACAGTAATGCTGCTGATAACAATTATACTTCAATTGTTATCAGCAGTACTGTAGCTCTTCCATGCCCCGCTTAGTGAATATCTCATTATCATGATCATAAATTGCTAATCTATTTAAATATTTCATTTGCATAACTTCTATTTAATAAACATTTGAATGCCATTGTAACTTTATTATTCTAATATAAAATAGCAGTTTCATTAAACTTGCAGATACACAACAGTTTCTAGTCCTACAAAAGTAGTTATTTTCTAATGTTATTGGTTTATATTTGAAAGTAATTAATTAGAAGTAAGTAGTTAAGTTTACCTGGTGCACTTGGGATGTGTTGGGAACACCTGCCATTGTGGAGGGTGATGAACTCTCCGGTGAGTCTGGCTGCATGACGCTTGGTTGAGTAAAGTAGTTCATTGGAACAAACTCTGTGATCACCACCTGGCACAACAGAGACCACAACAAAATTAGTCCTGCAACACTCTGTGAAAGTAATACCCCATATTGTTTAATGACATCATTAGAAAAAATCATCACTGTCATCACCTTCTTGATGGCAGTGGGTGAGGACTCCAGACTGAGTTTCCCAAGTGCCTGGTTCAGGGATCTTGTGGGGGTCGAAGTGGAGCGATTCTGAAACATCCAAACATGAGTCACTACTAAGCCACAAAGGCACACCAACTTAAAAGTATGAAAGTTATCTCACCATATAGGTCGCCAATTTCGACTCCTGTGGCAGCCCATTCGGAGGGGAGGGCGAATATTGTAAAAAGATCGAGGGATCCATGGTTTCCAGCTCACGGTGTAACCAACTCATGATGAATAACGAAAAAGGCTTGTGTAAATAAAGCGAACCGACAGCGAGTATCCGTAGCACGACTTGACGTTTCGGTGAAGCTACGCGATCTGAACTTCGCTCATCTGGTTGATCATCAACAACCCATCTTCCTCATCTGTTACACTTATCTTACTGATTTCAAACATCACAACGGCTGACCGTGATCTCGGACATTTTCGTTTTCTTTTCTATTTTTCTATGTTCTTGATACACTATTTAACACCCGTGACAGAAGATCAAGCCATACACAAATATGTGTTTGTGATTACTAAGCTCATTGTCACAAGGATTGTGTGTAAAATAGTCGCTAATCAATCGATTAATTCATGCGGGAATAAAGACTTTTCAACAAGTTTATTACATTTAAAATTTCTAAATAAAAAAACAGAGCAGGACACGAAGACAAATACACATTAAAATTACGCTATACGTATACAAGTACAAGTTCGTAAACGTACGTATTCTGAAGAACGTAGGATATCAGTGGTCATAGACTACAGATGTAATCCTATTAAATCAAATTGTTACTACATTTCGCAAAACACAGTGACGCTTTATTGTTGTTCCATTTAGCAAGGTAGCAATTGTCTATGAAAATGTATTTTATGTCTCATACACACACACACAGTCTCTCTGGCTGTGCGTCCCGATGGTCCCGCTACAATGTGAATAGGTTATTTACTTGCTAGATTTGCACGACCAATTTTGCATCAAGTGAATGCGAACGTCGTGTAGATAGACAGTGAGAGTGAATAACGCGACGTACACACGGCGACATATCAAGCAGCTGACTTCTCATTGTACGAAAAGCATATACAATGGGAGGTCAGCTTAAACTGGAAATGAATGTGCTTGATGTGTCGTCGTATGTACGTCCGAACGATCGTGGGTCATGCGTGCTTGATCTTGTACATACCTATAAACTTGCTGTCTATCAGCATTGATCATTTAGAGCGTGTGTTAAAAATCGAACGGACGCCAAAATGAATCGTGAAATGATTTCAGAATTTATTCATATATAATAATAAGTCTGTGGAATGTATCAAATGTGGACGACATGGATAAACAAAAACGTTTATGCAAAATTTTTTTCATCCAAAATCTCATCCTATTTTTTTCACTCTTCTGCAGTTCTGCTGCTGCTAACAATATCAGAAGAAATCCAATTTTTTGGCATTATGACAAAATTGGTGGCATTTTGATTTAAAATAAATGTGTGCTCATTACGTTCGTTCTGCGCTGGATCAGCTGGATGTGCGCACGATAGTGTGTAAGCTACGTCCAACACCGCGGCTTTGAGCGAACGTACAGCTGGGATGGACCGTGTTTATGAGGTTTTAGTTAGGAGCGTCCCATGCAGAGAGTAAGAAAGAAGTAAAATATTAATAATACGGGGAGTCCTATGGACGCCAACCAGGATACCTAACTTAGCAAATCTAAATCAAGCGTTGTATGTTGTACATAGACAGAGTTGTGCATGTAGCAATCTCCATCAGGGCATCATTCTTTTTGATTTTATTTTAATATAAACAACTCCGACAGTCCCATAAAACCGATACAAATCTATTAATAAAACAGTTTGATCGTCCGTCCACTCCATTTTGGCGAGAATACAAACATAACTCTGTGTAGCGGCAGTTACAAATAATGCACTGGCCCGCCGCACGGCCCGTCCTCACTAGCTAGAGCCGCGCGGCTTCCTTTGAAGTAGGATGACAACCGGTGGGTTGAGCGAAGCCAGCTGCGCGGCCCTGTTAGGCCGCGCGGCTCAGGCCTCTCTCACGTCTACACTCACGAGTCTCAACCGCGCGGCTCCGTGACGCTGAGCCTCGTGAGTTCTTGGGACGCATCAGTGGCGGACTAAGCCCGTCAGAGGCCCGGGGCGGCAAAGCTGAATGAGGCCCGGGGCGGCAAAGCTGAATGAGGCCCCCCAGCTTTAAAAAAAAATGTAGTTTTACAAGCTTTTTATTCAGTTCACATTTGTATGTATAAATAAGTGTTTATGTTTATAATTTCGTCAGCAACGCCACTTTTCTTCTCTTCAGAATTCGAAAAGTAATTGGATAAAGATTCAGCAAGCGATTTTGCCTCTCAGTCTTCGTTTTTTTAGCTTCCTTTTCTGAGAGCCAGATGGTTGAATCCTTTTCAATAAAAATAATGAAATAAATAAGAAACTTTTATAAAAGATAGCTAAACTAAGCCTCATTATTGATTTGACGATGTAGATATACAAATGTACAAAGACTTTGCCATGTTGAGTCTCAAGATGAGAACAAGTACATACCTACATCCCTAATAAATGTGCACACAACACAACTCTCTAAGACCACGTAACTCCAAAGAATGATGATTTCATGAAACAGTTATTCTTTGGACTTACGTGGTCTTAGAGAGTTGTGTTGATGACTTTAATGATTATAATATTCTGTAAATACATATTTGTTACGGCCGCGAATCATATATTAATCAACGTACAACTTAATACTGACCAGCAAATTGCAAAAAACCTAAAAAAATTGAATTTCGCGGGCTACCCTGGCTCTTTCGCCTTAAAAGAATATTAGTACAACGTAAAAAGTCTAGATGGCTGTAGTGTTTTGATCTTGATGAAATTATGTAGGTACTAAGCACATTTTTAAAGTCTTGTTTAGGATTTTATCAGGGGAACGCGGAGGCATTTGGGGGCCCCCCAAGACCGGAGGCCCTGGGCGGGCCGCCCCTTCCGCCCCCCTGTTAGTCCGCCACTGGGACGCATTACAAACAATAGTAAATGCCTCACGAGACCGGGCCTCGCGAGGCTTTGAGGCCGCGCGGCCTGTAGTGGGGGCACGCCTTTAGAAATCAACACCTGGGCCAGCCAGTAGGAATAATAGGCCGGTGTTTATTATTTAGTCGATTTGTTCTGATATTGTATCATGTGCACTTAGCTTAAATGACTAACGAGTGACAGGTGAACGTATGAAAAAAAAAATGCAGAATTGACTGGGCTGACTAGACTTGACTGCTGTACTTTGAGTTTTTTATTACGATTTATCGTGTAGTCTCTTCGAAAAAAGATCAAAAGGTCTCGTGTTTTATTATTGTTTGGTATACTTTTCACTCTTGTTTATTTCTCCCAAATTTCTGTGCTTGGTACTATTTTAAAAAGGCAGAATAGTACTTGGATAGACTTGAACTAGTTGTTTTTTTGTGGTAGGAAAAACAACGCACGTCACAATTTTATAATTTCTTATTAGTTTAACTCAATTAGTGGCACGTCTCGAAGCAAAAAATCTTTCTGCTGAAAAATATTATGTACAGGTAGTTAGTTGTCGCGGGTGTTTACTAAGTGTCAATGTTGTAGGTACCAAAGCCAGGATGGATTCCTCATACCAGGGAGGTGTGACCTACGAAGACAATAGTAGCAACTTCCAGCGGCTATCACAAACTATCGCCAGTAATATAAAGAAGATATCACAAAATGGTAAGAAGTACTATATTGTTTTCATTATCAACTTTTTATCAGTTTGATTATCTTTTGTGCTTACTTTGTATTTGTTTATTCTTAGTCATTCATATATTTTGTGTTTCTATTGTCATCTTGAACAGGCATATAATTTACAGTCTAAGTGGATCTCTTAGTGTCTTTTGTATAAGCATTTCTGCTAATGCATATGATTATTTTAGCCTCATTGTGTTTTTAAAAATAAGTTTTGTTGTGTCATAATTTACTATGAATCATCAATATAAGCAGAATAAAAACAATTCGTACTTATCATAATCAGCCTATAATGTTCCCACTGCTGGGACACAGGCCTTCTCTCTCCGAGAGGGAGTGGACTATAATCTACCACGCGGGCCCAGTGCGGGTTGGTGATGTAATTTCTTATGCACCTGACTGGGTTCTAACCCACAACCTACGAATCGTAAGTTGGAAACGTTATCATGGGGCCACCACTGCTCATTAAGTAGTAGTACTTAATACATACTTGCTTAACTTTTAACAATTTTCTTCTTTCATCTTACTTCTACTTTAACATTTAAGTGATTTGTATTGTTTACTATTTTTTATGATTACCCGCAATAACTATGGATTTCTGTTACCAGTATCTTCCATGTCAAAGATGGTCAACCAGTTGCAGACACCCCAAGACTCGCAAGAGCTTCGGAACCAACTGTGAGTGTATTCATGGTCAATTTACAATCAAACATTACGATTTACACTACATACAAAACACTGCCTATTATTAGTGTATAACTATTACTTAAGGGTTAAACCAAGTTACATATTGACGGCGAAGTGCCAATAACTCCTAACTGACAAAGTCAAAAATTTACACATACTGGAAGAAAACATTCAAAAATAGACACATTGTTTTAGTTGGGAGGTACATATTTCCACATTTTAATTTAATGATGTTGCAACTAAAAATACACTTAGGAATATTTCACTAAAACATGCGATTAACGCCTTTAAATTCAAAGAGAAAAAAAAAAGACAAAAAAAAATCAGTTAGGAGGTATTGGCACTTCGCCGTCGATATCTAATGGTAAGAAGTTATTATATATTTAATATTTTAACAGTACTTATTAACTGACTTTTAACCTGATATTATGAAAATCAATTAGACTAACAAGACTTTATTTTGTAGGCGTCAAATACAAAACTACACGCAGAAACTGGCTAAGGACACGTCTTCACTCATAATGGAGTTGGTGAAGCTGCCAACGGACCAGCCTGCCAACAAACTGACGAAAGAGCGCCTTAGTGATGAATACATGATCACACTCAACTCCTTCCAGGTTTGTCATTTTATATTCGTATTGCTGCTCAACGTAATCTTGATGACTGAACCCATTAGCCCGGTAGCTCTAAGTCCGTGGCATCAAGTCTTTCAGACCACTCATCAAAATCTTAAAACAGATTGACTAAATTACTGTTTATTGCATGAGTTATTAAATTAGATTTAAAATCTATACAATGAAAATGAAATGCTGTTTGTTGGTAATCATAATTCACTTAAGAATAGCTAGAGCGATTTAGCTATTTTCAGTTATAAAATATTCGTAATAGTCTCGAGTCTCCCATTTTATGGGAATATGTATGAATCAAATTACTAATTAATTAATTACCGTACGCAAAATACGCGGATTGACGTGGAGTTGCGGACACCAGCCCGTATTACCTATGTATGAATTATTGAAATTTGGACAGGGTAACGTTCCTCAGGTCAGTTAAAAATAAAATTGGAAACAGAAGTATACCCTATTCGGTAATCCAGAACTTTTAACTAAACTCAGTTGCGTCATAGCATAGAAAACAAGTACAATGCAACAATTCGATTGATGATGTCAATGCTAGAAGTCCATTGAATATTTTGTGATCTTTTCTGATACACAATAATAAGGTATGATGTTTATTCTCATTCATCGTTGTAACCTATACTGTACTATAGCTACTGTCATTATAACAGTTCCAAAAGTAACTAAACAATGGGTGGTGTATAGTATTTGTTAGTAGATTAATAGTGGTTGTTCATACACTAAGCACCGGTTGTACTATTGTAGTACTTACGCTATTATATTTCAATGTAGAATTACGTTCAGAATCACTAATATACGCCAACAGTATAAAAACTCTTTCGTTTGCTAGAGGTCAAATGAAGTCAATAAGCATAGGTACCTATTTGCGACGCCTCGGCTAGCCGGGTGTCCATTTTCACGAAATAATTATTGCATCAAAATTATAAAAGGAAACAATAATTTAATAATCGAATTTATTATAGAAAACATTGGGTAGAGCAATTATTATACTTATATATACTTCATTTAAACTGCCTTCACATACCATTGTAAAAGGCATGCTCCAAATAATTTTAAAACAGGTGAAAAATCCTGTAAGTATTTAATAAAAAGGTACCCAAATATAATTATACAGACAGTATAACACACACCTCGATCTGGAAAGCACTTGCCTGTTGCGGAATAAACAGAATTTATATAAATATCATAAAGAACATCTACTCACAAAGCAAAAGCAGAGTAAGGTTAGAAACTAAAGGAGAAGAGATAGTAATAGGAAAGGGAGTCAGACAGGGAGATCCCATGTCACCGAAACTATTCATTGCTGTGTTGGAAGGAATATTTCAAGAAATTAACTGGAGAAATAAAGGACTCAGAGTGCAAGATCAATATCTAAGCCATCTCAGATTTGCTGATGATATCATCCTCTTCGCGGAATCAGCAAATGAGCTAGAACAAATGATACAAAAACAGGACATAAAAAGTAAAAAAGTGGGTTTACACATGAACGCAAGCAAAACAAAGATCATGACGAACCATACAGAAGAAGAAATACACGTGTCAGGAAACCAGATTGAATACGTAAAGGAATATACATATCTACCTTGGAAAACAAATATCATTTGATACAAGAAATAACGAAACTGAAGTGGATAGAAGGATCAACTGCACTTGGAGAAAATTTTGGTCACAAAAGGAAGTCCTAAAAGGGGACTATCACATGAAGTTCAAAAAAATAATAATGGACACCTGTATTCTACCAAGTATGACATATGGAAGCCAAACATGGACATATACTAACAAAATAAAAAATAAAATCTTAACATGCCAACATTCCATGGAAAGGAGCATATTAAAACTCAGGAGAATACAGAAAATCCGAAACGAAGAGATAAGAAAAAGAACAAAAATAACAGACGCCCTCCAGCACGCTTTACGTCTGAAATGGAAATGGGCAGGTCATATTTCGAGATGCAGAGATCAGAGGTGGACATTGGAAACAACGAAGTGGTCTGGACCGAGAGGCAAGAGGAACAGGGGCAGACCGCACAAGAGATGGGCGGACGATATCATTGAAGTAGCTGGTCCGAGCTGGATGGAGTCTGCCCAAAACAGGGAAAATTGACACGGGATGGAGGAGGCTTTTACCCAAAAGGGATCCATATTCAAATAAAATATAAAACTAATAATTTATAAAAAACGTTTTTGTAAAGAAAATTATGGAATAAATGAGCTTTATTATTATTATTATTAAATATAATTATGACCTACATGAAAGACTGAGTGTGACAAAACAGTATTGATCAGTGAAAAGTAAAAGAGTGTCCATGAAGTTTCTTGCTCGTTCTTCTCCATAGAGATCTATGATTTGGAATGGGCAACTTCAACTTTCTGACTAACTAACAGATTATTTAATTTTGACAATTCAAAAGTGCCTGTACAAGGTTTAATTGAAATAAATCCTTTGAGTTTGAGTGAAACTAGGTCAAGTTCAGCAAATATCATCTAAAAGTCTCGAGTGTATTAGAGAAAGAAGGGGCTGAAGAGTATTATTTTTAAAACGTTTCTTAGCATTGACACTACTACACTGACATAGATTGCAATAAACTCATTTTACCGGTACTAGCAAAACTAATTGAAAGAATAACATAATGTGTCTCATTTAAAATGTTAAATTAGACACATTCTGTCTTTCAATTAGTGTTGCTAGTACCGGTCATTTTCAACAAAATTAATTTTTTAATTACACTGAAGATGTAGCACCAAGTTTTGAGTATGAATGTCGATGGCTATAAGCAGTGGTCGGAGTAGGTAGAGCTGTTTGGGGTGAATGACCGCAAACATTGATGTTAACATGGATATGCTTCTGAAATCCCGGGATTTTGAAATTGTCGATTGATTTAAGTGAGTTAATATGGGTAAGTGGGCAGTTATGAGCAGGTAGTAGGTGAGCACCCAAACAGTATATACTTACTTATATACACACACACAGGGATCCTGGAATGTTATTAGAGGTAGCTTCGTGAAATATGAATTAATTAAGTAAAATACTAAATATACTTTACTGCACAAGGAAATATTATTATATATTCCGAGAATTCCCGGGATTCCGGGAAATATTTGGCATATCCATGTTATGTCCGCATGTCGCAAGCAGCAAAAACAGCTCTACCTACTCTGATCACTGGCTATAAGAGTAGGGGAAGACCAAAGAAACGATGGATGGACTGTGTGAATGCTGATGTAGTAAGAAAGAGGGTGACTAATGAGATGACCACTAATAGAGAAGTTTGAAAAAAAAAGACATGTTGCACCGACCCCAGATAATTGGGATAAGGGCAGGAAAATAACCTGTTAATAATTTTATTTTCAATGAACTCAATAAAGTTAGGCACTGGCTACTGTGTTGATTAATATAATTTTTTTTTTCATTGGTGTACAATGTACTGATTACAAAAAAAAAACAATATTTGTATAAAAGGCTGAAAATTATTATCAATAATTAATATTTAATTAACTATTTATTACTTAGTATAATGTATTTCGTTAATTTTAGTACTTATCGAAAATTCCACGAAACTCTAATAAGTACATATAGGTATTCTGTGACCTCATGACGTGGATTAGTCATCGTGCATTGTATTGAGAAGCATATTTGTAAATAACTACAGAAATGTTTGCTATTGGATTCACGAGAATAGAGACTGTTACCAAGAAAGTTGACATATTTACGAATTATCGTAACTCTTAGTATTGCCTCGCAGCCACTCTAATAACGTCATGTTTTACAAATATTGATTTCTAGAGAAACATTAAAGTATTCAGAAAGATACATTACTTTTCATACTGTCCTTTTGTTATAAAACAATAGTTTACCTTGTTGACTCCAAAGTTAAACTTATAGCAAGTCAACGCACTAATTCAGTGCATAGTACTGATACTTAACGTCAATTACGGTGCAACCCATGAAATATTCCATTCTCTGGGTTTGATTACAATGTCTTCTAGTATCTGATAAGGGGAATATTATCGGGCAAAGAGATAAAACAAAAACAATTTTTGCTTGTTGAAATTTTTACTAAATTATGATTCTAGTATTTTCCAATATGAGTACACTGGGCTCTACTACATAACATAACATCCGCCTTTACTTAATCCCTGTTAGGCAGAAGTCTATTTACCTTTTTTTTTAATTCGGGGTAAACCTTTCAACAGGCAACCGACCTCCGGGGCGGGAGAGAGGTTGAGGAGTGTGGGATTTTTACCTCACTAAAACCACCCCGGTGATCACCACCAGGACATAGGGGTGGTCCCGGATCCTCTTAAAACTGCCTATAGTACACTTACATTTTGCCTAAAGCCTATTGCCATCTACTGGGCATAAATCCAGACTCCGGGTTGCTACTGAAAAATCCCTGTCGGAAAAACTTAATAACACTCCTCGACCTGAGCATCGAACCCAGGAGCTCATGCTCAGTAGTAGCGCTTGCGATCACTACACCAAAGAGGCAGTGTGGTCTACTATGTGAACGATGTTATGATATTCTTAATGGTGCTTATATCCGCGGAGTAAAAATCCTGGCTGAACATGATAACAAAACCTATAAAAAGCCAAAATAACCATTTCAGTTCGTTTAAACCTGTACAGTTACAAAGTGCTAAATAGTCTAATGAATGTTTGAAATCAGTGGCCGTTTAAAATATTTATAACGAATCAATTTAATTATTCGTCGATAACAGCATTTGATAAAACTGTCCAAAGATAAAAAATAAATGTTGGGCGTTACTTTTGCTTGTGAACAATTATTTAAACAAAAGTTGCTACGTGGGTTGTACATTTTGTAGGTATTTTTATTAACCAGTAACTTGCTAATGTTATGATGCTTGTTATAGCACTAGATTGCGCTGATAGTGCAATGGGTGAGGATCGAACTCACTAACTCTAGGTAGCAAACCCTCGAAGTAACAAATCAATTACGGATCATGAAGCGGACATAAATAAAACAATAGACAATTTAATTAACTGGTTAAATAATAATAATTTATCTATTAATCTGAACAAATCAATATATATACAATTTAATCAATCTTATAATAATACATTTAATTTTAAAATGGACATTCCAAAAATTACACAAGTGGCACAAACTAAGTTTTTAGGAGTAGTGATTGACGAACATTTAGACTGGAAGGCACAGGTTGATACTGTATGTAATAAAATAAATAAATTTGTCTATGCTTTGAGACAAATAAAAAAAGTCACTAATATAAAAACGGCTGTGATGTCATATCGCGCATATGTTGAGTCTTCACTACGGTATGGACTAATGATGTGGGGAAATAGTACTGACCACAATAGAGCATTTGTCGCCCAAAAGAAATGTTTACGAGCTCTCTATGAGATTCCATCTGACGAATCATGTCAACCAATATTTAAAGAGCTTGGTTTGCTACCGTTACCTTCATTATATGTATATGAAGCATGCATGTTCGTTCAAAAACACAAAGAACTATTTAAAACAGCAGAGGAAGTAAGCTCTCGAAGTCGGCGTAACCAATACAGACTTGTGTTAGATGTGCTGCCTCGATCAGCGAAATATAATAAAAACTCTGTGGCTATGTGTGTACGTCTCTATAATAAATTACCAAAAATGTTTAAAACATTAAATTGTAAATTATTTAAAATCCAATTATATAAATGGCTCAATAATAATAATTTCTATTGCATTAATGATTTTTTTAATATGAATTCATAATGTATCTTTAGTAAGTTTGCATGCTTTAGTATTAAGCAAAACATGTCAGATCTAATGTTTTTTTTTTCAATAACACCTTGTATACCATGTTTTATGCAAATAAAATAAATAAATAAATAAACAGTTAGTTTTTTTTACTCATTTATATGAACATTTTGAAGGGCCAAACTTACCTAATTCTGTATCTAAACCGTAATGCCACTCTTTTATGGTATTTTTTAATCATATAGGTTAACTAGAAGTCGACTCCAGCATAGTAAAAGGTTAGACAGATTGTTTTTTTTTTAATAATATAAATATGTACATACAATATTCGGAACGAGGTCGCCGGTCGGTGCTAAACCAGGAGGGCTTTTTCCTATACGATATTATCGAAAGTGTATGGCGTTTATAGAAAAATGAAATGACGCAAACGCGGGTTTCTCAGAATGAAGAAAATTACATTTAACCAAGTACAGGGGGCCTAAGAGGCCACTTTGCAGAATCGTAAAAGGATAACGTTATGAATCAAAATATGGCGAAGACAGTCCGTGTCTTTTTTTCGCTGCACTACGTAGGTATAATCAAAGAGATAGGGATTGGATTTGGATTGGATTTATTAGTATTTTAGCACACAAAAAAATCATCAAAGGGATTTGATTCGATTAACTTAATAGTTAACTGTCCATTACGATTCATAATGTTATCCTTTTTTGATTCTGCCAAAGTGACCTTTTTAGGCCCCCTGAAGACTGCAACGTAGGTAACTAGGTACAAACAAATTAATCAATTATTCCTTTATTTAGTTGGGCTAAAAACCAAACGCAATTAACTCAAGTGGTTTCATTCAATCGTAAAACCAATTATTTTTTAATTGTTGTTTGCTTTTGTGTTCTGATGTATGTATTACTTATGTCTGTGTGAAGGTACCCTTTGATTAAAAAAACTCGTACTGTATCTATAAAAATTTAAGATTTGTAAATTTTGTTGAAACTTGTCCGTAAGTGACGGTGCTTTTAGCATTAAGGTATATCATACGAAAAACGTTATTGTAATTGGCAAATAATATTACTTAGGGAGCATTCCACCAAGCTTTACATTTTGAATTTTTGTCAGTTTTACTATACCAGAACTGTCAAAAGTCAATTTTATTCCACTTATAAAAGGAATCTGATTTTGGTAAAATCAGCCCTTACTAATATAGGTAACGTTACTCAATAAAACCGACAGGCTGAAATGATCAAAAAAAAACAGGGGTACCTCCTCCTTTTTTCGAATTTTTAGAAGAAGATTCTTCATTTCATTGAACTTTTAACCCCACCTTACATACATAACATACTACAGAATTTGAACTAATACTACAACTTGTAAAATTCTAAAACATCCGAATATTTTAAAATATTGTAACAATACGTTACATATCCACAATATTCTCGTAAGGCCCAATGTCATGCCGGACTAAACATTTTGTCTATCTAAAATAATATTATAACCCACATATTTCACGCAGACGAAGTTGCAGGCAGAAGCTAGTTATGTACAGACGCCAGCACATCAAGCTACCCGAAAGTGTCAAATTTTCCCAATCAATTATGAACCTTATGCTTTAGCAATAAAGCTGAAAATCTATTAAAGAAATTTGACAGATTATAGTAGCTTGATGTGCTGGCGTCTGTACATATATGAACGTCCAGCGATGCACAGAAAACTTGTATAAAATGTTAGGTGTTTAGACCAGAACTCTTGGAATCGGCATTATTTTAAGTTAGACCTTACAGGATTTAATCTGTAATCTAATTCTGCAACATCTTTAGAGAGTCGGTTTTACTAGTTCAGTAGAGACAAAAGTTATAAAAATGTTTTTTTTTTTCGCCAGGCGACTCAAAGGCTAGCCGCGCAGAAAACCAAAGAAGATGTGAAGAAGTCGAAAGCGCAGTCCGTGAACATCGGGGACCCCTTCGCTATGGGTAGTAAGTACATTCACACCTTACCTGTTATAGGTTTTTAACTAAATATCAAACATGGATAAGACCTGAATGAGTCAGCACAGACTAGAAGCCGTATTATTAAGAATTAATGCCATTATTGTTCCGTTGTGAATAAGGGGTGGTGAATTGGAGATATTCGAGCTGTATAGCTCTATAGCTCCATCTCGCTCTTGCACTGGCATAGTGATTGTTCGAAGTTATATTGGCTGAGGAACAGGCGTCATAAAAAGAAAGAGACTATACTCAGCAGTGGGTAGAACAAGCCTGTGATGATAAAAAAGCATCGACATAGATATATATACACGCATCAAACCTAATCTCATTTTAAGTATACAACATTTAATGGAAAGGGTGTCCACCAAGCACAGTTTTTTTTTTAATATTTTTTTTTCCGTAGCAAACGTGTCACCGCACTATGAACCTCGTTATCCTGTGATGATATAACGTTAGAATAAGTAGTTATGTGCGCCTAGTCCAATCAGTGTAGTCATCATGTGGCGGTTGAGGATAGAGAAAAAGAAAATGGTTTGGAAATATGTAAATGAATGTTGCCGTGGCGTTTGTTGTTAGCCAAATAATAGTATGGTAATTTAGGTCTATTCTGTTTTTTCTTAATGGCAATTAGTGGTGATGTGGACAATTCTGTCAATGGCAGATGTGTTATGAAAATTTATCTGAAAAAAATTTTTTTAATAAGAATGGATTTTGGAAGAAAACTTGATAGACAATGCCGTTATTTTTGTCTCAACAACACACCCTTAAAGTGACAGGGACAGCATGACTGATTGTCCGTTTTTTCAGCAACTATGAGCCAGAACAAAGAGCTGATGGAGATGGGGGAGCCAAACCTGCGCAAACAGGAACAGATCACGATGCAGGACGAGCGAGCGCTCGTCGAGTTGGAGGAGCGAGAGAGGGACATTCGGCAACTTGAGGTATGAACCGATCATCAAGAAAGGATGAAATTAGGTTACTTGTGTTTCCGTACAAGGGTACCATCGCCGCGAGATTGTGGTCAAACGCAAGACTGTTTAATGAAAAGGGCCATAAATATGATACCAGACGCTTCACTTTCCGTTCATTTTTGCCTTTCACTCGGAAGTGAAACGTCTGAACACAAAAAAGTCAAACATTCAGTCATTTGTGTACCGATAGAACGGTCTTAGATTTGGCATTCGGCACCTTTCAATCGCTTATAGAAAAATCGAAAAATGAAATGAAAGGAGCGAATGACCCGTTCATTCTACGTATATAATTATATCGGTGTTGAGTGAACGTGAAATGAAACAAAAGTGAAGCATCTGGTATCGGCTTTAGCATCAGGCGAGATTGTGGTTAAACACAAGACTGTCTAATAAAAATATCACCTGCCGGTGATCTTTGCGTAATTGCGTAACAAACACACTATCAAACTCAATCTGAACAATTTTGAACGATATTGCTAATCCATTGCTACTGATAGTGTGTTACGCAATTACCCCGCAGGTACCACTGTAGTCACTCAGCTATTGGATTCTTGTCAACTTGACACAGAAACCAAGCTGGTTATAGGTATTATGCGAGGCTCACCAAGTTATATCAATAGTTCCCATCAAGTCTATTACTATGTTTCAGAAACATGCTAATGAAAAATTGATTATTCCATCTCAAATAAAATTCCTTGTTTCAAAAACAATGCTTATCAAAGAACGAATTAGCAACACGAATCGATAAGATCTAAAAGTTCAACTAATGGTGTAACTATACATTTTACCTAAAGTTAAAACGATACATAATATGTGTTACATAATTATCCTCAAACGCAATTTGTTCATTTTAGTGTCAACATCTGTTTGAGATAAAATCTCTGAAAAAGAAAAACACATTTGTATGCTTTCCTGTTATTTTTATGGTGAATTATATCAGTTATGATTTATGATTGATAAATAACTACTGGTCTAGCACATTATAATGTTGTTTAACACAAACTGATGATGTTCTAGCACAAATTATATGAATCTAATCTGATGATGGTATAGGTGTATCAAGGAAAATTTAGTTTAGATTCAGTTAAAATCATATTATAATTGCGAAACATCATATGTGAAATTAGCACAAATTTTCCTTCCACGCGACCTCGGCAACTTAGACAGACATAACAAGGTTTCTTTTAAGTAGAATGTATGTATTCATCCACGAAAGGTTTCATAACAATAACTAATTAAACATAATATTTTGATTAGAATCGCATGTTTATAGTGCCTTTACAGTACTCGTATCAAAACATTTTTATTAGTATCTTACTAAAACGTACAATAGCGTCGAACAATGTATCGATTGTATAGAATGTCACGGTACATTTTGATAGGCATTTACTTCAAGCTAAAGTTGATTAAAAACAATTGCTTAGTTTCATTATGAAATACATGCTTCTCACTTTAATTAGGTACACATATAGACATATTATTTTCAAACAGCTGCATTTATTGCCTCCTTCAAATTGAATGAAATTAAGTAGCAGTAGAGAAGGGTCGATTTTTGTAAGAGGTAAGCCGGAGTAGATATCTTTAATAGGATTATATTATTTGTCTATGGAATACTGACTGTGCCATTTTTCAAAGGGAAGCCGGTCGGAATCTAGTTGTATGGAATCTTCGCCACTGTTAAGTGGGTAGATGAATAAATAGATAATAATGTATTATATATCTATTTATGAGAGGGGATTGTGGCTAAGTACATAATAACAGCCGCTCGTGACGATCAGGTTAGCTAGGCGCGCTTGTCGTGGTTGGCCCGTGGGCCATCTTTACATACCAAGACCCCGACATGCCTCGGAAAGCACGTTAAGCCATTGGTCCCGACTGTCATTTGTCGATCTTTGACAGTCGTTACGGGTAGTCAGAAGCCCGAAAGTCTGATAACCAGTCTTACCATGGGGCACCGTATTACTCAGTAACTGGGTTGTGGAGGTCAGATAGGCAGTCGTAGTTCATATAAAATACTGGTATTCAGCGGCGTCCGGTTAGATGGGAAGCCGACCCCAACATATACATAGTTGGAAAAAGGCCAGGCAGATGATGTATCTATGACTATTTACTTAGACGAGTCCCTTACATCCAACCGGTAGACCTCAGTAGTTACTCATCTTCAATTCAGAGGTATATTCTCCTGAACCAGTGTTGGACTTCCTAACTTTTCTTCATTATAACTTTCTACGTTTGCACAATTCCAGGGTGACATAATGGATGTGAACCAAATCTTCAAGGAGCTTGGCACTATGATACACTCGCAGGGTGAAGTAGTGAACTCCATTGAGACCAGCGTGGAATATGCCTCCGTGAATGTAGAGAGTGGTACGCAGGAACTCCGGGAGGCAGCCAATTATAAGGTACAACAACATAGTTTTTGAGTAGCTTTTTTGGAACCAGTTTTCTGGGAAGTACGATAATCCAAGGCCGTCTGTCTGTATGTCTATCAAGACCCTTTATTTCGGGAACGCGTGGATGTATCGAGTTGAAATTAAAACCAGGTCTGTGGTCCCTTAAAGCTGTGGAAAATCGAACTTCTAAGTTAACGTAAAAAAAGACACGGCCGTTTATGCCGCAAAAAACGTATATTTCGACACTCTCAAGGGAATCAAAATTGATAGGGTACTTCTCGTTGACCTAGAATCATGAAATTTGGCAAGAAGCAAAACCGTAAATTTGTAGTTACATTAAAAAAAACCCGTGATTAACTATTTACATACCTAAAAATTTGTAAGGAACCCTCGGTGCGTGAGTCCGACTTGCTCTTGACGGGTTTTTTTGTATCTATGACATTATTTTTTTTTCAGAATAAGCTGAGGAAGAAGAAAGTATACCTGTTCCTTGCCCTGATCATCATTATTTCGATAATACTCATCATCGTATTCCACAACTGAACGCGCCCATGTTCACTGTAATATCACTTCACGTACATTTTACGAAATGGTAGAGGAACCTAGTAACTCATAAAATATATATTAAATATTATTGCTTCTTAGTCCTTGGTTCTAAGTTCCTCTAAAAATCTAAAGGTGTCTTCTATCCAGCAATTGTATATAAAATCGTATAATATCATGTATAAATATCAGGCGACTCGGCATCAGTTTGAAGACATATCCTGCAGAAACAGCAAATTGACATTTATATATTATTGTATCTTCAATCTGTTGCCAATACATAATGAATAGAGATTATACAGGGTGGTAGGGACATTTATAAAAAAATCTGCTGTTTCCTATAAAACAGCAAAACCTAGGGTCCTAGGGACCTAGGTGGTCAAAATGTATAAAACAGTATTTTTATTTATTTCTGACGAAAAATTTCAGAGTCATTTACTGAATTCATAGTTGCATTCACAGGTTGAGCGTCGATATCCCTGCGACCCTGGATAATTATATCAGTAAATTCTTTTTGTAGCGAATTTAAGTGAGTACCTAACTGTAGCAGGCGCATGTACTCTTCCAGCATGTATTTAATCGAAAAAACCTCGCGAAACGAAATTATTACGAACTATGTATACTTAATATTATTATTGACAGTAGAATTTGATTCATAATGTGGGAATTGGAATGCGTTTAACGTTTTCGTTTCGCGAGTATATCATATGTATTTTTCATTTGAAATTGATACTTTAAACTATTTTTAATGCACGCCTACCTTTTGTGTTAAAGAAATCACGGGTCATCATGGTATGTTTATGCTAACTAGTGTATGCCTATTGGCTATTTTGCGACAGCGACAAGAAAGTGTTATATAATATGATTTATGTTTAGAAATAATGAATACTATGATCGCGATCACTCGGAGCTACTCGTGTCGTTTGCTATATGCATACAATAAGTATACGGCTGCGTCATGATTACTAAAACTATTGTAAGGCCCAATATTGTGCGAAAGAAGCGAAATTACTTATACCTGCGTCTTAAAATCTATTTGTACCGATGCACTATATTCGTGTAACCACTAACCTGTAAGACCCGGGATACGTATAGGTAATACCAATAGTACGCAAAAATAATATGTGTATGTAACTTGTATCCAAGTAGTTAAAAATACTTAAAGCTTCCCCTTTGTGATTATAAAAAAGCCGCAGTAGATCCTACCTCTAAAAATAACCTATAATAACACATTATTTTTAAATGCATATTGTATTCATATTGGTAGTGGTAGAGTGCATAGAGTAACTTGCAATACATCATGGTTATAAATAGATGCAAGATCGTGTTGCTAGTTCAGTAATATGTGTTGTACATGCTAAATAGCTTTGTAAAGACATATTTATAACCTTTCGCCTTAATTGAATGTATTATTTTTAAAGTTAGGAACAATGTGCTATTATTTGAGATTATTTCTTGAAAAGTTTGAATTTCTTTTTTGCTATAAAGTCGAATCCACATAGCAAGTATCATGTTGACACCTGCATAGCTATTTACAACCTTTCGATGCGCTTGTGTGCCGAATCGAACATCAATCAATTATATTAAATGCGTCCTCTAAAGGCTGTTCATAAATCCACAGACCGAAAATTTTGCCACTTTACATCAAATATATAGAGAACCGCCTTTCTTCTGATAGCTATTTGCTGTCGGGTGCAAGGCAAATTAGTAACTGAAAATGAGTAATTTTCGATTCGATAACCTGCCGAATGTTCAAAAATCAGAAAAGTGAGTGATGAAAATTTACGGCGATTGTGTGGATCCGGCTCTTAATTGCGTTAATTCTTGGCGATATTATAGAAAAGATCAACTATCGCCCGATAATGGTGCGTTTATATTATTAGGTGCAGATAATATGTATGTTTAGTTATTCTCACGTCTGCGTTAAGAATAGCAATACCAATGTGTATAAAACTATTGGCAATTTATTCCATGCCATTGTAACTTGATTATTATTATTAATAAGTCCGTCTTTCTGTTATTTGCTTAAGATTTATGCTTAACTATAAGTATAATTATGTATAAATTAAATAGTTGTTTAAAATTCGCAATGTATTATATTCTAAATGTAAAGTTGTCCATGTTTTATATTAAACACAATTTGTTGATATCTTTTACTTTAAAATATATAAAATAAAGATTTTATTGTTATTTCAAACACGCAATATTGTGTGAATACTCGAACAGACTGAAGCTAACACTTCGATTTTCTTTAAAGCAGCATATAGTCCA
This sequence comes from Luperina testacea, assembly GCA_927399505.1. Taxonomy (NCBI): domain Eukaryota; kingdom Metazoa; phylum Arthropoda; class Insecta; order Lepidoptera; family Noctuidae; genus Luperina; species Luperina testacea. Next base: position 7,666,713 of record OV656755.1, read on the forward strand.
GTCAAATAAGACTTTGAAGGTTACAATAATTCCCATAGAGCTAAAAATTGGTATGAATGTTCAGAATACTATTATAAATGAATTGTGAAAAGTCCCCATCAATCCCCCTTGTGCAAAATTTTTTATTGATGGTGAAAGTTTGCAAAAATAGGTTTTTCGCGTTTTTCAGCTAAACGGTGAGTTTTACAGCAAAAATAGTTCCGACAAAAATTGTAGATCATCCGATTCTCTACAAAAAATGTATCCACACTTTTTTTCATAATTATTGCCATTTCCGTGATATAGCGGTTGAAAGAATTGAAAAAAATATTTTATTCGTAATATGCACGTTAATGTACTTTTATATACATTTTTGAACCGTTATACGAGTAAACATATGAGTTCCTGTCTTTTTTTTTTTGTTTAGCCTGCGCTGTCCCACTCATGGGCAAAGGCCTCCCTCCACTAATTCCATCTTTCGCGAGCCCGCGCGTCTTCCTTCCAGTTTTGATGGCACCTATCCAGCTCGTCCCGCCATCTCCTACGTAGTCTGCCGCGACCCCGCCTCACTGTCTTATACATACAAAATACCAGACATCTGTAAAAATTCATGTGCAGTGTCGAAAAAATTATACTCGAAAAAGTAGCATTGATACCGTGAAAAGACGGCGCCAAGAAGAAGAAGCTGGTTCATCAAAAATAAGTCCTCCTCGTACTAGTACATAACGTGCATATTACGAATAAAATATTTTTTTCAATTCTTTCAACCGTTATATCAGGGAAATGGCAATAATAATGAAAAAAAGTGTAGATACATTTTTTGTAGAGAATCGGATGATCTACAATTTTTGTCGGAACTATTTTTGCTGTAAAACTCACCGTTTAGCTGAAAAACGCAAAAAACCTATTTTTGCAAACTTTCACCATCAATAAAAAAAATTGCACAAGGGGGATTGATGGGGACTTTTCACAATTCATTTATAATAGTATTCTGAACATTCATACCAATTTTTAGCTCTATGGGAATTATTGTAACCTTACCTCTATTTTAAGGACTAATTTGACTGGACTAATATCCCTGTATCGCAACAATAATAAACTATTCTGGCCTGTGTGCGTGTCGACACCCTTGCGCCATCCCATCTTCGAAGCACGGTGGGCTGCTGCAGGTGCAGAAAACCGCAAACGGCGCAAATACTCCAATCTCTTTGGGACTTATTATGTTCGAGCCCTTTGGGCTGGAACCACACTAGGGCCGAGTGCCCACTTAGTATTTCGAGTCATCGCCAAGCGATTGGTCGACTCTTCACGGGACAAGAGAGGGCTGGCCTATTTTTTGGCCAAAGAATCAGCATTGCCATACAAGGTGGACGAATTTTTTGATGCCCTTTGACTATTTCCCCCTCCATTTTATATACCTACTTGTACATATTATGTATTATTATATCGTTTATTTATTTAATACATTTTTAAATATTTCTTAAGACCAAGTTTAAAAATCATTTAAAAATATAAAAAATAGTGGTCTGCAGGGTGTCGGGAGCAGGGTCCAAGCTACCGGTGGTTAGGCCTCCAGAAACAGGAACCTCCTCACAATGCGAGCCGTATCGAGGAGTACTGCCTTCTGAATCAGGCCCTTGATCCAACCGTCTAAAGAGAATCTCGAGAGATGAGCCACTGCGACCACACCACGGTGCATACCTACCCACTTCGGCTTTTAAAAAATTGCACACCTCATGGTTGTGGAGGGGTCTTCGTGTTTAAAAAGCCTCGACCTCCGCACTTCCGCGGAATGTAGGTACAATCTTATAACTAATGAATGATCGTGGGTGATGCATACGGTTTGCGGTCAGCAGTGTATACGGACCCTCATATCCAAGGCGTCGAGTTCGGTCTGAGTCTATTTGACTCTGCTGAAAGAATACTTCAAGACCTGCATGACCTAACCGTTGAAAGTGCACCTTGCTTCCCCCTGAAAGAAGACTTATTAATACATTCTTCAGGCGACCAAAGAAGCGCTCCTTCAACGACTTCATGTCAGCAAGGTTGACGCCTAAAGCTTCCGACATAACCAAATACTCATAGCTTTCGGATGAGGAGAGGGATCTAACGTGTATGGTAACTCCCAACTCCCCTCGCTTTACTTGCATGACTGCACATTTTCCATCCTGATGGCGCTATCGGAAGATTCAGATACCTTCAGTAGCTCCATCAGTCGCAATTTGTTGGGGCAAAGAATCTCAAATCATCCATGTAGAGGAGATGAGATATGACCTGAACACCTCTCTTCAGCCAGTAGCCCAGACCTGAATTCTTTCAGCAATGTTTTTAGAGGACTCTGAGCTAAGCAGAACCAAAGTGGACTCAAACTGTCGCCCTGAAATATTCCCCGTTTGATCAAAGTAGTGTCCTATACCTACTGGGCCTATTATTAGATGTTCGGTGTTAGCACGATTTTTATAAAGGTTTGTGTAGTGAATAAAACAACAAAATTCTTTATAAAACACTTTTAATAGACCAATAATAAATTCACACAAATATCATGGTGAACAAAAATTATCTAAAGAGAACACCTTCTACACTTGAAACTAAAACAATAGTAGAATGTTAAAATAATGAATAGATTGTACGTCTACAAAGCGTAGAGGCGAGCTCGAGTGTGACGTATGACGCGTGTCACTGCTCTGCGTGCCTCTATGTGCGCGCCATACCGTGGAGGTGGAACAAACAGATCTACTGAGATTCCGCTACTGATCAAGATTCTAACTATTAAGAGAAATCTTTCAACATCGTAAACACTGATTCGAACAATCTATGCATGGCCGTCCTTCTTCCATTCAATCAACACAACCGGCTGGTAATTACTTTCTAGTACTCCTAGCTAATCAGACAATCATTCACTAATATTCAAATAGAAGTAGCCGGCCAAAAGATTAGTAAAATAACTACAGGCGTGTAAGTCATCTATGATCCACGCGTTATGATTTACGATAAATTCGAAGTGTATATGATACGCGCTTGGTATATCTTCACATTATATGATAACTTCACGCCACAATTCTTATCCCTCCGGTTTAAAACTAAGCACAATTCTTTCCTCTAATATACTCGTATAGTTACAATTATTTAATACTAAAAATAAATACTTAACATAAAGGAAAATCACTTTAAGCTGTTGCACGATTATTAACTTTATTCTTTACTCTAACATTATTTAGGACAACTACTAAAAGCGGTGATAAATACCTACTTATTAAGTATTATTATAAAAAGCAATGATTGTACAATACGTAAAAAAATATTAAAATTAATACTGATTATTAAACATGATCAACAATTCAACAAAATAATAATTATTCAAATAATATTAAAAATAGACTGCCTCTTAGGTCGCAATCGTACCTGGCAAGACACATTAGGCCTTATATTTAAACAAAACAAGATCACATATTTATGCAACATTGCAAAACGAAGCTAAAATTGTTCCAAAACGCCTGTCATCAAATGATCAAGTTCAAAATCTATCTTGGTCTTAGCATAGCACCCAGCGACGTGTCGGCGCGCGCGCGGCGCCGCCGCCGGCTCACTAGCGCGACCACTAGATGTTACATTAACGTGGACTTCTCTCACAACACCCAAATTACAATCCATATAGACGGATCTCCCAACATCGTATGACTTGTGTTTACTTGATAAGTTTTTTAATAATAGATATTTGAGTGTTGATTTAGATGAGTGAGGACTCCATGTTCACATAATCAGTGGCGCGCTTTACATCGCCGACCCGGCGCCGCTCTCACAGCAGCCCCCCAGTTCAATTTATTACTAAATTACAAAATAACCACGCTAACTAACTCCCTTACACAGTCGCGTAAATTAATACGTATAGATACGTGTGACGTTAGCCTAACTGAATGATATAACGCTCGATAGTGGTACATTTAATTAAGTATGTATAATATCAGTGGGTTCTAATAAAATTCTCCTTAAATGATAAATGATATAACTTCAACAGTGCAACTCACACGATGTGAGGAACTTAGCTAGATGTTACTCCCGGCCGGCTCGAGCACGCGGCCCCACGAATCATGTACAAAATATGATGTTAGCCAAGTGATGGTAAAATTGGGAAGTAACAATCGAATGTGTCGGTATTACTATTAAGTACAACGCTACAGGATTAGTCTGGCGCGCGGCCAAAACCGGAATTAAGGCCGCCATCTTGTTTTTTTAATACAATTTCTGTGAACCAGTTTCACAAAAATGTTTACCAACAATGCGCCCCCTGTCAATGTCATTCAGGCGCCAAAACATCCATGTAGCATCCTTCTACACATACGAATAATACTTCTACAAATAGAATCACTGGCTGTTAGAATGTTTAAAATCTTTTTGGTTGTGTTGGTCTGACATTCGTGGGGAGTTTTTTTTTTATCTCGGTGCGAGCGAGGCTATAGGTGGTTGTTTAGCAGACGACTGCCTCCGAGATGGGGTTCTCGGTGATGCGGATGACGGGCGAGTGGCGGCACGGGCGGCGACGCCCGGCGTCCGACAGTCGCCGGAAAGCCGTGATCTTGGTCGGCGACAGCGGCGCCACTGGAACATATAAGCACATTTAAATATCTAACTTGCAAAAAAATAACGAAAAAGCGATCCTTGATTTGTTCCAAGCAACCTTTGCGTGGAAGATATCGCAGAAGGCTTTAGGGCCACCCATTGTATTTAATTTAGTTAATTGTTAAATATTTTTCTGGTATACAATAAATCTACTATATAAAAATAAGTCGGTTTTTCCTTCCTGACGCTATAACTCCAGAACGCACGAACCGATTTCCACGGTTTTGCATTCGTTGGAAAGGTCTCGGGCTCCGTGAGGTTTATAGCAAAGAAAATTCAGGAAAAATTTCAACAGAAAAGCGGGACCACGCGAGCGGAGCCGCGGGCGACCGCTAGTTTTATATAAATAAATAAAGGAGGTATTTCCATGATGTTTATTTACGTAGAATTTTCTCACATATATAATGACATCAGGCAGTAGGTAATTGCCCCAATGCAAGGAGAAGCTCTGACTAAAGGAATGACTGATATAATTGTTTTAACATAAATTTCATATAATTTTTTTTTCAGTTGTCTTCAGGAATGCCTTAACTTATACTGTCATTTTATTATTATTATATTTTATATCTAAATAGACGTGAAAATAGGAGTCTTCTAAGACTGTAAAAGCGTAGTGAAATAATATTTTTATTAAAATCGGTGCAATCTAATACAATACTATACAGTGATTCTAAAAACATCAAATATAATAATTATTTTAGTAGGACTGTCACACAGAACATTATTGAGGTTTAAATCTAAATATACAGCAATGTAGAGACCTTCAAACAGCCGTGTTGTGTGATAGTCCATAAAGATTTACAAAAGGAGCGGAAGCTATCAAATTTGATTAATAGTATGAATAGTTTCGGCCTTGGATTTATATTATACGGGCGAGCCCTGGCTTGTAAATTCTTGCAAGTTTTGTGATAAATTACAATTTTATGGTATAGTTGAGAAATTGCCAGATAGCTTAGTATCTACAGGGTTACACTCGGAGAAGGGCCAAATAAGCGTGCATAAACATTTATGACGACACTCGAGAATTTACATTATCAAAACGAGTAGTAACTACACACCTACATAAATTCAGATAACTTCCGCGTACCATAAATAAATACTTTATGAATAAACACTTACTTTGTCTACAAAAGCTGGGTATTATGCAACTGGCAAACTGATGCTTATGCTCGACGTTGGTGACGAACTAACATGCCGGATTCTTTTGTTCAGTGCTAACACAGCTACGAGTGTGGAGAAACAAAAATAATTAAAAAAATAAATAGTTAAGGGGAAAGCGCTAAGGTAGTCCGTGAAATTTAAATTTTCTTACGTTTTTTGGAATTTGCTGGTCAGTATTAAGTTGTACTTTGATTAAAATATGATTCGTGGCCGTAACAAATATGTATTTACAGAATCATAATCATTAGAATCAGTAATACAACTTGTTAAGTTTGTATAATCTCAAAATGTCAAGATTTCATGAAATAGTCGTTCTGTGGGATTACTTGGTTTTAGAGAGTTGTGTTGATGACTTTAATGATTATAATTGTGTAAATATATATTTGTTACGGCCGCGAATCATAATTTAATCAACGTCTTAATACTGACCAGCAAATTGCAAAAACGTAAAAAGAATTGAATTTCGCGGGCTACCCTGGCGCTTTCGCCTTAACACGAAATGTTTATGGCGTCGCTGTATGCTGCGTCTATTTGTTTTACAAACAGTGAATTTATCGTTTGTATCCATAGATAGGTACAGGCACAATTTGTATAAGTAAGAAATTATATTAGCAATTTTCTCATTTGTACCAAATAGCAAGACAAGGCAAGGACTATCTGTTTGATAAACCTTCAAAGAAACCAAACAGCTTGTTTGAAATTTTAATGTTTGTATAACAGTGGGTACTCACCTAATGGTAATGAATAGCGCAAAATACAGCGAGCTAAATAAACAGGTCTGAATCTACAAAATAAATTACAAATCTAAGACAGTATAAAATAATAGGAGATGTTTTGCAATTCAACTGAATTGAATTCTTGTTCATTTTTGACTTTTAAATTTTTATGGTGTAAATGAAACAGACGATTTGAATTTGATGAAGCAGGTAAGTACTGTACTTATTGCAAACATCTCATATTTTACTAAAAGATGTTTTGTCATGCACTTTCATTATATGGTTATGATTTATGATGTAGTACGTACGATTATTTATCCAATGACCCATAATATTTTAAAATAGTGAAAAGCGTTGTCAAAAATTTGTCTGGAAACATCTGGAGTGTTTGAAACAGTAAGTATAAGCAAAATAGTTATGTAGGTACGACTGATTGCAACTAAATGTCGTGGTATAGTTTTCGTCAATGAAATACAAGACCTACAAATTGACTCCCTTTAGAAAAATTATATTATTATGAACAGCTGACTTGGTTGGTTTGAATCTCGGATGATTTACAAATTATCTTGTTTATAACTCATTATGCCAGTATCGCATAATAAGACAATTCAAATGTATGTTTCAAATTGATGTTATTTCAAGTTAAACAAATATCAACCTTATTTTAATGCTAATTAAGTTGATTTCAGAGTGACTAGCACTATTGAAAAAGTTATAAAAATGTAAGTTTTAGCGTAAACTGCACTTTATTGTGTAGACATTAAAGTTATTTTTCCATATAAACTCGATATTTGTTTACATTTTTGGCAAATAAGTTGCGAATGCAGCTTTGGTATAAGGTGTATCGATACACCTTAAATACAACCAGCTACTACCCGCGGCTGTGCCCGCGTGGTTGTCGGAAATTATCCCACAAGAACGTGCTACCAGGACAAAAAGTAGCCTATTTCCTTCCCCAGGATGCCATCTATCCTTGTCAAATTTATCGATATCTGTTCAGTGATACTCGTATAGGCGTGAAAAGTTAAAATATAGACAGAGTTACTTTCGAATTTATGATATTATTAGTATGGATGTATTAGCTAGCAACACCAAAATGCTAACACAATCACAATGTATCGAGTTTAATAAAAAGGAATGATAATAAAGTCTCACAAACTACGTAAATTATGAAATTAATCAAGGGGCTATCTACAGACGTTACCACAACAGTACCACAGGACTGAAAGCTCATCTAGCTCTACAGGAGGAAGCTCCCTCAGTACATACCAATTGTTAGGGACTGCATAACGCTATCGCATATCCAGGCTCAAACATAAACAGGACAATAAAAATAAACTTTCAGGCTTCAGACGTACAAAATATTACGTTAGCTTACAATTATCATTAGTTAATAAAGCGTATAATCATATTCATATCATATTTTTACATTATTATACATTAAGAAGGGGCGGCCGTTCGACAAATAGGAATTAGAGTAGTATAGAATAGAGATCTTGCGAAGTAAACGTATCTAAAAGTAAAATATGTAATGGACTATCAATATTTAATATTATTTGGTCAATATTTAACGTTTAAGATGAAAAACATTATTCATATCAAACATATTTACATAAGCTGCAAAATAGATGCAATATGATGTCGAAATGTTTCATAACATTGCCTTCGAAGCTTCATTCCTTAACGTTTCATATTTAATTTTATAGTGTCGAGCACTTATGATTTGTGTTCATAAATATATTTGGATGAAAAACATCTCACTATAAACCAAGGGTGTTTGTTATGGGCAAATCGTGGTATTAATTAATATTTTTGCGATATTGCATCTATTGAGCGCGGCGTGTTGAGTGCAATTATCAAATTGAGGGTTTTCGTGAAAATTTACGACACCAGTTGGCACCACTGTGACAAGAGGTCTTCCAATATAAAATATATGATGACGTTCATCATTCGATTCATTCATTCGTTCATCATTCAGTCATGACTAAAGAAAATATAGGCTCTTTGACAGATGTCTGGACCTGACGTGTCAGTGCTGCCACCTAGCGAACGTCATTTCAGAAAACCCTCATTGTCAAACATTAGAACTGCAATGCAAAGCTAAGCTTGCATCGGTACGTCTACGTAGTTCGTCGATGGTGTGACGTGGTTCACTTACCGTAGCCTTCGCCCTGCAAGAACAGGCGGAAGGCCTCAGATATCTTAGCTGGTTGCTCTTCCAGCACCATTCCCGAATCCGAGATCTGAAATCACCGTTTTGGAAATATTAATCTGTTTACAGGTGTGTCGAGAAGATTTTATACAGTAAACCCGTCTACAAAAAGAGTTTTGGTAGTCCAAACCTTCGAGCCAGTTATTGTATTTTTAACTTTGTTCATAGTATAGGAAAGTTCTTATTACAAAATTGACAACTTTGACATCAGTTTTTGTAATTAAAACTTTAATTTTGTCGGAATAGAGTTCGAAATTCAAAAATAGCTCGATGGTTTAAACCTGGGTCCAAAGATAAATTTGTTTTGTAATAAGGCCGAATATGTTTGTGGTCTAAATAGGACGGGATTTAAAGTCCTCTAAACAAACGAATAAATGTCTACGTAATAATGATTTTCGAGAGAGATAAGAGCCCTGGGCAGCGGTCTGTCGTTTAAATGCTGTAGGCAGCAGGTTGTTGCAAAGAAGGCGGTTCCACTTCCGTGCTCTCGCGAATTTTTTAAAAATAATTTCTGGTCCGACTGGTAGTTTCAGAGATTAGCGCGTTCAAATATTTTTTTTTTTGGAATTTTATGACCTGGTGACTGGACCTTTAGGTCAAATCTTATTAAACAAAAAAACAAACTCTTCAGCTTTATTATTAATATACAGGGGGTGTTCCCTGTACAATATTCTGAACAGGGTCCGTTCAGAATATTGTACTGAATCCATGGTAACAGGTTGTGCGTCGATGCCACCCTGTATCAGAATAATTAAGCAAATCTATAGCATTGGCAACACAAACTACACATTCATAAAATCCAGACTCCATATTTCGTGCAGTAATTAACTCCTCGCTTATGCTACGTTTAAGCTCAGCTTAATATTCTTCAACAATAAGCCTCAGAATATGGGTCATGGTCAATGTCACAACTTTATTCGCCCACAATAGTATTTAGTAGGTATTATTTTCCTGAAATTTGCGCCTCCTCCATTGTGAACGCTGCGGTGACAAGCAGATTAACTTGTTACGAAGTGTTGCCCTTAAGACTTTAATGACTTTAATTCCGCGGTTGAAAAGTAATTTCACTCCGATGCATGTTGAACACAACAATACATTCTATGACGTTTTTAATAACTATGACGGTTTTATATTTTGCCAGCGACAAATTAAAATTGTCATAACAAATAGAACATTTTCGTTTTGTTATTGAAAAGGATTCGTTCAAAATTATATTTGTTTGAAAACGAGGCGCAAATACGGGTCGAATAAAGATCATCGCGTACTTATGTCGCTCCATAGATATAAGAAAGTTCGCTCAATTGTTCGAACCACCGGCCTTCCGGTGGTTCGAACAATTGAGCGAACTTTCTTATATCTATGGAGCGACATAAGTACGCGATGATCGCGTCTTATTGCGATCTGCTGGTTTGTTTAGAACTCGGGAGGTACCGCGAAGAGTTGATAAGCAAAGCTTACCTTCATCCAAGTAGAGTTGTTAGGGTTCAGGCGTCCATTAAAAGTGACGGTATCGTCCACATGCGGGGACAGCGAGCCGGTGATGTTCAGCACAGGCACCTTAATGGTCTCGTTCTCCCGCGCGATGCCCAGGTCGGTGCGGCGCACGTAAGAGTCGATGAACAGAGACAGGTTGGTCGGGTTCACGTTCCGAGTGAAGTACATGCGGTACATCTGGGTCAGGTCGTGGTTCCGCTCCTCCGGGAACTGCAGCAAATGACCATTATTCTTTTAAACTTCGAACGTAGGTTCGAATTTTAATGCGATTTTAAATGGGAAGAGAACAAAGGTTTAGAAGAGGAGAGGAAGTACGAGAACGGTGTTGTGAATTATGTGTGGTTCTCTTTTTATTCAATGGGGGTTTTTACGACACCAGTTGGCACCACTTTGACAAGAGGTCTTCCAATGAATATAAAATATATGATGACGTTCATCATTCGATTCATTCATTCGTTCATCATTCAGTCATGACTAAAGAAAATATAGGCTCTTTGACAGATGCCTGGACCTGACGTGTCAGTGCTACCACCTAGCGAACGTCATTTCAGAATACCCTAATTTCGCTGTGATTATTATTACGTAGAATTAGTATGTCCTGAAAACGTCATCCTATTCACATGAACCTCATTGAGCCAAGAACTGAATCAGACGGATCGATAAATCAATAGACAACGACGCAGCTTTAAAGAAATTGTATCTGATCCAACAAGGCCACAAGACCTAACATTATCCAATTTGCCAAGAAATAAAAGGATACAAATGTGCATTCTGTCCAAAAATTTATCGATTTGTAGAGAGCAAGGGGAAGTCTGCTTTGTAACTGAATAGTTGGAGTTTAGTTTCGAATACAAGGTTGATAGTTACATGATAATTCATCCGTTTTGCATTCATTATTAGGGGTAAGGGCACGGAGCATCGTAACCCTTTACGATGCTCCGTGCCCTTACCCCGATCCCTATCGGTCACGGTCACAGTTATTTCTGTATAAAATATTAAATGCCGGCATCGCGTTTGCAAGCAGCACGTAAAGTTCGCCACGCGATCGCAAGCGCATAGCGAGCAACTTTTACACTAGATTGATTTGTTACATAAATGTCTGACTTTTATGGGGATGGAAGATGGGTGTATGGACGTAATCCGTATACATGGTTATATTTCAAAAAATGTTTTGTAAATTATCTTATTTGACTAAAGTTCTAGAAATATAATGCGTATTGAGAGAATTTACATCAGCTGGTTATTTTGGTCCCAAGGATGTTCCTGTAAATTTCAAAGCGCAGTTAGTCCGTTTTACCATCGCGTAGCCAATTGGTTGTTCAAGCTATATAAAATTATTTCCACCCACACCCTGAGCCCCAAAAAAACAAATAAATATATTTTTTTTAATGATTCGCATTAGCAAGCACCGCAGAATTTCGAAAACACGCAATCCCACCGTTTTCCTCAAGGCACGAATAGAAAACACACGATGTATTACAACGATGATAGCTAGTATGAATTCGATTTTGAAACGGAATACCTTTAGCGGCATCTTCCTGAAAACAAGTACACAACACAAATAACTACGTGGTCATTAAAATGGTACATCGAGTAAAGTCTGAGTGTAAATCATACCCGTCCGAAATGATGCCACATCAGGTAGTCCAACACGCCCTCGGTCATGCCGCGGTTCTTCAGGGAGCGGGAGTTCATCTTCTGGTAAGCCCACTCGATCCAGCCCGCCTGGTTTGAAGTGCAGTTTATGAGGGCCAAGGCATCCACCTGGAATTTATTGGGTGGAAACATTTAATTGATCCTCTCAACACTTTTTGACCAACCACGTTGGTCGTGATTACTAGGCTAGGACACATTACAAAAAGACTATCCGAGTATATTAGCGTATCGATTAGTAGTTTTAGAAAATTAAAATGGGAATTATTTGAGAGTCACAAAAGACGATTACATAATGTATTACCGTATCGATTTATATAATTCTTAATTATATTTTGAGCATCGATTCGAGACATGCTTTTACTGGGGCATTTTAGTATTTTGAATGAAAATGTAACACAGTATCACAGTTAAACAGTATCATTGTTTCTTGAGCCACAAGTAAAGCTAGTTTGGGAGCCAGGAAACTAGTTTAAGTGGCAATGTTTGTATTTCAATACCTTTACATTCATCATCATCTGCCTTTTCCAACTATTTTGGGGTCGGTTTCCAGTCTAACCGGATGCAGCTGAATACCAATAATAATAATAATAATAATGGCAACACCAACGTCAACACGTCAAATCAGTTTGAACAATTTTCAGTTAATTTAATTTTAAAAGCAGTTTCAATAATTAATGTGAAATACAACAGCCACAACCCAAATAGTTAATTTAAACATAATTTTATAAAAATCTACCTAAAATGAACCATAGTATTAGAATAAACTTTGATCAAAAACTGCCGAATCGGAGGTGACATCTGTCATGTCACCTCCGATAAAACCAAACAGAAAATGTTGACAAGATCCGCCTTACGAAGAGCACGCCTACCACCTCCGGACTCTTCGCTCAGCTCCGCCTCGTCGCCGCCGGTTCCCAGCCCCACTGTGAGCGCTGTGACGACACCGGCCGCGGCAGTTGCGTCGAGCTCGAGCGACGAGTATTTCTCTCCGCCCACGACGCCACCACCTGCTCGTCGACGGGGAGGACGCCGGCCGCCGGATGGTTTAGGACCTCGAGGCCCACCGGCCTCTGATAGGGTCCCAGCTCCCGGCGGAAGTGTGCAGCGCATGCGATGGACGAAATCCATCAACGAGAACGTCATGCGCTCATACTATGGGGCTACAGAGGGAGGAAACAACCTGACCGCGTACCGTGTTCGGATGCTCTCTCTGTTTCAGGTGCTTGAGCCGGCTGTCAACGTATCGGCACAACGACTGTCGGATCAGGTACGAGTCATCCAGCGTAATCGTATGTTGGATGACACCGTGCTTGATCGCTTGCGGACTGAAATGCAGAGTAGCCATGTCATTGCTACGCCGTCGCAGGCTGTGGCACCACCACAGTCTACCACACCATTAATTTGCGAAAACGACGTAAGTAATGACATGGCTACTAATGTAAGTATCCAGTGCAGTGAGGTGATGAGGAGTACTTTGGAGGGTGCGATCAGAGAATATCGGTTCATGACACCCGAACTCAGACCACGCTTACCTCGTTTGCCCATGCATAACAGAAATAGGGCGCTGGTGGCTGTTCTGGATTCGCAGTTGTCAAGCTATTTTGATAACTGCGAAAACCTCACCGATGCTCATTCAATCCTGTATTGCGCGGCTGTAACGGCATGTCGTGTAGCTCATGTCAAATTTCCGGATGACAGAGCTACACGACCGAAACCAGCCGTACCGGCATGGCAGTATAGGATTGAACGACGCATTGCTGGGGCCAGAGCGTTCATCGGCAAACTAATCTGCTTCCGGGAGGGCAACAATCGCCCTCGAGTGATGCGCTTTGTGAGGCGGGCGTTTTCGGGGACTGATATCAGTCCTCAAGACTACATGTCCCGTGTCACAGAGCGCATCGACTTCTGGAAGCAGAAAGTGTATGCATGGGCAAACCGTATTCGTAGGTATAAGCGTCGGGTGGAACGGTACACTCTAAATCGCACCTTCCAAAGCGATGAAAGGTGGGTCTACAGAGCATGGGAGCGACCGGACCAAGGTGTGACTGACATGTGCCTGCCGGATGATAACGCCATGTGTTCATTTTGGCGTAACATCTGGTCAGTACCTGTCAGTCATACCGAGGGTGGGTGGACTCGGGACGTCGAGCGAGCATGCGATGCAATAACAGAAATGGGGGCAATAACGATCAGCCCCCAAGATGTAAGTTACGCAGTTCGTCCGTTGCCAAATTGGAAATCACCAGGGCCGGACGGACTGCACAACTTCTGGATTAAATGGCTCACAAGATCGCATGCTTGCTTGGCAGCCCTATTCCAGTCAGCCTTAGAGTCAGGGTCGCTACCAGAGTTCCTGACGACTGGAATAACCCACCTGCTCCATAAATCGGGTAGTACTGCGGAACCCAAAAATTATAGACCGATTACGTGTCTCCCAACGGTCTATAAAGTTCTTACCTCCATTTTGAGAGCTAAAATAAATAAACATATTAACGAGAATTCTGTTATGTGTGCTTCTCAAAATGGATGTAGGAACGGGTCCCGTGGTACTAAGGAGCTACTCCTCATTGATATGGCCATTAGCCAACAGGTTCGCCGTTCCCGAAAAGATCTGTCGACATGTTGGATAGACTATAAGAAGGCCTATGACTCGGTGCCACATACATGGCTCATGAGGGTGCTAGAGTTGTATAAAATTGATGCAACCCTGCGCACCTTCTTGATGTCGTGTATGGGGCAATGGAGGACAGTCCTTCGCTATCCAGGATGTCGGCAAATTCAGAGGAATAGTGAGCCGATAAGGATAGAGCGGGGTATATTTCAGGGCGACAGTTTGAGTCCACTTTGGTTCTGCTTAGCCTTGAATCCTCTTAGCACGCTGCTGGAGGATTCAGGTCTAGGCTATCGGTTGAAGAGAGGTGGTCAGGTTATATCTCACCTCCTTTACATGGATGACCTGAAACTCTTTGCCCCCAACGATTTGCAACTGATGGAGCTATTGAAGGTCACTGAAACTTTCAGTAGCGCCATCAGGATGGGATTCGGTGTGGACAAATGTGCGGTCATGCATGTAAAACGAGGGGGGATTGTGGAATCTGTGGGAACCCAGCTCACAGATTCCATAAATCTTAGATCCCTCTCAGCAACCGAAACCTATAAGTATTTGGGTATGTCGGAAGCACTGGGCATCAACGTTGCCGACATGAAACAATCGTTGAAGGAGCGCTTCTTTGGCCGCCTGAGAAAAGTATTTAATAGTCTTTTATCAGGCGGAAATAAGGTGCGTGCCTTCAACGGTTGGGTCATGCCGGTTTTGATGTACTCTTTCGGCATACTCAAATGGACTCAAACAGAGCTAGACGCCCTGGATAGGCGGGTCCGTACATTGTTGACGGCATATCGAATGCATCACCCACGTTCTTCGGTTATGAGACTGTATATCCCACGGAAGTGTGGAGGTCGAGGCTTCTTAAATGCTAAGACTCTTCACAATCGTGAGATATGCAGTCTCAGGGAATATTTTCTAGAAGCCGACGTGGGGATGCATCGAGATGTTGTGGCAGTGGACAAGGGCCTTACCGCGCTCTCCTTGGCTAAAGAGAACTGGCGCAAACCTGTAGTGCTTGACACTAACGACCGCATGGAGGTATGGCAGAGTAAGGAGCTTCACGGACGCTTTTTCCGGGCCCTACATGGGCCCGATGTAGACTTCCTAGCGTCCGTAGCCTGGCTACGTTCCGGGGAACTCTTCGGAGAAACCGAAGGGTTTGTCTGTGCAATTATGGACGAAGTTATGATGACGAATAACTACCGGAGATTTATTGTGAAGGACGGTACGGTTGACATATGTCGGGCATGCCACCGTCCGGGCGAATCAATCCGTCACATTATCTCCGGGTGTTCTCGTCTTGCTAACGGAGAATATTTGCATAGACACAACCTTGTAGCCAGGATTATCCATCAGCAACTTGCTCTGCAATACAACCTTGTGGAATCGGAGGTGCCGTACTACAGGTATGCGCCCGACCCAGTTCTCGAAAATGGCCATATCACATTGTACTGGGATCAATCCATCATCACTGACAGGACTATTATAGCTAATAAGCCTGATATAGTGGTGGTGGATCGATCAGAGCGGCGCGCAATGATTGTTGACATAACCGTCCCGCATGACGAGAACCTCGTGAAAGCCGAGAAAGATAAGCAAATCAAGTATCTTGACTTGGCTCGCGAGGTTGTCGACATGTGGGGTGTGGACTCAGCGATCATTGTGCCGATAGTCATTACTGCCAATGGCTTAATTGCCAAGAGCCTCGACCAACATCTGAGGAGGCTCTCATTAGGCAGCTGGGTCAGGGGCTTGATGCAGAGAGCGGTACTCCTGGACACGGCTCGTATCGTTAGGAGGTTCCTTTCTCTGGAGCCCTGACCGCCGGTAGCTTGGACCCTGTTCCCGATACCGGTGGGCTACAATTTTTTATATTTTTAAATGTTTTTTTATTTATTTTTTCTAAAGAATATTTAAAAATATAATAAGTTTGTTTAAAAATGAATAAAGGAAATAATAATAGTACAGTACCTATACAATATGTTACAAAATTTTCGGAACGACATTAAAGCAAGTAAGTTATTATTATTATTTATTGTAAGTCAATAAATTATTTTCAGAATTGTTTCAAATTAATTTTGTGAAACTTTTATTCTAAGTGTAATTTATGTAGTATTAGTGTCACACTGATTTCAGAATCGCTGCTTTAATGTCGTCAGTTTGTAGAAAAACTGTAATCCATGAATAGAAGCTTTTTAAACCCATTTGAAAAGTCGCCAGATATCTACATTATACCCACGACGGCTACGTATACTTTATTGTTCAGTCGTACATAATGGTATACTAGCAC
This sequence comes from Luperina testacea, assembly GCA_927399505.1. Classification (NCBI taxonomy): domain Eukaryota; kingdom Metazoa; phylum Arthropoda; class Insecta; order Lepidoptera; family Noctuidae; genus Luperina; species Luperina testacea. The sequence continues at coordinate 7,683,446 of OV656755.1, forward strand.
GCATATATTCGTTGAGGCGTTATTTTTGACTCTTTGTATTTAGTGGTATGATTAGGGTTACCATGCCGAAATTCGAGAAGTTCTGTCAAAAAGCTGGACATTTGCAAAAGTCTGGAAACTTTACTTTTTTTTTCAATACTTACCTAAATTACTCGTATATATATATTTTTTATAAATTCCCTAATTCTTTGAAACGTTTGCACAGAAGAAAAAATATCCGGATATACCTAGAGGGATACCCTAGGTACGATTTAATTGAACCCCTTACGCCGGTGTGTTTCCACGTCATGCCCAATTCATCCATAATCATTGTCAATTAATTAATATGAGCAGACTGAACTAATTTATGCGCCAATGTGTACAAAGTGCGTCCGGATTTACATAATCCTTGCTGATTTAGGCTACCATGCAGGTATATACAGGTATTCAGACAATTGCCTATGCGTCGTCATCTAGCAGTAGGTAAAGCTAACCCATAGCTACTGTATATGCAGGATGTTTGGTAGAAGATTCAACATAATCTTCTTAGGGATAGGAAGTGTCATATTATCTTAGTTTTCACCCATAACACCTGTATTAAGTGTCACGGTAGGTAAATGAGATAATAATATGTTTATTACAAATCACGTGAAATATCGTCACAACTTTTTTGTTTGTGGTTCTAATAGAGCGCAATATTTTTTGGTGTTGTCTGCAATATACACTTATGTACAGGGTGGGCAAATAACAGGTATATACACCTTTACTTTTTAAATTTTATTCTATGAAATATATTAAGTATTTTTTTTTAATATAGTTTTTGGGCCGGCAATTAAGTATGGAAAATAATTTCAGACAAATTTCCACCTCTAGCAGCATGGCAGATGTGAACCCTTTTCATTGTGTTTTTCATCACACATTTCCTGCGTTATTTCAGTGACTGTGTTTCGAATGTTTTGTTTTAATCGTTGAAGGTTCATTGGCCTGTTAGCATAGACATGTCCCTTTAGATAGCCCTACAGAAAAAAGTCAGATATAAATCGTGATAGCTAGACAGTTGAAATTTTCACAGATGATGTATTTCTGTTGTCGCTATAACAACAAATACTAAATACAGAATAAAATAAATATTTAAGGGGGCTCCCATACAACAAACATGTTTTTTTCACACTTGGCCAGTTTTTACCGCAAGCAAGTTAGAGACTGTAGAGGTAGCTGATGAATTAGAAGTAAAATAAATAATGATGATTGCCAACCGGGACAAACATATCGGATCGAATTTTATTATATAATTATGTGCTGGGTGTTTGTTGCGCCACTTCTTCTTCCCAGCTAAAGCACTAGGAAGTGATGAAGGGCGGGCGTTTTTGGGGACAGTCTTATGTAATTTTGATGTATATTGTCGCAGATGGATTGTAGAATCCGCTGTTTTACAAAACCGCTAGTTGTTTTAAAAAACAGTTCCGATAAGTAAAGCAACTGAACAACGTTCAGCTGGATTGTGATTGCGCTACGTTTTACATAACTGCTACAGACGTTTAGACGTAATGCAGAATGGCTTTTTTGTAGTCACAATGAGCATCTTTCATAAAACTCTGACCACTGTTAATTAATATTGTCTCTAAAATCACTGTTTACACTTGAGTTAGGCAATTTTTACTCGTATTATTTATTTCTGTTTCGGACGCCATTATTGTTATTACGATACAGAGAGCCACGACCGACAATATTTAGAATTTCACGCTGTTTTACAAAACCGCTAGTCGTTGACCCGCTGCATTGATAAATGCAAAACGTTTAGGGAATTCTGCGTGTTCAAGTTCAGTTTTTTGCACGGAGTTGTTTTGTAAAACAACTAGCGGTTTTGTAAAACAGCGGATTTTACAATCCATTTGCGACATATACAACGGAACGGGAGCTATTAAGCTGACACATGAGGCGGAATATAGCCAGATCTCCTAATACTATAGGCGTGGACTGAGCACATAACTTATTAGATGTGATTAATCACGTTTCAGATGTCTTGTCTACTTAACTACCGCTATACTTACTTGTTTGTCGTAAGACATGTCATCGAATACAGAACAATTCCTGTGGTAGATACTGTTAGGATCAATAAGCGCCTAATTTGGACTCAAACAGTCAACATGTGGAGAATAAATAAGAACATAATTTGACGTTCGAACACCTATTGATAACATCTGTATTTTTTGTGTGTGAAACGCCACCTGTTCATTCGGCGACGATGGCCCTCGATATTTGGTATAATTATGATTAATGAAGTTCAAATACTTAGGTACTCAATTTTCATGAGAATGAATTGCGAGGACATCTATAACAATAACAAATCAGATAAAGTTAAATCAATACTCAGAGAAACTAAAATTTTAATTGACGAAGTCATCCTTATCGACATTCAAATCGGAAATTTATCGGAATAACATCTAACAACCAATTAGAGACGTTGAAAAGTTGAAAACTTGTACTTAGTAAAAGTTTGATGAAGGATCGGATAAACTTGTTAGTGTCAGCCTGAGACATCTGGCTATCGCGACGATTTCCCGATATTATATATTTCCGTTAATTCTCAAAACAAAAATGAGTGGGGCAAATGCTTCCCCACCTTGTATCGATAAAGCCAATCGGCTTTAGGATTTAGGATTAACTCGGATACATAATTCAGTAAGAGATTATACCAATTTATTTATAAGCAAGGCTTGGTTTGTTTACTAAACATCTGCACTCGAATTGCGTAACACTTACAATTCCAATCCGATGGATTTTGAAGGAAATCGATATAATCCATTGCTTCATTTGTTTGAAAAATTCGTCTGCTCGTCGACATGAATATGATTGAATTGTCAAATTAATAGGCATTGCAATTGTAGACTAGTATTAAGAAATCGGGCTGCTGTATTGATATACAACGACGGCGAAACAATACAAAAATAAAAACATTATTCAGGTAGAGACTTAATGGATTACAAGTTAAAATAAAACTATGTGTTTATAAAGCGGAATATTTGGATTTCTAAACCGGGGTAGCTGAACGCGTCCGTATCCTAGTGTACACTGTGGAACGGGGGAACAGAAATGCACCTTATACAGTGAAACCTGGTTAAGTGAGACTTCAAGGGACCTGCAAATTTGTCTCACTTATAGAGGTATTCCACTTACCCAGTGTCTCAGATATCCAGGTATAAATAAATATCTGTCTCATTTACAGAGGGTTCCATTAATAGAGGTTAGGAAATAGAGGTTATTTCAGTTACAGAGGTGCGATTATTAAATAAAATAATGTATTATGTAAACATTAGACGTGAGTTTTAATCTTTATTAGGAATTAAAAAAAAGATAAAGGTACCTAATAAATGTATTAAACAAAAATATTCAAACAAGTTTTTTTTATAAATAGTACAAAAATGTAGGGTCACCTGTCCAACATTGAAACAATCGTACACAGTGAAACTTTGCGATATTTCTAAAACACGACGTTGCCAGATAGAGCAGGATAGCAAGAAAGGACTTGCTCGGGCCCCCTCCGCACTCGCCCAGTTTGCGAACGCGCCGCGCGGGAGAAGACTTCTCTAGTGACACGTAACGGATATTTCTACAAAAAAGTAAGAATTTTTGGTAACGTTTGGTGATTTTTGAGCAAATTATAAGAGATAATTTCGTATTGTTCAATATTACATTGCATTCTGTACGTTATAAAGTGTCTTTTGACCTGAATCCATATGAAAATAGTTCACTTTTTGTTACAATTTTACTATAAGTTTTAAAAAATTACCTTGTTGGTTTACAATGAAACAAATGTATGTTGTATACAATGAAACAGTGTATCATTGTGTACTTTTTTGTTTCATTGTAGGCCATGTGGAAAATAACCATAACGATAATTTTTCTAAGCACAAGCAACATTCCTAAAGCTTTCTATTGGCTATCTAGTGACTACCTACTTTGTAGATATTTCATACTTAATGTCTTATTTTTCAGATGGCACGTACTAAAGCTACTTTAAGAAAAAAGGGAGTTTCGGGTTTCGGTTTTAATCATGTGATATTTTTGTTATCTGTTTATTCTTAAATTAATAAGAAGTTTCCTAATTATAACGACAATGATTGTGATATTTTTAATAATGAGACTGTAACTCGTACAGATTAGTTAGAAGAAGAGGATAAATATTAGATTGTTTTAAGCGAAAAAATGCTTAGCCCTAATTTGCTTAGTACCTAATTTTGTTTTGAAATTTTATTATTTTTAAGTTTTTAAGACCTGTAAGTCATAGACAGGGTGATTGTTTTTTTATTAATCCTGAACCAGTAGGTATTACCTTTGTGATTGTTAATGTTTGAGTCTGATTAATATCGTAGACAATAATTAATACGAATAAAACATATTATTTTCATATAAATTTCTTTAAATTATTGCTTTCATACTTCCCTAATTGATTAAAAACAAACAAAACACTGCCTACTAATAATACTGTTTCATTGTTGATTAGCCCTGTTTCATTGTAAAAATTCAGGTGTTTCATTGAATACACATGTATGGACACAATGAAACAAAGGTAATTTTTTTTAAAAAGCTTTTTTATACATACATTATAAAAGTACAGTAAAAATTTATAATGCGATGCGATTACTAGTTAAATTGTCTATCTTGATGCAAAAAATTAGACTCATAACTTGAGAAACGGTAGAGACAGGATGGTTTGAAATTTGGGTGTTTCATTTGTGAACAGGTGACCCTACCTAAATAGAATATCAATTATAAAAATCTGTCATTTTAGTTAGTCTTTTGGAAGTATCAGCCATCAGATGTTTTTCGATGTTATACATTTTATCAAATATGCTTTGGTTACCAATTGATGTCATTTTAAAATAACTGTGCAAAGTTTCTAGTGCTTTTACTGTTTCGCGTTTAGAAATTTTTACTTTTACTTCCGAGCCTATACAAATAAACATCCGTACGATAGAAAAGCAAAACTAAAACTGAAGGTCATTGAGGCTCAAAATTAGTTAAGTGCGGAATTTGGGGGAAGAATAAGTAAGTAAACAAACAAAATGATGTTATCTCAGTTACAGAGGTTAATGCATATAAAATTCACTCGCTGTCTCAGGTATAGAGGTAACTATCACAAAAAATCGAAAGAACGAATCCCAGATATAGAGGTTTGCTTCGTTCCACTAACAGAGGTAATTCAGTGCCAAAGTGTTGGGACCTCAGCATGAGTTCCAGTTATGGAGGTTTCTCACTTATCCAGGTCCCACTTAACCAAGTTTCACTGTAATATATAAGAGGAAGGTAAACAAAGGCGGATTTGTGCCTGCAATTCTTTTAATACCGGATGTATTCCGTGCGCGTCCTTTTTCTGTCTGTGTGATGATTAGCGATCACTCACCGCCTGTATTCGTCTCAACGAGTACCTACTCGTATTACCTTGGAGCGCTAAACACAACACTATGTAGGTCACATTTGTATCTGCGCAGATTTATTCCTCATCTATTTTAATCTCTTCCACATTATATTCAGAGTGAAAAGTATGCTAGGAGCAAATGTTGGTAAATATCGGTTTACATGAGAGTGGACTACGCGTACGCGGTCTTTTTGATGACTAATAAAAAGTAAACGTTGGTGCTAAAAGCATGCATACAGACGGATACCACTATTCCTCGTCCTTAAAAATTTTACACACGAAGGGAACATAAAGTACGGCTTGTCTGGAAAAAACAAGGCTGCGAAATGTTTAAAGAATTTAACTAATGAACTTTTTTTGACGTTTGTGCATTTTTCAGCAGTCACGAACTCGGTAAACACTGTTAACGAATAAACGTTTATAACGTTTATAAATTATAACTCGCAATTCAAACCTTTTTAATGCTGGATCAGTTGATTTAACAATTTCAGGAGTTTCAGCCCTATTTGTATGAAGTAAGAGGCTTAGTGCTAGCATACACAGTTAGCGGATCAACGCAAAATACCTACCAATGTTAGTGAGTGGATGCATCGTGTACATCGAGGCAACATATACACATATACGTATGTATCCAATATCAGTCGAACGCGCGTCCATGCATGCAGCATTTACTGGATTCAAATGTGCTTGGAGTATAGCAATTGAAAGCCTTGCTTTTGAATGGCGACGCGTGACACATTTCTTTCTACAACTTCAGCTCATACATTCAAAGAGCTTAGTAACTCAACTATTGTTCTTTTTATATCTATCAGAAAGAATTTAAAAGAGGAATGCGAAGCTTGGTTTGATTCTAAGAAAGAATAAACTGATTTTATAACCGTTGCAAATAATGATCACGGATAGTAAGTGTCGTGTAAACCACTCCGGTTCTCCAACGCGTGCCGTGTTACCGCTTTCTGTATCAGCTCCTCAATCCAATTACCGAGAGAGAGCTTCTTAAGATGTTGTGAAGTTCTTCGCACCGTTTACTATCCGACTATCGGAACATCGGAAAAAATTACAAATAATGGCTGCTTTGTTAATATTCAACTTTATAATGGAACTAAGTTGTTGAAGGAGTGCTCTGGTTTGCAGCTGGAAATAATAAAGTGCGACTTCCGACGAAGTAAAAGTGGCAAGTTTCCACTAAAGTTATAAGCGTGACGATGGATTGTTTTTTCGGATTTCCATCAAGAGGTGCTTCTCTGAATGACTTATACCATTAAGTATAAGTTTCCCACTGGAACCTAAATCTTACTACATCGATGCATTGTTGGGCACTTTAGGAGTAGCGGTGATAACTTTCCTTATGGTCGGTGCAACGGCAGTTGCCGTACTAATCCAATTATCAATTTTAAGCAGATTCATGGCAGCGCGTCCAGCGCCTAACTTAGATTTAGTCAGGCGTCGCGCCTACATGTCAAACTAGTAATCTGTCTAGTGTACATCTGCCTATATCTTACCTTCCGCGGGTGCACTAGAGAGAATCTAGCGAGGATGTTAGCGCCGGCGCCGACCCCGAACCCGATGAACGACTTGATCCCGAAGTGGCCGAGCACGTAGTTCAGCTGGTTGGCCAACTCATCCATGGTTGGGTACAGGTAGCTGCAACAAATGAGACATCGTTAACATTTCAATCATTCTTCAAACCTCCAAAAAAATGTCCCGAGTGTCAAATATAAACTGCGCGCTTGAACTTCCATGTAAATACTACATTCCAATGCGTTGCACTGATTATTCCAATGAAAAACAATGATGAAAATATGCAGTAAACCAAATATTCAATAGATGTACAGTCATATGATATTTAATATGAAAGCATGTAAGTATTAATGTTAAGTAGCATTGAACAACTTTTAACACAAATTACGTTTGACGGACCACTTTCCCGTACGTCGTCCATATTAATTTTCCGGTGTTAATTAAATGCAAAATTATTGATCATTATTGTATTCAAAATATGAAATTACGAGGAGTAGAATGAAATATGGTGGACAGAGGCATAGGAACCAATATTTCTGAAACCTAAAGCTTGAGCCAGCCAGTGAGCACATTCAACTCTGCAATAATAATTGAATAGTCCAAATGTTTTCCTTTGATTTTTACTGTGATAAAAAGTTATAAAACAAAGTATTGTGCTGACGGCCGCAGCCAGCATTGCATAACACTGCGGCAGCAAATGAATGAATTATATACAGACTGCAAGTAGGCCCTGGGAGACCAACCGGCAAACGTATAAGTAAAACTTTAAAATAAATGTCACGAGCTTTAAAGTGTACTACTGATACGAGTATCATTGTAAATGTATATTAGACCTTATACCTACATATACATATTTCCAAAATATGACCGAGACAACCACGAAACTATCAAAGTTATATCCGAAATTTAAGATCCACTATGAGACAACCACGTTGCTCAAAGCAATCCAAAGTAAGTTAAGCGGTCTCCACTCCGTAGTGTTTGCATAACGTGCCTAATCTAGGACTTGCAGACTTCGGCTCCGTGAAATAATACCCACTTTACTAACCAACACTTTACTAACCAACATTTTCAGAAGTGGAAAGCCACGTGTTTGACAGAGATTGATGAGAGCATATTGTAGCGAATGTAAAACACTCGGCATATACGCTAGCCGTGCGGAGAATTTGCTACCAGTTCACCGCTATTAGGTCTGCAGAATTTAAACGGTCACTACTAATGTGTCGATCAGCTGATCAGCTTTAGCTCTTCTTGATAGCCCGCCTGATGTTTGACTTCGATGATTTTATTGGTCAGCGTTACTCTTTACAGTCAACTCTCTACAGGGAGTCAATTAAGTTTCTTTGCTTTATTTTCTGAAGAAGTCATTGACGGCTTTTAGAAATGATGCTTTTGTGAAACAAACGTTATCAATATGCAAGCCCGTGTAAAAAAGCAATCATAATACACCCAGTCGGCTGTTCTTCACGAGCGTATTCGAAGGAAAAGTTAGCATCAAATAGAATAATACATTCATATTTGAAAGAACAAAGAGTGTCTGTCGTACAGAAGTGCGCCAAGAGAAGACAGTTATAATTCTTTGTCGTTCGAAACAATATTGACAATATTGAAAGTCGTGCTCGAAACTTCAAATAAATTGTTAATTTATCAATTTGAAACATACATAAATGATTACAAAAATTCTAACATCAAAGAGATGTGAAGGCCAATTCTCGTAATTTAAAACGTTCAAAATCTAGTCGCAGTCTCATCTCGGCGACAAAGAAATGTCAAAAACTTGTCAAAATGTAGGGAAATTTGAAGTATTTTTTGACAGATTGAGACTGAGATCAGACTGTGAACGTTGTTAAAATTAGTAGAATTGCCCCTCTGTTGTCTGGCATTTTATTACTTCTAAAAAATTGCTGTACGAAGTTTGTGATCCAAAGCATGGAGTCACTCCGTAAGTGATTTTAACCTAGTGTTGCTGATAAAATCGTCGTGCATGCAACACTTGAATTAAACGCTATTAACATTTGACATTCATGACGTCAGTCAAGAGACGTTAATAACGTAACAAGACTGGATTAAAGCTTTAATACAATGTTGTAAATCAGAAATTAGGCGGAATGTAGGGCAGTTAGAGCGAATAGTAAGTATAGGGGAGCGGGCCCGTGCCTGAAAATGCCAAAATGTCGTGGCGTTACAATTTTCCAGTGAGTGATTTCTCAAAGGCCCGGAGGATATCAACCGACATGACCAGACGTCGTCAGCCGGTAGCCATCGCGCCGCCGTCATGTAGTATGTACAGTCTATATCGAGCGGCAGTCTGTTACATAACACTGCGGTACGAGACCCACTGCCGATTCTATTCCGCCTTACAAATAACCGAACCTTATTCGAATTATATCAGGTGCCTACTCATGTGGACATTACATACGTATTTTGGTAACTTTTAAGCTCATTCAGAATTGTATACATAATTATAGTTCCATTCACCAAGCTGTTTTGAAAGTAAAGCGAGAACTTAAGAACAATGAAAATGAATCTTAGTTGAATGGCCAACATTTCAAGATCAACTTGTAATTAATTAGTAAGCGTAGTTTTCCTAGTGGAAAACAATGTCACTAAATAATGACTATTAGTAGAAAATTTAATGATTCTCGAAAGCGCAAGGCAATTAAGATTGTCTATGGAATAATGGAATGGAAACTAATTAGTGCTGTGGCCATGTTGAGTATCATGATTATAGTAGAGTTGAGACCCACGTCGGGCGCCAAGCAAGCTACTTGGCGCCCAACGTGGTATTAAAGAAATAAATTATTAATTAATGCGCAACATATTTTCTTCAATAACATTTATTTTGGAGCAGATGTACTACTATGAATACATTTGTTACGCGCGGAGTTGGCGCCGATGTGTCGCGACGCCCCATTAATGCAGTTTATTCACCTACCCTCTACGGGGAAGACTGTTCATTGTCATTTCATTACTCATGCCTGTCCTTTATACCGGTTCCTGTCACTGTTAATCTAGTTCAGTGATTTACCTCAGGTTATCATGCAAACTGCGTTAGGAAATGATTACGCAAGCTATTTAAAGTAAAATTTAAAGATTTTTGTTTATGTGGGAACTTTCATCGTTTAATTTTCTAAAGTACTTCATGATTTCTACTGGGTTGAATCAAGTTTGAAAAAAGAAGTAGAACTTTTAAGGACAATATTTAAAGTCATAGAATTAAAGGTATCTGAACAAGTTGCTAATGAATTATTTAATTCCAATATACACGTTACCCAGCGCCTACAAGTCTAGCGCTCCGACTGGGATATTATACGTCATACATTTACAGTCGTAAGGTTATTCGCACCGCATCACGCAGCGGTACGCAAATAAGTTGCGCCCCGCGCGTGATTTTTTTAAATACAAACAATTAAAACGCGTTTCCGCGCGTGGAATTTGGCTCCGTTTCACGCACCCCGCTGCGTGATGCGGTGCAGTGTGGGCCTCCCCATTTTTTTTTTGAGGGTGGGAAATCATCAAATGACTCCTCCCGCTCTGGGAGGAGCGGAAGGGAGTGTCAGACTCTTACTCTTACTTGAAGGCGACCCCAGCCCGTTCCAGTTTGGGGGCCAAACGTCGGAAATGCTAGCCGAAGTTCCACCGGCTGTCGAAGACGAGAGCCAGGTATTTCATCGTTGTCTCGACGCCGATGTGAACCCCTCCTACCGTTAGTTGGGATCCCGATGGTGGCGTGTTCCGGGGCCCTTAAAAAGATATGGCCTCGGACTTGTGCACTGTCACCTCAAGACCCAACTGGCGGATCCTCTTCACGACTATCGCAACCCCGCGTGTCATCGCGTCGGCCGCCGCCTGATGCGACCTCCCCTGCGCCGGGACCAGCGTGTCGTCAGCGTAGCAAACCACGCTGACGCCATCAGGGAGGTCGGCCCGCAGCACCTAGTCGTAACCGATGTCCCACAGGAGCGGGTGGGCCTCCCCTTAGAAAACCCTCGTCTTCATCAAGCAACAAGGAATCTAATAATTTGTCGATTTTTCTTTAAATCATGAAAGGAAAATTTAATTAGGGAATGTACATCAGAAAAACCTTAACTATCTTTTTAAAGTTGGATCTAGTCTGAATATGCTTAATTCTAAAAAAGTACTAAAATTCTGTCTCAAGAGGAATCCTACTATCGGATAGCTCTCCGCGAATTTCTTACTGCATTATTTATTATACGGTTTTCTGGATCCTTTTTACGAATAAGCGCTTAATTAAGACTTATTGCCGTTTAAGCGTTTATATATCGAGAGCTGTTGACGGATCTCCAAGAATTCACGTCGATACTAAGCTCATACTGTTTTATTAGCTGTCAATATAACAACGATGTGATATTAATTGTGGTTTATAGCTGTCCAAAAATAAGACGCGGTCACGTAAAGTTGCTAACGATTAATTTGATAATGTTTGCACTGAATACGATTAGTTGTGGCGAGTTTCAGAACTTGATTACGAATAGTACTGTAAATAATTAATGCAATAGGCTGTTGTTCGTAGTTAAGCTTATAATAACCAAAGATAAAATCAAATCTTGTATCATTAAAGACATTCTATTGCAGGATTAAATACATTATTGAACAAGACGTCGCCGACGCGCGACGATCCCAAATGCGAGGACGCCCGCTGTTTTGTAAACCCTACTAATGTCGTCCCGACCTTTTAAAAGGCTGAACGCTCTTTTCCGTCAGACAACGACATTACTTGGTTGTCCCTGTAGGAAGATGTTTGATCGGTGGCAACGCCACAACTAAGTAGGCTCGAGACTGACTATCTAACCATAACAAGCACACGGCCTCATTCAGAACGATGCTTTTTACAATTGATTCCACTAAGTCTATATCAGGTTTAAATGCCCTAGTGACCTGCTCCATTAATTTATTATAAAGTTAGTTGGAAGTAGGTACATTGAACGGCAGCCGTATTGCAGCTTCTGTCCTTTAGTTTCCTAGCAACGTCGAAGTACACAAACCGCAAATTGTGTACATTCATATAGTTTTCGCGATTTTGCCCTATAACTTGCAAAGACAAATTCGACAGGTTGTTAACAATATCGTATCTTCAGTGTTTTCAGCATGTCATGTAGGTAATACAATATGAACAGGGGTGTCGGAAAACGAATCGGAAGACATCTTTGTTTTCGATCAAAGCGCCCCGGCCTTTGTCTATGTATATTTTGCATTTTCATAACGCCCTTTCAATGCGAAAAAATGAACAGAAGGTATCCTGGTGGCTTTGATGTCATGAAGTTTAATGCCCGTTTGTAGAGGTTCATAGGTTTATATTTAAAATATTTCCGGAGAATACTTTTGATTTTTTGAAGCATAACGTATATTCAAGGTTCGTTCTGAAAGCGAAATTAAATTTAGTAAGGCCCGTAGTTTCATGACATTGAGAACGGCTGCAGTAGTTTGAAAACTTAAACGAAGAGATTCTCACAAAAAAAAAAAACATCTTTGACAAAGACATCTTTGTTTTCGATCAAAGCGCCCCCCCGGCCTTTGTCTATGTTAGACATGGGCGCCGCCTTAAAAATTCTCGGCGGCGGCGCGCTGACCAATTTCAATCGGCGGCGGCGTGGCGCCGGCGGCGGCGTAGTTTTCTACTACCTACAACTAAAACTCGCAATCTACTCCCTATCTTCTTTAAGCCGGCCGGCTCCTTAATTTCGTTTCAGGCGGACGACAGGAAAATGTCAGTCCTATGCAGTACAGTAAATACCTTGTCCAGAATTCCAGATCAGGTCATCAGGTACCTACAAAAAAAAAAACTTTTTCCCAAGGGACACTTTAATAGCCTCGTAAAAATATATATTAATTAATCAAAGTATGCACCGTTGTTATCTATGCACTTTTGCCATCTCATAGGTAGTTTATTGATCCCTTTACTAAAAAAACCATGGGGGCGAGAATCAATGAACTCTTTGAAGGCGGTTTGGACTGCCGCATCGGAGTTGAATTTTTTTCCTTGTAAGAAGTTGTCCAAATTCCGGAAAAAATGGTAATCTGTTGGCGCAAGGTCCGGGGAGTACGGTGGATGTTGCAGACATTCCAATTGTAGCTCACCTAACTTAGTAGTTGTTTGTTGTGCAGTGTGTGATCTTGCGTTGTCCTGAAGCAGCAGTGGCCTAGAGCGATTGACCAATCTCGGTTGTTTAGCAGCTAGTTCTTCCTTCATGGTTTGCAGTTGCTGACAATAGATATCTGCCGTAATCGTTTGGCCAGATTTTAGAAAGCTGTAGTGAACGACACCGGCGTTAGTCCACCAAACACTCACAAATAACTTTTTCTGAGTCAATTTTCGTTTAGGGCAGGATTTGGTTGGTTCTCCAGGGTTCAGCCATTGCGACGAGCGCTTCCGATTATCGTACCGTATCCACTTTTCATCACAAGTAATGATTCGATTTAAAATCCCTTCATTATTGTGTCGGTTAAGCAAAGTAACACAGCAGTCGTCGCGTGTTTGCAAGTTCGATTCACTCAATTCATGAGGTATGTATGTACCCATCGTTCAAGTTTTTTTATTTTTCGATTTGCTTCAAGTGGATTAATACAATTTTATCACTTACCCCGAAGCCTGCAGCTATCTCTGAAGTGCTTTGTGATGGATCCGCTTCCACAATAGCCTTTAATTCTTCATTTTCCACTTTGGTCTCCGGCCGTCCACGGGGTTGGTTCTGAAGATCGAAATTTCCAGAACGAAAACGTTGAAACCAAAAACGTACCGTGCTTTCTTTTGCGACACCAGCGCCGTACACATCATTAATCCTTCGAGCTGTTTCTGCAGCACTGGTGCCACGGTAGAACTCGTACTCGTAAATATACCGATATTTCATGTTTTCCATTGTGCGGTAATAAGCGACGCCAAAGAAAAAAATAATGAGGAAAAAACAAATGAATGACTGTTTTCAAAACTCAAAATGTACCAGCTAAATGAATGTATAAATTTGAATTTGGAATTCTTAACCAAAGAAGAGATATTTCAGATCAAAGTGGTCAGTACGACAAAACGCTAATTTCATATGTAAGGACGTAATGGTACTATGTTTCCTTGACAGTTTGTGCAATAATGATGTGTCAATTACATTACTAGTGCTTATACTGCCTGCGTTTTCGGCTAAAGCTTCTGGCTCGTTATTAATATTTATGATTTCCCTGATGTACGAGGAAAGGAATGAAAAAAAAACCCTTATAGAAAGTTTATTCATTGTAGTTTATGATAATTCAGTAATTTTGGATGAGTCAGTCACGAAAACAAATACACGTCTTTACGCCACTCACGCCGCGCATGAATGTCGGCGGCGGCGGCGGCGTGCGGGGGGCACGCGGCGGCGCCACGCCGGCGCAGCGCCCATATCTAGTCTATGTATATTTTGCATTTTTATAACGCCCTTTCAATGCGAAAAAATGAACAGAAGGTATCCTGATGGCTTTGATGTCATGAATTTTAATGCCCGTTTGTAGAGGTTCATAGGTTTATGTTTAAAATATTTCCGGAGAATACTTTGATTTTTTGAAGCATAACGTATATTCAAGGTTCGTTCTGAAAGTGAAATTAAATTTAGAAAGGCCCGTAGTTTCATGACATTGAGAACGGCTGCAGTAGTTTGAAAAACTTAAACGAAGAGTTTCTCAACAGCAGCGGCTGGTACACAAGTATTCGCGTTGACCTCGAAACTTGCTCGAAGACAGCACTCAAAAACGAACTAGTACAGTTTGTGAACGTACTCTTCTGTAATTGCGCCACGACCTCAAAGGAAATCTAGATCTGTCGCTAAATTAGTTCATATTTGCCTCCGCCGCCTTTGTACCTTTTTGTGCGAAAAGTTTAAATAAATAAATAAATAAATAAATATTTGAGCTGGAATGTAAGCTTCCTATTTTGCATTAATATTATGACCATAAAACTACGTCAAGTAGCTAAATCGATAAACTAAAATATGCACTGGAAACTGAGGTTATTCGGGTATAAAATATCGGAAAGAATGAGCCGTTAAATATCCGCAGTTCATGGCTAGAATTTTCAAACTATTTTAAAAATTTTACTGTAAATTCTTACGGGTTTGAGCAAATGGTATTTGCTGCATTTAATGTTTAATAGTAGAGTAATTTTG
The DNA here is from genome assembly GCA_927399505.1 of Luperina testacea. Lineage (NCBI taxonomy): Eukaryota > Metazoa > Arthropoda > Insecta > Lepidoptera > Noctuidae > Luperina > Luperina testacea. Next base: position 7,698,512 of record OV656755.1, read on the forward strand.
AGTTCAAGCAGGTACTGCTGGGTCTACATAATCCATGTGACCGAGCACCAAGCAGCATAATCAGCCTAAATTCCCACTACTGGCAGGCACAAACATATGTAGGCAGGCCTCTTCTCGGTGAGAGGGAATGGGCCGTAATCCACCACGCGGGCCTAGTGCGGGTTGGTAGCTATCTACCAACCCGCACTAGGCTCGCATGCCCAAGGAAGACATGTGACATCTATATGTCACATGTCTTCAATTTTTTGGTTCTGGGACATGCCGGTTTCCCCACGATGTTTTCCTTCACCGTTTTGAGAGCCGCGGTGATGAAATAATTTACACAAAGTAAAGCGCCCATCTGGGTTCGAACCTACGACCTACCTAACCCGTAAGTCGTTGCCACTGAGCCGCCACTGCTCGAGCCAGAACTAACCAAACCAGCACCAAGAATCAAACATATTTATGCTTAAGAATGGTGGTACAAAAAAAGTTTAAAAAACTACCGGCTATTACCAGTAGGTACCTACCAGGAAAAGTGGACAAAGGAAAAAGTAAATACTTTGTAGGTAATTTATTTTGTGGTGCAATTTAGTGTAGCGTACGTAAGTCGGTCAAAGTAGGGCGAGTTAAAAAAGGGTATGAAAATACATGATTAGTATACGTATTTGCATACCCTGTAGTTTAGTATGAAGCGTGTCACGCATAAATATACAATGAGTAATATAATTAACGCAAGACCTCATACACCCCAATTAGAGTATTACGTTAAAAGAAGCTAAAACTATTTTTTTAAAGCTATTTTTATTAAGTAAATTGTGTGGACCCTATTATTACTTTATGCATTTAAAATTGAGTCTTATTGCCTTGAAATAAGATTTAATTTTCTCTGGCTCAATCGGCGGTCAGTATGGCAAAATACATAATTAAAAAAAAACTTATCTTAAAAGTTACCGAAATTGATTCAGTAATCAATTAAGAACAAACTACTTTCAGGACTTGCGTTTATTCTGTTACACGTTGTATATTACGATGCACAAAGTATATGCGTGAAATGCTTTAGTTTCATTAAGTTTAGGGGAACACAAAACGCTGTCAGTAGTTCCCTCCATGCCTTTCAATTCAAGAAAAAGGTTGTAAGAGCCTACGTATGTTTGTACCTACTTCTTTCAAAACTACTGGATCGTAAGAGAGATACTAAAATTACCACATGAGGTTCATGGTTGTTACAAAGAGCTAGCCAGTGTGTTGGTTTAAAGACCGTAATAGGTCTGAAAGCAGCTGCCAGTTTTCACAGAAAACTTGCCTGCGAATCCAAATTATGCTTCGCATTCACATTTTCTTTCGGTATATACGAAAACTCTAGGTCAGTTTTCAACAAAAGTGGAGCAATAATAAAATGAGGAGTTATGTTTTGTAGCAGTAAAGAACAGAAACGAGCAACGCTCGGCAACTAGTATCTGTTGAGATTTCATCGAGGCCGGATGTCCCGGCGGCTGCGACTTAATGACTACTTCGCCAAGCGTCGCAGATAATAAGTCCATTTTAGCGCTCGTGTTAACTCTAACAGGGTCGCGATTTGTGGGTAATCATTTCCTCAATTTATGTGAACGACACGTCATTTTTCTAAGTGGGGTCCATTGCAAACGTTGTGTATAGTAAAATGCTGCATGACTTTTACGTAACAACATATAAGAAGTAGTAGCGATACACCCGGTCCCATTTTCCTCAATGAATGATCCTTATAATAGCTGGGGTTGGCTCCTAAATACATCCTATCAGTCTACAATAACACTTGATGTGCTATATTGTGATTTTTTCTGAACTCTGATTTGTTCAGCCATATATTTGTTATACTTTATGCCCTATGGAATATAACGTTTGCGGTAAATTTAATAACATAATCGTTATTGTACTAATTACGAGCAATAATGTTGAATGATGAAATTGACGAAACGTTAACAAATAAAGCGAACAAAATAGTTCACAAATTTGAAATCCTAACTGTATGAGTCACATTTTATACTAAATGATGGCTACATTGCGTGCAGCATATCTGTTACAAACGTATGTAATTAAAGAAAAACGTGTCTAGATTCACGAAAGCTTTTTTTTACAAACTTTATAGGAAAAGCCGAAGTAATGCTAATTTCTTCTCGGAAAACGAGTGTGATCTATAATCACGTAAAGTATTATATAAAACTACTCGGGGGTTGCAGAAACAAGCCGATCTACTTGTTGGGGTGAAGTGCTCACGATCCCGATATACCGTGCTAGCGAAAAGGGTTTGCTGACCTTTGTTTGCTACGTCTTGTATGCTTAGTGGACGCTAACAAGGCATCTAAGAAGCAAAAGGCCTGGGAGGTGGATCAACACCAAAGTATATAATTACAATAATGGAATTCAGACGACAGGAAACCGTCGATTAAAACTTTGTTCAAACCCTAAATTATATCGCTGTTTGTCTAAAGAGGCCAAGCACTAAACAGCATGCATTACAATTGGCGAACTTTGCTACTTACCTTGGTCTGCATCTGAACCAAATTTTAAAAGGACAATTGCTCCTAAGTAGTGTTCGATTGGTAGCGTCACTTACGAACGTTAAAGTGAACGGAATTCTTCAATTAAGGCAGGTACTCTAAACATTTGCGCGGGAGGAGCACACAGTTGATACGCAACGCATTTCTCGACATCTGAACTTATTTAAATAAACAAGGGCTGGACACTGGAAAACTAAATAAATGTTACAGCAAACCCTTTGCTTGTCGGAGCAGCACGTATGTGAATATTGCTCAGGATCCGTCTGTAACTAATAGGTAGATCATTACACGCTAAAGGATACCAGGCGTGAAGTTACGTCATACGGTCATAGTGTTACATAAAAATCTAGTCGAAGAAAAATGGTAAAATAACTCGGCATGGAGCATATTTTAAGGAAGGTTTTTATTACACGTTGGAACCGTAATATATGTTTATTTTACGTCTTAGAACAGGAGGTGACGTAACAAGTCGTGAGTGATGTTCCGAGATTTAAGTGCAAACATGTTCTACAAATGTTTATTTATCTTCCCGCGCCATAGTAGGTATACTCAATCATCAAAGTATTCATTACGATCCAATAATTTTGTGTTCGGTTTTTTGTGCCTTTTCTGTGATACCAAGTACGAATAACTTATAACTTACTAGCTCCGGCCACGGCTTCGCCCGCGAGGTATGTCGATAAAAACAATCCTATGTAAGGACATATGATTGTTTTTATCGACATACCTGGGCCTGGGATACAATCTGTCTCTCTGCCAAATTTTATCGAAATCCGTTCAGTGGTTTAGGCGTGAAAAGGTAACATACACACAGAGTTACTTTTGAATTTATAATATTAGTATGGATTCGTAGAATACTAACAAAATAAAAACGTTTTATTTTACGAGCCGGCATCGATAGCTAAAGCAAACTGAAAGCATCGCAAACATTCCAAACCAATAAAAGGCCACTGTATTCAAAAACCGTTTCAGGTACACAACATTACGTAATATGTATATTTATATCAGTTAAAATTTTATGTTTTTGGGGTTTCTTACTGGAAGTCCAAATCCGGCTCGAAAACCGAAGACCGGCATCGAAACAATGTCCTATTGCGAAGTCGCGGTCTTTGTGGAAGGTGGTACCACAGATTAATTTCAAGATACATAAGAGTGCTTCCATTCGTTAATTAAAACTGAATGTACACACAGCGCCATAAGCTGATTGCAGTGCACTATCAATTAAGTGGTTATTCAACAATAGTTACAGATAACGCCTTCCACGAAGACAGTGCAACATTCCGCTAGTGTTTTAGTTTTGTCGTGTACAGTGCAACATTCCGCTAGTGTTTTAGTTTTGTCGTGTACAGTGCAACATTGCGCTAGTGTTTTAGTTTTGTCGTGTACAGTGCAACATTCCGCTAGTGTTTTAGTTTTGTCGTGTACAGTGCAACATTCCGCTAGTGTTTTAGTTTTGTCGTGTACAGTGCAACATTGCGCTAGTGTTTTAGTTTTGTCGTGTACAGTGCAACATTCCGCTAGTGTTTTAGTTTTGTCGTGTACAGTGCAACATTGCGCTAGTGTTTTAGTTTTGTCGTGTACAGTGCAACATTCCGCTAGTGTTTTAGTTTTGTCGTGTACAGTGCAACATTCCGCTAGTGTTTTAGTTTTGTCGTGTACAGTGCAACATTGCGCTAGTGTTTTAGTTTTGTCGTGTACAGTGCAACATTCCGCTAGTGTTTTAGTTTTGTCGTGTACAGTGCAACATTGCGCCTAGTGTTTTAATTTTGTCGTGTACAGTGCAACATTCCGCTAGTGTTTTAGATTTGTCGTGTACAGTGTAACATTCCGCTAGTGATTTAGTTTTGTCGTGTACAGTGCAACATCGCGCTAGTGTTTTAATTTTGTCGTGTACAATGCAACATTCCGCTAGTGTTTTAGCTTTGTCGTGTACAGTGCAACATTGCGCTAGTGTTTTAGTTTTGTTGCGCAGTAATTACTTATTAGTGGGTAATTAGTGTGTATGAAAAAACTAAAACACTATAACCACTAGCGATTAGTAAGAAGAGTTGGGCGCGTCTTCGTAGATGGCACTATCTATAGTTACGACTCTGATGTCTACACGTATTTTCTATTAAGGTAGGTACGTCTTTACATAACAATTCTCAAGTACAGTGTAGGTGTGAATAAAACCAGTGCGTACTTGCGTGGCAGTGAGCGGAAGTGCCAGCGAGACGAGTCTGTTTTACTTTTGTCGGTCTAGACGCTTTCATGGCGCTCTTTTACAGTGTCGGCTCTAACCACTACGGCTACGTAGTGAATACTCACAGCAGTCACAGCACGAGTGTAAGGGAAATCGTATGTAAGTTTGCAGGAAATCTATTTGAAAGTTGCTCGTATTCCTTATATTAGAACAAGTTAGCCTTGAAAAGCCTTAATACCTTGAAAATTTTACAAAACAATTTCCGAACAGTAGTTTCATCTACCACAAGCTAAGAGAATTTGCCCTAATTCCAGCCGCCTATTTTGCCTGAAAATGCAAACAAGATGGTAGGTATAATATGTGGACCAGATTTTTAAAATAACTTCATGGACTATCCGGAACACAGATTTTAAATTCCACTTGACGATAAATAATGTAGGTTTATGTTATCTGAAATACCTATGTATTTAAAAAGCCGTTAATTGATACAGTTTTCCCACACATAAATACGTATAGAATCTTTGAATCTCTCTCAAACTATGTGTGGTGCTATTTATGATATAATCACTTGGGATTTGGGATAGGTTTATATAGGCATCTCCTCCAGCGCCCCAGTACTTATAGGTGTGTGTTTAAACGTTGTTAATTATTCGTAGTATGCCTGAGGGTCGCTGCCAAAATGTTTTACTATTGAAGCGCGAAGAACAATAAACTTTGTGCTAACATAAAGCCGACGGGGCACGGAGCCGCCGCCACTAACTTGAACTAACTTGCGAATTGATCATGTCAGGAATGTCCATGCTTCACAAGATTCATAAATCATAACATACACGTAGCATCCGAGTACATTGTTTGCAAACTAGAAAGTATTAGAATTCCGCCGCCAACTATTCGGGCCAAGTTAAACTAGTGCGCAAAATCCTAGCTTTAATATAATATATTTAATAATAATAATTTTATATAATTATATTAATTATTTATTTATATATTTTATATTATAAATGCGAAAGTAAGTTTGTTTGTTACCTTTTCACGCCTAAACCACTGAACCGATCATCCTGAAATTTTGCATATACGTTGTCAGGTGTACAGAAACGGACATATTAGGGTACTTTTATCCCAAAAAAAAGTGCTGTTCCCGAGGAAAACAACAATAACATTATTATGATAATAGATGGCGCCACGTGTCTTTTGAATCAAAATCAATTAACGTCTGTCGGGTCAGCTAGTATTTTATAAAATGTTCATAAAAGCTTTGAGAACGTTGTCGTATAGTATGATACGAGCAGTTATGATCTACATATTATTATAGGTGTCAATTTCTGAAAAGGGTGAAGATGTATTGCTGGCTCTTACACGATTTATAAATCAATATGAATGTATCTCTTATTTCACCCATTATGCACCATTATGTACCTACTTACCCCCACAAAATAAATAATGTTAAAGACACAAAAATAGGAATTTGAATGAAATATGGTGTGCTTTAGACATCTTTGTGGCAATGCTAATTTCTACACCGTGTCGAATACTAATGTAACGCCCCATATCGATTGCAAAGAGTGAACTTATATTAGCGATCCTGAGGCAGGATTTCTTCGAAGATTTTATACAAATCTTGAACAAGCATTTTCGCGAGCGACATTTAAATTGAGGACCATCGCTTTACGACAAATCCGAGCGATTTAACACTTAATTTCTTGCTAGCAAGACGTAAGACCTATTGAAGTCGGATATAATATAAGGGGAGTTTATGAACTTTACAGTAGTAATTTAGATGCAACATACAGGTAGACATACACATATTCAGGGTAGGGTGGGCTGGAGAGTCCGTGCCACCCAGAACTCAAGTTCAGGGTTTACTGAAGGGTCACCAAGGTTATAATTCCTACAGCTTATGATATGTGAAAATGAAAAAGACTGATAGCGGGACAAGAAGGCATTATTCAAATAGTATTACTTGGACGTAGCAGGTCGCGCGTGCCGTTCAAAAAAATCAATACTACCCGCACGCCCTGACTCGCTCGCGCTCGCAAGGACACCGAATAAACGGTTAACTAACTAAATGGTACTACAACTTACGTCACTAAATTCTTATCGAGTTCGGATTTGCACATCCCTGTTAGATCAAATCGCGGCCGTCTCTTTCTGGATATAAAATTAACGACTGACCGCTCATCCTTTTTGAATTTGTATGTTACGGGTAGGTACGTAATGAAGTCCATAACAGCTCGTGTGCGTCCATCGCTGAATGGTTATTGTTTCCCGAAGGTCTGAACACTGAACTAGGGGATATTAGTGTAATTAATACGTTTGGTAGGTGTGTTTGAGATTGTACTGTATTACCATCAATCATCAGATACCTAGTGGAGCAGCACGGTCCGGGAGGAGACACTTTCGTTAATCACATAGATGTGATTGTGCAACAGGGGTCAAAGGGCACAAGGGTTGCCGAACTTTCGTCAAGGACATACTATTCTTATATACAGCGAATATTGAAATGCAACCAAATCAAATAAGAACTAGTTCACGTTTGGCAAATAAATCTTAATCCGAAGTTTACGACGCCCACGTGGCTGTAAACTGCAGACACCGATTCGGATACATTTTCGTGTTACTATGACGTAACTTTTCCTTTTCGTCCAGAGTAGGTACGTCAATATGACGGGAAAATATGATTTTCATATTAGGAGTCACGATAGTCGTTTATCTATCGTAGCGAACGGAAGGGATATCGGTTAAGGGATGTGGACGGTATCCATTACCAGACGTAATGCCGCACTTCCTATTGGTGAAGTTACGAGTTTGTAATGCTGAGCTATATTATAGCGAGGTGTTACGTTGTTTGTGTCTTGCGGCGGGTGTCGGTAATACTTTGATCAGAAATGGCTTTCCCGACGCGGACGCTTTTGACGTATAAAGTCTTCGCGACGATTGATTAAAATAAACTAAAGGCTCGTACACACAGGCGCGACGCGACACGCGACACAAAGGCGCCGCAAGTCGCGCAACGAGCGGTGCCTTTGTGTCGCGTGTCGCGTCGCGCCTGTGTGTACGAGCCTTAATATTACGTGATACTGTTCCGAAATTATTATCCGAAATAAAGTTAAATTAATTGCGAAGTACCTACTTAACAAATATCCCACCAATTGGGATCTGAAATATTTTTGCAATTAAAATAAAACTTTACTGGAACCGAACGCAAAGTCAAATAAATTCCGTTTATTTCAGATAGCAAATCTTTCCCACAAAAGGAACTTACTCGATTTTCAGTACCAAGTACTACCAAGGTTTGAATTTTGAGCGGCAAATAGTGTCCGACTCATGGCTTTGGGCATTGCAGGTTGAGGATTGACGATTCTTTTTTGTTTTACAGTTCACCCGAAACTCCATGAAATGACGGGAAATTGCAGTCTTCAAAACTACGAAGATTATTAAACTTTTGCACTGGGTATTTCTACGTTCAAAAACCGGGCAAGAGCGAGTCGGACTCACGCACCGAGGGTTCCGTACCATCATGTTTTTAAAATAGTTGGGCAAACGTCATCTAAAACTATTCCAAATTCCAAGTTGACAGACACACTGAGTCTCACCATAAGGGTTCCGTTTTACCATTTTAGTGCAGAACCCAAAAAATCAATCGGTATCTTGGTAGGTAGGTTGTTCACTGGAAAATAAGATTTGTTCTTATTTTGTGAACAAGAACAAAAAGAAGATTATTTATTCGTAGAGTTTGGGGTCTTTTACAAATACATTTTGTCATTGACGATTTTTTTTTTTGTTGAAAGCCCTTAATAGTTTCTTAAACTCTTATACCTATTTTTGCCAGGTTAGTTCACGTCTATTCCCAAACACTTTGCACAACATATTCCGTCGTTCCTTGTATATCTGGATCGATTTATGTGAGCACCTAAGTAGGTCAAGAGCTCCACATTGATTCAATTTATAAATCTACTCTTGATTTTCTATTTACAAACATGTTATTCTGAGATGAACCGATAAGACTATAACCGGATTAGGTTGAGATGCTCCAGATACTCACGCGCTGGGATGCGCTCTGTTGGATTCTCAACGAAAGAAAATTTAGTGCGCGAAAAACTCATACCGCGATTTTATTACGCCCGTGCGGACATGGACTTATTCTGTAAAAATATCACCGTGAAAACTAAGATGAAATGATATTTAAGTGAGCTGTCATTTCACCTAATGCTAGGGATTGATTGACACAATCGACAGCTCACTTCACCTAGGTTTTCACGGTGCTATTTTTCCTATTCACATGGGCAGTACTCACAAACTTCATGTATGGACAGTGAAAAGAGGAGATTGGCAAAATCACCAAGCTTGGGCTGTGAATAAGAACCACAGTATGTTTTTGTATCAGCCGGTCGATTCCGTAAAAACCTCACCGTGAAAACTTAGGTGAAGTGAGTTTGTTTTTGCTAGGAATTGACACTATTGACAGCTCACTCCACGCTCACTTCACCCAAGTTTTCACGGTGAGATTTTTACAGAATAGCAACGCAGTATCGGTATAGTGATAGGTAAAATGCTCTCATTCATACTCTTCTACTCACCAACTACTATTTAACGGATTCCTAAATTCAAAACTAGGTAAATCCTAAACAGTTTATTAAAATAAATGCAGTCGGTACTGTGTATTATTCCAATCACTAAGTTAGTCATGTTTAAAGGCACAAATGTAAGTGGTCCTACCTAATAACAAATAAAATTAACAAAATATTATTACATTAATATAATTAAACAACTAACTTCAAACGGCATTAATTACATTAATATAATTAAAAAACTTAATAACAAATAAAATTAACAAAATATTATTACAGTAATATAATTAAACAACTAACTTCAAACGGCCACGTTTATTTTGCTTTAGGTATGAAGAGCAAAAACAACAACAAAGCATTGTTTTGTCGTTTTCCAAATTCATGGTTTGTTTGTCATTTCCCGCGCGGCCGCCTATATGTATAGTTTGCTGAACGAAGTTTGCCTGGAAACGAGAATATACGCGGTGGGTCCGTGACAAAAGAGGACTGTGTGGCGATGACTTTAGCGAATAATACCTTGTTTGTTTTGACCTGCATGCGGGTTGAGTTGTGGTTGCGGCTTGCCTTGCCGTATCTGCTTAGTTGTCAATCAACACATTTAAGGTTCCTACAAACAGGCGCGACACGCGATATAATCGCGCGCGACACAAAGGCACCGCTCGTTGCGCGACTTGCGGTGCCTTTGTGTGCCGTGCGATTTTATCGCGTGTCGCGCCTGTTTGAAGGAGCCTTTAAACAGGCTAATTTAAATTGATTTTATTCTAAATAGGTAAAAATAAATAAATCAGTCTACACATGTAATATTTACGGCCTGCTTCACCACCTTTCGTATTAATAATAACCTGCAGGTCATTGACCTACGAGTACATACAAATTATGTAAGAAATGTAATTCATCTTTAATAGATTCTAATTAGTGCATATCCGATCACTGAAACAAGCTTCAACTTGAAGATACAAACATCAATATACAATTACGTTGCGCACTTTAGCATCGATTTACATTTTGCTACAGCTGTTTTGTGTATAAAGTCCCGTCCGCATCATTATATTTGTTGGCACCGCACGACTGTCGTCCCAACGCTTCACATGTTACGTACGCGTACTTCATACTGTTCCTATCAGATCTAGGTTACCCCGTGATGCGATGACGATATATGGCATATTCGACGGGAATCTTTCCACTGCTTTTAACAGTAATAGTTCCATCCACACTACTAACTAGGTATGTATTTCAAAGGTCACGGTTCCCTCCCCGCAGATGAATAGCGTTTGCGTAAACCCAGTAATTAAAATAGTAACTAAGTTTTGTACCGCTGGACGTGTAAGGGTCTATGGATTAGCGGTGCAGAAACACAGTTGCTTAGGATTACATGTTCGGTTTTTGATTTTATTTTATACTAGCCTCTGCTCGCGACTTCGTTCGCGTGGAAATAGTACCACACCACAATGTACTAAAATAACAGCCACATTGTTATGAAACGTCCCGTTCCAAAATTAAGCAGAATGTCAGGACTGGTGACGCGGAAGCAAGGGACGTACAGATATCCGTGTGAGAAGCAACTCGTCCTGAGGTCGACACCCGCAGTCTTCAGTAGCAATTTCCCAGTGGTTGCAAATTTTTTAGTTATTAGTGAATTAATAAACGCTATATTATATGTTTTGCTGAAAGTGGACTAAAATAGCCGGTCTTATTATATGTCATGGTTGAGTGCTTAGCTTATGCATTCCACAGCAAACAAAGCAAGCTGAGAATTCTCCTATTACCTGCGAAAGGAGACAAATACCAGACAGTTATTCGCTTTAAATGAATATGCTGCAACTCTTCATTGAGCGTTTTCTATTAGGGCTGCGTAGCCCTTACAATGGGGCGCTGTAGCCGGGTGTCAAGAATGCTCTGGATTCCCGACCTGTTTAAAGTTATTGCGTTCCATGGCGCTCATTATGACGACGGTTCGCCAAGCCGCTGGACGGCCCCACTGCCAACGAAAATACAAAAAGAAAGCACTCCTAAGACCGCGCCGGGGGCGTAACTTGACCTATTCCGCTTTACCACACTTTTTAAAGTCCCATTTCATTTCAGACTTTTATTTTTTCAATTTAGACGAGGCAAAGTGGATTGTTTTAAGGATTATGAATTTAGCGTAATACAATCTACAGGTAGGTCGAGGTCAATTTTATTTCACTTTGTGACCAAGTTCAGAGGTTTTGTTAATTATAGCGGACATTACAACCAAACATTACCAAATATCTAGTTGTGTGAACAATGCTATCCATATACCTAAACCTACTACGATATTGGGGTATGGATAACTAAAAAAAAATTGAATTAGCCATATTTTTGTAAAGTTCAGAGGCAGATTTAATTATTTTCATGGACCAGTAGCTACTGGTATTCTCCAGGCGTTTTTGGTACGTCTTATAATTTATATTGCCAATGCCGAGACTGGTAAGAGACTTGTTGTCCTAGATTTTTTGGCAATTGCAGTAAAAATTCTGCTACATCAACCGTATTCGTCTCGATACAAAATCTGTTTCAGAAACTGAGCTTTGTGTTCCAAAAATTTATCAGACAAGAATTATAATTAGAGAGATAGTTACGTATTATCGGCAACACCCGAATAGTTTGGAAGTCTGTCTACATTCATCCCTGGTGATGGATACCAACACAAAACTGGAATTTGAATGAATTTTGGAACATTATTGGAAGCGAACTGACCACGCAAACTCAGAGAGTATAGTTTAGGAGGTCGAGGTCGGGATTTAAAATCATTACGGTAATCTTTCAAAGGCACTGGGGAAAATTGGAATGGTTTCAGCTGTTTTATTTTTGTTATATTTTTGTCAGTTTTCTCATTACGAGAAAATGAATGTCTTGTATTTGTCGTTATCTGGCAACCCGGACGGCAGTCCGGAGTGACTTGTTGTTTAGAAACCATACTGTTTGACTTTAAGACAATCCTGTATTTGTGCGACGAATAGACGGATTGAGTTGTAATGACTATTGTCTCTTCTATTATTGTTGACGAGGTTTTCTATTTACTGTGGTGGACTTTGGTTACGATACTGCTAAAATCATTGTTAATCAGGATGCCTACCATGATCTAATTAAAAACGATTCAAAAGCAAGACATTTCAGTTTAGGTTCTTAAACTGCATCGCTTAAAGTCGTACCATGAAGTCCATTACGCGCAGCGGCATTTGGATCGTTAAAGTGAATGAAAGATCGCAATTTGTGGCTGAACCGCGTTTGAAACGTTTTTGGTGAAAAAGAGACAACGCTATTATTATCAAATAAGTTTGTTTCGCGCACATTGTAGTGTCAGACACGTTCAGAAGCAAGTAACATTTTATTTGTTCTTAACTCCGTATCATTACTTTAAAGTAAAACAGACACTCAACAGTTGTTTTTAAGATTCCACGTTAATACGGTAAATATTGTTAAAATAATTCTTAGTCAAAGTAGATATTTATTTACCATTTGGCATTTATTAGACGAAAAAATATTTATATTTCGACGTAATAAAACAATGTTTCTGTTTCGAACGTACCAGAGTAAAAAAAGTTGTAAAAAAACAAATGCGGTTAAAAATGTATGTAAAATACGTATTTTAGACTTTAAAAGAAAGATTAAAGTACACTTACACTGGTTTTTGTAAAATTCCACTAAAAAACTTTGTTTTCGCCAATAATTCACCAAACGTTTCAGTTTATGTTAGAGAAATAGTAACTTTTATTGAATCGCTTATTTTGACAGTTAGCGTTTCAGTTTAGGTTGCTCTATGGATGTCATGGTACCAAATACAGTACAAAATTGAATGAATGAAACCAAAACTTGCGACTCAGTTTGGGACAATCGCTGTCAGATGTCACGGCCTAAATTGAATCGTTAAACTGACTTCATGGTACGAATTAGACGAACAGTTCAGTTTAGGTCCTAAAATGGATCGCGTTAAGAGGTGGTGGTAAGACTACAGTCTATTTTTACGACATTTGCTACACCAAAACTTTAACTATGATACGAATCATAGATATAAGAAAGAAGGAGATATGCCCGGTAGTTGAAAATGTATCGGAACCTGGTGTAGCTAGGTTGTCCCCACCACCGCGCCACTACTAAACAATAGTTCAGTAAAAGCAACAGATACAAAGTCTTTCACCCGCACAAGTGTCGATCCCGTGGGAATATCGGGATAAAAACTATCCTGTCCTTACCCGGGATGCAATCTATCGCTCTGCCTAATTTTATCGAAATCCGTTTAGTGGTTTAGGCGTGAAAAGGTAACATACAGACAGACAGACAAAAATACAGACAGAGTTACTTTCGCCTTTATAATATTAGCATGGATGGATATACTATGGATTATTCGTTAGTGAATGACTAAATCTGAAAGTTAAGGATTATTCTATTTTATTATTGTACTAAAAAAAAATTGTCAGCTTCCAGTCTAAACAGCTACAGCTGAATACCAGTTATTTTACATTGAGCGATTGCCTATCTGACCGCCGCATCCCAGTTACTGGGTAACACAATACCCCTTGGTAAGACTGCTTGTAAGACATTAGGGCTTCTGACTACCCGTAACAACTGTCAAAGATCTATGAATCTGTCTGCACCGAGGCAAGCCTGACGAGTTTATTATAATCAATTGATAATTTGATAACCAAGTCAACAGCAGTGTTGCGTTGCTAATAGAATCCGCAGGAATCGGAGCCTGAAGTAGATCAGAAAAGTGTATGCACGAAATTACTGCCTCGGTCGGTGTAACATGATTTGCAACGACCACATGAACAAAGGCAGCCCCGACAATGGCCCATTGCGTCCCTTCGTCATATCGGCAGAGTCCGCACTGTGTTGTCTTAGCGCTTTTATGCCCGCACATGAAAGCGCTTAGATCGAGTTACCTGAGCTGTACCGACGCAATTAAAACGGGAAGTTTCATTGTTCAGTATTCCTTTTTCAGCATAAAATATTTATAGAAGATACTTATCGTTTACGTCTCAGATATTTTATATTCATAGCGAAATAATACTCGACAGATCATGCAGCAGTTTATTTAGAGTTATACTATAATACTACCAGCTAAAACCCTAGATTTTTTTAGGAGTTGAGTAGAATACCTTATACCTGTGTTAAATACGTAGGTAGGTACTTTGAATTAATATTGGTTTGAATACTGTCTAAAAATATTTTCCGACTTTTTTATTCAAACCATTTTTTTTTTTTTATTCGAAATGGGTTTGCTCTTGACTCTAATCTAGGTCAGAGATGACACAGATAAAGTCTACGATGGAGTGAGCTTACCCAGAAGAAGCCTGTTCACTCTTACTTTGAAGAGATTCGGGTTGTATTCACTCGGAAACACAAACGCAGGTAGAGAGTTCCACTCTTTTGCTGTGCGCATTATAAAGGACATTTGAAAACGCTTAGTGCGAATTGGTGGAATAGCAACTAGGCAGGGAAGGTAACTTGCAGTGCGTCTGGATGTCCGAAGGTAGAAGGGGGCCGGTGGAATGAGGTCGTGGAGTTCTTGGGCACACTCACCGAAGTACAATCTGTAGAAGACCGACAAGCAGGCAACCTTGCGGCGATGAGCCAAGCTGTGAAGCTTGGCATCCACCAGTTTTACGTCGCCAATGAGCCTCTTAGCTCTGCGTTCCACCGAGTCAAGCGCGGCAAGTTGGTATTTCGCTGAGCCATCCCAAAGATGATCCCATGATGTCACAAAGCAGATTTCAAAACATAGAGTTATTATAAAAAATGAAAGCACTTGGTTTCTGAAGCCTGCACGCAGTTTGACACGAATACTTCCGGATAGAGACTGCAGATAGCCTCGTTTGACGAAGGCACGTCCTTAGTTCCCAACTCCTTACAGGAGGCTGATATTACCACTTAAAATGGTTTATGAAACTTTAGTGTTTGCGCCGACGGCGACGGCTGCAATCAGAATAAGTAATCAAATATACCCCTTCGCAAGTTAGGTATGCCTTACATCTCCACGGAGCATAGTTTAAATTGCATTAGTATCTTATTCACCAAACGTGCTAAATGCGCGACTTGTAACCGTATGTGTTAAATGGCGTTAACTCGCACGTTTTATATTTACTCGTTTGCCTGAAATGTAAACGCAACGCAACGCCAGTCACAAAAAATATGGCAAACGCCAAAATATTTGATAACGTTGAAATATCAGCTACAGACAGGTCATTCAACAGTCGAGTCGGTAATGGTAAGGGTGGGGGGAAAAACTTCGATTCCAACTTTATCGGTTCTTGCATTATGTTTATTTTTTCATATTGTAATATACCTATAGGACATTCAAATATTGAGTTTATATGATCTGACTGAGATCAATTCACAAATGTACTGAGGTTTTATTGTTCGTATTAAATGGTATTAATTTTTACTATTTCACTGTTCACAATTAATCGTTTAAATAATTGCTAAGCGTATTGCGTAAGCGGGCTCGTGGCTAAGTAATAACACATCCTTGCCGCAGTTGGTCCGTGGATGGGTATCTTTACATACCAAGACCTGTCCGTGCTTTGGAAAGCACGTTAAGCGGTTGGTCCCGGCTGTCGTTCGTAGATCTTTGATTGTCACGGGTCGTCAGAAGCCCGAATGTCTGTCAACCAGTCTTACCAAGAAGTATCGTATTACCAAAACACCGGGTTGTGAAGGTCAGATAGGCAGTCGTTCCATGTAAAGTACTGGTATTCAGCTGCATCCGGTTATACTGGAAGTCGACTCCAACAAGTTGGGAAAAGGCTAGGCAGATGGAATTAATCCTTTAAATGAGCTTCTTGGGAACGCATTTCAGTCACCACAATTAAATCTGAAGATTGTAGAAGACGCTGGTGCGAAGGAATGGCAATATTATGTGAATTACAAAGCAGTGTGCATTGTGTGGCACATTCCGATGTCGGGTAAACTGTGTAAACGCAATAGAATTAATGCGACGCCCGTAGGACGTAGGTGTATGTACACTGTTACTCGTGTCGACCGATGTTTGTGCATTTCATTTGCTTTAGTCCGTCTCTGTCTGTGTACTAAGTGTTACACTGGGACCATTCCGTATTATGGAAATATCACGATCAAAAATACACCCCGTACCCAATTTAGAACGCGTAGATTCAGCATGCCTAGTAGACATTTTAAAATTAATTGCCTCAACATTTGTAGCATAATCTAATAAAGGACCCAAGACATAATTAGGAACGTAAAGAAAAAGAAAATAAACAGGAATAAAGAAGGAGGGGGCGAGGAGGGGGGAGGGACAATAAAGAGTATTCTATCTATTTATCTAACGTATTTTTCAGTGGTCGCCATAATTTACTACGTCTTTATCAAAGTGAAATTGTGATAAGTATTCCAGGAGAACTGTCATTCAGCTTGTAGATAGGAGTATCGATCCCTGTGTTGTGGGTTGGGCCACTTAATCGCGCTGAACAGACATCAATAAAGTTAACTACCGTAGGAACAGTTCTCTAGGTCTTTATACTGATGGCGAACTATTTAACAGTTACACAAGCGTGCAATTGTAAATATTAAGGCACCCGTACAGCAACATGATTACACACAGTTTGCTTTTAGAAGAACTGTAACATTACTCTTACATTCAATGCCTCAAATAATGTCTTCTTGAACCTTTTCCCATTTAAGGGGGATTTTTCATTGTATTCTAATGAAACTATGCGGCTATCCCTACATAAGAGGTACTCACTCTTCAGGTAGACTCGGGGCTCCGTCCTCTTGTCCCGGGGCATTCACATGGTACACGCAGAAGTTTTCCAAAAGGGCCCTCATGTCCACGAAGTTGAAGAATGGTTGGAAGCAAACATCTGTGGACACATAAAACAAATTAGACTTTATAACAAAGTCACAAGACATAAAATTACGTCAGCATAGCTACAGAATACATTGCTTGATTAATAGGTAATGAATTTAACAACATTGTATGGGAGATACGTTTACCGCTCTGAATAGAAATCACAAATACATATGAGTTAGAAAAACTTAAGCTTAGCTAAACGTTACGCTCGCTCGTGTGTATCTAATCAAGGAGTTGTGTGAGCGTTGTGATAACTCTAGGCACTTAGTAAAGAGAGGTTATCTAACAACAAAAGTTTCTTGTATTATTTGCGTAGCGTTTACATTAATTTGTGTATAATTAAAATTAAATTGCAATCGCTCAATGATAATAACTATTTTGACAGTTTGAGCAAAGCTTATTGTTACGAAATCGCAATGCAGTATTCGTGAACTCGCCTTACGCCGTATTACAATGGTACGTATGTTCGCGTTGCAGGTCGCAAGCATGCTTTTAGCGACAATTTTGAGAGGCATACTTCTATCACAATACGAACACCATTATTATTATTACAAATACCATTGTTTCTGTTGCTACCGCCATACTTCATATGCAAATGTGGAACGATAGGTAGACGCTGGGCATTCAAACAACTAAAATAATTCAACCATTTTGTCTATTTTTCTACTACCCCCGTTGTACATGAAAAAAACATTTATTATCCTGTTACTTTGTTAGAGTCAGTTTTATTAATGTAAATAATGTAGGAAATGAAATTGCCTGAGTACTTATTTTTGTTAAATTAGACAAACCAGCGACCAAAAGAGGATTACGGACAGACAACATAATGTTGTGGTCAAAGCTCTAGTGGGCGCCAAAATAAGGCTGAGATTGCTTTGTTAACACAACTACTTCTTTTAATTGATTATAAAAGTGACTTAACAATTTTATTAATAAAAAAGGACACTTCACGAGTCCAAACATAACCATTACATAAGCAATTAACCATGATAACTATGTCATGGGAATTTAAACACGTCCGCGTTGTGACAGTTTCCACTTTCATCAATTACTTTCCTTTATAAAAGAGTTTTTCTATTGCTTTTAAATCCCTTGACTATTTAACATGGGTCTGCAAAACTCTGAAAGGTTAAAAACCGTCAGCCTTTTATTTTATGAGTGTCAAGGGAAAACACCCCCAATTATTACATTTTGATGACTACAGTCCGGCCGTCGCACATAGGGGTTTTTTGCTGATCTAGCCGGTCAAAATTATTTATTTAGTTTTTTTACTCCAGGAAGTTGCCCTGGTTAACTATAAGCTATAATTTTCTTTTTTAATGAATAATGACTAAAAATATTGGGAAAAATATAATAAAAATATATTTTAGTAATTTATAACTTCCATGTTTATTATTTTCTTAAACAAAATGTTATAAAATTGATGTAATTATAATGATGATGAGTTCCATGGTTCTTCATCATCCTTATCACTTTCAGTGCCTCCAGAACCCTCCTCCAAATCAAAATCTGAATTTTCTGATAGTCTGAACTTTTTTGATAGTTAAATTGTTGAATTCTTTCGATGATGCTCCACAAATGTAGCACCTCATTGTTGACGCGGTCTGTGTGGCAGCATTACATAGCATGTATCAACACATCATTATCCGCTGTAATACGTAAGGTTTCAGTTTTCCTTTTACTTCTTTCGCTTAGCTCATTAAATGGTTTTGATGGTCGACCTGCACTTTTAGGCTGCGCTCTCGGTATTTCGAAAGTTTTTTTCGCCATTCGTCATTATTACGAAGAAATCTGGCTTCCGTTTTATCAGCTTTTTTCCACCTTTGTTTAAATTCCGACTTAATATGCGAAAACTTGTGCTTCAACGCTTTTAATTCATCTTCGGAATATTTTTTGCTGGATAAAATCCAATTTTCCAAGTAATTTAATTTTTCTTCAAAATTAGGCAAATTTTGCTCTTTCATTTTATTAAAAAGTGATCTACGCTAACACCTGAGTGAACAGGTGACCCTGAAACCAAATAATTACGAAGGTAATATAGTGTAAATTCCAAATAAAGTTTTTTTTTTTTTGGTCTGTCACCTCTGGTAAAAAAGGGTGCGGGTATGAACGGCTACTTAGGCCATAATAATTTTATATAAACTATAACCTGTCGTTATCAATTAACATTATAACCGGGAAGAAACCGGAAATACAACAAAAACCTTTTTAAACTTAAAATTGGGTTAGAAATTTTGAGAATTTTAAATTATATTTTCGAACGTCAAATAGCAACATCCTTTTTATAAAAATACAATATCATATTTTAACAATATGCATTCTTACCTTCTTGATTCATATCCATAATAATATTTCGAAAGAAATTAGTAGTCACGAAAATATTTAACTTTTTGTCAGATACTATCACACTTAGGAAACGCATAAGATACGTGCAGTTGAAGCGATGATTAATTTGCGACAAAACAAGAGCCCAGGGGCATCCGATAAGAGACCGGGACGGGTTGGCTATTGTTCTCTAGTCATTCGAGAACTATAAGAACCAGTTTTTTTTTATCTGCGACAACTTCTTATAAATTGATTTTTGGCCGACTAGATCAGCAAAAAACCCTTATGTGCGTCGTCGAGAGAATGCGTTCTTCACACAGGTCAGTTTCGTACTAACGAACACGTGATTTGCAAATTTGAACTCTATTAGTTACTAGAACTGTCGCACTGACAGTTGTCAGGAAGAAAATTATAATTTACTGTACGGCTGTCGAGAGAATAAAGGCTACTTACTACAAACAGGCACGACACGCGATATAATCGCGCGCGACACAAAGGCACCGCTCGTTGCGCGACTTGCGGTGCCTTTGTGTCGCGTGTCGTGTCGCGCTTGTTTGAAGGAGCCTTACCTAAAGGCTCCTGCAAACAGGCGCGACGCGCGACACGAATCGCGCGCGACACAAAGGCACCGCTCGTTGCGCGACTTGCGGTGCCTTTATGTCGCGCGTGATTTTATCGCATGACGCGCCTGTTTGAAGGAGTCTTTACGCATTCTTTCGACAGCCGGGAGTAACTTGCATTTAGGTCAGTAACAATAGGGTGTACAAGTAAGAATAGTCTCACAGGTAAATTCATTTTCTTCAAAAGTGGTAAATATTGATTTCTTATTGCAACAGTCAAACCTATTTATTACTAATACTAATATTGAAACAAAAATAAATCGAAGTTCATTTATTTCATACTACAACGAGCAATTCCACTTGTCTGTAAGCGGCTTATGTCCAGCATTGGACTTAGTAATTGTAAAATTGTGCTTTAAAATTTGTTACAGCATTGCGAATCGAAATGGACTCGATCAACAATCTAAGTTTTTCTATTGGTTGACATCGTCAGAAAATGTGGTCAATGTGGTATTGGCTCTATAAACCCCAACTGTAAATTTCAGCTGGAGAAAGAGTTCTTAAGGAATGTTTATTTCCGGACGTACTTGCCCGGATAATAGGTGTAAAAGTAGTTAAACGACGTAAAATGCTTCCTTGTAAAATAAAATAATAACACAATCTCGACGCTCATGTCCCGTGGGCATCACACTATTATTCTCTTTCAGAGCTTTGTAAATATTTTCCAGCTTGTAACAAAATGCACAGTATTTAATCAGTATCACACATGACATATTATAAATTAATGTCGTTTGTCATGAATGCAGTCATGACACAGACATGCCTGTGTGATCACGTTGTTCTTCTAAACTGTGTAACGGATTTTGATGTCGTTTTCAACATCATTTAGATAATTTATACTGGAAGGTTTATGTGTATGTACAATTGTTGTCAAGTCGTAAAAACCGTGCAAAGTAGAGGCGGGTCGCTACTTTGATTTATTATAGTTCAGATGGGAGAAAGGTATTTACTATTTACTGAAACGGTAAATTCATTTATTAAAAGAAAAAAAAAAAACTAGCGTATTGTATTTTATTAACACAGCGAAGACCGTAGACTTTTTAAATTCGTTATTCAGAGAACCGGATGATTATGAACAGCCAGGGGCAGTTGGAGGCTGATGTACCTATGTATTCATAAAATAAGAACATTATTTTTCTAGGAGAACGTTAGTAGTCTGAGTCGTATTCAAGGATGATTTATTTAAACGGTTACACATGTCGTACTCAGATCTCGTTATTTCTGCTCAATGGAGGTTGTTACTCCTAATACAAACGCGTAGGTGCAGTGCTTTGATTAGCATTCCTTTAGCTTGCTAATTGTTTCTTTCAACAGGTAACTACGATAGGTACCCCAACCTATCGTAACTCATTGTACAGACACCAGCACATCAAGTTACTACAATCTGTCAGATTTCTTTAATAGATTTTCAACTTTATCACTAAAGCATAAGGTTCAAAGTTGATTACGAAAATTTGACAGTTTCGGGTAGGTTGATGTGCTGGTGTCCGTACCTGTTGAAAGAAACAAATGGCTAGCTACGGTTTGATTCTGTAATTGGATATGGATAACAGCAACTAATTCTTAGTTTCAAAATTTTGCTCATTTCGTCTTATCGACAATGGGCCATGTATGAAAATATTAAATTGTCTCGATTTTTTTTCTGCACTTATGAATAAGCTAATACTATCTACAAAAAAAGTATCAGATTTATCTGATTAGTATTTCCAGAGAAATAAATTAAATTCTGTTAGAGGCGGCCATCGACAGTAACCCACGGATTTTTATTCAATTTCCTTAGACGACCCTCACGCTTTGAATAAAATAAAGATAAATCGTATCGTAATCGTAAAGATATATCCATAAAATCGCAAACAAACACAAAGCAAGAGGTGAAAAGTGAGGTTATGTTATGACAAATTGACAAGTTATGATGGATGGGATGGATGTCAGACGGTACAGATTATCTACAGTTTTTACTTTTTAATTGAGTAGGCTAAGGAAATTGAATAAAAATCCGTGGGTTACTGTCGATGGCCGCCTCTAACAGAATTTAATTTATTTCTCTGGAAATACTAATCAGATAAATCTGATACTTTTTTTGTAGATAGTATTAGCTTATTCATAAGTGCAGAAAAAAAATCGAGACAATTTAATATTTTCATACATGACCCATTAGGCAGGAAACTCGCAAGTCTAACTGTTTCACGAGTTTGTCAGCTATAACTGAAAGTGCCGCTGAAACTGGCGACGTTACGTCTGCGACCTATTTGCGGTGAACAGCGCAAAAATGTAAGTTCAAAATTGAGCAATAATGAGTAACTACGTAAAACGCAAAGAAACGAATGTGTGACAACACCGATCTTATGTTACATAAAATGTTACTGTTATACAACAACGTTTTTTTTCCTTTTTGAATTGCCTTTATTTAATCTACCAGACTGTGCGACAGCAAAGACAGGGTTGTGTTTTTTTAGGGTTCGGTACCCAAAGGGTGTCAACGGGACCCTCTTCCTAAGGCTCCGCTGTCCGTCCATCTGTCACTGGGCTGTATCTTTTAAACCGTAACTGGTTTTTATAGAATGTGTGCTATTACGACCGCTATAACGAAAAAATAATTTAAAAACGAAAGGTTTTCCCTTAAAAGAAAGTGTTATTAAAAAAATAGGTGTTAGAATTTTGTACGTTGCGCGTTGTTACGGAACCTTCGTGTCCGATTCACATTTGGCCACTTTATTTAAGTTAGTTATCAACATAGTGGTTCTTAAAATCATAATTATAAAGGCGAAAGTTTGTGAAAGTGTTTGTATATTTGTTACTTCTTCACGCAAAAATGGCTGAACGGATTTGGATGAAATTTGGCACACAGATAGTTTATAACCAGGATTAACACATAGGATACTTTATATCCCGATATTACCACGGAATCGACACTTATGCGGTCGAAACCGCAGGGCGCAGCTACTTCACTGAAAAAAAAAGAATGATTGATTTTACTAAATTCCGCGTAAATTTTATCAAATCCGCGGGTTATATAGGTCCTACACACGAAATTGTTGATTTTACCAAATAGAACTGGTTGATTATGAAAATCAACAAAGTGGATTTTGTTAAATTCACTCTTGTTATAGTAAAATTAACTATGAAAAGGTAAAATTAACTATGAAAAGGTAAAATTAACTATAAAAAGGTAAAATTAACTATGAAAATGGTTGACTATGGCAGTTCATTACTCAACCTACGCTACTTTAGTACATTCAACAATTCTTTTTTTATCACACCTGCTCTGAAAATACATACTAATTATACCAATTAGAGGGAAGAAACGCCTTTATCCCGCCCTTCAAATCCTTTCATCCCAAGGTATGGAAGTTTGTATGAAAATCCTTCCGGCCCAAGGGTGGGAAATATGTATGAAATTCCATTACATACCCGGTTTTTCTTTTTTTTAATTTGTCAGCAGTCATACTGCCTTTAACTGTCTACTAATTAAATTTCAAGTAAATTGTTACTGGCCACATACAGTTTTTTTTTTTTACCAGTTACCAACCTCCTTGGTGCATACAGAAAATTAAAAACGAAATTATTTATATAGCTGCACTTTTAGAGTTTTTGGCGGGATTTCTTCGAGTGAAGTCTAGTTGGCTGTTTTAATTATTCGCAAATTGATTCCTAGTGGATATTGTGATGTAAAATTGGTGTAGTTTTGTATCTCAAGTGTCTGCGCAACTGGACAATATGTGGAATCATTGAAACAGACGCGATCCCGGTAAAATGGAGCTGAGAATTTTTTTGTAGTTTTGGCTACCTCAGCGAAGTTTACAGGGAAACTTGATTCGATACATTTGCTGCCAAATACTCCTAATACATTAGAATGTGTACACGCATATTCTAATGTCATGTTAGACTAAAAAAAAAATAGTAACTGATGACTAGGCAGCATGGTCTCAGACCTTAGCCTTTAAAAAAAAAAAAGCTGCACTTTTAATAATTGTACTTTTAACTAAATATAAACATTTCTATGCATTTATGTCCATAATTTTCCTCGTAGGTGTAATAAAAAGCACTATACATCCCTCAGGATAAAGTACAGTTCCATACCTCAAATGGTTTGCGCCCCTCGCAAGCTCGTGGCGCAAATGCCATAATCTCGGTATGGAACTGTCACTTTCTTCCCTCTGAAGTAATGTACTATTTTTCAGTGTTGACTAATAAAGGCTTTGGAGTAACAAAGACCATCAGAAACGATCGATAGAAATTCAGAGAGATAGAAATTTTCATAAATAAAATTGTATTCTTAAAGATATTTTTTTCGTTTTCTTTAAGACGATATAATAGGTATCATGTTTATTTTTAGACTGTAATACATATCAAAGCGTTTATCAATTTCTTGATCGACGTGTAATGTGAAATGTATGCAGGCGAAGTAAGGTAAAAATGTAAATCAGTACAAATCAATATGCATACGGGTGAAATTGAAAACACGACGAAGCTCGGCCATTTTGTAAGACAGTTTACGTCCCATTCTTTTTCGTTACGACGACACGTTTTTATTAGAACGAGTGTCGTGATCTCGCCATCTTCGATATGTATCCACATAACCATATAGATGTGTTGTACATAGATATATCGAGTAGTAGCTACGTTTTCTATGTTATTAGGTCAATAAACGTACACGAATTCAAAAGTCATTTCATTCAAATTCATTCATTTCATTCATCATCAAGCATTGACAAACGAGTTACGGAGTGAATCCATGTTCAAAAACTATACAGGTATCTACTTACTACATAAGTACTAGTATATTATATTTCTTATATACCTACTATACATAACATACAATATGTAAATCCCATGATTGAGTGAATCCGGGGAAAAGGTACTTATTACAGAATATTGTATTTGCCTCGTTAGTGAGAAAACATGTTTTGAATCCGAAACGCTTATTCTCGTTAAATCATTAATTTCATCAATTACTATGAAAAGAGGAACATCAGAAATCCCAAAAGCCTTGCCCCTCGCTATTTGAACAATAATTATTGAGTTGAGTAAAACTGAAAATATCGATTTATCATTAAAATTAAGTCGGGCGGCCCTGTCGCCTGGGCCATGCTCCCGATAGCAATGCAATCAAATTACGTAAACGGATACTATGTCCACAGTATGGGCAGCCGCGGACTTACCTACCCATAACCTAAGTACATAATAAGGGCATTATGGCCAGTTAACGACAACGCGTTTAATTAACTGTCTGCAGATTGAATAATTGCCTCCACGGTGTACAAAGATAGTTAATGTACTATAAACGTTTCTACTTTAATTAAAAATTCACGCGGTGTTATTGTGCCTACAATTTAAAGTATTTTAATTCAGTCAATTCAAATCTTTACAGTACCTTTGTAATTTGTGGCGGGCTCTCCGTCCCACATTCTTGTTGCTGCATATTTTTATTACAAACAGGTAAGGTATTTAGATTTAGACAATTATTATAATAAATGCATATTTGCAGCAGACATTTTTATATTGAAGCGGATTTACATTTATTTTACAGCATCCTTATCTCTCGTCTTCCATTCGCACCTAATCGTAAAGGCATAAAGTGCCATTTATGTGTTTCATCACTCGCTATAATATATCAACTGGCCAATTTGGAGGTTCACAAGCATTTACAAGTGTGACTGGTTCGAATATTGCTATATTTGTGTACTGTACATGAAAGCTTATATTTACAAAATATATTGCTTATAATGCTGACTACAATTTTAATTACGGCAGGAACAGCGTGGTAGCGTAAATTTCAGACGTAAGAGCAGGCCATACACCAATGCCTATCATTTAATTTATCGTGCAATTTTGTCAGATAGCTAGCATAAAGGCTCCTTCAAACAGGCGCGACACGACACGAGACACAAAGGCACCGCATGTCGCGCAACGAGCGGTGCCTTTGTGTCGCGCGCGATTATATCGCGTGTCGCGCCTGTTTGTAGGAGCCTTAAGACCAAAAACTAAACGACACCTCTATAATGTGGTTTAATTTTCGGTTCAAAATAGTGTTGTTGTGGTTTAATTGCCTTTGCAATTAATTAAACAACGTTTTTGTTTTACTTATCGCTTAAAGTCAAGTGAACCCGGCGGCCAAGCGACTGATAGCAGGAGCAGAATTACGTTAATTTCGCTGTATTTTCATAAAGTTTCAAAGGAGACTCGACCTATTTTTCTACGATATTTAATTTGAACGTATCCCAGTTACGCATGCCCAGTGTGCCATTAAACACATTAGAGAGAAAATGAAAATACTGTCGCTACTCTGTAAACAAACACGCTTCGGTACGGAGGCGGAGCCACACACATCTACATAGCTTTTCTAACAATACATTGTATGAATATTATTTAAATATTTGACGCAACTTTCTTACGAGTTTTATTACAAACAACAAAATAGTCATGCCGGAGTACCTACATACATATTTGACGTGTTCCCGTGTTAGTAAAGTTATCCTGTCACAAAACTATACACACACATAACAAGGTTCTTGAAACAACAAGTATTGGCTTAAAATAATGCGTTATTCGTACGAAACTTTGTCATTTCTTGCGACCACGTAAAGTCGAACAAAGAATTTTCATTTTCTACAACAAGAGTGTAAACTTCATATAAGCTAGGACGAAGGAGGGTGGGCTGGTGTAATATATCGTCCGAGTGCATCGGGCGGCTCCAACAATCTTAAAGGAAGATATTCCTTAGTCGCTGTGCCTGTCTCCCCATCTAAGTATGTCGTAGGTACCTTACACAAGTTGTATTAATATTCTGTAAGTTGATAGGTACTGTGCCGTACCTACTTATTTTAAGCATCGAAATATTGAAACAATCTCAAAACGAGCCAGCCGATAAACTAATGAGAATTTGATAAGGAATGATAAACTAAATAATGCTTTGAGTATTATAACGTAGGTACATAATGTGAATGTTGGATTATTTAGCTAGTAAAGAATCCAGAAAGTCTCAGTGAAGGAAAGTTTTATGGACAGAGAAACGAACAGTAAAGAAAGGTTATACCGTACTTCATAAATTGCAACGACACGGTAATTTAGTACAAAGCTGGAAGCAAAAAGCCTCCACTACAATAACGATAAAAACCATTTCAGTAATAAACCAATTCGGGGTAGTGACCCAAAAACCGAGCGAAGGAGTAGCATTCAGCATTCTCAACGCGTTTTAAAACTCATATAAACATAAAATATCACTATTCAATATCACACGCTGATAATAACATGTTAAGGCCAGGATCTTCGAGCGTAGTAGGCATTTAGCGTTACCTCCGTCCTCGCGTGGCAAATGCCGCGAAAGCGCAGTTCGAATGAACTCGCTGACCCCTGTCACGGTTAATTTTATAAGTAATAGTATTGTGAATCGGCCCTATTCTTGAAATATAGGGCTGCTCGTCTACAGTATTTTTATTTCATCATCCTACTTTAGTATCTTTCTAGTTTTGTGATTGTAAATATTATATTTTTAACCGACTTCAAAAAAGGCGGAGGTTCTCAATTCGGATATTTCTATTTTTTTTTAATGTATGTTAGGGCATAACTCCATCGTAAATAGACAGATTTGCAATTCTTTTTTGAAGTGAAAACTTCTTTAGCATCGTTGTGATTTGAAAATTTTATGAAACGAAAAAGCAACAGTAAAAAGAGACATGAGATTTAACGTGGGAGAAAATGAGATAGGAAGCATTATACAGTGTTTTTGTTTTTTATTATTACAAATGACATCACATTTAATCCTATGCTACTAATTTGTGGTGATGATGATGATGAGGATGATGGTGATGGTGATGGCGATGGTGATGGCGATGATGATGATGGCGATGGTGATGGCGGTGGCGATGGTGATGGCGATGGTGATGATGGCGATGATGATTATTAATGTAATGACTGTGCCTTCTCAGTATATTTATGAAAATCTTTTATATGCCCATAAAAACATAAAATTGTTCAAAAAATACAGTGATATCCATAATATAAATACTAGAAACAAACACAAATATGTTGTACCTACAACAAGGCTCAAGAAAATAGGTGGCTCGTTCAGATGCCAATGTATACACTTTTATAATAAACTACCAAGCCACGTTCAAGATCTAAGCCTTAATAAATTTAAATCGTTCATTAAACGTAAGTTGTGCCAGAAAGCCTTTTATACCGTTAAAGATTATATTGAGGATACAAAGGCTTGGGATTGAGTTGCTTCCAATTTCTGCATTTTGAGTGTTTTTGATGTTTTTTTTTTATATACACATTGACATTAATGATTTTTTTTTAACTGACATTTGCTTACTTTTTAAAGTATTATATTATTTTAATTATTGTGAATGTGAAGACGATGTGGGTCATTTAATTTAGGCATTTTATATTATTATTATTCTCTCTATGGTCTGGCAGTTTGAGTAATTTATGTGGCCTACCCAAATGTCCTTTCTTTGGTATTGTTCGTCGAATCGTTGAGCTCCTTAAGTCTTGAGTTGAGCTGCATGATTTCTGACAAATGCGTGCACTGACTGGACAGGTCCTCTCAATCTGTGTGGTTCTTTCCTCAAAAGACCATCTCAGACATCGACCTACATGGTCTTCATATAACTTGACCAAGATTATGTCTGGACTTTAAAAGAGACTATGACCTCTGAGTTTGTTTCGGCCTTTCTTCTCAGAGTAGTCAGATAGGAAACGCCGACCTCATCTAGTTTAAAAAATTTATGATTTACGTGTAAAAGTGTTTGTGCAAACCTACTTACAGAAATAAAATCATTTATCATTTATCATGATGATGGTGATGGCGATGGTGATGGTGATGGTGATGGCGATGGTGATGGCGATGATGGTGGTGATGCGATGGTGATGGCGATGGTGATGGCGATGTTGATGATGGTGATGGTGATGGCGATGGTGATGGCGATAGCGATGGTGATGGTGATGGTGATAGTGATGGTGATGGTGAAGGATGGATGGATGGATGTTCTTTAGCATCGTTGTGATTTGAAAGTTTATGAAACGAAAAAGCGACAGTAAAAAGAGACATGTAAATTCATAAGATTTAACGTGGGAGAAAATGAGATAGGAAGCATTATACAGTGTTTTTGAAGGTTTCCCTTCTACCACGTGTGAATTGCACCCATGCTGTTTTTTTATTTTTGTAAAGATCTGATGATGACTTTCGGAGACAAACAACGGAACTCTTCAATAAATGCCAGCAAATCAACCGCGATTGCTGCTATAGCATATGTAATCGCAATCACACAACATAACATCACGCCTGTACCCTTCAAAGGGTAAGGCAATAGCTGTTCAATAGCTTTGTTACTGATATTCACATAGTGATATATGAATTTGTTTGGGGTAGGTAAGTACAACTAAAAAGTGAAAAATAAAAACTTTTTTACAAAAAAAAACCGACTTCCAAAAAAAAACACTACAAAGTGAAAAATAACTTTAGTTTCGAAAGTCGGTGTCAAAAAATGAAAATACAATACAATTCACGTTGTAGTGTTTTTTTTTTGAGTCGGTTGTTTTTTTTGTAAAACAGTTTTTTGGTTGCTTGAATTCGTCAATAAGTTTTTTTAATTAAATCTACTGATCAAAAACACCACAATACGTATTTTTATTGAACTCTTCCTATTTCATTCACAACGAATTTTATATTTTTAAATAAAAAAACAGCATGTGTGCAATTCACACGTGGTAGAAGTGAAACCTTCAAAAACACTGTATAATGCTTCCTATCTCATTTTCTCCCACGTTAAATCTTATGAATTTACATGTCTCTTTTTACTGTCGCTTTATCGTTTCATAAACTTTCAAATCACAACGATGCTAAAGAACATCCATCCATCCATCCATCACCATCACCATCGCCATCACCATCGCCATCGCCATCGCCATCACCATCTCTATCGCCATCACCATCACCATCATCATCATCATCGCCATCGCAATTGCCATCACCTTCGCCATCACCATCACCATCGCCATCGCCATCACCATCGCCATCGACCATCGCCATCACCATCTTCATCACCATCATCATCGCCATCACCATCACCATCATCGCCATCACCATCGCTATCACCATCACCATCGCCATCGCCATCACCATCGCCAACACCATCGCCATCGCCATCACCATCGCCATCATCATCATCATCACAAATTAGTAGCATAGGATTAAATGTGATGTCATTTGTAATAATAAAAAACAAAAACACTGTATAATGCTTCCTATCTCATTTTCTCCCACGTTAAATCTTATAGTCTCTTTTTACTGTAGCTTTTTCGTTTCATAAAATTTTCAAATCACAATAATGCTAAAGAAGTTTTCACTTCAAAAAAATATAATATTTTACCTATACAATCACAAAACTAGAAACACAAACTCAAAAAACTAATTTTGCAATTGAATATAAACCTTATTCCGTTGTAGTAAAGTTGAAAATCTATTACAGATATTACGATAATTGTAAATTTATGGTACCGACCTGCTACTGCTTGTACTGTGACGAAAGCAAGAGAACCTATACAACTACAATATTATTCTGTCGCGTCGTCTTTGTGGGTAGTTATAAATACGTAGAAAAATAATAATCAAACTTACCTTATTTTTTTTTAAGCTTTGCAGTTCAATGCTGAACATTTTTTTTTCTTTCTTCTGTTTTTATTCCCCATAATTTAATCTTAATTATCACTATATATTACAACTATATTATAACAAACTAATATTTAGTTTAATTATTAATACTAGAACCCAAACAATATTTACAGACTGATTTTTGAAACTTATACACAAACACGGAAATTAACAATAATATTTATAACGTATATTTCGATCGATTAGCGGGAACGCGGCGAGCCAGCAAAAGCGACACAGGTCCTACCTCGGTAACGCCCGGCGGGCTACTGAAGTGAAGCGCGCAGGCCGCCTTTTTAGATTATATTTTGTTAAGACAATAAAAATCAGTTTTGAAAAAAATTAACCGTAGAATGTTCTACTATACATCATTGCCTATTTTTTGATATATTTTTTGCGAGTAAAAGTTAAGTCTACTTTAAATACGACTTGAAAAACGATTAAAAACTTCGCTGTTTTCGATTTGTTTGCGATTTTTTATGATCGAGTGAAGTTGTAAATATCGTGTTTTGAACCATAGAATAATCAAGAATGTTAGTTAAACTATGCCATATATTTTTTTCAGATTAAAACAAAGAATATTTGATTGTTTAATGTTGAATCAAAAATAGGTCGATTCCGAGAGTCCTGGCCTTAACCCTTCATTATAAATACTCAACAAATCTGTACGATCATG
Source organism: Luperina testacea (assembly GCA_927399505.1). Lineage (NCBI taxonomy): Eukaryota > Metazoa > Arthropoda > Insecta > Lepidoptera > Noctuidae > Luperina > Luperina testacea. The sequence goes on from OV656755.1 coordinate 7,729,890, forward strand.
CTCACATTTCACAATCATATTCAAAACGCGTATACAATTTCCGTAAAGAAAACTACGCGAGTTATTTTTGGTAAAGAAACTTGTTCATCCCAGGATACACAATGTTTCTGGAGCAAAATAAGTAACGCCGGCTTCCAAAGACTACTTTAATCTTCCTTGTTATCTCCGGATTTATCTGTGTTCGGTATGTTTAAATCAGGGTACGTCATCAGGAGCGAAACGGTATGCGTCAGCTTGGATTTTATTGATTTCTGATACTTATCTATTAGATAAATTTAGTAGTAGTCACATTTATTATTGTAATATCAGTTAGTGTTTTGCTTGACGCACCGAATCTCTAAACAACAAAACATGGTAAGGCTCCTACAAACAGGCGCGACACGCGATATAATCGCGCGTGAAGGCACCGCTCGTTGCGCGACTTGCGGTGCCTTTGTGTCGCGCGCGATTATATCGCGTGTCGCGCCTGTTTGAAGGAGACTATAATGTAGCATTCTATTGTTAGGGCACAAACATTGAACATGAACATTGAATGTACTAAAATACTCCGGGTGTGACAGTGTCGAGGCTTGGACGCAACGTTGTGGTTCTTTGTGGCTGTGACGTCGCCGGATGTTGTCGGTATCGCCCACACGGTTGATTTTGACGGGCAAATGTGGTCCGTGTGAATAGACTATTCATTTCCATACAAATTGGCTCCCGTCTACGTGGTGTAGTTGTGGTTTGTGGTACCTACGTGTGTTTGGACCCTAAATGATACATTATTTCATTTCTGTAAGTAGGTTTGTACTGCTTTCTCCGGAGTCGAGTCCTGACTACTGCGGGGTAATTGCCTAACACACTAATAGTAGGAATGGCTTTCATTTTGACAGTTCAACAAGATTCACTGTGTTATCCACCTACGTTGTTGAGCAGACAAAATATTCGAACATATTTATGAAGCCATGGATTAGCAATATGATTTAGGTTGTGATTGATAGTATTTTACGCAATTAGGGTGCTGACTCGCAGGAGGATACGGGCAGGAGAATATACAAAACTATTTGACAAGTAAAAGCTCCTTCAAACAGGCGCGACACGCAATAAAATCGCGCGCGACACAAAGGCACCGCAAGTCGCGCAACGAGCGGTACCTTTGTGTCGCGCGCGATTATATCGCGTGTCACGCCTGTTTACAGGAGCCTTTAGTGTCGCGCGCGATTCGTGTCGCGCGTCGCGCCTGTGTTTTATATTCTCCTCCAACTTAGGTATTCGGAGTCGGCTAACTTTTATATTCTCGTTACTTTGCAGTCTAGCTAAGCCGCGTCCAATTACGTTACTAATTAAGATGCACGAGCCCTCAGTTATAATATAACAGATACCAATACCAACTAAGATACGCCATCATTAATTTCGGATAGTGGAACAAATTAGTGAAGAGGGGAAAGGGTTATCATGGTGATCTCTAGTCAATGGCACAGTGCAAGCAATCAACCGGTGTGTCCGTTTGATTACTTCGGCCGACACCGGCCGCTATCTAGCTACAAAGGCACAAGCCACGCAAGAGGCGGACTACATCTATACGCTCAATACGCGGTCGCTATCAGTAATCACTTGATTCAGTAGAGCGAGCTTTGCAAGTGATAACCTGATCAACATAAAATGTTTCATTACATTATGCGCGTATGATATCCACTTTGAAACTCCCAATTATAGCTTTAAGCGAGTTTTTGAAGTACCTATAATATTAGAAAGGCCAAAATGTATTATTGTGTAAATCAATCTGTTATGGATACCCAATAAATTAATGCCGTGATGTTTGTGAAATTTTCTTTCAATTCCTTAAATAATCATGATTTTGGTTAATCCAAAACGCTATTTAAATTATTTATAAACATCCTGAACACTGATTGTATCTAGCAACCATTTCCTTTGTGAAATTCACAATCAGACGAATTTACTCTGAAATAAACTTGTGCACACACCATTGAAGGCGACGTTTTGTTCTTTTTGCACTATTACAGCAGCTTTATAAAAAAAGCATGTGACCAAGTTTAGAGTAGCAGGCGGTGAGACCGAGGTTGCAGTAAAGGAAACTGTTACGTAATTCGACGTTGGGACTCGGGATTCCGAATGAAAATGAAACTCGAATGGAAAACGTGGGTTTTACTGCGAAAATCTCGAAACTAAATTTGTGTCCATACACTAGATACAGTGTATGGACACGCAGCCAGTTCCGAATCGTATAATTAACTACTTAAATGAAAGTAGACACTTATATTGTTAGGAAACAATTACGATATGTAACCGAGACACCCGGTCCACCTTGAAGAGCTTTTTCAGTTGAAAAACACACTTATAATCCAATAAAAATCAGGTAATAATCTCGGCGAACTGATCAATGACGCGCAAATTACAATTTATATTATGAGAATGAGAGCAAAATAAAGCTGGCAAAGTATTCATCAGTACCAAATAAACACAAATTTGTTGTTACTACAAGGCTCAAGGAAATAAATAAGTGGCTCGTTCAGATACCAATGTATACGGTTTCTTTTATAATAAACTTCCAAGCCACGTTCAAGATCTAAGCCTTAATCATTCATTAAACGTAAGTTGTGCCAGAAAGCCTTTTATACCGTTAAAGATTATATTTAGAACAAAAAGTCTTGGGATTGAGCTGCTTCCAAATTTTTTTGCATTTTGAATGTTTTTTTTTTATATACACATTGACATTAATGATTTTTGTTTATTTGTGGCGTAACTAATAACGTTTATTTAGAGAAAATGTAACTAACTATTTACACTAGATATTAAATCAAATGACTAACTGACTTACTATACAGATAAATACAAAAACAAAGGACCCTTAACTCGTCCGCAGCGCTGTCATCCGAAAACGTGCCCAGAAGACTGACAGCATTGCTACGTTGAATGGCAATGCTAATTCTTTGGCCAAAGAACGACAATTAATGAATTTTATATATAGGTACAATGACATTTGCTTACTTTGTAAAGTATTATAATATTTTAATTATTGTGAATGTGAAGACTATTTGGGTCATTTTATGTATTTTTTTGATTTTTGTTATTGTCATGGTCTGGCAGTTTAAGTAATTTATGTGACCTAATTTTGGGTAATTTATGTGGCCTACCCAAATGTCCTTTCTTTGATATTGCTCGTCGAATCGTTGAGCTCCTTAAGTTTTGAGTTGAGCTGCACGACTTCTGACATATGCGTGCACTGACTGGACTGGTCCTCTCAATCTGTGTGGTCCTTTCCTCAAAAGATCATCTCAGACATCGATCTACATGGTCTTCATAATTATAATCTGACCAAGATTATGTCTGGGCTTTAAAAGGGGCTGTGACCTCTGAGTTTGTTTCAGCCTTTCTTCTCAGACTAGTCAGATAGGAAACGCCGACCACATCTAGTTTAAAAAAATATGATTCACGTGTCTGTGCAAAGCTACGTACAAAAATAAAATTATTTATCATTTACCGTAGCTCGTAGTTGAGACACGTTGCCAGATTTTGAAGTGTTGTTAAACTTGCTTAAAATATTTAATCACGTCGCTTTGCCACTTATTCGATTTGACTCGTTATTACAAAGAATCAAGTGTTCACAAAGACGAAGAAGAAGACGCAGCGTTGGAAGGCCTCCCACAAGATGGGTCAATGACGTGATGAAGGCTGCAGGAAACCGCTGGATGCGGGGAACAGAGCCGGTCGACATGGCGGTGCTTGGAGCAGGCCCCATATCCAGCAGTGGACGCCTTTCGGTTAAAACGACGATGATGATGAAGTGTTCGCAAAACAATGAACATCGTGGATTTGGAGATAGTATTTACACAAAGGATATTTACAAGCGTAGCAATAAGTCATTGGATCAAACTTTCAGAGCTTCTTATTGTCTTCTTTGGACTTTGATCGTAACCTATGTTAACCTTTTAAGCCTAAAAATAACTTTTCTCTTTTATCGGTTTCTTCACCCGTTGCTCATCTCGCGACGACGGGGTAATAATTTATACATATAACTGATGTTCTTTTCTTAAAAAGTTCAAATAGCTTTTTAATTTTTGATCGTTCTTGGAGGAGTTAGCAACCTACATTAATGGAGTTTTTTTCTAGATTATAAAGATGACTTCAGACATAAGTTTTACCTAAAGGAACATGATTTTTGTCGAGTAATTTCTTTTAAAGTGAAATTCAACTTATAAATGACAAAGTACTGTAAAATGGTTTGCACCAATGATATTATAAGTGTAAAAATTACACTTATAATATCATTGGTTTGCACACTTCGTGCACATGAAAACATTTTCAGTCATTTGTTTCCTGGCATTTGGATAGATGTATCGCAGTATAGGAACCTTCGTTAGCAAAGTGGTAAAGTTTATGATAATTTAATCACTTGATTAGCTTTACATATTCTCTTCATATGTAATAGTAAATTCACGCTATTATTAAAACTTAAGGGGCTTACAGGACCTATACACAAAAAAACGTAAGTTTTAGAAACAATAAAAGTATAAGATCGACTACAGTAAACAAAATCAGAAAAATATGCGATATTTTTCAAATATCGCATATTGTTTTCAAAACACCATCTTACCTAGCGGTAAGATGGTGTTTTGAAAACATAATACTACTAATTTGATACGATAGAAAAAAATCATGAAGATACCTCTAAAAACTTTCTTTTTACAATAAAAACCATACTAATATGCATACAATCATTCTAATTTTTTTGTCAGATTATTCTACAAGCAACATACTAAAATACTAGTGTTTTAATTTTTTCGACCAAACAATAGATTTTTTGTAATTAAATAATTGCTTCATATTTTGCAATAAATTACCAGCGTTGTCATCGCGCTTCTCTTTCTTTTCTATGCAGTCCGACAGTGACCGCGCTTTAGGTCGTGTAAGCCCCTTAAAGTAAGCATTGTTCTGCTCTCTCTGAACAAACAACTTTAATCAGGAAAAAAGGAGAAATAAAACCTCAACTGTAAAGTCTGTTGGAGATCTCTGATTGTATAAGCTAACAACTAAATTAAAGAATTTATTTTTAAGCGAACTGCCCCTCTTTTTATTCAAATTATATTCAGTAGGGGTGCCTAACATTTTTTATATTATTCATTAAAAAATGTCACTTTGCAGCTTGGACATGGACAGGCAGATGGTTTAGTAGCGAATTTACCTGAGGATTAGTAAAAGAAAAGCTCTACCTTTTTTTTTAAGTATGCTGACTTATCAACAGATTAATTTACTAACCACGTTAGTACGGAGTTACGGACTTTAAAACCTCAAGCTCTGTTTAAAAATTATAAAGGAAAACGTTTACGTTTCGTCTAAGTGATATTATTTTAAAATTGGTTGCTACATTGTCCCTTCACGGATCAAACCGGAATGAGAAAGTTTATAGTGGATAAGACATAATTTAAAGCAGAAGACGAACAAACAGGGGATCGAGGAGGGGGGAGGGGTTGAGGGGGTTCAGGGGATCAGACCGGAATAACTCGATTTAATAAAACCTTTTATCCTGGTTTCCGATGGCAATATACAACATTGGAACCTTCTAAATACACTACACCAGATGGTAAAGTAACAGAATATCCGTGAAGATATCGCTTGCGGTTCTCGTCTATTAAAACTAGCAGGTTAACAAAGTTACTGCTATTTTCAAACTAAAAACAACGTACGAGGATGCGTTTTTATGTTCGCGGAATAGCGGGGTTGAAGAGGGGTTAGGGGTCTCATTAGTACCTTAACGTGTTCAGTGATTCACTATTAGTATAAATACCGAGTTTTGTTACAATAAGCTAATTAGTCTCTGAATTATCACCAAGTAACTTAATCGGGAAGACAGCGTTCACAATGGAGAAAATCGAGCACCGCGCCGTTAGAAAGTCCCTTACCAAGCAAGGAAAAAACGTCCTAACCTTTACGGAAGAGCTGTCCTCCGTTTACGGACTTTTCTCCTTGTAAAACCATGGTTTACAAGTGGCATCGTTATTCAAGCAAGAACGAGAATCACTTGAAGACGATCCCCGGCCTGGCCATCGAGGTGACCACACCCGAAATCATCGCTAAAGTCGAAAAATTAATATTGGATGATGCTTGTCTAGAAAAAACAGATTACAGAAATGGTTGGAGTAATGGTTTGGTTGGAGTATCCGATGCAAACATTTTTTAAATTCATCATGACAATCTCGGTATGACTAAGGTCAGTGCAAGATGGATGCCGAGAATGATCACGCCGCCGCCGCAAAAGCAACAGCACGTAGAGACTGTACGTGCGTTTTTGGACCTCTGTAACGAAAATCAAGAGGGTATCTTGGGTCGAATTGTGAAGATGAAACTTAGGTTCAGCATTATGAACCGGAGTCGTAAACAAGACACTGCGGTAGCATAAAAAAGGCACACCACCGCCAGTTCAAGGTGTCGCAGTCGGCTGGAAAATTGATGGCGACTGTTTTTTGGGATACTGAAGGAATCCTGTTGATCAATTACAAGGAAAGGGCGTTAATATAACCGGAGAATACTACGTGTCAATTCTGGAGCGTTTGAGGGAAGCAATCAAAGAGAAAAGACGACGAAAATTGACGAAAAGTGTCTTGCTCTTGCACGACAATGGGCCTGTTCACAAGAGCCGTGTTGTCCTGGCTGCCCAACACAAGTCAGACTTCGAAATAATTAATCACCCAACATGTAGTCCAGACCTGGCCTCCCTGCGATTGTTATCTATTCCCAGACATGAAAAAAGAGCTTCGTGGCAAGAAATTTTCAAGTGATGAAGAAGTGAAGGACGCAGTTTCAGCGTATTTTGAGGACAAAAATAAACCTTTTTTTTTTCAATGGTATGCAAAAGCTTATTAAACGATCTGAAAAATGTATTAGGCTAGCAGGTGAATATATAGAAAAAGAAAACTATTTGCGAATATTTATTTACCCCCAATCCGCGAACTTAAAAACGCACATTCTATAAATATTCCATGAAACTGGTCGAAAAGAAAATATACGAGTAGTCTAAAAAATTTTGCCAGCGGCTTCGGGTGTGGAGGTCGGTAATTCTCATACGGTCATAGTTTCGGGATAAAAGTATCCTATTTCATGGTCAAGATGAGCAGTAGTGGCCCAGTAGAAACGGTCGCGACTTACTTTTGTAGGTTCGAACCCAGCTAGGCTTTACTTTGTGTAAATTATTTAATCACCACTGCTCTCAAAACGATGAAGGAAACCGGCTTGTCGATAAACTAAAACTTCGAAGACATGTCATTCGAAGACACATGTCTTCGATTTTTTAGTTCTATCCACAAACTCGCACTGGGCCCGCGTGGTTTTACGGCTCACTTCCTCTCAAAATTGATTTGAAAAATTCTATTTGCATTATTTTTGAGGAACGCTATAGGCTATATAACATTACGCTAGGGCCCTTAGGAGTCGAGTAAAAAGAAAGAAAACGAGGTTATAATATTAGTATGAATGTTTTTCGTCATTAATGTTGACCCTAGTCTAATACCAAAGCTGTGTATTAAATCACGCGTGCTCGAAATGTGTTTGTGTAGGTACTTTGTATGTCTCTATATCTTTGTGCAAATATTAAGACCTAATAGTTTGCAGTTTCCTTTAAAGCTGAATTGCACCTCGCCTGCGCCGCTTCGCTGTCACTTTAATGTGGTCGAAGCGAAGTGTTTTAGGAATTGACAAGCTTTTAGGCTTCCCAGTTCCAGTTGAATATTTCCAATGACTGCGGTTTTAGAAAGTAAACTAGGTACTGCTTGGTTGCAACTACTGGAGCCACGTAACTAATTTTAGAAGTAGCGTCGAATTAAAAGGAGCTGTCGAGTTAGTTGATAATTTTCCTTTTAAGTTTGTGATTTCCACGTGAAAATTAGGAGCCGTGGCTCTAATTAACAAAGGTCTACCTACAGCTGCAGGTGGGCCGTAAGCCTCCACACGAAGTTATAATCACGTTCAATCTATTGGTGGGTGTCGGAGGTCATTATAGGATTACTTTTAGCATCATATTTTATTTTAGACTCGAAGACTCACTTAACGAAATTTTCGATAATTTGTTTGCGATTTCAGAATGACGGTAAGCCGCAGCTATGTACAAAGATGTACGTTTCGTTTATTAAGTATATTTCAATTTCCTGTTCGAAATCACTTTTTCCCACCGGAAACGTTAAAAATAGTAAACCTTCAAAGTTGGGTGCCGAAGAGCTCTTTTTTACAAAATTGAAGAGTGTTGGTGCCAAAATGTTTTCGTTCATATTGTTGCCATTCTTTATGGGTCAGGGTCTGATCGAGTCTCTTTTATCTTATTCCCGGAGTTCAGAAATTTCGCATATTTTTCGTCAGCTTCAAATACCCTCGCCGGGATTTTGTTTGAATTAAACTGTATGAACATAATTTCAAATGGTATTCCCAAGTAGTTCTTAACAAACCTTGGCAAAATATCTCCAAGTGTATTTTGATTGAGCTCAGAACGGGATCCAAGCCGCAAGGGATAGCTACTTACACGGAATAGGTTAAAAGGGATAATCTGTGTTCAACGAACACCGACTAGATGACAAGGAAAATTTGTAAGAATTTACACGTATCCTTTCATGTTGGTGAACTTGGGTCGGAGCAAATTGTGGCGAATAGGCTTCATCCTAAGCTTCATGTTTGTTGAATTTGTTTGAATGTGACCTAGCCTGACCGAATCAATAGAGTTGTTTAGTTATTCAATTTGTACAATTGACCAATAACTTCCTACAAAACCTATTTCCCGAACACCAAATTGAGTGTTGTAAAAATAACGAGTGCAAAATATTAATTAAAATCGTGGCGGAAGAGGCGGAAGGCAGCAACAGGCTCTACTGGGGAGGATAAGCCGCGAAGCTGAAACTTTTACAAGCGTTAGATATAAATATATGATACGCTCTAGCAAGTGTTGATGATTTATCGATATTCTGTAATTTACCGTTTACTAGAAGCGTCACAGTCTACTAGACACCGGGCCCTCTAACACTAAAATATCAAGTCGAGGGTAAAGCGTGTGCTTCCCCAAACGTTGGTAAATAAATTAGCGTCTGGGTGGTGCAATGAAGCGCAGTGACATCAGCGCCGTCTCCGCGGAGGGTGCGCGAACAGCTGTTTACGTAACACTAGGGGACGTTGCCTTCTGACGTCATCGAAATCCGAATACAGCGGTACGGTACGCACGCGATCTAAGACTGTTGGGCCGAAAAGTACTACGATTAATTTCACCGAAAATGTTTCTCAATCAGAACCTTAAACCATGGGGAGGTTCTTTTTATCAAAGCGGGGTGTTGCTTTGTGTTTGTCGAGGGACAAGCGGGATGTTGCCAAAGTAGGAACTCGTGTCGTATCACAAAGTGAAGCCGAAAAGGCCGTCGTTCAAACAAGACGAATTCGGCCAGTTACAGTAAACATTACGTTCACGAGTAACACACAACCATTCCATCTCCTCTTTTACGCGGACGTAGCGATAGTGCCTTCCGCAGTAGGTATATTCTTCATCTTAGATAGTAGGTAAAACGATTTACTTGTTGATTGGGTTCGTTATTAATAGTTAATGCCTAATGGTTAATGCTCATTCTGTTCAGCAGTAGGTACCTTTCACAATAATATGGCAAAAACGAATGTATAATACCTAATATCGGACACCTGAATTGAGCCACTCTGTATAATTATAATCAGCCCGCGCACGCGCGTTCCCGCTACTGTGAAACAGGCCTGCTCTTTGTGAGAAGTAAGCCTGATAATCCACGACGCGGGCCCAGTGCGGATTAAACAGACCATCCTGCGTAAAATTGAAAAAAGTTTCTATAAAAAAAAAGTAATATATTCTGTTGGGAAATAATTTTCATGCCCTTTCATGGGATCACTTGGAAATCTGTAAATATAATTAATAATATTCTAAACAAAATCACTAAATTGAAATATTGCAGTAAAAAAAATAATTAATTTACATGTCACAAGATACCCAACGCAAACATTATCATTCCTCTGTTTCCAAAATCAATTACAATCGAAAACAACTACACAACCTGTCAGTGTGTACAACACTATTTGCTTTATTTGACTGAAAAATGAGAATAGCGACCGTGCCACGAAGCTAAGCGACGAGTGAAAAAGTCGATTATTTTAATTTTCATTGCGTGTTTTAACAGACGAGACAAGCCCTACAAAACATCCTTGTAACTAATAACGGCAATGTATTATGCATCATCCGTAACACACTCAGTTACATATTTTCATTGTAAAACCACAATGAACATAGAATTGTTTTTTGCAATAACAAAAACACAATTCAATAACAAAATGACTTAACGATGAAAGGAAACGTTTCCATTATCTCGTCCCACTTTTTTGTGTAGTTTTTACTGCAGTTAATACCGCACAATTTGGCATTTTTTAGTTTTCGTTTGACGTCTGGCATCGAGAACGTTCGAGCGCGGACTGAATGGAAATGGCGCTGAAGGAAGTCTTTTTTACTCCCCTTTTACACGCAAAGTATATACACTTGCGTCGCCTAGCCAATATAAGTCTGAGCTCCAAGATCATTTACGATGACCGTCACGTGGTTCGGCATTGAATTAATTAATGACAATATGACGTGCTGTGGAATGTTCTCCCATGCTTCCAATATATGTGCTCTTTTTATGCAAAACAAAACAAATAACTACCGACTTATAGCTGATGCTCTAATCAAAGCTATAATTAATAACTAGTATTTGGGCGTTGCGCGAGCTGCAAGCAGCTCGCGGGGTCGTGTTTTTGAAGAGTATTTCTTACCCTTGTAAAAAGTATTTGGGCGTTGCGCGAGCTGCAAGCAGCTCGCGGGGTCGTATTTTTGATGAGTATTTCTTACGATGGGGGGAGGGGTGAAGGGGGGGAGAGGGGGGAGTTTTGAAAAATGATTTTGACCAACTCTGGGCCCCTTGACATGAATCTGAAAAAAAAAATGTTCCAAGTCTCTTAACTCCCGAGATCTACCTAGAGGGGGGGAGAAGGGGGGCAGGGGGGGCAACTTTGAAAAATGGATTTTACTTTTCCGAGCCTCCTCTATACGAATCTGTAAAACAACAAAACACGGGACTCTTAGTTTCCGAGATACGATAGGGAGGCGGGAGAGTGGGGTGGAAAAGGGGAGGTTTGGGATTTTTCCCATACTCGTGAGAGTCACTTCTATACGAATCTGTAAAAATATACCCACCTCCCCCTTCACCATCTGGGAGAACAATTATGTCAGTGAGTGAGTCAGTGAGTGGTAATCGAGCTTTATCAAAGCTATAATTAATAATAATCTTTTCTTTAAGAGCGACCAAACTCAGATTTTCTTCTCTTTTTCAAATTCGTGAATTCAAATTTGGAACAATAGTGATACCAAAATGATAGCCAGTAAGTCAGCTTCAAAACTACATAAAAAAACATTCTCTGACTTATCATAGTTTTGATGTTAATGCCTTTAAACGTAAAAATGCACGTTAGTTCGATTTAGGAGTCCGGGACTGTATTATCGAAAAAGTATAATCAACTAGGGCTTTCGTATCAATAGTTCAATGATAATGATGACTGATGGACAACGGATATTGTGAACCAAGGCTTTGTAGAAGTTGATTGATTATATCGATTTCATGAATTTCCTTTCATAATTTAGTACATATCATAACCATTTTACTTTTTCTGTAGGTATCGGAACGTAATTTCCTCAGCCATATTAAAACTTTCACATTATAATTATTCCTAGTATTCCAACACGTATTTTGTAATGCAGTGGGTAACTTTGATTTTCCGTACCTAAGGTAAGTTAACTACGCGGAAATTGAAACAAAAACACGTTCATTGTTTTCTTTGAAACGTTAAGTTTACCTTGAAGGGTTATTGCAATAAAACTTCGTTATTATTTGCCGTTTAGGCACTTGATACCGGCGGCAGCTTGTGAGAGGAACTAACTCGATAAATACTCTTCGCCTGTACACCATTTGTACCGATAGCAATAAAATTTCTATTGTTTCTGCTAATTAGACGCGCGACGGGTTAAAGCCGGTCACTAGCGCAGCCCGATACTTGGTACCTCTAGTTTATTGCCGGGAACACCCGCCTGCAACAGCACGTATTTTACACTGCGGGTACGAAGTACCGACCCGAATTACAGCAACGAATTGGGTACTAATAGCGTTGGCACACGCATTGAGTACCATGTACATCAATCACCTACGATGATAAAACTATACTTATTAATTGTCTTAATGGGTAAAATGTGAAAAAACACTGAAAAAAAAATCGCTTACAAAATAATGTCGATTTCTTTAAGAAGAGCAGACAAAAAGATTGGTAGTAAACTTTTGAGCTCAGTTTATCTTTAGCTATAAAAAAATAATAAACTTCCCAGTCTAATTGAGAAAGACTCAAGGAATTTAAAATAAAGTGTCATTTTTAACTATTTTCACCGAAATCCCTTAATGGCGTCGCTTTCAGTTTCAAATATCATTATAACTTTTAAACTATTGAACGGATTTTAACAAAGTCGAAATGGATGTCGTGCCAAATTCATAAAAGACTTTACTGACGCCTATTGAAGTGTTTCTAAGATTACCATAGAAAGGTATACTTATAGCTATATAAGAAAAATCATATTATTCTATAATTTCGTGAATCGTGTATTTAGGAAACCGAGAACATACAGAGTTTTAGAAAGGTAATGATGACTAATGAAAATGGTACATGATAATTAATAGAGGCAGCTAACACATTTTGCTTAAATTGAAAAAAAAATATATATTTAACATAAAATCACGCCAGCTCAGAACAGGTCGAAGTGGAGGTGCTTGGGCCTATGTCCAGCAGTGGACGCCTTTCGGCTGGAATTATGATGATGATAAAAATCACACCTGTAATTCCCGAAGGGTTAGTAAACCCACTTTTCGCCAGTGATTAAATCCTATGTAATAGAGGACGAAACTATTGCCATCAATATTATTGTATATTATTGCAGCGTGACCTCTGCGATAACAAATTCCGAAGTTTTATTTAAATGGGTTGTTGTACATTCGTCACAAAGTAAATTCGCCACGAAAAAAAGTATGTGTAAACTCGTCACAACTCTATGTTTATGAAAAAAAATCCGCCATATTGTTTATTTCCGTACAGACAGCAGAAAAATCAAACAATAAAGAATAAAACGTTATTTCTTTATTTTTCATAATCATAGAAATTCACATAAAAATCACAGTTCTACTTATAGCTAAAATATACGGTAATATTGTCTGGTTTTGTGCGTTTTTAAGCCCGCGTTGTCAAAGACAGCGTGACATCATCATGATCATCTTTTTTTTAGTAATTTGCATCTAAATAAAAAGGCGCACTTTTACTTACAATATATTTATTGCAATAGGCTGATTTTCCTGATATTTTTGTGGAATAATAACATCTTCCGGTATAACATGACCGGTACGGCTAGAAAGAGATAGATACAGCGAGCGAGCGAGTGCGTGATAGCATGTGCAGGAGCGCAGGAGAAAACAAAAATTTGGAAATCATTTTCATTTTGAGCACTAAAAATCAATAACTTTGTTTTCTACCAGTACTTTATGCAAAAAATATGTACCTATGCAGACTTGTGACGAGTTTACACATATTTTTTATGCATGTGACGAATACACTTTCAATGTATGGAGTTTAAAAAATGTGACGAATTTACTTTGTGACGAATGTACAATAACCCATTTAAATCGGGACAGCTTAGTTAATCTTTATGAGATAACTAGCGGTCGCCCGCGGCTCCGCTCGCGTGGTCCCGCTTTTCTGTTGAAATTTTTCCTCAATTTTCTTTGCTATAAACCTCACTGAGCCCGAGACCTTTCCAACGAATGCAAAACCGTGGAAATCGGTTCGTGCGTTCTGGAGTTATAGCGTCAGGAAGGAAAACCCGACTTATTTTTATATAGTAGATAATATTATTTTTAAAGCCTGCGTAATTTTGTGGTAACGAGCCTAAAAACAGATTGCAATCGATTCTCTAGTTTATAAACCAGCGTAACAAAGATTTACCATCCAAGATAGGTACTTAAAGTTTTCTCATATTCTCATTACATTTTGGCCATTTTACCTGTTCCGCAACTGAGTTTTTTTTATAATATTTAATTTTAACATTTTTATAATTGATTGATAATTTGATTTTTAATAACAATAAATTATACGTGTTTAAGAGGTTGTTTTTAGGGTTACTTACCTCAAGAGGAAAAACGGAACCCTTATAAGATCATTTCGTTGTCCGTTTGTCTGTCAATACCCTTTTTCTTAGGAACGCGTGGATCCCTTGAAGCAGTGAAGAAATCAAACTTCTAAGTCAACGCAATCAAAAGATACGGGCGTGTATGTTCCGTTTATGCCGCATATTTTGACACTCGCAAGGGAATCAAAACCTATAGGGCACTTCACGTTGACGTAGAATCATGAAATTTGACAAGAAGTAATGTCATGTAGCACAAGTAAAGGAAAATCTCCGAAAACCGTAAATTGGTAGGGAACCCATGCGCGAGTCCGACTCGCACTTGGCCGGGTTTTTTTTTATTATACTATAATAATATGCATTACAAGGTAATTAATCGTCACTGTCTATTGTTTTACACAAAATGATACTACTTGTTGAAATATTCTGGAGTTAGAAAAGTTACATTATTTATATTGTTCCTTGACGTAGAGTCTAGAAGGTGCTCTAGTATAAGGAAAATCGATGTTTACTCAGAAATGTAATAATAAATAACTCATGATATTTCCGGTTGAACCCAGTACAACTCCGAATATAGTGGTTCTAGGAATGTTCCGTTAAAACAGATCGATCGTTGAGGTACCTGTTTCAGATTCATAAACACGACCTTTTGGCTTGTACAAAGCGTAATGACCTGAAGGCAATGGACGAATGAACAGGCGATCGCCTTTAAATAGATACACGTACAGGGGCAATTGTTATACTGAACTTAATTAGGTACCTAATGCATAGCGGAAGTCTAAGCGACAATGAACATTCAACGAGGCTAACAAAATTGTAACATTGCAATTGCAATACATAGTAAAGGCTCCTGCAAACAGGCGCGACGCGAATCGCGCGCGACACAAAGGCACTGCTCGTTGCGCGACATGCGGTGCCTTTGTGTCGCGCGCGATTTTATCGCGTGTCGCGCCTGTTTGAAGGAGCCTTAAAAGCAATATGAAGGTCTAGTACTAATAGCTATGGCTTTGACCGACTAGCCGACTAGTCGGAGAAGAACTAGTGGATGGAGTCCGGGTATACAAAACCGAAACCGTGATTCTAAAACAAATATTAAAATATAAACAATAAGATACATACGTTCTTTATTCAGTGTTGTAAGCGCTTTCGTTTAGATTTTTTTTTGTTTAAATTATATTTGGCTTGATGTAAGTTCAATTACCTATTGACTACCAAAGGAAATACCTATTTCTAGATTATAATACCTACCAAACACCCAAAAACCTAAGGTAGATTCTAAAATAAACATAAAATATTTAAAAAAGGTTACGATTTCATTCCAAACACCCTAAGCATAGAAAGATGAATAAAGTAAAAAGCCGGCAGTTTTGGCAACTACAAAATAAATATGGCCGGATATACCGACTAGTCGGTATATTTTTTATATGAAGGCAGCACGTTATTTTAAGGCTCTCTAAAAAATTTCACCAGTGCGACATTCTTGTGAAATCTAAGATGAGAGCCAGCAAGAGGGCAGACCGCAGCATCGACTGTCCCGCCTTTTGGTGCCAAATGGGATCCTTATAATTAAATGAATTGTGTATAAAATACATCATGAGACATGTACTTGTACACAAGTGACAAAGTTATGCGCAGGATTTATGATGATAACGATTTGTCATACTTAATAAATGGTAAAAATTGATACGACTTAATTGGTGGACATAGTATCATAGTGAGAGATGGACATTTTATTAATAAAATGATAGTTGGGTGCTTCATCCGCGTTTTAATTTGCGCCCAGATCTGTGACAACCTGACTCTTTGAATATAATTAAAACGGAGGTTGGAAACAGTTTGAGTGATATCAGGCCAATTAATTGGTTTAACTCAACAACCGCACTAATTAATTGCCCAATTATATTATGGCCCTGAGTGTAGTGTTACGTTCTGGTCAGAGTTCACAAAGTGAAAGTCGACTGATGCTAAATATTTTACAATTAGTAAGTTGCAAGTCACATCACTAGAATCATGACACAACACTAATTTTCTGAGAACACTCGGCTATTTTAACATCAACTTGCTTAGCTAGCAGGAGTTATTCCCTGACCCTCAAGATACTATGTATCTCAAATCTAGGGTGAGTTCCTCATTAAATTGGTAACTATACCAGACCCTCTTCAATGGAAACCGTTGTTATTATCTATCTACCTATAGTATCTTATTGCGCGGTTGTCAATGTCAGATCGCGCGGCTGTAGATTGTCCAGTGCATGGGAGACGGAAATATGTACCTATGTATTGCTGCTGCGTCCGGGCGGTGCAAGGCCTTATATTATAGCATCCCGCTGCTAAGACCATTGTTTATCTTGTGTTTTATACTCTTGTGTCAAATAACCTCATATTGCATCTGTCATTGTGACACGCATGTCTTTGCAAACTCTCTACCTGTAAACCGATGCGATGTGTTGAGCTTCCCCATATCCTGCTCCCTACACCGTTCCTTGGTCGTGGAAGGGGAATGAGGCTGGACACATCGCACGCGGCTTGCTGCTTTTGCACCCTAGTGAAATAATGCGCATCCTATCGCGCCTTCCAGGGTTCTACGTTCCGGTTTCTACGTCCAGGCTGAGGTCAGGGCTTCTACAATACAATTGCTGCACACGTAGCTGAATGTGCACGCTGCATGCGTAGCTATACTGTGCGCTGCACGCATAACTGATCCGCACGCTACCGGCGACGCTGCCGCCGCTATTAGCGACCTAACCGGCCTTCTGCACCTGTGCCAGCAAGCCCTGCTCTCTGGTGTCCACGCTTCTGCGTCCGAGAGAGCCAAGGAACGGTATCGTTCCTAACTTACACGTGTTAGTGTTCAGAACGATTACCCGCTATCTAATCTACTACTATGTAAACCTAGTATGAGGATTATACGTAGGAACCTTGCTTGTGTGTTTCTTTTATCTAACCCATAAGTTAACGGCCTGCGCAGCCTACCTGAAAGCCCTAGCCGTTACATTAGGTGGTGATAATAATTCACGTAAATCACGAGTAAGAAATATATGAAATATTGGATTTATACGTTAAGTATATGTTTAAGTGAGTCATTTAGTTCGCTCGGCTTCCTATTTAAGTAATTTATTAGATTAATACCTACTTAATTTACCTATTTTCCGAAATCCGTAACGGACTCCATCCATAGCCGGCAGGCCACAGCCGGGTCAGGGGGTGACCGTGACTTGCGTCTTTTGTTTATCTGCCTATTGTACTCGCTCGACAAATGGCGTCCCGGGAATCGATATTGAAAGGAATTAAAGTAAGCAATTACAATGTTTCATTGTACGGAAAATAACAAAAACATATTGAAGGTTGAAAACTTGATACTAGTCGAAGGAAATGAACAGTTCATCAATGAGGTGTTAATTCATTTTGTAAGCTTTGTGAATTGTTTTCGTCCTAACGTCTATTTTACTTGATGAATTTTCAGTAGGTAACTTCCAGTTGATTTTGAAACGTTTTGTGAGAGGCCGAAAAGTGTATGAGTATTTGACGTCGTCGGCGGTTATTGCAGAAGTCATACAGGCTCCTTTGTTATCTACTATATTGCAGCGTCTATTGTACTTGTGCTTTATTGCGGAAGCGAAACAACCAGCCAACGGCTCAGCCAAGATGGCAACCCGCATACACAATATTACAGAGAAATGTTTCTAATTGAACTAATATGGTTCGAAATATCATAGGAGATATTAATGTTTTCACTTATAAATGTGTAGAGGTACTATGAGATCAGCAGTGCCAACCATATTGTTAAAAACAGTATTATACTGCTTTTCACTCTAAAATGCTGTTTACTGTTCAACCGTAATAAAGTATATGAATATACTGTATTCATGGATATGAGCTACACCTAAATAAAAAGTTCATCTACTAAGTAGAACATTGTGCATGCAACCGGGAATGCGCGCTGGTTCATGAAACTGTTTGTCTCGAATTTTCCGGGACATACTAAATAGATAATTTAATTGTTATTGGCTTTTAGACATTCGTCTCACAGTCAGTTCTGCCACCTCAGTTTTCACAGTGTGAGTATTTTCACTGAAAATACACTGAATATTTTTCAGTGATGAATGGTAAGCGGTGGAACGTCAGAAATAGAGGTTCGATATGTACATTTAAGTAATAAAAAAATTGCTCCTCATCTATTTGGTGAGGCTTAGAAAGCATTCGAAATCGATGTTAAAATGATAACTTGCGCGAAGAACACTAATGAATTATGTAAGTACTTATTTATTAAAGTAAAATAAATACATAAATTAATTACTGTTTATTTTCCGAAATACTACTTCTGCAAATAAGTAAGTAGGTTAGGAATCATGTAGAACATAATACAATCAGGAAACTCCTACGCAGCCCGCCGGGATAGACGACTTTGTAAGTATTTAATACCTATGTGCACAGGAACTCTGTGAACGTAAAGGTGTGTCCAGATTTGGCGAATGCGCCGCTCGCGAACCGCTTGCGAACTGCGCGCGAGTTGTTCGCGTGAGGTTCCAGCCTACGTTTGGTGCGCCGCTCTAGTACAACTCCGCAAGGCTCGAGTGGGGGCGCACATAGCTTATTTCGCGTTTAAACTATGAGCCTCAATTCATCAATTGTGAATTTGCTTGCGCCGCTCGAGTAGGGCGCGTAGCTTGCGCGCGAGCGGAGCGCGAACGGCGTAGGGGCTGCGCTGCGTACGAACATGAAATGCACGCGCGCAGTTAGCATAAGCGGCTTGCGAGCGGCGCTTTCGCCAGGTCTGGACACACCTTTATAGATTTCCTTATACTACTCTATCTCCTTGAATTTAAAAAAAAAACCTAAATAACAGCCGCACAGGTCGATCGATCAGGTTAAGCTACGCTTGCCACGATTGGTCTGTGGATGGGTGACCTTCTTTACATTATACCGAGACCCCTCCGTGCCTCGGAAAGTACGTTAAGCCGTTGGTCCCGGCTGTCGTTCGTGGATCTTTGACAGTCGTTACGGGTAGTCAGAAGCCCGAAAGTCTGACAACCAGTCTTACCAAGGGGTGTCGTATTACCCAGTAACTGGGATGTAGAGTTCAGATAGGCAGTCGCTCCATGTAAATACTGGTCTTCAGCTGCATCCGGTTAGACTGGAAGCCGACCCCAACATAGTTGGGAAAACGCTTGGCAGATGATGAATAATATAACGTAAGATAATATCACGCCTGTATTCCCCGCAGGGTTAGGCAGAGGTGCACCTACAGTACAGCCACATTTCACCAGGTATGATTAAGACCCATGTAACAGGGGGCGAGCCTATGGCCATCAACCAGGCACTACAATGCGTGCCACGAAAGATGAGACTTGACCCCGCCTCCCCCGCGCTTTCCGCTGCCCCTATGACGTCCGGTCCCGTCCCGCACTCAGACTTCATACCGCTAAAGATACCTAAAATCGTCTTCTGCGCAAGTCAAACCACGTGGTGTGTCATGTCTCATCTTTCGTGGCACGCATTGTAATTCAGATTCCCGGCTACTAGTGACTTCGTCTAGATGGAAAAACCCAACGTCAATAACACTTTGCCGGACATGGGACCACGTGTTCAGCAGTAGCGTTTGCAATCACTAGACCATAATAATATGACAATCCATATTGGATAGTACCTTGGTAGTGGGTTAGTCCTTGTTCGCTGTAACGAAGAGTGACTTCAACTCGTTAACATGTCTCGTTCACTTTAGTACATTGTACGAGGTATCCTTGCAGTTAATAAATTAGTTCGAGCATAAGCTAAAAGGGAACTGGAAAATACTCTCCTTTGTCTATGATGTAATTGAACAAAACAAAGGAAAAAAATGTGTAAAGCAAAACTCTCTTCCGAACGTTTTAAAAATCGAGTTATTATGCTACGCTACGCCCTACAATTTTGGCTCTTATTATACTCGCAGCAGGATTTTGAATACCTGCCACAGGATCTACATTAACTGGTTGACCGTATCATACGCTTCGAACGCGTTCAAAATCACGTTACTAGCCATCGGGAGTACGGTGTGGTACGGTGCAGTCTGTTTCGATTGTTTCATTTCTATGAATTCAGTTTTAATTTTGCAAAGTCAGTACACTTACAGCATGTATCAGAAAGATGTGGTCATATTTAATATTGTGGTACAGAACATCAAACTGAACAATTCTGTCCGTGGGACTAATCGTAGTCATCGTTAGCCTAGCGTCTTCCCAACTATCTTGGGGTCAGCTTCCAGTCTAACCGGATAAAGCTGAATACCAGTATTTTACATGGAGCGACTGCCTATCTGGCCTCCACAACCCTGTCACTGGGTAATACGATACCCTTTGATAAGACTGGTTGGCAGACTTTTTCGTAACGACCGTCAAAGATCCACTAATGACAGCCGAGACAACAGCTTTACGTGCTTTTCGAGGCACGGAGGGATCTTGTTATGTAAAGATGGTCATCCATCCACGGACCAACCACTAATAGTAATCTCGAAAAAATTATGTCCTGTCCCATACAAAACTTCAATACCTACTCGACCTAAATGTATGGGACGGCTTATTATTTTTTATAATGTAATGGACAACCAAAAGCTCCAGATGTTTGACCTCTTATATAACAATTACGAGTTTCAGGTTGAGTTCATTTTGATCGCAGACCTATAACACTGAAGTACCTACATAATCTCCACTGTATTATAATTTGAAGTTCTTTATAAGTACATCAGTTGTTTGTACCTAAACAGGAGTACTTAATTATAGAACTAGTCAGAATATTTAAAGTGATGTATGTAGGTAGCGTACTTATCATGTTTACTTTTTATTTTTAACGCCTTATTTCTTTAAATTATCCTGCACCCTAATTGCGTAACACACTAAGTATTTGCGTAACACACTATCAATCTCAATCTGAATAATTTTGAAGGATATTCCTAATCCATTGCTTCATATGTTCGAAAAATGTGTCTGCTCAACAACGTCAATAACGCAATGAATGTTGTAGAACTGTCAAAATGAAAGCCATTGCTACTGTTAGTGTGTTGCGCAATTACCCCCACAGAATATCAACGACAGCTGAAAAATTATAAACTGAAGAAGAATTGTTAAAGCGATTGATCGTATCGACTATCGCAACCTAGATATTGAAGCACCAAGGCTAAGTATTTATTGTACAAACATAATCATCTCTTGGTATTCGATAATTTTAATTTAAGGGGCTTACAGGACCTAAACACAAAAAACGCAAGTTTTAGAAACAATAAAAGTATATGATCGACTACAGTAAACAAAATCAGAAAAATCTATGATATTCTTCAGGATATATGGTAGGTAAATAGTGTGTTGAATACATAATACCTACAACTAAATCTCAACTAAATCTCTCTTGCTCAAACCCTCATTCAGCCCATTATTGATTACGCCGATGCTTGTTATTTGGATGCCACAGAGGAGCTTTTAAATAAACTTGAGCGTTTGCAAAATATCTGTATCCGCTTTGTTTTTAATCTTAAAAAGTATGATCACGTCTCCAACTTTCGCAAGATACTCAAGTGGCTCCCCATTCGACTTCGCAGGAACTCTCGGATATTGTGTCTGCTATTCAATCTCCTTCACAATCCTAAAACTCCATCCTATCTGCGGGAGCGTTTTTCCTACGCCCGCCCTGCAGATGCGCCTTGCAGGTCACATCTTAAAAACCTTCTCAAGTCCCCTCCCCACTCCACCAACTTCTACTCCTACTCCTTCACAGTGCACGCGGTGCGGCTGTGGAATGCACTACCGCCTGAAATTAGGGACTGCCAAACTGTTGCAGTTTTTAAGAGAAGAGTAAAAGAACACTATCTTTCCACTTTATCATAGTTGTGTATGTATTTATTATTGTTTTTCTGATTACGTTTTAATATTTATTAACATTCTAGTGATATTTATTATAGAAGTATGTATGTTTATTTGTATTTATGTAAGTATATTCTTATAATATTTGTTTAGTTTTATTAAGTGATTTGTTTTTAGATTAGATTGTATGTATTATTTTTTGTCTCCTTTACTCTTTCACACGCTGTCTACATCTCTCTATTTATTGTCCTATTGCAGGTATGCTGGAAGAGATTTCTTATGAAATAAGCATCACCTTTGTACCTATTTTTCTGTTCTGACTATTTCGTATCTGTTTATATATGTGTGTACATAAATAGTAAAATAAAATAAATAAAAAATAAAATAACTAATTTTAATAGAAAAAAATCATGAAGATACCTCTAAAAACTTTCTTTTTACAATAAAACCATACTAATATACATACAATCATTCTGATTTTTTGTCAGATTATTCTACAAGCAACATACTAAAATACTAGTGTTTTAATTTTTTAGTCTAAACAATAGATTTATTGTAATTAAATAATTGCTTCAAATTTTGCAATAAATTACCAGGGTTGTGTCATCGCGCTTCTTTTTCTTTTCTATGCAGTTCGACAGCGATCGCGCTTTAGGTCATGTAAGCCCCTTAATGAGAGGTACTGATATTTCATATACGATTTGCATTTTGACAGCCACTTAACAGCAACAATGGAAGATGTGGGTGTGTAATATCGAATTGACCAGACAGAATGTCAGACCCGGGACTCACCACTGGTTCCTTACGTAATCCATGAAACTATGTCTCCACTACCGATATTGTCATATACTACGGTTTAACATGATTCCTGAACAAGGAATATCTTGTCCTATAACCAGATATGTAAATGTACTCCACCTGAAAGCGTCGCCTTACTTTCAAGCAGCACGCAAGTTACGTAACAAAACTTACGTAATCAATACGAACTTTATTACTATTACACTGAGGATCTAGATTCAGGTTTTAATGATTTATCTGCAGGTATTCCTATTCTAATATTTTATGTATTTTAAGTACTGATCGATGAACAAGACGATAAAGGCTCCTCCAAACAGCCGCTACGCGCGAAAAAATCGCGCGCGACACAAATGCACCGCAAGTTGCGCAACGAGCGGTGCCTTTGGGTCGCGCGCGATTATATCGCGTGACACGCCTGTTTGTGGCAGCCTTAAGGCTGTACAATCGCCATAAAGTCCTACGAATAGAACTGATTGAATATGATTTTAGACGTATTGGTCGATGTAACAAAATGTTCACGTCTTTTCCATCGACAATATTCTTTAAGAAAATATTTATAGATACACCGAATGAGTGAAATATGAATGGTGTTATCACAAAATACGTTCTCGCCTTGGCGTAAATCTATTTATAGAATGAACCTGAAAATCTCTTAGCTGCCGTGAAAAAGTATATTTTCCGAACGACCTCACCTGCCTTTTGTGAAGCCGGTATAGCCGCCGATGGATAATAAAATCATGTACCTATTGACAATTCGTCGCGAAACAATGATAACTGCAAATTGTTAAGAGTCATTTAGGTACTTACACAATACAGGGTCAAATTAAATTATCTAGGGAAACTGCAGACGTGATGGGTATCGATATGTAACCACGTCACCACGATGAAATAAAAATATGATTAAAATAAAATAAATAAATAAACAAAATAAAAAAAATATATAAAAAAAGAAATAAAAAAAAAAATATTATTAATTTATTTTTCATAAATAATTTATTTAAATATGATTAGACGGTTTTTCATAATTGAATTGGAGGAGGCCTAAGTCCAGCAGTGGAAATTATGATGATGAAAATCACGCCTGTAATTCCCGAAGGGTTAGTAAACCCACTTTTCGCCAGTGATTAAATCCTATGTAATAGAGGACGAAACTATTGCCATCAATATTATTGTATATTATTGCAGCGTGACTTCTGCGGTAACAAATCCCGCGGTTTTATTTAAATCGGGACAGCTTAGTTAATCTTTATAAGATAATATTCTTTTTAAAGCCTGCGTAATTTTGTGGTAACGAGCCTAAAAACAGATTGCAATCGATTCTCTAGTTCGTAAGCCAGTGTAACAAAGATTTACCATCCAAAATAATCAAGTTTTCTCGTATTCTCATTACATTTTGGCCATTGTACCTGTTCCGCAACTGAGTTTTTTATAATATTTAATTTTAACATTTTCAATAATTGATTGATGATTTGATTTTTAATAACAATAAATTGAGGTTGTTTTTAGGGTTCCGCACCTCAAAAGGAAAAAGTCCCTTATAAGATAATTTTAACATTATCAATATAAACTAAGTGGCAAAAAAACGTATTATTGAAGCGAACTCAAAAACTACCCAAGCAAAGTTAATAAAAATTTATTTAGAGGTCAATGAACGCCAAATTAAATTAGCTAGCGTAACTGCAGACGTGATGGGAACCGATTTATAAACGCGATGAAATAAAAATAAAAAAGATTTGTTATTTTTTCTTAAGGGTCAACGACCGCTGGTAGTGTTGTTACTTGAAGTATGAGCTGAGAAAATGTGTTTTTATCGTTTTTGGTTATTGATAAGTTAAAAGTTAGTTTAAGTTTATATTTCAAGTAAATATACACTTACAGCGGTCGATCATCGCACTAAGAAAATCATCAAATTAATTTCATTTTTTTTTATCATGTTTAGATATCGATGGCTATTTAGATTCGTGGCTCAAAAGGCTGCTCAACTTAAATGGGACTGGGCAGGACATGTCTGCCGCATGCCGGACAAAAAATGGGCCCAAATAGCGCAGAATTGGTGCCCTGAGACAGTGAGGCGGGGTCGCGGCAGACCACGTAGGAGATGGCGGGACGAGCTGGATAGGTTCCATCAAAACTGGAAGGAGGACGCGCGGGCTCGCGAAAGATGGAAGGAGTGGAGGGAGGCCTTTGCCCAGGAGTGGGACAGAGCAGGGTAAAAAAAAAAAAAGATGTCGATACCCACCACGTCTGCAGAGTATCGCTAGGTAATTTAATTTGACCCGGTATACTTGGTGAATATAGAAAGAAAGAAAAGAAAGAAAGAAAATTTGTAAATAATAATAATATAATTAATAATAATAATAATAATTAATTATATAATTTGTAATAATGTGTTTGTTGTTTGTTGTGTGAATATCTGACTGTTGGGTGCAAACATTTCCTTTTATTAATGACTAAGGAAAATTAATACCTTGTTGACTTTTCTTGCTTCAATAGAAATGTAAGAATTATTTTAGGCGTGAAACGAAGATAATTATTATCATCGACATAATATGGTAAAACGAATGAACTCGAAATTCGAACGATTCGAAATAACGACGATGGAGAATAACTTATTATTATCTCGTAAAATATTTACATATTTTTACGAGATATTTTAAGCTTTTGACATAGGGTGAGAGCTTATGCTCTCACCCTATGTCAAAAGCTTGTTTTAAATAAAGCAATCTCCGCTATCAAAATGAGATTGTATCTCGTTCAACGTGAGAAAACCTCATTTCAAGCAAACCTAGGAATTTGATCAAAACCTTTGGTGATGGTGAGTCTAGTAGGTATGTCAGGTTTTGATAACAAACTCAAGAAAGTTTGACATAAGTTTTATACTTATTCAATAAAATGTTACAGAAGGTTGCTGTTGATGGGCCACTTGCACAAAACAAACTTTGAATCATTAGTAGTTTTACTACATAAAACTCAGCGCAAAGAAAAAAGCAGAACATTGCTGCCGTAATTGATAACAAGATCCCAACTCGAGTTATAAGACCTAAGAAGATGGAAAATGTCAATCGCATCATTTTAACAGCACCGCTCAATAATTGCCCTCGACGTTTAGGACAATTTTGTCATTGCATATAACATAAAACGGCTGGCTATCCTGCTCTTTTATAGTTACTAGGTGCAGAATATATAGTCATTTCCAGGTATTAGAGACTGCTTTAATGAATCATTGAAGAGGTGTTTCTTGCCAAATAAACGTGAACGGGGGATAAACATCGGCATTTATAAAAAATGTACCTATAATACAGGGTGGCAGAACATCGACGCACAACCTGTAACTCGTGCTGGATTCTATGGTTACAGTTTGCGCCTTGGTGTCCCTGCCACCCTGTATACCCATTTAAACAACTAGAAGATTAGTCCTTTTGCATGGTTGCAGAAGTTTCGATAAAGGACCCGATACGTAAGTACGTACGAAGATGCATGTCGTGCACGTATCCTCCAGTCCTGCACAAATGGTGCTCAGGCCCAAGCCAATCCACCTATCGCTCACAAGGCTTCCGAATGCACAGACATGGTTATCAGATTTGCACTGTTGGATAAATCGAGGATTTAGATATGCACTAGATACATTACGTGCCAGGCCGTATTTATTGTAGAAAATTGAGCATCTTTTTGATAGAAAAATAGTCATATATTAAAAAATAATAGACAAATCTGAAATGAGGATGAAATAAAGGCACTTACATCCTGACGGCCATTTGAAATATCTACTGTGTGTCCGGCATTCGAAATTTATACTTTTTCCTGTTCAAAATAAAATGCCAACAAAACTACATCACGTCTTTCTGACAATCTTGGACCAACCGCGACATTCGCTCATGTAGGAAAGACTGCTAGACAGCGGACCCTGGCACAAAGCCAAGACAGCGCAAGGAAGAGGAACTAAATTGTAAAGATAGATACTTACAGTTGAGCCCAAGATCGTGGTATGTGATGATGGCAGGCTTGGAGCGGTCTCCCTGCACGGCGACGACGATGTCGCCGCGATCAGTGCGCACACGCACTTCCGCGCAGCCCACTTCGCCGCTGAACCGAAGGGCACTCGGGAACTGCAGCTGGATGTTCTTCAGCTCAATATCGTCCATGCTGTTGAGAAGCATAGTTTTAGTATGTGTATGAGCTTAGCTTAAAGTTTAACTAGCGTTTTAGGGTGTAGCGGGGTTACTATTCATATACAATCAGAGAAATTAACCGATGGGCAAATTGACTACCAACTTAAATTGTCCCTATATTCAAATCACAACTCTTTGACAGTTGTATGAAATGTCTATATAACACGGCCATTATTGAAGTAAGATGACAATTTGCGTAACAACTATGCAATGAATATGCAACAACGATAAAGTATAGATTTAGCTAATGTTGGGGGTTTTCGGTTTCTTTCCATTCGTGTGTGTTTTGTGTGTATTCCTTTACTATTGTAGGTATCCTTTACTATTGTAGGTACTTAATGAGGATTATACTCGAATTTAGAAACATGAATAAATCGCTTCAGTTTTTAATAAAATTTGTTCCCTCGTAAATTAAACACAAGTACAATGCGTGCCACGAAAGATGAGACTTGACCCCGCCTCCCCCGCTCTTTTGGCCGCCCGCCGCCGCAAAAGATACCTAAAATCGTGTTCTGCGCAAGTCAAACCACGTGGTGTGTCAAGTCTCATCTTTCGTGGCACGCATTGTAATAAGAAAGCGTACCGAAATTTATTGACAATGTTTCATAAAAAAGCAAACGTGCTTGTGCACGTCCATGGAATAGGTTTGGGTTTTAATCAACGCAGCGAGCGAAAACTTTTAATCTTTCTGGGTGTATATTTATTTAAATTTCCCTATTATTCCGTACCCTACGTTTTATTTCTTGTCGCAGAAAGATCTTTTTAAACAAACGTAATATATATTTTTTTAATCTAGGTTTAAGGACTTCAAAGTATTGTGCAAGACTACTTATTAGATTGAACCTATTTTAATAAAGAGTTCGTATAATCACTAAGTAGCGTTTCAATAAATGTTGGAGATAACATGGGAAAAAGAAGAAGCCACTCTACAAGAAGATTCCAAGTACTAAGTCTAATACTTGTCTATGTTATGTGCAGTAAAATCTCCAATCCGTCTTGAGTAATCTTGCCGCAAAAGTTTCAAGTTAAACCGAAAGAACTTGACCACAGACAGCGCTTTAAACTTAAGGCGAAAGCACTAGAGAAGCCCGCGAAAAAACATAATTCAGTTCAGAATCAGAGGGGTAATTCTCGTAAAATTATTAATAAATAATTAAGAACATTCACAGTCTAATTTCAGTCTCAATCTGGCAAAAATAAAGGAATACACAGCATAATTAAAGGAAAAAGTACGAAAATCATGAATGTGTAGTGTTATCTCATCAAAAAAAAAGCGATTACAAACGTACGAGTACATTTTGCAGTTGGAGGATTGACCGTGATGTATTTATGTATGGGAGAACAGTTTTAAAACTACAATGTTAAGGGCCTGTACTAACTCAGATTGCGAAAATTGTCTTTTAATGGCTGTAGTTTCACAGTACTGAAGTATTCACTTTGTAATTAATATAAAATAAATATGAGAACTATTGCTAAGTGTTATCTGTCACGAAAACACGATTGCATACAATTTTCTCGATAAAAAGAAATCTCAAAGTTACCTTTAGACCGTAAAATGAAAGAAGAATATTTAATGAAAATTTCCAAATTAGGTCATGAAACTTTGCAAGCTAATCGAACTATGCATAAAGCAGCTGATGTGTTTGCGTCTGTACAAAGAAAACAAAGAAAGACAAAAAAATGACAAAGAAAAAAAAAAAAAAAAAAAAAAAACAAAGAAAGAAAAAAAAAACAAAAGAAAACAAAGAAAAACAAAGAAATGATTACAATGACGAGGAGCACATTGACTCGGCTTAGTTAAGTATCTTTTTTAACCCGTTATAGGAGACTAGAAACTTTGATCAGCATAAACAAATTTTGAAAAAAAAAAAATAACAGTCGGCAAAAAATGGCCAATTTACACAAAACTTTTTTTTATAGTGAGAGGCCATTTTCAGAAGCAGGTTTATGATTCTTCATAAACCTGCTTCTGAAATGGCCTGTATTACATCTAGAAATGGATTACACCTAGAAGTGTGTAATCGTATGCTATGAACAAATGCTGAAAAATTAGTTTTCATTCATTGTAAGTGATCACAACTTGCAACTGATAGATTTGAGAATTATGTACAGACGCCAACTGATGTGCTGGCGACTGTACAAAGAAATAATTATAATGACGAGGAGCACAAGTGACTCTCTGCTTAATTAAGTGTCTTTTTAAACCCGTTAAGTTATAATAGGAGACTAGAAACTTTGATCCGAATTAACAAATTTTAGTTTTTAAAGCAGCTCGCGAATCTACGGGCAATTAAGTTCTCAAGAACCGACAATGCCCTCCGTTCCCGCTCCAGATCCGCGTCATCGGACAAATTATCCGTCACAATGTGCCCTAAATACCTAAAACTGGTCACTTTCTGCAGTTCCTCACCGTACAATTTAATTGGAGGAACACCTTTGAAAAGTAGAACTTTGCTTTTCGCTATATTATACCTCAGTCCATGTTCCACCGCATATGTCTCACACATCCCTAACATCTTACGAATAGAATCCACTGATGGTCCCAGCAGCACCATATCGTCCGCGTAGTTAATATTATTGACGCATACACTATCAATATGACAACCGGTATGAGTGCTGCTGAGCTCACCGATAAGGTAATTTACGTACAGGTTAAATAACAAAGGAGATTCCCTTTTCCGAAGCGCCTATTTTTTGTTGGACATCTGTTCGTAGGTCACCTTGGAAAATAAGCTAAATTATTCATTAATACATTATAAATTAACTATTAGCAAGTTAATTAATGAATAATTTAACTTTTTTAAACTTTCAAAATATTTCTATTTTTATTCTATACAGAAGACGTCGATTTCGTATGTAATCTTTATGTAATATAATCACAATTTATACTCTGTAAAAGATAGCTTGATCTCTGCGACAGCTGTCAGTAAAATCAGGCCTATGAAGTTCTGAATTTCATAGTAGTACAACAGACAGTACCT
This sequence comes from Luperina testacea, assembly GCA_927399505.1. NCBI lineage: Eukaryota > Metazoa > Arthropoda > Insecta > Lepidoptera > Noctuidae > Luperina > Luperina testacea. Next base: position 7,759,896 of record OV656755.1, read on the forward strand.
ATAAATGTCATACTTTATGGGCATGCCGACCTACTTAGTGATGGGCGATGAATCAACGTGACCACAGACTATAAACTATCGATATTTTAAATAAAAATTAATATAAAAATAATTAATTTTTTATGTTTATTGTATATTTTATTTAAATATCATAACAAGAGTTTATAATAAATTTACAAGATTGTTCTAGCGATTCAGAAACTGATTCATAAATGGATTTGGGGTCTACTCCGTTACGAGAATAAATGTATTTTATATTCAAATATTCGTTTAATTTAGTAACGTTTGTAATTAAATTAAACCCAATTAAATGTTACATTAGCATCGATAATAGTAAGAAACGTCGATAATTTCTATCGACAATTTTTTATATCATGACAACCCTAGGAATGTCAGTTTGACTTATGTCGCAGAGATCAAGCTATCTTTTACAGAGTATAGTAATTTATTAGCAAGCCTACGTCCATCGACAATGTAGTTCACCCTAACTGAATCAGTTTGACAGTGTGAGCGGGATAGAGTGATACATGGCGCGGGGAAGTGGGGGCAAAATACGAATTTCAGCTGAACAATTCGTATTTATTTGCCATTTACCTACTATTAAGTAGGTAAATGGCAAATAAATATTTTGAGGTTACGTTCGAGAAAATGACGAATGAACGATGACGATGAATGATGGAGGCATCGCTAAGGACTATCACACAAAGACTACGCTATGGAAAAGCACCTGAACGTTTTCGTTAATAAGGATTTTAATTATATTTAAATAATTCAGGTTCAGAGGAAAGTGAGGAAACCAATATTGAAAAACGTCATCCGTGACGGCGGCGCAACAGAACAAAAATGCAATACGTCACAATACAATTTCTTTTTTTTTTTATATGACCTGTACAGGAAATAAACTACAATGTCGCGGAAAGAAAACGTTTATGAAAAGGGCACTTATTGAGTAAATGTTCGAGAAAAATCGAAGGTCCACATTGTTTTATAGGTGTTCCGAGGAGAGACTCGCAAGTAATCACGAAAATCAGAACAAATAACAAGGTAACTGCGAATAGTTTATTATTAACTTTTGTGATGTCGTCCTTCCAGATATAGCTAATTTGATACACGCATCAGGACATCTATCTACTTAGAGTACATTTGCTCAAAAAGTTTGTAATATTAAGTTAATCCAAATGCGAAAAATCTTGAGTGCTAATGTTTCTTGAACACGCTCATGAGAAAAAATCATGAAGAGCTATCAAAGATTTTACTAAACTGCCCACGGCCTTGGAACCTATTTCCAAAATATCATAGCTCTTCTTCTCCTTAAACACCAGTCTAACTCAATGGCGAATACTGGAAGTTTAATAGCTTTAATCTTTATAGAGTAGTGGTGGAAGGAAAACATGTGACACCTACCAACCAGCGATGGGCCCGCGCGGCGATGGCCCACTTCCTCTCACCGAGACGAGGCCTGTTTCCAAGCAGTAGGAACATTCTAGAATAATTAAGTGAATCTTTATACAATTATGTCCTGTAACGAGATATTGATGGCGGTAACGCCGGTGAGTCCGGCTTAGTATGACTGGTGATCGATTCCGATCCACTGATGCAATGCAACCCAACCCTGACGAGCTTAGTGCAGACATTTCAATTTGGAACTTAATGTTCTACGATAGCAATCTGGCTGATCCTTCTTGATGAACCCAACATACGTAGTCTTAATTTCTATAGGTAGGTACGTAATGTTATAATCTATGATCCCTTAGATTCCCGAATATTTGTTCCTGATAATTTATAAAACTGTCAACGCCATCTTTAAACAACTTCGGGGCCCAAAAAGACCTCTCAGCATTCTTAGTTATTGAATTAACCAATTTTATCAATTTTATTGACTAGGTAATTTTTTTTTTTTTTTTATAAATTAGTTTTATGGGATTACAATTTATTGTAAAGCCAAACCACAGATGTAATAATATTAGGGACGTCCTAGGTTACTAAACCACATATCTTGATGTCTGCACTAGTGACGCGCGCGGTTACGTGTTTAGAGGACCTATATCTATGCGCGCGACACGACCGTGTGCGATGCACTCATGGTGACCAGCACATTTGAAATCCTGCTCTGGGGGAAGACGCACGTTCACTTGATCCAGAATCACATGTAGGTCACATGTGATTCTGGATCAAGTGAACGTAAATACGTGATCTCCACCATTTAGCGGGCAACAGCTTTTTTATTCTAATCAACTTACTAAAATCCGTGTTTTTCGTAACCCCATACTGGGGTCCAAAGTTCCGGCTCACCATCACCAGGGTTCCATCCGGAGCTATCGGTGGCATCCGAACGCGGAACCACAAGCCACCACCTTCCGGCAACCGTCCTCACCATCGAGCTCCACGCCGGGTATATATTTTACCTGCATGGCCACGTCGAGCTCAACGGGTCTGGCAAGATCATCCGCCGACCGGCACCTTACTTGGCGTGTGCAGCATGGCACACCGCTACGGTCATCGCCTCACCAAGCTGAGCCAGGAGAGTACTGTGCTCCTCCCAAGGGAAACCAAGGAAACCTTGTGACCATAGACCTACCCACACCTTTTCTCTTGATATTTACCTTTTTTAATATATTTTTTTATGTTGACACTTTACGTGGGTATCATTTATCTTCCCACGTAAACATCTAGTCACACTAGCGAAATCTACTGTTGCTAACGGCATTTAAGAACAATTCCCCCAATTTAGTTATCAGTCTCTTTTAATTCGATTTAAGTAAAGGAAGTTGGTACCTAAGGAACAGCAGCAATATCCTTAGTCTTTATTTAGAGCCAAGCAACCGAAAAGAAAATTGTACCTATAGCACAAAACTGCTACTATCTCGCGTGATTTATAGCTACAAGTCGAGTTTTCCGTCAACAGAACCTATCACTTACCATACTTGGAACTGGACACACGCCGCACATCACCAGTTTCTCCTGCTTTCGCAACAATTTCATTTTTGCCACCTACGCTGCTTGTACGACCATTTAGTCGGAGACCGGTACATGACATACGTACATTTCGTTCAAGGAGTCGCCATGCTCAAATGCCAGCCAAGAACGTATTTAGGCGGTGCAGCACTTAGTCTCAGAGACCTAAGTATTATGACATGTCATCGAACAAAGCACAGACTGACTACCCTCGAAATCAGGTTGTTCTACAACAGGTTCAGGTTGAAATACAATGGTGTTGACACCCTTTTTATAAACAGGAGCATACTTCTACTCTCTTGTTAAAAAAAAGCGTAAGTAATTTAAATGACAAAATAAATTTTTGGTCGACCGTATATCGTATCGTAGGTTATAAGCACTTATAATTGTGTTATAAGTATTATGAACAAGGCGGGCGCAAGATATTATGGTGTGAAATTTCGTTTGACGAAGTGCGTAAGTTTGCTTATTATTGTAATCATATTCGAACCGCTGCACGGTGGTGTTATGCACCGCCCGCGCGATGTTTGAAATATATGTCAACGCACCGCCGCGCCGCCGACTACACTGGACGCGGCTGCTTCAGGATTTTGAAAATGTGTTATTAAAACTACAAGAACCTACGTACAAGTTATTATGAAATAGGACGAGGTTTAAAGAACGTGTTAGGGAATGATAAATCCGCAGTAAAATTGCAATTTTGTTCGCGCGAATGTCGTTCCATGTACAGAAGTATCTACCTAACTTTGTTATGTTCCGAGATCTTCGTCAGGGTTTAAAGTCACATTAAAAGTGAAAGTAAGAAACACCCGTCGTCGTTAGGAAATAAGGTCGAGACATAGGATTCGGTTGGAGCCTTACCCAGGCGATGCCCTCGCCCCGCGCGAGGGGGCACCGAATCGACCCGGCTTCTTGGCAAGGGGCCAGGACGAGAGGTCGGGGACAACAGCGGGACTTTCAATTTGAGAACGACTACACCAGGTACGACCAATGCGACTCACCTTATCGCTTTTTCACTAATTATGTAGCAAAGCCGTAAATCAAGACACACATTCAGCAGCGTCCAGAATAATGTGCGTACCCTCAAATTTAACGACGAAGTTTAACGATCGATCTTTTACTGTTACTTTATCTCCTCTTACTGAAGACTCATTTAAACCAGTAACTAGAGCAATATTACGGATGGTCCCATACGGAAGTTTTTCTGAAGATAACTAAAACGTATGCACGGGTTTTATTAACGACGAAGATGTAGCGGTTGTTACTGCAAATAAACAAACAGCGTGTTCAGACCTCGCGTGACCACTTCAAATTGGTTCTTGATGAAAGGGCGTGGATATATTATGCAGTACATACAGGGCCATTATTTCAATCACATCGTTGATTCGCCGATTTCTTAGAATCAACATTTGCATTCAAGCAATCAATTGCATGACTTAATGATCATCCAATTTGTAAAAGTTCAACTATGATGGTTGTTTGTATTAAGGGATCAAAAGATTTGCATCGGACTCTATAAAAACGTGTGGACAAAAGGGCGATTTCATATCGTTAAAACACCAAGTAGGTACTTAAAGGCAGACACAGGCATGGTTCACAAAGTGTGGACGTTCATATTTGTGGTGAGGCATGTGCTTCCACATGCCTTAAGGTTTCTGCTACAGTTTTCTTTTTTTCAAACTTTTGAGGCACAAGTTTTACAAGGGATAAACTTCAAACTAGTAGATCATCATGGACCCTAGTGAGCACAGTTTAGAGAGGTAGCGCCTGCATCCGATCCGAGAAATGACGGCCGGATGTATGGAATTCGGATCTAGTGCGCAAGTGCTTTAGCATATAGTTGCACAAGGATCTTATGGCGCGTGGCCAAAATCGGAACAAACGCCGCCATCTTGTTTTTATAATAATAATAATAATATTTATTTCATAAAAAGGGAGATTGTAGTACATGAGGCATAAATAAAGTTGTACATATAAGTTTGTACCATGTCATGGTGGGTGAAGTTCTGCTTTCCTAGCTAGGTTATAGAATAACCTGTGTTAAGGAATAACAGTCCCTGTCCCTTACAATGAGTTACAATAAACTAGTACAATTAAATATACATTTTTTTTATTGATACTAATACATGCTCGTGTGTGTGTGAGTGATTGTATATGTGTAGGTGTGTGTGTGTGTGTGAGTGTGTGAGGGTGTGTGTGTGTGTGTGTGTGTGAGAGAGAGTGAAAGAGAGTGTGTGTTTGTTTTGACTAAAGTCGTGTGAGGTAATATTTGATCATTCACTGTCACTGTCACTTACTGAGATAATTTTCTGTTTCATCATAGCTTTTATTTTGAAGAAATGAACGTAGAGTTTTTTTCAAAACCATTTCACAAATGTATGCCAACAGCGCCTGCCTGTCAATGTCATTCAAGCGTCAAAAAATGCTGTGGCACTGTACAAATAGGACAAAAAAACTGTAACAATAGGGTCGTTTCTCGGATTAAATGAAAAAGGTAGCCGGAGCAAAGAAAAGTTAAAAACTATGGTACCCTCTTCTCCTATTGAATTTGGAACATAAGGTCATTTTTGGCTGTTCAACTGACAAACATGTTTGTGACATTTAATGACCGTGGGTTGTTGTGTGTCAAATTCTTCATCGATGACAGAGTTCTACCTGCGTTAGTTAATGTATTTTATAGAAAGCTTTCAAAATCGAGTTGCCATATGTATAAAAAACTTCACAGGAAATATACCTAATATGGTGACGTGAAACATTTAAAAAATAGCGAGACAAAGGTGTTTTGAAAGAAAAGAAGATCCTATACATAATTTAAGTGTATGTAAGACAAAAGTGTTGAAAAGGAGGTTTAAGTTTGTTTTGTGCATGTCAAGGCATCTCAGACCAATCTGGTTAAGTTCAGCCTGGTTAGATTTAACTTGGCAGCTTTTATACTAGAACATCACGCATTCACGCCTGTTTAACTTTAGACGTGTTTATTCTGTAAGTCAAATTAGGGGATACTATAAAGTGACATCTTCAATTCTTCAACTTCGTGAGGATGGAACTTTGTGAGGATGGATGGATGGATGTTTGTTACTCTTTCACGCAAAAACTACAAAATGGGTTTGGATAAAATTTGGCACACAGATAGTTTATAACCAGTATTAACACTGGATTCTTTTTATCCCGATTTTTTTTATTGCTGAATGGGCCCGCTCTTGACCTCGATCGTGCCTGATGGAAAGCGATGGATGAGGTCTATGATGGAACAAGCGTGCCCAGAAGATGTCTGAGGCACTGGAACTCCCACGCATCGACGAAACCCCGCAGGCTGCTTGACGCCGGAAACAAGGCGAGCGTTACCGTTAGCCCTACCACTTAACTTTAACGCAATAATGCAGCCCTTAACAAGTTGTAATACGCGCGGCCTGTGCTAACAAATTCGAGTGCAAGTAACACGAGAATATCTTGCGGAAACTTAGCCACCCGAAAATTGAGGCACATGCCCGTCTCACCAAAATATTTGCCAACAACCTATGGTATTTCCAGGTGAGGCGAGAATACCCGAATTTAGGTTAAATTGCCAACATAGGCATGTCTGCGGTATTACGAAACTACTCGGTCCTGGGGGCCTAAAAAGACCACTTTGGCAGAATCATAAAATGATAACATTATGAATCATAATGGACAGTTAACTGTTAAGTTAATCGTAAGTATCAAATCCCATTGGATTTTTCAGTATTTTTTTTGTCTGTGCTAAAATACCGATCAATCCAATCCAAATCCAATCCTAATATCTCTTTGATTATACCTACGTAGTGCAATGAAAAAAAGAAAAACACGGACTGTCTTCGTTATATTATAATTCATAATGTTATCCATTTATGATTCTGCCAAAGTGGCCTTTTTAGATCCCCAGGAAATTTTGGGTGTTTGAGCGTTTGATGGCGATGCATCAGATATATAGATTTATAACTTATTCTTTCATTTCTCATAACTTCCTAAATCAGTGCAGTTTTTGTGGGGTATAAAATTTCATCAAGAGCAGACTTGATTTGCAGACCAGATTGCAGTTGCTATATTTTTTTTATATGAAAATAAGTAAAAGTTATAAGTTTAAAGTAAGTAAATTAAAGTTTACAGTTCGTTAAAATAAGAGATCTGAATGAAAATAAAAACTTCAACCATAATTCACTACATATCTAGATCTAAATCATTTTCGACGTGGGACGATACCGCATAATATGTGTACATAATAATGTTTCGTTTCCGAGATTTCCACAAGAAAAATAGGTGTAATGATAAGTTGATAAGGGAGATGTGACAAGTAAAATACTCACACGTCGTACAGTGGTATTCCTTTGAGACGCGACCTTCAAGTTTCTTTCACTTCACACGTGAGGAAATTGCTTCTATCAGTTTTATTTGAATATTTGAGCTCTAAGTATCTATCAGTTTATTAAAATGAATACTTTTGAAAACAACTTTTAGGACTAATTTTAGTACGCAGTCGATGTAACTTTTTGCGTTGTGTTTATGCCCGAACTGTCAAAACCTGTTCATTAAAATTCAGAATCTAATAACGTTTGGATTTTAAATAGTCTCAAAAAAGATCTTTTTTTCATTGACTAATATGTTTCTTTGTACATACGCCAGGACATCAAGCTATCCGAAACTATCAAATTTTCCCAATCAACTTTGAACCTTATGCTTTAGCGATAAAGTTAGTTTGATGTGCTGGCGTCTGTACTTAAACGTAAACGACTTAAATGTATTATTGGACATACTTATTTAGTTATGGTACTTCTAGAGTAAAATCCCATGAACGCCAGACCTTCGTTATTTTATAAAAGCTGGAAGTTGTTCAACGCATGCTCCCAACACAGGTAAGAACAATGGGCAACTATGAAGTTTGAATCATCGTGACTTTGGGAGGCAGCAGGTAGCAAAGGTGTAAAATAATATAATAAATAATATTTAATATTAATTTCGGTAATATTTTCTCATTGTTTGTCTTATTTCTTCTTAACCGACTTCAAAAAAGGAGGAGGTTCTCAATTCGGATGTTTATTTTTTTTTTAATTTATGTATATATACATATAACTCCCTTATATGTATATAGACGGATTTGCAAAATTTTTTGCAATTTGCAAAATTATTTGGAAGTTGGGGGTTTTATTACCCTCGTCTCTCGGAAGGCACGTAAAGCCGTTGGTCCTGCGCCTGATCTATCCCCGTTCGCGTCGGATTGCCGTCCCATCGGACTATGAGAGTTAAGGAACAGAGAGTGCACCTGTGTTTGCGCACACGTCTTGTGCATTATAACATCTCCTACTGTGTAACTGGCTAATCTCTGTTGAGATTGGCCACCGTGACCGAAATCGGCCGGGAGGCTTTTATTATTAAAGGCTTTTTATGTACTGGATTTAAGAAGTATTAATTAAGAAGTATTAACTTTAATTTCCGTCTAAATTCTAAAGAAAATAGTGCAAGAAATCTGTCCAGCAAAGTCTAGATATATGAGCGCCTATGAATAAGCCTATGGATTTGAGAGCCACAGACTCGATCGCAATCTCTTCGTTGTCACTAAAAAGATATTTTCAGCAAAGTGATGTTTGAGTCAGTCCGACGACCGTTAAATTACGAGGAATGGCCTGAATTATTTGTATCCCATTGGGATTCTTATCCAATATTTCATCGCGTATTTCATCTGTAAAATAAGTGAAACACTTATTAATAGTGACAGTATTAAAATACCTGAATTCATAAGCGAGATTAACAACAAGAATTCTCCATTAAGGGCACAGAACAAAGAGCAGCGTGGTTGGTGGCTGGGACTATTGTTAGGTTCACTTTAAAACTCCTACAAACAGGCGCGACACGCGATATAATCGCGCGCGACACAAAGGCACCGCTCGTTGCGCGACTTGCGGTGCCTTTGTGTCGCATGTCGTGTCGCGCCTGTTTGAAGGAGCCTTTATACCCGTAATTCTCCGTAATGTAAATAAAAAGAATCCAGTTTTGGGTAGAGCGAAGTTTGTTCTGAATTTTGTGCAAAATGTTTGTAATTAATGTGTGTTGTGTAATAAAAACGAGAGAAATGTATCAAAATAGTAATTGTGAGTCCTTCTTTTAATAAGGTACTTACTCAATTTTTTCGATTTATTTTTATGGTCAGAAATAGGTATACTTCACATTTATGATGCTCCACCTTTTGTAAAAAAAAAATAAAATCATCACCCTAATTGCGTAGCACACTATCAATCTAAATCTGAATAATTTTGAAGGATATTGCTGATTCATTGCATCATAAATTCGAAAAATGTGTCTTCTCAACAACGTAAACTACGCAATGAATGTTGTTGAACTGTCAAAATTAAATCCATTGCTACTGATAGTGTGTTACGCAATTACCCCGCATGAAAACTGGGAGAACATTATTCTGTTAATTCGTAATATTCTGTTCAAATGTATTAGTTCCTTATTTAAACGTTCCGTCAGTAACTTTTTCTTGCTTGAGGCAACAGGTAACCCTTCCGGCTGTTTTCATTTCACTGCTGAAAACCCCAATGCCTGCTTTGTTACTCTTACAGTATTATAACCACACCTACTAATATTATAAATTCGAAAGTAACTCTGTTAGTATGTTACCTTTTCACGCCTAAATCACTGAACGTATTTCGATAAAATTTGGCAAGGAGATAGTATAATAGATTGTCCCGGTAGCACGTTCCCGTGGGTTAATTTTCGGAATCCACGCGGGTAAAGCCACGGGCAGAAGATAGTTTAAATATATTTTTAAACATAGAAAGAATACCTAATATTGTTTTAAAGGGAGAAAAAAGTTTGATGTTTTGTTAAAAGGGCAATAGAAGCGCCCCATGTAAATGATAAATGATTTATTTTCTGTGAGTAGGTTTGTACAAACACTTTTACACGTCAATCATATTTTTTTAAACTAGATGAGGTCGGCGTTTCCTATTTGACTATTCTGAGAAGAAAGGCCGAAATAAGTTCAGAGGTCACAGTCCCTTTTAAAGTCCAGACAAATCTTGGTCACATCATGTGAAGACCATGTAGATTGGTTTCTGAAATGGTCTTTTGAGGAAAGAACCACAGATTGAGCGGACCTGTCCAGTCAGTGCAAGCATTTGTCAAAAATCGTGCAGCTCAACTCGGTGAAACACACCGGTGTCATTAAAATTGCTTAAATCATCAATTGATGATAGTGTCAAATTAAATTACTTAGCGAAACTTCGCAGAAGAAAAAACATTATTTGATTATAGTTTTTTTATTAACGACCGCTGTTACTTTGGTTACCTGAAGTACCTACCTAATTATGAGTTAAGAAAATATTATTTTTCGTATTATCGTGTTTCGACACACAAAAACATATCTAATTATGAAACTGATATTTCAAGTAACTACACAAGTTACGGTCGTTGACCCTAGTAAGTAAGTAAAAGTAAGTAAAATTTTATTTGTTTAAACATGGTGTACATGATATATTGCATGCAAGATAATAATAATATACTGAAAAGTTCTAACATGTTTAGCCGCATATTGGGGCGTACAAATTGGTAGGAAGAGATGGTGCATAAACCGTGATAATATTCATCAAAATTACATTAAAGAAATTATGTAGGTACTTATTAAATCATCATTATTCATTAAAGATTAGGTATCATTACAATTCAGCAAGTATAATTATTTAGATTAAATTAAATGTCAAAGTAGTCAATAGATACATTAGTCAATAAAAAATATGAATACAATACAATACAATACCACTAATACAATACTATCATTAAAATGTCAATTCCAAATTACAATAACATGTCAAAAATACAACAATGTCATCTCAAGAACGAAGAAACTTGTCCTCTTTCATAAATTCTGCTATACTGTAATATGCTCTTTCAGTAAGTAGACTCTTCAATTTATTTTTAAGAGCAGATTTATTTAATGTTCTCCATGATTTGGGCAATTTATTAAAAATGGTCGGAGCCATGCAAAAGATGCTCTTACGCATAAGAGTTGTTTTAGCGCCGTGAACACAGAGTTTGAAATTATCACGTCTATTCCTAGGGACTGCATCAGACAATTACCTAAAACCCTAAAAATAAAATATCACTAAATCATTTTTTATCGATACCTATCACGTTTCACAAACTAATTTCAATTGACCTTGTAGATACAACCTGTATTTAAATATGATTTGGATTGGGACAAACAATAATGGGATCCCTCAATGGGGCAACGGGGTAATTGCGTAACACACAATCTGACAATTGATCGCAATTCCTTTCATTTTGACCGTTCAGTCACGTTCAACACGTTCTTTATGTAGTTGAACAAACGAATTTGTCAAACCTATGAAGCAATGAAAAAAACCCTCGGATTGTGATTGAAAGTGTAATTAGGGTGCCGGTCTCGCTTTAATTAAGGCAAACGCTTGTGAAAATGAAGCTTAAAAATATACTTATGAAGTTATGATAATATTTTACATTAAATTATACTGTCGTCCAGAGCTACATGTCCTACTCATCAATGCAATGAACACATTCACCATTTTCAAATAATGTAGTGTTGCATACGAATGAGCATTTATTATATGTAAACAAACTCTTAATACGATTAGCGACTTACCAACCGATCAACATGCCGCACAGAGTTCATTACAGCCAGTCAATATGTGTTTTTTAAAGCGTTATATTAAAAGCCGTCGGGTTTTCGCACAACACAATTTGCGTTGTAACTAGATGGGAAGAAAAATTTGTTCAAAATCGAACTGTAATGGCTTCACAACAAAGTTGAAAGTTGAGTAAATGCAACGTGATACGTGGACAGACTAGCATTGCAGGAATCGGCTTTTACTGTAAGTACCTACAAAACATAATGGACTATTTTACAACAGAAGAATTGCCTTAATTTAATTAAGAAGCAATGTAAGTATTGTGTTCCTTTTGAAAGAGTGTTAGACATTTATATACCTACATTTATTTTTATGTAAGGTCGGACGGCATCGAACGGTGATTGGTCTGTAATCCCATGAGCCGTCAGTAAAGTCACGGAAATAGGAAACCTTGCTTTGCTTGCATAGAATTATACTTCTATACAGGCAAATATTGACTTGGTCCAAAGCAGGAGTTTAAGGCGAAAGAGCCAGGGTAGCCCGCGAAATTCAATATTTTTTACGTTTTTTGCAATTTGCTGGTCAGTATTAAGTTGTACATTGATCAATATATGATTCGCGGCCCGGCCGTAACAAATATGTATTTACCGAATTATAATCATTAAAGTCATCAACACAACTCTCTAAGACCAAGTAATCCCACAGAATGACTATTTCATGAAATCTTGACATTTTGGGATTATACTAACCTAACAAGTTGTATTACTAATTCTAATGATTATGATTCTGTAAATACATATTTGTTACGGCCGCGAATCATATTTTGTTCGACGTACAACTTAATACTGACCAGCAAATTGCAAAAAACGTAAGAAAACATGAAGTTCGCGGGCTACCTTAGCGCTTCCCCCTTAAAGAACACCAGACAATGTAAATCTATACGAGCCAATAAATAACCTAGCGTTTTGGAAAGTCAGCTTACAACAGACCTATTATGGGGAATGCAGCGACCCACAATAAATCATTTTATCCGTGAATCCATATTACTATAATAATATTATAAAAAATTCGAAAGTAACTCTATCTGTCTGTCTGTATCCCTACCACCTACCCCCTGTATCTTTTCACGCTTAATTCGCTGAACCGATTTACATGAAATTTGGTTCCCGGGAAAGGACATAGGATAGTTTTTATCCCGATATTCCCACGGGATCGACACTTATACGGGCAAAACCGTGGGGCGCTGCTAGTATTATATGTATAACATTGGTTAGGCAGGGGGCATAGTTCTTCCATAGTTCAAGGTAACCAATTTATTATAGCCACCCAAACCCATAGCCCAATATGTTGTTTCCATGTTCTGCAATAGTCCTGCACCAGCCGGGGGTTGTCCGTGGGCGCACTTGCATAGTGCATACAGGAATAGTGGTCGGTTAGTGCCTCCTCATCATTTAAAATTGTCTAAGGGACCTCTGCGAGTTGGATTCGGCCTCTCGTACGCCTTCTAAAGGTCCGGGTTTTTTTTTTGGCTATCCATAGTTGACCTTGAGAGGTCGTGACTACTTAACCGGACTATCCTGTGGTTGCCTTAAGTAAACTCAAAGCCTCCAGCCAGGGGCAATTATCTAGTATACTAAGCGACTACACGCTAAGGGCACCCCTTGTGGGGTACGAACCTCGGCTTAGGGCGTCGCTGGGGAGAGGGCAGCAAGTTGGGACAGGCTGGATCAGATTATTATTATTTAAGCTTGATGAGATCGGCTTTTCCTATCTTACTACTCTGAGAAGAAAGGCCGAAACAAACTCAGAGGTCATAGTCGGGAATTTAAATCTACAGGCTTAGCTGCGGCGCGGGCTGGCATTACATCGAGCAAGGGTGGGGGTGGGGGGGAAAGGTCCGGGACCCGAGGGTTCCGAGATATGTCAAAGACATTTTTAAAATATGTATATAAAAACTAGCTTCTGCCCGCGACTTCGTCCGCGTGAAATTTCTTGTTTCCGACCCACGCCGTCGCATCGCATCGCATCGCCTGCCCGCGCTGTCACTTCGTTTTCGCTTAGCGATCTTTCTGACTTTTATTCTTTTTGCTCGGCTCCTAAGGGTTATAGCGTGATGTTACATAGCCTTCCTCAAGAATTAGGCTAGCAAATGTAAAAATATTTTTTAAAATCGACTCCGAGTAAAATCCGACCGATTAGCGCGTTCAGACAAACAAACTCTTCTGCTTTATTATTAGTATTTACAAATTCATCTTAAGATACGAAAATATGAAATATTATTTATTATCTTCGTCGTGTGTGATAGTCCATTGAATTGTATGGCGAGCGATATTGTATCACTTATAGTATCTTAGCCGTGTGCAGCGCCCCTTAGTGAACTCCACTGCGGGTGACGTAACCTACCACAAACTTATTATTTGCGGTTGGTACAGTAATCGGGTCTAGGGATCGAACCGCAAAATTAAGTTTGTTTTTTGTTGTATATACTTTTTCGGGATAAAAATACTCAGTGTGGTGCCCAGGATATTAAAGAATAATTATACCAAGTTTCATCGTAATCTAACCGGTAGTTTTAGCGTGATGCCTGAACAAACAGACAGACAGACAGACAGACAAAAATATTTTTAATCACATCTTTGGGTTCGGTGTCGGTATAGTAACACCCCCTGCCATTTATTTTTTTGATATTTTCAATGTACAGAATTTTCACTTCTACAGATTTATTATAAGTATAGATAAAATCGTTTATTTATTTGAATAAAGGCTGGATGTGGGTTTTATATTAGTTATTAGTACTAGCTCGAATAAGCTCAGGTTCAGTAAAGTTCAGTAAAATGGTGATTGTTGTGTCGTGTGATTGTTGTCCTAGCTTCTCATGAATAACGGAAGTTACGCCCGCGTTGGTCGTCCGTTTTATATCTAGCAAACTCGATGAGCATTGCGCAACAGGCCGTGTGTGTGGGGTATTTGTGGGTGTGTGTGAGGGAAAGATGTGGTTTACATATTATTATTAATATCTAAAATATAATTGAATAAAATAAAATCAGTTTTCTACGAAAAGGCTAAAGGACTTAAAAGTGCAATCGCAGTTTCCACCCGTTTTTTACAGGCCTCGCTAAATACTTTCTTTGATTTCAAACATCATGATCCTTTATATTATTATAATGGAAAGAATAATTATTATTACATTGTAGCCACTACATACGTGAAATATTGTTATTATAATACCCAAAGGAAGACAATACAACATATTTTTCTATACTTATACATGATGTTTTTTTATATGAAAGATTAAAACGATTTTTCTACACTTAATGTTATGAATAATGAGTGATTTTTACTTACCCGAGAAGGGAAGTCTCTTCAGCACTGATAGGCATCTTCATTAGCGGGATTACTCGTCCTTCAAAGTTTTCTCTGAAATAGTGCAGGGTATGTAGCATATTGTATAATGGTCCATGAAGTGTTGTTGTTTGGTACAGGCACATAGAAGAAGACATGTGACATCTACCAACCCGCACTGGGCCCGCGTGGTAGACTAAAGCCCACTCCCTCTCGAAGAGTGGAAGTCTGTGTCCCAGCAGTGGGAAAAATATAGGCTGATTATGATCACAGGCACATATCAAGAGAAATAAGTTAAAAACTACTGGCAAAAATAATAATATTGAAGAAGAGCTGTCATTAAGGCGAAAACGCCAGGGTAGCCCGCGAAATTCAATTTTTTTTAGGTTTTTTGGAATTTGCTGGTCAGTATTAAGTTGTACGTTGATTAATATATGAATCGCGGCCGTAAGAAATATGTGTTTACAGAATTATAATCATTAAAGTAAGTCCAAAGAATAACTGTTTCATGAAATCATCATTCTTTGGACTTACGTGGTCTTAGAGAGTTGTGTTGATTGATGATGAATTGTTCAAACATTAACCGTAACATGAAAGTACTTCATCTGTGTTGTTAGCGTGGTAATAATTTTAGACACAATACATGTTATTTTTTACTTTGGGAAATCCCAAATGCAACTTTTAAATAATGGGTATTACGACTAGCAGATATAAATATGCACATGTATCGTGAAAGGATTAGATTTAGACTTTTGCGGTGTTAATATAAATGGGGTGTTTGCCCAAATTTTCGATGATCTACAGAAGATGCTTTTGGACCTTAATGATGCTTTTTTTTAAATAGGACTTAGGATGAATGTTAGACAAATATTATGGTAAGTAAAGTACACATCTTTAGTAGGTAATTCAAATCTTTCTGTCAAAGTCGGAAATAAAAAGTTGGAGATGGTTGACCTGTATGTCTATCTTGGCCATATTCTTTCATTTGGCAAAGAGCATCAAACAAACGGAGATATCGAGAAGAATAAAGCATTGAGATGACATTCTGAAATCGGATAAAATGCCACAATGTCTGAAGTCACGCCTCTATAACCAGTGTGTACTGCCCACCATGACGTACGGTGCTGAGACGTGAACGCTTATGGCTTGGACTTGCACAAAGTGCTGTGGGTGGAGCGCTCCATGCTTGGCATAAATCTAGTAAACCGAGCACCAAACGTCGAAATCCGAAGACGCACATAAGTCTTCTATATTGGAGATCGAGTTATGGAACTCAAATGCAGCTGGGCTGGACACCTAGCAATGCGCGGTGATGACAAGTGGAGTAAGGCTGTGACCGAGGGGCGTCCAAACACTGGAAAAAGAAGACTTGGTCGTCCGGCGACGATATTGTTACCATAGCTGGTAAAACCTGCATGAGGCTGGCACAGGAGTGTGGAGATTAGCACAAGCAAAGGGAGACCTATAGTAGCAGAGGGTGAAGTCGGGCTGTCGATGGTGATGAATGATTGCATTGACATTTTAATTAAGACGACGCGGCTTTTCAATAGTTACATGAACTAATATTTTAAAATGGTAAATGTTACGCATTAGACCTTAATATTATCAGTCAAAGACTTATCTGATACGTCAGAAACCTATTTGTACAGTTCGGCGTCGTTCTAATTATCAAGTCAAGGAGTCCATTTTAGAGTGGATAAATCGAAAGTAGTAACCATTGTAACAGGAAGGTCTCAGATAATGGTCGGTGGGGTCCGCTGCGGACCCATTCGTTGGCACTCAAGGTCGCCGGTAGACTTGATGACGTAAACCGGTAATTCTACGCGGCAACGTGTGCCTTCTAAGGAATGACTGAATTTTGTTGTTGCAAAAAGAGTAATAAACTGTTTTAAACATTTTTATTTTTATTATTTTGTTGCTGGTATTGAATGTTGAATTATTGAAGAGACAAAGGAAATCTAGAATATGAACTAGTAACCAATTCATTCTTAGTTCCAAAAATTAAATGATGTTTTTTTTTTAATACTTAAAAAACAATTACCTACTAAAACCTGGACAATATTAGTTGGTTGATAAAAACTGTGTCAAATTAGAGGATACTAATACTGCCCGTGACCCCTTTTGGCCTCATATAGGACTTTCTGTTTCATTTTCCTTTTGTTACCTTTTTTTTTATATAACTTTGATTTTTATTTTACTGTGTAGCCCAGTCATTTTAGATTTTATCTGCGGAAAAATTCCTAGTGAGCTGAATTTTTGTATACACCTTTATTACGGCGTTGTAATGAAGATGTGAAAAATCGACATTAATATCGTGCCGGCTAAAAGAGTTATAAAGGTCAAAAGGTCACGAAAATCAGTTTTTTGCAAATATCTCGCGACCTATTTGTCGGAGGTCAATACAGTCATTATAAAAATTGTTTGTCGTGAAATTATATACAAAAAATGCCTCTTGCAATTTTCTGTAAAATTAACCGTTTTTGGAGTAGAGCGCTGAGAAAGCGACTAGAATGCACTTACATACAGTATTGTATACCGTATAACAAGGCGTAAACACTATTGTTTTTTATTTATGTTTTTAAGTGTCTTAAAAACTTCTATCAGATATTTGGGCGTTTTGTGAAAATTATACTTATATTATAGAGGTTTGGAACTTAGTAAAATCTATATATTATACAAACGACCTCCGATGGCAGATGTTCTGTATTTTATTGTTCCGAGACCCGTCCCTTTATACCTGCTACTGTCTGTCGGACTGTGTTTAGCTCAGTTAAAAAATATTTCTTGAGTATTAAAGACGTTATTAAAGACAAAAGACGTAGAAAAAAAATGTGTTATGTGTTCAGTATGTCATCGGGTGCTGGTGGTAATAATGTTGTTATTGGCTGTAATACGCAAAATACGCGCATTGACGTGGATTTGCGGACACCAGCCCGTATTACCTATTATTACCTACCTATTGGCTGTAATATATTATTTTGTAACTCCCAACCCCACTGTTCTGGATCAATTTCTCTTCCTAACCAGGTTTGTATTTGATAATACACTCGATAAATATGCTGTTGAGCTGCTGAAGAAGTAGGTGGTAATAATGGAAATTTCACAGCTGTGCTTAGTCTTGTTACTCGTAGTTTAGCAAAGCTAAAGTATCTGTAATTATCTATCGAATGTTCTGATTTTGGAGCACCATACATTGCTAGTAGAAAATGTATTCCAGCATTAACAATGTCATCTCGAGAGCAATTTTCTTGTTGGAATATTTCTGCAGAATTGTTTAGACCACGCCTAACTTCTACTACATCACCATCCGATAATAAATTCATTGCAAATAAAACATGTATCACTCATTATGAAAACTGTTCAAGAGCATGGAAATACTAAAATAACGTCTTTAATACTCAAGAAATATTTTTCAACTGAGCTAAACACAGTCCGACAGACAGTAGCAGATATAAAGGGACGGGGGTCTCGGAACAATAAAATACAGAACATTTGCCATCGGAGGTCGTTTGTATAATATATAGTAGATTTTACTAAGTTCCAAACATCTATAATATAAAGTATACTTTTCACAAAACGCCCAAATATCAGATAGAAGTTTTTAAGACACTTAAAAACATAAATAAAAAACAATAGTGTTTACGCCTTGTTATACGGTATACAATACTGTATGTAAGTGCATTCTAGTCGCTTTCTCAGCGCTCTACTTCAAAAACGGTTAATTTTACAGAAAATTGCAAGAGGCATTTTTTGTAGATAATTTTACGACAAACAATTTTTATAATGACTGTATTGACCTCCGACCAATAGGTCGCGAGATATTTGCAAAGAACTGATTTTCGTGACCTTTTGACCTTTATAACTCTTTTAGCCGGCACGATATTAATGTCGATTTTTCACATCTTCATTACAACGTCGTAATAAAGGTGTGTACAAAAATTCAGCTCACTAGGAATTTTTCCGCAAATTGGGGTTTAAAATGCCTAAAATGACTGGACTAGTGTTTAATTTAGTTTGTGATCTTCCTGTAAGTCGCAATAAATACTTTTTCTTTCTATTTTTCTTTATTTACTAAATAATTGTTTAAAAAAAAAGCTCTGGCTTTTAAAACTCAACCTCCAAGTAGGTCAGTACCTACCTAAATTATTATTTTTTTGCTAACCTTTGGTGTTGTTTATTTAATTACCAAATCTATGGATTTAATAACTTTCTTTTTCTAGATATGTGCCTGGTTTTGTATGGTTGTGATGAATGTTTACTGAATCTAGAAAAATGTTTGAAAAATTCTAAGCTTGTTCCTACTATTAAGAATGTAACTTTATACTACTAACTAACTAGGTATTTGAAACTTTTCTACTAGTACACATTACTTTTTCAGTAAGAAATAATTGTATTTCTAAGATAAGAAAAAATTAGTTACCTGTATAATTAACTAAACATGTAAATGTGCATGCACAAAACAATAAAACTTGATACTTGAAACATGCAAGCTTAAGAAGTACATGCAAAGGGCAGAGTACTCACTCCGACAACACATTAGTTAATTGAGGTACACACTTTTCAAAACATAGAAATAATCTCTTCTTAGATCCCCTTGTATGATGGATGGTTTTCAAAGAATTTTTCTTTTTTACAGGGGGCTCTTGTGTACACCGAATCACTAGATCCTGGCACATGTAAGAACCACCATTCAGCAAGCCTCGTTGTTGATGCATGCCAACTTAACACCAACAAAAAATAATTAAGAAAGTTTTAACAAAGCAAAAAATAATATCATGCTTGTAGTAAAAGCTTCCTGCCAGTAACAAAATGCAAATAATAATAATTTGAACAGTTGCACTTTCGTAAATTCAAAACTTAATAGTTTGCTGCAAACTTTATTGCCTAGTTACGTGAACAGCTGAGTTGCGAAAAGTAAGTACAGTGGCTTGACAATAAACTATTACAACAAGTTTTAACCCTCGAGTTAACTTACCTTTTCAAAATAGTGCTTGTTTAACTGATAACTTATGGGTTCTCGAGTAGTGGCAGTGAAGCAGGTAAGTCGCGCACCGTTTACACTGACTGAGCACCGCTGTTGCAAAATGCCGACAACTGAATAGTTGCTGTCTGGCTGGAACCTCGTCGCACTTAGCGCTCCTAGCAGACGTAGCTTACTTCGCGGCGAACTGGAAGCGCATGCGTACGTTAATATACGTCAATTATTCAATTTACAACCCGGGAAATTACAATACTTTCTGCAGAATGTTCGAAAATTTAAATTAGTAATTTTACACCTTCATAGGTACCTTCCTCTACACTGTTGCCCAATGAGTGACCGATTTTATGACCGAGCTCCTCTTTTATTCATTGTTAGTATTCAACACAAAACAAAGGAAGTTAATAACATTCAAAGTTTTACATAATTCAAACAAACAGTAATTATAAAACGATCGAACTGTTGATTTGATTATTTTGATTAGTGAAGTGAAGATAGACAACAAATAATGACATTAATGACAATGACAATCCTCTAAACATTATTATTATTTTTTTTTTTTTAAAGGCTAAGGTCTGAGACCATGCTGCCTAGTCATCAGTTACTATTTTTTAGTCTAACATGACATTAGAATATGGGTGCACACATTCTATTGTATTAGGAGTATTTGGCAGCAAATGTATCGAATCAAGTTTCCCGGTAAACTTCGCTGAGGTAGCCAAAACTACAAAAAAATTCTCAGCTCCATTTTACCGGGATCGCGTCTGTTTCAATGATTCCACATATTGTCCAGTTGCGCAGACACTTGAGATACAAAACTACACCAATTTTACATCACAATATCCACTAGGAATCAATTTGCGAATAATTAAAACAGCCAACTAGACTTCACTCGAAGAAATCCCGCCAAAAACTCCTAAACATTATTAATTTGTTTGTTGAGCTGTACGTCAATTAATACTATTCTGGATCATAGTCTTTTGAGACACAGAAAGAAAAACAAGATTATTAATACTTAGAATAGAACAAACAAAATAACCTTTAATTTAAACTGATAATACTTAATTAAAGGTGAGTTTTGATTGTTTATGTTTGTTTTTCCTAATTAACATTTCAACTGTAAAGCAATAATTAATTTGCATTATTTTTATTAAAACTAGATTCTTTTCAAAGATGTGAAGTTGTAAAGTTCCAAGTTGTTCCAACCACGTTCCACCGATATTACAATAATATTTTTTCAAGTAATAGAGCAACTTTTTTAACTCTCTCTTGGCTAAATAAAATTCCTTTCCCGATTGGTACTGCCTTTTACCGCCATCTATACTGAACCCGTAAAAACATGGCGGCGCGGCGCTATTCTATAAAGTGTACTCTGTGTCTACAATAGCGTGCTGATGTAGCTTCACACTTGCTTTAGATGGCTTTACATTTCTTACCTGCAGAAAGAGTGGAGTTACAAAATAATGATGGAGATAGAGGATAGATGTCGAATATTGAATAAGGATAAATAATATCTAAAACGAGGTTTTGGATGTGAAATTGTTATGTTTTTTTAAATTTATTATTTATCAGTAATATTTTCACCCGTAAACGTTTGTTTTAATGTTTTCAGTCTAACCATCACACTAACCACTGTATATCTCCTGAACACAGAAAATATACGACTGATGGCCAACTGACCTCCTTAACCCCATTAGAGGGCAGTAATAATTAGATATCTACCGCTCATACCGCATGTTGTGAGATGTGTGTAAGATGTTCTTGAAAAGACCTTACCAGTCAGACAGACGTGTCGCTGGGATGCTTCTTGAACCTCTTCTTTCCAGCTCAAACCAGGAAGAGTGGATGTTTTTGTCTTTTGAAAGTTTTCATCAGCCTAATTTGTTTTTTTTTTATACAGTAGCCTGGTTACAGTATTTTTATCATCTCACAAAGCGACACGCGCTTTACATGTGGTAAATAAGTGAACAAAGATGCTACCAGTTATTGCCAAACATCATTTCAATCACAAACCGAGGGAGGTAGAAAATTCCTAATCTATTGCAACATAGGTTTGAAAAATTCTTCAGCTTAACCGCGTAAATAACGCATTGCTTTGGTTTTGACAGTTCGACTACGTAGGCTGAACTGTCTAAATAAAAAGCATTGCCATCGATTGCAATTTTTGATTTTGGGTAGGTAAGTGTGTTACGTTGTTACGCCAAAATCAATCTAACAGAACGCATTAGGAACTCAATCCTCACTTCGTCCCAAAACACATAATTATACCGGACGCGAGCCGCGCAGCTGCTAGACTAAAGTGGAAGTGGGCTGGCCACATCTGTCGCAATCATGTTGGAGCAGCAATACGCAAAGACGACCATTCAGTGGATCCCAAATTGGTATTTGGGAAACGACTACGCGGTAGGCCCAAAAAGAGATGGCGGGATGAGCTGAACATGGGTAACAATCGCAGTAGACCGGGAAAAGTGGAAAGAGGAAAGGGAGGCCTTTGCCCTTCAGAGGGACAACACAAACTTATATTATTCAATAATAAAATAAAAACCCCCGACTCAAACAGAAACCTCTAAAAACTAAATCGGTTTACTAGCCGTTAATTAAGAGTTTCATTAAGTAGCACCCTGGTCAGTCATCAGGTAAAATAGGACTCGTTGAGATACATTTAGTGAGCCCACATTCGAAGGGTTTACTAGTAGCTATTCAAGAGTTCCGTTCTCCTAAAGTCCAGGGCGCCTAAAAAGGCCACTTTGGCAGAATCATAAAAGGATAAAATTATTGAAAACTACGAACACTCTCGATCAAGTCACCTTTCAAACAAAAAAAAAACATTAAAATCGGTTCTGTCGTTTGCGAGCTACGATGGCACAGACAGACACAGATATACAGATACGCAGATACACATACATATACACACGTTAAACCTATAACATCGATTAAAATATACACACGTTAAACTTATAACACCCCTGTTTCTGTCGGGGGTTAAAAAAGTGTGTTACGATATAACCACGCTGATCTCTCCGAATCTTGCTCTTATTACGCCGCCGCCGCCGCATGTCGTCGCTTCCTGAATTAATTTTTGTGCATTTTAGAAACCGGGTGTTAGGGTGCGTTTCCACTGAAGCGGAGCTGTGCGGAGCAGAGCGGAGACGTACAGGAATCGACCAGTCACAATGGTTGAAATCCTCAGCGCGTCACTCGTCTCGTCTATGATTGGACGATTCCTGCACGTCTCCGCTCCGCTCCGCCCAGCTCCTCTCCCTTAAGTTATCTAAACATAGCATTGTATTTACTCACAAACCATAAGCAGGTATAACGGCGCAATACCCGCTGCAGGGACACAGCTGGTCATCGGTCCTGCGTCCACTTCTGTACACGGCCACGCAACCTGCCTTATCTCTTGTTCTCACGTCATTTGTCATTGCCATACTCTCATCCACCACGAAACCTTTATTATCCATTTTTCGTCAGGGTTATGTTAAAACAAAAAACTATAAGTAAACCTTTCAGTCTGATCCCCTTCAAAATGTCTAAGCACACTGTTAAATTGTCCCGAATTTGCGCACGACAGCGAACGCGTACCTATGCAAGTGACTGAATAGTGGATATTGATAAACACGCGTTTTATAGGCTTGCATTGTTGATCCAGCATTTGGCAGTCATGTGGAAAATACTGGCCGTTCTCGATAATGCCTATTATACGCCTTAACAATATAGATTGACGTCAAGGTAAATTACGAAATACCTACCTACCAAGTTTTGGCTGATGCCCTGATACATTAGTAGGTAGTAGGATATTTCGCTAATAAAAAATCCAAATTTCGCATAAACATAAACTCAATGTGCAAAATTTCGCTTTTATTCGCCAAAAACAATTCTCAAAATTTAAACTCAATATATTGCAAAAAAAAAGAGTTAAAGCTAACATTGTGGTTGTTTCTATGTCTTCCTTGCCTTCGGTCATTTCATTTATGACAATATTGTAGATACTAAAATATCTTTCAGCGCCTACACTGTTGAAGTGTGGACTGGCTTTGCTGTATTTGCAACTCTAGGGTAGATACCTATATTTTGTTGCTACTAAAATCTGTATGACGTCGACAGGAGATTCTCACTGAACTAGATTTAGTAGCTAGCTGCCTATGAGAATGAGCATATCCATCGAAGAGTTTATCCTGTGGTATCTCATTGAAGCGTTTAAGACATATTTTTATTCAAAAATTCGTGGCAAAGTAGGTATAGAATACGCAACATTTCGCACTAATTAGTAAATTTCGCATTTATCGCATCTATTTGAATGCAACACACAAGCTCATTCTTAAAACGAGCGAGCAAAGCGAGCCCACCTCGATCCAGCTTTCACACGCACGAGTAAAACGAAAAGCAAGCCTTCTCCACAAGACAAGCGAGTGGAGCGAGTTTGCTCATCGTGTGACTAAACGCGCTCTGTTCATTCATGGCAAGCACAGAGTACATTAATATATATGGATGGCAAGAGTGAGCTCGAGTTGCTGTCTGTATCGTGAGTAGGTACACTCAATTACATATATACCATAAAAAGATAGCCAATAGCCCTGCTGGTGGGTAGCGCACACTCGCTCGGTTCGTAAAATGAATTCTCAATTCTAACCTAACCTGCCTTACCGGGCAAGGCTAATCGGTGCAAGCTTTTTACCAGTAACTGCTGCGGTATGCTCGCTTCGCTAACTCAAATCGAGCGTGGATGTTGTCGTGTACAATTTTTTCAAGCAGAAGCTTGCGCAGGCAGAACTGTGGTGAAGCTTGTGCGTGTGGTAGGCCCATAGTCCATTACAGTTCCAATCAAACCCTCACCTACACGAGGTTTCCCCTTACTTCGGTCTCGTAATCTTGACGCATAAATTGCACGATGACAAGGCGCCGCCGACTGATAGATAACATTGCGATTTTCGATGCTATTTTTTTAAGTTTTTCGGTATTACCCTAGCATTTGTATTAGGTAGCTAATAATAACTGAATTTTGTGCATTATGTATGATGTACCTACTTTCTTCGTTTGATGTTTGGTTTTACAATTTAATTTAAAGCTGGAAGCGAAATCTCATTTATTTAGGTAAATAAGGCTAGTATAAAATCTTACGGTTTCCGATACTGCCATTTTATCTGCTAGACGCTGGACTCAGAAGGCTCAACCATTCCCTTTAGCGAAAGCGCTAGGGTAGCCCGCGAAATTCAATTTTTTTACGTTTTTTGCAATTTGCTGGTTAGTATTAAGTTTTACGTTGATTAAAATATGATTCACGACCGTAACAAATATGTATTTACAGAATAATTATAATCATTAAGCAGTTACTTATTTAGCGCAACTTTAAGACTGACCTCTATCATACAACTTGTTTATTTACAGGTCATCGTACACACAAGCAACAACTATAATATTACTGATAACGCCATCTATACAATGACTTACGCAACAAGAAGCAACCACGACCCTTATGTTCGTATCGTACAGTGCCATGATTCTTTGTAGTAGTTTAACACGTACTTGATAGATGGCATTACCCGTATCGTTTTAGACCTGTTTTTAGAATTTATTAAATATCTCGTATTTATACACAATAAAAACCAACCAAATGGAAGGCCTACATACATGATTGTGTTCTGTACGAAAATCAATACGAATTTTAAGGAAATACAACATTGATTTTCCAACCGCAAGACAAAGTTTGTAAACCTTAATTTTGATGTAGAGCAAAACCAAGCAATGTAATGCAATTTTGATATTTTTTTTGTGCGATCTACGCCTTATTGTTTACATTCATGATTTTTTCTGAATTTTATTTTTTAATAAGTTTCATAAAATGATTACAAAAAGACTTACCGTTATAAAAAACTACTTTATAAAGTGCTAAGTATATATTTTTGAGATCGTGCTTTATCTACCTTCCACTTGATATAGGTACCACACGATGGGCGTGTGATTTTTCTGTGTAGGTAGGTACTAGGTACCTACTTTCTAAGTTTAGACAGCACTCACTGACATCGGTGAAGGAAAACATCATGAGGACTTATAAATTAATAATCATTATCTGTCTAGTTTTTAGGGTTCCGTACCTCAAAAGGAAAAACGGAACCCTTATAAGATCACTTCGTTGTCCGTCTGCCTGTCCGACGGTCAAGACCCTTTTTCTCAGGAACGCGTGGAGTTATCAAGTTGAAATGAATAGCAAATACTCAGGGCTGTAATCCCTTGAAGCAGTGAAAAAATTAAACTTCTAAGTCAACGCAATCAAAAGATACGGGCGTTTATGTTTCCGAATCAAAACCTATAGGGTATTTCCCGTTGGCCTAGAATCATGAAATTTGGCAAGTAGCAATTATGTCATGTAGCACAAGTAAAGGGAAAATCCGAAAACCGTAATTTGTAGATACAAAAACAAAAAAAAACCCCGAGATAAACTCCCAGAGATAAAGATCCCTCGGTGCGCGAGTCCGGCTCGCACTTGACCGGTTTTTTCCTATTATTTTGGAGTCGGCTTCCAATTTAACATGATAAATAAACCGGAATACATACATAATATAATATACAATATTGTTCTAGCTGTGCCCCGCGGTTTCACCCGCATAAGTGTCGATCCCGAGTGAATATCGGTATAAAAGTATCCTATACGTCAATCCAGGGTGTCAGCTACCTCCATACAAAATTTTATCAAAATTGGTCTAGCCGTTTGAGTGTGAAGAAGTAACAAACATGTAAACACACACACTCACAAACTTTCACCTTTAAAATATTATTTATTATAGTGTGATGTATACTTAATCGCGGCGGATTGGCGACGTCAGAATTACTAATTCTTAATTTAATTTCGCCAATCCGTCTTGAGCATGCTCGTGAGGCTCGTGCCTTCTCTGCGTGTCCCTTGCCCTGCTGTGGCAAGAAACAGGCTGGAATTGGGTGGGTATACTTATTATAACATTTATTTGTTATCCCCTTACGACTATCTTTACAGATTTTGGAACTAATTCGATAGTGTGGCTATCAACTACTATTAGGAATCTGGTGCACACTCCAATAGGAATAAAATTGATACCTACCTCTAACATTAGAAAATTTAACATTTAGAACAAGAATTCCAAAGGCCCATAACTTTTGACTCCTTGTCTGATCGGATTAATACAGGTTGGATGTTTGAGAAGAAATTGTTTTTGTCCTACTTACTGCCGTATAAATAGCCTGCCGAAGGAATAAAACGTTTAGGAGACTGTCCTTATCTTCTTGAGTAGATAAATGCCTACTGCATTCACAGATTATGGAAAAATGGTAGATATAGTCAGCTAGAAAGACGTTGATTCTCATATATTTTATTTTTACGTTGCCAATCGATTCAATTTCGTATATGAATACAAATACACTTTTGGGCCAACTAAAATTAGAGTACCTACTAGAAAAGTTCGTGAAGCGGAAGTATGCTATTCCCTACAAGAAAGGCGTGAATTATATTATGCGAATTATGTAATGTATTCATCATCTGTCTGGCTTTCTCAACTTTTTTTTCATCTAAGAGTCGTCTTCTAATCTAACTGGATACAGCTGATTATAGTATTTTATAACTTTTAAACTGGCAAATACGTTATCTAAAGTAAAACCCATAATCGTACCAACGTCTTGACTTTAAAGCTAAAGGTTACCAAAATCTACCATAACACAGACTTTATAAGTCTGTTACCAGTAATATAACTTCACACTTCCACAACTACCTATTAAAAACAAAACACAGAAAGGAGAAATTATGTCTACATCAGATACTTATTACGCTACGTTGGACCAGGACTTACATAGCCGCTGTGCACCTAATAGGCATCTGTTTACTCCGCAGGGGAGCACGGTGCACACTAGCTCACATAATTATATGTAAACAACATGTGTGATACATTCAAAACTAGTGTTGTAAACAATATTTCAGTATAACGTATTCAGTAAATAGGCAAGGAGGAAAGTTATGAAGCGAATTTATGAAATGGATCAAACGACTCCAAGGGCCGGGTAAAGTGGCGGTGGGTAAGCGGCGCAAGACGCGAGATGTAGCGGGTGTGTTGGACATACTCTCATTATCAGAATTAGACGATTACTTTTAGGTACTTACGGATACTGCTACAAAAAAAATTTTGACGCTCGAATGATGTTGACAGGGAGACGCTGTTAGTAAACATTTGTGCAATTATTTCATCTTTAATTAAAATGTATTTGTTGTTATAACGGTGATAGAAATAGGTACATGCTCTAAGAAAATATCAACTGGCTATCTATTGCGATTCTTATGATACAGCCCGCTGACAGACGGAAAAACGGACAGCGGAGGCTTAATGATAGGGTCCCGTTGGCACTATTTGGGTACGGAGACCTAAACAGAAGGTGTTGGTCCTGATTTTGGACACGCACCAATATACTCGTATACCTACCTACATCTCGTAGGTAGGAATGCCAATGTTTTAGTCTTTTCGTCTTCAAGTTGTTGAAGCGTTTATCAGGGTAGACGTATCTTGTACAGCAGATCTCACGGCAGCGGTAATCTGGTAACACTTTGACCTTGAGCTGTTCTAGCGTAGACCTACGGAGTTTCAACAGAATGCAGGGCCAGTTCATACTGGATTTGTTAACATTGCCGAGCGACCTATTGTACCTACTTTGGTTTCACTGGACAAGGCTCATATTTGTACAAAATTACACATAAATTAAAACATGGTGAAGGAAAACATCGTGAGGAATCCGGCATGTCGTAGAACCAAAAATTCTAAGACATGTGATTCATCGTAGAACCAAAAATTCAAAGACGTGATATTTACGCACTGGGCCCGCGTGGTGAATTACATTACGGCCCACTCCCTCTCACCGAGAGGAGGCCTGTGTCCCAGCAGTGGGAACATTATAAAAATAAAACTCGTTTATTTTGGAACAAAAAAAGATACAATCATAAAAATTGTTAAACGATGATACCTGCAAAAGTTAATAACTGTCTTATTAACTTACTTTCTATATTTATGTCTGTATTTTATATGGTGTACATAATAAAGAGTATTCTATTCGATTCTTATTTTTATCGATATTTATCTATAGTTAACAGATTTGTAGATAACCATTTAATGACAATACTTAGGACTAGCTCAGCATTTCTACAAGTTTCAGTCCAATTGCGGTCATTAATTATTAGAGTTGTGTCATCTGCGTAAATTACTATTTTGCAGT
This sequence comes from Luperina testacea, assembly GCA_927399505.1. Classification (NCBI taxonomy): domain Eukaryota; kingdom Metazoa; phylum Arthropoda; class Insecta; order Lepidoptera; family Noctuidae; genus Luperina; species Luperina testacea. Next base: position 7,789,011 of record OV656755.1, read on the forward strand.
TAGGGAGAGATAGCCGACACAGCTCATTCACATGTAAATAAGAAAGAGACTCGGGCTAAACACGCTGCCCTGAGGCACACCAAAGGTGAGCATCTCCCTTCTACTTACATGGTTAAATGTTTAATGGTTATAGGCTGATATGTACTCATGAATAAAACATATTAAATTACATAAAGCTTTTATTTATGTCTGCTTTTAATCATAGGTTTTAAGTGTATGTTAAGCAAAAAGTTTATTCAGCTGTCGAGTCGATTGATTCCCTTGATCTTGTAACATTAGATTAAGTTCTTATGTTCCCACCTTGAATAATTTGTAGTCACATAGTTGTAAAATTATTCAATTAAACCCAAGAAACCAAACAGCATTGGCCAAAGGCATCGCCATACAACGTGGCAATGCTGCCACGTTGTATGGGCATCCTGTTGACAGCGATGCGGACGAATTTTTTGATGCCCTATGATTCTATTCCTTCATTTTTAACCCCCGAAAAAAACGGAGGGTGTTATAAGTTTAACGTGTGTATCTGTGTCTATCTGTACCATCGTAGCTCGCAAACAGCTGAACCGATTTTGATGATTTTTTATATAGGTACATACATTTATTCATATTATTAATTAATATGATTTGGAGTCTGTTAGCTTACTCGTATATACTATAGAAAGTAAACTATCAAACGTAGTATCTTTACATTATATTACAATGTAAGGATATTGTGATTGATAGTTTATTATAATGATTATTTATTAGAATACTTACCTACTTTATTAGAATGAAGTATTGTAAAAAACCTTTGTTACTGATAAGTTAAGGATCACAGATAGCTAAATAGCTCGATTGGTCTTAGTTTTGCATACCAAGTCTAAAAAGCCTAAAGTGGTCTATATCCTAGATCTCTTGTATTTCTTCATGGTATTAAAACGCTACCGCTTCTTTCGAATTCCCAGTAGTGTTATCGGAGGCGTCGGCGGGCCAACTTCAATCACTTTGCCCCAGCAGCCGGCCCCGGCGGAGAGGTGAAACGAAATGCTTGTCCAGCACGTGATCAGGGATGAAATCCAGAATGTCTGAAAATGTCTAAATTATCAGCTTAATTTCCGGGGGAACATGAACTCTTTCAGTTCGCGGTACTATGAATAAATAACAGAAAATTTCAAAATAAACAGTACCTAAGCTTTGCAGACAGTTTATATAATTCTAGACTGGAAAATTTCCGTTTCTGTTTTTACAAGTCATTCCTTGAAATGTGTCTACTGTTGCGCGAATTACGGCGACGCGCAAAAATTACTGAGAACCTGCCAATTTGGGTACTTTTCCCACCGCAGGCGATTAGCCAAAAACGAGTAGAGCTAGCTACTAGTTCTAGAAGAGAGTTGCTGAGCAGCGAGGAGCGTGTTGTTCGGATGGTTTTACTTAACTTTATTTTTGTATAGATTTTTGTTATTGGAACTATATGTAGTTCCAACCACAAAAATCAAGTGCCTAAGCAAAACAGTAGTAGCAGTCCAGAATCAGTATGGTGAAGTAGATAGGTATTCTCCAGCATTGGCAAAAAGTAAGTTAGGTACTGTTAACAAACAATTAAAGAATTTTATAATTTTGGCTACCTGTACCTACACCCAGTCCTGCCTAGCCTTTTCCCAACTATGTTGGGGTCGGCTTCCAGCCTAACCAGGTGCAGCTGAATACCAGTATTTTACATGAACCGACTGCCTATCTGACCTCTACAACCCAGTTACTGGGTAATACGACACCCCTTAGTATGACTGGTTGTCAGACTTTCGGGCTTCTTACTAAGTAACCACTGTCCAATGACAGCCGGAACGAGGCATGGAGAGGACTCGGTATGTAAAGATGGTCACTCATCCACAGACCAACCGCGGCAAGCGTAGCTTAACCTGATCGATCGACCCGTGCGGTTGTTATTATTTAGCCACAATACCTATGCGTCACAAATAAATAAAGAATTTACAATAAAAAAATCCATAAATGTATAAAAAGTTGAAAAAGCGCCATCTAGTGGCGAGTAGCGTAATAAAGACATGAACGAACTGTAAAATGCAACGTTTAATTACCAGTTTCGGAACTAGTATTTGATTCACCCTAAATTGTATGCATTTTTTTTTCCACTGCTGGATCAGAGGCCTCACTGTGAAAGCTTATTCGTATGAATTATACAAATTATGTAGGTACTATTATAAACTATTGTCATGTGTATGTACCTATATTCAACAAGTTTCTAAATTGTCATCCTCCACGAATAAAACAAGGTACTTTTTCTTTAAGAAACTAGATTTTAACAAGACTTTCAAGACTTTAGGAAGATTAGAAAATTAAGCATTATGTATCATTTGCACGCTGAAATTAAAGGCTTAGAGATCGTTGAAATTAGATATGTTCAAGATCTTTCTGTACCTTATTTACGCAAATATGATAATGATGTAATAATGATTTTGGTCATTTTGCTATTAGCTATAGGTACCTACCCGGAGGCACACGTCTATCGCCGTTTCTTTCTCAAGTTAAATAGGATCTTATTCTTACTATCAAAATTGCATTAATATTTAATTAGATCAAGGTAAAATAACCAAATAGCCTACAAGCAGAAGTACTTAACGTTCGATGATGCCTTTAAGTGCAGACAAACACCGCTCCGAGCTCTTCTGTCTGAGCTGTAATACTTTATTCATACACCATGTCCACCGATCGCGCCATGTGCACGTATATCGTAATAAATGCAAAACGACACGTGCCGACCACAGATATTCCGAGTTCGGCACAACACTAGCTGGTGTCACTAGTGCTGGGCAAATGGATTACGGATTTACCGACCGTAGAAGTGTGATATTTAAAAACAAAACTAGGTCGGCTCTGCTGGCTATTTACAATGGTCGGTATCCGAATTGGCTACCAGCGGTTATATAGCGGAATTATAAAAAATGCTATAATTGTTTTAGTTAGATTATTATATTCAACCTGTTTCACAAATTCGAATTAAAAAATCACCTTGTGTTGCACCATTGCGTTACGTTCGGTTCGGGTATATTTGAGATTTTGAGAACCTATTTATGTTCGCGGAGTTAATTGAGCACCAAAAAGCAAAAACCTTAATTAAGTACCGGTAGAGGAGTTAATTAATAGTTAATTTATGTAGTAGATTGTGGTGTTGCCGCGTATCGGCTATCAGTTAGTTAAATTGTAAATAGGTACTTTAAAAAATAAATAATAATTTAATTATTTGAAGTTTAAAACACGACAAATCCACACACGTACCTAAAGTTTCAAAAGTTTGCAACTTGACCCCGACCGGCGACCGTGTTTATATTTCAATAGGGCGTGTAGGGATGCGATACGATGCGTCGCGCGTGGGTGTGTAGCACCCCTACGCATTCTCTACGAGTCGCTACGGCATTTCGTAGACGCCTACGAAAGGGTAGTTCCACTTCCAAGCTACAGGAAAGCTACGTGCGCTACGCATTTGCTACGTGTGTGCTACGATTTGTTGCCTGGGTGTAGCAAGTTTGATGAAACCTCGTTCTGTATGAATAGGCTGACATTTTTTATTAGAGCCGTCTAAAATAAGAGGAAAATCACAGATTCTTTTTCTTATTGTAAACAAATTCTACACGATGCCGCGATGTAAATACAGACAGATACTTAGAATCTTTGATTTAAAAGGTTAAGCAAGTACACGCTTACTTTATAATGAGCTTGATTTTATGATTTAAGGCTCCTACAAAGGGGCGCGATACGCGATAAAATCGCACGCGACACAAAGGCACCACAAGTCGCGAAACGAGCGGTGTCTTTGTGTCGCGCGCGATAATATCGCGCGTCGCGCTTGTTTGTAGGAGCCATTACAATGCTTGCGGATCAGATACGGGTGAATACTGAATAATGTGAGTTTGGACTGTGTGATATTGTGTTACGAAAGAAGGAATTTATTTGGTCCTTTGATACTTGGTTTCGTTATAAGAATTACTACAATATCTACTGCGGTTTCTGTACTACCTCGTCCAGGCGCGACTTTTGATAAAGAGCCGTGATATTATGTTTTTTTTTTTTTAGTGTAACACGTTATCCGTGAGTGTGACCCATAAAAATATAATTTATGTTTCTAACGTTGTGCTATTCAAGTGAAGTTGGCTCTCGTTAATGCAGAAAGTGTACTCCTGGACATAGCGCGTTTTGTTACTATTGTTGGTCCAGTCCATACCACAGTGAACACTGGCATCAGGTACTTATTACATTCTATTTGTAGCGGATTTTTATTTTTCTTCTTTGTTAACTGTTAAAGGCCGCTGCATACGTGACGGGTTTAAAGAAAAATGTATACGTTCCCGTCCCGTCTCCGTGACATATGCGCTTCCATATACATTTTGTATGAAACGATATTTCTAAAATTTCCCGTTCCGTCCCGTCCGTGAAAAAACCCGTCACGTATGCAGCGGCCTTAATCAATCGTATCAAATCCCATTGGTGAAGGATTTTTCAGTAATTTTTTTTGTCTGTACTAAAATACCAATCAGTCCAATCCAAATCCAATCCCAATCTCTTTGATTATACCTACGTAGTGCAGCGAACAAAAGAAAAACACGGACTGTCTTCGCCATATTATGATTCATAATGTTATCCTATTATAATTCTGCCAAAGTGGCTTTTTAGGCCCCCAGAAAGCCAATTCTCGTAATTTAAAACGTTAAAAATCTAGTCGCAGTCTCGTCTCAGCAACAATCAATGTCAAAATCTTATCAAAAAATGTAGGAAAATTAGAGGTATTTTTGACAGATTGTGACAGATGACTGTAAACGTCCTTAAAATTACGAGAATTGCCCCTCTGATGTTGTCGGCTATTCTGCCAGTGACAGCGTCATGTAGTGACGGCAACAAAGCAAGGTAAGCCGTCGAACTTTGCCTTATATGGTATTTATCAAGTTGTATGTTAGTAGCTGAAAGGACAAGAGAATGATTGTTAGTAAACATTGTTTTTGGAATTGGAACGAAGTTCTTTAAAGTAAGTTCTTTCTTTTCTTTTAAGTTGCTTGCAGTAGGAGTAAAAGCGTTTTGTACACTCAAAAAAAAAGTCGCATGGACACGACTTTTTTTTTTGAGGGTCATTGTGAGAGAGATAATAATATAGTTTTCATGATTTTCGAGGGTGCTGAAGCCGATAGAGAGGTAAAAATAAAAATCCAAGATGTAGCTGCAATTTTTCTTCATGGGTGTCGTTTTCATGGTTTTCGAGGGTCCTGAAGTTGATGATGAAACAAAATGAAAATTCATTTTTTCATTCATTTCATTTTGACCAAAAAAATTTGAGAAACTGCAGTTTTTCAAATTTTTCTTCATGGTTTTCGAGTGTGCTGAAACCGATAGTGAGGTCAAAATGAAAATCCATGATGGCGGCTGTACTTTTACTCAACACTTGTAAAATACTGTCAACGCGCCGTCACCTCGGGTCGGCCTGATGTTTGGGGGGCGACGGACGTCCCCGAGTCCGTCGCCCCTGGACCCATTTAGAGGGGCTGGAAGAGGGCGTTGTCCGCCCTCCGCCGACGCCCGGTGAGCCTGCTGCAGCCCGGGTGAGTGGACGAGATCTTCCTCTCCCTTTCCGCAGCCTCCTTTTGGGAGACGACCGTATTGCAGAAGGAAACCACTGCGTCCCAGGACTCTTCGCTGCCGACCATCGACTCGATCACGGCCGGCAGCGACAGGTCACTGCCTACTTCTGAGATGAGGGCACGGCGCGACTCCTCCCATGCGGTACATTCTGCCAGCTTATGCCACGCCGCGCGCTGTGTCCTCCCGGCAGTGGACGCAGTGGTGACACCGGGCGCGGGCGTTCGGCTCCGTTTACGCGACACAGGTACTTCCCGAAGCAACCATGCCCCGAGAGCAGTTGCGTCACCCGAAACGACAGCTGGAGCCGTGCCTCCTCCCGAGCCAGCGCTCGAGTACCGGCCGGATCGCCTCGATGATGCCGACGTAGGGCGTGAAAGCCTGTCCCGCCATTCCGCCAAAAGTACACACTCTCACTTTAATCCTATTCGGCCAGTCAAGGGGCCAAATCAACAGGCATCAGGCGAAGTCGGCATTTGATAATACTGCCACTATAAAACCCTGTGAGGCTGGTGTAGACGGTGGTTTTATTGAATGAAAACAAAACAAACATTTCTGCAGAAATACATTTTAAAGGAAGACCTCAAGTCCACGTAAATTTAGAATTTAAAGTTAATTTTGGACTTTTATGAAAAATCTACTATCAAACATAAGAATGTAATTATTTTAGTTTTTACTTTTTTCCACTTGGTTGTCCTAAATCAATACTTAGGCTTATATTATGAGGCCTTTTACGACCTCTTTTGGCTGTTTCTTCATTAGAAGGGCGTCCAGACTGAATTCTATTTCCCCCTTTTATACCCCTTTGAATTCGTCTTTCAATAGAGTTCGGTTGGACTCTTATCTTTTTCACTTTGTGAGCAATCTTTTTTTGTTGTGTACAATTTACCAGATGATGTGGGCTCCTTAAGTTTTTTTTTTTAATGGATAAGAATTTCTTGTATGTGGTGTTGTTCAAGTTATTGAAGTCGTTTTTTATAACATTAGTCAGTGTTTCAAATTCAGATTTAATATCACTATCGCGACTGTTTAAGAGTTTTAACGTCTGCAAATCAACTCTTGCTTAGTGGATTAAATTTTGCGTAACGCTCTGGGTTTTAGAGTAAACATACCTGCTGCAGTACTATTCCCTGTTATAGACAAACACGCTGGCGGAGTCACTCGGGCTTTTGCAGTTGGAGTAAACCCATTGATCTACTCTAATAGCCTGTTGGTTTGGGCCCTAATGTTGGCTCAAACGCTGTGGGGATTAAAGTGAGCGTGTCTTCTTTAAAAGCCCGAGCGGTTCGGCCTAGTACCTGGCCGAAATCAATAGGCTTTTGTAATCACGCATCATAAATTGTGTCATTTTCAATTTGTTGTGAATAGCTACGCTGTATTTTTAACTATTATGCTTAGCTTTTTGTATTTTTTTACAAGTTTTGTACACAATTATAAGACTAGTTGGCAGACTTTTGGTCTACTGACGATCCGTAACGACTGTCAAAGATCCACAAATGACAGCCGGGACCAACGGCTTAACGTGCTTTCCGAGGCACGGAGGGTATATAGGGTAGTATGTGAAGATGGTCACCCATCCACGGACCAACCGCGGCAAGCGTAGCTTAATCTGATCGATCGACCCGTGCGGCTGAGAGTACAGCCCCACAAGTTTTGTACACAACTAATCTTTACAATTTGTTTAAGATGTAAAAATAAAAGAAACTAGTACAGAGAACATGGAGGATGTACATGTTTAAAACATTGATGTAAAAGCGGGGTTATAGAATAAAATGATCATTTGATATACTAAAAATACGCTTCGGTATTGGCGCAAATACGAAAGTTCTATTTTAAACCGGTACCGGTAAGCGAAACTTTATGAAGCCGTTTTATCAGCGAACTAAGTCTAAATAGACTGAAATAATCCAATATCTATCATAGTTTTCTATTAGCAAAGCAATTTTTTGAAGAAAAGAATATAAAAGAGCATAAAGCTATTTTTATATGACAATCAAGAGAAAACGAACTTAGAGGGATCTTAATAAAAGTACTTAAAATGAAAAAATCTGTTAATTTGATATCAGGTTTCGCGGTTCAGTCTTTCCTACTTCAAGTAGGAGGATTATTTAAACCCATTTTTTCTTGAAGAAGCTTTTCTTATAAACATGCTCAATTTTAAAATAACTCGCGAGTACCCGGTGTCTACGTACCCGTCTGTCTGTCTCAAGACGAATTAGGGTCATCCTAGCTCCCCAAACATCAGCTGTCACTCATCTCAACTCCGCTTAGTAATATGATTATCACTGTATTTTTTCACCTTCCACATTTTATTCTTTGGTTTTCTTTGCGCTGATCACGAATACTTTTGTATATGGAATCAGACACGTGATCTCGACAGTTAACGAAACATAGTTGTATATTGCTTGAGCTTGCTTTAACCAATTAGTTTGCCAATCATCATTTGTTTAGGTTTTTCCCAACTACGTACCTATGTTAGGGTCAGCTTCCAGTCTCATCGGATGCAGCTACCTACCAGTACTTCAAATGGGGCAGCCGCATATCTAACTTCACATCCCGATGACCAGGTAATAAAATTAATTATTATTTATACTGAAACCTTAATTATGCCAAGCAGCCACCAAAGGAAAGTATCTTTCGAAGATTACATACGTCGTACCGAGCCGGCCGGTTTGTGCAGCCGGCCGCTGCCGGCTCCGGCACCGGCACTCCGGCGCTCGTACATCACACGAAACAGTTTCTGCACACTGTCGCCGCAATGAAGGAAGTTTCCACAAAATTTAGGTGTCCTAGCGCCCGGAGACGTTCGAGACAGCTAACACAACCCACTTCTAAACAATTTATGATTCCATAAAAGTTCTGTTATAAGTGGGGGAGGCGTTAGTGACTGTAATTTCATGGACGGGCTTTCAGAATGGGTGCTGGGTGGCGCTCTGTGCATGAGGCAGCGATTTGTGGGTATTGGCTGCTCTTAAACTGTAAGTTATAATATTTAGGTATGGGGAAATGCATGTGTTAGCGGAATAAAGTATAATCTATCTTTAAGTATATATATATTACCCCAATAGTTATTTAATATGTGTAATACCTATGAATATGGTATTTAGGGAAAAGATTCTATAAATAAAGCACAGAAAGACAAGACCAAACATTTATTCAATTAAGGCTTGTCAGTAAATAATCAGAAAGCTAGTCGTCCGTTCCAAATCTAGGTCCTCGTGGAGAAGAAGGACAAGAAACTCCACGGAAACAGTATTAAAGTATTCTATCAACAATGCCTTATATTGCCACACATTTCTAATATTAGCAATATTGGCCATATTATAACATATACAGAAACACCATAGTTATCAGCAATAATCTATATAATAATATCAATTAACTTACGTGACATCTGGTCTATCTATTCCACATAATAACGTCACTAGTACTAATAGAGGCCGGAGCTCCGTTATGGTCAACGTCTCGAACAAGAATCATCCCTGCCACTCAGAGCTCCCCCTTTTATAGTCGTGAACAAATAACTTTGACGTTTCCATCTACCGTCATTTAAAATATCAACGACATTGAAGGTGGATATCCGTTGGGAATACTTATGATAATAATAACAATATCTATAATTAGTATAATCTATCACGGCCATACTGACAAGTACTTCGCTCTCGAAGTACATTAGGTACCCTTTTTCTAGAATTGTAATTCACTTTTGTTTTGCCAATTATAAACAATATACAACTAACTGTCGTAGAAGTGTATATAATACACGTTATGTTACAATATACATCCTCAGCATCATCATCACCATTATCATCAATAAATCAACGATAATCAAAATATTATCATACTTTATATTCACAAGTGATAGTTGATCAAATCAGTGTTTGAATAAGTTTGTTATCATTTAGTAAATTCAAGAATTAATTTTAACAATCGAGTATAAAATATGAAACATACATTAATATTATAGGTATATCAAGTATTTATTTTTAATAATTAGACACATAATATAAAAATTAAATTTATATATCACGGCCATACCGACAGCCGACAGGTACTTCGCGAAGTACATCAGATACCCTTTTTCTACAATTTGTAATTTACATTTGTTTTGCCAATTAGACGTGTCAAGTCCCCTCCACCCGCTGCTAGTGGGATAGACTTACACCAAGCAAATGACCGACCAGCGCAGACAAATCATATCGGTTACCTCGTCATGCAAGTCCCATTCACCCGCTGCTGGTGAAAGATAGACAAGCACCAAGTAAACGACCGCCCAGCGGATTTTTACCACTTTTTTTTTTTTTTCATTGCATTTATAAACAAATCTTATGTAGTGAAACCAGTTTCGTAATTCTTATGTCTTTAATATAGTCATAGCATCTAAATGATTTTGACAAGTTATGACTTTTGTTTTTCTTTTTTTTTTTGGAAACAAAATATCTTAGTCAAATTAGGTACGTACTTCTACATTGAAACCAAGCTTCGTAAATGTAACAGCCATTAGCCAACAAACGATATTCTGATATTATAATTGTATCAAAATAAATTATCTATCACGGCCAGACTTAAAAGTACTTCGTTCTTGAAGTACCTATGAATCTACAGTCTTATAGAAACGACAGTCTCTGACCAATTCAACAGAATGTTTATACATCGTTTCTTATTTTAGGTGCTCAGAGCCAATAATAACCTCTTTTTTATATTTACTAATATATCTAAATATCTTTGCAACTTCTGCTACTGTAATAGAAAAACGCTGGGTAGGTACATAAACAATTTATCAAATAATAAATTGCTTATCGGTATAATTTACAGTTACCGATATAAAATTGGGATAGCAATGATTTGGCAAACCATTCATATTCAACAGCTTTTGTATCTAAGCAATAACCAGTGAACACGAAAATAATTCGATTTTCTCATCGCTCGGTCAACCTGACAATATTATTGAAAACTATAAATATACATATATGATGTATATATATATAACTGGAGATGTCAACCCGATATTGGCTAAAAGTATATACCATTTTGATCTGTGTTATCAAGTAATTTGGAGGGTACATACCATATCATTTAGTATATATTTATTTATATTTTAAACTTACACGACATAACATCATTGACGTGTTAAAGTGTGTACAAACTTATTTAAAAAAATTAAATCATTTATCATTATTTATTATAATCGAAATGTCAACCGTACGAACAACGTGTATTTTGACAGTTAAAAAAAAACCACGCCATTGTCATCATCATCTGCCTAGCCTTTTCCCAATTATGTTAGGGTCGGCTTCCAGTCTAACTGGATGCAGCTGAATACCAATATTTTACATGTAATCTATCCGAATAACTATTATTATTTATTATGCTGTGACTATTGTGACTGTGTGTGCCTATTATCATTCCAACTATTCTCGTTCTTACTGTTTTCTGTGTGTGTTGCTCAATATAACTGAGTACTATTAGCAGACTTGACTTTCATTTCTCTGCCTATTACACACTCCTGATAAGTACTATAAATTAATCACAACTTTTATATTATATTATTACATTTAAAATTCACAATACGTTATAACATAGAATTATTATCTAAAATACCATATCGAATCTATGTCAATTTATCGTTTGAACTTTCTGTTAAACTGAACCAAAAGGATCATAGTAATATATTTGAAAAAAATCCATCATGGGTATTCTGAACGTACTTAGCTCTCCAAATAGAAGTCTCAAGACAACAAAAGGAATGTTTATATATTAGTCTCCGATCTAGGCATGTCTGCCCTCTTATTTATTAAACTTTATGCACAAGTAAAAAACTGTGCAAAGGCGGACTTTAATTCCTTGGGCATTTTCTACCAGTCTACCTTAGGGCTGCACATTAGATACACAAACATCATTAAGACCAACTTGGCTAAGTCCTCCCACCTGCCGCACGTGAGATCTAGACCGACACCAGGCCAGTGACCGACCAGCAGTATTATTTTTATTGCCATCAGTTAAATTTTTCCTTTAACGTTTTATTTCTACTTAACTTGGTTCATTTCACGACCAACGAGGACGAAACGAAAAACGAGGTTAACCTACACTACGTCATCTGGAATCACTAAGTTTCATTTTTGTTCATTATACTACTCTTTGCTATTATTGTATTCTTAAATATTATTTTAAAGCAATGTGCTTTGTTCATTTTTTTTTTAATGTTATAATTGAAAAACCATTTCGAGGAATAGCATTACTGATCATTACGGACTAATTAATTATGAAAAATATTCATATTATGTTGATGTTTTTTGATAAAATACGATTGACCTTCTTTGTCCTTCAAATTACGTCGGCTTTGGCCGTACAGTTTTGTATAGTTACCTCAGAAAATAAAAAGTAAGGGGCAAGTATTGTCTACGATCTATCAAATGTCAAATTATTATAAATGGCAAAAATGTAAACATTCTTGTTTACATCTCTTTACATACATTATTTCACCACTCGCCAATATTTAATATATTGGAAGAGTCATGGAATACAGGAAGTGCTTTGTTCCAACTTGCAGCAATAATAGTAATAATGTCGCCGCGTGTGTCATCATGTGTCATCATCATTCTATTTCTAAGTCACCGCGTCGATTGTTCTAGTGACTACAGAGAGTAGTATATAGTCCTTGGAGGACACTTACTCATAAAAAAAAACCATTTGTAAATAAATACGCTAAGATAGGATTGGAATATTTTTTTTTTTAAATAACTATTGGGCCAATCATCAAAATATTCAAATTCTCAATTGCTCTAAATTTTCAAAATATAAAATCTAATGGTTAGAAATTTTGGCCAATCCCCATTGGTTCAATGATTATCACGTAGTTAACATAGTCAAAACATCCTAATTATCGTCTTTTAAAAGTCAAGTGTGAACAAAATGTTACATAATAATATCTAGAAGTATTTCAATACGTAACCTATCAATTTAATCATCGTATCTAATGGAATTTCGTTTTGATCTAAAAGAGCCTCTAAGAGACTTACCGACTCCAGCTACTTTTTATTGCCAGGAAAGGTTCTCGAAGTTCTTACAGCAGGTTGAGGTTCCATAGTTCCAAAGCTCACATAGTAATTAGCAGCACCGCAGCTCCGATTTCAGAGGCGTCATCGGCAGCGCGATATTATGATTATGGTGACAGTGAATTGCGACCCGTCGACCAACGGCTTCCAGAAGATCGTCAAAAGCTCCAACATCGATCATGAAAATAGCAAAATAAAATGTATTAGCAAGCTGTTTTAAAAGGCTAGAGAACAATCCCACTTCTGATGTTAGCGGAATAAAGTATAATCTATCTTTAAGTATATATATATTACCCCAATAGTTATTTAATATGTGTAATACCTATGAATATGGTATTTAGGGAAAAGATTCTATAAATAAAGCACAGAAAGACAAGACCAAACATTTATTCAATTAAGGCTTGTCAGTAAATAATCAGAAAGCTAGTCGTCCGTTCCAAATCTAGGTCCTCGTGGAGAAGAAGGACAAGAAACTCCACGGAAACAGTATTAAAGTATTCTATCAACAATGCCTTATATTGCCACACATTTCTAATATTAGCAATATTGGCCATATTATAACATATACAGAAACACCATAGTTATCAGCAATAATCTATATAATAATATCAATTAACTTACGTGACATCTGGTCTATCTATTCCACATAATAACGTCACTAGTACTAATAGAGGCCGGAGCTCCGTTATGGTCAACGTCTCGAACAAGAATCATCCCTGCCACTCAGAGCTCCCCCTTTTATAGTCGTGAACAAATAACTTTGACGTTTCCATCTACCGTCATTTAAAATATCAACGACATTGAAGGTGGATATCCGTTGGGAATACTTATGATAATAATAACAATATCTATAATTAGTATAATCTATCACATGCATAGTAAGTTACAATAGTAAGTTATTTTAACCTACAATTTCAATATTTCGATTTGGTATCTATTTATTGATAAAACAACGACCGCTGCATGTATGCTATAATTAAATTCTATTCGGTATTCAAGTTTACGTTAAGCTCAAGTATGTCGAAGGGCTTGCAAGTTGCAATACCACATCAATTAGTCAGATAATATACACGTGCCGCATCTGTAGCAATTATATGACATTGTATTGATAGATATCTGTTACTAAATAATACCGCGTAGACCACTTACGGTTTATTTTTCGGCGCTTTCATGGAAAAAGGTACTGTTTTATTGGCTTCCAAAACATCTGAAATTACTAATGTAAAGATTCTCAGAAGCAAGCGCTCCTACAATTTCCAACTTTTTGTTGAAAATGTTTGCGACATCAGAAATACAATGGCATTTTAGTTTTTCACTATTTCACAATTTTGCGAATTATACTTGGAGTAGGTAATATATGAACAGGCGTATTAAGGATTCGGCATTTTTTGGAGCGGAAATGTGCTTGGATTCCGCTCGTCTGTCACTTAATTCCATCCTGAGATGGTACAAGTGGCGACCATCTAAGTGGACACGGTGGTTCCTCTATTATTCAAATATTAGTCTTCGGGCACGGCTTCATTATACTATAACGAACGCTTTCATCAGTAGGTACCTAGACGTTCCAATTTTGCTAAAACAATGGAACTTTTTACGTAACCGTTTCTTTATTATGTTTATTTACCCTGTTCCAGTTAACTGTTATTTGAACCACTATTGTTAGTGGATGTTGTGTAACCATTGGGGTGTTTAGGTAACTGAAGTTCGTTTAGAAGCCCTTCAATGTAGTTGATATTCAACTAGGGGAAAGAATTTGCACAAGTACGTTTTGTACAATATTAGAACGGATTGTACCTATAACAGTTTTGTTATAAGTAGGTATAATGACAAATGAAATGTTCAATTAATACACACACGTGACACACGCAAGCACGGTGAACTCTATATTGACGAAACGTTCAGGTGTGCAGTGCACAGGTAAACATATTTGATTTGATTTGAATGGAAAGTGGATCGCCTTTTACTGCAGTCACGTATTCTTGAAATGAAGTTGTAACCTTTATCTTAACCTACTCTTTTTTTTAATAATAAATACATATGTATCTTTATTTCATAAAAGTGACAACATGGTTACAGATATTATCTTTACAGCATATAAAGTAGAATCTCAAACAAAGGTCCCCCTGGTTCCCAAACTAGGTATAAACCTGTGACTTGGGAGTCAGTGTTCCTCCATTTTAAAAGTCATTCGCATGTCGTTGATTGTGTAAAAGAAAACAAAAAGGCACATTTTTAAAGATTAAGTACAAAATTTAACAATCATGAATCGTGTGCGATGTTGTATTGTGAGAGTGTGTGAGAGTTTGAAGGTGTGTATGTGTGTATGTTTGTAGTATGTTAAGTGTATGTATGAAGAGAGATGTTTGTGTTGGACTATTGAGTACCCTGGAGAGAAAAGGAGATTTTCAATGTCATCGTAATTTTTATCCATCAACCACCCTTTCACTGCGATTTTACATTTGTGCAAATTAAGTTTGTGTATCGCGAGCAGTTTATTGATCCTGCGATCCTGTTATACTCTAAGTAACCAATAATTTTGACGACACGGTTGGCGCAGTGGCTGAGCGATCGACTACTGCGCTGCGTGTCGAAGAAACAAATATTTGTATTGCCTACAGATAGTTGTTCCGGGTCTGGCTGTTTGTGTATGTGAATTTAAATGTTTGTAAACGCACCCACGATACAGGAGTAATTGGGGGGAGTAATGGGGAAAAGATTAAAAAAAAATAAAAAATATTTGATTACTCTGATTCATAATCATCATTCACCTGCCCTCATTCCAATTTATTCGGGGTCGGCGCAACATGTCTTTTCTGTCGTAGTCTATTCTCTAATAGTCATTAACACCGTTTCTAGCCACATCATCTTTCACACATTTGATTACTCTGATTACGAAGCGGAATAGCGTTTGTCAATGAATACCTAAAATTCAGCGTTTGGTCGCAGTTAGTTGCGAAGGAAAAACTATTAGGATAACTCCGCCGTCTGATGTCACCGTCGTTAATCTCGGCTATTTCCAAAGCCATCCCCATGGATGCATTGGCTTAAGTTTAAAGCTTCCTATTGATCAAAAATGCACAAACGTACCTATACAAAAAAGGCTGAAGACATAATCGTAGAAGAAGTCGCCGACTAGGAATAGTAGTTTATCTTTTACCTAAGCACCAACCTGACCCAGTTCGCTCAGACTAACTCTGGTTCCGTGCAGAAAGTAAAGTTGGAACTGCACTGTAGGTACGTACACTACGTACTTTTACAACGCGTTGAGGGTCTTCGGCGAAATGAACAGAATGCACTAGAACTACTGGAAATTATGCAACGGGATGCGAGGTACAATGATTAGGTTCCTAATAGATCTTCGCACTTCGCAGTTGCGTAGGCGTTGACTCCGTGCAGCAAACGCGAGAGGACGCACGCTAAATTTAGTTCCAATAGAATTCAATCTTTAAAAATTGGCCAAGTACGAGTCGAACTCGCACACGAAGGGTTCCGTACCACAAGGCAAAAACGCCGAAAAAAACTCGTTTGTTGTATGGGAGCCCCCTTAAATATTTATTTTATTCTGTTTTTAGTATTTGTTGCTATAGCGAGCGGCAACAGAAATACATCATCTGTGAAAATTTCAACTGTCTAGCTATCACGGTTCATGAGAAACAGCCTGGTGACAGACAGACAGACAGACGGACAGTGGATTCTTAGTAATAGGGTCCCGTTTTTACCCTTTGGGTACGGAACCCTAATAAAAATGGCTTCCTTCAAAGAAGGCCTCTGAAAGGAATTATTATAAAAACTAACGGACGGTTGTGTATCGGTAAGAGAACCTTGTTACCTACCTGCCTTAGGCATTTATAGCATCAACGCTAAGCTGAACCAACAAAAATGAGAACCCATCTAGATATCACTGCTCAAAAAAAAGCGTGTTACACTGACACACTGACACACTGTTGGAAAGTCAAGTCACAGTCTTCCATAACTGCGACCGCGCGGTGGCGCCCTCATCGTTTCTTTGGTTATTTCTTTTATTTTAAATAATCACTAAAACGGATAATAGTGGCCACTATTTTCCGTTATAATGTATATAATCTTGTGGAGCACAACTTAACGTGATCATTTTCTGCATTTTCATTCTAAAATAAAAGAAATAACCAAACAAACGATGAGGGCGCCACTAGGCGGTCGGCGTAGCCTTAAATTCAATCTATCTAAACATTTAACAAGCCTGTAGAATAATAATGCAGTTTGACAAGGTGCACAATATAATAAAAATCTATCGCAGTTTAATTTATCGTTCTACTTATATCCGTATACTCATAAAAACAGAATGAAATATCGATAAGGCCAGAGCAAATTAAATTATGATGGACGGCCGCTTCAATTTGCTGCCGAGCATTACTCACTTCAAATTAATTGAATTACCTAAGTCTTCAATGCTAACTATGATGACTACTAGGAATATTTTAAAGTCTTTTGTTTAGAAAACAAAAGAGTTTATAAACCATAGCTTGCAGTTACGAAATAGGAAACTAAAGATACCTGGGGGCCTAAAAAGGCCAGTTTGGCAACAGTATAAATCATAATATGGCGAAGACAGTCCGTGTTTTTCTTTTTTCGCTGCGCTACGTAGGTATAATAAAAGAGATTCGGATTGGATTTAGGATTGGAGACAGACAAAAAAAAATAACTGAAAAATCGTTCATCAAGAGATTTGATTCGATTAACTTAACAGTTAACTGTCCATTACGATTCATAATGTTATGTTATCCTTTTATGATTCTGGCAAAGTGGCCTTTTTAGGCCCCCTGGTCGGCTTCCAGTCTAACCGGATGCAGCTGAATACTAATAATTAACTCGGAGGGACTGCCTCTCTGTCCTCGGATCTACAACCCAGTTACTGATAACATGATACCCCCTGGTAAGATTGCAGGCTTTTGACTAACCGCTGTCAAAGATCTACAGATGGCAGATTGGCAGCAGGGACCAACGGCTTAACGTGCTTTCCGAGGCACGCAGGGGCCCCGATATGTAATGGATGGTCACCCATCCACGGACCGACCGCGGCAAGTGTAGCTTTCGCAGCGATCGAACCGTGTGTCTGTTATTAGTATTACTTAGTCACGAACCTTAGGTATCTACTATAGGCAGATATTACTATCTAACTATATTTTAAAAGTATCTAAATACTAAAAAGCTATCGAATGCCTCTCGGAAATTAAAAGTCGAAATAAACAGACAGCGCAATTCGGTCGCGATCTAAGACAGTTATTTCGTTTAATAGTACATTACGATATTAGTGCGTAAAGATGGTTATAACATGCGAGGCGGAATTTCAGCCCGAGCCGAAGGCGAGGGCGTAATTGAGCCGAGCATGTCATAACCATACGCACGTATATCGTACGACGTTTTTTAACACATTTGCGAGGAAACAGAAAAAAAACATTTTATATTTTGTTCATTTTTAATTATTGAAACAGTTAGTGAAATTACAATTGTTAAAATGATACGTAGTTGGTTTTTTAATTATGTTTTTATTATTATTATTACTATTCATAATGTCATTGTTTTGTGTTAGGGTAAATGTTGGAGACGACGAAACTTCTTGAAAGGCGGCAGAAGAGCATTGTAATTCGTCATTAGTTTGTAAATAAAAAAGTATCATCAGTAGAAGAGGGGCGCGGCTCAGGGCAAAACTTCTTCGTTTGTGGCTCCAAATTTATTGTCTGAGTTATTTTGGCACTTATATTTGCTTTGTTTTGGATGGAATCTTTAAATTACCGAATAAACTGTTTTTTTTTTATTTTAAATAAACTCAATCTGTGAATGCACACTGTTGCTTTCCCGCCATTTTAACAGCGCGCTAGCGCTGCCTACTGACTGGCGCCGCGCGGCGATTAGTTCGAAATTTGAATAGCAACAGCGCGCTGCTCACTAGCTGGAGTCACAGCTGGAGTCGTGCGGCGGCGATCAGTTCCAAATTTGAAATGGCAAATAATGCTGTTATGGAATTTGTATGGACTATAACTTAACTATTTGCTTTGGTAACACACGCGTTTTTTATGACCCTCTTTACATATTTAAAACCGGTGGAATTACATCAGCTTTACGAGCAAGGGTGTTAAAAAAGTTGTTACGAGTATCCCGTCATCACTTGCATTGACGACACTGACACCTCTGACCCCGAAATATTCCTATTATCACGACTGACGTTCAAATTCTACCTAATTCTTTTTAATGCACTATCTACCTACTTTCTGATTAAAAAAATGGTACTTACCTATCTTTACTTTGTAACATGTTGTGTATCTAATATTATAAAGTCCTCTGATAATTTTAACAATTCAGAGAGGGTTAAATAAATAATTTATTGGTTGCCTACCTATTTTTTATTTAGATAAGCTAAATATTTTATTTCCTTACATAATAGTTTATCTTTTTTATGTGGATACACCTCTGCCTAACCCTGCGGGAATTACATGCGTGATGTTATGTATTTTTGTGTCTTAAAATATTTAAATAACTTACATATCTGTTAGTCTTTTTAGGGTTCCGTATCCAAAGGGTGCCAAAAAGGTGCTATTACTAAGCCTTCGCTGTCCGTCCGTCGGTCTATTTGTCAGCGACCTGTGTCTCATAAAACGTAATAGGTAGACAGTTGAATTTTTCACAGAATGTGCATTCCTATTGCCGTTATAACAACAAAAAAAAATAAAATAAAGTTATAAATTTAAGGGGGGAACCCGTTGAACCCACCATACCGCACCCCTGATAAAATAGGGTTACAACTCGAAAACGTCATTTACAGGAATTTTCAGGTTGTTTTTCAGGAAAATTTAATAACAGGGTATCCCATTACAACATATGTTTTATAAGCATGTATAATTTTGATCACATAATAATAATAATAGTCTAAGAATAAAGACTGATTAACAAATCCGTGAGTTTATATTCGCTTTTCTAAAAATCCAGGTTTTTCGAGTTGTAACCCTGTTTTATCGAAGGTGCGATAAAAGAAACCTGTTTAAAAAATATATATTATGTATCGTTAAATATTGTACGGACTCCTAAATCGTCGTGTGTCACTTGACTGGTTTTTTTTCAACATGCTGCAAAGTTATATAAGTACATCTAAGCCTATTTACCATACCTATTTAGGCATGAATAACCTCAATAATGGGCCTTTCCCGGTGGAGGTGAAGCAGGTCAGAACAATCTTCATGTCATACCTAGAGTTCTATAATATAGTTGTTCAATTTAATAAAATGCTTGTACTTAACAATTTTCTTGATGCACGTGAGGTGACGCAATACCATTTCCTTATGCATTAGGCCTGACATTCTCATCAATCAACAGTACCTACCTACTTGTTGCATTGTAATAAAACCTACCAATAAACAAATACTCGTTACAGTAGCCGACTACACAATAATGTCTTAGGATATTGATTAAATACATATGAAAAATGTTTTGAAAAACGCACAAAAATCACAGTCTACGAAGTATTCCAAAATGATTATTTTATTAATATGGTAACATTTCAACAAAATAAATCAACAGTAAGTATCTAAAACCGGTTGGTATTTAGGGACCAAACAAACAACAACTCAGATCTGTTTAAAAAATCATCTTGTTTGCGTCATTTTGATATAATAATTTATTAAAAATGTTTTCACAACTTGGTAAGTTTTGGGTAAAAGTGGTACACGGCGCGAATGACGATCACGTCATCGCTAGCGTGGCAAGCACGATGAGGCGCCGCGTCATCTAGCCCGAGCCCTGATAAAACAACATCTATCTCGTTTTATTGCTCCTCGTGTTCTACGTTAAAACGAGACGGCAAAAGACTCACTCCGATGTAGCGGTAAACGGCAAACTTTATCAAAATTCCAAGTTGCCGGAACCTGGCTCAGTTATACTCCGGTCGCAGTCGGTAACGCACGCGTTTTCTCTCTTGAAATCGATATAACTTTTCGTAAGTTCGCCATGACGTTGCCATGCGTATTTGCGGTTCTGGCTCTAGTCGGGGCTACCTTCGCTGGCCCTGAGGTCACCGAACTCAAGGTCGACATGGTCAGCGTCCCTGAAGAATGCAGCGTGAAGTCCAAACACGGCGACATGCTTACCATGCACTACACCGGCACCTTGGACGACGGTCACAAGTTCGACTCCAGGTACGTGAATATTTGAAAGCGAACATTTTAGGCTGAATAGAAAACCAAACTACTAACATTATAAGCAGTAAGCAAGGCACAGTTCCGTGACCCTGACATTAGTGTTTAAGTACCGGGTAAGTTTGAGTTTGTCGCTTTATCATTAACTTTTGAACAGTTTCCAATATTATTTTGCCAGCAAACTCATGTCTAAATTAAGAAAACGTATGATAATGTGTTAGTTATAGTAAGTTTGAACCGATTAATGTTATCGCGCCGTCGGTTCCGGTTAGTTTCTGCTATGAACGGCTGTCGAACGTCATCGGAGCGATGACCCGTTTAAAGTGTAAAAAACTATGAGGTAAATAGCGCATCACTAGTCCGATAATGTTAATTTTAGCGCCATAAAGCTGTTTTTCGCCATTATCATGAATATTTTATGGTTATTTGTTACCAAGTTTTAAAAAATTCGTCATAAAATAGGGAGATAACGAGTCTTGTGAACAAAGAGTATTAAACGCACTCTTAATAAAAATCACATCTTATATGAAACATATCTATGAATCAATTCGATACAGCTGTACAACATAAGCAAGAATTTAAATATGTATAGTGGAAAGTGTTTGAACAAAATGTGTGCTTAGCAAAAAATATTGACTACAACTACATATAAGTCACTACAGTTGTTTTACTTGTTTAAACACCTGCAACAAATTAAAACTACCTACATACAGAGACTTATGGCTTAATTTAGCTTGAACGTTTGTTTAGGTGATCTGTAACTTATTAATTTTAATAAAAAGTAATTACAATGTTTCTTATTTAAATATAATTAAGTACAAGATTTTCATGGGACGGTAAAACACGGTAATCAATTTCGTCCTATGAAGAACTTTAATTATTTGAAACCAATCAGTTTTTTTTACAATATTTTTATGCTGCACTTTACTAGCTTTCAATCATAAAAGTTTCTGCTATTTTACTCTCCCGTCGGCACTACTTCATCTACTCAAGTAGGCGGTGGACACTGTAAGAAAGGATAAATATTTTTACGTATAAAATAATACGTTTTTATTACTATTTCTGCTACATTTGATAGCTTATATTCAGGCGCAGAACGGGGTATTAGCATACTTAGTGAGCTAAATAAAATTAAGCTTTTGGCGAGAAGTCCAAAATGTTGATTGACAAGCCGAACTAAACCAAACTTTCATTCGACGTTCAATTACCACCATTAATTACAGTTAATGTCAATATTTTTTGCTAAGCACACATTCTGTTCAAACACTTTCCACTATACATATTTAAATTCTTGCTTATGTTGTACAGCTGTATCGAATTGATTCATAGTACTTTTGTTTCATTTTGATTAATCCTGCCGCACTAATATAACATTTTTAGAAACAATAAAAGTATATGATCGACTACAGTAAACAAAATTTTAAAAATATATGATATTCTCCAGGATATATGCTAGGTAGATACTGTGTTGAAAACATAATTAAGTAATATAACTATTTCGATACGATAGAAAAAATTACGATACTTACAACAAAAACCATACTAACATCATACAATCATTCTGATTTTTTTGTCAGAGTATTCTACGAGCACATACTAAAACACTACAGTTTTAATTTTTAGCCCAAACAATAGATTTTTTGTAATTAAATAATTGCTTCATATTTAGCAATAAATTACCAGCGTTGTGCCATCGCGCTTCTCTTTCTTTTCTATGCTGTCCGACAGTGACCGCGCTTTAGGTCATGTAAGCCCCTTAACGCTTTATTTTAATTACGAATATCCCGTGGCAAGTATTTATTTTTATAGAAGAATCGTCATTCGAAAAAACTGATAAAGGTAACTTGATTTCACACAATTATATCAAAAAGTGATCGATCATCACCGCTCCGAATTTACCCACCGCTGCGTTTAATCAGGCAGTAATTAAAGTAACCTCTTTGTTGTCACCTACCAGTTAACCACGTATAGACTATAGACTGGTTTTTTAATATCGGGTTGCGTTGGTTCCCCTCGCGTCCGCGTCGTCTCAATAAGTGTCATCTACACTTCACCTGCCGTCAACTTTGCTGCACTGTGCAAGTGTGCTCCCGATTTTCATGGAAAACCCACTATCGGATCTCCATCGGCTACAAACCTTTGGTCGCCTTTGTAGCTGAAAGTTTCGACATGGATACGGTCTTGTTAATTAATTCTGAAGACAAGTCTTCGTTCATACGTCTAGCTGACATACCACAAAGATAATAATGCAGTCGCCTAGAATTGTTTGTACGTACTTTCCTACAAAACAATGGTGAATTTAATGAAAATCTTTTAAGAATAAATAGTAGTAGGTTTGAAAGTGTTAAAGATACAATTTGAGGATGAACAAACAGGATAAACTGATCACAGGGAAACAGAGTGTGCCTTGATAGTCCTGCAGGGTTCAGAGTAATACTAAATCCTGCCTTGTTTATTAAAATAAAGTAAGATTCAAATCAGTAGTAAAAGAAACATAATATTTCATCAAACAACAGCCAGGATCAGACTAACGAATACAGAGAAAAAAACAAAAAAAAATAGGTAAAAACTGGTCTCAATTTTTTTTTTTTGTATCGTTACATATTTAATTGCTCAACTAACTCAGGAAAATATACCTAATTTTGATGATGGAGATGCATCCAACGCGTTAGCATGTACTACGTATCGACTTTGCACTATATTCAACCTACTGTTGACCGTTATGGCCTCTGGTGATTTTTATTGATTTGAACATTTTATTAAAAACATTCTGCTTTGCGTGCTATCTTTTATAAGGTAAATAACTTTAGCTTCATACGATATATAACTATGTACTAATATTAAAAAGAGGTAAGTAAAACTTCTTCTTTGTTTGTACATGCAAACACATACAATATGTAGGGGGTAATCTCTGGAACTACTACCTACTAACTACTTGTCTGATTTGAAAAACTATTTTTGCATTTGATAGCCCAATTCTTGAGGAAGGCTATTGGCTATTTACCAGCACGCTATGACCCTCAGGAGTCGAGCAAAAAGAAAAAACTCAGAAAGAACTCTAAGCGTAAACGAAGTAATAGCGCGGGCAGGTCTTCTTCTTGTTAGCGTGTCGATTGCAAAAATAGAGTTCTTGTTCAAATTCAGCAACGTTGATAGCATTCGCTGACGCAGCCATTAGGTCTTCACGTGTGTAGGTGACAATGCGGTGCAAGATGGGAAATGAGCCATTGTGTGTGGAGAGACACTGCATACACACCGGAGTTCAGAGCCTTCCATGAACTCCCACTTGTGGAGGCTGTCCTTGCTACGGCCTTCTGTGTACGAAGTCAATTTAAGGTTTTCGGACAGGTGATGTGATGCGATTGGGTGGGTCTGGGGATCAAGAAATTTTACGCTAACGAAGTCGCGGGCAGAAGCTAGTCTTAAATACTACGCTAGAATTATTTCAACAAAACATGCTTCTTATTCACGTTGTCTTACGGAGATTGTAACGAGTAATTCGTGGCTGCACAGAGAAACCTTAATAAACATAATAGAGTTAATAGAAATATGGTAATCAGCTCGTCCAACTTTCTTAAATCTGGGTCTCTTGCGCTTCTCGTGTGCTCTTACAACATTATACAAATTAGAAATCTTGATAGTGATATGACTTGGGATGTTTAGAAAAAATATTAGATACTTGTCTCCTGTCTCGCTGCAGTAGTCATTACTACTTCCCAAATCCTAAATTTGTGCAGAGATCGAAAGCATTAATTCGCCGGCGCAATAGTATTCCGCAGTCTTTCCCATTGTGCGGCTGCGAGGAAGCTAGATATTGTTCGCGCTCACGGAACCTCCTCAGATCTTCGTACGAATACGAATTTCAGGCGTGCGATGTGATTAACTAACAAAACTTGAGCTTGTTTCATAAACCGGGTGAAACTTTTGTTATTACCGTTTATGGGTGTGCGTGTAAAATTTACCGTTTAATTATATACCATCTTAACTTATTCGCGTTTCATGTAAAGATTTTACTTATTTCAATTATACTCAGTGGAAAGTAACGTTCCTTCCTACGGAAATGCCTGCGGTTTTCCGTTGCCGCTACCAGTTTCTGGCATTCATGTTGAAATCGATATTTTATTTTCACTTCGAAGCATTATAAAAAATACATTTCACTCGTACACATTACCTACCAAGTCGGTGTATGAGGTTTTCGTAAGAGGCACATTACCCTAGCTCTATCAGGCGGCGTTGCTCGCTTGAAGCGTAATGAAGGAATCTTGTATGCGATTAGGCTTGTGTTAACTATTCACGTTTTTTTTGCGTTTTTTCCTGTTACGGACAATTTTGTGTGACTTTCGAGATACATTTATACTTTGAGGCTTTTGGTAAAGCTCTCTTAGATATATTTCAATTTGCCGACTTTGCCGGTTTTATAGAGTAATCTAATAAAGAAATTTTAGTGAGCGACTCCGTAATTTATTTCAGTACGGGCATTGTAGTAGCAAAGTTTAGTAAAAAGTTGGACTATCTCTCAGATTATCATACAATATGGAGGAGAGTGTTCTGGTGCGTCCGAGAGTGTCGGCCGCTAACTTTTTAATTGTCTCCGTGGAACACACCAAAGGGGAACGCTAACTAACGCTAATCTGTGCTGTTTTTACCGCAACAAGACCACACCTGGTTTCCCAGATTTACAAAAATCGTACGGCTCTTACGTGTGTAATGTGTGTATACATGCAAATATAAAATGATTGTAAGTCTACGAAGCTTCTACTTGACACCGTTGCAAGAGAAAGCGCATCTGATTATTTAAAACAATGGTGTAATAGCGCGCAAACCAGCATCAATCTTGATCTTGTAGTACGCGCAGTACATGAACAGAAACCCGCTATTGTGTTGTGTTTACAAAAAATCTCTCTGAATAATCAGTAACCTTGTTTGATCCGTACGATACGTTATTCAGAAATGTTTAAACAGGTGAAATTGATGAAATATGGATCGTGTTTCTCGTATATGGTGACAAAGACTCTTTATAGTGATAGTGTTTATTACCTACAATACAAGATTTATCATGTAGTTACGTGAACATATCCGCCACATTGTTTTAAAGACACTCTTAGGAGCTCTATTTGACCGGTGACCGCTTTTTTAGCTGTTAAGCATAACATAAAAGTATAATTAGCCTATAATGTTCCCACTGCTGGGACACAGGCTTCCTCTCTGTGAGAGGGAGTGGGCCGTAATCCACCACGCGGGCCCAGTGCTGGTTGATAGATCGCATATCTTCGAATTTTTTGTTCTAGCCCCTGTTACCGAAAATTAAGTAAGACTCGCTGTGCTAACTCAATCAGTGGCAACCGCGAGAAAGCCACCTCCATTATCGCGTCATATCATTACCTCGGTGCGCAACTATGTGGCGCTACAATTTAAGTTGGCTACCGTCGGAGTTCATCCATCGCATGTAACGAGGCGCCATTCCAAGTGTCCCCAACTACGTTACGGTTAATAATAGGGATTATGACGAGCCTTCGCCCTCTTGACGAACTTTGAGGTTCATAAGGATATGCATAGGCATACTCGTCTTACACCCAGAATAATTTAGACGAAATTTTTAAGCTAAAAATGTCGCATCTGTCAGATCGAATGATTGGAAGGATGCATGAGTTACTTAAAACTATTGTTGTTTCCTTCGCATCTATAACATAGGTATACCTAATTGTAGACGACTGACTGACCAACCAATCCTTGTCATAAAGTTGATCCGATGAACACATTTTAATGGTTTCCCTTTCTGGTTACCTACCACTTTAGTTACGGCCTTCAATGATCCGGCTGCTATTGAAACAGAAAGTTGAATAACTTGAATTGAAACTTGAAAACATAAAAATATATCAATGTAAGACGGTTTGAACTAGGAAAAAACCTTCTTGAAGTGTTAAAAACCCTTACATAACATCACGTCTGTATCTGCACCTGCAGTCTGCACCTTCGTCCAATTTGTTGAGGACACTAATAAAACTCTTTCATATGGGTATTGTGGAGGTGTAATACCAAGAAGGACATAATAATATATGGTGACCTATTTGGTGATATTCTTCAGAAACGTCAGGTGCGTAGTGCTCGCAACCGGCGTGCATGTATGACCTGATGTATGAACGTAAACGAGTGCTAAAAAGTATGTAAGGATCGTAGCAGATGGCGTTATGTAGTTTCTGCCTAACCTCATGGGAAGAATATGTGGAGGTGTTAGTTAATTACTTTAGCTTGAGAAAGCGAAGGCAAATGAAGGTATTCGTGTTATTAAATTGCAGCAAAGTACCAGGCAAGATTATTATTACAGAAAAGATATTAAGATCTTATATTCACTTCATTCATTAGGACTCGTCCAGAGAGCAACTAATTAATACCCAGATAATATTTAAAAATCAAACAAACAGAAAATTTACTAAATATCTGCCACGGAAGTGGGTGAATCAGGCTCTTACTCTTCAATAGGGGAAAAAGTTGTTGATTGCTTCAAGGGTTCAAATCAGATAGATTATTAGGTGACTGAAGACCTAAACAACAATCGCAAATGCTGCGCAGCCGCGTCCCAACCATTTTGTTCTCAAGCGGTTTCATTAACAATTTGATTACTTTGTATTTGTGTTGACCGATCGCTGGCATCGATAGAAATTTAAATGGAAACTTCCAATCGCCTAAAAGAAAATTAAGTTCCCGAATGAGGAGGGATTGTCGGAAACCGTCCAAGTAATTAACTGGGTAAACACGAATAGACATCCCGACCAAATCCCTCTTACGAGAAATGGAAATTTTGCATTCGTTTAAACTTCGAGGAATTCGTTGGAAACTAAAACAGTTCGTTCGTTATTAAATATAGGATTTGATTTTTTATTAACACTGGAAATTCTTGCTTGACATAAGGTAGATACAGTTCAAAGCGTTTTGGCTCTACTTATTCGAACTGCTTTTGATCTTCAGCTACCTTTGGGATTTGTTGTGGGGGGTTCTCATTGCCTTCCACAACACCCATCAGTCAGGTCTTGGTATCAACTTGGCCCTAGATTGCATTTATTGTTAGTATCATCGACTACTGTCGTTTCACATCGTTTCAGGCAAGCTCTTTTCTCGAATCAAGTATCAATTCCTATCTCGCTACACTAGGACCGCAGCATCTTCATTTCCACGATCACCTTTGTTTCGTGTGTGTTTGTGCAATTCCGTAAATTTGCGAGTTACATCTAAATGCGGTGGTTGTAGGCGACGCCACAGCGGGGCGCCGCTGCATTGGTCTGCAACGATCTCGCATAAAGTGCGGTTCAGTGTTCGCTTCCATCATATGTATATTTCTGTCACAATTCGCTCAGCTTGCCGTACAAAGCCAGCCTGTCAGTTTTGATAAATATAAATCAAAATTCCGAGTGTTATTCAAACAACCGGTATGTACGGTTACTAAAAGTAAAGTTCATGGAAATTCATAATGGCTTACAGTTTAACAAACTGTTAAATTCAGGCATCTACATACGTTCCTAGTGAACTTCAAAACGAGATGCTGAACTGTACTAAGACAATTATGTTGTACATTTCATTAAGTTCTCCGTTTATAGCCGGTATCGTAAAAACGTGCAGATATAAACTTTTAACGTCAAGTTATATGTAAGAATTAATGATGCGGTTTGTTTCGTTGAATGTGCTCATTATGTTTACGTGTGAAGCACATTTCGGCCTTTATTTAAAATGTATTCGGGTGCATTGTGCGGTGGATATATTGCGTCCATACCATTGTTGGCAAGTGAAACAAAAGCCAGTGTTCTCTCAAGGTTTTTGATAAGTGCAATTATGATTCTGCAAATTCATATTTATCTGATCCGAAACACCGTTCACTGCATTGTTGTAACAACGCACAAACGAGTTGGCTGTATATACCTATAATATTACTGATTAGCATCTGTTTGTTTGGCACGTCTACGGTCCGTCCTAAATGTTTTAAGTATTCTCTAATAATTTCAAATATTTCTCATCAAACATTTCGAATGGAATTGGACTGCAAGTTATTTGAAAGGTTCTATTCAGGCCAGATATCATATTTGCGTAGAGAAGCCTTATGGACAACTTCGTTGCTTTCCTAACGGTATTTTGTAGGATACGCTACCGAGAGTATGACCTAGCGACCGACTATTTATGATCAAATATAAACTCACAAGCAGACAGAAGGTAGGTAGGTAGGTATCAAGAAAAAGTCATCTGATAAATAACAAATTTACCAAACAAGCTGTATATTAACGGATATGCCTTATGCGTTAAGTTTTCTTATTTGGCACAATTATGTGTCGTCATTTTGTTGATAATGCATTAACGTGGGCACAGGGCACAGGTCTTTATAAGGAAGTCCAATTGGTCGTGATCTCATGCTTCGAGACCCGAGTCATTAAACTCTAAAGGTTGAGTATACGCCAATCACAAACAATAAAATCTGTATAAGATAATAGAGTATACAAACAATAACTGGTTAAACAAGGCCCCTGCAACGGAAAATACTCAGATTAGCGATACATAATGAAAAGGTGAAACTGTTCTCAAAGTATTGTCAAAACCAGTCGCAGATACAGGGGCGGCTAGGACACAATGCTTGTATCAACCACAGACTACGTTTACGTACAACTTTGAGAAAAAGAACATTGAAAGCATAGACAATTTTAAAATAACTTTGCAGAGTTTAAATGTATTTTCGTATTGCGGATATGTTTTAAATCCTCTGTATTTCTAATTCTGTTATTACCGACTTCAAAACAAAAGGAGGTTATCAATTCGATACAAATATAAATGAAATGAATGATGATGATGATGATGTGTGAATGTTCGAATTCGATTCGGTTTCCGTTATATGTAATATTATTGGAACTGCATTATATTCAAATTTGACAATCTATTATGGCTTCCAAACAAATATACGAAATTTTATAGACGTATGTATGTATGTTTGCCCACGCATTTCTCAACTATTAATCGGATCGTGACCATTTTTTATTGGCTTACTTACTTTACTTCAATTTTGGGTAACAGTGTGTTTCATCATAATCGATTCAGTAATTTTCAAGATATGGATTAATACGTGTAGGTAAGTGTGACGGTCTGGCTTATTTATACGATGTGGTGTCAAAGGGAAAACATCTCAAAACCTTGGTCAAATTCTAGTACAATATTTACAACAAAACTATTACCTACTTATTACAAACAAATATTCCAGTTTTTACTTCAAACTAAAAATTACGAAACAAAAAACCTAAATCGACTTCAAACAGAAATTAACTCAAAATCATGAAATAACTTTAATTTCGGAAGCCGGTGGCAAAGAACTAAACTGTAACTAAAATACAGATCCCAAGACACCGACTTCAGAAATTAAAGTTATTTCATAATTTGGAGTTCATTTCTTTTTGAAGTCGATTTAATTTTTTTTAAATTACATTTTTTGTTTACTCCTGCCACAAGTTGCTCTCACACCGACTGCTACATAAAATTTTGCAATATTAACAGATGAAACTGCGTTGGATGCCACGTGTTGACAGACAGATCACAGAATCGTATGTCCAATTTTATTCGTTGGGATGTTTAATAGAGAAGGACACATGGTTAGCACAAGTTCAGCTGCTGGGGCGGGCACAGAGCACTTGACAATGTCTACTTTTAAAATGCACGTGTTAACACCGAGGACTATAGTGTTAGTTTATCTATGTATACAAATAAAATTGTTCTTTGTTTGTAATGTCAAAATAACAGCTTTTTACTACTTAAATGCAAACGAAAGTATATGTGGTACCAATAACAAAACACAAATATTAAAAATTTTGTCTGTCTGTCCGTTTGTTCCGGCTAACCTCCGAAACGGCTGGACTGATTTTGACGGGACTTTCACTGGCAGATATGTGATGTTATATGGAGTAACTTTGGCTTCATTTATTTTAGACAAAAAATTAGGGTACCAACCACGCAAAATAATGAAATCGAATTTGCTTTTCGCAAACGAAGCGGGGGCTAGTCGCTAATAATTTTGCTTGTGCAATAGCGTAATTGGAGGTAATAAATTCGAATCTTAGTTTCTTCTACTTGCTCATAAGCTTGATTAAATACCTATATAGAAAAGTAGAAACGTGGTTCTAGACACTTCTAGATAACACCATACTTATTGTTAATACAGAACTCTCGAGCGTGTAAATTATCTAGTCCGTCTCATCTCGCCTTGTTACGTGCAACCATTTCACTACATAAACGAGTGTGTCCCTTACACTCGTAACTTTCACAATTCACAATCGTAAACGCGTTGGATTCGTACCTCATGACCCCGAGTGAAAGTACCATTATATTATGTGGTTATAAAGAGTTTATACGTATGAACAAGTGAACCTTAAACAACATGTGTCGATTGTCTGATTCAATTGGTTTTACTCTGTAGCGGGTTGCACGAAGCGCAGTAAAACTGTTCTTGTTACAAGTGTTTATTTCTAGCACACGAAGGAATACAGCCGCGGTTTTAGTGGCTCGTGACGAAATTGAGAAAACGGTCCACTTCTGGAATCCGTATTTTGAAGTGTTTTGTAGAAAGCATCTACTGAAAGCACGCATGAAAAATAACAGATAATTTCCGCGTAATAAAATTGTAAAGAGTTGTAAATATGATCGACTTTCAAAGGGCTTTGAGAGTCGATTTTATCAAGAAACGCATCTTAAAGTCAGTAAAAGCTCGTCTTTGATTTCTTACTACTGAACACCAACTTAATAAAATTGCACGACGGACACGCATTCTTTAGACTCTTCTTTAAAGTTGTCGTATAAAAGACGGTTTCCTTTTTTACGTTTTCTGTTCTCAGAATCAGATTTCTTGACAGTAACAGGGCGCCAAAAAGGGCCACTTTGGCAGAATCATAAAAAGTTAACATTATGAATTATAATATGGCGAAGACAGTCCGTGTTTTTCTCTTTTTTTCGCTGCACTACGTCGTAGGTAGAATCAAAGAGGGATTGGATTTGGATTGGATTGATTGTTATTTTAGCACAGACAAAAAAAAAATAACTGAAAATCTTTCACCAATACTGTTAACTGTCCATTATGATTCATAATGTTATCCTTTTATGATTCTGCAAAAGTGGCCTTTTTAGGCCTCCAGTATTTGGTAGGTGGAGAAATAAACGACAGCTGGCGCTATTCAAGCTGGCGGAGCAAAGGAAGATATTTTATATTTACTGAATCCGAGTGAACCTTTTCTGAAACAATGTTATAAACAAATGAAACGAAATGCAATCGCACCTAAGGATTCTTAGTAACATGGTAGTACCAGGCAACAAAATCTAGATTAATATAACATAGGCTATAATTAAAGGAATAGTGTAGCAGTGCCGTGGCATTGATTCGCCGCGAGCGCATACGATACGCGTACCTACGGTACACCGTAACGGAAGTATTAATTTAAAGAAACTGACGTGGTCGTGGCCACTCTCGTAAAATACCTACACATGACACGTTGGGAAAACCCAGTCGAGTAGGAAGACATTTTGTCCAACATATCATATGTTCACAGGGCTCCTCTCGTGTGAGGCCACGAGGGCCCAGTGCGGGTTGGTAGATGTCACATGTCGTCGAATGTTTGGTTCTAGAACATGCCGGTTTCCTCACGATGTTTTCACCGTTTTGATAGCAGTGGCGATGAAGTAATTTACACAAAGTAAAGCGCCTCTCTGGGTTCGAACCTTCGACCTACAATTCGTCAGTCGTGACCGTTACCACTTGGGTCACCATTTTGCTTAGTGTAGTGCAAAGTAGCAAAGTGATTCGTAACATTGATACGTGTAGGTACTTTTAATTAGAGTGGAAATGATTCACTAATATTGACATCCATATACTCGTATTCCATTGTGAAACAATACTCCCGAAACTCCCAATACTTTCTGTATCGTGGATAATTTAGTGATCAAGTGTCTTGATATGTGTCCAGTTAAGTTCGTAACGTATAACAAGGACAATTTCCCAGACATTCGCCTACCTCGCAATAAAAGTGCTGTTGTCCAGCTGAGAAAGCTAGTGTCATTGTAGGTGTCTTACTACGAAGCCATGAATAATACTTTGCAACAAAATTTTATTTTTTCTTTTACTGCAAAGTTGCTCCCTTATTTTGTTACTGTTGATTTCTTTATAGCCAGTACTTGTAGGTTTGTTTCATCATGAAATAAAAAACGTTATTATAGGTATCTTTACCTACTGAATATTTTGTGACTTGTGTGGTTTTTTTTTATCAGTTGATAATGACTAGGTAATGAGTAACATTTTCCCCGAGGTCACGTCCGTTGGTAACGAACGCTGACGTGGTCGAAGACAATGATTTAAAACAGTTGTATGTTTATTTATGTATCATGTGCCCATGTCCACTTTTATAGTTACTTCTACTTCTTCCTGATTTCTTGAATTACCAAGAGTCAACGTATTAAATGCATAATGCAAAATCTAGTTTTGGACTTAAGAATAAAGTTTTTATATTAATAAAATATTTTAATTGCCTATTGTATTTACTTCCATTCCAACCTATGCAATAATAAAAATAAAAATTGCTACCAAGATTTTTAGTAAAATATTCAGTTTTGCATTAATGTTAAATTCTTGCTAATAATTGACAATTGCCCAAAACTCTATAGAAATCAAGCAAGATAGCCACGTTTCATATTTATAAACATACCTACTTCTTAAATCAAACTTCCTCATATGCCAATGAGCTGAATAACAAAAGCGGGTAAAACTCGCAGAAAAATGAAACCAATCGATTTTGCAATTCGCTGTGGATTCACTCAAAATCTATTGTATTTCCTCATAGTTTTACTCAAGCCCGCTTTCACGGCTGAACCGATTTGATTGTGGACACAGGTAGACTATGACCAGAATTAATTACCATATAAATATGTATAGGATACTTATAATGTGGGTAAAACTACAAGAAACCGCTAGTTGTTGTATAAACCATTAAACTGTCAGTACATTTTTAATTGAGCACATGTTTAAATGACTATAAAGAACTTTATCGTGTTACCAAGTTCTCTAACGATATAACCGGGTGATATTATAATAACGGAGCACTCCGCAGCGCATGGCGATGACGGGTTCCTCCGATACTATTATCTAGAAAGGAGGTCTAATTAATATTGTGTTATTATTATAACACGATTAATTAGATCAGTCTCCTTAATGCACGTGCGTAGGTACCCATTCACCCGTAACAACTAATTATTTAAACACACAGGACTAGGATTAGCCCTTAGATCCAATGGTTTATTTTAACGGTTTACCTAATCTTATCTTATTTAAGGGCTTAGATCTTTCACACCCAAATTTTTGGCATATTTTTAATGGTTTGTTTCTCAGTGTCCTGGAGTTTAGTCACGATCTCGAATTAGTCCAGACGCACAAAATAAGTAGTTAGCAGTAGGCAAGTATTTATTTCTATACTTATTGTATTTTTTTTTCTTAAATCTGTAGCAGTTCTTATATCAGCACCTTGTAACAAAACACCTTTGTGTATGACCTAAAAACTTCATGGACGTCGAAATTGTTCATCCTTATACATCTCCTAAAAGGCTTATTGAACAGTTAATCCATTTTAATTCATAAATATGTTGCATCGTCCATGGGCTGAAATGAGTACATACATTATATAAAATATACGGAGCTGTTTATCACAGCGAGTGTTGCCGTTTCCGCCATTGAGAGAACTAGAGAAACAAATGGTGGTTATACGCTACAAGTAGTAAAAGTACAATAATTGTGTTGTTTGGTGCACATGGGCTTGACTCGACGATGTCACCTCGCAAGTTCATGCAAGGACATCTAAATTGATTAAATGCACACAAGGTGTTAAGGTCCACATCACAATAGGTCCACTTATCTACGGCAGGATAAAATTGCATCTTTTAGATACGACTAGAACATTCTAAAGAATAGGTACTTACATTTTTTAGAATACTCGTATTCACGGTTATTTTCGTCGCTTATCCAACAGATGCGATTTTTTAATCTCACTCTAATTGGCCGTATCGAAATAACATTTTTGTTTATATAAGCTTTTGTTGCGATGACGATAATGCACCCTTATCGCGAATTGGCTCGGTGAGAATGAGAACACTTACGTGGCTTTATACGAATGGGCGTAGCAATAACTTTTTCAAATAATCACGATTTTGTGACTCACAAGTCACAACACTTCGATAACTTGCTACAGGTGATGCACAGGAGCTGAGAGTATCCGTGTATGCTTCAATTGCACAATTGAGTGAGTCCCAACAAGGCGTGAGAGTTTCTCGCGTTTGACATAAATCCTAACAAAAATAGTTAGGCGTGCGTGGGCTCCTAAAAACGGAATGTCCGATCCTCTGGCGAGCTTATAAGGCTTTGAGCACATTAACATACTTTTACTTATATTCGAAACGTTTAATTACTGCATGAGTGTAGCGTTCATTGGTGTTGAAATAAAACTTTATAGGAAAGAATCGTTATTTAAATCCAATTTTACAAGTTAAATTTCGGGGTTTGCAATCATCTTAATCAAACTGTAAAGGCATTTGGTATGTTGTTGGTATCGCTCTTCGACAGCTTACGAAAATATCGGTGTGTCCGAAACAAATCCAAACACGCAAAATAAGAGTTGATAAGTACTTAGGTACAATACGTATGTTTATCGGTCGTCGGCGTAGTCGTTGTTATTGAACTTTGGGTCTGACGTGTCTCAAAACGACAGGCTATTTTTTTATCACACTTAATCGATATGGAACGAGCATAGCTATTCACAATAACCATTCGACACGCTATCGTATCCAAAATGTCACATCTCGATAACCTGTTTTGCCTTTTCGTCTGACAGCAAACAGCTGTTGAATGAATAGCGGTCGTCTATATACTTTAAACTGACAAAATTTTCGGGTTTTGCACTTGTGAACAGCGTTTACTCCTACGATAACATTGATTGATGTTAGATACGGTACGGAAGCGTAACGAATGTTTGTGAATAGCTATTTTTTTTTTTGGCTATGGCATCTCGTAATTGACCTTGAGAGGTCGAGACTACTTAACCGGACTATCCTGTGGTTGCCTTAAGTAAACTCAAAGCCTCCAGCCAGGGGCAATTATCTAGTAAACTGCTGGAGCATGATTAACTATGCAACTGTAAATAATCCGTGTAAGCATGGACAACATCTTTTTAATGATAATTAAATAACTTAGGTGCCTTACCAATACTTTCTGGGGAAATTAAACAACTAATGTCACCCATTAAGGTAGAGGACAAAACAATAAAAATATTGACTGCAAAAAATCGAATCTTTAATATACATACTTCAATAAAAAATAAATTATTATCTCAATCACAACAATCCAATTCGCTAAGAAGCGATAAGGATTTTTTTCATATACTTATTTTTACTGATAACATGGAGGTTTAATGCTGATAAACTTTTGGTCTTGAATAAATAAAGATGCAGAATTAATATTAATTGAGTAGGTAATGGAGTAATTTAGCAACACAAGTTCGATATCAAAAGGACGTTGAATAATGAGTTATGATTAGACGAGGCTGCGTAATTAACTAACTACGAACTTTTTTCTATTTATCCAGGGTTATTGGTAAAATATTAACAACCTTTTAAGAGTTCATTGTACTCATCATTATGGACAACTTTTACTATGGGACCAAACCTGAAATCGCGAATAATAATCAGCTGTTCCCTACATTTATGTTCGTATTACTTGTCAAAATGTAGGGAACAGCTGATTTTTTTTTAATTATATACAAAGAAAATGCAAAGAAAAAAATATATTATGAGATGCAAAGGAAAACATAGGAGATATCCGCCGGCTATTCTGAGCTATATATAAAATTAGCTTCGTTGGCTGAAAATATGGAAACTAGTTGTTAAACTTCTAAGGCATTGTACATAAAAATACGCAATATACGCGAATTGACGTGGAGTTGCGGACACCAGCCCGTATTACCTATTACCTAAGGCATTGTAAATTGTAATCGCAATGTTTTCACGCACCCTAGTTTGTTAGTGACATATTCACCGAAGCACAGAATATACACTATACGAAGTCAAGAAGTTTCGACAGTAAGTAAGTACATATTATTCAAAATAGACATATTGAGCAATTTTCTTTTTTGGTTATGAGCTTATGACGCTGCTTTTGTTTTACTTTTAAGCATTGCGATTTATTTTCTTATTAAATATTAATCCGCGTTAAACGCCGAATGCACCGTAGTTTGTGCTCAATTCTATTTATTTTATTAATTCCGTGCCATTCTACCAAAAAGCATACACGAACGCTGGCTGTGCGAAAGGCTGCTATTGCGATTTGAATGGCTGTGCGTTTTGATGTAAAATAAAAATTCAGATGTATGCTTTTTGTTAGATGGCGTCTGGTTGGTGCCGGCAGCGGCGGGCCGAGGGCACGTTAAGCCCAGGTACGTGTTTATTAACAGACTTCAGAATATTCCGCTAGCGTTGATTATTTTTTCCAAGACTAGCGGAGCGTACACTGCCAATTCTCTATTCCATTAAAACTTGTCACTAAGTGCAGAGAAATTAAACTCGCATACGGACAAACAATGTTATTGAAATCAAAATAGTAGTTTTGTTTGCCGAGGTTCAATGGCAAGTGACAATTACTTAGGTACCTACATCCATTTCCGATTATAAATTCACTTGATTTAAAGCGGTTTTACAAAAAAAATTAAGAGTAGTAAATAGTTAGATATAAATAAATATTTTTTTATCACATCTATTCAAAAAGAGCTAGTGTATTCTTCGTAAACAGAGACTAAAATAGCTCTTTAATCCCTAGGGACTGAAAGTGATTTGAATTTGGTAAGTGGATATTGTTAGTAAAAGTTCCAATCACCAAAGAGATCAATCACGAACATTGTATGAACAAGTAACAGGCTGTTACATGATAAAGAAAAACGCGCACGAGCCAAATAAAAATAAAAGTTTGTGATAAAAAAAAAAAACGCGCGAAAAGCATTCTGCCTTTGTTCGTAATTGTTTACTCAAATTAGGATTTTACATAGTTTTATAAAAAAAATTGTATGTCTTCCTCAAGTAATTTTATTGTATGTAAATAAACAAACGTACTATTCTTATTCATATGTTGCATATACTTATTTTTTCATAGAGAGTGATAAAAAGTAGTGTCCACCTCAGGAGCAACACTATTTTGAGCTCGAGTGACGTACTTTTAATCCCTCGCCTTCAAATTAGTTGTTTGCTCCCTTGGCAAACAATCTACTATTACAATATTTTATTATTTTGTTTGCTTATGTCTAATGCTTTTGTGCCAAGCAAAGTTAAGTTCTCAATACTAAATAATAAGCACGTTTTTACAAAAGATTGGTCCAGTTTCAGTTCATCCAGTCAAGAGTATATTTTTTTGCTTTTTTTTAATATTACTTTTGCTATACTCATTCATAACCAAGACTTAATTGTTGAACTCTTTCAATGAGTTGTTATTTGAAATGCCTATTGTCTTGTCAGGTCAGGTGTGATTGAGTCCCCCGGACTGGGCTCCCGGATGAACGAAGCACAACAGATTGGCTCGATTTACGTTGGTTGTTCGCGGATATGAAGTGAATCCACGAAGGTGTAGGCTGTGCAACTACGTAACGTTTGCCCGCGTAGATACGAGTCTTTCTGCGAATTGCACACATTCAAGTATGTAGGAAATGGGCGCCGAAATGTATTGCCTGTTCGCCGCGCTAGGGATGTTACTACATTGTTTGCTTCCACGCTGATTCTTAATTTTTTTTCCTGATTTCATTTCAATATTCATGAAGCGTTTCATTTTAATTAAATGATTGCATCGTGCCAAGTGGCCATTTTATTCCTCTCTGTTATCAGCTAATTATTATTTATTACCTATGTATTCGATCATACCGTTTATCGATTGTAACCAGTTGCAGTTCATTACGAATATTTTTTATAGCGCATTGCTAACAATCTGATTAACCGGTGTGAAATTGTATTTCCAATTTAGACGAGTTCGTATCGATATTTTATTGACTCCTTGAACCCAGCACTAGCCAATAAAATAAGATTGTCGGTTGCGGGTAGATGCGAAGGCCCAGGTGATACATAGGGGCCAAACTTTATAGCTTGGGCGAGGTTTGCCGCCCTTTAATATTTAATATTGAAAAAAAAACATACAAGCTATCCATCGCGGTTTCGAATCGAAACTTGTTTATTACTGTACGTAGCCGCGTCCGAAGTAACGGCCTGAAATAAAGACGCCGTACACCAATCCGAGTTGCGAGGAGTAACGCGCTCAGGAAACAGGAAAAATATGTTGTAACTTCGCTTATGTCTATTCTCGCCGGAGTTGAGATAAGATTATAATACTAAATTCTGTAAGCAACAAACAAAAAATGCACCGTGAAAATAGAACATTTGGAAAAACTGACGGAATATTCACTCAAAGAAAATTTTGAGCGTCAAGTTACACAAGAGAGAAACTGTATCTGTCACAAAGGAAAAACTAGATTTACTTTATTCCCTATAAATCGCATATTTCACGCTAACACTTCGTTCAGAATTTCATTGATAACATCGCACGGCTACTTCAACTCCGAGCGCCATAGTTCAAGAATGCAGAGCTGTTTATTGCATACAAAAATTGTTCCATAATAAGGCATTTCATTTTAAAAGAACATTATTTTGGAAAGAGTAGCCTGGACTTTTATAGCTATGGATAGGAAGAGGAGCAAGCATGGAGATGTGACTGACTTAATGTCTGTTAGTTATTTTATTGAATTGTCCCATAAATGGAACCACCAAAATTGTACCACTCGTCCCATCAATGCAGTTGAATCTGTGGCACACAGGCAGTGTTTTAAAAAATCCACTGTCTTAAGTCCATTCTCTGTTCAGCGTCCATCAGCTCATCGAGAACCCAACAAGCGTATCAAATTGCCCGTCCTAGCGTCCTAGGTGCAGGAACCACTACATCTAAATTTAGCTCCGCAAAGTGGATCCACAAGGTAAAACGGTCTGTGTTTACCGAGTGAACAGAAAACGCGTCTGGTAATCGACGTGTGTTCACGTGCGATCCGGTGTCGTACTCTGTAGTGCAGAAGTTGCGAGCAACAGTCGTAAACCGTGCCGTATACAGCCGGCGACCGCACCACTACCACATCAAACTAGAAGAGATAGGCTGACGTGCCTTTCACTTCGGACTCAGCAATGTTCTTTATAGTTCAAAAGCTAAGCCTCCTATTCATGTTACGTCCCTTTGATCCACATTGTATCGATCCACATTTCTAGAACTCCCAATTACTCAACGACGCTGCTTGTAAGCAATATGCACCCATTAAAAGCGCATTAGGTTTACCAACTACAAAATTAGCCCTATTGACGTCACGTTTTATAACACAATAAAAATATATTAATTTCACGGCAAGCACATCGATTAGGTATGAACTTAGCGCGTTGTAGTTTCACTTACGTATTAGATAGAACTCGAATAAAACTAGCTCGTAAAAGCTAGGTGTGTTTTAGATAACACTATGAGCCTGTGCTACTTAGAGTCAGTAGGTACCTTAGAAAATATATTTTGACTAGCCTAGTTAATTTTCTGAAAACGAAAGCATGTAAAAGAAAGCTATTACGATTACCAATGATGCACACTTGCATAGGTATTGTCAAATGATCGTCAAAGTAAAAACTCCGAAATATGTGAGATGATTTGTAACCCTTTCTAGCGCTCCTACATCTGGGAGAACCGTAACCTCCTGGCGTACCAGTAACGATGCGGTCTCCCCCACCACTCCCTGAATTATTAACACGTGCCATCCAAGAAGTTGAATCGACCGAATTAAAACTTACCGACCTCTTTCATATTTCACCTACTTACGTTGTTTTCAGCTTTGCCAGTATTCGCAACCTATCGGAGTTGGGTCCACATTCAAACTGGCATTTAACGACACACTATCGGCACTGTGACAAGACCCTGTGTTCTAAATGTTAACGTTCCTTCGTTAACCTTGGCTCCGCATTAATTATGACCGCCTAGTACTGTTTGGTTAATAATGAATTCGTTATGGACACTTCAAAAAAGTTTGCTGTTGCATCCTTAGGGACAGTAAGCTTAAGTAGAAGAAGGACAACTGGTATAATGAGATAATTAAGTTTTACATGTACCTAGTCACAATTGCAAGGGAATCGAACTTACTTAAATACTTAGTTGCCTCTTGCTATTTTACGATATACTTAAAACTCGTCCCACTGGAGCCGTAAATATAAAAATCTGCATATCTATAGACCCGAAGGCTTCTTTCTGAATGCGTAAGGCGTAATATTTTACACTTCGATATCTTAAAGCAGGATGTTCTACGTGCTTCACATTACTCACCTATGTTCGCTTCCAAGATCGCACTTACCTAAATCTGCGAGATACTCGGGTAATATCGCAGCTCAATGTCCGTATACCCGGGTATTAAAAAGAAATAAACATGCTGTTTTACATATCGCTAAACTAATGCAAAAGCGAAAAACATAGTTCCGCGGTCGGTGGATTGTCAGTGGACACATGTGGCTGCCTCCTCCCTCGCTGAATAATACACGAACGTTGTTTGAGGCTACGATCTTCGCCTGTTTTATTGCGGACGATTGGCTACAGAATTTCGGGTCCTTTTGGCACCCGGCTCCCTGTGGACCTTGATTTAAAAAATAACAGTCTATAAAAGTTAGGGTAAAAGTGAAAATGCAAAGGTATCTTTGAGGAGGCGTCGCGTCGTTTACTGCTTGCTTGCGACGTTAGGTATCCGGTTTGGTGAGTTGCGGCGCGTTTACTAAGTGCGGTGGCTGCGTAAATAATTAAGAACACTTTTCCACGCCAGTGCGGGCTCGACGAACGTCGCGGTACGCCGCACGGGGTTCTTGCACCGCAAACGGACGAGCAGACGATACTAGACTTTTAACAGGAGTGAACGTAAATAAAAACGTAATAATTAGGACCTCCTTGCCGATTCTGCAAGCGTTCTCCGACAGTCGTTTCTCCTTTGAACTGATTACCGACAGGACGTTTCATCTATGGTACCTACGTCAAAATTACGAAATAGTAACGCAACACCAACATTCCAACATAACTTAAAGTCAAGCCAAGCCACACATGGTTTCTGTCTGTACTTTGAATCTCATTAAATAGATCAATCCACCGGATTGCGTAATTGAAAGAAAACAACAAACGGAGTCAGCATGAAGTCTATCTCCGTCCGATTCCCCAGTGCAATACTACAGTAGGGTAGTGTTAAAGACACTCAGAGATTCCCGATCCCTGGAAGGGTTGACGCTCGGTGGATTTCCCACTTTAACAAATATAAACGTCTCGTGTTTCTCGAGGCGCAATAAAAAGTATGCATATTCTTAAACAGGTAAATATCTCAACGTGCACGTAAGGTTAAGGGTCGACATTTTTTCAACGTTACGCGTTTCCCTAGCCCTACTAAGTTAACATAAGCCTCTCCTGACAAATGTTTAAGATGAACGGTTATTTTGCACACTGTTTTTGTTGTGCATATTTTTTAAGAAAAGGAATGTTCTCTGTTTATACGTTGGGCTTCAAGAAAGATGTATGGCGTTAGCGTAGAGACAGAAGCTGTTTCTGTAATGAGAACCGATTTGTCATCCGTTACCTGGCTTTATTACCATGTCTGTTTGTACCAATGTTTAGTATACGAAGTCGCAGTGCCGCGGCTGTTATGCGTTGTGTCTCATCATTCATGAAGTTGAATTTAAAACACTCATTGTCATTATTAGTAATCGAATTCCTGTCTACGCAGTGTGTACAATTATAAATTAATAACATCAATATGTTATTAGAAATTGATGCATTAAACACTCTTAAAACAAACATGAGATATTGTAGCTTCGTAGCGATTTCGTGACGAAACCGACCACGTAGTAGTTTACATTTTTAGCCTAGTTAATAGTCTAACGACAAGGTGGTAGGTATCGATGCGTAAAACCAAGCTCAGCCGAGTCAATACACGCCCCGACACTTGTAGACTACAAATTATTTGCTTACATACAATTTTATGTTGGGTGAGACTTAAGTAAACCATGACCAAAATAAAAATGAAAGCCCACATAATGTGTGTACCTGTATTGTAATACTGTAAGTAGGCTACTTTATTAAGATAAAACTTAAACAAAACCATGCTAGAACCATATTTTTATAATACTAATCCATCTTCGTAGGACTGAAGCTATCATCACATCGTCATAATAATATGCAACCTCCACAATCAAATAAAAAACTTTTTTTTGGAAATGATGCCTTAAAAATTTTAGAAAACTTTCAGCCTGCTCCGAATTACAAAGAACCATTTCGTAACACCGCATCGGTGTTGTCTACTGCTATTGTACTACTAATAGTCTCAATACATTCGGCATCTGATCCATAAAGTTCTCATTTATATTTCACGAGCGCAGACCTCATAGGGAACTTTAAAAATTAATATTTGAAAACTGGAAAGTATCTACACAAGTTTGCGCCTTTCATTTCTTCGGTTGATTGATCGGGCACCCTTCTGTCCAATAAATATTAAATAAAGTAGTGAGCAATTTGTCTGTCTTACTTAGTTACGACGAAATGATATATTAACATCGGAGGAAGATGCATCGCCCCTCAAGTTATAGCCCGGTCGTACGTGTTGATGTCGCACTGGAGATAGCCACACCGCTAAAGTCTAGACTTTTCATGGTACTCTCTTCAACGCCAATTTTAAAGTTGAATCATGTATAAATATTCAGTGCAAGCAGAAATTATTCACTCGTTTTCTGACAATGACTGACCTTACCTAATATGTGTCAAGCCAAACATACGATCCTCCCACAAAGTAAAACTCTCCCACTGAAAGAGATGGCCCAAACTCACAAACTTAAAAGGACTTCACTGTGTTCAATACAACAATTTTGGAATTTCAATTCTGTATTATTCGGCAACTTTTATAATATCAACGGAGATATTTTCTAGTTGCAAATGCATCTATTGGAACAGTGCACCGGCTGCTACTGTCCCGGATGTCCTTTGCATAATACCTTGCATCTCCGGATACTTCTGCCAGTTCGCGAAATGTATTTGCTAATAAAATTTGTAAAGATACTCACAGGTGTAATATGTCTTATTTGTATTTGTGTAGCGAGACAAGTCAAAGTTGAAGTTGACGAAAGTAATTTTCTTCTCTACTGAATTTGAAAAAGTAATTATACGAATTCAAAGTATTATTATGTACAGTAACTACATGAGCAAGTAACATGACATCATTTACTTTTGCACCTTCTGTCACGTTTACAGCTTCAGTTATGTTATTTCTCAATTTTGTTCCCGAAACATAGTAGGGTTTAATTCTTGCTACAACTTGCCGGGAACTCCAACCTGCCTTCAAATATAGCGGCAGATAAACCAATCTCGAATCTAGATATTGTAGCGGCCGTAGTTGGATAGCGATCTTTTTAAAACTAATTCATGTAAAAGCAAAGAGAAGCCTTTATTAGGTTCTCCTCAATGTTAATAAACTTCATCAAAATGTGGACAAGTTACGAATGCCCATAAAATATTAATATCATGCACATATTAAGCCGTTGTCACAAAATATTCTATATGAGCAAACTGGAACCTGTTTTATTTCTGCGGGGCCCAAAGACCATCTATTGACTTTCTTATGAAGTCTTTTGACGTCGCCGTAATGCTGTTAGCGGCTAAAGGCGGACATACACAGACGATGAGATATCCTCGGGAAGCTTGGCCGCGCTGGCTACACTGCGCCACATTGTTTCAAGTTACGAGCTCTCGCGGAACTTGGTGGCGTCGCGTCGTGTGCATTCATTAGCTCTTACGGACCAGCCATTCGCCGCGGAAAATATTTTGTACCACTATGAATTCAAGCGACACTTAAAATGTGTGGGACCCGTTTTGTTCTTTAATTTTTAATCCGCTTCGTTTTCCGTACGTTGTTGTATTGTGGCCTTTGCGGATTATGCCACGTTGATTTTTATTTTAGAATGTCACTTATAAGAAGTTGTGGAAATTAAAGAAGATATTATAGGTCGGATAGTACATATAATAATATTAGCGAAGCCGCTAAGGAACTTAC
Organism: Luperina testacea; assembly: GCA_927399505.1. Lineage (NCBI taxonomy): Eukaryota > Metazoa > Arthropoda > Insecta > Lepidoptera > Noctuidae > Luperina > Luperina testacea. The sequence goes on from OV656755.1 coordinate 7,834,008, forward strand.
AATTCAACATTATTTCCAATTTAAATGTATAATATACCTATATACTATTCATGCTCTCATTATCACTATTCATGAACATGTCTTCGTGAAACAAGCTATTCTTCTAAATTACATAAACATAAGACGATAACGTGGCAAGCTAGACGCCGGCAGTCTAGCACTTCCTCATTGTTCCTCAAATTGCTATCGGGAACCGACTTCAATTTTCCAACGATGTGTTCATTTCACGGCTATTTGCTGTCTCTTCGAAATATTGCGCAGACTCTGGCGTGATGATTCAGTTCCTGCGTTAACTTTAGCATCAAGCTCTTCAGTACGTATAACAACAATAGAGATTTCACAGTGATAATAGGTACCCCCCACTAATAAAGGCAGTTTTAATTAGATGGAAGAAGGTCAAAAGTCAAAACCGTGTGAAAATTAAAACAACGAAATGAGCACGGAAACCCGTTGGCGGGTAACATATTGTAGTTTGAGACGCAGCGAGCGGTGAATAGCTCCATATGTTAAAGAATTCAATTACAAGTGGCGTAGCGGTCGGCTTAGCTGTCAAACGGAGACGTTGCCAGGAAAATTGTTGCCCAATGCCGCAATGTCTCATAACGTGGCAAAAACAAGGTGTGTTGCCGACTATAAATATTAAATTTTCCGTATTCTGCGAGTTTGTCGGATACCACATCTGGTTCACTAACCGTGCTTTAAAAATTCAGCGCAACGTTATCGTCGTCTCAGGCTTTGTCTTCAAACCGATCGGGGCAAATTCTTGATCATTCTAATATTCGTGCTTTCTTGTTCGAGATATCAGTAAAGAAAGTCTCAACACTCTCATTATTTAAACCATAGGTTCTCAACGTGGGCAATAGCGCCCCCTCGTGGACGTTTGAGACTTTCAAGGGGGCAGTAGAAGACCCAGAGAAAAGTATATATATATCCTATCTTACGACTACTTATAACACTTTAAAATATATAATCGTGGCAATAGCTGTTTCAGATTCGCGACAGAGGGTAAGAAAAAAAACTTTTTTACAAAAAAAAAAAACAAGCGACTTCTTTCTTTGTTCTTTTTCACTTTTAAGTTGTACTTACACCACACAAATTCGTATGACTTGCTACGTAAATATCAGTGATAGGAAGTCATTATAACATCAGCAATATTATATAAGGTCCCATTAAAATAGATGATCAAACTTTTAAAAATCATTCAGACCATAAGGATGATGGTATAAAAATATATAATAAGAAAAACGCATTAGATACTTACAAGAAAAATAATCAGCTAACGAAAATACACTAATGTGCCGGCAATTTATTATTTTAGGTTAAAATAAAATCACTTTAATCAGTGTTTTTTTTTTTTGCTTGGAGATCTTTGGTTCGTACTGAGCGCTGTGTTAAAATTTGTCCATTTTAATGGGACCCTGTATAAACTAAGTGGCAAAAATACGTATTATTGAAGCTTACTCAAAAACTACCCAAGAAAAGTTAATTAAATTTATATGGGACCACAAGATATATTATATATTCCATATTTAGACAGGCCCTATGCATTAAAAAAATAATTTTTGAAATCAATTTACAATTGCCGAAGATATCGCGTAACAAACATACTAAAAAAACAACATACAGTGGAATTGAGAACATCCTCCTTTTTGAATACGGTTAAAAAAAAGTTGTGGCTCTAGGAAAAAAAATATTATCAAAGTGAGCGGGTAGCAAAATATGGTTGAGAACCAATGGCTTAAACAAATGAGCTCGTTTCATGTAGCACCAATTTATCGTGAAACGATAGTCCAATTCTCTTTGTGGTACCAAAATCCAGAACGTGTGAAATGCATTCAGTCAGCTCAAACTCTTTGTGTGCTATTACATTGCAGTCCGTTAAGAACTTGTTGTATGGATAAATACTAGATGCAAGTTAAAATGGAATTTTAGTCAACAGAATTTTGTAAAATGTTCTAGCAAAGCGTTCCGAGCTTCATTAACATATGAATACGGAGTTATTTAAACAAAAATTATTTAATAGCGACGTATGATCTAGATTTAACGGGAAAACGAGTGTAATTGTGCCTAGGTTGGTAAATAATGACATAGACACATAATGTACACTAATAATGGTGGGCATATTATCGCCTTCACGTTGACTCTATTGTTGTCCGTTATATCATTATTGTGAGGGTAATTTAACAGTACAAGGTTCATCGTGTTTGCTATAACAATGTGAAAATTTCAGCGTCCGTATTATCACGCTGGTGATGGGAAACTAACGCGTTCCGATAATGACGTGTAAGGTTCATTCGGCTTAGCTTAATCTTTTTGACAAAAAATAATCTACTATATAAAAATAAGTCGGGTTTTCCTTCCTGACGCTATAACTCCAGAACGCACGAACCGATTTCCACGGTTTTGCATTCGTTGGAAAGGTCTCGGGCTCCGTGAGGTTTATAGCAAAGAAAATTCAGGAAAAAATTCAACAGCAAAGCGGGACCACGCGAGCTGAGCCGCGGGCGACCGCTAGTCATGTATGTTGTAACATCTGTCAACGGAATATTCATTACATTTATAAAATCTCTGTTTATTGGAAACAGCTGGGTAATTGCGTAACCAACTATCAGTAGCAATGGGTTTCATTTTGACAGTTCAACAACATTCATTGCGTTATTTACGTGCTTGAGCAGACACATTTTTCGAACATAGGAAGCAATAGGTTTGGAATATCCTTCAAAATTATTCAGATTGAGATCAAGGGTGCAGCCGGTCGATTCTGTAAAAATCTCACCGTGAAAACTTAGGTGAAGTGAGTTTGCTTTTTCTAGGAATTGACACTATTGACAGCTCACTCCACGCTCACTTCACCTAAGTTCTCACGGTGAGATGGTTACAGAATCGCACTGCTGGACTTTATAGAATTTAGCACTCCCATCATATTCCAAAATTTATATCTACCTTCACCGCAAAGTTTACTGCTTCAAACTATATATACATATAAATCTAATATTCAAACGGACATTTGGAGTAGTATCTATGTATATTGCTAAGGATACACGCCATTAGCTGGCACAAAAGTATGCAAGTAGCTTGCATGTCGTTATGGTATTCACCAATCAGCTTGCATGCCGTGTGCCATAACAACTTCTTATTGGTGAATACTATACTGGTATGCCAGCTACTTGCATACTTTTGTGCAAGTTACAGGCATGTGTGGGGGGAGCCCTATAGTGAAGTTAGAACAAAATACTTCAGTAGGTACCGTTGGCAACAGCAAGTTTGTATTATAATAATATACCGGGCAGTGTCACGGTCACGGATGACTTTCGATACTATCCGTGTTTAGTCGTGAACTTTCTACCAATAGTAACCTAGATTATTCATATTAGATACTCAGTCGCCTTGTTGTGTGCGAATTAAATGCTTGTACGTGTTACTATTGAAGACAAACACTTTCGCTGTCAAATGTGTCTTGTGTTTCGATTAACTTATTGTTATACCTACCTACATTGTTTAAAAATATCTGTTTGATTTGTATAGATATATTTGTTTAATTTACAGTAGCACTTATGTTGTCTGTTTGTAACACTTCAGAAGGTCAATTCTCGTACTTAAAAAACGTACAAATTCAAGTCGCTATCTTATCTCAGCGACAATAAATGTCAAAAAACTTGTCATAAATGTAGGTTAATTGATTGTATTTTGACAGAATGCAAACTTTCTTAAAAATACGTGATTTGCCTATCAGATCTACTAGAAAACATGTCCTTATTTCCACGTTTTATTTGTTTTGTACTTCACTTTCATCAGTTTTGAAAGAATGATGATTCACAAGAACATACATTTTAACATTTCTTCAATCAGAACCATTCAAGTATCGAGCACCTACACATTGTTGGTTATCTGTTTAATATACCTAAATCAAATTTCTCGTTATATCAGCCCATTAATATCCAGTGCGTAACAACGTCCTCCTATGGAGTCTATGCAATGTTCACGATTAACGATCCCATGGGACGTGATACCACCTAGTAGCTAGGTGGGTTTGTATTATATGTACTTAATTATTGAATGGCATGTATTTAATTAAACGAACCTTTAATAATTCCCATTTTACGCTCCTTACAATATTTTCGAACACTATAACAAAACTATTTCAAACCGCTCCCGCAAATACAGAGTGGGGAGGACAATATGATCATAAATTAAACTTCGTATAAGTCATGATATGACCAACCTGCACACAAAAAATCAAATGAATATATCCAGTAGTTTAGCCACAGGACATAATTTTTGATTTTAAGTATTTTCTACATGCTGTATTTGTAAACAGAAGAGCACGCGACAGGTTCAATGACACAGTCGCAATTTCAAAAATCTACGCCTTTACTTTAAAATTTATTTTCTCAATGCAAATTATACTTTATGCCTGAGCGTTAAGAGTCATAAAGCGTGTCATCACAATTAGATTCGAAAAATGCGGAAGAAGCGAAGCGGCGAATTCTTTCTGTTACGCACTCATGTCAATCGCAAAATATGTATGTCCGAAAGAGATAGGTAAGTTTGCTTGTTTCTACTTTGCTTACTTGTCGAATCCTGCAATTACTCGTGTCTAAGTCTAGGTTACGCGGTCAGTGTGTCACTGGACTTCGTGCCTGTGACGCGTTTTATTCGCTCTGAAATTTCGGATGCGCCCGCGCGCGCCCGTTTGATGTCGCCGCGCGAGTGTTATCGATCTTTCTTATTGTGTTGTGCGAAATTGACGCTTTGATTTAATAGTGACAGGACACATAACGTATCATAGGTACTTAGTTAATTAGCTAAGTAAACTTTGCGAAATTAGACGCTTAATACTTGGGTGTTTAAAGGTTTTATTATTAAATAATCATGCCTCGTTACAATTACACAGCTTCGGAGTACACCGATATGATTTTAATTTATGGGGAGTGTCACGGAAATGCCGCTTTAGCTGTACGGACTTACCGTGAGAGGTATGGGAACACTCGTATGTGTCCGACCCACGGGCGGACTATTGTACAAGCTGTCCAGAGGATACGGGAAAATCAATCCTTGATCCCGCACGTAGATGGTGCTTCTCCACGTGCAAATGTGATTCCAGACGAAAGAGTTATTGATTGTTATGATCGTTATCCGACGTCCAGTCTACGTAATGCAGGTAGACATTTTCGAGTAAATCATAAAACTATTCAATAAGTTTTGAAACACAGACTTTATAAGTACTTACAAGAAAGTACAAGCATTGTTATCGAGAGATTAAGCCAATAAGAGAAACTTTCTGTCGCTGGTTGAAAACCAAACATCTCGAGAATCCTGACTTCCTGTACCTACAATGTGAAATAACATTATACGTCGGTGTAGTTTGTGTATTCAAGAACACGGCGGACATATTGAAAATAAAAAAAATTAATGAGTGGCGGCATAAATAAGTGATCGAAAAGTGATTGTGAATAATAAATTGATTAGTGAATAACACGCGGGTGGTTGATGCCCGACTATTTGGTTAATAATCTGTGATTTGATTTGTGTAATTGAGAATTATTAATAACTAGCGACCCGCCCCGGCTTCGCACGGAAACATTATTATTATTATACATATAAACCTTCCTCTTGAATCACTCTATCTATTAAAAAAACCGCATTAAAATCCGTTGCGTAGTTTCAAAGATTTAAGCATACAAAGGGACATAGGGACAGAGAAAGCGACTTTGTTTTATACTATGTAGTGATGGCGCCAAAATATTACGTTCGCTGCTTCGGTGGTCGGCGCGCGGTAGTCGGCGCGCGCGACAGGTCAGTGAACCAATTTTCTAAATGATGTTTTATTTTGTTTGCAGTTTTATGCTATTTAGTTTGTTAGAAAAAATTGTTTTTTTAATTTCGATGTTCGGATATATTTGATAGTTTACAAATGTTTCTATACACCAGTATTGCCCGTGTTTTCATTTAAAGTCATATTGTCATCCCCACACTGTATAATGAAAGCGCCATTTTTTGTGAACGTCAAAAAAAAAACAATTTCCTTGTTTGTTGTTTTAATCAATTTTGATCAACTGTTTAATTGACTGACATGATTGTGCTTCCGAAAAAACAACCGATCGTCTACAGTATTTTAAGTAGTAGGTGTATTGGTAACCTGAAAAACTCTTCCTGTCCCAGTAGGTACCTATTAGCTTAAGTGAAAGTTCTTAGGCTTACATAAATTGGTTTACCTCCACCTTTGCTATTGCATGTTAAGGATACCTATAGAATAAATGTGTATGTCTGTATGTACATTCAACAAAAGAGATAAGTATGCAGGATCGTCGGATATAGTTGAAGTTTAGTAAGTAACCGGTGGATGTTGTCGACTGAAATATAATTTGATAAATGAATTGTTTGTATTCTATTAATATAATAAAATTTTATTCGAGGATTTCCATCGGTTTCTTACTAAACTTCAAATTTATCTGACGATCCTGCATACTTATCTCTTTTTTTGACTGTACAAGTGAAAGTTATAATAACTTAACCTCCTGCAGCGAGGTTCCGCCCGCTTGACATTTGAAATTACCTTCATGGAAATTGTTGCATTTCACAGCAGTTTTAATTATACAGAATATTTAATGTGTACTAATTATATGTTTAATTAAAAAAAGTTAAGTCTGAATTTATCTAATCTCAAATCATAGTCAGAGATATTAATAAGAATGTTAAATTATCAATTCTGAAGACCATACACAATTCTTTTGCTTGAAATGTCAAACGTCATAAATCAGGGGCATAATAGTAGATTGTTATACAAGGGTGGAAAGGAATCAATTCCCATACGAGGTATTTAGATGCCCTGAGAGCGCAGCGAGGGCGGCTATAGTCCGAGTAGGAATTGATGACTTTCACCCGTGTGAAAGACTATACTTTTCAGAGTAGTTTTTCTAGAATATTTTATTTTCTTGTATGCTCGCCACTTCATAAAATCATTATTTGTATTTAAGTATCTTACTTTTGAAATTTCGGGCAAAAGATTTTCGATTACTGTATTTGCCTCGTCTTTAACCGCATCTGGGGTCAACATTTCAGAATCGCTTGAACTCATTTTTAATCAAATATTAGTCTATAAAACCAAGTTTTTTTTTTTAATTTCCGTACAGCTTACAGAGTTAGTATCCCGCCAAATATACTATAGTCTTTTTTAAATCATAGTCATTTTACGAGGTCGTCAGACACAAACCCGATTATATTCGGTTCGCAGCCCGACAAACAGATGTTTTACGCGAATAATCACAGTAAATCCGTGTCCCAGTATCGGCTGCAGTTAACTTAGTGTGCGAATCGAGTGATCCGCGCCAAAAAGCGGCAGGCGATTCGCTGTAGAATACTGTAGACATATTAACCTCGATTTTGAAGAGAAAAGTTCAGGTGCAGCATCAATATCGGAAAACTTAAAGAGATTGCCTATTCAGAGGCAATAGAAGTGATTAATAGATAACGGACAAGCTTTATGTTGGCCAGTCAAATGCTGGGCAACAAATAATAATAATAAATAATATTGGCGGAAACAAGTCTATTATAACCCACAGAAAACCACTTAAAACGCAAAACAATTTCTAAAAAGTTACACTTTTGTTATTGGAAAAATCACAATCGACAAACTATCCCAACGCAATTGACGTCATATACAGCTGTCAAAATACACTCAAGAGTACCGTTTACCCCACGCCAAGCCCGATCCCAATTCCACTTAGTTCCCCAAAATGGGCACCCAATTTAAAAACCATTTGGCGCTAGCATCGAACTCAAGAGTATGAAACGTCACAATTCCAATAGAACCCATGCGGGAAACAAAAGAAAGTTCGGAAAATATCAATTTAGTAACGCGCTCGTCTGCCGTTATCGCGCTCGCTGATATTAATTTTCTTGTGGCTAAGTACAAGGCTGACAGATGTTCTTTTATTTTTAGTTCCATACTTATTAATGTTGAAATTTTTTAACTTAATTTTAACCTTTTCTGATAAACACATGCAAGCATAATTATTTTAATTCGCCATCTGCCTAGCCTTTTTACCAACTAAGTTGGGGTTGGCTTCCAGTCTCACCGGATGCAGCTGAATACCAGTATTTTACATGAAGCGACTGACCTCCACAACCCAGTTACTGGGTAATACGATAGCCCTTGGTAAAATTAACCCGAACGTGCATAAATATTAAGGTATTTACTAACTACTTCACATTTTGAAATTGCCAACTCATAAAACATCTCGAAAATTACTCAAAATATTGTGAAGCATTTTTTGAAAGCGAAACTCTTCATCGGCGGCATACTTTCCAAAATTCATATAAAAATAATGCTAGGCGATAATAAATAACACTATTTGTACGAAACTGGTTTATATGCTAAGATCCACAGTTACTTATGAACCGTGCGCCAAAACTTTCGATTCACGAAACACGTTATTCTCATAAAAAATCTGCATAACGATTCATGTCCGCCAAAATTCATGATTCATTATAAATTACAGCGACGTAAAATTATTTTAGTTTTAGTTATAAAGATTAAGTGTCTATTTCTATTTGATGACTGAGCGTTAATAAAGATTGGTTTAACAAAGAATTAGCGAGAAGGAGTAAACTTTCCATTTTTGAGATGTGACGAAGTCTACCCTGATAATATTTTATTAAGTGCGGGAGTGACGCCACGTTGGGGTGGCGAGGGGGTGTGAAAAATTCAACATCACCAGCCGCGTTTCGGATGCTCTCGTGTAGGACGTGGTATAGGCTTTTTAATATGTATTTTTATGCCTCGACCTACTCAATATATTTAGAGATTCGTTACATTCCGTCAACTTGCCTGAGTGTTTGTAATAAAAGCATTGAATAAAAGAAACAACTCCAACAATCACTTATTGTGAACCAGATATAGGAAACAGGTTTTCCTCTTCGAAGCTAACCTAGTAGGTATATTTAATTGACATAAGTAGCGACATCGTGTCAGCTTTAGTTAGCACGAGGCACATGGCCATATGGGCTTGTGGAATCAAATTAAGTATGGATCTACCAGCCAATTGCAACTGTGTTTGCGAGCGTCTGTTAATTAAGTGCCTAAGATGAAATAGGAATTAAATTTCTATGCTTTACATGATGATAATATTCATTCTGCAAAACTACATTACCTATTACATAATGTGTAAAGTGGCATAGTTTTTCGTTTATGTCAAATAAAATATCGTACATACAAAAAATGTTACTTCATTCAGATTCCACAGAAATTAAAGCGTCCGATTGCATATAAGCCATTTTTGTGGCGACAGCAATTTCTATGAATAAAATCGCTTCGTGAACTCAGGACAATCTTTGGGGAATACAAAATGGTGCGTAACAGAAACTGGGTATAATTGGCAATCTGAAAAAGGAATGCATCGATTAAAACTGACTTGGGAAATGTGCCAGTTCTCTTTCTTTTAAATATTTAGAATTTATCGCAATATCGAAAGGAGGATATACTTCGGAAGGTAGAAATGACACTAAAGTGCAAGTGGTGGCACAGGTTACGGTATATGGCGTCATCAGGTACCCGTTAGTCTAGACGGGTCACTTTCACCAGCGAAACATGTAGTTACGGAACTGCGCGTGTGAAGGGTTAATAAACGCAGACCCCGACGTAGCTAAGCTTTTCTTTGCTCTGCGCATCTAATAAAAGTTTTAATTTCATCAACGTTCAGAGCTATTATAACGTTCATTAATTAAAATTTTATTAAATTAACAGTATGCATTTATTACAAAAATGTGACCGTTGCATTGATTTCTTGAATCAGCAGAACTATCGGATAGCTGCTCCTTTTCGCAAAATTATACATACTACACATACATACTACTACATACATGCTTTATTGAAAGGCTTGTAGCCAAGTAATAACAGCCGCACAGGTCGATCGATCAGGTTAAGCTACGCTTGCGGCGGCTGGTCCGTGCATGGGTAACCATCTTTACATACCAAAACTCCTCCGTGCCTTGGAAAGCACGTTAAACCGTTTGACCCGGCTGTCATTCGTGGATCATTGACAGTCATTACGGGTCGTCAGAAGCCCGAAAGTCTGACAACCAGTCTTACCAAGGAGTTTTGTATTACCTAGGTTGTGGAGGTCAGATACGGAGTCGCTCCATGTAAAATACTGATACTCAGCTACATCCGGTTAGTCTGGAAGTTAGGCTTCCAGACTAACCGGATGTAGCAGATGATGATGACATACTTTATTGAAAAATACTGATGGCGTGACGTGTGCTTGTTGGTTGTGTAAGTTGGGCTTGAAGTTCTTGAAGCTCGTGTTAACCCCGATACCTATGTCGATATCAATTTCTCAATAATCAATCATAACATTCATAATAAAAAATAAAAGTTAAATCTTTGAACTCTGACGGGTTTCGCAACAGTATTAACAAGCAAAATACATCAAATTACCACGATGACACATAATATTTCTCTGTATGCAAGCGCGTCCAAGAATGTAAGTATGTATGTTAATGATTTATTTACGTTACATAAGCTAGCTGCACGTTAGTTGCATAATATTGACGGTTCGCGTCAAGTAGTGTGGTGTATGGAATCCATGGCCGCTAGTTCGCGTGCCAGACCGCACAGACGGCAACAATTTTGTTCACGCGAATTATGCTCACGTAAACGCGTACGCTACAGGTGTGGGAGTAAGGAATATTTTCATGTAAATTGATAGACAGGGTGAAGTTTAATGAAGACCGACACGAGTGAGATATTTTTTATATAAATTAATAATTGTAGTCTAGACATGTACCTACCCCGTGGATCGCGATTAAAGTAATCAAATACAGCTTAAGGTAAGGTAAGCGACGGCGCAACCCTTTGTCGTCAACATTTCGGGTGTCACACGGTTTAAAAGCCTCATAAAATATTACTCGAGCAAGAGACTTCATGTTACAAAGTTAAAAGTACCAAACTTTGCGGCAGCCGTGTGTTTCCACAAATTAGGTGGGATCAAGAGTATCAAGACTATTTTTATCGATCAGGCAGTTTACGAGCCGAGTGCAGCCTTACCTAAATAAATTGATGATGAAGGTGCCCTAGCATTCGTTCTTTCGTTAGTAAATCGATTAAAACGATACATGTAGGTATTCCATGAACTCTTGTTTTGTTCGGAGGTAAGGTTCAAGTGTAAAACAAGCGTTTGTTTGTTTTGGATCTCACTACGTATTTCAGTTTCTTAGAATTAATTAGCAAATGGGCCGCCTGGAGGATTCTGTGAATTTGTTGCAGTAGTCATGTAGACCTGGCTTCATTAATTAAACTCGGGATAGTTTGTTTCAAGTTAGGTAATTATTTCTAGAAACGGATCTAATTACTTGTTGTAAATTTCTATAGTAAAACGTAGGTCCAAGGGTTTTACCAAAATAGCTGAGATACTTTACAATTTAGTGGAGTTATGAATTTATGATCATAATAAATTATGCAGTTCACATTTAATACGTAATTATTAGCAAATTATAGGACGTTGGATAGTGCTAGAATAAAAAATGGGTCCTACAGGAAATCTCGTAATAAGTTAGAGTGGACATGACTATTCATTCAGCCTTGCAAAAGGAAAAATGTGTGGCTGTTATTTCTAAATCAAAAGGAATTATAGTGCGTGCCACGTAAGAAGAGACTTGACACACCACGTGGTCTGACATGCGCAGAACACGATTTTAGGTATCTTTAGCGGTATGAGGTCTGAGTGCGGGACGGGACCGGACGTCATAGGGGCGGCGGAAAGAGGCGGGGGAGGCGGGGTCAAGTCTCTTCTTACGTGGCACGCACTGTAACTACATCTCATTATAATTAATAACGATGTAATAACTCCAGTGCATATATTTCCAATCATGCTTTTATAGGCAGTATGTATCAGAAGCTTTTAAAAATAAAGTTGCATTCATTCATAGTTAGGTTATAACGTTCCCTGCTGCGACACAGGCCATCTCTCTGACTCACTGAAAGAGGGAGTAAGGATTCTATGATTTTTTTTCGCGGAAAATAGGATGATGAGTCTGGAAAAAACATAAAACAAAACCTACATTTGAAGTAATAACATTCCGAGTAGTACTTACTTTAAATGGATATCGAACGTATTCCTGAATTACGTAAAACGACATAATATCAAGTTACATTTAAGGCTCCTTCAAACAGGCGCGACACGACACGCGACACAAAGGCACCGCAAGTCGCGCAACGAGCGGTGCCTTTGTGTCGCGCGGGATTCGCGTCGCGCGTCGCGCCTGTTTGCAGGAGCCTTTACAGTATGAGCGGACCAGAGGGGCAATTCTCGTAATTTTAACAACTTTCGCAGTCAGTTCTCAGGCTCAATCTGTCAAAAATACCTCTAATTTCCCTACATATGTGACAAGATTTTGACATTAATTTGTTTGTCGCCGAGATGAGACTGCAAATAGATTTTGTTACGAGAATATTGGTCTTCTGTTATTTTACGTAAAGCCAACACAATGCAGCTTGATATGTGTTCCTACTATATAAAATTGTATAGAAAGTTTTGACACAGGCGACTTAGCACACTAAATATTCATAAACATTTTTATCTACCGCGAAGCCTTGCCAACAGTATAGTTTTCACTTAAATGACCCCTTGTCACTGTTGCACTTTCACAACAGATTAATGTAGCAGGCATTCTTGTTAGATGGCTTAGGTACCTATAGCCTTACATACTTTTATTTAAATTCGTGACACTATGACCTTTTGCGAATGAAATGCATTAAATTGCAATAAAATTCGTTAGGCTGTTACACTGGAGTGTGATGACTAAAAGCCTACACAGGAGTCTGAGGAATAGTGAATGAGCGACTTCCGTGCAGATCGAGGTTTGGATTTCTGCTTACACCTCATCATCATCTGCCTAGCCTTTTCCCAACTATGTTGGGGTCGGCTTCCAGTCAATCCGGATGCAGCTGAATACAAGTATTTTACATACAGCGACTGCCTATAAAATTTTCTGCTTACACCTACCTAATATACAAAAATACCTACAGATGATGTTTCTGGGTTTAGGTGTTTCTGATTCGATTCCTTAAAAACCGAACATCAGATTAAAAACGAACATCCTTAAAAAGCAATCACTCTTAAAAAAAAAAGACAAAAGATAGAGAAAACAATAGATCCCTGGAAAAATATGTCCGGTTGTCGCATTCTATTTATCAAATACTAAAGCAAACGACCCCTACCTTCGATCTGCAACTCAAACATTTGCCTCACTAAACCTGCGCATAACATAATTAAGCGGCTGTTATTATTTAACCACGAGCCTCCATTTATACCGAGATCATGTAAAACTATTCCATGAATATTGGATGGCTACTTTCAGTTTCTTACGTCATGTCAGTCAGATCAGGGCACTGATGTTTTAATATTTTATTAATTGAGCTGAGTTTTTAGTGTCCCACGTAAAAATTGGTAAATCGGAACACTTTGGAACCACTTTGGCGAACGACTGTTAGTCAGTTTTTAAAAGTCAGCTGTCAGTGCTGTCACTGACAGCTGACTTTTAAACACTGTAGTCATTATGAATTTAAGAACTGAAAGTATAGTACCTAGCCCTGGGCCGATAATGTTCATAAAGGCCTTAAAGATAGGACAGAAAAAAAATAATTTTATGTTTTAGTTAAGTGGTTATTACTCTGTTGGTATAGGCCTACCAGAATCTCATGGTATAAAAAAAAAACATAGTGATTTTCATAGATAGGGCAATGTCAATCCATATGAAAATCATATTTTTTTTTATGCCACGAGTTCTGGTAGACCTTTATCTGCTCTACGGTACGCAACCCGAACTTGTTTTTTATTTCTACGAGATTTAAGACAGCCTCCTTTTCCTATGCATGTTAAATGTGTGAGTGACGTCATTGCATGAAATGTTTCAAATCTTTCCCGGTTGACGTGACTTTCCCTCGCCCCCACTCCACTCCACTCGTATCAGTTGACGTGATACGGGTGCAAACACACAATACGCAAACAGGTGACGGATTTCTTTCGTACAACCATTTGCATAGAATAGTTAGCAATCATTAAGTATAATATTTAATGGTTTGATATAATCTTCCTCGTGACTTTTGAGGTATGTAATGTCTTTTTAAACTTTCTTGACGCTATGTTTGGTAATGTTCTTAATTACGACTTTCTAAGCTATTGTGTCATAGAAAATTATTAATTTACCTAACATTATTAAATCGATACCGGCTGTTTTGCACAGAAACAATCGCAGCTTTTTCATTTCAGCACTCTAATTGCGTAACACTTTTCGCACACTTGGCATCACTTTAAATCAGAATTTGAATAATTTTGAAGGATATTGTAGGTTCATTTATCTTCGAATAATTTGTCTGCTCAATAACGTAACTAACGCATTGAATATTGCTGAACTGCATAAATGAAAGCCATTGCTGCTCTTAGTGCGTTACGCAACTACCCCGCTGGATAAATATTGGGAATGAGAAGACCTATTTGCTTTTATTATTACGGAACACATGCAATCATCATGCAAATATCTGCTTTTATTTGCGAATATCTGCAATTAACCGATGAAAGGCATGTAATCAATTCCCATAATTGCCGTCAGGCAAAATAGTCGCGTGGTGCTTCATTCCTGTACTGTATACTACCTACTTGAAGGACTGCGATATTAAAAATATTTTCAATAAAGTTTTCGGTTAAAATAGTGATGCTTCGGCACTCATTAGTAAAAGTTCGCATGTCCCCAATGAGGGTTTTCGTGAAAATTTACGACACCAGTTGGCACCACTGTGACAAGAGGTCTTCCAATATAAAATATATGATGACGTTCATCATTCGATTCATTCATTCGTTCATCATTCCGTCATGACTAAAGAAAATATAGGCTCTTTGACAGATGCCTGGACCTGACGTGCCAGTGCTGCCACCTAGCGAACGTCATTTCAGAAAACCCTCATTCATCGAGCTAATTCTGTTATATCTACTGGAAATAATGATACTGCTTACCACGGAATTTGTTTTGACATTCAGAATATTGCAAATTTTTCGTATTGAATATGGCACGGAACTTGTCAGTAACTTGTTAAATCAAAATACTGGCTAAAATGCATCTTAACAAATTAGAGTGGCTGGGACATCGAATCAACATATCATGGATTCAGTACATTATTCTGAACATGATTCCGAAAATAATGTCCGACAAAAATTTTCAACGCAATGCTGTTCCATAAACATTGATCCCGTAGGTTTGCACTTGTCTATAAAACATCAGATTTTTTTTGATAACCTACGAAATACTTCTGTGCTAGAATCATGTGCCGAATGAGGGTTTTCTGAAATGACGTTCGCTAGGTGGCAGCACTGACACGTCAGGTCCAGGCATCTGTCAAAGAGCCTATATTTTCTTTAGTCATGACCAAGGAACTTATATACTAACATAAGTTCCTTGGTCATGACGGAATGATGAACGAATGAATGAATCGAATGATGAACGTCATCATATATTTTATATTCATTGTCGAAATGGAAGACCTCTTGTCAAAGTGGTGCCAACTGGTGTCGTAAATTTTCACGAAAACCCCCATTCGTGGTTACAGTTTGCGCGTCGATATCCAACCTGTATGTAACAAAGATACTTATTTTTTATTTTCAAAGAAGCTTTTACAAATGGATAATTTTTAAAAGACTAATTTGAAGGATCGACACTGAAGGACTATACATAAAGAATTATAAAATTAATTCTTTTTCGTGTAGGTAAGTATGTCTGCATGACTGCGTTGTTTTTCACAATATTTACACGATTTATTCCGGAATTTTTGTGCGTATAATGTATCCACTGATTGGCATTGTGCCTCGAAACATTCGCAGGTCATTAGCCAGCCCCATGAAGAGAGCGAAGCTACGAGCTGATTCACGTCGCCCAGTGGTTCTACGTCTCGGTGCCCCAGAGGCTGAAGAGACGAAAAAAAATTCTTGGGAGCATAGGTCCAGCTAGTCCAGCCAATAGTAACGCCTCCCCAACAAGATGTAATCTATGGTGGAGGCTCTATGACAATTTTATCGAACCATCTGAGAGCCTTCCGCTTGGGCACGCGTTACCGTGGCCGATTTGGAAATCTCTAAATAGACTTTGAACCCAATTCGGCCGGAGCAAAGACAATCTCCACAGATGGGGGTCACGGATGGCTCAGTCTCAAGTACGTACATATGCGGCACCTTCTCCCTACAGACAATGGCCCACCTTCCATCTTGCGCCGCATGTGACTGTCTGTAATTTATATGGTGTACTTTATATTTATTGTATTTCTATTTTTTATATAGAAATTGTACAAAGGGTGACACAATGGGCGGTCTTATCGCTAAGGGCGATCTTTTAAAGACAACCTTGCACCTATGCACGTGATGATCTTCTGACTGCGTCAGTGAGCGGAGTTCGCGCAGCTGAAGTTCGAACTTATTGCCATCGTTACGCGTGGTTACGCTAAGAAGAGAATTAATATTAAACTTACCTATATAATTATAATGATCAAATCATAATGTTTTGTCAAGTTGTAAAAACCGTGCGTAGCACAAATATGATACTTTATAAATCAGTAATATCCTATATACATATTTCAACGTGCTCGTTTTATATTTCTTCCAAGGTCTCCATGATGGCTTAGGGCATAGTTCTCGGCAATATCTCATTATAAATCCAATGAGATCAGTTTACACTTCCAAGTTCTTAGAGTGTACGGTTCACCTTTACTGTAGGTACTCTCCAAGAAAACTAGACAACTGCTAGTCTTACAAAATAACACAGACAGTTTTTCAATACAGACACCTACTTAGTTTCGTTTTTTTGGGGTTGTGTTGTATAAAAGAGATATTTCAATAAATGTATGGGGCTCAATAGAAGTATGGGGCTTGGTACTAAAATAATTGAAAATTTAAACAGCCTTCTGAGTTATATGAGCTGAAAGAGGGTAATTATGTATTTTGATGTTTTTGGGATTTTAATTTTTCTTTTCAGCCGCGCGATTTTTATAAAATAAGTGTTGAAAAAAATAAAATGCTTGCATCAATAACTACAAACATTTTTTATATTTTAGTGTTGGCAGCCTTGTGGCAAATGACGTGAAAATGACAATGACAATTGGCTCCGCCTCGCGGAGTGGACGGTGTATTTTTTATTTTAAAGTCAATCTGACATTTAAAGATTTGACCTTTTTTCTACACGGTCTGATATTGCATTGTCATGATAATCATTATTTTTTTATTAAGGTAACATTACAAATAAATATTCAAGTGTTTACTTAAAACTAAAAATTACGAAAAAAAAGTATTTAAAAAAAAAATCGACTTCAAAAGAAATTAACTCAAAATTATGAAATAACTTTAATTTCGGAAGTCGGTGGCAAAAAACTAAAACTAAAATACAGATCCCAAGACACCGACTTCCGAAATTAAAGTTATTTCATAATTTTGAGTTACTTAGGTAATTTCTTTATGAAGTCGATTATATTTTTTAAATTACATACTTTTTTTTGCATAAACAGGCGCCTGAAAAAATCACATTAGCGTTTAAAAATCTTCGGAATATTATACCACTTTTAACCTCTCCTTTATCTTGATGATTGTAACAGCCATAATAACTAAATCCTTAACAAAACCATCAAAACATCAGCCATAATTGTTTCAAATTCACCCCCACATGAAATTTGGGTAATTCATTAGTATTTCAAAATAGTTGCCACAATGTTGCTAGTAAATAAAAACAAAAAATCTGTTTCCAAATTGTGTCATGCTAAGGACCTGGATATTAATCCACGCGCTTACGATTCCCGCCGTGTATGAGCCAGCGAGTGTTTACATTATCGCTAAATGCACCAGTACCTACCCCATTCGTTAAAATCGGCTTAGCTGTTTAGGACCAAATCCTAAACAGCTAAGCCGATTTTAACGAATGTTGTTGATGATGATGATGATGATGATGGGAATCCCTTTGCCGCACTTAGACTCCCATTCGGTCTGTTGTGCGTGATTTGGGTAGTTAGTGATGTGGGCTCATAATACCTGCATGTATGCACTTTTATGAACATATGCAATATTGATTTATTTCGATCTGATCCCCTGAATCCCCTCTCTGGAACCCCTGCTAGTTCTTCTTCTGTTTTAATCTCAGTCTTATCCACTTTATCTAGGTGAAATTGAAATTGCAGCTCTATTTAGGAATTTGCTAGTGTTGTGGAGATCTTACTAAATGCCATAACTATGTGAGATTCGTTTGTATAAATTGCGCTTACGAAATACAAAAAGCAAGGCCCGTTTTCTAGAATGATACTGGCTAATTTCTAGAACTAGTATAAATTCGTTAAAAAAAACCGCAGATGAGAACGATTAGCCTAGATTTGACTTGTCTGCTGACTTCCTACGTTTTCTATTTTACTGCTGCATGCTGTATTCCTTTAGGGGGTGAAGTGGCTTATTTATGGCTAAGTAACAGCAGCACGGGTCGATTGATCAGGTTAAACTGCGCTTGCAGCGGTTGGTCCCTGGATGGGTGACTATTTTTACATACCAAGACCTCTGTCTCGGAACGCACGTTAAGCCGTTGGTCCCAGCTGTCATTCGTGGATCTTTGACAGTCGTTAAGGGTCGTCAGAAGCCCGAAAGTCTGACAAGCAGTCTTACCACGGATTATCGTATTACACAGTAAGTAGGTTGTGGAGGTCAGATAGTCAGTCACTCCATGTAAAATACTGGTATTCAGCTGCATCTGGTTAAACTGGAAACCGACCCCAACATAGTTGGGAAAAGGCTAGGCAAATCATGATGCTGTCGTCCGTTAGCATACGCATGGCCTGAAACTGCACACTCACATTTGAATGCAGAACGCCGACTGGCTTTTGTTTTCAACGGACATCAGAGGCCAGTTACCTAGTCGGAAAAGCAACGCCACATGCCAACGAGTTGTTAAAAAAAAATAGATTGATTGGACAAGGAAGTGTTTTTTAAAAAGTAAAAAATAAATCCGTTATAAACCCAGGCTTAGGATCCCTGGTGGGTTACATAAATATGTTGGAAACTACAGCGAGGTGGATTAAAAGTTATAAAACTTGCACTGAATAGTGACAGTGCGGACAGTTTGCCACGTTTACCCGTCGGCTAACCGTGTATACAGAGGTGGAAAAACTTACTAAAGCCATTTTCACTTGTATGTAACTACGTTAACCATACTCGATCGCAAATAATTGATTTTGTACGTCAAGGATTGAAAAGCATATGTTAGGTTAGGTGCCAAGCCATGTAAGTAATTAATTTAAGGATACGTTATAGTAGCCCGCGAAATTCAAATTTACTTACTTACGTTAGTGACACGTTGTATATTCATTCAAATACGATTCGCGATCGTAACAAATATGAATTTAAATTTTATTACAGAATTTAAATCATTAGAATCTGTAATACAAGTAACTAGAATGGGCCTCAATTTTTTTAGGCATAAGACAATCCAAAAATAAAAAAAACACTGGCACTCCGGTAGTGCCGACAGAAGTGAAAACTTGAACAATTACGAGTGTATTTTGTGAATCGTCTTATAAACAAAACACGCGTGTTAAGGTGTGTTCCTTATTTTATAGGGTTTTTTGCAAATCAGGTATGATGACCAAAGTGACTGGTTTATTCTTCTCGTGAAAGGAATTTATTCAGATTTACAAATAAGCACACAGGATAGACTTCAGTTCGTGGTGTTGGTCGCGGCAGTGGTAAGAGAAGCAAGCCGCTCGCATGGAGCTCGTCGTCAGTTATATATCCGTGGTTCAGCGCCATCTCGTCGTTGTTGGATGAACTACGTAGTTAGTACGCGAGGCCCTCGTAGTTCTCCCCGATGTGCATAGATGGCGCTGTTCTCAACAACGCGCGTCTTACGTTTTACGTCTTACGTTTTACGTCTTACGAATTTTCGATCAGGGTCACGTGACCTGACGCGAGTTTAGAAGTTTTTACCCATTCCAAAAAAAGTACACAGCGCCGCTAAAGAAGTTTTTCACTTCAATAATTAAAAATAAGCCGAGGCAGCTAAGTGATGACCCCATTATGTAGTTAATATAAGTCTCGAAATCGCAAACCCGTCGTAAGGCTCCTTCAAACCGGCGCGACACGACACGCGACACAAAGGCACCGCAAGTCGCGCAACGAGCGGTGCTTTAGTGTCGCGTGAGATTATATCGCGTGTCGCGCCTATTTGTAGGAGCCTTTAAGCAAGCGTGGTGATCAAAGAACCTGATACTGACGAGCAATTGCAAAAAATAAATAGAATTTCGCGGGCTACCCTGCCGCTAATTAATAAAAAATACTGTACCGCTGATTTCAATTTCCTGCTGTTTAACGAAAGCTATCGAGGGCGTAAAGTAAGTACTATAATTGTCATGTGAAACCTTTATACTTTCACAAATCATTGTGATTCATATAAAATAACGTGGGAATGCGTAAATACCTGTACTTAATGTTACCAGATAAGTTGGATGCGACGCCAACGATTTCACTAACAAGTCAATGACGCAATGCACAGACGCCAGCACATCAAGCTACTACAATCTGTCAAATTTCTTTAATAGATTTGCAACTTTATCGCTAATGCATAGGATTCAAAATTTATTGGGAAAATTTGACAGTTTCGGGTAGCTTGATGTGCTGGCGTCTGTACATAATTTGTGTACAGTAAGTACGATACTATGCTATACATATAATAGTACCACGAGAATTTTCTCATGATATAACTGGTAATTATTTAATATCCATAGTAATATCATAGTCATAGTCAGGTCAACATCATCGTATCTGTACTTATAGTGAACATACATTGCAAAGGGCATTGAATATTTTTATAATTATGCAGCCTTGCATACTTACCTGTCCGCCATTTTGAATTTTATTCAAAATGGTGATTAAAAAAAAATATGGATGTCACGTGATCAACTTTGAACGTTAGTATCGCCGAAGTGTGACACTTTACAGGGTTTGGTCTTAGTATGTTTTCTGCGTGCATTAATGTCAGCTATCGATTTATAATAGGACACGTGAGTAGGCGTCATTTTGAAAAAAAAAATGGCGGACATGTAGGCATGTCACGGACCTTCAAAACCCTTTGGAAACAAATCTTAGGTTTCCAAATTCTGCAATCTGAAAAAGTTAAGTATGGATATTTAAATGATTCTAGGAACGATCCGTACAGAATGTGGTTTAAATTTACAAGTAACGACATTATCCATGAACCTAGCTAGTTTCACCACCTATCTACATAAGACGACGATGACGTTTCATATTAAGTGCCCATGTAGGTTTATGTGAAGTAAAATATTTGTATTTTGAACGCATATATTTTCTATAATAGGTTTTAAGTACCATCTAATCTACGCTATCCGCCTGGCAAAAATCCCCCTCAAGTTTCATATTTCGTTGCATTATTACCTAATGAAGTCTATGAAAATGTTTGATTAGTAGTTGTAAGTAGGCGAGCGAGGGGTCAGCTACCGATGTCAAGTGTCTACGTAATAGCATATACATATCGCATCTCATAGCTGCCTATCGCATCACATAGGTCCCTACCTTATTGACTGTATTCAACTATAATGTCTACTATAAACTTTAACTTGTTTGTAAAACTTCACTGATTTTAATGGTTTTTTTTAGGGTTTCGTACCTCAAAAAGAAAAAAAGAAACCCCTATGGGATCATTTCGTTGTCCCTACTACGGAACTCTTCATTGAATGTGGTTCGACATGCACTTGGCTGGTTTTTTCGATTCCTATCATATATTTGTAAAGTTTTGACAATAATTTGACCTGGTATTTGTGGATAATTAAAGCATTACTATATCTCTTGAAAATAACACTCCCAACTTTACGATTTACCAACAAGATAAAAACGTAAATTAAACATGGGTAAGCGTTCATTATAATAAAAAAAATATCCAGAGTGGTATCCAGTAGCTCTTAATAAATCGTTCGGCCAATACTTACATCAATTAATTGTAATTCGTAGTACTTATCTACGTTGTTGCGCAACCACATGTGTTGTTGAGTGAAAGTGCAACTGGACAGGTTGTCACTTAGGCTGAGGCTACAGTAGGCAGCGATTTGCGATGCGACTGGAAGAGCGAAACGAGAAAAACATGGTATGGCTACATTACAAGCGAAAAAAAAAGCAATTTTCTAATAAATTCGCTTCAATTTCGCTCATGTTGATGTAGCCGATGCCGTGATTTCAGTAATGTTGTTCCTATCGCATAAAGAAATCAAAGATCGCTAATAATATTTGATGTACGGTGTAGCCATATACGTGAGCATTCATTTACTTGTTTTAATCGCTCATGTGTCGCAGGTCGCGTCGCGGCCTAATGTAGCCTCAGCCTTAAGAACGTGTCTTCGGAAACGTATGTAAAGACGCCCGCACATCAAGCTACTACAATCTGTCAAACTTCTTTCATAGACTATCAACTTTATCGCCAGAGTATAAGGTTCAAAGTTGATTGGGAAAATTTGACACTTTCGGGTAGCTTGACGTGCTGGCGTCTGTACCTACCTAGTTCGTCTTCGCTTGGGCACATTGTAGAAATTATATGAATCGCCCAATACATAAGTACCTAATACCTACTTAGAGCAATTTTTGACTGCCCCGTTGGCCTCGTGGTTGCAAGCGCGACTGATTAACGTGGGGTCTTGGGTTACATTAGGAATTTCTTAGTACCTAACAGTCCGGAGTTTGGAAGTTGACGGTTTAATACCCCCGTGCCTCGGAAAGCACTTAAAGCCGTTGGTACTGCGCCTGATCTCTCCCCGTTCGTGTCGGATTGCCGTCCCATCGGACTATGAGAGTAAAGGAACAGAGAGTGCAACTGTGTTTACGAACACTCTTGTGCACTGTAATATCTCCTGCGTACCTTTTTTTTGAAGTGAAAACTTCTTTAGCGGCGCTATGTACTTTTTTGGAATGGGTAAAAACTTCTAAACTCGCGTCAGGTCACGTGACCCTGATCGAAAATTAGTAAGACGTAAGACGAACGTAACGTAAGACGCGCGTTGTTGAGGACAGCGCCATCTATGCACATCGGGAAGAACTACGAGGGCCTCACGTACTAACTACGTAGTTCATCCAACAACGACGAGATGGCGCTGAACCACGAAGCAATTCGTACAAAATTATTCTCTAACCATTCCAAAATATTAAAAATGCACAACGTTAATATTCAAGTTTTCACTTCTGCCGGCACTCCCGGAGTGCAACCCGTCGTTTTTTTTTTTTGCTAATCCCCGTTGAGATTAACCACTGTGACCGAAATCGGTCGGGAGGCTAATATTATTATTATTTATTATAGCTATTTAGGAAATCACTTTAGTTTTCCAAGTCAAATGAACATTAATTGATTCTACGGCAATACGAAACTGTTGGAAAGTTTCGCATAAAAACATTTACCAGAAACTAGATTCAAAGTCTCAAATAAAGAGGTTGGTGGTAAAAACTGAAGTAATAACAAACTCTACCTACGCTTTGCTTGAAGGAAACTGATACGTTCATTAACGCTATCATATATGTTGAATAATATTGGAGAAACAAGTACTTTGAGAACCAAAAGTCAAAACATTCATGTGAGTGTTTTCTGATACGTTTTGTATCTGTAAACATATTCTATTGTATTGCTTACTTTATACTTAGAAGGTACAAAAGGGGCTTGTGGCAAAGTAATAACAGCCGCTCAGATCGATCCCGTCGTCGTCCGTGGATGGGTCACCATCTTTATATACCAAGACCCCTCCGGGCCTCGGAAAGCACGTTACGCTGTTGGTCCCGGCTGTAATTCGTGGATATTTGGCAGTCGTTACGGGTTGTCAGAAGCCCGAAAGTCTGACAACCAGTCTTACCAAGGAGTATCGTATTACCCAGCAACTGGGTTGTGGAGGTCAGATAGGCAGTCGCTCCATGTAAAGTACTAGTATTCAGCTGCATCCAGTTTAACTAGAATCCGACCCACCATAGTTGAGAAAAAGCTAGGGTACGATGTGATGACTTAGTAGATATATCGCCACTAAACAACCAGCTAGAACTACTTGAAGGTTTCTCTTAAATTGTCTCTTATGCAGTCACTTGATTTTAAGTCATAATTGTACATAATTATGTACGGTGAAACTAAGCGAGATATGCTTGCTGGTGGATTATTAAATATTATCGTCTACAAGGTAGTTTAGAATGGAGATATTTAGTTTGTATTCATTCCGTACTTAGTGCTAAATTGCCTACTATTCGTATACGAACTGATCACGTTGCTAACTTCAAACTCTGTCCAAAGCGAATCAATAATGCAATATAGAGTGCCACAAAGAGGCTTAACTCCAGAGTTCATGATCATAATGACGCTCACAGCCTTCCTGCTAATGAGCCTTTGTGAAACATGCATGCATCATTTTAATTAACAGATAATGGAAAATATTAAAACTAAGTTGGTTGTGTAAAATTTATTGAGTATAATGAAACTTGCACTTTGGTAAACTGTTGCGAAATACATGCGTGCCGAGTAGGCACCGAGGAGTCGTTCGTGGAATATGTAGTATTGAACTATCACCTGAAGGCGGTATAGGGTCAAACGGCGCTAAGAGTTAGTCATTAACCGCAAATATATTTATGTAAAAGGGGGGTAAGTGGTGGTGGTATTATGATTTAGAAGAGTATGGTGGAGCTAACCTCGATGGATCTTAGGAAAACCGACAAACGTTACGATGACGTTTGATATATCATTCGTTTGATTGAAATCTTACACAAACAATGGGGCACGTCTGTACGAAGGAGTTGATGGACGCTGCTGAAGGTGCCAAGCTCGTAGCCAAATTCTAGGCTGACTTTATATAATTATACAGTCACATACATACATAGTATCAGCAATGAGAGGTTTGTGGCTAAGTAATAACAGCCGCACGGGTCGATCGATCAGGTTAAGCTACGCTTGCCACGGCTGGTTCGTGGATGGGTGACCATCTTTACATACCAAGACCCCTCTGTGCCTCGGAAAGCACGCTAAGCCGTTGGTGCCGGCTGTCATTCATGGATCATTGATAGTCGCTACGGGTCGTCAGAAGCCCGAAAGTCTGACAACCAGTCTTACCAATGGGTATCGTATTACCCAGTGGGTTGTGGAGGTCAGATAGTAGTCGATTCATGTAAAATACTGGTATTCAGCTGCATCCGTTTAGACTGGAAGCCGACCCCAACATAGTTGAGATAAAGGCTAGGCAGATGTGGACATAGTATCAGCAATCTATAGATTGCCATCGACATGCTAAGAAGATGAAATCTTGTTTATATATACACAGATCATTTTCTAATTTGATGGACCCGGGACTATATACAAGAAGCGATTAAATAGAGATGCTAACAGAGTGGAAAATGCCACTGTACCTACCGGAGACATTGCGGACGCCGCATTGGTATAGGCCAGTTAGACAATTCAACCAACGATAAACAATCGGTTTAGCCGCTTAGCCTTTGCGATGGCACATTCACGTGCAACTGCAACGAGCCTCCTTTTACGCGTATAATAGGATAACGAATTCCCAAATGGCATTTTGTTAGAGCAGAATGGCACACATATGACATACAGATTGCCTTCATGTCGTCACAGAACGACATATTACACGCATGCTCGTTCTGAACTCAAAGCCGGAATTGCAATTAATTACAACTACCGCAAACTACTACAACTAACCACTAAATTCGAGGCACCTAACACTAGGTAGGTACAGGTAGTTGTAATTCGTTATCAAACAAACACACATAATCTAATTCGTAAGCAAACATAATAGTTTTGCATTAAAATTAGTATGCTTTTACGAAACTGTCATCGCAAAATGATTAAATATTGAATAATGTTTTACTTTCAAACTAATAATGACTAAAGCAATTACCTACTATGCATTATGCAGATGCTCGTAAATAATAATAATAGCGTTATCCAACTAAAACTATTAAAAAACAAAAATACCAATTACTCGAAAACTATAAAGACGAATGAAACATTCAAAACAAATTAAACCGAAGTCTACTTAAAAAGAATATGGATGTAACATTTACAATATCGAATAATGTAGGATTGTTATATCTGATTGTCTGCCACAAATTCTATTTAACATTTCCTAACAAATGTTTAACAATGTAAAATGAGGGGTTTGTTTAGTGCAATGAATAGGCACTGTTTGTTAATTTGTATAGAGCATAATCAGCCTACAATGCCCTCACCGCTGGTAGACAAGCCACCTCTCTGTAAGAGGGAACGGTCCACCACGCGGACCCAGCGCGGTTTGGTTTGGTAAGTAGAGGAGCATATAGAATAATTATAACTATTTCATCTTTGTACAAGACTATAGTACCAAGTAAATGGCTCTTATAAAAGTAATAATCCAACAAAATTCATGGACTATATTAATTTCACATAAAAACTCAATAATACACGTCTGAAATTGCACATTTCGAGAAGCGTTTGTAGTAAAAAATCGCTGTTAACTGTTATACCTATAACCTACTCCACTCGAATTAATTCGCAAACTAGTAAAAAAAATATTGAAGTTTTCACTGCAAAAGATTTTATATTGGGATATTTTTTAATTGGTATAAATATAGGTACAAAGAAGTAGGTTGGTACGTTCGAATGTTATTTGTTAAGACAGCTTGCTGTTTGCTTGCTTTTCTGTTTTATTATAGTTTTACCTCATACAAATAAACGTATTATATCAGATGAATAGTTACGTGAATAGTTACGATTTCTCTCTTTCAGTCGTCAGTAATTTGACTTCGAAAGAAGAAGACAAAGCGTTGTGTACTATACAGACGCTATACAACGTTTATTAGTAGATAAGGGGGTAAAACTATAGTGTATTTTTTGTAGTAATGCCAATAAGCTCATTTTTCTTTTTCTTTTTTTTCTTTCTTTCTTTCATTTAGGTACATGTTGATAAATAGATAAGTTTCTAAAATACATATCAACACTGATTTTCTCAAGTAGATATAGGTATTTTTTTTTTCCTATTGTGCTGTCTCGATCATTTTCACCAATCGCGCTTTAAGCTTATTATAAACCGTCTGCTGGTTTCCCCTCATAATCATGCTCATGCGCCTAGAATCGTTTCACCACTCAATTTAAGTTCAGTACCCAGCCTCTTAGGTGATGCAAATGAAATCTCCCCACGATGGATATTGGAAATATACGAGTTTTATATCGTGTTAGACGCAACCCGTTCATTAGATTGAAATTGAATCTGTAGTAAGATCAATGTATATATACTTATTAGCTTCATACGAAAAGTGATTGATAAATAAAATTTTCGGAAAAAATTTAAGTATTTAGGTACTCGATAGATACACCTACTGACCCCCCAGTCATGGTGGATACAGGTTTAGATCTTGTATTTTCAAATAAAACTCGTCTACTTTTGTAGTGCGAAACGGACCTGACCAAAGGGAAACGAAAATTCCAATAAAAAAACCTTAGCGAAAAATCCTGATTAAGTTCACAGACATGCAGAGTCAAAGTTTGATACCTATTCGTTTTCAAACATAGCTTCGGTATATCCACTAATTAAAATTGAGCTTGTAATGCCGATCAGTGCATGATTTTACTTTGCTCTGCTTGTATACCATGATAAACCGTAATGGATACACCAAACTGGACTGGCGAACAAAGGCCTATGGAATAGTGTTGTTCTACGTACAGGCCGATTTATCTGATACCCCGGTCACATTGGCCAAATATATGGACAATTCGCCTCGACAACGTTACATATAATACTTGTAGTGCGTACCTAGATAGACTGTTCTCTTGTACATATTATGTCCAAATTGCTGACCCACCTACTTACTGGTCATAGATATAACATATAAACACATTTTTATGATAATAATAATTAAACTTTCTTTATTATATTCCTAAATTTGACCATAACGTGATGCTCTAAGCAGTTCATATAATTGCATAAGATGAGGGGCCTAAAAAGGCCTTTGGCAGAATCATAAAAAGATAACATTATGAATCATAATGAACAGTTAACTGTTAAGTTAATCGTATCAAATCCCATTGGTGAAGGATTTTTCAGTTATTTTCTTTTGTCTGTGCTAAAATCTCCCCAATCTCTTTGATTATAACTACGTAGTTCAGCTAAAAAAAGGAAAAAATGGACTGTCTTCGCCATATTATAATTCATAATGTTATCCTCTTATGATTCTGCCAAAGTGGCCTTTTTAGGCCCCGAGATAGTTTAGTCTTCGTGGCTTGGTTTCCTATAATATCCGCTTACATTTCCGCGAAAGCTTAGTTTCACTCAAGGTTTTTTTTTTTTGTTTAGTCTTGACTGTCCCATGTGAGCCTGGCAGCCTTCTTGCCTTTTTTTTGCTTATAAGTCAATTATACCAGTGCAGCAGTGTGCTCTATTCTAATGGTTTAGATTGCTTATGGATGGCAAAGGTCCAAACGCAATAAAAAACATACAACAACCACGATACTAGAGTTTGCAAAAGACTCACAAATTAAAGTTTGGGGTTTACCTACATTATTTCAAAGTTACATAAATAGTGTCTGTCAGTTAGATACTATTATGAGATTAACAGAAACGCAATGTTGTTTTGCAAAAGGTTCGCCCCCTATTTCGTGCGACTGAAACTGGCGAAATGTGGGTATACAACAATGACGTAATATAAATCATTGGTGTATTATAGGACTTTTGACAACGCTGCCCAAATATTTAACACGTTGCAGGTTGCAATGGCAAATGAAATTATTTCGAGAATTTTACTTGGTGACATAAACAGCGCCACCTTGCGTTGGATAGCGGAACTTGTATGTTCACACCAAGTTCCGCTACGCAACAACAGAGGGAACCGTCGACGTTTTCCTCTAAGAAAAGTGCAACACCTTTACTATTAGTTAACGCAGAAAGTGTATATTAGTCATTTTGCGAATCTTAAATTGTCATTATTCAGAGCTTACAGTTAGCAGAATAGTGACTAGTGTCTAAGCTACGCGATAAACTTTAATTTTTTTTTTAGATTTACTACAGAGGTTACATCAGAGATACAATTCTCGTAATTTTAAAAACGTTCACAGTGAAGTTTGAAAAAACTTTTCCAGTCTACGAGTAGATATAGTGTGCTACAAAACGCTACGAACCGCTACGAATCGCTACGCAGCGTAGTCGAATGCACTAATGGTTTTATCAGACTGGTCCGCTGCAGTGCGTTAATCCTCACCATCAGTTCATAACGGACTGATGGCCGGCACTTACGTTTCATTTATATTATACAGAATATAGAAATGTAAAACTTTCATAAATCTATGATAGAGGATGTAAGCTACAAACCACTCAGGAGCTTAGAACTTTCGACACTACTTCCTATGCTCCAACAGATTACGTATGTTACATACTAAGATCAAAAGTTTTATTTTATGAGACATTGTTTGTATTGTGTGACAAGGAGCTTTCTATTTACCAACCTTTAATCTGTTAGTTATTATGTGCTACACCTTTGCGCAAAGAAATTAAATCCACCAACCGCAAAGTTATAAATTCCAAACCAATAAACCTTATATGAAATGCATGAAAACCTAATAGAAAGTTATTGTTTGTTTCAGCTATGATCGCGATCAGCCCTTCACCTTCCAGATCGGCGTCGGCCAGGTGATCAAGGGATGGGACCAGGGCCTTCTCGACATGTGTGTTGGTGAGTACCTAACAGTTAATAGTTAACACCGGGTACCATAGGAACTTACACCGTATTTATTTTGCGCTATCAAAATAAAAATGCCACAGATTCTGCCAGAATCCGTGCGAAAGTCGAACCTTTGTACATAATGTTACAAAGTCGTCTACGACTCTTAACTCTCATTCGCGAAAAACAGCGTACGTTAGCAACATACGCTGCTCTTCTCCCTACAGCACGCCTAGCATATCTCAGGACAACAAGGCTGAAGGTAGCGCCGCTTGCTTGGCATTTAGCTCATATACAATTTTCCCGCCCACCAATTTCACCGAATTTTCGATGAGGAAGACGCACCCGCGCAGGCCTGCGCACTAGTAGCCATATTTTAGGTGTGCGAGGGGGTCAAGGGCGCGGGAGCGCGGGACGGGTACGCGTGCGCGGATCGACAACTCCGCGCAGCTCCGAGAACGGTCCGCGCAGCAGTCTTGTTGGGATCGCTCACCTTCGATGCATGCGTAACAAAAGTTACAGCTAAATTCTAGTAAAATCTGGACTCTGATAACTTTCACATCTTTTATTCCATGAAACATTCAGAACTTGTTTATCATTAGTAGGAGTGAACCGGGAAGTGCATTTGTGCTGTGAATAATAATGTAGTTGTGAACAGTGTTGTTTGTTTTGGTTTCCTATCCTATAATTACCCAACTAGACACGGGATCGTTTACATAAAATGGCGGCATCCAAAATAAGTAGTATAGCCTATTTCGGAGATAAAGATATCAACGATACTGTTTTATTAAATATGAAAATTGCTTATTATACCGAACTTCCACAAATATATCAATCAGAACATTACCAAGGATTCATGTGCAACATGGCGAGTCAGGATTTTATAAATATTGTGATGCAAAGGATAAAAAAAGAAGGCGCTATATTTGAAGCCCATCAGACCGACCACATGGCATTAAAAATCGATCTTGAAGATTTTAAAATAGCCGTTATTAATGGCAAACAACACTTAATAAAAACGATTTGTGGAACAGATAAAATAATTGTACCTTGGGAGGATTCATTTGATATAGTTTGGGAAGGTCATAAAGAGCATTGCCATCCTGATGCACCAAGTCTCATGCAAATACTGCAAAAAAAGTACTTAGTAAACCGAAATACAATAGAATGCCTAAGCAAAATTTGTCCTGTTTGTATAGGAGAAAACAGGCCAAGCGTTAAATTTAGTCTAGATTTTGTACCCATAACTCTCGACCCAGATTTCACATTCAATAACGTATTGGCTTACGAGGACACGTTCACTAAGTATCTCCATTTAAAACCAATACACAAGGGTCTAACAATACAAGAGCTTTCGTTGGAGCTAGTCAATGTTTTTATGGATTTTGGGCCACCAAGAAAAATACTCATTAGTCATCCCGTTCTTTCAAAAACCTTCAATGATTTCAAAGAATTATTCAGAAACGTATTGGATTTCGACGTAATTGTTAAAAGAGTCGAAGTAGACTCGTATAAAATTAATCTCATAAGATCAGCGATTAATACTTGGATAAAGGAAAACGTGAGCTCAGATTGGGGATACAACATTCATAATATTGAGTGGATCCTCAATAACGATGTCAGCAACAGAGACAAGAAGTCTGCGAACGTAAGAGTATTCACAGCTAATGAAAACGCTGCCGCTAATTTACAAAATCAGATAAATGTAAGTTTTACATCACCGAATCTATGTAGCAGAAATGATCCAGTTCTTTCCACTATTACTGATGACCCTGGTGAAAACTTATTACCCTCTTCCATAGAGCAAGATTCGATAGGTTTATCACAGGGTCCCATATTAGATGACAAGGACCCACTTGAATTTGATGAAAACATGTTTGAGAATGTTTTGGAAGAAAATATTTATTTTGACTACAACCAATTTAAGAATAATGAATTCGGAGAGGGGCCGTCCCATCAGATATTGGATTCACAGAGTTTGCAAGCACAATACTCAGAAGAAGTATTCACAGAAGATACACCAATTGTTACTAATGCAGAACCATCAAGCCAGGGATTGGAAGCATATACGATTGATACTCCAATGGAGACAGACAGTCCACAATTGCCGGAAGTATTCCCTAAGGGATCTGAGCATTTTTGATTAAATAGCAATGATGACTGTATAGCCATCAATGAAGAAGCAGCCAAAATTTCAGAAAGTGATCACACGGCAATGATCATGGCAGGTGACAATGATCTTTTCAATTGTGAAAACAGTGAGGAGTGTGGCAATTTTGTTCCATTGAAGTGGGACGAGGAATTAGTTGTCGAACAAATGACAGTTGATTGTAAGCATATTCAATAATCACTACGTTATTCTAGAGATTTTCGAAGACCGAATTCACTTGTTATATTTAAAGTAATCAATCGCCACATTTACGGTGCCTAACGATTCTGGGATACTATAAATGACGAACATTTACGTAGACTTTTGCACACTCCTCGCAACGTGTCGGTCAAGCTTGATTTTATCAATTTCTTGTTGTGGCTGCTAGTGAGTCAAGAAAATTAATTAACCTTATCTGAACCAGTATAAGTAAGTAATTACTTACTTATCGCTGTTGAAGATACTGCTTACTAGTGCCTTTACCAAATTATTTTTTATGACCATAAAGAGTCCTGAACTGGCCGTTCCTACCGTATCTATGTAGTGTCTTTTGGTGAAAACCGTATGAAAATCCGTTCGGTAGTTTTTGAGTTTATCGCGTTCAGACAGACATACGCGGCGCGGGGACTTTGTTCTTACTTATCGCTGTTGAAGATACTGCTTACTGGGTTTGGATTGCTTTGCATTCTTATGTTTACTTAAATTCAAAAGTTTAGAATGTTAGCGCTATACGGAGAAAAAGTAACATACCGCTTTGGAAATCTAATGTTGATCTAATGTAAGTCTGTACCTAATTTAAACAAAAAACTTGTAGCAATAAAATAATAAGTCAGCTAATTAAGATATAAAATATTGAGTTAGCTTCGTAAATGATGATAAGCTTACTGTCGTTCGCTTAGATATATTTCGTGGTACCGGAATGCCATGAGGGCGGCAACATTTTGGCCCGCCATTTTGTACAGACGAGCACAACCTTTAACTATGTGTTACGAGTACTTAAGTATTTGTATGGAGAATTGGAGACATACCTACAAATACTTACTCGTAATACCTATCTATAGGCTTGTCTATGCAGCCTGTCGAGTGAATGCCCCTAACAAACTTATGTTAATATCTAAATTCAAACAGCTATGATAAAAAAATATCACTTTTATTTTGAAAATGTGATAAGTAGTTTCATCATCCCAAAAAAAAAACGCAACCACTATCACAAAGTCCTAATCGTTCCACATATTGTTCATGATGATCTTGTATATTTCCAGGTGAGAAACGCAAACTGACCATCCCATCCTCTTTGGGCTACGGAGAGCGAGGGGCCGGCAACGTGATCCCACCCCATGCCACTCTTCACTTTGATGTGGAGCTCATCAACATCGGCGACTCGCCCCCGACCACCAACGTCTTCAAAGAAATCGATGCTGACGCCGACAACATGCTCTCCCGCGAAGAAGTGAGTATAGAGTTAGCGTTCCAGGCCATGGATACCGACGGGGACAAAGAACTGTCGCGCGAGGAGGTCAGTGCCGTTGCTTCAGGTGACGGTGGGCTGGAGGAGGTCCTAACACTGTCCCGTTAACTTATCGTTGCCGTATCCGTTGCACATTAACCAAATATCTGTCTAGAAGTAGTAAAACTTAAGGGGCTTACAGGACTTTAGGAGGCTTTAGGTCACGTATTCTTCTTTTAATATCATACTTTGTAATCCCGAGCTACCAGCACTTGCTTCCCTAATTATTAAAATTCGCGTATTGATCAGCATATTCATAGGAACCTACATATTTCGTCAAATGTAACAATATGCACGTAGGTATACTTACCTAAGTGCAGTGCTTCTGCCTACTAAGCTTTTTCCTTTTTATGATTAACCTAAGTATATATACATATAAAAGAAAAAATGATAAGTTACCGGGATTGCATTTGCATCGTATGGTATACCAGGCTTTTTAACAGCTTACCGAAATGTACATAGCTTCAAAAATCCTTAACTGAAACTCGAAAGCATTTTTTCAATTAAACCATTTACAAGGCACTTTTGAAATGTCAAAGAGTCGGTCAGTTAGAGAGTTGAAGGAAGTTGCCCATTCCAAAACATAGATATTTATCTATGGAGAAGAACGGCCTAGAAAGTCCAAGGACACTCTTTAAAATCAAGATATTAAAAAAACTTAGTGCTAATTAGATACCTATCTATTTATATAGATATAGGTAGATATAATATTAATAATTAATTATTTAATATTATAACAGCCGTACAGGTCGATCGATCAGGTTAAGCTACGCTTGCCGCGGTTGGTCCGTGGATGGGTGACCATCTTTACATACCAAGCTCCGTGCCTCGGAAAAATCGTCAGAAGCCCGATAACCTGACAACCAGTCTTACCAAGGGGTATCGTATTACCCAGTAACTGGGTTGTGGAGGTCAGATACGCAGTCGCTCCATGTAAAATACTGGTATTCAGCTGCATCCGGTTAGACTGGAAGCCGACCCCAATATATTTGGGAAAAGGCTGGGCAGATGATGATGATGATGAGGTAGATAAAATATTAGATAGTACTAAATAATATTCGGTTGGCTCGTGTATAATCATTTAAAATTACAAAAAAGAAACTTTTTATTGAAGCCTCATTTTATCCATTAGGCAGGTACGTAGTATTGTCCCTAACAGCATGTTCTCTAGGTAACATGGTAATATGATTAGTCATGGTTTAATTTCTGTTTCTCATAACAATGCATGCAGCTTTCATAAATAACCTACCTATTTGTAGAAAATATTAAAGATCTTTTCGAAGTGTTCCTTTGTAAACAGTTTGTAAAAAATGCAAACAGTTTGTAAATCTAGAGTGTATTAATTCTAGATAGAATGTAGGTGCACCAATAACAAATATATAGTTAAACATTGTTGAATAATTATATTTTAGGAATAGAATAGAATAGAATATACTTTATTTGCTTTGAATGTAGGTACATACAAATAGGATCGTAAATAACATAATAAAGAACCGTGTACATTCTACCTTGTTGGCATGCAAACACAATAATTATTATAAAAGTTATCAAAATAGGTTATTAAGAAGATGTATCATTTAGGAAATCCTGAACAGAATAATAACATTTATCTACAAGTAGTCAGAGTCAGTAGTAGAGAGTCAGTAGGAAGTCAATGATTTATACCGTAAACATTGCTCGTTTTAAAATATGTATTATTAAAACCATAATAATTTGGCAGAATCATAAAAGGATACCATTATGAATCATAATGGACAGTCAACTGTTAAGTTAACCGTATCAAATCCCATTGGTGAAAGATTTTTCAGTTATTTTTTTTTGTCTGTGCTAAAATACCAATCAATCCAATCCCAATCTCTTTGATTATACCTACGTAGTGCAGCGAAAAAAAGAAAAACACGGACTGTCTTCGCCATATTCATAATGTTATCCTCTTATGATTCTGCCAAAGTGGCCTTTTTAGGCCCGTTCGTTAGAGGAAAAACTGTAGGTATTTATCCCAGAGACGCCAAATTAGATGACCCCGTAGCCCATAAATAATTAATTAGGAAGTCGCACTTGTAAATACTTAATTTGTTATTTGTCGTGCAGGTCAGCGATTACTTGAAAAAGCAGATGGTGCCCTCGGACGGCGCCGAGATGAGCGAAGACGTCAAACAAATGCTTGAAAGCCATGACAAACTCGTGGAGGAAATTTTCCAACATGAAGATAAGGACAAGAACGGATTTATCAGCCATGAAGAATTCTCAGGACCCAAACATGATGAACTTTAAATGATTATTGTGTAGAAAACTCGCTCCCGACTCATTAATGATTTCATATGTAGCACAAACTTGGGAGACGAGTCGTAAGACTTGTGTGCGCCCCTTTTAGTGTACTTGTACGTGTGTAAGTTTATACACGCCTACACCTAACCACAGTGCATTAAGCTTATGTGTAATGCACTGTGACCTAACATTATCCGCATTATAATGAAGTCGTTCTACATTTTTAGATATAATAAGAGTTTAGGTACAGTCATTTAAATTTTTGTTGAGTCTTTTGTACTTAGTTTATTTAGTTATGTTGTTGGTGTAATGGAGTTTTGTTATTTAGAATATATGATTAGAAATATATAATTTACTTATGTATGGTATTTTTAGCATAATACTTGATGTCTATGTTGCATGTAACGTATCGATTAATGGTCAACATAATATTACATAATATACTTAATAAATGTCGTAGAATCAACTTATTAATCAATGTTTAAATATTTGACAGTTTAATATTTCTGATTAAATGTCTAAGTATCCACTTAATTTGTAAAAAATATACTCTACTACATTCGAGGAATCTCCTGTGTTTAATAAAATTTGTAATTCAGATAGAACATGTTTGATCCAAGACTACAGCAAGCAAATCTCCTATTGTATATGTTGACTATCCGACCTGAACCCAATCAAATATCAGTACCAACACTTGCTATGATCTTTTGATAATGCCTACCTACTTACTTATTTATATTATATCAAATGCATTTTATTTTATTACACATCTGAGTATGTACAGACGCCAGCACACCAAGTTACTACAATCTGTCAAATTTCTTTAATAGATTTTCAACTTTATCGCTAAAGCTAAAGGTTCAAAGTTGATTGGTAAAATTTGACAGTGTCGGGTAGCTTAATGTGCTGGCGTATGTACTTACCAAAAAGTTGTGTCAGAATATTCTGCAGTAGGACCTACATGATATTGTCTATCTTACTTCTTGCATTGTCTTTAATTTATACTTCTCTTCTTTATAACTTGAATGAGTTAATTATATACCTACCTACTTTAAGTTACATGTAAATAATACGTCGTATAAGACAACGATTACCTGTTTTCGACAACCATTCCGCTGCTGAGGTTTAAAATAAAACGTATTTATACCATTACTATTGTTTTATTTAGTTACCCTATTGCTTCAAGAATACCTAGAGCTCGAGCGTTCAAACACGATAGAGCTCGCTAGAGAGTAGTATATTCCTTGTGATAGACAGAGACACATCATTTCTTATAATTCTCATACTCTGAAAGTAGTGTTTGTTTGATCCGAATAGCGGGTGGATGACTCTGCTTCCCACCTTTAGGCGGGAAAGACGCATAGTAATTGGTTCCGTCTCTAGGGCGGGAATGAATTTTAAAAATAGAACTAAAGGTTAGGTAGTCAGCTACGAAATTTTTTACTTACATAATTATGAAAAATGATGCGGTCTTGTGAGTGTATAAAGGTAGCACACGTATCAAATCGGAAAGGGTTAGGCACCGTTTCGCCTTTCGCCTCGCTGTCAAAAAGGCGTAAACCTAACGTAAGCACGTAACCAAAACGAATCAGAAGCTCCGATACGTCGACTCTGCTACGGCTAGGCGACGCCGCGCTTACTGCTCGCAGACTGCTGGTTGATGGTGCAACAGGCAGGCCGGAGGGGTGAGAGGGTAACGGTGGACGAAAAGACGTAAGCTCGGGTACGGAGACATAAGCGCGGGGACGACGAGCTGTAACGCACCGCACTGAGGTTCGTGAGCTTATCCCGAGGCGAGGCGATTACGTTACGATCCCGATAAGTATGCGTTGCAGTAGGGAATTTCAATCAAAGAATACTGAACGGCTCGAGTTGATACGGTGCTGATCCCTTTCCGGTTTTATACGTCCGAATTAACGGGCGGTCCGATTAACTCGAAACAGCACAAGCAAGCATTCGAAGTTCCGTATGAAGATTTGATTATGAACATTCTCAATTAAGTAAGTCGTCATAGCGTACCTTATAACTCACGTAAGTAATTCGCAATTTTAAACTTTATGAATACCTACCTACAGGACATCGATATTTTAAACTTCGAAGTACAGTACAGCAATAATTTTATTTAATTAATTCTTAAGTTTGACCATTGATATTCTGTAATAATATCGTTTTTACATTGAGTAAGCACTGTGAGCGGGTCAGTGGGATTGTCCGAAAGGGTTACCGCTGGCCCAGAACATAAAGGGCTAAGGAAGGAACACGGGTGGGTTTTAGTCAGTAAGAGTCTGACACTCCCTTCCGCTCCACCCAGAGCGAGAGGGGTCGTTTGATGATTTACCATACTGAAAAAAAAAAGCACTGTGAGCGCGTTCACGAACGTTCCGATTTGTTGACAGCTCCCAGCTGTCCTAATCGTAATATCTAAATCGGAACGCATGTGAGATGATGTGAGCGCTGTTTGACCTAAAGGTCCAATTACCAGGTCATAAAATTCCAAAAAAAAAATGTGAGCGCTGTGAGCGATTAGCTAATTCGGAATGCGGCCTAATTGTCAACTGTCAAGCAGCAACTGTCCTGTCAGTCCGATGACAGACGTCAGTTAGTGAGAGAGCTGTGTTTTGGGTGCTGTGCTGCTGTCTGTTTAGTAAAGCTGATTAAGCCGACTGAAACAGTTGCACCGATTCTGCAAGCCGTCTGTGTGAGTGTTTCTCTGAAACTTTCATGTCAATAATGTTTATGTGATATTCCCATTATGCTGTCCAACAAAAGTCTAGTGGCTGCCTGTGCCATAGCGTTCTGCTGCAACGTGGCCTTAATGGTATTATTTGTGAAGTACAACTCTGGTGAAAAATGCTACATTACAATTGAAGAGAATCAGGTGGTAACTGCCATGATACCAGATGATTTCCTAAGTATGGGTATTGACACTTCTGAAATTGAGCACTATAATAGAATAGAGTTTGGCAAGCCGAAACTGCGACAACTTGCTGCAGCGTTAGCGCCGGCGCGGGTGCGGCTGGGCGGCACCATGTCTGACCGACTCATATTCAGCGAGAGCGACATCGTCGCGTCGTGCGAGCACTGCCACAAAGACCACTCCAACCACTCAAAGTCATTCTGTCCTGCTGTAAGAAAGCTATGCAAGCACAAATTTTTGCCTTTCTTTATAATGACTGGTAAGAAATGGACAGAAATTAATGAATTTTGCAAAGCTACAAAAAATAAACTATTATTCTCTTTTAATGTGTTGCTCCGTGATGATCATGGTTGGAGTGAACTAAATGCCAGAGATCTATTGGAATACAGTAAAAGTAAACATTTTGATGTGGACTGGCAGCTTGGTAATGAGCCAAACTCTTTTGAACATGTATTCAACATGAGTGTAACCCCAGAAATGTTGGCTCATGATTTCCAGAAACTTCGTAAACTTCTCAATTATTCTGGTTATAAACATTCCCTATTAGTTGGGCCAGATACCACAAGACCACAGTCCAAGCGACCTTATTGCCTAGAGTACATGAGGGAGTTTTTGGGAAATGGTTCAAAGACAGTCAGTGTAGCGTCCTGGCATCAATATTACTTAAACAGCAGAACTGCCACACTTGAAGATTTTTGGGACCCTAACACTTTTGATTTATTGAAAGAGCAAATAGAAACTATGAGAAATCACACCAAGAAATACAGACATATGCCAATGTGGTTGACAGAGACAAGCAGCTCATATGGAGGAGGTGCACCTGGACTATCTAATTCTTTTGCTGGAAGTCCTCTATGGCTTGATAAGCTGGGCTTGGCAGCAAAACATAACATTACCACTGTGGTGAGACAAAGTTTTATTGGTGGAAATTATAGTATGGTTGATAAAAACTTAGAACCTTTGCCTGATTGGTGGCTGAGTGTTCTGTACAAAAAGCTTGTAGGAAACAAAGTATTACATGTTGACTGTAAATGCTCTCGCTTCCAAAGAATGTATGTGCACTGTGCTAATAGAAAATATACAAATGATACTTCAGCTATCACTGTCTATGCTATCAATTTAGAGATGGCCAAAGCAAGGTTTTTGTTAAACGGCACTGCATTGCATGGAGATAATTTGGTTATTGATGAGTACATACTGAGTGCTCCATCTAATAACAGGAGATCAAAGACTTTGCTGTTGAATGGTTGGCCTCTATATTATGAGTCTTCGTTGCCAGATCTGGAACCAGTACGTTTAAAATATGGCAATCATGTTTCTATGCCTCCATACTCTATGGCATTCTGGGTAATCAAAAATACCTCCATAAAGGCTTGCATTTAAATTTCATTTGACAAATTGTAAATCAATTTTGGACTTACCAATTAACATTCCAGTGATATGAATATTGCTAACCACCGAAACAGATCTGTTTATTTAAAACAAAGTAACTGTTTTAACCTTAGAAATCAAAAAACTTCAAAGGCAAAATCAAATAATATAAATTATATAAAAAAAAAAACACTGCAGGAATATAAACATAATTATATTAACATATTATATTTATTGTGTTGCTTATGCAATAAAATAATATTCCTCTAGTCCCCTCAATAGTGGATAGCAAAAGAATTTTTTGTACACCCGCAAAACAGTGATCAATCCAACTATTTCTATAGAATTGAGTGTAATTTATATAAGCCAGTGATTGTATATTCTTCTGAATTTTTTTGTATCCTTAAAAACAAATTCAAAATTATGTAAACTCGAATATTGTCTTACATTTTATGTAACAATTTATAACTCTGCTTCTCAACAACAGGTTAGGTACCTTTAAGAAACAATACAGTACCTAATAAAAACCTGGTAAAATATTAAACTTAATAACAAAGTAATTGTAACTCTTTTGTTACAATATCTTTGCTTGTCTTGAAAAATATGTCCGAGCTATTGACTCATTTTAATATCTCAATTTCCATTTTGCATCGTCTTTACGATAATTATCTTGTAAGTGTTGACAGTGCTCAGCCTTGTCCACCAGCCGACGAGAATTGTTCTTCATTTGACCTTGAACCA
Source organism: Luperina testacea (assembly GCA_927399505.1). NCBI lineage: Eukaryota > Metazoa > Arthropoda > Insecta > Lepidoptera > Noctuidae > Luperina > Luperina testacea. The sequence continues at coordinate 7,874,693 of OV656755.1, forward strand.
CTGTCACCATTTGATAAGACTGTCTGAATGCCTATGCTACGCCTAAATAGTTTTATATAATTGTAGCCAACAAAGATACATCTGTGTATCTTATCTATTTTCATCTATCAATTAGTAGAGGCAATTTGCTTTAGCCATGTGACTTAGAATGTAGTATTTTTTAGATCTCTTCATATGCTAAATAAGCTTGAACATCATATAAAAATGATGTCATCGTCTACAACTGTTATCTATTATAATAATAGTTTACAAATAATGAATCCTTATCAAAATATATGTAGTAATGAACCTTTGATTTGTACAATATAACAGAACCTACCTACCTATTTCAATGTTTGTGTACCTGTAGTAGGTACACAGGTATTTTTAAATGTTTAATATTACAGGGTAACAGGACCATCGACACACAAACTGTTACCATGGATTCAATACTTACATGATTTATTTATTTATTTTAGGATCTCCAACAAAATATATGTACCTACGGACGCCAGCACATCAAGCTACTACAATCTGTCACATTTCTTTAATAGATTTTCAACTTTATCGGTAAACCATAAGGGTCAAGATTGATTGGGAAAATTTGACAGTTTCGGGTAGCTTGATGTGCTGGTGCCTGTACACTAAATATTACATATAGTTATTGGACGACAAAGTATTTGGTACGTGTACTCCTTCATCTCCTTCAATTACAGGAGACCACAGAATGCACAATAAAATGAACAACTAAGCTAACAAATTAAATACTTAATACATAATAAAATAAAAGAAAATTTTTGACAGTGGAACATAAAAACACAACAAATTCTGTAAAATATTAGAACATAGAATAAATGAGAACCCCGCTGCGTTGAATAGATCGCCGCTTATTAAAAGAAAATAAGCTATTCCATACATATGACCGCGTAGGTATTGCACATTTTTATGATACAGCAGATTCTTTTTTTTTTTGATAACCGACGAAAAATTTCTATGCTGGGGGTCTACAATCATGTGCTGAATTCATGTTTTCAGTTCGTGTATCGATGTCCATGCCACCATGTATTTCTTCTTCACTGTTGCGACTAGTATTGACCATGCCTATGAAGTGCTATTACTACAATTATAAAGGTGCTTAATTAAATACCTACCTTTCATAAAGTAGTTCTTAATAATCTCTATGAAATTGACTGCCTTTACAGCGCATTTTCAATATAATATTATATTGTAAAATGCTTTGCATAGAATATTATTTAATACTTTGCATGACTTGTGTCCAAAATAAAATATTACGTCAAATTGAATATTAAGAAGTAAATATCCAATGCATCACGAGTTTTGTCCATTCCAATTATAATAATTAAGTATAACCAACAATAATAAAATTATAAATAAAATATAATATGGGCCATCAGTCATAAATCATGATATTTATCTCATATTTCGATTCCAAACAAGTCACATGAAGGAGGTTGTTCGCTTATTATCTAATTAATTACAAGAGTACCTACATAGCTTTATTCGCTTTCATTTCTAAGAAGCCAAAAATAGCTGCTCCAATACAATCCAAGTCTAATTAAAACTGGACTCTCTCGTCTTGTCCATGATATCAATCAAATAGATCCCATATTGCTGCCTGATTCGACCGACTTTCCTCGAAATAAGAAGCAAATACCAAAACATGTTTCTTGCATCTTTAAAGTGTTTTTAAATTTTACATAAATTTGTTTAAGAAGTCTAAATCTTGAAACGAGTAGATCTTAAAACATACACCCAGACAGGGTACCTACACATAGTTTTTTTTTAAATTATTTTATTCATATACATCACATTAGAGTAATGAGAATAAAAAGGCTTTTTATGGTTCTGTATCCATACTAGTCATTAAATCTATCAGACAGGACAGATAATTAATAATTATAATTGTATAGTTAAGTGGTATATTTCCACATCCATACCAGACAAGGATATGTTCTCGTTTCATCTTTCGTTTTAGAGCGAGTTTTCGGTAAACTGGTTCTCTCAGTTTGGACTTATCGGTTTATATATTTTTTTTAAATTGGTACTTACAATTTAAATTAGACCTACCTATTGGACAGTTTTATAATTGGACAGAAGTCGTGCAATGTTATTTAGTTATTAAATAATGATAATGAGATATGATTTTACCTGGTAAACTTACAATATTTATTTATCTATTTTATATTTATTTTAGTGATAATACTATGATGTTTTAATTATTAAGAGTAAGTGAGTGAATGAGTTTTTTATAAGTTAGGTATCTAACTAAAGTGAGTAGTTTTAATTAAAGTTATCCCTAGACTTAAACGTCTATGGATGAATGTTGAAGACTCCATCACTTAGCCAAAAATAATATTATGTCCCTGTGTCTCCCTTTTAGTGCCACAAAATCCGCGTAATCGGTGTTTAAGATCTCCCGTAACGTAACATAGACTAATACGTTTTTAATTCACTGAATTCAAAACGTTTCCAGCCCATTGAAGTCGTGGAATGGGTAATTAAAGTTAAAGGGATAATTCTGTACAGGAAAAAAGTAATTACCTATGTTGCAATTATGAACACAATAATTATGATGATTAATACTTTACCTAATAGTTACTATATCCAATTATGTAATTATAAAATATTTAAGTAAGTATAAAATAATCTGAACAAAAATTGTATCTAATTGTTAAGATTGTCTAATTTACTGTTCTTATGAAAGTATTGTTCTATAAACATGCTGCTTATTGAGCAAAGTATTTGGCAAAGTTGAAGCAGATATAATATATACTTACCTACATAAGCCTTATTTACAGTGTTAGCTTCTATTTTATCTATCGCAAATTATTTTTCTATGTTGTTGTGAATATGCGGTGCCTAAGTGTAAGACTGATTAGTATTACAATAGTATTTATTTTCCAATTGTGCCTGTTTGTTATTGACAAATGACAATGAGCTATTCCTTGGGCATGACTAGTGTGTAGCGCTACCAATCGCAAATAGTTGCACTGGTAGGCTAAACGCGCTGGTCCCTTGCGTGTTCAGTTTGGATGCGCTACTTTCGAAGACGTGTATGGAACACGTAGCCAGCACAAATCAAGCATGTTTTCTGTATGCGAACTCTCTGTGCCACATTTAATCAGTTACCATCTATATTTTCTTACATAGTCACATTGTATAATAGGTATAACGAGTCGCAAAACTTCTTTGACGGTCTATGCAAATCTGACTTGAGCACTGAGGCATGCGTCCAGTACATATTCCAGTATGTAGGTACAGTCGAACAAATTATTTGGTGTACAGGCAGCTAACTTGCAACAACCTCGTTTTAAACAATGCTGTGAGTATGCTGAGTACTGTAGCCAATTCTTTAACATAGCTCTCTTAAATATGCCATGAGCTTTAATAACACACATAAATAAAAATTAATATTGGCAATAGGAAATTTTGTTGCATGCATACCAAATAGCTTGTTTGACGCAGTACGTATGCATCGCCGACAGCGAGCCTTTTATAGAGGAGTGCATATGAGTTTGCCTCAAAGGAAGTGTAAAGCGCATCAGTGTAATGAATTCATTCGGACTTGTAACAATAAATTTTAACAATTCCAAAGCTAACTTAGCTGGTCAGTGAAAATTCTCTAAGTAAATGCTTTAAAAAAAGTTGAATAAATTACCTACTTATTGATTTCGAGCCCACAACGCCACACACCCACCTCTGCTTCCACAACATCGCCGCATCAATCCGATAGATTTAATTAACTGATCGATACTCATAATGAATCAATCCGATAGAGTTTATGTTCGTTTAAGTGTCGATTTCAATAATGGTATTAATTACCTATTTAATTATGTTTCAGTAGTTATCGCTCTCATAAATATATTGTATAATAAGTATATCGTTAATTATTTACAACCGGATCCGTTTGAATGCTTCGCTAACATTGCGATACGTGTTAAATTAATTAAATATTGCTTAATTTTTTATACTGTTTTAGGTACAGTTACCACCCACTTATGATATAAATAACTCCGTTCAAAAGCATTCGTGTTTAGGTATCTAAGTTCAATATGCAATGATTGCTGTGCCTAAGTATTTCTTGTGACGTAATTAGGTAAATGGGTACCTATGTAATGTGCGTGATTAAAAGTCATAGCACACGTATCAAATCGGAAAGGGGTCGTTACCGTATCAACTAGAGCCGTTCAGTATTCTTTGTATGAAACTCCCTACTGCTACGGATACTAATCGGAATCGTCACGTAATCGCCTCGCCTCGGGACAAGCTCACGAACCGCGGTGCGGTGCGTTACGGCTCGTCGTCCCCGCGCTTGCGTCTCTCCGTACCCGAGCTTACGTATCTTCGTCCACCCTTGTCCCTCTCACCCTTCCCGCGGCCTGCTTGCTGCACCATCAACCAGCGGTCGGCGAGACGTAAGCGCGACGTCGCCTAACCGTAGCTGAATCGACATATCGGAGCTTCTGATCCGCTTTGGTTACGTGCTTACGTTAGGTTGACGCCTGTATGACGGCGAGGTGAAAGGCGATACGGTTACGATTCTTTTCCGAGTTGATATGTGTGCTATGACCAAGTATCTTCAGAATATACGACATACGGTGATGTCATCAGAATCTTCATGCAAACAATTCGTTAGCCGTTTACTAACTTTATCAGACTCCTGAAAATCCCATTCTTTGTTGATCGCTACCATCGCGTGGTTAGTGGTCTTCAACGGTATGGACATGTAAATTATCAACTTACTAAACATCAAGATTTTGCACTGTATTCTTCATTTAAACGTTACCTCAATACTGAGGCCTGTTACCTAAAATTTTGTTATAATAATATGAAACCTATTTAGATCAGAGTCCGATCGTGCCCAGAGTCCAAGTAATATAACTTTAAAAAAATGGGGCATGACTAAACGGATACTAATAATCAAGGAATAATTCTGCCGAATCCAATGTGTTATATTAATAATATAGGTAACATTGAGCAATTCTCAAAGTTACCTTCTCTGTCAATGCTAGGTATATTAATAACTATTGCCGACTGAAAACAAACAATTTGTTATTATTAATGTGCGATTTGTACAAATAAACTAAGATTGAGTTCCTTTTAATTTTTGATCTGTGGTTTGGGAGTTCATTTCATAGACATTGATGACAGTTTGATACCACTATCTTTAATATATTATACTCTAATGGGAAATACATCAGCAATATACATAAGTTACGAGCAGTAGATCTGTAGATACAAAAGCGGCCCGGACCAGGCAGTCATTTACCTACTTGCCGGTTTCACACTGTCATCGCTCTCTTGCTTACAAAAACAAGAGAGCGATGACAGCTGTGAATGGCTGAACTTGAAACAGTTTTAAAATATCACGACCTTGCATCAGAACTACTCTGACCCTCTGGCATGACATTCTTTATCCTTCCTTGTTTAATCGCAGTCGCCAGTTAGTTGCTATTGTGTCAATTTTATGCAATAAGAAAACATTCAGTATGAATCTAGAAGGCTGCAAAACGTCTATTTTAACAAACAATCTTGGCATCTGATTGGTGTCAATTGATATGGGTTGTTGCGTTTTTAAATATTGAAAGAACTTAATGGGTTCCAATCAATTAATTTATTGCATTCAGGAATCCCCATGGTCGATGCACAAACAACAAATTAATGTCTGTTATGTAAAGGTCAATCAATATACTAAAGGGAAATCACAAATTATGGAAATTTGTATCATTCAAATGTAGGTAGGTACCTATTAATATTCTATTCGTCGATGATATAATTTGACAGTTATTAGGAAAGCTAGCACCAAATTTAAACATGTCGCGCAATTTTTACGATCTTGACTGATTTGATCTCAGAACTGTCTTCTGAATTAAGATTATAATAATATGTACTATCTACCTACCTTCGTTATTACTAAATGATATGAAATTCTGAATAATGTAAGGCTTTTTTGAGCATGCGACTGTTGTCATGCTAAAAGCTCGCTTTTATACTCCCGTATTTGTACAAACGACTTTTGGTACGATAATACACTACCTAGTTTATGAAACAAATGAGTTCATTAAGTAAATTATGTCTAGCGATATGGTGCTTATTTATAATTGTATCCTCTACGTACAAAATTGCATAAAATTGCGTAATTTATACTTACCCAATAAATTCTGTATGTTACTGAAAATTGAGATTGTTTTCTTTTACCTTTCCCTTTATGCCTTCCGCCTAAATACTCGTATATGCCACCCAAGACATTTGACTATTATGTGGAATCTCCCCAAGTCCCCAACCTTTTACCGTAGTACCGATCTGCCGTGCGTGGCCGATTTTTTTGTGGACGATTCCACAACTTTTATTTGTCTAATTAACTTAGCTGGCTTAAAAGTATTAACACAAAACGTTAATGATTAAGTCCCCACTCAACCAGCCAGCAGCCTACCACACTAAGAGTGGATGCTGTTACGTAGGTACCCTTGTATCTATCTATAAAATATAAATCGATGTGCTATAGGGGGATATTTTGTTTAGCCGCATATCCACGTATTGTCCGAGAATCCACCCTAGGCCTGATTGGATAAACGGAATTTATAGGCTAGGGTGGATTCTCGGACATGCAAACGCATGTCCGAGAATCCACGGATCCACCCGAAGGTGTTAATACGCGGAAACCCGCGTATTAACACCTTCGGGTGGATCCGCGGATAAACGGAATAACCGGCTGTAGGTACGGAGTGGACTAAGTATAACATCCTGCATAACTAACCCCTTGCCGACTTGTAGTCACACCAGTATCCGACTAGTCCTCGCCAAATAGACGGCCAGACTACTGGACGGAGACACGAGAAGCGATTGGCCTTGACATTCAATTGAAGCTCTTGAGAGACCTAAGTGAGTTTAACTAGAATACAATGCTATTTCATGCACTGGCACAAAAGTGCACAAAGTAGGTAAGTACGTAACGATATTTTCAACCACAGCGAGAAGCCTGTTTTAAAAACAAACCTAGGTAGGTACTATTTATATTCTGTTAAAATATATCTAATCTAATACCTATGCCTCAGTGATTGGGGCAGGCCTGGACTCCTGGAGGCCGTTGTCAAGGTGTGCGAAAATTCAGGATTATCTATACCTACTAATATTATAAATGCGAAAGTGTGTTTGTCTGTCTGTTATCTCTTCACGCTTAAACCGCTGAACCGATTTAGATGAAATTTGGTATAGAGACAGTTTGAGTCCCGGGAAAGGACAGGATACTTTTTATCCCGATATTCCCACGGGATCGACACTTATGCGGGTGAAACCGCGGGGCGCTGCTAGTAGCTTACATTTCAGTTTAATTTCAAGGTTATAGTTGGCGCGAATAGCTATGGCACTTATAATCTCGAGATAAGTGCTAGTACCATCCATGTCGGTCCATCATGGTCCATTTTTGCGTCCGGGAGTTCGTCGTCGATTGTTTTTTAGTCCAGAGTTGCCAACCCCACCGATATAATTTTATTTCTCACAATGGAATAGTTTGTTCTTACTCTGAGACTTGCTTGCTTTTATTAAAGTTATGAAGGACCATAATACCTGTATACAAATATAACGTAATGCTTTTTTTTAATAAGTTACCTACCTTACTTGTACCTATAAGTTGGCCCACCCGCTCCTAAGGGTAGAGACCCTTATGAGCGGGCGGGCCAACTATGAACCAATTCCTGAAGGTTCAGTAGGTACATACGTAGATACAGCTATAGCTGTTAATCAATCGTTGACCTACTTATCATTGCCCATGTTTACCCCGACAGTTGTGAATGACGGAGCACAGTTAAAATGGGCCTCATGCATTCTTCTGGAAATACAAAACAAAACCCCTGGAAAGTTATTACTTACGTACCTACAAGAGACGGAATTAAAATATGTCCTCTATCTTTAACAATAGGATCAGAGATAATCTATAATAATCTTCAATAATTATTTAAAAACGAAATGCTTTCGATGGTAAGCGCTCACATGAGAGCGGCTGGACTGATGAGGCATATTTTGTTTTAACTCTCGATAGTCAGAATTAGGTTTTTATAAAAAGAAAACATGTTTTATTTTATTGGATTTTGTATGAACTCACCCAGACCATACTAAAATTTTAACAGATGCCCTTTTTGGTCGCAGTCAACTTCCGTATTAGTACGTTGCAGCAACAGCAGCATTTTAATTTTGGGTGGGGATTTGGGTTTGTTTCCATATGAATTCCAAATTACAAGTATTGCAACATTTGCAACACTTGCTACAGCGTCTTCCTATCAAAAAGTACTCTGTGACTTCTGTGAGCGTCTTACATGCTCTGCACAGCACAGACTACTTCGAGATACATGCTCTGTGTCTGCTTGCTGGCTGAGTGGCTGGCGGCTGGTGCGTTTAGCGGTTTTTATTTATGCAGTTTTTTAAGGTCAAGAAGAAAATATAGATAAAATCCAGATTACAGATTTCACAGAAGAACATTAATCAATTCAGTGGCTAGTGTGGCTACCTTATTGCTGGACGATATGATACTGTGAAGCGTAAACTTGATTCTGATACAATGTTTTTGGCGCTAATGATATTATTGTTTACTCCATCGGGCTTTTGTGAAGACGACGAAACCGTAACCTATCCGCAAGGTACCTAATTATAATTTTAATTATAATATCTAATCTTTTATGTTTATAGCTAGCTAAAAGTTTAATTAATATAATATTTTGATTGTGAAAATTCCTAATTTACGTGATATTAGCTAATGGATACTCACTACAATATTAGTAAGTAGTTTTAAGTTATCTTGCTGCGCTTTAATAGGGTCATGTACTCACTAGTTTAAGCCTAGCGTGTATCTATGGTTGTGTATGTACCTACATTATGCATTAAATAAATAAATAATAATATATTGTATTGTTATGTACTGATTAGCCGTTTCGTTTGTATATAAAATGCTATTCTATTTTCCTTTACCTACTTTCTTTTTTTTTCTTGAAAGAGGCTGTCAATGATATTGATTTCCTTTTTTCAGATGATTTCAAGTGTTCTCTGCCGGATGTCCAGAGTTTGGATGCTAATCTGGATATCACAAGATTTCGATCAGATTTTTCTAAAATTTCTGAGGTATGTATAGTAGCTAAAAGTAACTAACAGAGGTAAAATACCTACTTCAGTAGTCACAGTGAAAAGTCTCAGAAAACATTATTTTATAAAATTGATTAAGCTCAACCATAGTCTAATTAACTAGCAATATGTTTGATTTTAGGTGAAATTTCCGGGCCTAATAGGACCTTTAAATGAGAGGCTTATATGCAAGATTAAATGTATTGATGGCAACTGGGTAGGTCCGCTTTGCTCCAGCACTCCAGGTATGAAAAGCTCTATCAACACAGTTTTGGTCTGGGCTTTTTGGGCCCTGGGTTACCCCAGTTCAGTATCTCCGTACATTAAAGCATGTTACAGAACACAGAGGGCCTGTACACTGGGCATTTGTGTACAAATTCATATAAGCAAGCTATGGTTTTCCTCAGTGAAGGGGCGGTGAGTCAGACAGCCCGGAACCTGGTAGACTCTAACTCTAACTGTGAAATATATAACTTTAGAGATATCCAATACTGATAAAATATCTTGTGAAAAATATGCCATAATTATGATTAAACCACTGTCAAGTGCTTTCATTTATTTTTTGTTTAGCCTGTACTGTCCCACCGTTGAGCAAAGGCCTCCCCCAAGTCCTTCCCGCTTTTCATTATGAGCAAATAAATGTATGTTATCTAATATTATCAAAATTTGCAATTAACAACATCCGGGTACTTATAATGAAGTGGCTATACTAATTAAGCCATAGTCAACAAGCATTAACTACTTTAATTTCTAGATTTGTTTCAAGAAAGGTTTTTAACATTTTTTTGACCATAAAAATCCTTGTTTATTTTGCCCAGCAGTGGGGCAGCACAAACTAACAAAAAAAGGATTTTTATGGTCAATCTGTAATTTTTAGATGGGCGCTTCCAACCAATACTACGAGAATGCCTATATCGGAATGAACATCCACTCCTGGCCATATCATTTAAGAATTCATCTATAAATGTAAGTATTAATAAATATTAAGGAATTGCCAGGAATTATTGGACATTCATATTTCTGAGTTAAGACTATTTTATTTTATTAAGGAAAACTATTTGCAAATGAACAATATACTTTGCAACTAATGATTAATGAGTCACAAATATTGCACTGCGGATTACTATTACCTTGGCTTAATTGAGTTTTCCTTACATAATTATATAAAACCAGCACCCTAATTGTGTAGCACATATTCAATCACAATGAAAGATATTGCTAATCCATATGATATCTTCATATGTTCGAAATATTTGTCTGCTTAACAACGTAATGCAAAACTCAAACTCAACACTCAAAGCATTTATTTCAATTAAACCTTGTGGTAGGCACTTTTGAATTGTCAAAATTAAATAGTTGCCCATTCCAAAACATAGATCTCTATGGTGAAGATTGGGCAAGAAACTCCATGGACACTCTTTTAAATCAAGATATTACAAAATCCTGGGTAGGTACATTATTTTTGTTGCTTCTATATGTGAGAACAATGTAAAAAAGATACAAATGAAGAAACATGAAACATTTAAGTGAGCATGACACGTTCTCAACTGCCGTACTCTTTCAAGTCAACATCAAAAAATCATAATAAACGGATACATGGTTCTAACTACTAAAAACTTTTTACTGTTACTCCACTGAACAAATATATAAATACAAAAAAACAGGCCGTCTGTATGTCTGCCTCTAACAATGTTTGGCACTTCACTTGGCTCACAAGTAGATGCACGGTTGTTATTAGAAAACAAAAGGGCACAGTTTTTTCTTGCAGTTGACAGAATCCCTTTATAACCTTTAAAACACTCATATGCTTTTGCCTATACTTTCCTGGAGACCGCACAATAAAGTATATTTCTCTCATAGATAAATTAAATAACATTTTGCAGAAAGACACAAATTTCCCCCACGGCTCTGTATTGCTGTCTCGTTGCAAGCACTTTGGCCTGTACAAGTTGAAGGGAGACAACATGCTACACTGTGAGAATGGAGAATGGACGCCGAAGCTGCCTGAGTGCGTACCCACCACTGTGGTAACCAACTTTACAGGTAATATTTTTCACACATTGCGTTTATTTCATGCATGGGTTGAGTTAGTCCATGTTGTGACGATAAGTTTTAATTAAAATAATCTGAAGTCTGATAGCCTGTGTTCCCTTGCTGCCCATAGGCGAATGTATCATACATAGTACTATAGTGCGCGCGGAACTAGTTGGCCGCGCCTTAGGTATGTGAGCGGTGGGACGGAGGGGCGGGGGCGCTTTGTCATGTGTACTTAGTACGTGGGTTGCGAACACTAAGCAACCCCGCCGCCCCCACCCCCGTCCCCACCGATGATAATGATGCATGATCGTATCAGAAACGAAGTGATCTGCAGGAAAACCTAGGCGTCTTTCATAACCTGAAGAATTGGCAAACTTAAGTGGCACTGGGCAGGTCACATTGCTCGCAGAGCAGATGGGTAATGGAAAAGAAAGGTTGGCCGAAGGAGCCGATGACATAATGAAGGCCGCAGCCATCGGCTGGATGCGAGAAGCACAGAACCGGTCCATGTGGCGATACTTGGGAGCAATGTCCAGCAGTAGACTTCTTTCAGTTGAAATGATAATGATGATGATGGCATCAAGGCCTAACTGATCCGTGACTTTGTAACGTTCCAGGTGACGCACCGCCCACGATTCAGTACACGATCGTGAGCGGCTCGGCGGTGGTGGAGCATTCGGGCGAGCTGTTCGTGTTCCCGGAGAGCACCGTGCGGTTGGACTGCGTGTCGCGCCGCGCGCTCGGAGACCCCGAGTGGAGCTGGACGCAGGCCGTCGGACAGCATAGCTCTGGTAATACATTCAAATACCTAGTCAAACTCGAAAGAATTTATTTCAATTAAACTATTTACAGGCATTTTGAGTGGTCAGGGAGACGGTCAGTCAGAAATATGAGCTGTTTGCACATTCCAAAGCGTAGTAAGGTTCCTATGGAGAATTTCCATGGGTACTCTGTTACATAAAAAAAATTGACACAAAATGTTGGTTATATAGTCCATGTTAAAATAATAGGTACCTACATAATTGATAAAACGATGTAGAAAGACATGCACGTTAAAAGCGTCCAGAGCAAAAAGTAATAGAATGCAAGTTATTCGTGGTTTGTAAAAAAAAGATACATAGTTTGAAGGCTAGCGACTATGCGTGCGCGACATTAACGTTCGAACCATACTCGTAGTTATGTATTATGGCTGGCATGCGATAAACCAATGAGAAGTTACTTCTCTACAGCGAGTTTTAAAACTGTATCATTCGATTGTATATATTTGCGCACCATTACAGTTATTTGCTGTGCTCAACTGGGTCCAAAATGATCGTAAGTTCACCACCGTACAAATCTCTGATAACTTACAAATGTTCAATGTGCTTTCTTGCCGCTAATGTGCTAAGCTTCAGACGCGGCACACCTATCTTTACCTATCGATCTTTTGGCGCCTTGTTAGTAAACATTTGTGAAATTGTCACAGAAATTGTATTGGAAAAAAAAGATGGCGACGATTGTTCCGATTTTGGCCACGTGCCAAAACTATGCTTCTACCTGTTATATGAAACAAATGCATGCGAGCTTTTTTCAAATGCTGGCCATCGTTTTACTATACGTTTAGTGGGCCTACTATGCCTTGCTGTTGCGAAGATAAGGTTTTTGACATTGAAGTTAAAATTAAACACAGGACGTGACAAAAATGTGGTTGTGTATACGTATCAAAAAAAAAAATAATAATCAGGCGGAATCAGTGATTTCTTTATCAACTTCCTGTGGTTAATTGTAAAATACTTAACGTAGGTTAGCAAGCCGAAAGCCCGTCTAGTGCGATTTTCTTCCATTTTAAGCGAGCAATTGCCTGCATTTTGTTTTGTAAATTAGTTTTTATTGCCTGCAAATTCCATTCATTTAAAAAAACTTAGACGTAAACGGCTTTAGCTTACGCGACTTCCCTTATTCCATGACTCAAGAATCAAGAGGTACCTATTAGCTGTGTTAAATAGATAAAACGCGTGCTACTTCCCTTATTCCAGGAGGTACCTTATTAGCGGCAGTAAATTATGACAAGACGGCTTTAGCTTAGTTGTGCGGCGTACCTTATTCCATGAATTAGCGACGCTAAATTTTTGAAAAAGTGCTTAAGCGCAGGCGTGGGACTTCCCTTATTTTATGTGGTATTAGCGACGATAACCTATAATAAAACGATTTAGGCTGAAGCGTGCGTATTACCCTATTCCATGAGGCATTAGCGATGTTTCTTCTACATTCCTAATAGCCGTTGCCCGCGACTCCGTCTGCGATCCAGGATGAAATGTATAGGCTTTTCATCCTGGATCGCAGACGGAGTGGAGTAGGCTAGGCATAGGCATAGCCTACTCTCCAAGTCATGGTCTACCTATGTGCCAAATTTCTTCGAAATCCGTTCAGCTGGTTTAGAATAGAAAAGCGGTTTTAATCTGATTGTGAGTGTACTGTTTTCAGCTTGGTCGAGTGAAGAGGGCGAGAAGGAGTCGCACTACCGGCTGACGCTGAGCAAGATGTCGGCACGGCACAGCGACCAGTACACGTGCACTTCGCCCGGCGGACACACCAACACAGTGCTCATTAAAGTTGTTAGTGAGTCGTGTTTCTGATCACGTAAACAGATGTAGGACGAACAATAATTATTATATTATATTATTTATATTAAATTTCCCGGCTAGTAGCAGCTGGATGAGACTGACCTATGCCCAGCTGTGGACTGCTGTATGCTGATGATGATGAAAGAATCACACAACTCGCTGTCATTAACTTCGTGAACGCTCGGCATTTTCCGGCGAAGGGGCGTCGCGACGCGCCGCCGCTGCGCTTCACGCTTTACGTAATTAATTAATTTGCTTGTTTGGCGCCGACTCAAAATTACTTAGGTATACTTACATTAGTTTAAGAACTTATTTATTAAGGTTAAATAAATAAACGGTGAAGGAAAACATCGTGAGGAAACCGGCATGTCCTAGAACCAAAAATTCGAAGACATGTGACATCTACCAACCCGCACTGGGCCCGCGTGGTGGATTACGGCCCACTCCCTCTCACTGAGAGGAGGCCTGTGTCCCAGCAGTGGGAACATTATAGGCTGATGATGAAATAAAAGGTTTATTATTTTTTACTTTTCAGTTTTTTCGGCGGCTTAATTTTTTTGTTAAAAAGTTTTTTTTATAATTTTAAGTGGCTATCATTTACTAATTACTACATGCTTCAATTTTATTGTTTTTTTTTGTAATACACAACTCAGCATTAAAATCTGTCAGTGATCAATAAATCACCCCTATTTTCCCATCCTTAGGGTAGGATTTTTTTTTCCAAATTTATATGGGACCAACTTCGAGGTATATACCCTATCCAATAAAAAAGAATTATCAAAATCGGACTACTCTGTAAAAAGTTATGCGTGGTCATACATTACAATCAGTGGGTGAACAATCAATCATCCCCTGTTTTCCTACCCTTAGATTAGATTTTAGATTTTTTTCCAAATTTATATGCGTCGACTTGAGAACCTCCTCCGTTTTTTCGTCGGTTAAAAAATATATAAAAATTGAGTTTTCGCTAATCCCATGAATTTATGGAGTGCTTAATTGTTGCAAATGGGTCACACTATGGCGTACTAAAAGGAATACGTCAAATTACAAGTCACAGTATACAGGAGACTTCGTCCTAAGGATTTCTCAATAACATTTGGCCTGGTTTTCCACAGACGTAGTGTGTTCGCCGGTAGCTGTGTCTTCGCACCGCATCCGCCAGTTCACACAGGGCACGAGGCTCGGCAACTCGGCGCACTTCAGCTGCCAGCCCGGGTTCCACCTCAACGGATCCTCCATACTCACCTGTATGGGCAACGGTAAGCAGCGTTGCTTAAGCAGAGACGGCGGTGGTGGCGGCCAGTTAGTACTCTCTGACATAATGCCCAATAGGATAATTGACTACATCTAAAGTCTATTCAAACTTATGTTTCGAATTAATATTATTTCAAGTTACACAAAGATAAACTTTATTTTAATGGTTATTAAGTTGATTTCAGAGTGACTAGCACTATTGAAAAAGTTATAAAAATGTTTAAAGTTGTAGTGTAAACTGAACTTTATTGTATAGGATTAAAAATTATTTTTCCATAAACTCATATTTGTTTAAATTTTTGGCAAATAAATCGCGAATGCATATTAGTTCAGTTTTAGTGGGCTTTACTGACAACCATCGTGTTATTAGGTTATTCCAATAGGAGGAATTATCAGTAATATGTGGTTAATGGCAGTAGCCTCGCTCTGGCGAAATATGTACCTGTGCTCGGCTACTCTCAGTGAACAATTTTGTATCCTCATTAAGGTTCTGAATAAAGACATAATATTATTACCAGTGCGCTTGCTTCGCACGGTTTTTACAACTTTATAAACCTCGAGATTTCTTTATTTTAACTAGTATTAACAGATTCACTGTCCATAAAGTAGACACAATAGTTAAACAATCAACATGAATCATAATATGATTCATGGGACAGGGAAACTGTTAATGTAATGTATACATACACCTTCCGGAATAAGTTCTCAAAATGATGGTAAAAACCGTATCAAAACCTTTTCTAAGTTTAAAATAACGATGCGGTCACACTGATAGACACGACTTTAATTTACAATATGTATTGATTATTGCCTTTATTCACTCAATATAACAGTTAGGATACGACGTGAATTCGAATAACCTATAAGTTTTTTTTTAATTACGGCGCTGTGGTCGTGAAACGCGCGTATATGACAATGTTCTTTTTTTGAAATTCGAGTTGCATAATGAAATTTTGTACAACATTATAACATATAAGTTTGGATGATATTATGGTTACTATGACACTGGTTGTTTTAATGTTGGCGATAAACTAACTGTTTCAGAAACTTTTTTAGAGGATTTTTTTAGCATGGGTGTAAGATAAATATGTATAAATAATATTTTTAAATATTTATTATTATTAGGTCGTTGGTCATCGTTGCCGCCGACGTGTGAGGAGACGTTTTGTCCTGTGCTGAAGACGTTGGGCCCGCAGCTCAGCCTTGTGGAATACAACTCGTCGTTCGGCGGGCGCGCTGTGTTTACATGCAGCTGGGCGTACCGGCTCGTGGGGTCGCCTGGCCTCGAGTGCGAGATGGACGGCACGTGGTCTGGGGAAGTGCCCCATTGCATTCGTGAGTGCTTGCCTACTCAGTTTGTCTCACTGGTGGGGCAAAGTGGAATAATCCCAAATGCGATCCAATTATCCGATCTGATCTCGATGGTCAGCAGCAAAAGTCTATAAGTGACACCTCGATACTCTAAAAAACATAAAAATATATAGAACTTGCAATTTTTTTGTATCGAGAAAATTTCAATACATTTCTTTTCCATGATGCTAGGCCAGTAGTCAAAAAACACACAAAAAGTGATGTGTTTATGGACTTTCTTTGATGACCGTTCGGTGCGATTTTGGAACGCCCAGTTCTTCGTATATTGCTGTGCAAATCAAAGCGGATGATCGAATCGCATTCTGTGTGCACAAGCTCTCAGTCAGAACTTAAACGCATAAGTTGACAATACCTTGCTCATCCAAGAGGTATGTGCACCTTGAAATAGATAAAAGTATAACTCGGAATTATGTTCTTCAAGTAAAATATGTGTTGTTTCCCATATTATGTAGATATAACATTGCCTTCACTCACTTTTAAGGCCTTGCAATGCGTAATACAGGTCTGTCCCGATTGTTGACATTATTTATGGTCTATCTGCCCCTATAGTAAAACTACGCTCTGTGGGTCGTTTATTCATACACGAAATATTTGAAGAGTTACACCTAACGGTGGTAAAAGAGCAACTGAAACGAAAAAATAAATATCAGTATATGTAATGTAAAAAACTTTTTTACAAAAAAAAAACAATCGACTTCCAAAAAAAGTTTTTATTTTTCACTTTTTAGTTGTCCCTACCGTGGGGTAGGGACAACTAAAAAGTGAAAAATAAATTTGTGTGGACAAATTCATGTAACACTACTTGCTATGTGAATATCAGTGACAGGAAGCTATTAAAACATCATAAAGTAAACTAAGTGGAAAAAATTCTTAATAGTGAAGCTAATTCAAAAACTACCCAAGCAAAGTTCATAAAATTTATATGGGACCACCCCTGAAGCATACCTTATCCGTTAAAAACTGAGATTTTTTAGATTAGAGGTACCCCAATAACAACTTTGACAGAAATGAGGGTATACCATGGTATACTGAACACATCTGCGCATCCCTTTAGAGGGTACAGGCGTGATGTTATGTTGTGTGATTGCTTAAACAATGCATACATATGCGATAGCAGCAATCGTGGTTGATTTGTTGGCATTTATTGAAGAGTCCCGTTGTCTGTCTCAGGAACTCGTTTAAATGGGACCATTTCGGAATAAACTTCTTTCGAACAAAAAAATAATTTTGCAAATCGGTCTTTATATGACGGAGTTATGCCCGAACCATACATAAAAAATATGTATATATGTGTATAAACTTCCGAATTGAGAACCTCCTCCTTTTTAGAAGTCGGTTAAACATTACTGACACATAATTAATACTGGCTCCTTCTTATTTTTTCACATCCATGATGCTAGTTTGTATGTAGTATTTACTGTCATTGACGTGGAATAAAGGTTTTATGCAAGCATCCTTTATACTATATAAACACATAGATGTTTCTCTAAAAAAATTCGTGTATGGATAGATAGACCTTATTTATATGTATATGGTTTCTATTCGCAACAGTGGTGCAAATCATAACATCCATGTTTGACTTTCTTAAACTGTATGACATTGTATCTTTATTTAAATCTGCATTGGCAAAACTAATCCTAACATTACTGCTTTACTCACTACATCTACTCTCCCTCCTAACATATAATGCCCAAATGATGATGTCCAAACAAATGTAAGTATACCTATATAAGTTTTTCTTTCCAGCAATTTATTGTCCTGACCCTTTGGTGCCGGCGAACGGTCGCTTGTTAACGGAGCCTTCCTTGAAGCACGGCAAGTACCCAGTGGGAGACTTGATGATATACTCTTGCGACGACGGCTACGAAATCGTCGGCGAGTCCTCCATAGTGTGCACAGAAAACGGCTTCTGGTCCCACCCCCCTCCATTTTGTCTACCACCCTCTGAGATTCGCAAAACCGACACTATTTATGTCGAAAACACCACAATGATTCACATAGAAGACTAGTTGTATTTTTAAGTTAAATTATGGCTCAAACCTGTTGGTCCGGTAGAGATTTTTGATCCTTATAAATAACAGGATCGATTGGCATCAAAAAAGTTTTTGTGTTAATAGTCGATTTTCTTGCTAACTACATTTTTTTCAAAATCTGTGAATGCAGATCAAAATATTTCAAACAGCTAAGGGTATTCTCCTAAAACCGTTTTGTTGTAGTGAAAACAGTTAAGGTAAATTGCATTTATTGCCCCATCTAAAAAATTCACCTTCTATGTCATGATTGACTGCTTAGCTCCATCTAAATTTAGCGTGATAATAGTGACAATTGATAATGATAATTTAGAATCATTCCCAGACCTTGTAGCAATTATTTTTTTTAATTATTCAATGTACAGTTTTGACTTCGCTACGATTTTATTATATGTATATAAGAAGATACCTATAGATACAACAATATTAAAACCATATGAAATTGTTTTATTTGGCGGCACAAACTCATTGTAGTTTTATTTACCACAGTAGTGTGTAATTTTGGCTTTTATTAGACTATATCGCCGTAGGGCGATATAGTCTAATAAAAGCCAAAATTGACCAAAATTCATGCTAGAGAAGTTTGCTTATGCTCAAGCTGCACGGTGTATTTGGATAAAGCGTCCCAATAAGGTCGCGGTTGCCAGTCTGCTGACAAAGATGAAATAACTGCAAGAATTGTCGCGGGTTCGATTCCCGCACGGAACAAATATTTGTATTGCCTACAGGTAGTTGTTCCGGGTCTGGCTGTTTGTGTATGTGGATTTAATTTACTAGTACGGGGCAAAGTTTAAAAAAAAAAGTTTGTAGACTCCCAATGACAGGCGATCCCTACAGTTATGTGAAAAATGCAATTGAAGCCGTGGCCAAAATCTATTTTTTTTTTTCGGAATCGATCCTTCTTCCTTATGTGGTCACCATAATATATAAGTGAGTATCATCAATCATGCATTTAATTACTATTCACGCCTAATAAAATCTACTTCTATCAAATCTTCGCCAAACCCAGGAAGCAGACGCTTTCTCGCGCTGCTGTCATTAGGGCGTTAGACGGCTACAACCATATCCATATAAAGCGTTGTGGATGAAAACTGTTTATGCGTGGGTATGGCACACATTGAGAGCACGTACACCACTTGTTTTTTACAGTAAATCAACGTAATCTCAGCCTTATTGCTTTCAGCATAAAGTATATACAATAAGCAAATAAATTTTACACTGCGGTAGCCGCTGTTTGACGTAAAAAAAAGTACCAAATTATACGGCTGACGCCGTACTGTCATTCCATCAACTTTTAAAATAAGGTTACAGCCATTACCGCACTGGAAGATACTAAACATATTCTTTCAACAAACGGCGCTATTTTACCTAGACTGCTCTATGGGTATTTTGGCACTTGATTGACAGCTGCGGCTCGGGTTGGATAAGTCGAGGGGTAAAATGCCTCGTTTATGCACTAGTTGTACAATCTACTATTAATTTCGGAAGTCGGTGTCAAAAAACGAAAATGCAGAACCAACGACACCGACTTCCGAAAAAAAGTTATTTTTCACTTTGTAGTGTATTTTTTGGAATGCAGTTGTTTTTTTTAAATGTATTTTTCACTTTTTCGTTGTATCTACCCCACACAAATTCATATACTACTTGCTATGTAAATATCAGTGACAGGGAGCTATTAGTCGCTCCATGTAAAATACTGGTATACAGCTGCATCCGGTTATACTAGAAGCCGACCTCAACATAGTTGGGAAAAGGCTAGGCAGATGATGAGTTAGCTATTACAAAGTTATTATTCACGCAAATAAATTATAATTAACCCAGCGCGGCCGAAAATTTAAGCACAGTCCTCTCATCAGTTATCTTATAACAGAGTGTCGGCGACTGATTTAATTTGTGAAATAAAATTAAAAATATTATTAACTCCTACGAAGCGGGGCTCCGTCGACATAGGATACAAGAGAGATCCTAAACCTAAAATCGGGTTTGGCCGGTAACATATTGTACCCGGTAATTTGCAGATTACCTAGTTAATGCGCATATTAAAGTATTCCGTATTCTAACGTTAACATATACACGGCTACACATCAAGCTATACATTTCCAGTTTTCGCTGACCTTGTATTATATAGGTTTTTCGTATAATCAGAAGTCAGCATAATATACTGGTTATTTAAAGCTTGATGTGTAGCCGTGTGTACCGGTACATTTAAGTTATACTTAAATTGTTTTTAGTAACTTTATTTATTATTATTATTCATGTTAAAATAGTAGGGTTGGCAACACTGGTAGTGACATGACAGCGGCATTGGACAGCAAGCAAAACAAAGACGACGGATGAGGAAGTATAGTCGAAAGACTATAGCCTGCCCTTTGGGCGAAATAAAAAAAAAAAGAAAAGCAAGTACCTAATTGACATTTGACAGCTGTTGATGACAGCATCACACTTCACAGGCTAGCATGTCAGTCGTCAAGTCAACAAATTGTATTCTGATTTATTTGATTCGGAACCTTAAATTTTTTGTAGTCTGTGATACGGCATGATTTGAATAGTAGTACTCACTTGTTGTATTGTACATGAAAATTGTAAAATTTATAAGTGAGAGTGAGAAGTTATAGCTAAAATGGGATTGCTTATATTAGCATTGCTGGTGAACTTTTATTGCGGCAGTTTGTATTCGTGTTATGGTGAGGATATCAAAAATGTCACTTACAAAATGCCGACAGTTGGAATATCGGTGCTTGTACGAAATAAAGCCCATACTTTACCTTATTTTTTAACTTGCATTCGGAACTTAGATTATCCAAAGAAACGTTTGTACTTATGGTAAGTATTGTTCTTATTTTTTTGTTGCTTCTTAACTCGTAAGGCCGCCGGTAACCGGTTACAGTGCTTCATCGACCGTCGGTGCGTACGCGGTCGCATAATCGCGTGCCTCATTTATGGCTGATTTCTATAATTTACAGATTATTATTGGATAAAGTTAAGACTCTTGTATCTTTACCAATAACGAAGCAAATACCTCATAGGTATGCATAGTAGACCCTCGCAAATAGAAGTAGCTAGCAGTAAAATTAGTTTTCGAATCTATTGTATTATGACTATTATATTGAGGCTTTGACAATATCTTCAAAGTCGTGAGAGTCGCCTGGATGAGGGACTCGCGGAACTGGAAAGTATGGTGGAAGAAAGGAGAGGCCTGTACCCAGCAATGGGTGATTCCAGGCTGAAATGATGATAATATTGATAATTCAAAAGATTTATGTTAAGAGGAAATGCGGGTGGTTGTTTCTGCATAGAAACACTCTCGCCTGTTTTCTTTCTCGTTAGTGACCATGAAGCAATGATTTTTAACAGAATATTAAATATTAACTCCTTGTATGTCCCTATGTTTTCCTTTTTGATGTAACATTATTTTTAAAAGCACTACAACCCTCAAAGAATGCCGATTTAAACCGCTGTCAACAGAAGCCTAGTGTATAAATTTAACAATGATTAATTAAAAAAGAACAACATAGGGACACAATATATTATATCCTTTTAATTTATTTTAGGAAATATCTTTTAAATTGGTCCAAGATTGGAGGAGGAAATAGGCGAGAGCCAAACCCCGAATTATGACTTATTACTTAGGCTTTTCCAAAAGACTCTCCAACCGCATTTCCTCTTAATTTACTGTGTAACAAGCGTTTCGTTTTTATGTTTAAGGATTCATAGTGATTTCAATGAAGATAAAAGCATAGAAATAATAGAGAAATGGGCTGACAAGTATGCACCGCTATATAATGGAGTGTATATCACAACAAATACTTCCAGTGGACGTCTGCATAGAGATGAAAAGAGCTCAATACATTGGAGTCCGGAACACTTCAAACATGTTATACGGTTGAGGGAAAATGCTCTGGAGTTCGCTAGAAAGATGTGGGCAGATTATCTCTTTGTGAGTTTTATGTTATTTCAAAAGAACAGTTTGATTTCTCTGTAACTAACCTAAATATATACTGGCTGTTGCCCGCGACTTCGTCTGCGATCCAGGATATAATATCCTATGTCTTTACCCAGGTCATGTCTGTGTGCCAAATTTCATCCAAATTCCTTCAGCCGTTTTAGCGTAAATGCAATACAAACTCACTTTCGCATTTATAATATTAGTTAGGATACTACTTATCTCGGTGATCTAAATTACAGTGAAATCTGGAACTATGTCATGTATCACTTATCACATCCAAAATGCGTAGCTGTGCTTATAATAACATGAAATAAATGTTATCAATTTATTAGAGAAGTAAGTTATTTTGTTGATAAGTGACATTCAATTTCTTAAAAACAGTAGTTTAATGTGAATAAGCACACATAAGTATAAATTAATAGAGAGAGCAGTGGTGATCCAGTGAGCAGTGGTCGAAACGGTGAAGGAAAACATTGTGAGGAAACGTGCATGTCCTAGAATCAAAACTTCGAAGACATGTTACATCTATCAACCCGCACGGGTGAATCTCGCGTGGTGGATTATGGCCTACTCCCTTTCACCGAGAGGACTGTGTCTGGGACACAGTTTCTCTCGGTTGGAACATTATAGGCTGATAGTGCTAAGTATAAATTTTCGTGCAGTTTGAGTGAATTCGCAAAAGCTCTATTAAATACAGTAAGCTATGTCAAGATGTTTTTATGGATGAAACCTACTATTTCATTAACCAAAGGGGACCTCTTTATGTATAATTGTTATGTTTAGTTGTTAAGTTATTATGTCTGTTAGAGTGGTGATACACCTACATATGTTTAGTAGTTAGATAACTAATTAAGTTGATACTTATTTGTTTAATTAAAGCTCAACTGTCACTAATGAGATACAATATATATAATAATAGTAGTAGTAGTTGATAGCTACACTTTGAAATATAATAATAGTAGCTACACTTTGAAGTTGGTCTAAGATAGAATCGTCTTTTGCAAATGTGTATTCTTTTTCTGTATTTCTGTTCTGTTGGAGAGTAGCTTTTTCCCCCGACGCAGGCCGTATGCTCTTTGGAAACACAATAAATCAGATTTGCCCCTACAAAACAATCCATTGCACAATCTTTTGTAACAATATCACACTAACATAATAAAGGCGAAAGTTTGTGAGAGTATGTGTGTGTTTATATGTTTGTTACTTCTTCACGCTCAAACGGCTGGACCAATTTTGATAAAATTTTGTATGGAGATAGCTGGCACCCTGGATTAACATATAGGCTTTTTTCCCGATATTCTCACGGGATCGACACTTATGCGGGTTGTACGAGCATCGCCACATAATATTTATTGTTTTTGTTTTTACCTTAACTAGCAGATGCTAAAATCGGCGATTTATGTACATTCGCTGACTAGGCGATTCCGCCCGCCACAAGTCACCTACTTTACGTACTATATATTTTAATGGTTTACATAATAAACGGTAAATCATTTACGGACACAAAACAGTGATTTTATTCCCTGTACACATCCCGTGTGATTCGTCCTACATACATCTCAGTGTGCGGAGCTGCTGCCCGTACATTTTTGGTCCTTCGAGCCGGATCGCCACTCCTGGAGCAAACAGTGCTACAAGCCGCACAGGTACGAAGTGTTTCTACTTACGATAGCGAATCGGTTTGACTGGTCTTCCACAAGCGGATCGCCCCAGTCAGATTGAGAAGGCGCACAATATCGTACGGAGAGATTCCTTCGGACCCTGTGATCGCCACAGGATACATCAACATTTGGTGGTTCGGGAACTACATCCTACCAATTCAACAGTGAAGTCAACAGGGCTAACGTCTAACAACAATACGCATACATACTCGTATAACAATCATGGACGCTAGACAACAAGAACTTCTCAAGCGGCAGGGGATCATCGCAGAGGGCATCCGGAAAATTGGTGTCAACTTCGGAAAGGATGGCCCTGACCGCAAAACCGCAACATACATCCGGGGTAGACTGGATACTCTCCAGGCGCACTGGAACGAGTTTGAGATGAACCATGGCGTACTACAAGGCGCCACGGATCGGACCGACATATACTATACTACACAAGTGTATGACAAGGTCCAGGCGGAATACTCAAGCATACAACATAAGCTGCAAACATGGGCTACCTACTCGGCGGAACCCGCGGGTCACCAAGGGGAAGAGAACAAGAACACTGGAGCCCTTTCAAAATCAGACGAGCTCAAAATTCAACAAGCAACTAACTTCAGAGCCTTCTCCCGTTTCACCAACAACCTGTGTACTGCGGACATTATCGAGAAATGGGATATAGAAGACAAGCTCAGGACCCTCGAATCTCGATGGAGGGTGATTGACGAAGTACACTGGCAGCTCGACAACATTCTCGTCGGTAGCGACGTTAACTACGAGCTTGAATTCTCGCAGTATGAAGAAACGTACGAGTGCATAAAGCGAGATCTTAACCGCAAGCTCAACCTCGCTGTCCAACAACGGGACAGCGCACCGAGGATCGAAATACCAATATTCTCTGGTAACTACACACAATGGCCGACATTCCTTGATCTATACATTGCGGCAATCCACAACAACCCTTCCCTCTCGAAGGGGCAGAAGATGCAACACCTAAAAGGGAAGCTAAAAGGGGAGGCTGAGCGCCTTGTGCAACATTTGCCTGTTTCCGAAAGCAACTACGACTCCTGCTGGGAATTTCTCCACCATAGGTACAATAACTTGCAGCTGCTCTTCACCAAACAAATGCAAGTTTTGATGAGTCAACATACGATTCAACATCAAAACGCTTACGAGTTGAAGCGCCTACACGACACCAGTCTCGAAACCGTGCACGCATTGCGTAACTTGGGCATCGACACGAAAACATGGGACCCGATTTTGGTGCATATCCTAACGGGAAAACTGGACACACAGACCTATTCTGATTACATGGAGGCAAGGAAGAGTCCAAGAGGGCTTCCCGAATTCAAAGAATTCATCCAGTTCATCGAAGGGAAGTTCACGGCGCTGGAATCAGTGGTGAAGAAAACAAACAAACCAAACAAACAAACAGATGCCGACGCGTCCCCAAACAAAGGGAGCTCGACGACAACAGTACAAAGGGATGCCTACAACAGACATAGACGCTATCCCAAGGCAAACCATGCAAGCTCCAACAGAAATTGTCCTGTTTGCAAAACAAGCCACATCTTGCTCTACTGCAAAGAGTTTCAAGAGATGACGCCAGACATAAAAATGAGGACAATTGAGCAATTGAACATTTGCAAAAACTGCATGTATCCGCACAACGTAAAGAAATGCAACTCGCAAAAAAGATGCAAAGTGTGCAACGACGCACACCACACCACGCTACATGACCTAGCTCGTGATACTACGTCAGCGACACCGTCGTCAAGTCAACTGACCGACAACGTGACTAACAACAACTCGCAGCGAAAAGCTAATCACGTCTCAGGAAATTTCAACGAAGTTCTACTAGCTACAGTACAGCTTAAAGTAAAGGCTGCAGATGGAACTTACATCGTACTCAGATGTCTCCTAGATCAAGGCTCCCAACTGAACCTTATAACAGAATCTGCTGTGCAACGACTTGGCCTCCCGCGACGCAACCGCAACTCAACTGTGTCGGGGATCGGAACATTTGCCAGTCAAAGCAACGGGACCGTTCAGTTGGACTGTAAGTCTCTTTACGGAGACTACGAGTTTTCAACGCCGGCACTAGTAATGGCTAAACTACTAAACAATCTACCTAACTACTCCTTCGAAAAACAAGATTGGCCTCACATAGAAAACATTAACCTGGCCGACCCACATTTCAATTTATCAAGACCGATTGACATTCTACTCGACGCCGGAGTATATGGCGACATAGTCATGAGCAGCATCATTCGAGGAAACATATACGCACCTATAGCACAACAAACTAAGCTCGGCTGGGTATTAGTTGGAAACACGAATACTTTCAACTGTCATGTAGTGGTAGACACTAACGATATCTCTCGCTTTTGGGAAATTGAAGAGATAACATCGGACGACAAGACTACAAGTGTTGAGGAGGAGTACTGCGAGAGGTTGTATACTGACACAACTAAAAGACTAGAAGACGGGCGATACGAAGTTAGAATCCCTATGAAGACCAACTTCGAACAAAATTTGGGACGATCGAAGCCTCAAGCAGTCGCACAATTCAAGCAGCTGGAAAAACGTTTAGCTAAAGATGAAATTCTTGCTTCTAACTACAAGGCTTTCATCGACGAATACAAAGCACTACAACATATGAAAAAGTGCACAGAGCCGGACACACCGAGCTGTTTCCTGCCCCATCATGAGGTAATGAGACCGGATTCAACGACAACCAAACTCCGAGTGGTTTTCAATGCATCAGCAACCACTAGCACGGGACACAGTCTAAACCAATTGATGGAATGCGGGCCTAACCTACAACAAGACCTACAAGCTATGATCTTACGATGGAGGGCGTTTGAATACGTATACACAGCGGACATTGAGAAATTCTACCGACAAATACGTATTCAAGAAAAAGACCAACACTTGCAAAAAATTGTGTGGAGAGATTCAGTCACAGAGCCGTTACAAGAGTTACAACTGACTACAGTAACATATGGCACCAAGTCCGCACCATTTCTGGCAATGCGAACCATAAAGCAATTGGTCAAGGATGACGGCGCGCAGTATCCTTTGGCAGCGGCTATTCTCTCCAGTCAACTATACATGGACGACTTACTAGGCGGATGTCACAACTTCATAACAGCACAGAAAGCTCAAGGAGAACTTATAACAATGCTGAAGGGCGGTGGATTCAACTTACGAAAGTGGGCTAGCAACAAAACGCGCTTACTCGAAGGCTTGCCAGTTGAATTGATAAGCCAAAAAATGATCGACTTCAAGGACGCAGACACAAACAAAACGCTAGGCATCACTTGGAACCCGCGCACAGATGAGTTTACCTACAAACAAATATCACTCTGCGACAAACGTGACGTCAACACAAAACGTACACTACTGTCAGACATATCAAAACTGTACGACCCACTTGGCTGGCTATCGCCGGTTACAGTGAAAGCCAAGCTAATTTTTCAACATGCTTGGTCAACAACAACGAGCTGGGATGAGCAACTCCCACCGAATATACAGCAAGAATGGGAACAATTCCGCAATCAGCTCGCACACATACACGACATAAGCATTCCACGCTGGGTCGGCGATACCCAACAACCCTTCGAACTTCATGGCTTCTGTGATGCATCTGAGAGAGCTTACGGATGCGTCATATATTGCAAGTCCATTGATAAAGAAGGTCAACAGTTGATCAGGCTAGTAGCAGCTAAAACAAAATTAGCCCCACAGAAAAACCCTATTTCTCTGCCACGACTGGAGTTATGTGGTGCATTACTACTAGCTCGCCTGATGGAAAAAGTGAGAAACTCGGTCAACTCGCAGACAGTCACCATACATTGCTGGACCGACTCTATGGTGGTGCTTGGCTGGCTACATGGGGACGTGAGTCGCTGGAAGAGTTTTGTAGCCAATAGAGTCACACAAATAATTCAAATAACTCCATCCAACTTCTGGAAACATGTCAAGTCCGAAGACAATCCTGCGGACTGGGCAAGCAGAGGAATCTCGCCATCAGACTTAATAGGTCACGAACTGTGGTGGAAAGCCCCTTCTTGGCTTCAAAACAACAACATACCCAAACAAGAAAAATTTACAACGAACGAAGAACAAAGGAAACTAGGTCAAACTTGCGCAATACAAACAAAACACGCGCCACTCATCGAGCAACTACTGCAAAAATATAGCTCAATGACTTATGCAACCCGAGTCATCAGCTGGATTATACGATTCATAAACAACTCTCGTAACGGAACAAGAGCCAACCGCATGTCACACTTAACTACAGAGGACATAGTGCAGACTCAACACCGGCTCGTCAAAGCTGCACAGAACAATGCCTTTGCCGATGAAATAGCCTACCTATACAAACATAATAGGGTACGGGCCACAAGCAAACTGTTGAGTTTGAGCCCTATACTAGACGCACAAGGCATTCTTCGAGTGGGAGGAAGACTTGAACATGCCAAGTTAAGCAACTCCCAAAAACATCCCATAATATTACCAAACAATCACAAGTTATCAGAGCTCTTGATTGACCAAGCCCACAAAAACACTCTCCACGGCGGTGCCAGGCTTACTTTGGGACACCTTCGTAACAAATATTGGATAATTGGCGGCATGAAACCAATCAAGAAGCAACTTAATAAATGTGTCACCTGTCATCGCTACAAAACGCAACGCAGTAATCAGCAAATGGCAGACTTACCAACACCTCGAGTTACACCGTCACGGCCATTCACACACACAGGCGTAGATTTCACGGGACACGTTGAAATAAAGGCGAACAAAGGTCGGGGCATTAAAACAGTTAAGGCCTACATCGCGATCTTCATTTGTCTATGTACAAAAGCTACCCACCTTGAACTGGTGTCAGATCTCAGCACTGTAACATTCCTCGCAGCACTGAAGCGGCTATGCGCACGAAGAGGAACGCCAAAACATGTCTACAGTGACAACGGAACGAACTTTGTCGGAGCAGCAAAAAAACTAGCCAAAGAACGCCAGGAGGCGATGCAGCTACTAGTCAACGACGACCTTATTAACAGCACTTCCGAGAATGGCATAGAATGGCACTTTAACGCCCCATCTTGGCCAACCGCGGGAGGATTGTGGGAAGCTGCAGTCAAGAGTATGAAACACCACCTTAAACGAGTTCTTGGTGAACAAAAGCTTACGTACGAAGAATTTAATACTTTGCTAGTACAAATTGAAGCCTGCCTCAACTCGAGGCCACTTGTCGCTCTAACAAATGACCTTGACGACATCGATTACTTGACACCAGGCCACTTTTTAGTCGGTGGACCGGTACTGGCACCTCCGATGACGTCAGAGGGAGATAACAGTCAGTTAACTTTACGATGGCGATTGACAGAAAACATGTACAAGGAATTTTGGAAGAAATGGTCCAAAGACTACCTACAAACGCTACAACTACGAGGAAAATGGCAAACCCCAACACACAACATTGAAGTGGACGACGTCGTCCTTATAAAGGAAGAACAAGTGGCTCCCGCCCGATGGTTACTAGGGCGAGTTAAAGAGACGCATCCTGGACCAGATAACTTAGTACGAGTCGTCACGCTCAAAACAAAAACCAACATAATAAAGAGACCCGTAACAAAATTGTCCCGGTTACCCATTGAAACAGGGAATAATACCGAAAACAAACCAACGAAACCATCAAACAATAAACAACCAGAGGCGACTTCATCAACCTCGCAACGACAACGTCGGGTGAGCCCAAGACAGGAACGGAAGGGAGTTTCCAATTGTAACGTCCACAAGTACCTAAGCACGTTACTAGTACTCATGGTTACGTGCGTAACACCGTCCATGCAACAACTCGTCAATGTAACAACTCTAGACCCTACCCGTCTTATATACTTTGACAAAGCCGCAGACTTACAGATAATACAAGATGAATGGAGACTGGTGGTGTACTACAACATGTCGACTTACTGGAAAAGCATTTCTGCCGTTGAACAATACGTCCAGCAACTACATGGACTTTGTACACGAAATATAGCGTACTTGACTATATCCACACAACTCGAGCACGAACTAAACGAGCTCAAACACTACAACGAAGTACTACAATCTGACCATGGAAGACGCACTAAGCGAGGTCTCATAAATGGAATTGGGAACATTGCCAACTCTCTCTTTGGTGTACTTGATGACAAGTTTGCCGAAAAATACCACAACGACATCAAACTACTACACAGCAACGAAGACCACTTGCTCAATCTGTATAAACAACATACGTCAATAATCGAAGGCGAGTACAACCTCCTGAAGAGGAACGAGCAAGTAATGAACCGACAGTTCATCGTCATCAACAAAAGTCTCAGAGATTCACTGCAAGAACTGAAAACCGAACAAGACCAAGCAACTTTCCTCACTGCTACAGCACTTGCCGCAAACATGATGGTAGCAAACTTGCGGAGAATACAAGACATGTTGATCAACCTAGTAACAGATCTTCGCCACGGCAAAGTCGACACTCACTTGTTGAAACCCGACGCATTCGAGAAACAGTTGAACATTATATCGGGACAAGCACCAAAGGGATTATCACTACCCTGCTCAAACAAATTCAAGTGCATCCGGGAAATGTACAAACTAGCAAGTGTGCAAGGAAAACTAACCGAAGAATTTATTATTTTCGAAGTAAAAATCCCTTTAGTAGTAGACGAACAATATGAACTAACCGAAGTCATCCCAATTCGCAACATGAAGGGAGCCTCCATGATTAACATAATACCAACAACTCAATACATAGCCGTTAACTTGAAAATGGACATGATGATAACACTGGATCAACAACATCTTTCATTATGCACACAAGTAAATACAAATCAGCTGCTGCTGTGTAACCTTGACTTACCTATTTATGGTATAAAAGCAGCCACAAAAATGTGCGAAGCTGACATAATAAGCAATCGAGGAGTATCAAACTGCCGCACTGAGGTATCAAGTTGCAGCAACGAATGGAAAAAACTACACAGCAAAGGGGCTTGGTTGTTTACGTGTTGCGAGGAATGCACTATGCGCATTTTCTGTCCAGCTGGAATTACGTCACAAACACTACAAAATACAGGCATCATCACCTTAGCGACAGGTTGCATAATGCGCGGCGATAAACATCTAATTCATTCGCACTACAATATGCAAAGCACAATGGATTTAGGAAATGAACAAGAGATCGACGTACCAGAGATAAACCTAAACGAACTATTAAGAAGCAACAGTCAAATTACAAACATAACAAACATGGAAATTGAAACACATGAAGAACAACTTAAGGATCTTAAGAGAAAAATTGAGCTGGTTAAAGAACAACAGGACATCCAAATAGTTAATTCCGTGGAGGCGGAGCAACATCACTACATCCTGTACGGCTGTATAATAACCTGTGTAACAATATTCAGCATATGGGTATACTTTCAAATAAAAGCACGCTGCCTCCGTCTACCTCAAGGAAGCAGAACAGCAACGCAGGCGCACCAGGAAGAGATCGAGATGGTATCAAGTCATACTCAACGGGATCTTCCTGGGGAAGGACAAACAACGGCTGACATGCAGACATTAGAAGAGGCCTCCGGACATCTTCCCAACAGCAACAAGGTGGATCGCGAAACGTCGCCAATGTCAGTTAGCTGCGAACGTAGAACCTGCCAATAACTTTCGTTACCTACATTATTTACTTTGTGATAATCCATTTTATTTGTTATTTGTACTTTTATAGTTGGCAGGATGTACGAGCATCGCCACATAATATTTATTGTTTTTGTTTTTACCTTAACTAGCAGATGCTAAAATCGGCGATTTATGTACATTCGCTGACTAGGCGATTCCGCCCGCCACAAGTCACCTACTTTACGTACTATATATTTTAATGGTTTACATAATAAACGGTAAATCATTTACGGACACAAAACAGTGATTTTATTCCCTGTACACATCCCGTGTGATTCGTCCTACATACATCTCAGTGTGCGGAGCTGCTGCCCGTACACGGGTGAAACCGCGTGGCGCAGCTAGTATAAATAATATTTTTTTATTAACAAAATTAAATGTGGATACAAATCATCTATCCTAAACAAACACAATGTACAAAGTTTTGAGTAAGTATTATTTAGATCAGTAAACAACAATGTCTGTGCTAGTATTAACTGTGTGAACGACTCCAGCAAACAGTCTGTTAACAACAGTTGTAGTTGTCGATTTGAGTCATGACTCATGAGACCATCCTGTGAATGAATTAAGTCATAATGCTGTAACAGCGATTACATAATGTATACTGGAATTGGTACAGTTTGTACTTGTATATTATTACTAGCTATGCCCCGCGGTTTCACCCGCGTTAATTTGAGGAAAAAACCTACTAAAATATATTCCACTACTTGAAAAGTATTTACATAAGTAAGATTATTACTTATACCCTCATGACCGGCCGCCTTGCAGAGTTATTTTAAAACTATACCTCCTAAGATATTCATTGAAATCAAATGATGTTAAGGGCTATTATGTTCAAAATTAAATACTTGTGATGAATACCCAACGGATTTATTTGGATAAGGATTAATATCATCTTTATAAGAACACCTTCGCAAATAATGCATTATTTTAGAACAAATTTGATTACCATAAAAAGGTTATAGTGAGTTAACCATATAAGATAGACATAATATGCTGTCGGGGACTTTTTTTTTAGGACTTTTAGAGGGGAACATTTCCGTCATACATGATTTTTGCGTAACTTTAACCGTTTACGCAGCGTACGCAACGGAAGCTCTCAAAAGGAATATTTTTTCCGTTTTTGCAACATTATTCATTGATGCTCCGCTCCTATTGATGTTATATAGCCCAAGCCTTCCTCGATAAACTGATTATCCAATTCAAAAATATTTTTTCAATTAGAACCAGTAGTCCCTGAGATTAGCGCGTTCAAACAAATGAACAAACTCTTCAGCTTTATAAATAGATAAATTTTATCAGTAGCCAGTATGATAGCCACTCATTTTACTAGACATACAATACATAAACTCTCGCCTTTTTCCTATGAGGGTAGGCCGAAACTACACAACGCCACTTGCTACGACCCTTACATATTCCTTTTTACCGACTTCAAAAAAAAAGAGGTTATGCTTCGTTCGCTAGACATCTCATTTATAGTTAGTTAAAATGGTTCGTTTTATGTGGGTAGACTATTCTAAATGTTTTTAATTATATTTTGTTTGTTTTTTCATTACAGATGATAGATGCAGATGTGTTTCTGACGAATCCTTCTACTTTAAAAGCACTTGTGGCTAAAGGTCTTCCGATAGCCGCTCCTATGCTCGTATCTGATGGACTGTATTCAAACTTCTGGTTAGCTACAAGTGGTTGTCAAGTTAATGCATGACAAAGCATGTGCAGTCTTCTTCAAGGTGCTTTTCTAATGCTTTATTTTTTGCAAGTTTCCATGCACTTTTGTTAACTAAAACAAAAGTACAACAACAACATAGTTGCAGTACCTATATCGAAAAAATATCATGACCGCTTTTAACTAAATTGTCCACTTTTCGCATATATTACCATCCCCACAATGCATATCATAATTAGCTATGGTTCGTTTCCTCATTCCCAATGTCATTCTTCACTGGCAGCTATTATTGTCCGAGAGGTTTTGTCAGTATTAAAACAGTAGCCAACTGTTGGCCTTGATGTTGAGTTCCATAATAAAGTAAACTTGTGGTCCAACCGCCGCTATGCCAGAATATAATAAATTGCATCTCGGGGAAGGACCTACATATTTCCACGGGATCGACACTTATGCGGGTGAAACCGCGGTGCGCTGCTAGTCACTACATAACTTTAATCGACGTTTATGAATAAAGGGGTTAATCCAGTGCATTATAAAAGCCGCCTGTTCACTCAGCAGTGTCTTTTCTAGCATGCAGTGTGTCTTAGGGGCTGTTAATTTATTACGTAAGACATTTTTAACCGACTTCTGACCCTTCTCCCCCCTACGTAAGAAAAAATAAGATTTGAATGTCAGTATTTACCAATATTGCAAAAAAAATGAGCAATTTTTTTTTAAAACTTATAATTTTTGCTTTTGTGTTCTTACACAAGAATAATACTAACACTAGACCCCTCCCACCCCCATATAAGAAAAATAAGACTTGTATGGACCCCCTCCCCCCTCAAATCGTCTTACGTAATAAATGAACAGCCCGTTATTGTGTTAATACGAGCAATTATTATTTAATATTCTTGATTTACTGGGTGACCCAGAGAAAAGGAGGCCATGTCATGTAGAAGTAGACAGGAAATAATAAAACGCGTTATGAATAATGAACAAACGGCCCGGTTACCGTTACCATCTGCTATGCTATTTTTATTTTTTTTTTGTTATTGCACACATAAAACTACAATTTCATTAGCGTTATGTAGTCATCATAATCATTTCGTTGCTGTTTTATGAAAATCCCTTAGAATAATTTTCTCAGAAAACCTGTAAAAAACTAATAATACCTTCAAGGTGTGGTATGACGGACAACTACTACTACAAGAGAACAGATGACTATAAGCCTATACAGAGGATGGAAAAGCAGGGCTGCTTTGAGGTTCCAATGGTGCATACAGCTGTTTTAGTTTACCTACGGCCGCGTATCTCTAACCAACTGACGTATAATCCAGAAAAGATTCGTTATTATGACGGCCCACAAGATGACATCATAGCGTTTGCAGTGAATGCTAAGAAACATGGTAAAATAATTTTTCATTATGAATGAAATCTTGTAAAAATATTGATTGATTGATTGATTTTTCAAGGTCTTTATTACTTCAAAGGTTGTTACAAGAGTGTTTACAAATGATCTTATTCTATTTGTACACATATAGTGATTAATTTTTGTTACATAGGCTATATTTCGCCTTTACAAACATTAAAATATATTTTTAATGACATATTTTGAATTGACATGAATTGACTTTGCATCGTTTAACTACTAGGTATGTGCAAGTCTTAGTATGGAC
This sequence comes from Luperina testacea, assembly GCA_927399505.1. Classification (NCBI taxonomy): domain Eukaryota; kingdom Metazoa; phylum Arthropoda; class Insecta; order Lepidoptera; family Noctuidae; genus Luperina; species Luperina testacea. The sequence continues at coordinate 7,909,740 of OV656755.1, forward strand.
CCACATAATATTTAACGTTTAAGTTACGAAAAAATATTGAAAGTCTTTCAATTCGAACTATCGTACTATAACCCTAAACATTTTATTATTTTTACAGGTATAACTCTGCACATATGCAATGATGACCTATATGGGTTTGCTCCAGTTCCATTAGAAGACAATCACGATCCGAAAAGTGATTTCGAGCAGCTTTTGAATATAAAAACTGAAGCAATTGGTCGCGGCAGTCCCTTACCTCTCGACGAGTACTTGCAGGACTATGTGACATACCCTGAGCTCTGGAAGTTTGGCTGTAATGAAATCTACATGATAAACCTAGAGAGACGGAACGAAAGGAGGGAATTAATGGAGCTGAGCTTCAAAGAATTGGGCATGGATGTTAAGCATTTCAAAGCTGTTGATGGAAGGTAAATTATTTATTTTTAGATGTCTTTGCATTGATTTTTAGGGTTCTTCTAAGTTAACGTAAAAAAAAGATACGGCCGTTTTGCCGTAGGTAAAACGTATATTTCGACACTCTCAAGGGATTTAAAATTTATAGGGTACTTCTCGTTGACCCAGAATCATGAAATTTGGCAAGAAGCAATGTCATGTAGCACAAGTCATCATCTACCTAGCCTTTTCCCAACTATGTTGGGGTCGGCTTCCAGTCTAACCGGATGCAGCTAAATACCAGTATTTTACATAGAGAGACTGCCTATCTGACCACCACAACCCAACTGGGTTGTGGTGGTCAGATAGGCAGTAACTACTGGGTAATACTGGTTTTCAGACTTTCGGGCTTCTGACTACACGTAACGACTGTTAAAGATCCACGAATGACAGCCGGGACCAATGGCTTAACGTGCTTTCCGAGGCACGGATGGGTCACGGTATGTAAGGATGGTCACCCATCCACAGACCAATCGCGGCAAGCGTAGCTTAACCTGATCGATCGACCTGTGCGGCTGTTATTATTTAGCCACGGGCCCCTCGCTAAAGGATAAAATCCTCAAACCGTTTTGTAGTTACATACCTACAAATTTGTAAGGTATCCTCGCCTGGGACGTCTCGGACGTTCTTCTCCATAGGTATACCTACGCTGTGAAATGGGCAACTAGCTTCATATTTTTTGACTGACCGACATCTTGACAGTTAAAAGTGCCTGTAAATGGTTTAATTGAAATAAATGCTTTGAGTTTGGTGCGCGGGTCCGACTCGCACTTAATGGGTTTTGGTTTTACTTTTCCAGGGTAAGTTTAGTTCTACTCAAAATGTTTAGCAAAAAATTTCATTAAAAAAAACTGCTCGTTTTACGATTTTTTTTGAAACTTTTTAAGATGTTTTTTTACAAAGAGTTTTAAATGTTATAAACTTATAACTTAACTTTGCATACTTCCATGACCCCATAATAACGTTGCATGCACCCATAATCACAAAGTTCGGCGGGCGTTACATTGCGCGCTGCCGTAAACAGCGAATTTTCACACCAAAAATGAAAGATTTCCAGCAATTATTTTTAAGCAAATTGAGTTTGATGTTGACGTTTCACCAATCTGTACCTGGAATTAGAGTCGACCCGAACATGTAACAGCGAGGGCAGATCCGAGCCAAACGGAGTTTGTCGATCGGCACGAACAGAATGAAAGTCAAATATGTGTAGTAATTGCTGTGGATCGGCTTTGTCGATCAACAAATAGGTACTGCCGAATCGAATGTGCCGAGCTTATCAAGTGTGAAGCACCCTAAAAGTTAAACTCAATTTCTTTTCAGAAACTTGGATATGGACAACTTGAAAGATTTAGCCATTACATTAATGCCAAACTACGAAGACCCTTATCATAAAAGGTAGATTTTATTTATTTCTTATTCTTGTCGCTCGCTAGTTCTGAATTCAAATCGCATGTTTTTTAATCACATGATTTTTTTTTCTTTGATACGTGAAATCATTTCTTTATTTCCAGACCTATGAAGGCAGGCGAAGTGGGGTGCTTTTTGAGTCATTATTACATATGGCAAGAGGTGGGTTGTTGTTATATTGTAACTCTTGCAATGATCTGTCAATTAATTGCACAAATATGTTTGTTACTTTAAGGACTACTTTTTTCTGCTCATTGTAACATAGAATATGTATTAAATTTTAAAAAGGTCATGTCTACATTGGTCAAAGGTGTATGCTATTTTGATCTTTATTATTAAGTAGTTAAATATAGTCTTCTATGCAATAGTCTGCTAGTCTGCTTAGCGCCATAGTTTCAAAAGGTTTTATGGGTACTGACTTCGTAACTAGAAAAGAATTTGAAAACTGCCAAAGGTTGAAAAGACTGTTCGGTGTAACATGTAACAATCATACTCCCGCTGTGGCAGGTCGTGGAGAAGCGCCTCGCGATCACACTGGTGCTGGAGGACGACATCCACTTCGTGCCCTACTTCCGCAACCGGTTCCTGCGCCTGATGCGCGAGATCGAAAAACTCGATTGGGACTTAGTGTAAGTTATATATATACATGCATACATAAACTCATGTCTTCTTCCCATGGTAGACAGAAACTCCAGAACGCCAACTGCTGCAATCCTTATATACTCCTTTTGCCTCGTTTACGATCACACATCAGAGGGGCAATTCTTAAAAGCGTTCGCAGTCTGATCTCGTCTCAATCTGTCACAATTACCTCTAATTTTCCTACATTTTCGACAAGTTTTTGACATGTTTGTCGCCGAGATGAGACTGCGTCTAGATTTTAAACGTTTTATATTACCAGAATTGGCCTTCTGGTCAGACACGCAGGCCGGTAATGTAAGTTTTGAAGTATTTATGTACAACTTTTTATAGTTAATGCTGACTGGTTATTACCAGCCAGCATTAACTATAAAAAAGTTATAAGCTGAAGCTGTTTCTGGTTTATCTTCTTAATATATATAAATTACGTGTCACGATGTTTGTCCGCGATGGACTTCTAAACTACTTAACCGATTTTAATCAAATTTGTACACCGTGTGCAGTTTGATCCAACTTGAAAGATAGGATAGCTCACATCTCCATTTATAATCGCAATATTATTTTATTGCACAAAAAAGTTAGCCACAGCAACGCGTGGCCGGGTCAGCTAGTATTATGTCAATTATACCAGTTAGACTCCAACCGGCGTTTTAGTTAGTTAGTAGTTTAGTTAGTTAGTACATACCTACTTCATGTAAAATATTTGCATGCCATCATTACACGGCGGAGTGTCTTTGCACTACAATTTTACACTTTTGAACCTACCACATTTTATGCAAATAAACGATTTTGATTTAGACATAATAATAACATTTATTAACTAGAAATTGCAAGCAGTTTCTTCTGAAATTGAAGCATAAGTAGCTTTTTTGTTACCATGTGGCATTTTATTGTGAATAAATGATGCTACAAGGAATATTTTAGTTGATCTTCTCTCGGACCCCTCGGCCGGATGATATAAAGTCGCCCCGAAGCCGGAAACGCATTAACAAGCTCTAATAGTTTACTTGTGTTGTGATCGGGGGATATGCACACATGAACTGTATCAACTGTGTTTCTGATGGTCACAGCAAGATAACAATCCTATTTCATTAAAAACATGCAATACTTACTCAACAATGTGGAATTTGACCTTGCAATGTCATTCAGGTTGGTTCTTACGCTAGGTTGCGAGCATACGGATATAATCTTAACTAATATTATAAATGCGAAAGTAAGTTTGTTTATTTCTTTTTCACGCCTAAAACCACTGAACCGATCATCTTGAAATTTTGCATATAGGTACGTTTTTCACCTTTCATAGCGAAAAAAAGTGCTGTTCCCGAGGAAAACAACAATAACGTTATTATGATAATAGATGGCGCCACGTATTGTGCACGTGATGTGTGTTTTTGGAAAGAAAAATAAAAATGAACCTTCAATAGCAACCTGGAGTCTAGATTTCTACCCTGTCTTTAATGTTCCCACTGCTGGGACACAGGCCTCCTCTCTTCGAGAGGGAGTGGGCTGTAATCAACCACGCGGGCCCAGGGCGTGTTGGTAGATGTCACATGTCTTCGAATTTTTGGTTCTGTGACACGCCGGTTTCCTAATGATGTTTTCCTTCATCGTTTTGAGAGCAGTGGCGGTGAAATTATTTACACAAAGTAAAGCGCCTGTCTGGGTTCGAACCCACGACCTACAACTCGTAAGTCGGGCATTACCACTGGAAAACCACTGCTGATGGTAAAGAAGGTTGAATATTTTTTTGAGCCTCTATGAAATTAAAACGTTAATATTTAATTCTTCTCTTAACACTGTCTTACGTAAACGAAGCCGCGAGCACACCTTGTATGAAATAAATTATCTTCACACTATTAGATAAAAGTTGACTTCTGTATCCCTTTCCTATGATAAAATAAATAAACCGCACTGATAAAGATAGGTACTTACATTACTTATTATCAGTAAGCGGGAACACTGACGATAATTTAACAACACAATATATTTAAAAAAAATTGCAACGCTCTAATGCACTAGTACAAAATACTTTTGCGTCTGGACAGGAATCAAACTGAATAAACAGTAAATAGTTAGCGCGTAATGAGGGTAGACCAAAAATGTATCCGACAAAATTATGTCTACCCTAAACAATTTTGTCGCTTAGAAATATAATAAAGTTGATTATTGTTAAAATTAAAAGCGTTAAAATTTGAAGCGCAAACTCATCGACATGTGTATCCTGCCTGTCCTAAACTACGGTGCTCAGACCTGGTCGCTCACCGAGTCGCAAAAGTTCCGCCTTGGAGTTTGCCAAAGAGCGATGGAACGCAGCATTCTGGGTGTTAAAAGACAGGACAGAATTCGGAACACCACGCTGCGTTCCAAAACGGGCATACTGGATGTAGGAAAGAAGGCTGCCAGGCTCAAATGGGATTGGGCGGGTCACATGAGCCGTATGCACGACGACCGCTGGGCAAAAATCTCCACACAATGGGTGCCTGAAGATGGACGGCGCCGCCGAGGCCGGCCCAGAAAGAGATGGCGAGATGACCTGGGGGCTTACTCTCCAAACTAATTTTAATTCCAATGAGATGCCAATATGATTCCAATGTTAATTTTACAGTCACGTGATTCGGTACTCTTGAAAACAATATTGTCAACAATTACCCCACGCCAAGCCTAAACCCAATTCCACTTAGTTCTCCAAAATGGAGACCCAATCTAAAAATCATTTGGCGCTAGCATCGAACTCAAGAGTACGAAACGTCACAATTCCAATGTCGATCTATCGGAATTAAATTGAAGAGTAAGCACCCTGGACGCGTACCGCGAGGGCTGGTTCGAGGTGGCGCGGGAAAAGAGTTCCTGGAAGGATTTGGGGGAGGCCTTTGCCCAGCAGTGGGACAGTATAGGCGAATAAAAAAAAAAAAAAAAAGAAAAAAAAAAATTGTTAAAATTAAGCGTTCACAAAAAAAGAAAACGGTGTTAAACATTTTCACAATTTCTGATGTGGCCGCCGTTTATATAAAAGTTCTGGTTAACCTCTCAAACGTCGCCGTAACACCATTGGATAATAATAACAATAAAATTTCTATTGTGTCTGCTAATTAGCCGCGCGAAGGATTAAATAAATAAACGCTACAACATGGAAACGGGACGTTGAAAAGAAAGTATTTTTTTATTTACTCTCTATCTATTATGTTTTACGTCAAGGTTTTGTGTTTCACAAATTGACTTTGAATTATACTCGTAAAATAGAGTAAGAATATTAAGCATTTTAGCCAAAGTTGGAGAGTTTTGGAACACTCCGTCTGCACCATAGGAGGATTGAGTGTTCTAAATAAACCTTTATAAAATCCAAATAAACCGTTAAAATCAATTGAATATTTGTGAATAATTTTCACACATTTAATACAATTATTTCACATAAAACTGTTACAGATACATATATCTAGTATATTTTGAGACGCGAGTTACAGTATATTCTCAGGTTAGCAGATAGGTGTTCTAGTTAATTGACCACGACTTTCTCACCATAGATTTCACAATTTTGTTATCTTCACCATGAAGTTTTCACAATTATTTCCTAAATCCTTGCTTGATTTCGTCAAAATATAATAAACTCTTAAAAAGGAGCACTCAATCCACACGCAAATATTAGACGCTTAAAAGTGCATACTCCTTCGTGAAATACAGGCGCAACGTGGTGACGGTTTTAAAGTGGAGTCATTGTAATAGGTAACATTTGACAATTCATCAAATATTCAACAACGTAACCTTGTAACGGCGGGCATAAAATAACATATTTTTTCGTTTTGTTAGAACTGCACAATTGCTTACCTTTTTTCAATTACGATTACATATTTATTGTAATAATGACCGATACGAGTAATTTTACGATTTGCTTTCATTAATAAACCATTCTTAACATAATAAACAATTTCTGATCTAAAGAACTGAACGTCGTTACAAGGTTACGTCAGTTAACCATTTTTCTTTTTAAACACTAGGGATGTTACTCTAAAAATCGAAAGCTGATAAGTAGAATCGAATGCAATGATGACTTGTGAAGAAATATCACCATAAATTAATAACCACGTTGTGATTATAATAAAACATTTATTTATTATTCTTTTAACTAACTAGGTATAAAAATACAAAAAATAATGAAATAGAAAAATCATTGATGTTAGGTACAATTTAGGTGGTATGTTGCTGGCAACACCAGTGCCTGTCGATGACGCCATGTCATGTCGCCATTACATGACGCAGTCTTTTGTCGTTGTGCGAAGTGACTGTGCGTTTTTGGTGTGCTCTCTGTTATTTTCTTCTGACCCGGCTTTTTTATTGGACTGATCTTACTGACTACGTTTACCTGGCTATAAATTGGACTCCGATTGCTTAACGATTAGTAAACAAGAACAACATTACAGTCTTACCATGTCGAAACGGGGGAAAACGCTAAACAGTCAATCTCGCGAACTAGTGGTGAAATTGTACAATTATTTTGAACGGGAATCAATTAACGATGGGCCTCTTTTACCATTGACACAACCGAGAGAACGCGTTGCCGAAGCATTGGGAATAGGGAAGAGGACAGTAACTCAAATTCTGAAAGAGAAATACGGACCATCAGGCTCAGAAGATAATACTTTACGTACACCGAAAAAAAGAAAGAGGGACAAGAAAATTGTTGGCATTGATAATTTTGATGCTGCTGCAATTCGCAACCACATTTATGGATATTACTCGAGAAAAGAATATCCTACACGGGAAAAGCTAATAAGTTCGTTAAAAGACGCAGGCTTATTTTTTGGCGGTAAATCGTCTCTATCAAAGGTTTTGAAATCGATTGGCTTTAGTTTTAAAAAATCTGACAAGCGGAAAATCCTGCTAGAACGCTACGATATTATTTTGAAGAGAGTAACATTCTTACGTCAAGTAAATAAAATTACAGATTGGGACAATGTCGTGTTTATTGACGAAACATGGTTGAATGTGAACCATACGGTTTCGCGGACATGGACCGATGATACAGCGGCGTCCACCTCAAAAGTTCCACCGGGAAAAGGAGCCCGACTTATTATATGTCACGCGGGATCAGCTTCTCAAGGTTTTATTCCAGACTGCCTCCTCGCATTCGCCTCTAAAACTACAAGTGATTACCATGAGGAAATGAACTTTGAGGTTTTTAAAGAGTGGTTTGAGAAGCTGCTAGTCAGCTTAGAAAACCCATCGAAAATTATAATGGACAATGCACCGTATCATTCTGTACAAGTTGATAAACCACCAACTCAAGCAAATAAAAAGCAAGAAATTGTCTCGTGGCTGGTAAGAAATGGTGTGGATGCAAGTCCAACTTTATTAAAAGTTGAGTTGTTAAATCTAGTAAAAGCAACTAAGCCGTCCAAGCTCCGCTATGTAATCGATGAACTAGCCCTAGAGCATGGACACGAAGTTATTCGATTGCCTCCCTACCATTGCCAGTATAACGCCATCGAGCTTATTTGGGCACAAATAAAGGGTTATGCAGCGCGGAACAATACTGAACCACCCTTCAGTACTGCTAAAATGATGTCTCTGCTAAAAACTGCGTGTGCAGAAGTCACTACAGAAGACTGGAAAAAAGTCGTAGAGAAAACAAAGAAAATAATTTTACAAGATTTTGAACGAGATGTGAGAATAGACAATATTATTGAAAATGAATTAATAATATCTCTGAGTGCTGACAGCAGTGATGAAGATGACAATACTTTTAACAGTTCTGATAGTTCAACTGAATAAATGCAATTTTTTTGTTAAATTGTGTACTTGTCTTATTTTGCTCCTTAAATTTACGAAAAAAATAATAATAATGGGACAGGGATTCGCCTGATGATTTTTAAAATTCGCATATGTTTCAAGTCCGTATCGATTCATTCACTTTAATCGATGTTTATAAGCAGGTCACCTCACTATGAGGATAAAACTGACAGACGTCAAATGTTACCTATTAAAATGACTCCACTGTAGTGGCTTTACATACCGCAGAAAAACCTAGTAGAAAAACCCAATTACAGCTAACCCGCCCTGAATCGAACCTAGGACTTCGCGGTCAGTAGGCGCGGTTTCGGCCACGAAACTCTCGGGGCAGTCACGGTAGTAATATCTTAATCATTACACCTTTATTTATATTTACTTATGGCTCGCGTACATTACATGAAACATGTTAATTGACAAAGAGGTCAAGATATTAAATATCTAATGTAAGTCTGAAATCGCAATTAGGTAAATGCAGATACTACAAAATTAAAAGAAAAATGTGTTATGTTAAACATGAAACTGGCGAAGATTGCTAACTACGAGTATATCGACTGGTTCCTAATTTCTCTGATACAATTTTTTTTGAGAATATAGTTTTTAAACCTAAATTATAATTATGTTATATTTTTTTTTGCAGCTACATCGGTCGTAAGATCCTGCTGGACGACGAGGAACAGTACGCGACGCAGCACACGACGCGGCCGCTGTACTCGTATTGGACGCTCGGCTACCTGCTGAGCGAGAAAGGCGCGCGCAAGCTGCTCAATGCGCGCCCGCTCGAGCGCATGCTGCCCGTCGACGAGTTCCTGCCTATCATGTTCAATCAACACCCCAAGTTTGTACTGTTCATTAATATTTCTTGGAGCAGTGGTGGCCCAGTGGTAACGGCCGCGACTTACGAGTTGTAGGTCATAGGTTCGTACCCAGACAGGCGCTTGAATTTGTGTAAATTATTTTATCACCACTGCTCTCAAAACGGTGAAGGAAAACATCGTGAGGAAACCGGCATGTCCTAGAACAAAAAAAAAAAATCGAAGACATGTGACATCTACCAACCCGCACTGAGCCCGCGTGGTGAATTATGGCCCACTCCGTCTCACCCCGACAGGAGGCCTATGTCCCAACAGTGGGAACACTATAGGCTGATTATGATTAATTTTTCCTTACTAACCCGACACTCACACAAACGGGTGTCGTCTTATTAAAATTGGCGCCGTGGTTTCCGTGTTTCGTCTTATTAAAATTGGCGCCGTGGTTCCCGGGTGTCGTCTTATTAAAATTGGCACCGCGGTTCCCGGGTGTTGTCTTATTAAAATTGGCGCCGTGGTTCCCGGGTGTCGTCTTATTAAAATTGGCGCCGTGGTTCCCGGGTGTCGTCTTATTACAATTGGCGCCGTGGTTCCCGGGTGTCGTCTTATTAAAATTGGCGCCGTGGTTCCCGGGTGTCGTCTTATTAAAGTTCTTGATTGGCGCCGTGGTTCCCGGGCGTCGTCTTATTAAAGTTCTTGATTGGCGCCGTGGTTCCCGGCGTCGTCTTATTAAAGTTCTTGATTGGCGCCGTGGTACCCGGGCGTCATCTTATTAAAATTCTTGATTAGCGCCGTGGTTCCCGGGCGTCGTCTTATTAAAGTTTTTGATTGGCGCCGTGGTTCCCGAGCGTCATCTTATTAAAATTCTTGATTGGCACCGTGGTTCCCGGGTGTCGTTTTATTTAAGTTCTTGATTGGCGCCGTGGTTCCCAGGTGTCGTCTTATTAAAGTTCTTGTTAGGCGCCGTGGTTCCCGGGCGTGGTCTTATTAAAGTTCTTGATTGGCGCCGTGGTTTCCGGGTGTCGTTTTATTAAAGTTCTTGATTGGCGCCGTGGTTTCTGAGTGTCGTTTTATTAAAGTTTTTGATAGGCGCCGTGATTCCCGGGCTTCGTCTTATTAAGTTCTTGGGTGGCGCTGTGGTTCCGGTGGTTCCGGGTGTCGTCACATTATTTTTCCATAACAACCGTAACGATTTCTCACCTAAAGTAAGCTAGTCTGTTAGCTTCTGTCTAAATTTGTCCACCGTTTTTATTGTTTTTCAAGACGTTTACCATTATATTCCCATTGACAGTGAGACATGGAAGGCGCATTTCCAGACGCGCAACCTCGACGCGTACTCCGCCGCGCCTCTGCTGGTGCACCCGACGCACTACACCGGCCAGGAGGGCTACGTCAGCGACACTGAAGATTCTGACCTCGTCACCGGCGCGCACTTCCACTATAAGAACGAACTGTAGACGTAAAAACGATAGCTTGTAAGTTACTACTCTAATATAATAGTCAAATTGTTTGCCAAAGCTGTGTGTGTGTTTCGTGTTTGAGCTGGAATTCTTGTTTGGGTGACATAACGTCACGCCTGTTTTCCGCGAAGGGTTAGGCAGAGGTACAGACGCCAGCACATCAAAGCTACCCGAAACTGTTAAATTTTCCCAATCAACTTTGAAGCTAATGCTTTAAAAAGTTTTAAAGTTGAAAATCTATTAAAGAAATTTGACAGATTGTAGTAGCTTGATGTGCTGGCGTCTGTACCTGCCTATAGTACACCCACATTACCCTAGTTATCTTTAATTCTCATGTAATAGAGGCTGAGCTAATTGTCATCAAGCGGCCACGAATCTGGACCCCGGGCTGCTACTCAGAAATTCCTGTTGTAATAACCAATAAAACTACTCTACCTGGGAATCAAAACCCATGAACCCCTCATGCTCTGCATTAGCGCATGCGACTCTAGACCAAAGAGGTTTTTAAAATGTTTACGTATTTATAGTGTATAATAATAAGTGATAATATTCTTTAAAAAACGTATTGGCCCATTTTTCTTACGGCTTGGGATAATGGTCAACGCGCTTGAAACTTGACGCATTCATTTGTTTCTTTGTATATTTAATAGGATATACGTTTGTGGTTTTTCTGCTCTCATAGTGGTTTCGTGATATTCATAAACGGTGCCATACCATGTCATGTTGGGTTCCCACGTCATCGTGTAGTGAAATAACTTATACGTACCGTACAAACGTCAGCATAGCGGGGATTCCAATCTCAAACGCAAGCGAAATTCTACACAATATATAATAATATGTCTAGTGTCATAGAGGTTATGTATGCCATTTTAGTGTTTAAGTTGAATACCGTGAATCTAGTTGCTATAATTAATGTGTATAAGATCAACTTCGTCGGTATGCCAGTGCTTTCTCAATTTATAATAAAGTTACTATTTAAATATATGGGGATGAATAAGCGAGATGTGTTATCCGGTTAAAAAACGCTCAGCTTGCCGAACTTATTGCCAATTTAAAGATCTCGTATCGACGCCTGCTCCATTTAATATTGGTAGAAAAGAAATGGCTAAAAATTTTCAGTGCATACATTCCAAAGAACTACCTGCATTTCCTTGAGGAGCAGGTGAAATTTAAAAGCGACGGTTCGTCCATTTTCTCATTATAATCGCGTATGAATGTAAAGTTTTTGCCTGCATACGTCAGATGGTATCGTTCGGCGGGAGCGCCAGCGGACATTCATTAACGTGGAAAGTGCGTCCTTCACGGCTCAGTATCGCGTCAATCGCGGCTATTAGTTCATCTACAACATAGCTGGCAGCTGCCGCACGCACCGCTCTATCACGCACCCATCACCGCGTTATATATGCTCACCTGAATTCATCCGTCTGATTGCCAGATTTCTAGCACATTTCGCTTTAATGGCATTTGGTAATTGACAATGATGTGTGTCAATCTACTCAGTAAATAATTATACTTGGCTATGAGTTTCGACAGAAAATATTTTATGACGTGATATTTTTGCTATTGTTTCAACACTTGGAATTCGTATGAGGTGGGGACATCCATTTGTGCCAGAGAGCAGTTTTTTTTTCCGACGGGAAGTTATATAATGTAACTTTCTTAATAACCTGACGATGACATTGGTCGTGATTAATGAAAAACAAATATTATAATTTTGAAGTTTTGCGACAATTGAGGCGTAATAATATTTTGTTAACCTTAAATATTGGTACTACATAATATATGTAAATCGTAAGAAAGTATTCTATAAAAATACTCTGGTATGCATCTCGATTAGGTACTCGATTTGAGTATCGATCAGAAGGAAATCTGTCATTGTCAAACCTTATTCGAATCGAGATTCATGCTTCATAACCGTACAGTACTAATTTTTTTGCTCAGAAATAATTACAGCTAACCTATATGTATATTGCTTGCTTTCGTATTAATAATATATGAACAATCTAATGTAACTGGGTACCGCTGAACGATTTATGAGTTACCCTTTTATTTTTGGCTCGCATCAGCATTTGATTAGAAGTGCTCGCCATATATTATGTAGTAAACTGCATACCTCAGTCTGTATTATGCTGCAGTATCTTTTTATTTTATGTATGCATACAATGTAACTATTTATTAGTTCTGACAGAATCTTAGCAAGTTGTCTAATTAAACTGTACATTTTATTGTGCAATACACGGACACCTCTTATATCAGAAAATAAATGAGGTACCTTTTGTGAACAACTTGAACTCTGTATTTGCGGATTGACATAAAAATATTAATGTGAAGGTGTGTCTAATCTGGACATTTTGCCAAATTAGTTAGGACGCAGTAATGAAATAGGAACAAATTGATTTATACTTTTAAGACTCAAACGCATTTATTAAGTAGATGTAAGTTCTATAGTGTTTTCCTTAAAATAAAATACAATTTTGAATAATATTCTGATACTACCCAATATTTTTTAAGAAAATGTCAATAATTAATAGTTATTTTATTAGTGATAATACATTACATATCGTGCAGCCAGCATAGTTAGGTTTTATTATGATTCATAGTTAACATTTAGCTCATTTAGCTACTAAAAGCATATGTTTATAAAAAAAGTTTTGATACAATTATTTATGTTTTTTTTTAAGTTTAAATATCTGTATAAATTTTATAATCCAATAATATAAATAATATATTTTTATTATGTGCCATAAAATGTTCCTAAATATTTTTATTAATCATTTAAGTAATAAACGAGCATAACCAACACACTCGTTTTATTTCAACAGCCTCATGAAACCATAGTGATTTGTTAACAATATTATGCTTCCGTCAACAGGATATTTATTTTCATTATTTAATCACCCAATTAGCAAATTTCAAATGTTATGTAATTGTCGGTGTCATGAAGGCGATAATAAAGTTCATGTTTCCGCGAAACTACGTCGGCGAACGTTTGGTTCAGGTGCTGATGATCTCGTGCGGGAAACTGTTGAGACAGTGAGAGAGAATTATAAGGAGCTGGACGAGTGCTGCGCGGCGCTGCAGCGGATGATGGACGCGTTGAGCTGTGAGATCGGCCGGCCGGTGGCGCCGTGCGGAGAGCTGCGACGCGCGCTCCAGGACTGCTACACGGCTCACGTGTACCAGCCGCTCAAGTGCGACCACCTCGTGACGGCGCTCATGAAATGCGCCCGCGACCACGCCCTAACTGCACATTCATAATGCACCTTCATACATATACATCACGGCATAGCAAAATTGTAATAATTACGACCAGATCGCCAGAACGCGTAAGGGTGGTTACCCTTACGCGTTCATCTCTACACACTACTGACCGATTTGTTACTTGATTATATGCGTTTTGTCAATACAGAATAAAACCATCAAATGTTAAAGGGTTTATTATTTGCCAAATATAATAAAAAATCAAAATCTTTCGCACGAGTGACTACACAAAATGTTATCTATAAGCGAATAATACTTGTATTATAATTTAGATACTGCTATCATTTGGTGTAAGAGCTCAATGACTGTTCTGGTGGGCCTGCCCGTCATGCCGCGCGCCAGGTACGGGAAGTCACATCCTTTGGAGTAGCCCACGCCATAGGTGTCGAGGTGCACCCACTGACTGTCGTGCACAAACTGCTTCAGGAACGCCGCACAGTTCGCTGAGTCGCCGTAGCGCTCGCGTCCCGTGTTCGCGACGTCTGCAACTCCACAATTCTTCACCTGATTTTCGTAGAACTTCCAAAGAGGCATCCTCCAGACTCGGTCTCCTGTTTGAGAGCTTGCCAGTTCAAGGTAATGGTATAGCTCGTCAGAATTGGTATAACAAGCACACGCTGCTCCGCCGAGGAATTGTACCAATTCTTTTGACATAGTGCCTATATCGATTATGAACTTGGGCCAGTAGTTACGTGCATAAATTAAACTATCTGCGATGAGCAGACGTCCCTCGCGTGATGGCATCCTTATTTGAATAGATTTTTTGTTTGCACAGGAAATAACATCCCCGAATTTAGGACTATTTCCGTTGGGCATCAATTCGCACAGCGGTAGAATACCTCTGATATTGATGGGGAGTTTAAGTCTCGCCGCGGCTCTGGTGATAGCTACTACACATGCTGCACCGGCCATGTCGCCTTTCATATATTTTAATTCATCGCACGACTTCAAGTCTAAGCTTCCACTATCAAACGTGACTCCTTTTCCGATCATGACTATAGGGCGAGTGCGTTCGCCTGCACCATAATAACTTATTTCTACGTACAGTGGTGGCTGTACCGAGGACTTTCCAACCGACACAAATCCACCCATTTCACGAGTAGCTGCCCAACCCTTTGTTTTCACTTCTACATTTATATCTAACTCGCATAAAAGATCCACAGCTACTTTGGCAAACTTAGTGGGATTTAATATATTTGCTGGCATTTCTTGTAAATACCTTGCTAAATTTTGAGCTTCTGCTTTTAATGTGCCTATTTTCCAACCGTCCTTGTCACAATCATCGTATAGATGGAGATTTGGTTTGGGAATTACTGGTTTGTTTGTTCTACTTTTATATTCGTTAAATTCCCAGCATGCGAGGTTCGCTCCTTCGGCAGCTGCCTCAGCGTTTCCGAATGACTCCACATCAATTTGTTTAGGATTCAACGGACGAAGTGCTTTTGCACCAGCACCTGCTGCTATTCTTATTGCTTCCTTAGTTTCGTCTAAATTCTCGATTCCATTGTACGTAAAACATTCGGTGCCAAGTCCGGCGACTGCCACAAAAGCATACTTTGGGTCCAAGTCATAAAACACCCTAGTTTCACCAAGTCTTGGTATAGGAGCTAGATTTAACAGTGACCATAATCTTCCACATACTTGCTCATCATATTTCCGACCGCTGGCGGTGAGGATCGCCGGATCAGTCACTATGTTTTCATTGAAATATACGCCTAGAACAAGTCCTGTGTTTTTGCGAGCGCATGCTTTGGAGTCCCGCACTTTACGAGGCGGTATGCAAGGAACACAGTCTGAAACTGGCAGCTTGAATTGAGATATAAGTCGCACACGTTTGGGAAGTGATATAATACTGTGGCGTATATACAACATTTTAATTTTGAAAGCAAGTTTTTTGAAATTTTTTTGTAAATGTGAAGTCTTTGCCAACTAGTTTTTATCTCACTTTTTAGTATGAGTTTGTATTATAATTTAATTATATATTAGACATAATGTGTAAGTTTAATTATTAATAAAACAAATATGTTCATAAAATCACACATCATACATTGCTCACAATTCAATCAGATTATCGCACAACATGTCTTTTGGGAGAGGTCAAGAAGTTTTCTTCTTGAGCCAACTGGGAGTATAAAGTTCATACCACTCGGGAATATTCAGCAGCAGAGTTTCTTGTAACTGTCGATATATGATCAGTATGAGAAAGGGAATGGCGAGTCTCTCGTCTTTAAAGAAATATACCCAAAAAGCTAACAGAAGGAGGCAAACGTCTACTGTATAGTCGATGGCTGACCTCACATTGATCTTGGCTTTCTCTTCAAGTTCTTGATAGTTGATAGGTATGACGATAGTAGCTCGCTCTGTTTTTCTCAGCACGACCTGTTGATTACACTTCTTTGGTGTGTTGTTTTGGATTCCTGGAGGACTAGGAACCGTTGCTTTACCTTTCTTTTCCAATTTATTTTTATCGGTACTGGTTTGCTGCTTTGGCTTAACTGATTTATTAATAGAATTTGCAGTTTTTCCTTTTGCAGATGTCGCCTTACTGTTCTTTATTTTATTTTTTGTCTTCTTTGGTTTAATTGTTTTGTTTTCCTCGCCATTTTCAGGCTTTGTCTCAAGTTGCTGCTTTTCAGCAACTGCTTTTAAGTCTTCTGTTTTAAGGTACATTGGTGCAGTCGATTTCTTCTGGCTGCCATATTCTTTTACTATACTACCGTAATAATCAATCACTGTTCTTCCTTCTTCACTGACCTTATCTTGTAGTTTGTCAGTTTTATTATGTGTTTTAAGATTATCGTTGGGTAAGTCTTCTTCTTTGGGTTTCTCAGGTTCCTTTTTGTGAAGCAATTTCGGAAACTTGGTGTTGGTTATTTTCTTAAATATAGTAATCTTTTCCTCTTTCTTTGGTTTTTCTGTTGGTTTAAGTTTTTCTATACTTTTAGGTTTACTTGCAGTCTTCAGTTTTTCTGTGATTTTCGATTTTTCTATGGTTTTTGGAAGTTCAGGTTCAGGGACTGGTTTTGTTTCTATCATATCTGATTCTCTTTTCTTCAATATGGGTTTTGGGACAAAATTTGGATCGGGTAGAGGCAAAGGCTTGAGACGTTCGTTTTCCGACAGCTCTTCTTCTTCCTCAATAAAATCTTGGAGACGCGAAGGACGAGACATTTTATCTCTTGGGTTGTATGTTTCCTCTTCGTTTGAATACTGATTTCGTCTATCAATATCTCCTTCAATACTTCCATCATCCGTATATTCCCCATCAGAGGAAACAGTGCTAGCAGTGTAGTCTTCATCAAAAGACATATTCCATTTGTGATCAGATGCTTCAGAATCCAGTGACACTTGGCGCGGACCGAACTTGTGCTGTGTGCTGTCAACAGAGTCTGGTTTAGGTAATATTTCTGGGTTCTTGGGCTTTACTTCAGAGAACTCTTCGTGCAGTTTAGGCATATCTCGATCATTATTTACGCTGTTGCGGTCAAAGCTAGTATAATACGGAATGTCAGTTTTGTGATTAAGGGGTCTATCGTCTTTGTTTTTGGTTTGTTCTTCTTTCATAGCTACAGCTTTGTGAACGCGTGCCATTGCTAGTTCATGCAGGAGCTGCGATGAGCTGACGGCGTTGCGCAGCGCTTTGAACGGCATGATACACCGTGAGCTCAGCTCCGGCGCAGAGAACGAGAGGGGAGGCGGCGTCAGAGAGTCCAGGTCCAGCTGAATGGATTGTCTCTTTTCTGAAATGAAAAGGATTTTTTGTAGTCGTAAGATTGCATTTAGCAATACTCAAAAATAAAGCTTTGCTACCTGCTTTCAAACTAGAAACTTAAATTCGCCATTACGTTTAAAGCCGTAGGCATTGGTCGATAGGTGAAACTGAGTTTGCATATTGTTGTAGGTACTGTAACATTTAATATAGGCATAATTTTACTGTTGAGATTCAGAGGTAAAGCAAATTTAATAGTAGTTGCAAACTTCGTATACGCTGGAAATAGATTTAATTTCGCAAATGTTCTGTTGTATGTTAATTTCGCAGAAGCTGTGATGCGGTCAGTATCTCGCGTTTATGTTTGTTTGGAATTAGTTATTTTTTATTTATTTATATCCTCACTTACAACTATTTTTACAGGTAAAACCCAATGCAACAGTGAAGCAAACTTAAAAACTTATTTTCTATAACTACTTATGTTAGTGCGTAACTAAGTAGGTAGGTACCGTTGTGTTAAATGTGTAGCTGACTTTGGCGGACGCCTATTTATAGGCGCACCATGCGTCGAAGCTTTGCCCATGTCTATATTTGAAATGTATGCATCTTATTATGGCCTTTATCAAGTAACGAATACTCGGATGTGTAGGTAATACTGATTAAAGATAAGCCCCGCAGGTACCTACGAATTTAATAACCATGTTGGGTAAAGCTTAAAATTAATAAAACAGTCGCAATATTAAAATACTTAAACATGACGTAGGTAGTGTGTGTATGTGATTTAGGCTGAAATCAACGAGCGCTTCTTTGTCCCTGTGTAAATGAACAACAGCGATATTACATATGAGAAAAAAGCAGAACAATCCCCCTTTACACATATATAGCTCTGGTCACAGTGGTGATTACCAATAGTTCCTGTCAATATGATAAATTATAATGCCTTTAAAGACCAGAAAACGACTAAGGTCTTTTTCTGCCGTATGGGCGTGGACAATATTTTACGACCATAGATTTTTTTGTTTTGGTGATGGCCTCATATGGACACTTTTACACTCATTGGCACTTTTACACTCATTGGCACTTTTACACTCATTGGAACATTCGCTACCCAACTTGATGGAGGAACAGCACTCTTTACTTTATAAAGTTCCCTAACTAACGAAATGTTTTATAAAATTAGACAAGATGATGCTGTGGTTAAAATCAATTCGCAAATAGCAGAATGTATAATATGTCCGCATAACATTCCTAATAGGTATGATAAAATATCTACTTGTCTAAATAATTGTGGAACGAATAATTATGGGTAACATACTGAAGAACAGTAAAATGAAAATCGCATGCATTCAACAGATTTTGTCCTGGTAACTATTAGGAATGAAAGGTATTATTAAATATGTTGGGTTAGACTCCCTCTGAGGATCTCTTATCAGTCAATTATTATTTTGTTCATCAACATCATCATTATTAGTTTTTGTTTGTTATTTGTTCTTCTTACAGGAATGTTAGAAATATAATAAGTAATAATTAAAGATTAGCGTGACACAATGCATGTTTTATCGAAATCCAGGGTACAGTCAGGTACCTGACTGGGAGTACATAGGTATGTACTCTTAAAAAATACCTAGTTTTCGCATCAGCAGGATGACGATATATAGAGCCAATGTTTAGTTTACGTCTTTTTGTTTAAATTAAACAGATAATCACAATGTAACAATTTATGCTTACCGGATTTTTCCATTTGTTTCTGCGAATCTGGGTAGAGCACCAACATGAACTCGCTGCTGCCGGATGGGTCCCGCACCGGCGAGCGCCGGCGAGGTTGGCGCACTGGCGGCGGCGCCTCGGCCGGCGCGGTTTGCGCACGCTTGCGGCGTGGGGCCGGCGACACGCGCGCCTCGCTGCCGTCCTCCCGAGTGAGCACCTCGTTTATTATCTTCGACTCCACCGCCAAAAACTCCATATCCACCGGTCGGCCCGGTATCCTCACCGGCGCCGACTCCACACTCGGCGCGCTCATTCCATAGGGACTCTCCGCTTTTACACGGAAGCGATACTCGCTCCCTTCGATGAGATCGAACAGAGTAACGTTCGTCTTGCGGCTGGTAGTCGCCTTGAGCCACACGTTCCAGCCGTTCCGGTAGTACTCCACCACGTAGTTGCCGATGCGACAGCCGCCGTCGTCGTCCGGCGGCTCCCAGTCCAACGTGACGGACTTGTCCACCTGGCGCGCCACACAGACGCGCTGCGGCGGGTCGGGCGGCGCCGTGATCGTCACTAGGAAGGCGGCCGTGTCCTCCCCGATCCTGTTTTTGGCGTGAATCTGATATTCCCCACGGTCACTTCTCCGTGCTGAGTGTATTTTGAGCATCGAGAATTTTGAAGTATTCGAAATCTCCACTCGATCGTCTACCACTATTGGTTGGCCGTCGTGTCGCCATTCTACTGTCGGTGTCGGTTTCCCGACTATGGTCGCTTTCAGGAAAACGGTTTCGTTAATTTCGTATAACAAGCCGTCCTCGTATTGTCGCGGGTAGCGTAACTTCGGTGCGGCTTCGAGTGACAATCGAGCTTTGGTGACCGCGTGCCCACTACGATTAGTTGCAGTACATTTTATTTCTCCTTCGTCACTTGGTAACGTTTGGTGGAAGACAAGAACACTAGTGGACTCGGTCGTAGTAATCGCCGTTCTTCGGCTGCTGAAAATTTCATAATCATCCTTGAACCACGATATCGTAGGTGGCGGGATACCAGAGAAAGCGACACGGAATTCTGTTTTATCGTTTTCAAGAGCCGTCAGATCATCTAAATGTTGAAGAAATAGGGGCGGTTCATGGGGTAGTCGGTCTGAGCTGACCGTAAGCACGTCGGACAAGTCGCTGTAGTCGGAGCGACCCACAGCGTTGAGCGCAGCGATCCGGAACTGGTAGCGGTAGGGCGGCTCCAGCCCCGTGAGCACAAGCTCCGGCCGCAGCACCACGGGCGGCGCTGTGCGGATCCAGTCCGGCGCGCCGAGCCGGTTGCACTCCACCTGGTAGCCAAGCAGCGGTGCGCCCCCGTCGTGTGCCGCCGGCGCCCATCGCAGCGTGATCGAGTTTGGCTCCTCGTCCGATAGTATCGGTATGATATCCGGCTTTCCTGGCGTTGCAGGCCGACCTGAAAACGAGACGAGGCTGGGCGTTACTCAATGCATTTGGATGATTTAAGTTAAAATTAAATATGTCTAGTCGGGCGTTAACCTTTGTTCGGTAACGACGGTGCTGCCGGTATAAGCCATTTGGCATAAAACTCCTTTCAAAATTAGACGCGTGATAATCGTTACATGAACGCGGACGGTCTTACGATTTGTTTTGTTGTGCCACGCTTTAGGAATCGCAGCGCGCAGTCTTTTTAAAAATAGAATTACAGGCAGGGGGCTCAGACGAGCTGCACACGTGAGGGGGGCTGATTGTGGTGGTAGCGGCGCGAAGGGTGCGGGGGTTGGGATTACCTGCGGTTTTCCAGCGCACGTTCTTGCTGGGCTTGTGGACGTAGTGTGAGGCGGAGTGCTGGTTGCCCATGGCGGCGGCGGCGCGCGCCGACACACTGAGCGCGGCGCCCGCTCGCCCCGCGCCCCCCGCCCCGCGCCCCGACCGCACCCGCGCCGCGCTCTGGGAATAACTCTGCGCAAAGCCGCACCCGTGCGCCCGCGCGCCCGGATGCGATCTTGATGTGTTTGATTGATAGCTTTTCATTAACGATCTACAGGCCACGACCTTTGGCGCAACTATTGATAATGTTCATCCATTTCAATCATCCGACGGCATTGCCAATTAGTAGGTACCTATACAAATATGAGTAATCAACATGAACCTGCTGTTTGAGTGCCTTTGTAAACACTAAACAGTAGGTACTTGCCATACACCACTTTACACGCTTTGAATCCCAAAGACATAATTATTAATTGGTTGTAATAAATTACAATGCTTGTTCCTGAAACAATTTGTCATTGTGAGGACATCTTGTGCCACAAGTCGGCATTACGTAGTGAGAGTTTCACCGAAAGTTACAGGTTATTTTGGTTAGTCACTGTTCAGCAGTATCTACTCCCCACACTCCACCTGTTGGACAGTCTTCGAACAAATCAGTGGGCAAGCTCACTAAAAAGCGAACGAGGGTGTGAGACAAAAATAAAATTTGTCAGATTGTGTGGGAACGTTATTTCGCGTGGACAGTACAGATGGCACCGTTGTTACCAGATTTTCATGAAAAGTGAAAAGATCTCAATGTTACACGTAGGGCTATTTCAAACTTATGGCTTCTTTTATTGACTTCTTCTACTTCTTTCTTTTATCTACTTCTTGTATGTTAGTATTTTCTGGGTTATCATTTCATAAAATTCTGCTCCAGATTTGATTTTATCTGGTAGGTACCCGTTAGGTATACCATCATGTATTTCCACGTTAGTAAACAGTTCTAAAAAAATTTGTGATAATTGTCTAACTCTGTTCATGCAAAGTAGATACAATAAAACAGACAGATATCTTGATATTCAGTGCGATGGTATTTGTTTCCTGTAGCCGCTGGTAGGTAGATCTCGTAGTCTGTGTTTCAGCGAGCGCCTACGCGTATCCCCGTTACGTACTTTTCAGCACTTAAACATAAGAATATATTTTAGGAAACTGTTTCAACAAAACTGTAATCTTATCTGCATCTGGAACTGAAATAATTACACGATTTCTTTTTTTAGCCTCCACCGCTCGGTGTGAGATAATTAGGGTACATGAATCAGCCCAGCATAAATCGTCAGAACAGATTACCAGGGTGTCATAAAAAGACAGAAACTAATCAAAGACCACAGTCAAACACTCTAATAAGTGACTGTCCAAAGAGCAAAATGATGTTAGAATGTGCATCGATGATGTGATTGAAGATTTTTAGGGTTCCGTACCTGAAAAGGAAAAAACGGAACCCTTGTAGAATCACTTTGTTGTCCGGCCGTCCGTCCGTCCGTCTGTCTGTTAAGACCCTTTATCTCAGGAACGCGTGAAGGTAACGAGTTGAAATTAAAACCATATACTCAGGTCTACAGTCCCTTGAAGCTGTGAAAAAATCAAACACCTAAGTTAACTTAAGAAAAAGATACGGCCGTTTATGCCGCAAAAAAGGAATATTTCGACACTCAAGGTGAATCATAGGGTACCTACTTCCCGTTGACCTAGAATCATGAAATTTGGCAAGAAGCAAGATCATGTAGCACAAGTAAAGGAAAAATCCGAATACCGTAAATTTGTAGATACATTAAAAAAAAATCCCGTGACAAACTATTTACATACCTACAAAGTACGGAACCCTCGGTGCGTGAGTCCGACTCGCATTTGATCGGTTTTTTTTTAATGTTCGTCTGATGTGTATTTTAAAAATATGCACCATCCTATCCTAATATGTATAGTATCCATAATAATTGTCTCTATTGGTTTACAGACCATTCCATACAAAAGACAATGACCAAATCACTATGGGAAGTGGTGCTTTTTTTTACCGCGGCCATCGTTGTAGGTAATATTAGTCGGTATATGATAAGCCTATCACAAAAATGAATTGATAAACGATTTTTCTACAAATGCAGTCCGAGATGATATATTTGAACTTGAATCTTTATGTAAGAAATAATGAAGTCATCTATAAAAACAGATGAAAGAGATAAGCCACCATCCATGTTATTGTGTTATTCCTCTTCATCCAAAGTTGTCTGGAAGAGATCGCTTCAAGCAATAAGACCGCCCATTGTGACACTTGTAATTAAGTTTGTTTTTACTTCTTAATTTTTTTTTTTATTATGTTAGAGGCTTACCGAATGCATTAAGGCTCGTACACACAGGCGCGACGCGACACGCGACACAAAGGCACCGCAAGTCGCGCAACGAGCGGTGCCTTTGTGTCGCGCGAGTTAAAAGACTGAGACTTGTGATGGAGATAAAAGTAATTTTATTCTCAAAACGTGTTAGTAGTACAGTGGTATGTTGTAGAGTCAATACAATAATGTGCTTAAATTATAGTTGGGTTAGTTTATATACTAAGTCTTATCAGCTAACACAGTGGTGGGGACAGAATGGTTGTCACCACAATTCACTTATCTAATCGCTTCCGTTTATTGATGTTGTTTATTAGGGCGGTGGTGGTATCTCCACTGTCTGGTCTCGTTATCTTGACTCAATATTAATATCCTATTTATATTTATTACTTTATTTATAATCGACTCCGCTTATCCCGTTGTTATCGGGTAGTAGCGTTATCTCAACTGTTGACTGTCTGACCTCGTTATCTTGACTCTCCCCTCCTAGTCTTTTTGTACTCTGTCGGGTTTTTATGATTCGACGAGTTAAAAAGACGATAGTTAACAAGATTATGGTTACTATCGTTATGTAGGTCAGGATCCCTATGTCTTTGATCTTATCAGAGGTTAAGTCGGGTCTATTGATTGCTGCGATCTGCTCTTCTATGTTGTCCATATTTTCTGGTAACGTCATTGGTAACTCGTTTGCTGGTTCTGTGATTTCAGTAAAGGTCTGAATATCCACAGGATCTTGAGTGCTTCCGCATTTGGTGTTATCTTCTATATATGAGTCTACGATGGTCACGCTTCTGTCGGCACATCTATCATAGATTGTTTGTTCCTTTAATCTGAACTGGAAATATAAGTCATTCTGAATTTTGTATGAGTATCGTGCTGGACAGTTGTTGCGTTGTTTCAGAATGCTTTCTTCTACACATTTCTTTGTTGGTGAAGCTGTACATATATTGTTATTACATTTGTCTACTTTATACACATGATTGGTTCCCGTTAAATACTGGCCGTTCTTAATACTAGGCATTTGACAATATTGGTTAGATGGGGTGATTACGCTAATTACTGTTTCTAGATTATATTGTTCTTTAGAGACTATGGGTATAGCGAATTGGAATATTAATAGTTTGCTTTGTATAGCAACGCTTGGGACTATTAGGGATTGTAGTTTGTTTATGTCTCGTACTACGTTAATTTTTCGTAAAAAGTGTAATTCGTTAGGTGTTTTGTTAGTGGCACTATGTATAGTGGAATTATATGCTAGTACTGCTAAGTTAACATCTTCTTTCTTTAGTTCCTGTTGTACTCTTAATCTCTCTATTAGGGTGGAGTGAAACCGTTCTATGTCTCCATGGGACGTGTGGTGCAGGGGTGTTGTCACATGATGTTTGATTTTTAATCCTGCTAGAAATTCTTTTACTATTTCCGATATTAGTATAGTCTCGTTATCTGTTGAGATTAGGTCGGGGGTTCCTATTAGAGCGAAGAGTCGTAATAGCGTTTCTATTACTTGTAGGGAGTTGTTTTCAACTAGTTCTGTGGCGAAAGTCCACTTAGAAAATGTGTCTATTCCGGTTAAATAGGTTTTCTTTTTAAAGTGGAACGTATCTATTTGCCATTTTTCCATTGGTTTTGTTGGTGTTTTGGTTTTTTCAAAGGGCGGTTTAAATGGTTGTCGATCGTATTTTACTTTAGCACATGTTTCGCACTGATTCAGATAGTTTTGCGTATGTTTTTTGATGTTCTCGATATAGTATGTTTTAGAGATTTCCTTTATTAAAGCTGGGTTTCCTATATGTCTATCCATAAATTCATGCGTTGATCTAATTATTTTTAGGATTTCTTCTTTGTCTGTGATTTCTACACGTGGTTGTGTAAACCAAATGATTGTGAGTTCTTTATTATTGAAATGTTTCCTGTATATTTCAGACAGTTGTTCTATGAGTTTATTACTATTTCCTACTATAGCATATCTTTTTGATCCGAGATATTCTTTACAGAATTTTATAAAGTCTTGGGGATTGTTTATTTTTAGATTATAATCGTAGGTGTGGTTGTCTTTTTGTATTACTTTCACTTGATATGGTTCTGTCGTTACAAATATTCTATTCATACGCCTAGGGGGATGTTCTGATTTTATTATAAATCCTTCATCTGAGTCATCGAAGTTGCTATGTACGGTTGCTTGGTCTGAGTTATGCATTAGTACGATTCTAGACAGAGCGTCTGCTACGTAGTTAGTACTTCCCTTTTTATGTGATATTTCATAGTCGTATTCTTGCAGTTTTAACTTCCATCTGGTAAGCTTAGCGTTTGGTTCTTTAAGTTTGGTTATCCATATTAGTGGTTGGTGGTCTGTTTCAAGTTTAAAGTGTCGCCCATAGATGTATGGTCTAAATTGTGTTAGGGCATAAAGTATACCTAGTAGTTCCTTTTCAGTCGCGTTATATTTTTGTTCCGTTTCCGTTAGTGTTCGAGATGTGTATGCTATAGGATGATTTTCTTGTGAAATAACAGCTCCTAATGCTATATCACTTGCATCAGTCGTTACTGTGAATATTTTATTAAAATCTGGATATGCTAGGACTGGTGGGTTAATGATTAAGTCTTTTGCTCTTTGGAAAGCTTCTAAAAATGGTTCATCATGTTTTATCTCTTTTCCTTTCTTTGTACACTCAGTTATAGGTTTTACTATTTTGGATAGGTTTGGTATGAATTTCCTATAATAGGATACTAGTCCTAAGAATGACTTGATTTCTTTGGTTGTTTTAGGTGGTGGAAATCTGGTTATTGCTTTGGTTTTTTCTGGACATGGACTGAGTCCCTTCTCTGTTAGAATATTATGTCCTAACGTAATCGACTTGTTTTCTTGATAATGTAATAGTATAGTTATATCGTCTGGTGTTTTTATTTTGTCCTCGCTAGGAATTATTAATAGGTTTTGTTTAATTAATGTGTCCCATCCTATTAGGTATTCATAGTTATTAGAGAAGTCGAACATATAAAATTCTATTGGATTACTGTGTTGTCCGAAGATATTTACCATGGGGTAAGTTATTATTTTACCATTATGTTTTGAGAGTCCGTGCGGGGTTTGGACTGAAAATGTTTCATCAATATAAATCGCGTATCCATCCGATATTAATTCTTTAGCTATATTGGGTTTAATAAATGAGCGTGTTGATCCGGTGTCTATTAGTATTTTTTCGTCTGTATTAGGTATTTTAATGTATGGTAGTTGGGTATGATGAGGTGTAGAATTTATGTTGGGGTATTCTGGGGTAAATCCGTCTGAAAATCCTCCGAGTTTGGGTCATATTCGTGTGTTGGCTCATAAATTTGATCATTGTTTTCATATCTAGGGTTGATGTTAGTAAAATATTCGTTGGCGCATTGCTGCATGTATTCTTCAAAAGGGGTATCGGGATAGTCATCACTATTACATTCAGGTTCGTCGATGTTAAATACTCGGTTTCTTTTTAATTGAGGTCGTTCTGTTACAGTACGCATAGTCGCGTCTTTATCCTGTAGTTCGGCATTTTGTGGTTTTGGTTGCCAGTTGGGCCGAGTTGGTTGAAATGGAGGTCTTTGATTAAAATTATTAGCATTATTATTGAAATTACGCTTAGGGTAAGCGTGAGTTTGATTATTAATATAGTTGCCATACCAAGGTTGTTTAGCTTGTTCTGCTTGTTGCATCCGAATCCTAGCCGAGAAAGGTGAGATTGGATATGCGTGTTTTTGCTGAACAGGTCTATTACCAAGGTTTGAATTATACACAAGGGCGTTGTGTTGTTGGGGGGTTGAGCTCATATTATTTTTAACGAAAGGTTGAGTATGACCATTCGGTTTGTTTCCCGTATTTCTGATGTTAATTACATATCCTTCTTTGTCAAGAGTTCTAGCTCTAAGGCAAGTTTCTAGGAAGTCTAGTTTTTCACAGGCTGGTTTATATTCAGGTGGTAGGAGTGATATTAACTTTTGGTTAGCTATTTCCTTTAAACCGGTGTGTACATGTTGGTTAATTGTACATCCTTCAGCTATTAACATTTGTAACTCGTATATAACGTTAGTTAAGCTTGGTGAGCTTGGTCTTAAGTTATTAATTTCCTGAAACACATCTCCTATCGTTCTATTCCATGATCCATACTGTTGTTTTAGGATTTCTTTAATTTCTAACCAAGTGAAGTTATGGGGGTAGCTATATATGAGAGTAGCCGCATTGCCTGTTATCTTTGACAAGATTATATTGACTTTTTGTGTATCTGTGCCAGAGGTTATTTGAATAAAACGTTCTACTGCGGTGATAAAACCGTGTAGGTATCTTTCTCCACCTTCTCCAGAGAACTGGGGAATAGGAATATTACTTTCTGGTCTAATTTGAGGGTTGGAATCTACGGATGACGTCATTATTAACTTTGGGGTGTTTACTAATTTTCTACCTGAAGGAGTAAATGCCAGTTTGAGGTTGTTTTAACCGGGAAATAATCACGTGTACTTACAGTTGTGTTGTGAGAATGATGAGGGCTATCACTGTCTTCATCTGGATGTAGTAGAGGCTTCGTAGAGTCGGGTCTTTGAAGTCCGTCGATTTACTCCGATGAGCTTCTATACTGCGATGTACGAAGAGAAGTTCTTCTTGGCCAGCGTCACCTTGATGTGTACGGAGAAGAGTTTTTCTCTGAGTCAGCGTCACCTTGCAGGAGAAGTCTTGAATCTTTTTCTTTATTTGTAGGTTCTGGGCAGGTTTGATAGAGTAATCTTCTTGGTTCGGTGTCTGGTAGCGGAGATACAGCAATTCAGCACGTCGCCTTGATTGATAATTTCTTCAAGAAATGCCCGTAACGTTGGGCGCCAGTTAAAAGACTGAGACTTGTGATGGAGATAAAAGTAATTTTATTCTCAAAACGTGTTAGTAGTACAGTGGTATGTTGTAGAGTCAATACAATAATGTGCTTAAATTATAGTTGGGTTAGTTTATATACTAAGTCTTATCAGCTAACACAGTGGTGGGGACAGAATGGTTGTCACCACAATTCACTTATCTAATCGCTTCCGTTTATTGATGTTGTTTATTAGGGCGGTGGTGGTATCTCCACTGTCTGGTCTCGTTATCTTGACTCAATATTAATATCCTATTTATATTTATTACTTTATTTATAATCGACTCCGCTTATCCCGTTGTTATCGGGTAGTAGCGTTATCTCAACTGTTGACTGTCTGACCTCGTTATCTTGACTCGCGCGATTCGCGTCGCGCGTCGCGTCTGTTTGCAGGAGCCGTTATGTAAAGCGCTTCCGATCTTTATTTCATCAAACAGATGACTCGGGCCCTGTTATCTTAATATATATAAATTACGTGTCACGATGTTTGTCCGCGATGGACTCCTAAACTACTTAACCGATTTTAATCAAATTTGTACACCGTGTGCAGTTTGATCCAACTTGAAAGATAGGATAGCTCACATCTCCATTTATAATCGCAATATTATTTTATTGCACAAAAACGTTAGCCACAGCAACGCGTGGCCGGGTCAGCTAGTTATCTGTATGTCTCAATTGTTTGAATTGGTTTTTATTCTCCCGTTTATGGTTTCGATAACCCAGCGACGCATCGTTACTTCTAAGATATTCACAAAACGCGACGCGCAACGGTTGGCTCCAAAAAATAGTTTGAGACCTAAACTCTAAGCTGTAGGTACAATCCTGCTTTTAGATGATAAATAAGTAAAATTTTTTTTTTTCTATATAACTAGGTTCAGACTGATGTTAGGTTATGTTACCGCATATTAACTTTTGTTCTTCGTATTATTCTCCATCTAATTTATAAAGTTAGATCGAAGGCCGCGAAAAAAAAACTGCACCACTTTTGGTCATTGGCTTTTTAGGCAGTCTTACATAGAGGATAAATTTTTAACCAGTGCGCAAACTGTACCTAAACATGAATCCAGCGTATGATTCTAAACCTCCTAGCGTAGAAATTTTTCTTAGGTTGTAAAAAAATAATAAATTGTTCCATATATTCTGACCGCGTAGGTATATAGGTACTTTTCTATGAAACACCTGATTTTTTGTTTGATAACCGACGAAATAAGTCCATGCTAAGGGGTCTAGAATCGAATGCTGCCGGTCGATTCTGCAAAAATCTCACCGTGAAAACTTAGGTGAAGTGAGTTTGTTTTTTCTGGGAATTTACACTATTGACAGCTCACTCCACGCTCACTTCACCTAAGTTTTCACGGTGAAATTTTTACAGAATAGCATCGCTGAATAGGTACCTACATGATTACAGTTTGCGCACTGGTTAACATTTTAACCTGTATATGTATATCACAGGCTAATGATGACGATGTACAGACGCCAGCACATCAAGCTTCTACAATCTGTCAAACTTCTTTAATAGATTTTCAACTTTATCGCTAATGTATAAGGTTCAAAGTAGATTGGGAAAATTTGACAGTTTCGGGTAGCTTGATGTGCTGGCGTCTGTACCTACGACTAGTTACTTAAGTTATACCCGTACCAGTCCATTGTTGCCTGGCTTGTCGGTAGGTAATCAACGCAGTGCTATTAAGTGATTGGTGCTACCGAGGAGCACTACATTGACAGATGCCGCCTCTAAGATAGTTAGTCAGTTAGGCACTGTCTTAAGGCGACGTTGGAAGATCCAATCACTTAGGGGCCCTGACAGAATCGACTGCACCGTATCTACCGTTCGAGGAACATAAACAGTCAGGTATGCACGTAGGTACAGGCTGGGTACTGACCATTCTTTTTATACAGCATATAACAGAAAGGTGTGGTCAAATTGAAGGTACAGACCGTCAAACTGAACAACTTTCTCCATGGGACCAACATCGTAACCACGAAAAAATCGTAGCACATAATCATGTCAGACATTAATTACATTTGTGAAATATGAGGTAGGTATTTAATATTGTTGTTTATTACAATAATTTGTTCCGTCCTATAATATTAAATTGTTGAAGTGAAAACTTCTTTAGCGGCGCTGTGTACTTTTTTGGAATGGGTAAAAACTTCTAAATTCGCGTCAGGTCACGTGACCCTGATCGTAAGATTCGTAAGACGTAAAACGAAAGACGCGCGTTGTTGAGGACAGCGCCATCTATGCACATCGGGAAGAACTACGAGGGCCTCGCGTACTAACTACGTAGTTCATCCAACAACGACGGTAGTTCATCCTACAACGACGAGATGGCGCTGAACCACGGATATATAACTGACGTTTTGTTTATAAGACGATTCACAAAATACACTCGTAATTGTTCAAGTTTTCACTTCTGTCGGCACTACCGGAGTGCCAGTTTTTTATTTATTGTGTTTTTCTTTTTTATGAACTGAGATCTGCTTAGTTTATTTAATTAAAACAACGAGTTCTTATAAATAAAACTGTTGTGTTTCATTTAGCATATCTGTTTTGTTGACCTTACCTTACCAAGCGAATATATTTTACTATTATTTATCATAATTTTGTATCAAAACTTGGTAAAACGTGAAGAACTGAGGTACAGACGCCAGCACATCAAGCTACACCTGTCAAATTTTCCCAATCAACTTTGAACCTTATTTTTTAGCGATAAAGTTGAAAATCTATTAAAGAAATTTGACAGATTGTAGTAGGTTGATGTGCTGGCGTCTGTACATTGGTAATATATAAAAATCATCCGCTTTTTCTGTTCGTATTCATTCTAATTACAAAGGGCCCTGCTGGAAAGACAAACTTTCATGATGAATTTCTCCTGTTCTATCAAAAATTATGAATCGAGAGGTACATTGGGAGTAGATGCGATCAATTTTTTTCAATGTATTACGAGAGCAATACAGCCGAGGGCCCCGCTGGATAGATGAGGCGATTTTATCGTAATTACTATCAAAATGTCGAGGTAGTACATTGGAACTTGAACAAAGAACAAACTACATTGAACAAACAAAGCACTGCCACTAGTTTTATGAGCCTAGCTCGCGGGGCCCCGCTGGATAGAAACACATAGTCCTGGAGGCTACGAGATGAGTTCTCAATAATCACCAAAGAATGAAATTAAACGTAGCTGCAGTGAGAAAAAAATGAGTCTGTACAACCCTTACGTAACAAGAACTTCCGCTGTGCAATACAGAGAACATAATAATAAATTGACATAAAATAGAATATCATAGTGTGACAGCATACGCTTTGATTTCCGTCAGTTTACCGGTTTGCATGGAGTTGTGCCCTAGATGCGTCTGTTCGCTATAACACATCCCGTGCATTGTGCCCTGTTCCGACGGAACTTCGAGCGGAACTAACGAGAGATAGGATGCCACAAACGCGCCATTGTTTGTGAGAACATGCACTAATCAATTTCTGTGTTCGCCTTAATTAAGGGGCTTACATGACCTAAAGTGCGGTCACTGTGGGACTGCATAGAAAATAAAGAGAAGCGCGATGACGTAACACTATTAATCAAAATATGAAGCAATGGAGGGTATTCTGAAATGACGTTCGCTAGGTGGCAGCACTGGCACGTCAGGTCCAGGCATCTGTCAAAGAGCCTATAGGTTTTCTTTAGTCATGACGGAATGATGAACGAATGAATGAATCGAATGATGAACTTCATCATATATTTTATATTCATTGTCGAAATTGAAGACCTCTTGTCAAAGTGGTGCCAACTGCCGATCGATTCTGTAAAAATCTCACCGTGAAAACTTAGGTGAAGTGAGTTTGTTTTTGCTAGGAATTGACACTATTGACAGCTCACTCCACGCTCACTTCACCTAAGTTTCACGGTGAGATAGTTACAAAATCGCACTGGTGTATACAAAACACCTAAAAGAGACATTAGGATGAGATTTTAAGAAGTCGGAGACAAAAACATTGATTGAAATTAATTAAAACCGGCTAAGTGCGAGTCGGACTCATACACGAAGGGTTCAGTATAACCGTAATAGAATATTAAAACTTCATTTTTTAGGGTTCCTTATAAGATCACTTAGTTGTCCGTCTGTCTGTCAAGAAGATTTTTCTCAGGAACGCGTGGCGTTATCAAGTTGAAATATCAAATACTCAGGGCTGCACTCCCATTGAATCAATGAAAAAAATCAAACATCTAAGTCAACGCAATCAAAAGATACGGGCGTTTTAGTTTCGTTTATGCCACATATTTTAACACTCGCAAGGGAATTAAAACCTATAGGGTACTTCCCGTTGACCTAGAATAATCAAATTTGGCAAGAAGCAATGTCATGTAGCACAAGTAAAGGAAAAAATTCGAAAACCGCGTAGTTACATACCTACTAATTTGTATTTTCAGTGCGCGAGACCGACTCGCACTTGACCGAATTTTTTTAAACACTTTTCTTGTTTCCTTTAATTTTTAACTTTAGTTTATTTTTTTTATTATTTGTTGTTATACCAGCAATAGAAATACACATTTTTTCAAAATTTCAACTGTATTATTACGGTTCATAGGATACAACCCGCTGATAGACAGACGGACGGACGGACAGCGGAGGCTTAGTAATAGGGTTCCGTTGGCACCCTTTGGATACGGAACCCTAAAAATAAGTGTGTAAGCAGCGTACGACGGCGCAGCTCTAAAGTAATGTTATTCGCGGACGTAGCCCCGAAAAAACTGAAAATATCGAGTTATACACAGCTATTTTGGACAGTGGGGCAGTTGCTGCAAATGGGTCAAATTGTTTAGATGGCAGATTTGTTTTCAAAAATCGCTGAAATAAAATATTGGCAAAGAAAATCCTTAGGTTCACAAATCCTACTAACGTAGGTAAGTAAATACGTACGCAGCTGACTGTCTACTGAAAATATCTAATTTTAACACAATATATTATAGCTATTGAACCATAGCAGGCCATCAATAACTTGATCAATGAGACTCAGTTTAAAAAGTACGTCTATAATTTATATTACAAAATATTATACTTACTCTACCAATATCCGTAATAGCTCGATTATTATAATAAGTGGGGTTCCATAAATTAAGCCCTGTCCCGGTGGTACACTGCATGATCGATCGACAGTAGTCATTGACGAGATAGCCGACAGAGACCAAACTGCAATCAGCCTGCGATAGATAAATTAATAGGCTTGTTGCTTGTATACTGGTGATTGTCCAAATGTTGACTTGATACACGCAGAGTTTGTTTGTCCACTTGCAACAGCGGGGTAATTAATTACGTGTAAAACATAATGTTAGTAGGCAGTGTTTTACGTAATTACGTACAATAGCGCGGTAATTACCCCGCTGTTGGTTTTATTTTGACAGTTCAACAACATTCATTGCGTTATTTTCGTTGCTGAGCAGGCAAACCTTTTTGAACATATAAAGCAATGGATTAGCAATATCCTTCAAAATGATTCAAATTGTGAATTATAGTGTGATAGGCAATTATGGTACGGCGCGACACGCGATATAATCGCGCGCGACACAAAGGCACCGCTCGTTGCGCGACTTGCAGTGCCTTTGTGTCGCGTGTCGTGTCGCGCCTGTTTGAAGGAGCCTTAATTCTAAATCTAGCCTCTGTTCAAAGGTATCAAGACAATGTTTAGGTATGTCTTTATCTAGAATAAGTTTAGGTACCTACCTACTGACAGGTTATATGAGTTTATAACTTGATTTATATGACTGTATAAGTTAATTCATTTTGTTTTCAATTATTGATAAAATCTTCTAATTACAATGTTTTTTTTTAATGAGTTGTATTGCAATTTTTTGTTTAGTATTGTTAATTACTTTGTATACTACTGTATGGAATCCCAGTTCTACTGTGCTGCTGGGGAGTTTCCTTCGCAACTTCTTCTTCCCAGCTGAAGCCAGGTGAAGGTCAGGCGTTTTGGGGAACTGTCTTATGTAATTTTGACTTTCAAATAAATAAATTACTTGTTTTTGACACGCTTTTATTAGCTTAACCTCCGCTTTTATTTGCTTGATCTATCATGTAACGGAGTCTTTCTACGTAATTTTTACCAACTTCAAAACGTCTGTATACCTAACTTGAAAATTTGCACACGTTTCGCCAACTTCAAAACGTCCGATTAGCTAACTTGAAACTTTGCACACGTATCAATTAAGGGCCGATGACAATACAATAATTAGGTATCTCGGAGCTGATCTGATGATGGATCCAGGAGGTCCATACTGGAATTCTTCAGTGGCTACTAATAAGCCCCTCGTGTTTCGGGTCATATGATTCGTTTTGATGAAACTTTGTATGTATAATGTATGTAGTTCGGATGACATTACTATAATTTAGTATCTTGGTACTGATGTGATGATGGAGCCAGGAGGTGTATAGTGGAACTCTTTAGTGGCTCATATAATTCGTTTTGAAGAGTCCAAAAATAATTAAATTGACTTGATTAGTTTTATTAGTTACGATATAAGTAGTTACTTATATTAGAAGTGACAAGCTGCATAGTTATGCAGCTTATCACTTCTTTTATATACAATTATTAATTAAAAAAGCGTGGAGCGTGTTTAATAGTGTTAGGTACACACTATTAAACACGCTCCACGCTTTATTTTAATTAAGTAATTTAAACAAAGCGCTCCACGCTTTGTCTACCTGTGGATCTATCAAGATATATAACGGTACCTATTTTGGTTAAACTCAGTTTAAGGGGCTTACAAGACCTAAACGCAAGTTTTCGAAACAATAAAAGTATATGATAGACTACAGTAAAAAAAATCAGAAAAATATATGATATTCTTCAGGATATATGCTAGATAGATAGTGTGGTGAAAACATAATACAACTAATTTGATACGATAGAAAAAAATCATGAAAATACCTCTAAAAATTTTCTTTTTACAATAAAATCCATACTAAAATACATACAATCATTCTGATTTTTTGTCAGATTATTCTACAAGCAACATACTAAAATACTAGTGTTTTAATTTTTTTGTCCAAACAATAGATTCTTTGTAAATCGCATATTCATATTTTCGAACAAAATACGTGCGTATGTGTGCGTAAACGCTGTGTAGCGACACTGCCGGCCGAGGCCTGATGCTAAACGGACGTGTCGCTCTTTTCGCCGCAATATTTCCGCCAAGATTGTTATGTTTTTGTAAAGTTTTATTTGTAAATTCATTGTTTATTATTATTTGGATAATCTTCATTGCGTAAATATTTTTATTTCGTGTAAATAATACTTTGAAGTTAAAATAGCGTAACCATTTGTTATCAATATCATTTATTGTAAATATGAAGTGAAAAATTCCGTTCGGACTACAAAACGTTCATATAAAACGCTGAACATATTATATATATATATATATATACGAAATAAAAAAAATAAGAGCATTTTATTATTATTGAATATTTATTTCTTTAACAATAAAACTATGAATTTAGAAACGTCTAAGATAGTGCAGTCATGACGCATAAGCTCAATTTTTTCGACTACATTTGCAACTGTTACGTTAGCGTATGAGGCCGATGTGTAGATTTGTATTCAAGAGTCCCCGGGTTCGATTCCCAGGGATTCTCTAACCGAAGTTTTCTTTTTAAATGTATTTTGAATTTATATATTATATTATGTATTTATTATTTTTTTATAAATAATAATTAAAACGTCTACAATGTAATTATCTTTCACAGGAGAAAGACAGTCGTAAATATCAACACGGAAGTTATTTCTAATGCGAAACTACAATTAAAAAAAACTAAAAGCACCTAATGTTTTTATTAACAGACCGCGACTTATTGATATTGGGCATAACGAAATAACAAATTCATCTAAAAATTGCGATGAAAATTATCACAAGCAAGATTTTGGTTTTTATTATTATTGATTTCGTTTATAATAAATAGATTCATAATATTATGTATGAATGTTAGGTACCTATCTTTGAGGCTGTTTACACATTATGCCGCAGCTGCAGCGGCACCGCCACTGCCGCGGCACCGCTGCATCAGTCACCCTTGGATTTGTATGAACACACGGCGCCGCGGCGGCGACGAGTTTTGATAAAACCGTAGCAATACTCGCCGCCGAATCATGCTGCCGCCGCGGCCGCGGCGCCGCCGTGTGCAAGGGTTCATGCAAATCCAAGGGCAACCAATACAGCGGCACCGCGGCGGCGCCGGCGCCGCTGTATTATATAATTTTTTTTTTATAATGTACCTACAGTCGCGCGGTACGTAAACACGCGATAACCCCTCCCGCCTACAGTATTTTCATTTCATCAACCTACTTGAGTTTCTTTCTAGTTTTGTGACTGTACCTATAGGTAAATATTTTTTTTTAACCGACTTCTAAAAATGAGGAGGTTGTCAATTCGGATGTTTCTATTTTTTTTTTATGTATGTTCGGACATAACTCCGTCATAAAAATATGTAGATGGATTTGCAAAATTCTTTTTTGTTCAAAAGAGGTTTATTCCGAAATGGTCCCATTTAAATTTCGTAAAGATCTGATGATGAGTTTCGGAGACAGACAACGGAACTCTTCAATAAATGCCAGTTTACGCAATCACACAACATAACATCACGCCTATACCCTTTAAAGGGGTAGGCAGATGTGTTCAATAGCTTCCTGTCACTGATATTAACATAGCAATTAGTGTTATATGAATTTGGGCGGGGTAGGTAGGTACAACTAAAAAAAAGTGAAAAATAAAAACTTTTTTACATAAAAAAAACAACCGACTTCCAAAAAAAAAACACTACAAAGTGAAAAATAACTTTAATTTCGGAAGTCGGTGTCAAAAAACGAAAATGCAGATTCAACGACACCGACTTCCAAAATTAAAGTTAATTACTTTGTTGTTTTTTTTTTGAAGTCCGTAGTTTTTTTTTTGTAAAAAAGACTTTTTATTTATAAAATAGACCCACGTTGTGAATGGAATAGAAAGAGTTCAATAAAAATACATGGTCTTTTTGATCAATAGATTTAATAAAAAAAAACTTATTGACGAATTCAAACAACCAAAAACAGCACAATTATAGTCTCTTTGCCATATTAAGTAAGTACTTGTACTTATTTCAATGAATATTTGTCACAAATTGTACGCTTACTGCTTACGAAACCGTCACACCGTCCGGCGTCCACTCGTCACTGCGGAGCATTCGAGACTGTTTGTTAACCGAGTGTAAACCGAAATCGAGGCGCGTAGGTATGATTCGCGTTCCGACCGTTTTTATGAAGATAGAATACTGTATAGATAAAAATACCGTGGCGGGCGGTGCGCGGCGGCACTGCCGCAGACACGGCATAATGTGTAAAAGGCCTTACTTACTTGACAAAGGAGAATAGGTAGACCGTACCCAGACACAAAGTTAATTGCAGCATTATGAACTATGTTGATCTTTATTGCCCTCATGGAGTAGTTTGCTTAATTAATCCTAAGACAGCATGTCTGAATTCACTTGGAGAAAAAAGTTATGTGAGGAAATTGAATTGATTTATTAAAAGGAATATTTAACCTATACTTTCAAAACTTATTGACCTGCTAATGATGGACACTTTTTGAAATTAATGATCCTCTAAAAACTTTTTGCGCTTCTAATGATGCACTTTTTTAAATTATTGAGCCTCCTTTTAACTTAATTTAAAATAGAAGATTTTAAATAACGTTTTTAATTAAAACGTTATTTAAAATCTTCTATTTTTTTCATTTTATTATTGCTGAATGGGCGGCCCGCTTTTGACCTCGATCACGCCTGATGGAAAGCGATAGATGATAAGTGATGATATGTGATGGTATTTTTTTATAGATTGGAAACAGTGGTACCACAGGAAGATCACGATTGTGAAGTTATTGATAAAAGTACATATTCATCTAAACGTGTACTAGAAGAAATCTTTAGTATACAGGTAATATTCATAATATCAGCCGCACGTTGCAGCCGTTGCAGGGCAACATCACCTTGCCACAAACACGTTGAATTTTAAAAAAGAATTGGATTTAAAATTGAATAATGGATTAATGGGATTTTAGGTGAATAGTGCTCCTGTAAGTCAATATGATATCCAGACTGAAAACCAAGAAACAGAAGGGTTAAATTATAATATCGACGGGCGCAAAGTAAAAAGAGTCATCTACAAAACAGCTACTTTTCAGGAGAGCGCATAATAGGAAAAAATGCTACCATTTTGTCAATTTTAAACCAAATTTATTGAAATTTTCATCATTGCTTCATTATTTAATAATATATCCACATGTATATTTCATTTCTTCTAATTATGTTTAAATTACGAGATATTGTAGTTGTCTTCATCTACATTGCGCTTAAAAATATGACAACTGTGTTAACTACCACTTGGTCGTTTCTACGTGGGAATTCAAATAGATCTTCTCGGTTCATAATATCGC
The DNA here is from genome assembly GCA_927399505.1 of Luperina testacea. NCBI lineage: Eukaryota > Metazoa > Arthropoda > Insecta > Lepidoptera > Noctuidae > Luperina > Luperina testacea. The sequence goes on from OV656755.1 coordinate 7,948,408, forward strand.
ATTGTCGTCTCGTTTTGCCCAAATTCACCAATAATTTACGTCTTTCCATGTCTATTGTGTTGAACCCAAACTGTTTACTAATATGATAACACTTTACACACACTTATCACTTAACAAACCAAAACAAACAAAATTCGTGCCGGCCGACGTAGAACATGTCATCTGACTGATGACGAAATATGACTGACCGCTGGTCCCCCGAGCGTCCCGCGTATAAACGGCCAGGCGGTAGTTATCCGCATCTGCATCGTGCAATTTCACAAAACAGGCGTAGTTGTCTTCTTTTACGTGACAAAAGTACCAAAAATAAGGTGATATTTGTATTTTTGTTTTTGCTATGTTGTAGAACATGATATTTTAAGTTAGTTTTTACAAAAAACCAAAAATCTCAAAATTGCAGTTGTCTTTTTTTACTTTGCTCCCGTCGATATAGAAGTAAGTTTTTCCTCAAACATATCGTTACTTACGATTAAATCTGGAGGAAAATGATATTCCAAATGATTTTATATTAAGTTCTCTGTGGCAGAGAATCTGTATTATGATTCAAGGTATTGCCGGCCATGCTCGAAGTTTACTTCATGACGTAGACAGCAACGTGGTGGAACGCTATCACAGCATCATTGCGAAATACGTAGGAGGGAAGAGAGTTAACTTTTCCTTGAAAAATTCATATCAGACGCGATGCATTGCTTCAGCAGTGTCGTTCAATGAAGAAAATGCAATGTCAAAGCTATATAAGAAAATGGCCAATAAAAGCCCAAGAGGTAAACAGAAGACGTGGAAAGAAAGAAAACATAAACAAAAAATCCTCAGTAAAAGGTACACAAAAAAGAGAGACGGCTAATTTTCAGTAAAAAAACAAAGTGATAAGGACTATGGCCAGTCATGTGAAAAGCCTGATATGCCGGTAGAAGTACTGGATAAAATAAAAAAAGATATCATGAAAAAATTAAAAAAGACGGATGAGGAGCGAGCAACGATTGAAAGAAAAACTATTTTACAAAGTGCTAATGAAGAATGGCTTGAGATGAGAAGATCTTTATTGACTGCATCCAATTTCGGTAGGGTTATAAAAAGGCGTACTAATACACCATGTGCTAATTTAGTAAAAGATATACTTTACCTAAAAAAATTGATCACGTCCAATCCATAAGCCATGGCCAACAAAATGAAAAAACCGCCCTCGCACATTTGGCTGTACAAGAACACATAATCATTAGACCCTGTGGTTTATTTATAGACCAAGAACTATGTTTCTTGGGTGCATCGCCTGATAGATTACCTAACTATAGAAGATACTGTGGTTGAAGTGAAGTGTCCTTTGACAGCCAATAAAATGGGCCTTGCAGCAGCAATTGAAAAGAAAAAGGTAAACTTCTGGCAAAAAACAAAAACAGGCGAACTAGTCATCAACAAAAAACATGCTTGGTATTATCAAGCACAAGGACAGCTACACGTGACCCAAAGAAAATATTGCCTATCCGCCGTATGGGAGAACGAAAAAGAAAAACTCAAGACGGAAATAATTCAACGAGATGATACATTTTGGAAAAGGATATGAAAGAAAAATTGTCTAAATTTTATTAGGCAAATATTGTTTAAAACCTTCCACTATAATTTTCTTTCACTCTCCATTCCTGTAGACGGACCGGAATAGTTTTTTAAACGAAAATGAAGATAAAAACGAAAATAAAGAGAAAAGCGATGGCAAAAATGAAGATAACGACAAAGAAGAACGTAAAAATTATGAAGAAAATTATTCACAACAAATGTTTGGCATTTGTTGTTACGTCTACACGTTTCTTAGATTTTAGTAAATTTTAGGAACAAAACAAAAATAATTTTATAACATGATCATGATGCATGGTGTAATATAAACGTGTAATCGTAAACCTGAAAAAAAAGCATTTAAAACTAAATGTGGTAGGTATAATGTTAACCAGAAAAATAGCTTAAAAGTACATGTGGTATAATGTAAATGTAAAAAAAACTCGTAAGTAACTACCACTTCCATATTTTTTAAATAAAAATGTTTTAAATTTGATTGAATCAGTTTTATTTCAAAATCATCCACATCCTTAATTTTCTCAAGTCACACTCAAAACAAATTAAATAATTTTTTATAAAAAAAAAACACCCGACTTCCAAAAAAAAAAACACTACAAAGCTACAACCAACGATACCGACTTCCGAAATTAAAGTTATTTTTCACTTTGTAGTGGTTTTTTTTGGAAGTCGGTTGTTTTTTTTTTGTAAAAACAGTTTTTATTTTTCACTTTTCAGTTGTCCCTACTTACCCCACACAAATTCATATAACACTACTTGCTATGTGAATATCAGCGACAGGAAGCTATTAAACACATCTGCCTACCACTTTTAAGGGTACAGGCGTGATGTTATGTTGTGTGATTGCGTAAATAATGCATACAAAAGAGTTCCGTTGTCTGTCTCCGAAACTCATCATCAGATCTTTACGAAATTTAAATGTGACCCTTTCGAAACAAACCTCTTTCGAACAAAAAAAGAATTTTGCAAATCCGTCTATTTATGATGGAGGTCGTCTATATAGGACCCGAACATAAATAAAAAAAAATAATAATAAACAAATCCGAATTGAGAACCTCCTCCTTTTTAGAAATCGGTTAATAATTTTGTTGTCATAACTACTTGTTTCCGCGTCATCTATTGGAATACTCGGGCGTAATCGTAAATCGTATGCTGTATGTTATAATTGTGATGGGCGTCGTCGTTAGATGGCGTACGCGTCGATTGTGTATATGTGTGCATGCGTTTCTCAAGGACACTTAGCTCTACTAGTCCTCTTAACCAAGTGCCATAGGCAAATGAAAAGATAGAATGTTTATTTTATAGGGCGCATATTTATTCATAAGGAAAAATGCCATGCAAGAACCCCTTCATTGTTTCTCGGTGTTATATTTTCTGACTCTTCTTGGTCTCTGTTTGGTGTCTACTCATGGTAATCTACTCTCATGGTGTGTGTAAGAGCCACCTACTTATATGTATAGGATACATAAATGTATAATTGTGTAGCGCTGTGCTATCAGATGCAGATAATAACATTACCTACCTCGTCCTTTTACAGTCTATATTTATTTTGGCGTAGTACGGCGAAGTTGGGGTGCCCTGTTTCAGAGTAGGTGCTTCAACTTACGTAATTCCTCAAGGTTGGTGGTGGTGAAAGCATAATCTGAGGCCCTTAAAATGCTCTTGTTTCTTTTCATCAAACCATACAAAAACCACACTTGGTTCTATTCAATTCTCGACTTGGAACACTTCAACTGGAAAACTGCACGTTTAAATAATTGTTGACAAGCTCGTTATTTAAAGGGCGAATTTTTTAAACAATCATTCCTTAATTACTCGCATCTCGGGTCACCGAACTTTACTATAGCGAAGAAAGTACTTGCATTGGTTGAATCATCCTGGCGGGTGCTCCCAGTAGCTTCACACCTTATACATTATACTTTAGCACCAACTAGGGCTGCTGCAGCCGAAGGCGTCGCTCAGCAAAAAAGTTACGTAATTACTCGCATGGGATCTCTCCCATGCGAGTAATTACGTAACTTTTTTGACCAAGTTAAGGTTTTTGTTTTTTTATGTAACATTTTATACTAGGTATTTTCACATTCTCAAATTCTTGTATAAATTAAATATTTTATTTGCTTTTTACAAATTTTACGTATAATACTTTAGGTATCCATGAAGAACATTATGTAAGGTGCAGATTCGGATTTTAAGGAGACTAAAAGTGGAAAATTATATAGGTATTATAATTTCCACTTTTAGTCTATCTAGTGACAATTTATTGTAGATAATATGTATTATTGTTAAGAGGAGGAACGACTGAAAAGTTTCGACGTAAAGCAGTAAATGCTCAAATTTAATTATAATGCTATACTTAATATATTTTTATATGCTTAATATATTTTATTTAAATATAAAGTTTTAATTGTAAATTATTATATTTTATAATTAAAATATAAAATTAGCAGGATTTTTTAAATTATTTCATTTAGAATAATAATACATTACAATTTCTCCTTAAAAATTGGGGTCCCAACAGACCCCATGATTTCAGTTACGTGATTTTCTTCGTGTGAGTAAGGAACCCGATTATATTATAAACCTTTATTTTATAAGTATGAAAGTAGTTTTTACCACGGGTTGTAGAATTTCTAATTCAACATCTCTTTCGTCTCTGAAAAACCTAGACCTGTGTACCTCTTAAACATTTTTATTGGTATCAAAACTTAACGTCAACCATCCAATTATTAAAAGTTAAAAATAAACCTTCGTTGCGAATTGTACAGACGCCAGCACATCAACCTACCACAATCTGTCAGATGTTCCCAATCAACTTTGAACCTTATGCTTTAGCGATAAAGTTGAAAATCTATTAAAGAAATCTGACAGATTGTGGTAGGTTGATGTGCTGGCGTCCGTACTACAGAAGTTCGAACATATCAAGTTCGATTAACAATCTGCCTTGCCTTTTCCATACTATGGGTCGGCTTTCAGTCGAACTACAGACTGCCTATCTGATCTCCACAACCCAATTACTCGATACAACGTAGCGAATACACTATAGCGGGAACCACGTAAGGTGGAGTAGCACACTAGCAAGTCCACTCAAGTTCAAATCACTGTACAATTTTTAAGCCGTAGCTTCCATTATATAGGTATATTATAAACATTCGAATTGAGAACCTCCTCCTTTTTAGAAGTCGGTTAAAAATGATGGCTTACCTACCGACGAATTCTTTCAAAGCTACTTGGTAAAATGATGGCTTATCTACCGAAAATCTTTCCTTAGTCTTCGATACGAAAGATAACAAAACAAACACATAACTCATAATAGCACGCCTGTATTTCCCTAAGGGATAGGCAATAGGTAGGTACCTCTACTACCGACACCCTACATCCACATTACGCTAGATATGAAAGGTACCTACCTAACTGGTACAAAAAAGCAGTGGTGAATTACTTCATCTGCAAATATGGTTATGTTGGCAAAGAAGAATTCAAAGAGGCGGTGTCTGAGTTCCATCAGCATTAGACGGTCCTGGGCGAACGTAAAATAATATTACGATTGGCATTAGTAGGCAAGTACCTACCCATATTGTAGAAGTTACCTAAAAAGAGTGAGTAGCATCTTCTGGACTTGCTCGTTCCATCATAGACCTCACCCACTGCTTGCCAGTTGCCACCAGGCGAGATCGAGGTCAAACAAAAAGCATAATATTACTGGACACAACATTTACTAGACAAACAATAATTTCTTACTGAGGTTTTTTGACATAATATTATTAGTCAAGTTACGACTTCTCATTATTTTACCGATCACAATTAAACCTCTCTTTAATGTAAACAAATTAGAAAGAACAGTACGCGGTTCGACATATCCAGCTATACATATCCAGTATGAGCTGACTTCTCATTGTACAAAAAGGCTATATACACTGCGAGCTCAGCTAAAACTAGAAATGTACCTATAGCTGGATAATTATGTCGTCGTGTGTACCTACCTATGCCTCGATCAGGCTCCATTTACTTCGTAAACGTAATTTGATTGGTTCTGTGCACGTAAACAACATTGCGAGTCAGCACTCTAAAAGGAAAAATACCTACATAAGTATTCCTGTGTAACATGTTACGTGTTTACAGGATTACCTGAACAAACATTTAAATGGCTACCTGGAATTCTGCGCATGTTACATAAAGTTTATTTTCATCCCAAGTTTATTTTTATTCTTCGGTAGTAATTACCCATGAATCTGCTGGTGAGCTAGTGTTAAAATATTCCACAAACAATGACGTAGGTGCATAGGTGGTGGAATTCATCAAAAGATTAACAACGGATATAGAGGCTATATCAATCAAGTCAAGAGATATCTGATACACAGCACCCGTACCTAATAGAAGAAAAATAACGGTTTTTCCAACTAGCTACATACGTTTACGTACTAGAATTATTTCAGGAGGTCAGGATCATAAGGGGTCATTTACACTTAGTCTTTTTTTTTTTTTCAGAAATCTTGAGAAACATAATGCAATGTCTAAAATATTGGAATTCTTTTATTTCAATTATTTTTATCTCCGACTGTATCACAAGTAGATAAGAACTATTGATTTTCTTAGGCGACTGTTATGCCGACTACAGAAGAGAAATAAAGGTCAGCTATTCTTGGAACACATAAAGTAACAATCATAATATAGCTTACATTGTTGACTACTAAATTCGAGCAAATCCAAAATTAACATTAGAAAATGCAGGTGTTGGGTACCGAATACATAGCGAGTGAGTAAGTATTCTGTATGAATCAGACTGTTTTCAACTAAATCATACTAGTTAGTCGTAAGTCTGCCCTCAAACCCATTTTGAAATCACAATTCTATTCCATAGATCATATTGTTTAAAATGTATGTTCACGATATGAATATCATTGTGAGCAGTGCGCGCGCGCAAGCGACCTACATCTCCTGGATCGGCGCCAGAGCATAAATACCTAGTGAGACCACCACTCGTCGTCAAGGTGACATTGTACATACGCCAAAAGACCTATTATACAGAACTTGTTAAAATGTTTATAGCGTTGTATACATTATTCTAATTAGCATAAGAGCTACATTTGCTTGCCTATTTTAGGAGTATGGTACATCTTATGGAGCGACTGCTTATGAAAATCAAGAAAGAATAGCATTTTTGCATAGTAATTAATACCTACCATAATTATAACGGGAGTACCTACTGGCAGGTTAATGAACAGCAATCGGAGTTCAACAGATTGGCACCAATATAAGTGTGAATCAATAATGCTGCATGATGGTCTTTATCGGCCATACCTTCTTCATCAGTTGCGCTAATTCGCCCAATCTACAATGCATTGGGCGAAGAATGAACCTAGACGGTACATTCCACTAGTTTAGCCATTTTCAAAAAGCTTAGCTATAATAATGCTGAGGGTTTTCTGAAATGACGTTCGCTAGGTGGCAGCACTGGCACGTCAGGTCCAGGCAGATGCTCTTTGACAGATGTCAAAGAGCCTATATTTTGTTTAGTCATGACGGAATGATGAACGAATGAATGAATCGAATGATGAACGTCATCATATATTTTGTATTGGGAGACCTCTTGTCACAGTGGTGCCAACTGGTGTCGTAAATTTTCACGAAAACCCTCATTGGAAACGCTCTTTGTAAACATATTTTAATCCTATATACAGTCGTTAACCTCTGCAGATAATTAGTCTGTTAAAAAAAGGTTCAGACATAGCTAAATATTTTTAGCTTAAGAACTACTTATTTCTCTTTGCTCTTGCTCGTTATTGGCACTTTAAATATTTGATAGTGAGTACCTAAATAGTGAAGATACCACTAGTTTATTAGACGTATTCCTTGGTTAATTGACATCCCAACATCTAAATACTATCTTGTATGTATCCTACTATAAATTTTAGCTTTTAATAATACAAGACTTTCAAAGTAAAAAAACAGTGAAAATGCTGTTCAATCATATTATGTTAGTTATCCTTCTTGTGTATTATCTTTCTTGTTTGGCACAAGCTATTTTAGCAATGTAAGTTCTATCAGGAGATTGGGCGATTCTACCCTGAAACGCAGTAGCGTTTTGATTTTGGTTGAGATTTTTAATTTGCTAGACTAAAATGACAGCTGCGATCACTCTTTTTTGTTAACATAACATTAATGTAATAATCGCAGCTGTAGTCTAGCAAATTATAAATCAGAGTTTAGTCACCAACTCAGGCTGCGGAAGACGTACCTAAATAAATAATTAATTAAAATACCAACAATGAATCGCCTTACCGCATGATGCCGCTGATAATGCGGCATTTTAAGGTGTCAACGGCAATCGGAATTGCAATCGTGGTTGAATGAAATTCTACTTTAGTCAGTGTCAATGTTAACCAAAAGTTCATTCAGTTATGTTCTATATTATAGCGTGTATATTTTGTTAAACTATATCTAGGAATTTTAGGAGCTGGCATTGTGCCATCTAATCCTCTCCATTATAGATAACTGCAGTGCCTAAAATTATAAATACGTGTTGAGGAATGAAATGTCTGAGATCAAAATATTGTCTATATCTTTTATCGTGTCCTGTCGCAGTTAATGTACAGTTTTAAAATTGTGTGAATAAAAAAAGTATTTTCAGAATATATTTGTATTAAAATAGCATCACAAATCAAGGTGAATGACATCAGAAACATATGGGTTATTCGAAATGATCTCTTTTATTTTTACTTTAAATGAAGTATTAACAGAAAAAAATATCTGGACTCTTTCCAGAAATGTACTTTACCTAAGGCAATCGTTAAAATGTTGTGAAAGAATTAAAGACTTTGTTGAATTATATGTATTCAATTTATGGAAAGGTGAAACTGCTCATGAAAAGCGTGTAGCGTACGAGTAAGCAAGACAGATTAGCTATGTTCTGTTACTGCCAACGATCAAGCCAAACGTCCTTAGCCATCGTGATAAACAGCAGCTGCGACATGCAGACAGACAAACATGCTTGCATTGAATCGCACAAGCCGGCACACACACTTGCAGTTCTTTGACTTTTAAACAGGTATTTAGTTATGTAGACTGGGGGGCTTATGGCTAAGTAATAACAGCGGCACCAGTCGATCGATCAGTTTAAGCTACGCTTGCCTCGTTTGAGCCGTGGATGGGTGACCATCTTTACATACCACCCTCTTATACCCTCTTACCTCGGAGAGCACGGTAAGCAGTTTGTCCCGGCTGTCATTCGTGACAGTCGTTACGGGTCGTCAGAAGCCCGAAAGTCTGACAAACAGTCTTACCAAGGGTAGCGTATTACCCAGTAAGTGGGTTGTGTTGTGGAGGTCAGATAGGAAGTCGCTTCATGTAAAATACTGGTACTCAGATGCATCCGGTTAGACTAGAAACCGACCCCAACATAGTTGGGAAAAGGCTAGGCAGATGATTTAGTTATGTAGACTACTAATTTTATTGTAAGCTTTATTAGTTTCTGTAAATGGATTCTGGCAAGCATATTTTCGATTTCGGATAAGGAACAAGTTTGTAGGGATTCAGTAGCAGATAGGCCGAGATTCTATGTTATGTTCCGATGACAATAAGACAGCTACATTAATCTTATAGAGATGACCTGATGCTGCAGCAACGATTATCTCTGCATCTTTTTATGGTCACTGGTATCTAACGAGTAGAGTAGTATGCACGTTGAAGAGTTTAAGCAAAACTTAATCATAATAATGACCACTAGCAGCGTCACAAGCTGTGACGCTGCTAGTAAGCTTTTTAAAAAAGTAGAAGACCTTCTAGTTTTTTAAAAAGCTTGGGGTTTTATTAGCTTCGCAACCTCGCAAGTCGAATCAGTTTATGTACACACCTACACATACACTACTGTGTTCAATTTCATTATTGTAACATACCCTTAGATTAAATTTGCTGCAGTTTGCTTTCTTACGGAAAATACTAACCCAGATTGTATTAGCTTTCTTTGGCCGGGCACTTGAGACTTATTGAACACTTATTTACTCTCTGTAATGAAGTTGTTTTTGGGTTCCAGAAAACATTTTTAACTTAAAAAGGTCAAAATATTTACAATTAAAAAACACTCAACAACTCAACAACAATTAAAAAACACAACACACACACATTTATTACAATTTTAAAATTGTACATATTTAATCTTCAGAATCATGTATTGTTTCGCAGAATGAAAATGTTCCTATCGGTGATGGTTTAAACTTTTCACACAAGCTACGTCCAGACAAAACAAGATTGAAACAGAGTTAAATTAATTTAGGTTTTTATTCCGAGGATTTGTTGCATATCTACTGACCCAAATGATAGAGGTCAGTGACTGTAGGTAGATTGTTATACGTATACGTATCAACCTACTTATTACATTCTTTCTTCTGCTCTTCTTCCACTCTTATTGGTGGCAGCCGATTTAAACAACTCATTTTAATTTAATAAGGAAAACAAAAATTTCATCACCGTAGGGTAACTAGGAACAGTCACTATAATACGGTCCTCGGTAAAAACAAGATTATTCATGACGTAGTAAAAATATTAGCCAGTTCGCTAGGTGGCAGCAGGGCTGATGACTGCCTCGGAGCCGTTTCACTTACTACCATATCATCATCACCAATTCGACTGACAAGCTTGAAGTTCATACCGTTTTCCTATAATAATGTGACTTTTTCTTTTAAGATTTGTATTCTATTTGTATTTGTATGTTGCCAGGGAGTATCGAACTTAATCAAAGGAGAACATCGTAAGTCGTACGATAATGTTCAATCCCTACCTAACAAAGAACTCTGGCTATTTTAGGAGCACTAAGTGTCATCAATATTAGGCGCTGGAGCGTGTGATTATTCTGACGGCGAGACATGGAATGTGGAATTTGATGACGTTACAGTAACCGCGCGGAGATGGTATTAAATCGACGAGATTAAGATCTGCTACGGAATAGATTGATGTATCGAGAATATCGTTGGTTATTGATAGTGTCCGGCCGAAGCTTAGGTTTCGGTGAGTTTGGGCCAAAAATCAGATTTCGGCCGCAGATTCGGTTTCGGCCAAAAAGTGGCAATCATCGGCCCGATCGAAACTGGCATATGGCGTTTGTGAGCTGCTGGTTTTGATAAAATAATAATGACTGGCAGTTAGACAGACAGCGTGGACTTCGTAATGGGGTTCCGTTTTCACCCTTTATTTGTAGAAAATCCAAAAAATAAGTGGTTACTTATAAATAGAAGTCATATAGGTTCTTAGCATACATGCTGTATGTGTTTAGTATTAGCGAGTAGGGATTTATTCGCTTTCTGGAAGATTGATACACGCTCTAAAGGCATCAGCAGATGTACCTATCTTTTCGACTGCAGTGCGTTCGTTCACATTAGCAAAATCACGTTTCAGAGTTTACTTCGATGCTGCATCGCGTTTTGGAGACTCGTTCGGTTTGGGTACGGTTTAAAAATCGTGGTTCTAACGATGTTGAAGTGTTTTTTTTTTTTTCATTAAATTGTAATTATTATATCAATTTTATGTTTTCTAATGTAATGCAATAACGGAATGGACTTTATCTGAAAAATTTATGAAATTGCATTTTTGTTATTCTTACTCGCTTCGGAAGCTCGATATTATCCATATCGAGCTTCCGAAGCGATTAAATCGCCGCCGTGTTAATTTTGCGGTGTTAAGAGTTGAATCGAGGTTCTACTAAATGCTAAACGCAAAAGCTAACATTAGCATATTTGCTATTTAAGGTAGGGCTCATTTTTCAATCGTCTAAATATAAAATTTTGACAGTTTTTCACCTAAAATAAGAAAACAGCTAATGATGGCAGAAAATGACGGCTCTCAGAAAATAATGTCATTCAATTTATTAACTTTTTCTTAACTTCACAAGTTTCGGTTTTGGCCAAAACTGAAAGATAAGCCGAAGATTCGGTTACAGTTTTGGCTGTAAATCGAGTTTAGGTCGGACACTAGCACTAATGATAATAGAACTCTAGTGTAGTTTAAAAAACCACTTCTCTGCGTTTAGGTATCTAGGTTTAGATGGGGTTTTCAACATCATAGAAAAGAGTTTAGGACTAATATAAGTATATACAATAACTAACATAGCCGTGCGAGTCACTTCGTGGTACTTGCCGGATAAACTTCCCACGGGAATTTATTACCGGGATAATAAAGACCTGGGTAAGGACATAGGTACCTTACCCAGGTCATGGCGTATCCGTACCTATGCCTTCATCCAATGCCATTTAGCCGTTAAGACATGAACAGGTAACAGACAGATTATATTTCCAATCCCTTAAATCACTTAAAAAGAGGTACCTACACAAAAATTCATCCCCCACTATTTTATCCCCTTGGGGGGATGATTTCACAAAAACTCTGAATCACGTAAATCTTTATTCCAATGCCGAATCACGTAAATCTTTATTTCTTACCACAAGTATGAACTTTCATATTCCTAACTTAAGAAATGCTGGGTTTCCCATACCAACTTTTTTGAAGCAAAATGTAGCCTATTTGCTTCCCCAAAACGCCATTTATCTCCTTGCTTTAACGAAATCAGTTCACTGGTTTAGGCGTGATACAGACAGACACAGAGTTACTTTCAAAATAATATTAGTAAGGATTTGTTGATTTAGTCAACCGAACGAGGCCGGGGTTAATTATTGGGAGTCAACAATAATAAACTATAAATCGTTTTTTTTAGATGAGTTTTCCTACTTTTAGGTAAGATTTTTAAGTTACCTAAATGTTTTCAACACACTTGCTTGTAAAGTGGCTCTTAATGAACCGCTTTTAGGTCCATATTGCAGTGTAAAAAGCACTCGTGTTTAACGCGTGCTTTTTTTTTTTTTTTTTTGTAGTGTGGCACTAGTTATAACTTTGTGCCAATGTCAGGTAAAAAGGTAGGGAAATTATTTATAAATAAAATATTACGCGGTAATGATAGGAAATTTTGTAGGGTTCAGGAAAGGAAGTAGGATACAATATGGTTATTTATAAAAATAACTAACTATATTTTTAAATCATTAGTTAAAATAAATTCAGATAATAAATTACAATATTTTACAGGATTCATTAATAAACAGGAAATACGTGTAGGAAGGGAAACGTTATGAGAAACAAGAGAACGGAGGAAGGAGGAGCGATCATGACGGGAACAGGAGAAAAATATATGATCCAATGTTTCTACATCAGCCCCACATTCACACTTATTGCTATCCAATATATGTAATTTGGCAAGGTGAAAAGAAGTACAAACATGACCCAAACGCATGCGGATTATCATACTTATGACAGGTTTTGAACATTTTATTTTATTGAACCAAGGCTTTAGAGGTATCGAGGGCTGAATTATAGAATATGTCTTTCCCTTCATCTGAGAACTTTTTCTCCATATTAAATTCCAGGATTCCTGTAGATATCGTCCGGGAAGGTTCATAATATCATGAAAGAAATTTTTATATGGAAACATGTCACCACTCCGCACTGCTTCCTTAGCCAATTGGTCAGCTTTTTCATTCCCTCGGATGCCACTATGACTTGGAATCCAAACAAAGTGTATTATGTAATCTTTTAATTTACATTCATATAACAGTTTTCTTATGTCAAAAACAATAGGGTAGAAAGGATTCATTTTAAATGTAAATTTTTCAATAGTTTGTAGCGCACTTTTTGAATCACAAAATATGAGTACCTTTTTAAGTTTTGCGATCAAAATATACTCTAGTGCCTTGAAAAGACCAAAGCATTCTCCAGTAAAGACTGAAGCTTCCGGAGGAAGTTTTATCATCTGAATAATGTTATACTGAGAATGCAATATACCAACTCCCACACAACCGGTAGAGTACTTTGATGAATCAGTAAAAATATGATGCCAATCTGACCAATTCTCAGTAACAACAGAATTAAACTTTATATTAGCTTCTATATCACATTTTTCTACACCAAGATTGTAGTGAACCACCGGCGAAATAAGTAAGGGTTCAAAACTACTGGTACTAAATAAAGATAGAGTAGGAGATCGATGTAATCGAGGTGGAATAGAATTAAATTTTCGGAAACTGTTGACTAAACACGGGGTATTTTTATGTCGCCAGTAAGATGAAGTGTGTATGAGGTTATCCAATTGTTCTAATTTGGGATGTAGTAGGTGATTAGAAAATTGCATTGATTTAAATAAAAACCTATCAGATAAATACTGCCGTCTTAGGTGTAGTGGTGGCTCTCCACATTCTACTTGCAAAGCATTTATTGGGCTCGATTTCATAGCTCCAGAGATAATCCGGAGAGCTTTGGATTGTATATTATCTAACTTTTTAAGGTCTTTTTTATTACCACCTTCCAAGAAAAATGTACCATAATCAAGAATGCTTCGGATTATGGCGTTATATAAAAGCTTAAGACTAAAGGGATGTGCCCCCCACCAAACTCCCGAAAGACACCGCATTAAATTTAATTGACGTTCACATTTATTAACTACAAAGTCAAAGTGTTGTTTACCAGAAAGTTTCTTGTCTAATATTAGTCCTAAAAACTTGACATGTTCTTTAATCGGTAAAGGTATACTATCATAAAGAACTACAGGGGGAGGGATATTCCGTTTTCTTGAAAAAACTACTACTGTACTCTTTTCAACTGAAAGGCTCAACCCATTATTATCTAACCAATGTTTTAAAAATCCAAGGGCGGCAGTCAGTGTATTACTTGCCTCCAAAATATTAGCATGAGTAAAATATATCAGTAGATCGTCAGCATATTGTAAAACATTGGCAGAACCTTGCAAAGATATTTCTAGGTCATACGAATAAATGTTATACAATAATGGGCTTAACACAGACCCCTGAGGGAGCCCTTTATAAACTGTTCTTGTAATTTTGTTATCATTAGTAATAATAGAAATATATCTAATTGACAAAAGATTTATAATAAACCTAATAAATAAACTAGGAACTTCTAGATCAATTAATTTGCGTTTAAGTACGGAAATAAGTACGTTATCATATGCGGCTGTAATGTCTAAAAATACGCCAATAACAGATTCATTATTTGAGAAGGTAATGTGTAGATCAGTAATAAATACACTTAGACTGTCAGTTGTGCTTTTACCCTTGCGAAAACCAAATTGACTTCTAGCTAGTAATTGTTTACTTTCTATATGCCATTCTAAGCGATTTTTCACTAAGTGTTCAGTGATTTTGGTAAGAACAGAAGATAACGCAATAGGACGGTACGAAGATGCATCATTTGAATTTTTATTATGTTTGAGAATAGGTATAATTTCTTGAGATCGCCAAGAGTCTGGAATATTACCGGAAATCATAACGGAGTTAATGATTTTTAAGTAATAAGATAATGTAGTGTCGCTGAGATGAGAAAAAAATGAATACGGAATTCCATCTTCTCCTGGAGCGGAATCTTTCAAGCACATTAATACTCCTTTCAATTCATAAAGCGTAAAAGGGAAATTTAGAGAAGTACAATTATTGTTATCATTAATGTTTGAACTAAGATTGGGATAAATCTGATCATACTCTGGAGTTGATGCTGGAGCTAATCTATCAAGAAAACTATCAACAAGATTTGAGGGTAACTGAGGAAAGGAAGTAACGTCATTAAAAGCTTTCCTAAACCTTTTAATACTGCGCCAGACTTCTGACGGACATGTACTAGGAGATAAAGACATACAGAATGTCCTCCACCCCTGAAGTTTCTTATCCCTAAGAAACAACCTGGTCTCATTTATTATTTCTCTAAGATAATCTAAATTTTCATCCGACATATCCTCAGAATATTTTCTTTCAACTTCCTTACGTTTAACAACTGCTTCTGAGCATGAAGAGTCCCACCACGGAGGCATGGGAATTCTATCAGAAGAAACTTTTTTGTGAGGAAAAACTTGGTCTGCTACTTCTATAATGCATAACGCTAAAGCCTTTGAACAATCATTTTCGCCACCTTGAATAATTTGAGGCAGCAGAGCAACTTTAGCATCAACTATTGTTTTAAATTTATCCCAGTCTGCATGACACAGTCTGTATGGTAACCTAGGGGGCCTTTTAGGAATAGTAGAACACTTTATAGCGGAAGATATTATCAACGGGAAGTGATCACTTCCAAGAGTAGAAGAAAAAGGAGACCAAGATAAAGAGGACGCTAGACTAGGAGAACATATGGTTAAATCCACAGCACTAACACTTTCACCTATATTAGTTCTACGAGTAGGTTCACCGGTATTTATCACGCATAGATTATGATCATCTAAAACTTCTAATAATCGAACACCCTCCCTTTTAGTTTCACCGCTTCCCCAACATTGATGGTGACAGTTGAGATCCCCCATTACTAAAAATGGTGTATGAAGAACAGAGAATATGTTGCTTAGTTCTTGTAAAGCTTGAAAAGTAGCACTTGGTATGTATATAGAAACATAAGAAATATTATCAATAATAACGCCAACAATATCAATATCGGTAAATTTGAGGAAAGAAATTCGGGAAAATGGAATATTTTTTCTGACCAGTATGGCAACACCGCCATAACCGTCACTTCTATCATTTCGTAAACAAATATAACCTGGAATTCCAAATATTTGTTTAGATTTTAACCAAGTTTCACCTAATGTTACTATACTGGGTTTAAATTTATTTATCAAATAAAATAAGTCAGTTTTTTTAGGGACTATTGACCGGCAATTCCACTGAATTATCGTATTCATTGTTAAAGTTTTTATTGACGAATAAACTACTTAAATATTCTGCGTTGTTCGGTTCTAAGTTAAGATTTTTTTTTTTTAATAACATATTAATAAGGTTTAAAACGACATCAACTATCTTTTCATAGTCATTGCTCTCCTCTTTCCTACAAGAATCATTCATCAAGGCACATCCGTTAGCCGAGGTCGGTGGCTGAAATTCACGTATGAGAGCATTGTGAGCTGCTCTATCATAACCTTGCACTGACTTAGATGGGGATCGCGGTTTTAAAAACACTGTTTTTTTATGAGAAGTTGCAGTAGAGGATTTGACGTGTTGAAAGCCATTGGAATGTGAGGTGGGATTAGGTGGAGCAGAAATAAGAATGTCAGCATAAGATTTTGAAGGGTATGACTGTGAAGAAGGAGGGTGTATTTTACTTGCTTCTGCATATGATACACAGGAATGGGCCATTGTATGTTTAATATCTTTTTGTCTCTTAAACTCAATACAAGACTTATCAGTTGCAAAGTGAAATCCTGAACAATTAATACATGATGCAGAATCCTCTTCTGTGGAACAGGATTCTCCTAAATGATTCTGACCACATTTGTAGCACCTAGGAAGGGCTGAACGGCACTGATTTTTGGTGTGACCATAACGGCAGCATCTATAACATTGAATGGTAGGATATACATATGTCTCAACCGGGAGTGCATTATAACACATATAAATTCTCTTTGGCAAAACTTGGCCATCAAAGGTGATTACTACAGTTTGGGAGGGTTTCCAAGTAGGGGATCCATCCACATGGACTTTATAATTTAGGCGCCTGATTTTCAATATTTCTCCAGTACCCATGGGAGTTGTTATATTTTCTTTAACTGCTTCAATATTCCAGTCAGATGGAATACCTCTGACCAAGCCCATACGTGTAACATTGAAGGTTGGCAAAAAAGCTTTGAATCTGTTCAAGGGCAACAAGTTACTATTTAAAAATAAATTAGCATCAAGATAGTTTGTAAAAGCTACCACACACTTGTTTCTACCAATTCTTTTAACACTGCCTGGTACAACATTTTGAAATTTATTGTTTTTAAGAAAGTTCCCAAAAGCAATGGGGTGCAGAATGGTGCCACTATTCTCCACATCAGTTATACGTTGTACATGTACTAAATAAGGTCCTACATCTGAAGTTTGATACTCCTTCCTACCTACTTTCTCATGAGTTGTCTCTGTAGTCAAAACTGTGTTCTGAGATAGAGGGATAGCAGACTGATCTATTGAGTGTTGGAGCGAAGACTGTGGGGCTGGTGCATGGGAAATCTGTTTAATACTTTCAGAAGGAATTAGAGTTTTGTTTGTTTCAGGGTTGAGATTACATATACACTCAAAGTCAAGAGTAGAAGATCCCTCAGGAATCACTACTTGTTTACTCCGTTTCGATTTATGGCAATGTTTACATACACTTCTTTGCTTATGTGATCGCCTTTTACGCAAAGCTCTTGCACTTTCAGAAGTGGGTGTGTCCGTTTCCCTTTCGCTTACAGTAGCTACAGACCCATCAGTGTCCATGCCACTAATTTCTTTTTGAGTTAAAATAGTGACATTACAACCAACAGGGGGATTTAAGCTAGGGTCAAAGCTTAAATCCCCCAAGACATCAATAGGCGGGTCACTCATACGACCCGGGACTCATACCAAACTATATTACAAATATTTACAAAAACTTACCAAGAATCAGCAAAAAAATACACAAATATGTAATAAATAAACTATAAGAAAGAAATATTTACAAATACACCTTATCTGAACCGTATGATAAATAAAATTATAATTTTAAAATTTCACCCAGAAAAAATACACCCGGTCAAATCGAAATTTCCCGCGCTTTTTGCGCGTGCTTTTTACTTTATGTTATCGCACTAGTGCGGTAACGCCACAGATAACTATTTACTAGTCGGAGATGTGCGCTTTTTTAATCTCATCAAAGAGACTTCATATCGCCTCGTCGTCCGTGTAGAATTTGTTACGTGGTAAGTTTATGAAAAAAAAATGTCTTTCGTTTATACCAAAAGGACTCCGCGGGCCATATTTCACTTTTAAGGGTTCCGTACCAAAATGGTAAAACGGAACCCTGTAAGACTGAGTCTCACCATAAGGGTTCCGTTTTACCATTTTGGTACGGAACCCTTATGGTGAGACTCAGTCTGTCTGTCACAGCTGAATATCTCAAGAACTACTAATACTATCAACTTTAAATATGGAATAGTTTTAGATGACGTTTACCCAACTATTTTGAAAATAAGAAAGAAATAAAAATACATATAGGTATGTATATTTTTTGCTACAGGGACTGAAAGGGCTCTGGAAAATTTGAAGTGGGGCTACTAGGGCATGTGGAGAGCAAAGAACGCAGTTTGCACATTCTCAAATATTTTTTCTATTTTTTAGGCCGCATGGTTTTCGATTTTTGATGAAAAATGTAAAAATAAATACCGTTTCTGAAATTATTCTATGTGATAGAAATTTATGTAAAGATTACATGAAAAATAAAACGATGTCTCTAAATAAAACACTTTTAAAAGTTAACAGTTACATTAGTTCCACTATCGGTCAAGAGATGGCGCTGACATAAAACTTAAATATTTTACAACGCAGGTGCAGTGTTAAAATTCTCTGACGAATATAGGCCTCGCCGATGAACATTTAAAAACATATGATGGTACGTAACCCTCGGTGCGCGAATCCGACTCGCTCTTGCCCGGTGTTTTTTTAAATAGTCAGACTTGTTCTTGGTCCCAAAATGAACTAAAATTTATTTACCTTAAATTGTCCGGGGTTCCTCCCGGAATCAAATGGAAAAGACCCCGACTGGCGTTCTATTATTGCGGATTCTCACTGAACTAATGTATATTTCTCTATGCCAATAGTACTTTCTAATTCCATACTAACTAAACTACAATTTGACATACGACAACTACAATTTGAACTACGAATCTACGGTCAGTCTAAACATTATTTTGTGTTTATTATATTTTTTATATAGGTTGTTTAGCGGTTTTGCCAGTGCCTTTATTTACACCTGCGCGCACATAGCTAGCGCTGCGCGCGGTAAAAAAAATCAGCGCGCCATTTTCCATAAAAGTTATTAACAATACAAGTCTGTTTTTTGAAAAAAGCGCGGGAATCGTCGAATTTGGCGGACGTGATTTTTCTTTCGGATTTTTTAAATAACGCAAAACTTTTGAGATTGGAGATAAGTTGTGTAGATTTTTGTAGATATTGATTAAGCTAGTTATTTTTATTGTCTGTGTATATAATTCTCCACATTTAGGGTAAGTTTTTTCATATTTTATTTTATTCTGCCCGATGGACAAGGAACCACCCGATCCCTCCTCCGGTAAAGTCCCCTCGGTTGGGCTTAATATAACTATTAATGACGAATCTAGTATGGATACTGATGCGTCCACAGCCAGATCGGAGCGGAAAAGGACTAGAGCTCCACGCAAAATGTGCAAACACTGCAATAAAAGAAGGAGACATGGTCACTCTTCAGGAATTAATAAAGAGGCAGATTGCCATTGCGAGAATGAATCAGTAGTAGTTCCTCTGGAAGTCACTCCACGTTCTGTGGATGGTCCCCAGACTGAGATTCGTCCCACCTCAGAACTTCCCCAGAAGGCGCCACAGGTTGCTAGGGCTTTGTACGAAGCCACAGACCTGTCGCCATATGTTGTACATATCCAAAAAAACATTGATGTAGAAAACTCTGCTCAATCATTACACCCAATTTCTTTAGGGCATTTTCTTAAAAAACGTCGTTACAATAATATTGTCAATGGTTCTTTAAAACGCATCGGTCGAAATAGGATTTCATTAAGCTTCTCTCATTACCTAGATGCAAACTTTTTTATAAATGACCCTTGTTTGGCAAAAGAGAAATTGAAGGCATTTGTTCCATCTATTAATGTGTGTCGTATGGGTATTATTAAAGGTGTACCTACCGAATGGTCTCCCGATGAAATAATGGAAAATGTGACTGTTCCCACTGGATGCGGTAAAGTTATTAAGGCAAGGCGTTTTAATTATAAAGTGCACGAACCGACCCCTGTCTGGAAACCATCTCAAACAGTCGTGCTCACCTTTGACGGTCAAATTTTACCAAAACGTGTGTTTTGTTGTTACAATTCTATGCCAGTAGAATTGTACACATTCCCAACAATTCAATGTTTTAATTGTTGTCATTTTGGTCATACAAAGGTACAATGTAGGTCGAACCCTCAGTGCTTCAAGTGTGGGGAGAAGCATTCTGCTGACACTTGTAGTATTGAAGACGAAAGTGACGGTAAATGCTGTAATTGTAGTGGCATTCATTACGCCATTAACAAAAAATGCCCAGAGTTTGAGAGACAAAAATCAATTAAGCACTATATGGCCCATAGCTGCGTATCATATGCTGAAGCGTCGCAGCTGCATCCCCCAATCTCCAAACTATATGCAGATGTGGTAACATCTGCTCCTTTACATACAAATAATAAATTTTCTTCTTCACGACCTTCGCCAATTTCACCAAACACATCAAATTTCACATCACACAGAAAAACAGTATTCCTAAAACCTCGAGATCCCCCACAAAAAGTCAAGGGGTATGACCGGGCAGCTCATCAAGAACTTATTAATAATGAAGTTTCAATGTCAGGTAATGGTGTTGCTTTACAAAATAAAACAACAACTAATAATAATGAAAGTCAAATTTTAAACTTAATTATCATGTTAATGAATACTTTATCTAAAAATAATATCATTGAACCGTCCAACGTTGCCATTATAATTGATACGCTGTCTAACTTATTTAATATTAACCATAATGGATCCAAATCTAACCAAGATTGTTCAGTGGAACAGTCGCAGCATTGTGAATAAAAAATCTGATCTGTACTATATAATAAATAAATACAATCCCTTTGCAGTCGCTCTCTGTGAGACATGGCTTAAACCGGGGTTCTCTTTTAGAATTCCTGGCTATGCTTGTCTAAGAACGGATAGAAGCGATGGGTATGGCGGTGTTGCCATGCTTATTAAAAATAACTTGTCTTTTCAGTCTTTTCCTCTTCCAAGTCTCAGTGACGATATATCTGCCATTGCTGCTATTGTAAATAAAATCTGTATAGTATGTATTTATTATTCCCGCCCTACTGTAAATATTCTTTCTGAAATTAATAACCTATTTACAGTTTTACCTAAACCATTTTTGGTAATGGGCGATTTTAATACACAGCATCAGTCTTGGGGAAGTTCTAGTTCCAATTACTATGGGGAAAAGTTATTAGAAATACTAGACTCAAACAATTTGTGCATTTTAAACACATGTCTCCCAACACGCCAAACAAATCCAGATGAGGGAATAAGTGCTCCTGATCTCTCAATCTGCACACCTGATTTAGCATCAACATTATCCTGGTCTCTTTTACCGTCTTCTCATGGTAGTGATCATTTTCCTATAATCATTTCTTTTCCAAATAAAAAACCAGATGCTTGCATTCCAATACAACCGCGCTTAAAGTACAGACTTCATAATGCAGACTGGGATAAATACAAAAATTGTGTGGAAGAAAGAATTTCTGCTTTATCTAATTCGTTACTACAAGATCCTCAGTTACTATCTAATGAAATTACAAGAATTTTAATAGAGATAGCAGATAATACTTTCCCTATTAAGAATGGTGCAACAGGCAAAATTCCTTCACCACCTTGGTGGGATGCTGAGTGCACTCAGGCCATTAAAAAAAGAAAAGAAGCTGAAAAAAATTATTGCCACACTATGACTCGTCACAATTTTGAGATTTATCAAGAAGCTGCTCGTACAACTCGTAAGCTCCTTAGGAAAAAGAAATATGAAGGTTGGCAAAGATTTTGTGCATCTATCTCTCCAGAAGTTAACGCATCTGTAGTATGGCGAAATATCAGGCGATTCAGGTCAGCATTCAGGGACACAGCATCCTCAAAACTGCCATTAGAGTTGGTCAATGAGTTCATGGATCATTTAGCTCCTCCTTCGGTCCCAGAACAGAGATCTTTAATGCATTTTCCCGATGTTCCTATTTTGGATTCCGAATTGAACTCTCTCTTCACACTAAGTGAGTTGAAAGGAGTCCTTTCACATGTTAAGGATACAGCTCCTGGTGAAGATGGTATACCATATTCATTTATAGCCAATCTGTCTGACTCTGTACTTTTAATATATTTAGATCTCATCAATATAGCTTTTATATCTGGCAACATCCCATCAAGTTGGAAGTCTCAAACAATTATCCCTATTCTGAAACCAAACAAACCTTCTTCTAAAGTTACTTCTTATCGACCAATCGCACTTTCAACAGTTCTTGTTAAAATTGTTGAACATCTCATTAAGAATCGTTTGGAGTGGTTTTTGGAAAGCAAAAACATGCTAGCAACATCACAGTTTGGTTTTAGGAAGGGTAAGAGTACGATTGACAGTCTTAGTGTGTTCACAACTGATATTCGTTTAGCCTTTTCCTCAAACAACTCTGTAATTGCTGCCTTCCTGGATATAAGCTCAGCTTATGATAATGTCCTAGTATCAGTCCTGGAACAAAAGCTGAATTTATTACAAATTCCAAAAATGCTGTCTAATTTCATAATTAATATGCTTTCAGAGAGATCTTTAAATCTAGATATTGAAGGGTGTACATTTACCCGTTTAGTATGGAAAGGTCTCCCTCAGGGTTCTGTACTTAGTCCACTTCTCTATAATATTTACACTTACGATTTAGAATCCTCTCTAAATGAGTCAGTACAAGTCCTTCAATATGCAGATGATTTACTTCTTTATTTATCTGGTCATTCTGTTGTGAATATTTGTACTTCCTTAACCTCTTCTTTATGTTTACTGAAGACATGGTTGGAAACCAATGGTCTATGCCTGTCAATTGATAAAAGCAATATAGTCTTATTTACTAGAATGCATAAGCCTCCAGCAGTTACAGTAACTTATGATAATATCTCTATGCCGGTTAAAAATCAAGTAAAATTTTTAGGCCTTATTTTGGATACACATCTTACAGGTTTACCACACTGTGATTATATAGCTGCTAAATGTGAACGAAATATCAACATAATTAGATGTCTTGCTGGTGTGTGGTGGGGAGCACATCCCTTTTCATTAAAACTACTGTACAACACCTTGATTAGAAGTGTATTGGACTATGGGACCTTTTTGCTGGAACCTGCTAATGTTGCTGGCCTTAAGAAATTGGAAAGAATTCAGTCCAAAGCACTTAGAGTAGTTTCAGGTGCAATGAAAAGCAGTCCTATTAATTGTCTTCAGGTGGAATGTGGAGACCCTCCGCTTCATTTGCGACGTCAATTTTTGGCTGATAGATTTATGGCTCGGTGTCTGCAATTTACTTATCATCCTTTGCGAAATAGACTTTCTATTCTCCCTGAAGAAGTTACTTCATCCACTTACTGGAGGCACAAGGATACTCCGTGTTTAGTTAAAAGCTTTAGAAAATACAATTTAATCGAAGCTCCTTGCCACCAATCTCAATTTCTTCCTATATATCATTGTAATTACAGTTCATTAATTATATCACCAAACATCCACTATAACCTTAACATTTACCGAGATGACGTATGTCATAACATTAACTTCAACTTCACTATGGATAGAGACTGGAAGGGTTGTCAGCTCCTGTTTACAGATGCTTCAAAGCATGGAAGAGACACATGTGTGGGAGTAGGTGTATACCACTCCCAATATAATGTCGTTCAAAAAATAAAGCTCCCGCCCGAATCATCTGTATTTACGGGAGAATGTTACGGTCTATTCAAAGCTGTCGAATATATACTTCTTATGGGCTTAAGGAATTCACTTATTTTAACTGATGCAAGGAGTGCCTTACAATCTTTGGCCAGATTTCCTTTCTATTCTCATAATTCTTTTATTATATTTGAAATACGTGAACTCCTCCACAGGTGTTCTATTAAGGGATATTCAGTGCATTTTGCGTGGATACCCTCACATTGTGGCATTTTAGGTAATGAGAGAGCAGACCAGTTAGCTAATGATGCCGTATTAAGTGGAGACGTTTTTCCGTACAAAAACAACTCCCAAGATCTGGCTGCTCTGCCCAGGGTTTATCTACAGGAATCCTGGGGTCAGCTTTGGTCGGGGCAATCAGTGAAAGGGAGATTTTATCGTAATATTCAGCCATCCATTCCTGTCAAACCTTGGTTTAGCAAGTACAAGCTAAGCAAAAAGATTTCAACAATATTAATACGTATGCGATTGGGTCATGTGTGCACTCCAGCTCATCTTGCCAGACTTGGCATTGTGCAGAACCCTGAGTGTGAATGTGGCGCTGAGGTGGGAGATCTGAACCACTTTATTTTTGCCTGCCCCCTTTATGACCACTCCTCACTTTTCCAAAGCCTTGTTTCCCTCCGAGTCCCTTTTCCCACTTCTATCTCATGTATTTTATATAATTTTAATGTAGATATTTATAAAACCATAGCACTTTTCCTTGTAAATAATGATATATCTATTTAAACGTAAATTTTAATATGTATGTACATACATAATTTATTATGTAGTTTTTGGTTTAGTATAAAGACGCTCCGAATAGGCCTTTTTGTTGGGTCAATGGTTGCGTTAAATGATTCCATTTTCTGTTGTATTGTATTTTCTTTAATAACAACTATTCTCCTTTCCGTTTCCAAATTTTCCTTTGTAATCCCTTTTATTATTTCGCGAGTTATCGATTCTTACGTTTTGCTATAATCAGTTTAAATATTGTCAGTGGCAATAAGCACGAATAGTGCAACGCCATAACAAAAAAAAAAAAAAAAAAAAGTCTGTTTTTTTTCTCGCAAGTGTGTTGAAAAACGTCGTTGAAACGCGTGTGCATTGACACATGTATCATAATGTGCTATTGTATCTGGTTGTCGTGTACGACAAAAGTTGGTATCTTAGCAGAATACAACATCGAGCAACCATCTACAGCTAAACTCCATGTTCAATCAATGTTTGTATGTAGTTAGTTCCAATAAAGTAAACATTTGTATTGATTATGTATGATGTAAACATTACCTCTCTTTTTTAATAAGCATCGCATAATGTATCGCTAGGGAAGCTACGAGGAAATATTATAACCGTGTGGTGTGTCCACCCAAGGGTGCTCATTTAATATAATTAATAGGCGTTACGTTGCTGGCTACGAGGCATTTTAATTTCACCAGCTAATGAGGATGTTAGATGCGATCATGCGATAGGAAGAAAACTCGGTAAGAAGGAAGGTGGTTTGGCAAATTAGCAATTTGTAACGTAAGGTCGAGGAGATTGGTCGTCAAACTTCTTACAGGCAGTGTGAAATTCAGAAGATAATTTGCCATTGAATATTGTACCTATTTATGGGACTGGTTGAAAACTTATCTGAGAGTCCTAAAACCAAAATGACTACATTCTAAGCATGTATTTTCAAACGTTTTCAGGTGTTGAACTATTTTGCTTTTAACCACCTAAAAAAAAAATTGTTAGTACTTTTAACGTGAAAGTGACGTTTCCATTGTTATTCTATTCTATTTTTAATTATGGCAAGTAAAGCCGATGTCGACTATTCTGCCAATGTCAAAAGTGAATTGGAAAAGGATTCCATTGTTAGTTTTAGAGAAACATGTTCTGACAAATTGACCACTTCACATTACATCTTTGCAAATCTACGCAAAACCATTCGTTACAAAGAAATACAAAATCCATAATACATTGCGTTTTTCTCAAGAATCCATTTTTTTATTTTGATCTAATTCATATCAATGGAATTATTCCATTTTACCATTAAGAAGTGTTCGTGACAAACATTAAAATAATTTTAGAGGAACGTCTCATCGGCACAACGCAAAATAGTTTGAACTAATGCCAAGGAAACGGACAATT
This sequence comes from Luperina testacea, assembly GCA_927399505.1. NCBI lineage: Eukaryota > Metazoa > Arthropoda > Insecta > Lepidoptera > Noctuidae > Luperina > Luperina testacea. Next base: position 7,974,619 of record OV656755.1, read on the forward strand.
TTCCAATGTGCTGCGATTTTAATATAGGGTGGAAGGCTTGTATTGCAGGAAACGGATGCACAGCTAGTCAAGTTTCTAGTCAATTAGCCAATTGTTCGTTCGACACATTGCGATTCCCATGAATAACCGAAAATAGCAAGAGTAAAATATGTAGGTTAGGTACTCTTACAAAATATTTCATCATCGTTACATACCTAAACTCGTACATTCGGTTACGTGTATTTTCAGTTTGTTTTGAAAAATAACGCTTGTATTATGCGCATATAATAGAACAGAGCGGTAACAGAAGTTACAGGGCTTTGTAACTGCTGCAGTGCGATTCTGTAACCATCTCACCGTGAAAACTTAGGTGAAGTGAGCGTGGAGTGAACTGTCAGTGTCATCTTACCAGATACTAGGGATTGACCAAGCATACATTTACAATCATAAAAGAGATTTTAATAATATTTTTTTAGCCTAATCCTATTGATATTTTTATATTTAATAATTCAAAGCTAGTATTTTAGTGGTCAAAACATTAATATTTTGTGGGGTTTTACTTAGTGCATGTCGCACAGACTGCGGCCCCGCATGTAAATTACACGAATGTGCGTCAATGAGCAATTGTAGATCGAGTCTAGTAAAGACTGCGACGATGTTCAGCGTTGTTATTAACCCAAAACTATTGAATTAGAAGAGATAACCGAGTGTGTCAAGTCATCGAGTGCTAACGGATGCCTAGTTGACGGACCATAGAATGTAATCCCACGTAGTTTGTGTGGCGTGATCACTTCACCCGATTCACGACACTAATTGTCGTAAATCGGGTGAAGTGAAGGTGAAGTGATAAGATCACGCCGCGCTTGCGCGTTAATCACTGTCGTTATCACATTGCAGATTGCGTGATCACTTCACCTTCCCTTCACCCGATTCACGACATTTAATGTCGTGAATCGGGTGGAGTGAAGGTGAAGTGATAAGATCACGCCGCGCTTGCGCGTTAGTCACTCATCACATTAGAGATTTGTTTTTACATATTTAACTTGTAAGGCGTCATGTATAAGAACATTAGGAAATTATGGTAATAATATTAATAATTAATATAATACACCATGGCGACCCTGCCTTAGAGTCTGCCAAGGGGCAGATTAAGCAAAGTTTTCGTTGAGCGATTTTCAAAATGTGTAACTCTAAAGTAGAAAAAGACGAGGTATTCGTCAATCAAAACGCGGCTGGTGGAGGTGTTGTTGACGCCGAGGTGGTGTTGCCATGGTTACGAGATTCGAGTGGAGTGATATATGGTACATTCCGAATTGCACTGTAATCGACTACAGCGTGCTTACACCTTGACCCCAATTATTCTGCTGTATGGTATTTATCTATTATTCCCCGCATAATCTTACCACGCCGTACGGTTGTCAAGCGTGGTATTTTGACAGTTCAAACCGGTTTCGGTCATTGTGTCATAGAGAATACGTTTTCGCAAATTATTTATGTGAGCGCTGTGTGCGATGATGACTTAATTCGGAATGAGCCATATTTCACGCCGCGCAAGCGCGTTAGGCGCTGGCGCTGTCTGGCTATATAAGGACTTACTAGTCTAGGGAAAAAAGAAAAAAAAAACAAGGTTGAGATTCTGACTGCGCTTCTGTTTTGCAATTTTATTGTAAGTATAACCCCACAAAATATTAATGTTTTGACCACTTAAATACTAGCTTTGAATTATATAAAAATATCAATAGGATTAGCATTAAAAAATATTATTAAAATCGATTATGATTGTAAATGTTTGCTTGGTCAATCCCTAGCATCAGTAGGATGACACTGACAGCTCACTCCACGCAAGTATTCACGGTGAGATTTTTACAGAATCGACATGCTGTTCTTTGAAATCAGATATTGGTTTTTCATGATCGGGTTCATTTTAAATAAAAAATATAGTCTGAAATGTTTTGTTTTGTTTGTAGAATCTGTGGGATTTGGAACTTTATTTATGAAGCCTTTATAGCCCGTAAATGTTCAATGCTGGCTGCTGGAATTTGGCTTTTTGCCGCCTCCACATTTCGCCAATTACGACTTATAACTCAGATTCTGATGGGATGCAATAAACTTCACGATTAAAGGTGATCGTAATCCTTATAATATTATTAGTGTAAATTGTGCAGATGTTGCTGTTCAATTTCCACTTCTAATAACTCACATTCTTCTTCTATACATATTATGTATTTTATTTTAAAAGACTGCAACCGTAGGTACCTAGGTGAGGCTTTACCATAACAATGTTGAATGTTGATGCTCCAAAATTTTTGCTCATCTGGCCCTAATTTTAATAGAGCTTAGAACACTAAACATAGGTACCTACTAGATTCTAAACTTGAAAGTTTCTGGAATGTTCTATTACATCATTCCGCGCTACAACTTGGACGCAGCTCAGAACGCGTTTCTAGGCATCGTCAAGGATATTCTTTTTCTATAGCCATAAACAACTTCACACGAATGCATTATTATTTCAGTGGTGGTGAATAAAATGGCCGAGGTCACGCCGCGGCGGGCGGCCGCTCCCGGACTTCAGCTTCATACAGCTTACCTAGATATGTATCTACTATTTAGTTATATGATATGTTATATTTTTTACTCAAGCACGGATAAAGTTTGCATCAAACTTCTAAAAAGAGACGAGGTTATGAATGCTTGGGAATTGTTATTTTCACTTTTCTATAAGCATGTTATTGTTTGATGGTTCAACCTCGAAAATCAGAAACTGCACAGTTATCGGCAACAAAATAGATGAATTAATTCAGCAGTTTATGAGGCATGTGGGTATTTTGTACAATTTTGTGTGTTGTTTGAACTGGAAACGCCTTCGCCTAATAAGTATGGAGTACGTGATAATAAGGGGCGTAAACTCAGCAACGACCATCACCTCACCAAGGACTCCCATAATGCTATAATCACAACAAACAACACAAACAAACATCCAAACAAACGATCCTGTTTGGATAATGCTATAATCACTACCTTCTAGTGCAAGATCCTCCTTTGGAGCATTCGTGTGTGTATTTTGAGACACGATGATTAGCTTCCCTGATCTGCGAGGTGACTTCCGTGGCTATATTGACACGCACTGCTCTCGTAACGGAACATTCGATGCAGTTACGTGTTGCCTATTAGACAATCGTCGCGATTCTAGTTCTCTGATCGAGACTGACGACAGATAGATACTTATATAGATATCGAATATTATGCATTATTGTACACTGAAACGTTGATGGTTATTGACAGTAGGTATTGACTACCTAAAAGGAAAATGCTATAACGTTTGAAAACCTTCAGCTTTGAGAATACAAATTATTTCCATCAAAACTAAATAAACGGCTTGATTTCTAAACATATTGTCGGCTTTTTTGACAGACACGACTAATAATGTATCTGCAAAATGTGCTTTGCTGCCGTGTATACCTTATCGGTTTTCACTTTTCCGTAATAAGCGAGGTTGTTACCAGCTACATATTTACATTCCTGCGTTGAGCGAAAACAATGTTTCCATGAAGTACCTACCAAAGTATTTCGTTACAAATACGTGATATTAGTGTAACTACACTGGTTCCAGTAGTCTGTTGCTAAAGAAAAACCTTGTTCCAGTAGGTATGGGATTTCAAAAACTTTTAGAATAAATAAAGAATCTTTAAATCCAAAATAAAATATACAAATATTTAATTGATAGCCCAAATAGCACAGAACTGGTGCCCTGAGACAGTGAGTAAGGGTCGCGGCAGACCATGTAGGAGTTGGCGAGACGAGTTGGATAGGTTCCGTCAAAACTGGAAGGAGGATGCGCGGGCTCGCGTAAGATGGAAGAAATGGAAGGAGGCCTTAGCCCAGAAGTGGGACAGCGTAGGCTAGTAAAAAAACACAAATTCAAGAGTCGGAACCACTGGAATAGCCGGTGATCGTGGCTCTCCATCAAGGTTCATACATACATAGCGAATACAGATCCGTTGGTAAGGGACCGCCTATGGAGAAGATGGGTTGGATATGTTATACGGAAGATCCATGTTCACAATATTAAGGGACTTGTCGATAAACAGTTTTGTTTATCTCTACCGTCTTGTCGGTGACTTCAGAGTGTAAGCCATAGCTATTGTCAACAACTACCCACTGTGTACAACTCTTTGTTAACGAATCAGACCAAAGTCATAACAGTTCAAGTCCATAACACTGGCCGGGCAAAATGGCGTTGTAATGTAACCATTTTTGTAATTTACGTGGTTTAAATCACGTTCGGCTCAGGCGGCTGTGTCGTTTTAATTACTAGTGACTGTCACACGTCATCCCAATAATTATCTGTGACAGTCATTGCGGTCAGGATCGAAATAATTTCTGGCAAGTGACGTGTTTCATCGATGATTTCGATCGATAAGTTTCTCTGTGCTCGTGTTTATGTCGTAGTTTCACTGTTTGGTTAGTCGTTAATATCTTTGTAATTGTATGTAGAACTGTGCTAGCGGCCTATACCTAAAGCTTCATCATCATCAGTCTATAACAGTCCATTGTTTTTGGTAAACTTAGGCCTCCTCACACACGGTCTTTGAATGCTTATGATGAAAAATTCATCGAAACTATGTAGCTACGAGTACGTGGGGCATACAGGCATACTGAAAGTTTCTGGATCTGGCCACTTAGGTACAATAAAATAATGAAAAAACAATTATTACGGAATTCGAAAATGGAACTCTTTGGGAACGTGTTACTTTTTTAATTTGCGAGACTGTAATTTATTTGTGTTTTCATTGTGACGTCTTTTCAAAAATTGTGTGGCGCTATCAAAATGAATTTAACTCGTGAACATTTTCGTTCAATGAGTTTTTATGATTTTCTTTGTGGCTTAAGTCAACAAGAGAGTTCCCAGATACTTAAATTGGTGATGAAGCACCATGTCGCAGCTCTGTGTATTCGTGGTTTGGAGAATTTAGACGTGGGGACGTGATCATCTCCATGACAAGGTACTTGAAGGTCGGCCGGCGACTGCGGTTACAGAGTCTAATATTGACACCGTACGCTAACTTATTGAAAAAGCAAATTCGTGCTTTGTTAGGCGTTGGAATGAGCCAAGTGCAAAAAATTTTACATGTGCATCTGAAGGTTCCGAAGCTTTGCACTCGATGGATACCGTATGACTGAACGGAGGACCAAAAACGACTGCGTGTCCACTGGTGCCGTAAAATGATAAAAATGTTTAACGGAGGACAGTCTTTGGCTATCTATAATATCGTGACAGGTGTCGAAACCTACACTACCGAAATCTACCTACCTACTGCTGCGACCTACTGCTTTGAACCGGAAATAAAAAGCCAGTCGACAGAGTGGGTCTTTCCTTTTGAAGATTTGCCGACGAAAGTTAAGAAAAGTTTTTGGCAAATCAGGACATTACACTACAGTATCGCTTGAAGGACAGTGACTGCAGATTGGTACGTTAACACTTGTTTGCCCAGAGTCTTAGAAAAGGTTCTCGAAAAGCGTCCTCGAAGCAATGTCCTCGTTCACCACGATAACGCATCCTCATATTCCGCTAAGGTAACAGAAGCCAATAGGCTTCTGTTACCTTAACGGAATATGAAGCCTTCAAATATGAAGGCTTCAAATGTAGTACTGATGACGCATCCGCCTCACAGCCCGGACCTCGCACCTTGCGACTTCTTTTTGTTTCCAAAAATTAAAGACAAACTTAGAGGAACACGTTTTACGAGCCCTGAATCGTTGGTGAATGCGTTCCATGAAGCCACTGAAGAGGTCCCTAAGGAAGACTGGTCCAACTGCTTTGTACAGTGGTTTCAGCAAATGCAAAAATGCATTAATTACGAGGGAATATACTTTGAAAAACAATAAATGTCTCGTAAGTCTTATATCTAGTCTTATTTATCAGAATCCAGAGACTTTCAGTATGCCCGAAGTACCTATGATTGCTACCAAAAACCATTTACTACCTACTCGAAAGTTAATGAGTGCACACATTCTTCTAATAAAGGGAGATTTGGGGATTGTGACATTTTTGTACATTCCCATATTTTAAAAAAACTGGTCGTTACTAATGATATCACATCTGCAAAAGTCAATCATTCTTACGTTTCAGGTGACACAATATTCGCAAAAACTGTTTCATTAGTTTACGAGAACAAATACAAAAATAAATCAGTTGATTTTGGCAGAATCGCAGGATTTTTGCATAGATACCTACAAGTGATGAAGCTTCATAAAACTAAAAGAAAAATCATCACATTGAATAAATAGACGAGGTCGAATAATTCATCTTTACAGTGTAAAATTAAAGGTGTGTGTGATAATTGGAAAGATCAGGTATACGTGTGTGATGTTTGGCAGCTTTCATTAGTAGGTGGTCGATATTCTGGTCGAAAAACAAAAAAACAACGTCGAGTCGCCCACGAGCGCGGTCTCGCTGCTGACTACAGCCTGATGGCATTCAATGAGTAACCCTTTGCGCAATACAGGTGACCTTATTTTAAACACTTGGAATGTGTATTCCAAATCGTCTGGTACATTTTAAATTGTATCGGTATTCTAAAGCGATCTCTGTTAAGGGATATATTGCTGACAACGTATGCCAACACTTTGCCGAATTAACAAGAAAACGTAGACAGATTTGTAAATATTGACTACCTATAATGGTGTGCAGTCCATTTACTTTCCCTGATGCAAAACGGCGATATTGCACGTAGAAGGAATAATGGTCACCGTTCCTTCGTTTCTCTTGATGAATGCACTGATTGAAATTACCACCCACCCACTACTGTCTACAACACACCTACCTGAACACATAAAATCAATGGAAAAATAAAAAGAACATTTTCATGAAAAATGCGAGTGAAATACGATGCGATCTCGTGAATCCGAAGTGGGTTTAATATAGCCGTGCTCTTATTAATACGCGGCTCACCTAGAAACAAGCGGCATCGCATAATTCCCGTGTCTACCTGTGCAACCCGAGAGCCGACACTCACTCCGAAATAGCGCGCTCACACGAAAAACATTTCCAGTGATCTGGTATTGTGATTTAATCACTCATTTTTTGCATACTATATGTTGGATAGCTCTCATCCCAGCCAAGTCATTGTTAGTAGTTTATGACAATATAAATCTAAACATAGAACAATGATCATCATTACACGCTGAAACATAAGACACTGGATTCTAGCCAAGTGTCTCGTCATAAATTAGCGAATAGCTAATCGAGTTGTATCAAATCGATTACGGTAAGTCTGTCTACGTGGCATTGAAGATACACGATGATTCGATCAAGCGGCTCGCGGCTTGTAAACAAACCCGAACATGAGTCGCATCAAGTCGCTTGTGCATTCGTCTCTTACTTATTTTAGACATGCGTGTGTCATGCAAGTGACAAATATTGTATGTTTACACGAGGGTTTCATAGCATTTATCCATAGATAAACATATATTATCATCATCATTTCAGCCGAAAGACGTCCACTGCTGGACATACATATATACTCGTACGTTAATCTAATTAGGTAGGTACGTATATAAATTCAATCATCTGCCTAGCCTTTTCCCAACTACGTTTGGGTCGGCTTCCAGTGTAACCGGATGCAGCTGAATACCAGTATTTTACATGGAGTGACTGCCTATCTGACCTCCACAAGTCAGTTACTGGGTAATACGATACCCCTTGGTAAGACTGGTTGTCAGACTTTCGGGCTCCTGACTACCCGTAACGACTGTCAAAGATCCACGAATGACAGCCGGGACTAACGGCTTAAGAGGCTTACATGACCTTTTGTTTTTTTCAAGATGGGAAATCATCGAATGACCCCTCCCGCTCTTTGGGTGGAGCGGAAGGGAGTGTCAGACTCTTACTGCCTAAAACCCGCCCGTGTTCCTTCCTTAGCCCTTTATGTTCCGGGCTAGCGGTAAACCTTTCGGACAATCCCGCTGAAGGCTTACATGACCTAAAGCGCGGTCACAGAAAAGAAAGAGAAGCGCGATGACACAACCCTGGTAATTTATTGCAAAATATGAAACAATTATTAATTACAAAAAATCAATTGTTTGGACGAAAAAATTAAAACAACAGTTTTAGTATGTTGCTTGTAGAATAATCTGACAAAAAATCAGAATGATTAGTATGGTTTTTATTGTAAAAAGAAAGTTTTTAGAGGTATCTTCATGATTTTTTTCTATCGTATTAAATTAGTTGTATTATGTTTTCAACACACTATCTACCTAGCATTATATCCTGAAGAATATCATATATTAAGCCCCTTAACGCGTGCTTTCTGAGGCACGGAGGGGTCACGATATGTAAAGATGGTCACCCATCCACAGACCAACCGCGGCAAGCGTAGCTTAACCTGATCGATCGACCTGTGCGGCTGTTATTATTTAGCCACGGGCCAATTCAATATTTAATTAAATATCCATTAGATACAATCTCGGTATACAGTACCATCATTCTCTTGCCCTTATCCCAATGTATTTGCGGTTGACAGAACATAGGTATTCTTTTTCCATACTCCTCTCTATTAGTCGTCTTAAATATTGGTTGTAGGTTGGCTCACTCCTTAGTGTTGAATTCATAAGGAATTTACAATACGAACATTGAGGGGTTTGATTAATATTCCTCTCATCCTGTCAAACAGATTCATACCTCAATCCTTCTTCTCGCATATCTCGATTTTACGCATAAACCTCTTCTTTTTTTACGTCGGTTAAAAAGACCGTTACCAAAGAGCGCTCAAAATGCTTGAAGTTTTACATGTTAGTAAGCAAGTACACAACGATAAGTTAATGTATATGCGTATTGAAGTAACAGGTCCGCATAAACTTGCAGCGGTCGCTTGAGCCAGTAATAACTGCACACCCTCTTCCCCTGCACTGCGCATGTCCTCTCCCCCCTGCGGTCGCCCGACAGCTGACTCCTGCATTTCAGCCCGAAATAAACCCGTAAATATGCGTCAGAGCATGACTGATCTCGAGATTACTTATGAGAATAACTCGGTGCACTTACAGCGACATTCTGTCCGATGAATCAATTTAAGTAGATTTCAACGCAGATTTCTTTTTTCAATGACACATTATGTTATTCATATTGGTGACACTGACAAACAAATTGTTGTGTGCGTTTGCATGATTTGCACTAACAGAAATAGAATCATTATGTACATTAGAGAGATGTGAATAAGCTCACCGAAATGGGATTTTGTGGTACCTACTTGGGCTTTAGGAGTGCAACTGGTTATTAAAGCTTAGTAAGGAAAACATTTACAGAATATTAGCTAAACCTTCATTGCAACTAAGTAAATTATGTGCACACGTATGTTTCTATTTGGGACCTGCTTGCAGGTTCTTCCTAATGTAAAAATACACATTTCGCTTCGCATTGATTACCGGCTCATCACGAACCTATATTGAATAAAAACTGGGTTCAGCCTGAATGTGTTGCTTTAGAGCTGCATTTATTTTCAGAGTTGCGTTCAAATGTTGTTCAAGTACCGACGCTTGAGATTATTGCGAACTGAGAGCGGAGAATATTGGATGGTTTAAGTAGTAGTATCCAACTAACGAAGTTTTTATTTTTTTACCATTCCCCTACTAACAACTGACTAGGTCAGTTATTAGTAGGGAAACGAAAAAAAAAAAATGAAAACTTCAGCAACAATTAAACATTTCTAAGCAATAAGATACAGTTAGTTCACCGTTCATACATTATTACAAGCTAAAATTATATTAGACTTCTTCACAGATCGCTACAGTAAACAGTTACTTAGTCAAAAACTAACCGCTAGTACTATGTAGGAAGGTAGGTACTTTGCAAACCGATACATCTCATTCACATAGGTACGGGTGTTTGAAAATTTCGTAAATACAGTTTTTGTTATTATTTGTTCCTTGTTTTTTCTACAAATAAAGCATCCACGTGGTTCAAATTCCTTTCCCAGAATATAGTTTTGTCAGTAAAGTGTTAATAACCTGTTTTATTTCAGGAATTTTAGTTTTAGATTGTAAAAAAGTTCATTCATACCGCCGTATGTTTCTTCGTGAAAGTCGCACATCGCCCCAGATGGGGTCGATGTCAATTAATTAATTTAACTGCCCCCGCACAGCACCTTTAAATATCTCAATGCTGGCACACGTTTTCGCCTGAAATGGAATCCATACTAATGTTATAAATTCGAAAGTAACTCTGTCTGTCTGTAGGTATGTTACCTTTTCACGCCTAAACGACTGAACGGATTTCGATAAAATTTGGCAGAGATAGATTGCATCCCGGGTAAGGACTTAGGATAGTTTTCTTCGACATACCTCGCGGGCGAAGCCGCGGGCGGAAGCTAGTACTTAATAAAAATAAACAATAATACATGTGTCATCTGTTTCAGAAATAAACGCCAGGTTACATACACACTGTTGCACATTCATCGCTGTCACTACAAACCCTTTCATCGGTTGAGTTTGACCACACGAGAGAAGTACGAACGTGAATGGCGGTTGACAGTTTGTGGTTTCTTTTGTGCTCAGAGGGCCTAGCACAACGAAAATACGACTATCCTATAGCAATTTGGTTATATTTTTGAGACATGCACCACAAGTATCACATAACCCATAATTTGTACATACCTATTACGAGTTTTTTCAATAATAAAATGCCTCGAATTCACGTAAAGTTTATTCTGCGCTTTAATCGGTAACTACTTGTTCCGGAATTGATTATACGGTGTCAAAGTCTTATCTATACTTATAATAAATCTGTAGAAGTGAAAATTCTGTACATTGAAAATATCAAAAAAATAAATGGCAGGGGGTGTTACTATACCGACACCGAACCCAAAAATGTGATTAAAAAAATTTTTGTCTGTCTGTCTGTCTGTTTGTTCAGGCATCACGCAAAAACTACCGGTTAGATTACGATGAAACTTGGTATAATTATTCTTTAATATCCTGGGCACCACACTGGGTACTTTTTATCCCGGAAAAATATATACAACAAAAAACAAACTTAATTTTGCGGTTCGATCCCTAGACCAGATTACTGTACCAACCGCAAATAATAAGTTTGTCGTAGGTTACGTCACCCGCAGTGGAGTTCACTAAGGGGCGCTGCACACGGCTAAGATACTATAATATTTTATCTTAAGATACAATATCGCTCGCCATACAATTCAATGGACTATCACACACGACGAAGATAATAAATAATATTTCATATTTTCGTATCTTAAGATGAATTTGTAAATACTAATAATAAAGCAGAAGAGTTTGTTTGTCTGAACGCGCTAATCGGTCGGATTTTTCTCGGAGTCGATTTAAAAAAATATTTTTACATTTGCTAGCCTAATTCTTGAGGAAGGCTATGTAACATCACGCTATAACCCTTAGGAGCCGAGCAAAAAGAATAAAAGTCAGAAAGATCGCTAAGCGAAAACGAAGTGACAGCGCGGGCAGGCGATGCGATGCGATGCGACGGCGTGGGTCGGAAACAAGAAATTTCACGCGGACGAAGTCGCGGGCAGAAGCTAGTTAGTATTAAAGTCAAAATATTTTTTTTATTACATACCTATTATATTAAAGTAACAGTTACCTAGATTTGCTTACGTTACCCTTAGTACATCGACATTGAATTAGATACGTTTCCGAAGATATTGTCATGATGAAAAAGAAAAGAAAAACTTTCTCAAACATGTAATTAGATAATATGATATATAGTAAAAATAGGTATAGATTGTAGAAAACATGTAACTAATTCTGTCCAACTGCTCGATTGTAGAAAACACGAAAATTCAAGTGGAAAATTTTCGTTAATCGACATTGGGCATTTGTTTTTTTTTTTGCGTTGTGGATCGTGATCTATAACTGCGATGACAGTATATAACGTATATTTCAATGTAATTTTTAACCTGTCTTTATTATAATATGATAAAATTATCATCATCATAAGACTTACACAAATACACACCATCAAAACTAGCTCGGAAGTTGTCGTTGAGATCTTTTGTATCAGGTTACAGCAACATCACCAAAACTGAGCATGAACTTTCATTATTCAAAGTCAACCTAACGTCTACGTAACGTATATGTGAATAACGTATAGGTTAATAGATACAGGCTGAAAAGTGATTAGGGACAGCAGGAGGGGTTGATAGTAACCTCATCCAAATGCACCAGTCCGTATATAAACGACCTAGTTATGCCGTTTCAGAAGCACAGACGTAGGATAGGTAGGTACTATGACAATAATGTTACTTGCAGACTCGCAGTTACGTGTTAACAATCTTAGTTATGCAGACGACAAAACCATGTCTTTGTTAAGATATTAGGGGACTAGAGGTATTATAAGATAGCTAGAGTTCTATTAAGTATGTATAACATAAAAAAAATCGCGTCATGTGTTGCTAGTTAGATTTTACTTTGATAACGTAAGTTGTAAGCTGACGTAAGTGAAAAATCATAAACTCTATCCAGTAATGCTATTCTGTAAAAAGATCACCGTGTTAACTTAGGTGAAGTGAGCTTAAAATGAGCTGTCAATAGTGTCAATCCCTAGCATCAAGTTGAATGACAACTCACTTTAAACTCACTTCACCTAAGTTATCACGGTGATCTTTTTACAGAATAGCACCGCAGTAAATTGATGAGTAAATGAGTCATGAGTGCTTATTTGAACAGGGTGGCATGGTGAGGTAATACTTTGGTAATATTTACTATGAAACCTGAGAAAGGATGTATATACCTACATGGCTAGACATTCCTTATTACATAGCAATTAAGCGCAGAGTGGACTGTCACCGCCGCTACTACATCAGATAAACAGTAAAACTATTCCAATTCAAATGATAAATTCATTACAGCCTGTGTAAATTTTCACAGCTACATGACAGCGTAGGAAAAGCGATGCCACGGATTTAAATGTTTTCAGAACCGAGGTCAGGGAATGAAAACAGCGCTGTTTGCCGCTGCAGCGGCGGCGGCGGGCGGTTACAGCGCGAGGCTTGACCGCGTCGCCACATTGTTTGCATTGCGCCGTTGATCGATCGACTGGAGGATGCTACCGTATACAAACTATGATGTTTATATGTAGGTAAGTATGTACGTAGAGGATAGCCATTTAATTATTTTTTTTTTTTATTTGAAATGGGTTTGCTCTTGACTCTAGTCTAGGTCAGAGATGACAGAGACAAAGTCTACGATGGAGTGAGCTCACCCAGTTAATTTCGCCTAAGGGAGATATATATTTTGTACATACATCCACCGACATTAACTATTTCATTAATATTCAGGTTAGAGTGGCTCTGAAGCAGTTTTAAAACTAAAACCGAATGACGATATTCAGCGTCGTTTTCCAGCGCAGCCTGTGCAGTTATCTTATTTCTACATTTTGAGGAAACCTAGAGAATCATTGTAACTTGTTTGCAATACACGTTTAAGGTCATAAGAATATCAAAAACCAACAATATTAGTTTTTGATCTTCGTCCGTGATATACTTATTTCAGGTATTCTCCAGCCCGCCCGCACCTCTAGGAGACACCATCTTCCGCATATTGTTATTAGACATCTGTAAAAAACATCTTAATTTATCGTATTCTTGGAGTAACACCCCAGCCAGACTATCTCCCCCGCAAAAAAATAAGGCTTTCGACTGTACAAAAGAGATGGCCAGACCTATAAAAAAATGGATCAACATGCCTTACACGTTTTTAGGTCAGAATACGGGAAAAGTTAATTAGTTCACAGTAAAAGTACAAATGCAATTTTTTTTTAATCTTTTTGGGACCACATGCCTGGTCACTCAGAAAGTATTACGAAAATAAGTTTTTATGTATGAGAGACTGATCTATTTTGAAAATACATAATTATTATTTGTAAGTAAAAATAGGTATGTTCCACTTTCAAAATTTCTCTCCACATTGTTTGCGAGGTAATTTCAATGATCGTGTCTCATTAATAAATGGATCTGCGCCGGGAACTTTTCGCGCTATGTTTTTTTACACAGATGCGAATCCGGACGAATCGTACGATAGACTTCTAATGGCATTCATGGATGAAGGCCCTTCTGGCAACCATGTATCGTTGGTATAACGAATTCAAGCGCGGTTGGCTAACTTTGGAGGATGAAGAAAGAAATGGTCGCCCTTTGACAGCTGTTACGGAAGAAAACGTGCTAGCAGTGAAAAATTTAATCCAAGACAATAGGCTAGTTACGTATCAAGAGATTCACTACATACTGCAGGTTGGATCGGGAAGCCTTCACGAAATTCTACACGTGCATCTACGCGTGAGGAGGATAGTTTCACGCTGGGTGCCGCACAACCTCACCGATGCTCAGAAGCAGGCCGGGGTGGAATGGTGCCGTAATATGATAAACAAATTTTAATCATGCTCGTCTCGGCGTGTTTACGACATCATTACAGGTGATGAGTCTTGGATTTATCAATACGATCCAGAAACCAAGCGCCAGTTGACGGTTTGGGTGTTTCAAAACGAATCAACGCCTACAAAAGTGAAGCGATCTAGAAGCGGGGGGAAGATTTTGATGGCGAGCTTTTTCAATTTGACTGGCTACTTGGCGTCAATTCCTTTACGGAACCAAAGAAGCATCAATGCTGAATAGTATACTACGAAATGCTTGTCAGAAAATTTCTCTGTTGTGAGCAATAAGCGAAAACACAAGGCTCTGCGGGCTACTGCTCCACCAGTCGCATTTTTTTTTATTGGCCCCCTCATCTTTTTTACCTCTCGCTAGGAGATGCGCTGTGTAAGTATCTCTAAAAGCTTATGGGTAACCCTTTCACGCATAAGATTGAGAAAGAGTTGATGTCTACTCATAGACAGATAGAAACTTAAAGCAACACCCAATAACATCCAGTTTACTAGGACCCCTCAAATACCAAATATGGCCATCGTCAACACGACTTACAGACGTCAGCCAGCACATCAAGCTACCCGAAACTGTAAAATTTTCCTAATCAACTTTGAACTTACTTTAGCCATAAATTTGAAAATCTATTAAAGAAATTTGACAGATTGTAGTAGCTTGATGTGCTGGCGTCTGTACATACTGAAACTACCAATATTGCGTTTACTAGATAACTTGTTTACTTAAAGCTTCTCGGTTGAGTGGATTCTATCGAAATCACATTTCATCGAAATTGCTGCAGCGGCGGCGGCAGTCGGCAGGTGCTCACACCACCAATCTATTAAGGCTTAA
This sequence comes from Luperina testacea, assembly GCA_927399505.1. Lineage (NCBI taxonomy): Eukaryota > Metazoa > Arthropoda > Insecta > Lepidoptera > Noctuidae > Luperina > Luperina testacea. Next base: position 7,989,831 of record OV656755.1, read on the forward strand.
CTATATTAGCCACAGAATATTAGCTTACCTGCAACAACTACCCCGATAATTGAGCACAGGACCGTAGCATCCCATGCCCTGTCAATTAGCGACGAGTATCGCCCCGTCCAGCAGCATGTTTACATGGAAGGCAAATAAACTTTATAATATGCCAACGTGTAACCTCGAAGAGGAATTTTAAAATGTAAAATCATTTTTAGGACTTATATATTATAGGGAAAACTGAAACTGAAAATTACTGTCACCGAGTCACAAATTTTGTAAGTATATAGAATAAATAAATATAGCAGAAAACAAAGCACATCGCATGGAAACTGTTCACTTAGAATTTTCAATATCTCTATTGCAGCAAGTCAAAATATATAGAGGAGATTCATCTTACAGCGCGGAATTCAATGTTTTAAAATTTTTAAAACAATAGATTGTGGAGATATTAAAATAACTGCCGAACAGTTTCGCCAGGCAATGCATAACACATGTTGTTTTCAAGAATTGTGTTTGTTGACTTTTATCTAAAATTAGTTTTGCAGAAAAAGATCGCAAACATTTAGTCCACTACTGAATCAAAATGCGCATAATTTAGTCTTTCTAGATGCACACACGACATTAATACGTGAGTCAAGCTCCCACTTGACCTATTTTAGAACGGGTGATCTCAATGAATGCTCCGTTTTCAACATAAAAAAGTTGCGAAAGCCTACACCAACTCAATCATCTATTTATGGATATATTTTAAAACACGACAAATTCGCCCGTACTTTAAGATTACGATAGATTTCATAGTCGTGCGTAGTTTTGTGAGCCTTTCGGGCGAACACCGTATCTTTGATCAATTCAGCAAATGCGCATGATCTCTATCATGTAAGTACCTACTTGATTTTGGTGAAAACTCAGAACGCTAAGAAATTACAGGCAAAAAAACAAAAAGGAAAACAAACGAAAAACTAGACCAACTAATAACCAAGTTTAACAAGAAAGCACTTTTCCAATTTCTTTGAATCGTAAAAGAGACAGTCTTGAAGAAACAAATTAATCATTGGTAAATTCTTCATGCTTTATCGCAGATTCGCAGTCAGTCAAAGTTGAGTGATTTTTTTACAAGCTTTATTTTCTTGATTGTTCCTTGACACTTATTTCAAATAGGTAAACCTTACCTAGATATTGTATTCCTCAACATTCTTCTAATAGTCTTTCTTTTATATATAGGAGGACTAAGTAGTACCTAAGTGACCTAGTTCGTGCTTACCGAACATTGTGTGTTAATACGATATCAACCAATGCCTGAATCGGCTTGAGCGAGTATGGCCGTGATGCGTTCACTTGTTCTAGAGAATTATCTCAGCTGACGTGACTTTACGCTGATTTCGCTAACAGAACATTGATGTTTTTAAAACTTTTTTATGAGGATAGTAGCCTTATCCCAATTTATTTGGGGTCATGCAGAACGTTTTTCGCTTCCATATATATAGCCATCCTAAATGCTATTAGCCGTCATCTCAGAATTTACTGAATAGTTTATTTACATTCCACAATGTTTGCTTAGATGGTAACTTAAAATTATTATGTGACCATTGTGGACCCTGTCGGGCAAAGCAATATAGTAGAAAAGAGGAAGCTTAGCATATTACTTTTTTTTAATATAATTATGTAGGTTTCTGAACTAATATTTATTAAATATAATAGCACTTATAATTTGTCGTTTAAATATTCGTTTGTTTCGAGGTTGTGTACTCACCAAAATCAAGGTGATGGTTTTGGTGAATATTGAATTAAGTTCTTTATTTAAAGTTCTTTTGACTTGAGATTAGTTGAGAAAAGTCATCCGCGAATAAAAGCCATGGTTCCTCTATGGTTTTCGTTAAGTCATATTATAAATATACGCTAATTGATCTGCTGTTGCTGTTGGATCGGACTTTTTATATTTCCTTGTTCTGGTGATTATATTTATTTTATATTGAATTCTATTTCCATTGTTTTTTTTTCTGTTCTTTAAGCAGGATTCAAATCAATTCATGAGCTTTTCTGCGAATACCTATTCCGTATAATTTATTAAGCAATTTAATATTGTTTTATACTTTGTCATGTATTATACCTACTGCGTATTTTTTATTGGATATATTTATAAACTGCCAAAGTTGTTGAATGGTTTTTGCGAAAATCGTTTTGGCATTCATCAAATACTTTTATATTTTTCGCAGTATTGTATATATTTGAATATCCGGCCGCAAAATGGCGAATTTTAAAGATGTTTGAGGATGGTGGCAAGAGAGCTATTGGGCGGTAATTGTTTGGATCGGTTTTTAAACTTTTTTTCTGGATCGGTTTAATTAGCTATTTTTTTAATAGATAAGGAAAGGCACTTTCAAGAAATGATTTACTTCTTATAATATCATCTTTCTCACTATCCACCTCTTCTTTAATTGGTCTTCATATTTCTTTACAGCCATCCATCCATCACTTTTGATCACATGCCCAAAAAGAAACCTGAAATATCTACCTATCTTTTGGCCAATATGTTCCTTTGGAGAACCGAATCTATGGCACGTGTATGAGGCTATCGCTCAGCCATTTTTCTAGTAAAGTGTAAATGTGCGGAAGCGCATCGAGCTAATGTCCGAGGACAAGTATAGGGTGATAGAGTGGCTAAGTATGCAGCAGTATGACATTTAAGAACTTCCAGTGCCTCCTGGGGCTTCCTATACTGTAGTTGTTAGGTTTAAATAAGTTGCAGATTTGATAATACAGATGAGGAGCTAGAGCATCCATCATCTCATTCTTAACGTTATCTTCATCATGTCATTGGCCGTCAAAATAAAAAGAAGAGGAACTACCACCGAACCTTGGGTTACACCTATGCGAGTATAATACAGAGACTGGTACAATCCTAATCTAACAAATTACTGTCAATTCAGCAAATAATCAAGAAGCCGTAGAGGCCCTGAAGCAACACCTATCGCACTGAACTTTGGCATCAGGACGGTATTGCCATGTCGCAACAAGATGTTCTGGGCTGCAAACTTTTTTAAATATTGTTATGTTGTGTGTTGTTGGGAGAGTGCATTGTTTTGTAAGGTTGTTTAGTAATGCAAAATGTGCGGGTATGGGGGGGGCCTGATGGCGGCAGCGGCATACGCGGGAGTGGGGCGCTTGGAGGAGGCATGCGGGAGTGCGCTCGGCTCGAAATAACCCGTCGTATTTCGGTCGCACGCCCCCCGCACCGCCCTCGCAGCGCCGCCGGCGCAGCGCGCGCTTCTCGCACTCCGCACTATCCGCTAACTATTCGCAATCGACCGACGTCTTGGTTGTTGGACTTGGGTTATAATGACTTGACTTCTGCTAAATGAACCCGTGTACTAGTATAAGTTTTTCGCAGTGGCGTATTTATTTCATAATACACGAGCGCCGAAACGAGGATTGTTTTACGATAAGGACTAGAAGCGTCGAGTGAGAGTTTTTTGTGCGTTGTGCTGCAGTGGCGGCAAAATGGAGAAGCAGTCGCGGTGGTCGGAGCAGCGCTCCGAGCAGCGCTCCGAACAGCGCTCCGAGCGGCGCGAGCAAGTGGTGCAGCAGCGCACCGAGCAACACCACTACACGCGCCAGATGCTCTCGCAGCAAGGTAGGTCCACTGTGCTACCTACCCATGTCACTCAATATCTGTGTACACACAATACCATAATCATGGCACTGTACTTACCTTAAATAAATCTAACCAATTTATGATAATAATAATCACTGCTAATGCGAATATTATTTTGATGTATCATGATCCTGAAATTCATCACATAATTGCTTGTACCGTGGAGTGGCGGCGGGCGCGAGGCTGCGCGCGCGGCGCCCACGCGCGCGCCCCAGAATAGCCGCACTATCTCGCTCGCGGTGGAAAAGCGCTATGCACAAATAAAGTTACGCACCAGGAAGAAACTAAAGACACTCGCAAGCGGGTTGCCTCGCGCGACGCCTTGCCGGTTGGGAGCCTCGGCGCCCCGACATGACCCATTTATGCTTCATTTGTATGTTCAAAAAACTACCATTTGTAAAATGAATTTCCTATCTCGCCGTATGTGCAATAAAAATGCAGCGAATTGCCTATAATATAAACATGAAGGATGACAAGTGAACTCACAGCTGTTAAGTCGGAATTTAGTTGCTGCTACGACCCCGAAGCAATTCTTTTATGCAATATTTAAATCTTAAATGGGCACCAGATCGTTGTAACCGCGACGTGAGTTTGCTCGTCCCTCCATTATGGTTGCACCGCGAACTTGTTTTAGCGTTAAGAACTTGTTTACTTATAAGGTGCAAAGACTTATCCTTATATGGAATCTGAACAAATATGTTTCCATTCAAGGATTATTTTTTACCCAACATTTACACGAAGTAACCACTTACTCACATGGTATACTAAACCTCAGCAATCAAACAAGATTGATTGACTCTAACGCTGTATTTTTAAAATGAAGTTTGCATGGTATATTGTAAGATAATCTCGATTTATTTGTTGTGTAAAGATGTTTAATTAGATCGAGATAAACTTAGTGTTGACGTGACACATAAGCTGCGGGATGTAAAAGTTGCACAATATTTTGAGACTGCCAGAAATATAAAATGAAAACAGCTCATCTTGAAATTTGATTACCGCCTTACAGCTTAATTTTTTTTTTATTGCGCGTTATATCGGCAGTTCTTTGTATTTTTGCTTCGAGATTTGGCATCATCACAAGAATTCTATTTTTTCTAGTTCGGAGAATTTTAGCAGATTTTAATAATCAGTTTAGATACAAAGTGGAAAACATGTTTTTAAATGAAATATATCGCTGTAAGAAATGCGAGTGAATCGTAATTGAAGTAGTAAACAAGGAGACACATCATCGGCAGTTGTTCAAACTAAAAGCCGCGTTTAGCATTAAATTATGTAAAACTGTAATAGTGGGTAGGTATACACGCTATCACTGAGACACGTGCGTGACCCACAGGCTCGCAGGTGAAATACTTCATGAATACCACGTTGTATAATATCACTACAATCAATAGATCAACATGCACTGCTCGCACTAATTAGTAGCTCCATAAAAAATATGTCCAAAGCTTTCCAAACGTAAATAATTAATAATAATTTCATAGTGATAGAGCGGTTTAATCACTATTTTAGTAGGTACACGTAATTTAAATTCTAGCCATGAATCGCATTTCACACTCAGACGTACAATGTAAACAAAATGTTCACGTGAAAAGAAACCTTACCAACATTAAAATATGAGGTTTGAGGTAACTTTATTCCACTAATGAATACATTCATTCACTTACAATATCGATAAAATATATATAATATTATATAAATATAATGTGGGCAATATAATTTAAAGCTCGAGGTAAGATATCAATAAAAAGTGAAGTAGGTAAGCGAGTCTCCTCGACCCATAATAAGTCCATACTATATGAGTGCAGCAGACGTAACAGGGCGTGGCATTGCAAGTTTTTGCTCCGATCGCTTTAATTATCGGTTTTCTATTTCGACGTACGACTGAGAACTGTAGAATAATAGCGTCATTAGAGTATGACGTGAAAAACGCCGGTAAAATGCCATCAAGCGACGTTTTCACTCTTTCTTCGCGACCGACACGTTCAATAGAAACGGCATTAAATACCTATCTGTTCGTGAATCACATTCACTTTTTACAACTGAACAAGCAGTAGTATGAATGTGATGACTGAGTGGATGCAATCGATTATTTCATTCAGATGTATGTTAACATTCAATGTGACGTTGATTTAACGAGACTAAAATGTAACGGGTATGCGTTGTAGACGCAGTTCGGTACATCCTAGTGAGTAGTTCAGTAGAATGGAATTATAAAAGAGCGCGTCTCGGCCAACGGTCGGCGCCACAGCTAGATGATCATCTCAATGTGAAGGTGTGCTGGCGTGCTCCGTCTTGCGCGTAGCTAGAACGTGCTCACCAGCCATTATAACGTAACATGTTAACTGTAGCGCGTCGCGGTGCCTGGTGCTGCCGGCTGCTCACTGCTCGCCACTCTACGAGAAAACAATATATACGCAACTAAAACAATTAAGTAGGTACCTTCACTAAACACACCGTGTTGAGACATTTTAAAGATAGGAAACATTATAGTATATTAAAAAAACAAAACAAAAGATGAGAAATAAATTAACCATACTTTCTTCCATAGCTATCAATCTAGGAATGACATGTAATCCATCCATATTTATATATCTATCTACCATAAATTATTTAGATAACATATAACATACCTACATCACGAGAAAAATTTCCAACGTTAATGAGAAAATAATATTCGCACGGATCGATGTCTTCAATTTCCATCCCGCGAGCGGTATAGTGATTTAAATTTCACAACGAAAGCGCAAGTTAAAACTTTCGACCACGCTGACTCTCAGAGCTGGGAACAAAAGTCGATAAGAAATTATTCACGACGAACACTTCTTTGAACAGCTGATTCACTAACAAAGCATTAGAAAACACTTCTTGCTCAAATGGTCATTGTTTAATACAATGCGATCACTTCATAGTATGATATGCCGTGAATTTTCTTACTAACGATTATATAGGCACGGATGTTAGCTGACACGCAGATAAGTCACGATTCGTAAACTATTCGAAAGCTCTGGAGTCACACACAACACCACAACCCGCATTGGAGATAATGAAATCATGGTCTGTGTCGAGTTCAGCGTTCGCAAATAATATGTAACATTAAAATGGCCGAGACAACACGACTCACTGCTCGTAGCGCACTTACTTTTACCGCTCTTATCTCCAAATTTATTATCTGAGTGAACAGTTAAAAACGTAGCAGTCGAGACTACTTTCGCTCCGGTCCATAACGATTTGCTTATAGAATAACTCGGTGCGTTAAGTTTCTTATCATTATAATATTATAATAGGTGGTTCAAATAACCATGAGATGCTGACATGGTTACAGTTTTTGAACTCGATTCCCTCTTTACTTGAAACAAATAGTCCGAAATAGTAGAAATAATATTACTAATTAGCTTTCCGAAATGCATATTACCTTCTGATTTATACACATGGTTACAATGTTATTATGTATTACTTAATAATCACTTGAGAATCGTCTGTCATTTTCTATTTGATTCATTATCATGTTATGGACGATCAATCGATCATATTTTACTATACCATATTATTACTTTAATAGGCTACAGCAATAGCGATTTCATTAGCTTTCCTGTGATTTTTTTTTTGATGAAGTGTTATTGATTTAGCTTGCAATAGAGCGTATGATGTATAGACGAGTAATATTATGACTTAATAATTAATGGGAACTAAAGACATCTATGTCAATCTTTATCTTCACATGCATCTTATAGGTACTTCGATGTTGTCACTTTTCCTGAAACTGAAAGAATAAAGCTTCAGAAGCACTGTCATAGTGAAACTTAGGGTCATCAATCATGTTCTAACGATCATAAGGTATCGAGAAAGGCTTTTATATTTAATAACTACTGCATCTAGACGATACGTTTGTTCACTGATTTATTATTAGATGAGCTTTGTGGCATTTTCTCTCCATTCTATAGCGGTAATTACGACAGTAAATCAATATAAATTACTGTTATTTTTAACACACAAGCAGTAGAAAATCGTTTTTTTTTTTGTTATAAAGGTACATATTATACTTAAGTAAATGTAAAAAATCCCAATAGTTCTAATACGATTATATCTCCGAAATAAATGGAAATTTCATAATACCCCTAGCTGTATAGTCGTGCATGAAGACAGACTTCGCTTTCTCCATTTATAGATAAATTATGACTGTATTTATTTTAACCACTAACAGTCTTTAAACAAACTTGAATATTACAGTAGCTATAGTAAAGTATAATGCAAAGACTTGTATACTTTGAGCTGCGTAACATTGCATACATTCCTTAAGGCGAAAGCGCCAGGGTAGCCCGCGAAATTCATTTTTTTTTTAGGTTTTTTGCAATTTGCTGGTCAGTATTAAGTTGTACGTTGATTAATATATGATTCGCGGCCGTAACAAATAAGTATGTATTTACAGAATTATAATCATTAAAGTCATCAACACAACTCTCTAAGACCACGTAACCCCAAAGAATAACTGTTTCATGAAAATCGTCATTCTTTGTGAATGTTATGAAGTTTGTATAGATATAAACATAAAGCTAGCTGCATTTTACCGGCTTAATTCTTCTAAAGCGCTTCTAAATTGAACAGAATACAGTTTGAAGTGGCCTACACTAAAAGTATTTGAAACATTTGATTAGGTAGTATATCTTTTGTTCGTAAAAGCAAGCTTGTTCCAAGTTCCATTACATTTTTTGTGATATGCACATCATAGTTAAGTTTAAGTGTGACTTGGCTCGCGGGCCGCGGTCACCACGATCCAAGTTATACATAGAACTAAAGAACTGACCGCAGCGCCGGCGCCGGCGCCGGTCGGTACGTTGGTCCTACACTTATACCCGTATTCACAAACATTACTATGAGGTGTCACAATGCGCGCGGATTGTGACACCTCATAGTGACCCTCATGAACAGGGTTCCAAAAACCTATTTATAGACAATACTTGAGTGGCGATCGGCACTATGCGTCTCTTAATGTTTATGAATTTAAAGGCTTGTCATTATGGAACCCAATGAGAAATGCCTTACTTCGCATATTATTGCTACTTAGACAAGTATTGTTGTGAATACAGGTGTTAGTGACCAAAACGCTAGAAATTATAACAATAAGCTTACACCATTCTTGGCTTAAGTAGAGAGATTTCATTTTCTATGACTTTTCTATCGAATGGTGCCTCTTTTTGGCACACCGCTATTTAAAGTTACTTGTTAAAGAATTAACATAGGGCTGCCAATATTTAGAAGAGATTTTAATAATAACTGTATTAATTATCTGTATAAAAAGATTAATTTAAATCCCAGCTTAAGTTGAATAACTACCTACACATTAACTTAATTACGATTGATAATGAATTGGTATGTTGCGGTTTGCAAGTGCAAACAATATAATTAATTTCCCAACGAAGCAGTTCAACATGTTTCCATAATAAATTATAATACGTTATTTTTAGTATTCTCTCTTGATTGCTTACAAATTGGATGGTGGCGTTATTATGTAAAATTATAAAGTTCTTTAATTTATAATAATCACTTCTAAGGGCAGGAGAATAATTATAATGATTTCTATTGTTCAGTTTCGGCAGTTGTAGTTGCCTTATGAATAAATAAATAAATTAAGTACATACCTACTGAACATAACAATTGCAAAATGTCCAGCGATCTCTTTTTATTACGTGTTTTTACGTACTTTTACAAAGCTTCATAGAATAATCAGAAACTGTAATTTTTTTAATTAAATGTCACCATTTCTTGCGACTGATTGTCTTGTAACATTTTTCTTAATGATGTGAGCAGTGGTCGTAAGTGGGTCAACAAGTTTTCTTCTCCCCAAATGTGAAAATAATTCCTTTTCACACTAAACTCAAAAAAATGGGATAAGTTAGCGTTTTTCAGACTGTTTCATATAAAATATTGATGACTTACTTCCAGTTCATGCTACTAAAAAGGCTTAGGTACTTAATTACGAATTTGCCGCATTTTACGGAACTAATCAAAGAATTATAAAAGGCGTCGAATAAAAATGGCAGCAGAAAATGTTGTGTAGTCTTAGCTAGCTCTAAATGAGGGATTTCTATTAACGTTAAAGGGCGATCATGAAAATAGAAACTTATCAGTACGTATGTACACAAACACAATTGACTTGATTTGTGGTTCATTCATTAAACTAATGGTAACGCCTAACTTCTCTAATTAGTAGAGTTAGAGTTATTAAGAGGAAATGCGGTCGTAGAGACTTTTGAAAAAGCCTAAGTAAAAAGTCATTATTCGAGGTTTGGCTCTCACCTATTTCCTCTTCCAATATTGAACCAATTTAAAAGATATTTCATAAACTGAATAAGAAGGATATATACTGTGTCCCTATGTTTTTCTTTTTTTATTAATAGTTGTCAAATCAGTACACTAGGCCTCTGTTGACAGTGGTTTGAATGGGCATTTTTTGAGGGTTGTAGTGCTTATAAAAATAATGTATCATCAGAAAGGAAAACATAGAGACATACAGGTAGTTAATATTTATTATTCTGTAAAAAATCAATGCTTTATGGTGATTAACCAGAAAGAAAACAGACGAGAGCGTTTCTATGGAGGAAAGACCACCCGCATTTCCTCTTAAGGTGAAAACAAATTTTAAAAGTATTTGTGTTTGTCGTGAGAAAAATCGACGATAAGTACTTATCTACTAGAATTATCATCGATAAGTATCGAATCGAATTATTATTATCATCAAATAAAGTTAAGCAGGCAATATAATAAAATTAACCCTTTATTGACAGTATTCTAAGTAAATAAGTAGTATCTTATTATCTAATTAAATGATATTTATGATTTATATTATGTATAAAAAAAAACAAAGTTAGGTACTAACTGCTTCTTACGACGGTCTGTCAATGACTTCGATTTGCTAAGATTCGGTACCTGAAAGACCAATCAACGTAAAAATTAGCTAACATAGGCTGTCAAACTCATGCTACTGTGATTGGCTGACTGAAATATCAACAACCAATTAAATCACTTGACACGCGTTTGATAAAGTTTGATTGTGACATGTGGTTGATTAAGTTTAGTTGATTGGCAGTTTATTGATGACTGATACTAAACAGCTTTACTAAGGCACAAAGGTTATAATACACGCCATTAAAAATTAAATAACCTCATTTTAATAAATTATAATAGTCCACCGTACAAACGATCACTAAAACAGGGCGTTTAAAAAGGCCACTTACAAGGCAAGCAAGAAGTATAAATAAAAATGATTAAATTAATTGGTCCGCAATTTCTTTTACGCGCAGCAAGTAGCGGGGCTGGCAATTATATCGACCATAATAACTTTGATCGTTGCCCGAGATAGCAATAAGAAAAACATGAAATTTAAAATTGGCTGAATTATTAATATACGCAAAAAATGGAAGCGGAGATGGTCTAGTATTAATAGACAAGATATGAGGTAAAATAATTTGTTCGCAAGTAAAGCATGTGTAGTCGTTTGTGTAAAGTAAATACGTAGATAAGTACTGTCAGGGAAAATCAAAATTGATTTTCTTGTAGATAAACTATCAAGCAAAAGTGTGAAATATTTACCTCCATATCATCATTTGATGTGTTCGCAGATACCTATCTTCTTACTCAAAATCTTATGATTTCTATGCAAATATGAGACTCTAGATCTATCTAGGAGAAAAATATATGTATACTTACCTAAAAACAGACGAATTAACAAATCTTGGAGTATTGAAAAGAACTGCTCGAGCTTTAGAAATCTCAGCCTCCCATACAATTCCGTTCATTACAATATCTGGGTTGAATCATCGAAGAAATGTCAACTCGAAATAAATAAATTACATTGTACCGCATTTAGGTAATCCAAATTGGTGTCTGAAAAGTCGAAAACGTATTTAAACTTGGGCCATAGACACATAGTCAGTAGTGAGTAGATCGGAGACTATACAAGGTAGAGACGTTCTTAGTTTCCACCCAAAATTCAATCAAATATAAGTATCCAATAGTTCGATAACTATAATATAGCTATTCAAAGATTGGCAAAATCCATTGTCGGCCCATCACTACTACTATTGAATTTGTTCTGAATTAAAAAAAAAATCTTTTTTTTTTTTTCAATGTTAGGATTTCTGTCAACTAGTACAGGGGGGTATTGTGACTGTTACTGGCGGCCTTATTTAGTGTAATGTCAACAGTATACTTATGGTAATAAATTGTGCAAATAAAATAAATAAATTTGATATGCAGTTCCTAAATACTTCTATGCACTAGTATTTCCAATATTTTCATTTATTGTCTTTTTGTCATCTGCACATCTTTTATCATAACTATGATAAACTTCTACTACTTTGTTTCTATTTTAATTAATGTAATTGTTATTGTACCGTTTTAATTAACTTTAAATAAATAATAACATACCTATAAATATTATTATACTTGTAACCAATGGTTTTCTAGAAAGGCTCGTGTAAGTTTATAAACCAAATTAAAATCGTACATTTCGTATTGCTCGAGTGTATGATTCATAACGAGGGCCAGTGACCATATGGTGCGGACTGGGTCAGGTTTGGCTGTGGTCCGACTGCGGGCGGGTTTACGCCGGCGCCTCTTTCGGTCGTGTCAATGTAACAATACAATATTACCGTGAAACACTCGTTCAAGACACCTGTAAAAGGTTTACCAAGAATGTCTCCCTGTCAATATTCTTCAAGCCAAAAGATTAATGTAGCTCTGTATGATCAAACCACGATTGTCATTGTTTGACAGTTGTATGACTTTGTTTGACAGTTGTATGACTTTGCTATAATACGGTAAAATAACGTAGGGGCTTAACAATTATTTTCCCTGACTGTAACTATCCACAGTATTCTCTTTCCGCAATGTGTTCTTAGCATGTCCGTAGAGGCAGAATCTGAAACGCACATGAGAGCAAACGAATGCAACCAATATGTTCAGTTGGTGGTCCGGTACACTCTGCGGTTTTACACCTATGCACTCAATTTCGTAGGGTTGACCCAAAATTGTTTTATTTTCGATAAACGTTTGAAATAAAATAAGGTTTCCACTTTGTCTCAATAAATGCATTTGTATTGTAGTCTAAATGATATACATAGGTATTTATGATGAATAGTTGAAAATCGATTAATGTATGTAGCACCCCTTGCCTCACCGTGGCCTCCAAGGGTAGGCTGACCGCCGGGTACTAGGGGCAAACCCTCCCCCCCAAGAATGACAAGCACAAAAAACACTTGGCTCCTAGTATTAATGTATATACATATATCGAAACAATTAAAACTTATTGATTCCTATGTTTGGCATGTTGGTATGTATATCTGCTTACATAATTGAAAATAACATAAGGTTTTAAAGATTGCACAGCTGCGAACATTGAATGCGAGCGATTTATAACGTTATTTCATAACTATTATGCTTCGGCGCGATGCTGTCGTATTTGGTGGATTGCCAATTCGGGACCTGAACACGATAATTATTATCTGGATACGAAAACAGCTTTAGTTACACCTACACAATAATGTTGGAAAGTTCTCGGAAAACCGACTAGGCAAAATTTACCGACATACTTTTCTTACATGCCCCTATTAAGCGAGGATAACGGACAATACAAGTATCACATCGTATTGTAGAATTCTTCAAGCCAATTTATATGTTATGGTGCCATATGACCTTGACCTAAAAAGCAAACCTTGAATGTTTGCTTTATGTAAACGATGTCATTATAAACATAATTATGGGAGCCATCTTTTTACTATGGGTTCGTTTTATTACTACCTAGGTAGGTAGGTTCTCGTAGGGATTATGTCAATTGAAATCAATGAAATAGACATACTTTTATTTGCACTTGGGCAACTCACTACCTAAGAAGACTCGTGCATTCCTAGATTTCAATATTAGATAGTACATAGGTACAAGTCTCTCGCTTAAAGTAGGTACAAATATTTTATGTACCTATGTAGGTACCTACATAAAGTGCGAACAAGTTTTGCGACCGACGCGATGCCTGCTTGACATTACACCAGCAGAACCGGTCCTTGATCCCGTGACTTCATCGGACCACTCTCCATTCCTAACTGTTCTTTTGTGAGAACGACGACGTTAGTAAACAGATATGCAGCTAATGTAGACCATTTTTTAATAAAACATAGGTATTACATTTCAAATCCATACACGCATAACATTTATTTATGATTTAAATGATCTTTGAAATATGTGGGAAAGCGAAAGAGTCCACCAAAATGGCGATCGTAACAAGATCCGAGTGGTGGATACTAAAATAGACGCGCGAAAAGAGCTCGCCCGCCTCGTCACTCCCGTGACTCATGCGCATCCAATCCGAACAGAGCTGGAATACCAACGCACGCACGTTCCAGGAACTTTTGATATTTATCACACGACTATTTACGAACATGGACAACTTTTAAAGTCAAAAATAGCGCACTTATGTATTAGGACAACAGATATCTACCGTACGCGCACATTACATAACAACAATATTTTCATAATGTTTTGTTGACATCTGAATTCAGTGGTTTCTGGCAGGTTAGGTTAGATAATTATGCTAAAAACTTGAAATTAAATAAGCGATTCCGGTCGTTTGCTATTTAATGATAATTTAAAAACAGTAGACTATCTTATACTTTAGTATGAGTAGCTTTCACAGGACACTAAAGGGACAATTTTTGTAATTTTAAGAACGTTCACAGTCTAATTCGACTCATTCTGTCAAAAATACCCCTAAAAACCCTACATGTTGACATTGATTGTCGCTGAGATGAGATTGCGACTAGATTTTGAATGTTTTCAATTAAGGGAATTGGCCTTCAGATTATTCCATCTTAAAGGCTCGGATACACAGGCGCGACACAAAAGGCTCGTACACACAGGCGCGACGCGACACGCGACACAAAGGCACCGCTCGTTGCGCGACTTGCGGTGCCTTTGTGTCGCGTGTCGCGTCGCGCCTGTGTGCACGAGCCTAAAGGCACCGCAAGTCGCGCAACGAGCGGTGCCTTTGTGTCGCGCGCGATTCGCCTCTCGCGTCGCGCCTGTTTGCAGGAGCCTTAATACGGTTTCAGAATTTTAAAAAACACGTATCTAAACAAAATAATATTTTTTATAAAAGTACATCTATAAGTCGACAGATTAAACTAATCGCAGTAGCTTACTACTGCCGTTTGGTGAAAATCCGTTTTCATCATTATGTTGCTGATTTATGTTGTATGTATAATCATACAAAATAAATCAGCTGTTTATAAATAGGTACTCAATATTATTATATTTTATTTTTAATAATTAATATTGTGCTTCTGCTCTTTGCGTCACGTTTTAAATATTTTATTAAGCTCTGTTAAGCAACTGAGCGGAAAATACAGTCCAGGGTGCGATTCCCAGGTCAAATATGGATAAAGAAATATTCCTTAGCTGAGCGAATTTCGAGTTCGTCCTAACGCGCCACGTAAATGGCAGTATTTATGATTGTAAAATTTTATCTAACAACATTGGTCATTGGCGAAAGAGGGTGTGCAATATTGCGCATCTGCTAACACAAGCCTGGCTAACTTATCTATGTATAATTATATTGGTACTAAAGTTACATTTTGTTCCTTCAATAACAAAAATACTGCTTCTACATAACTAATGGTACATTAAATCCCCAGCTACATAGTAACATTTTATTTCTTAACTCGAGGATAATAGTGTTTATCGTATATTTTAATTTTGTTGCAGTTGAATCTGCTGGCGACCGCTTGCCTGTCACTTCAGGCAGGCCCGGCGAACCTTCCCCTCCAATCTTTGAGCAAATCTTTAAAAATGCGAGATTTGCGCAAGGTGGAAATGCAAAATTCGAAGGAAAACTTAGAGGCAATCCTACCCCCGTTGTATCGTGGACAAGAAAGAAAGCCCCACTAGTAGAGTGCAACAAGTACAGTATGAGCTACAATGAACAAACTGGTGACGTGTCCTTATTAATTAAGCAGATAGGCCCGGGCGATGAGGGCGAATACACATGCACGGCCCGCAATCAATATGGAGAGGCCATTTGCTCCGTGTACATCCAGCCGGAAGGCGTCCCGGTGCCTGCGCAGCAGTCCTCGCAGCAACAAAGCTATCGACATGTCAGCGAGAGCGTGGAGCACAAATCCTACGGCACACAGGGGTACTCCACAGAACAGTCCAAACAAACACAAAAAGTCGCATACACCAACGGCACCGACTATTCATCCAGAGAAGATTTCAAAGTAGACACCTTTGAGTACAGACTTTTGCGAGAAGTTTCATTCAGGGAAACTATTACTAAGAGACATGTCAATGAAAGTGACATTCATATCAGTACTGAGATTGATAAAACGCTTGGGCCTGTGACACCACCAAAAATTGCACAAAAGCCAAGGAATTCCAAGCTTCAGGAGGGCGCTGATGCCCAGTTTCAGGTACAGCTATCTGGTAACCCGCGGCCGAGAGTGACTTGGTTCAAGAACGGTCAGCGGCTAGTAAATACCAGCAAAAATGAAATTGTTACTACGCATAATCAAACTACTCTTAGGGTAAGAAACACACAAAAGTCTGACTCTGGCCATTATACTTTATTGGCTGAAAATCCCAATGGATGCATTGTTACATCTGCATACCTCGCCGTTGAATCTCCACAAGAGACTTATGTGCAAGATCAACGATCACAGCAAATCATGGACACTCAACAAACAGGAATTGAAGAAAGAGTAGAAATAAGTGAGAAAGCTCTCGCTCCGCAATTTGTAAGAGTCTGCCAAGACCGCGATGTCACGGAGGGCAAAATGACGCGATTCGATTGCCGCGTCACTGGCAGACCTTACCCAGAAGTCACGTGGTTCATTAACGATAGACAAATTCTAGACGATTATAATCATAAGATATTAGTAAACGAATCAGGTAATCATGCACTTATGATTACAAACGTCGAACTTAGTGACAGTGGTGTAGTCACATGTGTTGCTCGCAACAAGACTGGTGAAACATCTTTCCAGTGCAGACTAAACGTCATCGAAAAGGAGCAAGTAGTTGCTCCTAAATTTGTTGAACGGTTCAGTACTCTGAGCGTACGCGAAGGGGAACCTGTTATTTTGAATGCACGCGCAGTTGGCACACCTACACCACGGATCACATGGCAGAAGGACGGCGTTCCGATAATACCCAATCCAGAGTTACGAATTAATACCGATGGTGGGGCCTCGACGCTGGACGTTCCGCGAGCCAAGGCGTCGGATGCGGCATGGTATCAGTGCACAGCCCAGAACGTCGCAGGCTCCACCGCTACTCGGGCAAGGCTCTACGTCGAAGTACCAAAAGAGCCTCCGCCTGAGCAAAAGCGTCTGCACTTGCCCCGGCCTACAAAGATTATCGAGCCAGAGTAAGTAATATGACGAAATTTCCTACATTTTTAGGTGTTCGTGAAGTATGTGTTTATTTACATATTTTATTTTATAGGCCTGCTCCTGGACCAGAAATCATATACTTAAGGCACGTGGAAAGGGCAAGACCTTACATTCCTCCAGGTGAGGAAGATCGAGTTTATCCTCCACCGCAGTTTATTGTGCCACTCAAGAGTATTTCACAGATGGAGGGTGGCAAAATACACTTTGAAACGAGGATAGAACCAGTTGGCGACCCAACGATGAAAATTGAGTGGTTGAGAAACGGACAAAGTATCGAAGCCAGTAAGTAACTACATAATTAAATGTCTGGTGGTTTTATTTCTTAGTAAGTATGTTAAATACATAATATACATATACATTTTAATTTTGCAGGTTCAAGGTTTACATCTATATTCCGCTTTGGATATATTTCTCTCGATATGCTCAGTCTTAATATTCAAGACAGTGGAGAATACACTTGCCGAGCTATAAGTGCGACAGGTGTTGCAGAAACTAAGGCTATATTGCAAGTAACTCCAAGAGCAACCATCGAAAGGACGAGCCAACATCCAGAGAGTTTGCAGTATATTCAACAGTTGGAGGATTATTCTAAATATCAACACCAAGAGTCAATAGAAGAACAGATTTCACAAAGGCCTCAATTCATAAGACCGCTGCAAGAACTTGGTGAGTTACAAGAAGGCAGGAATGCTCATTTTGAAGCTCAACTTACTCCGGTCAGTGATCCTACGATGAGAGTAGAGTGGTACAAAGATGGAAGAGCCATTACAGCTAGCTCGCGAATCACGTCAATCTTCAACTTCGGTTACGTCTCCCTTAACATCTTGCACCTACGGGCTGAAGATGCAGGTTCGTACACAGTGAGAGCTGTAAATAAGTTAGGCGAAGCCATTAGTACCGCTTCGATCAGAGTAGCTGCCCGGAGTACAGTTACTGCAGATCTTGGCATACCGGAACAACGACGATACATTGAAAAGACTGAGCAATTGGAAGCATATCAGCAGCAGCAACATCAAAAGTATTATCAGGAGGCTCCTGAAAGTACGCAGAGGCCAGAGTTTAAAACACCAATTAAAGATCAAATAAATATTAAGGAAGGTGGGTTCGCCCATTTCGAAGCTCGCCTCGAACCAGTAGGCGATTCAACTCTAAAAGTTGAATGGCTTAAAGACGGACGTCCTGTTGAAGCTAGTTCAAGAATCACTACATTCTTTAATTTTGGATACGTCGCATTAACAATAAAATCCGTGACTGTACACGATGCTGGTCACTATACTTGTCGAGCTTATAATGCTCTGGGACAAGCAGCTACTAATGCTAACCTAAGTATTGTGACAAAGAAAGATATAATCGCGGAATCTCAACATCCAGGTGGATATGAGAAAATTCAGCATCTAGAAGATTCCAGTAGACATTCAAAACGGGCAGAAGAAGAAGTGAAGGTAACACAAAAGCCTCGATTTTTGGGGCCATTAAAAGGTACCAATAAAATAGTGGAAGGGCAAGGCGCGCACTTTGAAGCAAGAGTAGAGCCGCAAAGTGACTTGACTATGTCAGTGGAATGGTATTTCAATGGAAAGCAAATTAAGAGTGCTAATCGCATTCAGACATACCTTGATTTTGGCTACGTAGCATTAGATATTGCCAGTGTCCGCGCAGATGATTCCGGAGAATATACAGTTGTGGCGCGCAATGCAGCTGGAGAAGCCCAATTGAGTGCTTCTATGACAGTCGAAAGTAAGTACTCAATAAAAAGCGTTCGTTTGTTATTACCAGTGGTCGGAGTTGGTAGAGCGGTTTGGGGTGAATGACCGCAAACATTGATGTTAACATGGATATGCCTCTGAAATCCCGGGATTTTGAAATTGTCGATTGATTTAAGTGAGTTAATATGGGTAAGTGGGCAGTTATGAGCAGGTAGTAGGTGAGCACCCAAACAGTATATACTGACTTATATGTATACACACACAGGGATCCTGGAATGTTAAAGGTAGCTTCGTGAAATATGAATTAATTAAGTAAAACTGTTAGAAACAATACTAAATATACTTTACTGCACAAGGAAATATTATTATATATTCCGAGAATTCCCGGGATTCCGGGAAATATTTGGCATATCCATGTTATGTCCGCATGTCGCAAGTAGCAAAAACAGCTCTACCTACTCCGATCACTGGTTATTACCCAACTAAGCAGTGTGAATGCAGAAGGCACTTACATGGGTTATTAATATTTAGAAATCAGGCCAATATGTTGAGGGTCTGGACCCTCAACATATTTCTTACTTATCTTCATTTTCTTAATAATTCTTAATTTCTTCAGATTTTTTAATTATTACATCAACAATATCAGTCACTTGTTTATAAAATATTATTAAATATTTGCATTTTGACTGAGTGTACTTTGACAAATATTACTAAGTTACACAATAAAATTGTGATTGAATATTGTAACTTTACAAAAAACAATTGAAAAGGCAAAGATTTTTGTTATGTTTATTAATCTGTATTTTAATATTTTTTTCTTTTATTCTAGCGCGATCCAGCATAGATACGTCAAGTATTCACCGTGGTTTATATGAAAAAACAAAGCACATTGAAGAATCAAAGTTTGTGGAACCAATGTATGAAATTGAGGAAATATCGAAGTCGAAGCCAGTATTTGTACAGCCATTATCTGATCCTCCTCCAATATCAGAAGGTAAAAATATTCACTTAGAATGCAGATTGGAACCCATGGGTGACCCGACCATGCGTGTTGAGTGGTTCCATAATGGCAGAGCCGTAACAGTTGGCTCTAGATTTAGGACTTATTATGACTTTGGATTTGTTGCACTTGATATAATTCACGCAACATCTGCTGATTCTGGAGAATATACCGTGAGGGCCGTAAACCACTTGGGTTCCGCTCACACTTCTGCAATGGTTCGTGTTATTGAACGATCAGATATTGTAACTGATACACAGAATGAGCAAGCTGTAGAACAAATACAAATGCTGGAAGATGCTGCGCGTAGATCCAAACAAGTACATGAAGATATAACTGTGAGGCAGGCACCTCAATTTTCAAGAGCCCTGCGTAATGTTGAGACTGTAGAAGGGACCAATGTGCATTTGGAATGTAGATTACAACCTGTCGGTGATGCGGCCATGAGAGTAGAATGGTTCTGTAATGGTAGACCGATAAAGACAGGTCATAGATTCAGACCCGCTTACGAATTTGATTACGTTGCACTCGACCTTTTGAGTGTATATCCAGAAGATTCGGGTGTTTATACATGCCAAGCTACTAATCAACTTGGTGAAGCTGTAACATCGTGTGCTTTGCGAGTTATTGCTAAAAAAGATCTTATATTTGAGTCGCAGCACCCATCAGGACTAGAGAAAATTCAATATTTAGAAGATGCGTCACGTTACAAAAAAAGCGAGGTAGTCGATGAATCTATTAATATAAAACCTCGCTTTATTACAAAACCAAAGTCTATTGATAATGTCGTGGAAGGTCACCATGTTCATTTTGAGTGCAAGCTTGAACCAGTAACAGATTCCAACCTTAAAGTTGAATGGTTCAAAAATGGGCACCCTGTTACTATTGGACATAGATTCCGACCCATTCATGATTTTGGTTATGTCGCACTTGACATTATTGATTTGATTGCTGAAGATACTGGTGTTTATACATGCCGAGCTGTCAACCATGTTGGCACTGACGAAGTCAGCTGTAGGTTGACTTGCCGCAGCACAACAGACATAAATAGAGCCACACAAAATGAGGCTGGACTAACCCAAATTCAAGTATTGGAAGACAGATCTAAACATCAAAGGACCGATTTCGTTGATGAAATTACAACACAAGCCCCAATATTTACGACTTCATTGAAAAATATTGAAATCAAAGAAGGCCAAAGAGCTCATTTCGAGTGCAGGCTGATACCTGTTTCTGATTCTACGATGAAAGTGGAATGGTATCATAACAACAAGCCGTTGAAAAGCGGTTCAAGATTCACGGAAACCAACAACTTTGGTTTCGTTGCTCTTGATATTATGTCTTGTTTACCAGAGGATTCTGGAACATACACCTGCCGAGCTATCAATGCTCTTGGTGAAGCAGTCACCTCTGGAATTGCCATTGTACATTCTCGAAAATCCATATACTTGGAATCGCAGCACGAAGGAGCTCTCCCAAGACTTAATCAGTTAGAAGATACTTCTAGATATCAGAGACACAGTGCACAAGATGAATCTATAACACAAGCACCAGTATTTACCATGCCTATGAAGGATATACGAGTTGCTGAAAACCAAGCAGCTCACTTTGAAGCCAGGCTTATTCCTGTTGGAGATTCCAAACTTCGTGTCGAATGGTTACGTAATGGCGTACCTATTGAAGCTTGTAAGTATTTTTAACTTCAATATGTGTAGATAGGTACAATTGATTAGAAATTTGTGTAAAAGTATGGATTATTAAACACATTTTATTTTTAGCAAACCGCTTAACAACAATGCACGACTTCGGTTATGTCGCCTTAAATATGAAATACGTCAACCCTGAAGATTCGGGCACATATACATGCCGTGCCATAAATGAACTAGGAGAAGCTGTAACATCATCTACATTGTTTGTTCAATGTAAGTAAACATGACAAGGTGGAATCAATCTGTAATCAAGAGTACGCATTTATTGCTAATAATTTATTATGTTTATAGCTAAGGCATCACTTCAATTAGAGTCACAGCACGAGAGTGCGTTAGAGAAAATACAACAGTTGGAAGACTCTTCGCGCTACGCACGTAGAGAAGACGTTGAGGTGGCGGTCAACCAAGCTCCAAGATTCATTACGCAACTGAATGGTCCTTCGAAACTTGTAGAGGGCCAGAGCGCTCATTACGAATGCCGAATTGAGCCCTACCCCGATCCAAATATGCGGGTAGAATGGTACTTTAATGGAAAGGTCCTACAAAGCGGCCACCGCTATCGTACAGCGTACGATTTCGGTTTTGCTGCCCTAGACATACTAACGGTGTATGGGGAAGACTCCGGAGAATACACTTGCAAGGTTATCAATAACTTAGGACAAGCAACTTCTTCAATTAAATTGAACGTTCAATGTGAGTATTAAATTATTGTATATCTTTAGGTACTTATCCTTCACAGACAAAATACTTACAATTTTTTATTACATTGCAGCCAAGGAGTCTATCATTAGAGACACACAACATGAAAGTGCCCTAGAAAAGATACAGTATCTCGAAGATGATAGTAGATACAAACGTGTAGTCCGTGACGAAAGTTTTGTAGCGGAGAAACCTCAATTCGGAAAACCTTTGAAAAACGCTGAAGTATCTGAAGGCAAGCCAGTACACCTGGAAGCTACCCTCACGCCTGTTAACGATCCTACTATGCGAGTTGAATGGTACTGCAATGGTAGACCAGTCCAACAAGGACATCGGTTCAAGACTACGTACGATTTCGGTTATGTAGCGTTAGATATCCTTTATGCTTACTCTGAAGACAGCGGCACTTACATGTGCAAAGCTACTAATGCTGTTGGTGAAGCTGTCACCACAAGCTCTGTGAAAGTAGACGGTAAGTAATTATAGGTTTTTACTTTTTATACAAATACCAAATTATAAATAAATAAAATCATTACTGAATATTTTCTTATCATTTTAGCCAAAGCGGGACTATACTTGGACACGTTAGACGAACAACGTCTTAGGAAGATTCAAGAATTAGAAAATTATGAGAGACCTAAACCAGTGCAAGAGGAGCAGCCAGGTCAGAGGCCAGTCTTCTTGACAGCTCTAACAAGCCTAGAGAATTTGAAAGAAGGAGACCACGCTCACTTTGAGTGTAGAGTAGAGCCGATCAACGACGCAGATCTAAAGATTGAATGGTTCCTCAACGGGCAAAAGATAAGAGCGGGTCACAGGTACAGAACCACACATGACTTCGGTTATGTTGCATTGGATATTCTGTACACTTACTCTGAAGATTCTGGAACGTACATGTGTAAGGCCACTAACAAACTTGGTGAAGCAGTTAACACATGCACGATGAAGGTTGCAGGTAAATACACACTTATTCATAATGCAAAACCGGAATAATAAAATAAATAATAAATTAATAAATATAAATTAATAACTATTTTAATATTACAGGGCACAGAAATATTATCTTAGACACTCAACATCCGAATGGCTTAGAAAAAATCAGACAACTTGAAGCACAGGGTCATAGTACTAGAATGGAAGTTGAAGAACCCAAGATAAGTCCACCTAGGATAGTAACAGAATTGCGTGGCACGACTCACGTCTTCGAGGGTCAGACAGCGCACTTTGAATGCCAGGTGGAGCCTGTACATGATCCTAACTTAAGAATTGAATTCTATCATAACGGCAAGGCCCTGCAATCTGCTGCACGGTTCCATATCACTTTTGATTTTGGTTATGTGTCATTAGATATTCAACATTGTGTTCCTGAAGACGCTGGTGAGTACTCAGTGAAGGCAATCAATGCTCTAGGACAATGTATATCTGCAATATCTATGACAGTAACCGCAAAAGGAAGCATTATATCGGAATCTCAACGTCCTGAAGGCTTAGAAAAGATCCGAGAGCTAGAATCTGCAGAACCTTTCAAACGTCCAGAAATACCGGAACCGGTAACACGTCAAAGACCTGTATTCACACAACCACTTCAAAATATCGATAACATTCAAGAGGGTCAAACAGCACACTTTGACTGTAGACTTATTCCAGTCGGTGACCCTACTCTAAAAGTAGAATGGTTCAGAAACGAGAAACTTATTGAGGACAGTTCCAGAATCACAAAAACTCACGACTTTGGTTATGTCTCGATGACTATCGCCCACGTTCGTGATGAAGATGAAGGCGTCTACATGTGTAGAGCTTCGAATCTATTGGGAGAAGCTGTAACGACCGCTGCCATGAGAATAAAAAGTAACTATATTATTGAATTTAAACTACGTTCAATTCTTATTAATTTTAAAATATTGTGATACACCTTATCGTAAATATTACTTAATAAACACTCATAAAATTGATTACTATCTTGTTTTATAGCTAAAGCAGCCATCCAAATGGACACTCAACATCCAGAAGGCATGAAGAAAATTCAGAGACTTGAACAACCGCAGCAAAGTAGGCCAGACGAGCCTGAACGCGAGTTTGAAAAGCCTATCTTTACCCAGGTGCTTACTGGGCCCTCAGAACTTTGGGAGGGACAACATGCTCATTATGAAGCACGCGTGGTGCCAGTTGGTGACCCGAGCTTACGATTTGAATGGTACATTAATGGCGTAGAGCTTAAAATGGGTGAGAAAATCATAAATATTATTATAATATCCCTACATAGTATACCTACTTGTAATATATGTATTTATTTAATGGTCATATTCGGTAACAAGCTAATGAAAATATATAATTTATTTTCACAGGTTCAAGATTCCGCACAACTCATGATTTCGGATTCGTCACGCTAGACATTAATTCAGTGGTGGCAGAAGACGCGGGTCTTTACATGTGCAAAGCAATAAACAGAGCCGGAAGCACGGTATCTTCGGCCGCACTGAAAGTCAAGACTAAGTCTACCATTGTAGATCAAACAATGAGACCCGAAGCTTGGGAACAAATTCAACTGAAGGAAGCTGCCATGAACAAAGTGCCAGAAATGTTTGTGGATTCAGGAGTTCAACAAGCACCAATTTTCACCACACATTTGAAGAGCTACGACAAACTAGTTGAAGGACAACATGTGTTCTTGGAAGCTCAAGTAGAACCGCGAACTGACTCTAACCTAAGAATTGAATGGTTCAAAAATGGTATGTCGCTTACTACTGGATCAAGATTAAAGAGCACTTTTGATTTTGGTTTGGTGACTCTTTCCATTAACAGTGTAAGGATTGATGATTCTGGAATTTATACATGCAAAGCAACTAATCTTATCGGAGAAGCTGTTTCAACCGCTTCCATAAAAATTGAGGATCGTCACTGGTTACTCGGGGAAACACTTCATCCTGAATCATTAGATAGAATTGGCGCTCTGGAACAGCCGAAAGCAGAAAAACCTGAAGCACCCGAACCTGTCTACGAAATACCTGTATTTATTTCGCACTTAAATAATATCTTGTGCAAAGAAGGTGATAACATACATTTCGAATGCAACGTGGAGCCATCTAGGGATCCTACACTTAAGATTGAATGGTTTTTCAACAATAAACCTTTGCCATCTGGTTCGAGATACAAGAGTACACACGATTTCAGCTATGTATCTCTTGATATTATTCACACGTACGAAGAAGATTCTGGTATTTATACATGCAAGGCTACCAACAGCAAGGGATCAGCAACAACATCAGGTTCACTTAGATGTACTGGAGATAAAAACATTTATTTCGACACTCAGCATCCCCAAGGAAAAGCTGGTTTAGAAGCTGTAGAACAGGCTGAGGAGGCGAGATTGTCTAAATCCAGAAGAACGTCTGTACCGGATGTTGATTATCCTAAGCCGGAATGGGTGGTACCGGTATCAGCGGAAAATCAATTGATTGAAGGCCAAGCCCTTCACTTGGAAGGGCAGGTTGAACCTAAAAACGATCCGAACCTCAGGATTGAATGGTACTTCAATGGAAAAGTTCTGGAGCAAGGTTCCAGATTTAAGCTTACAAGTGATTTTGGCTTTGTGACCTTAGATTTGATAGATGTGTATGAAAGAGATAGTGGAATATATACTTGCAAGGCGTATAATAAAAAAGGTGAAGCCTTTACCTCATCAACTGTCTTTTGTATTAGTAAGGAAAATCTCATCGAAAGAACGCAACATCCCAAAGGCACCGAGGGATTGGAAAAGATTCAAAATCTTGAGGAATCTCTTCGTAGAGAGCCAGGCCAAAAGCCTGATGACGACACCGGAAGGGCTCCAG
The DNA here is from genome assembly GCA_927399505.1 of Luperina testacea. Lineage (NCBI taxonomy): Eukaryota > Metazoa > Arthropoda > Insecta > Lepidoptera > Noctuidae > Luperina > Luperina testacea. Next base: position 8,015,851 of record OV656755.1, read on the forward strand.
AATTCACTACCGTCTTCCAAGACATCGTTGATATTAGCGAGGGACAGATAGCTCATTATGAAGCATCTCTTATACCTACTGGCGACCAAAGTATGGTTATCGAGTGGTTCTACAACGGAAAATCCATCGAAGCCAGTCATCGCATCCGTACAGTCTACGCATTTGGCATGGTTGTACTTGAAATACTCGGAACTAAAACCACCGATTCAGGTGTATATTCTTGTCGAGCTACTAACAGATGGGGTCAGGCTGAAATAAGTGTGAAACTAGAATGTGTAGACAAAAGCAAAGGACAAAAACCAAGATTTACAACGCATATTCAAAAAATTGAGGGTTTGAAAGACGGACAGTCTGCTCACTTTGAATGTACTGTTGTGCCCGTCGACGACCCTGATTTGAAGATCGAATGGTACCACAATGGCCAGCCGCTTCGCCATTCTACAAGAATCAAAACGGTTTCTGACTTTGGTTTTGTTGTCCTAGATATAGCCTACACTCAGAACCATGATACTGGAGAATATGTGTGCCGCGCATATAACAAATACGGCGAAGACTTTACCAAGGCGACTATCACTTGCTTCGGAAAAGGTGGAGTCTATCTAGACAGTTTGCAACCCGATTCGCTGGCCAAGATCAGGGAATTAGAAAGCTTACAAGGAATTCAACAGCAAGCGCCTGCTCCTGCTTCAGCTGTACCACCAAAGTTCGTCACTCAAATACAAGACGTAACTAAATTAGTTGAAGGCCAAAGTGCACACTTCGAGGCCAGACTAGTACCGGTTGATGATCCGGATCTTAAAGTCGAATGGTTCTACAATGGAAAGAAGCTGCCGCATGGCCATAGGTACAGGACTTTCCACGACTTTGGCATTGTTATTTTGGACATTCTATACTGTTATGAAGAAAATTCAGGTGTATATGAATGCGTGGCTACTAATAAGTTAGGCCGTGATTCTACTAAGGCTACGTTAAAATGTACTTCAAAGGAGAATTTAATCTTGGACTCGCAACTACCGCGGGTAAGTACCTAACTATAAAATTAAGAGAAGTATTTATGCAAGATGTTTCTTTATTTCCTTATATAAAATATTAGGTACATTGACTTCGATATTGATACGATTTAAATTTTAGGGCATGGAAGGCGGGTTGGAAAAACTTCAAACTCTTGAGGACTCAATGATACGCAGAAAGGATATCACGGAAGAGGAAGAAAGGGGTAAAGCGCCAGTTTTCACTGTACCACTATCAAACATTGATAACCTTCGGGAAGGAGAGAATTCCCACTTTGAAGCTAGGTTGACACCGACTGATGATTCTAACTTAAAGGCAAGTATTTTATTTATTTATTGCCCAACTTACATCTATCCTTATTATTCCGTATTATTTAAGCATGTTATTGTAAGTAACGGTGATTTGTGTAAGCGTCAAGGATATTAACTATATCGTACACAATGTACATACATTTGTAACTTCTTGCTTCTATTTAACTTATCAAGCTTTAATTAATAAGAAATAAAAAATATTTATTTTAATGATACTCCACGGGGCCACGCAGATCGTAAAGATAGGTAAATAAAGAAAACTGTTGTCTAATATATAGTAAAATAATTGAAATATAGCAACCAGCAAATGAAAAGTAAAATGAAATGAAATGAATGATGTTGAAATGTAGCTACCAGTTGTGTCTATTTTTTCAGGTGGAGTGGTACTGGAACGGTAAATCTCTCAAAGCTGGCTCCAGATTCAGAACATTCTGCGACTTTGGTTTTGTTATTCTTGAGATATCTCCGACATACCCTGAAGATTCCGGTGAATACCTATGCAGAGCATACAATAACTATGGAGAGGCTGTTACAACAGCAACAATGAAAGTTCAAGGAAAACGAAATATTATCCTGGAGTCACAACTACCTAAAGGTATGGAGGGAACTATCGATAAAATAGCAGCTCTTGAAGGCTACACAGGCACTGTAGATTCCACGACTCCGGAAGCCGAGACCGGAAATCCACCAGAATTCACCACTACACCCTCAGATCTTATTTTGTCAGAAAATTCGTCGGCTCACTTTGAATGTCGTCTCATTCCTGTTAATGATTCAAGTATGAGAGTTGAATGGTTCCATAATGGAAAGCCTCTTTTGACTGGGTCTAGAGTAAAGACTATAAACGACTTTGGATTTGTTATTTTGGAAATTGGTGGAGTTTACCAACGCGACGCAGGTCTTTATACTTGCAAAGCCACCAACCGACATGGAGAAGCGACAGTTTCATGCAAACTGCAAGTCAAAGGAAGGCAAGGTATTATTTTGGAACCTCAGTTACCATCTCACTTCAAGTCTGGTACTGAAAGCATCCAAAAATTGGAAGAGACGCTGCACAAGCGTGAAGAAATTACAATCGAAGATGAAAAGCCCAACCCACCGAAGTTCACTGTGGAAATTAAAGACAACCTTGATGTCCCTGAAGGCGGACCCATTCACTTCGATTGCCGGGTAGAACCAGTCGGTGATCCAACGATGAGAATTGATTGGTTCTACAATGGCAGACCGTTTGCTACCGGATCCCGAGTTCATATGCTCAATGATTTCGGATTTATTGCGTTAGACATTGACTACATATATGCTCGTGACGCTGGAGAGTATACATGCCGCGCAACGAACAGGTGGGGTTCCGCAACAACTACTGCAAAGATCACATGCAGTGCTAAACGTGATATTGTATTGGAATCTCAGCTGCCACAGGGAATGAGTGGAGAGAAGATCAAGGAGCTTGAAAGAGGACGTGCTAGTGAGGCGCCAAAGGAAGAGCCGGTTATAAGCAGCCCACCTAAGTTTATTACTCAGATTCAGTCACACACTGTTGAAGAATCCGAAAGCATTCGCTTTGAGTGTCGCGTGATACCCAAAGAAGATCCAAAACTGCGGATTGAGTGGTACCGTAATGGAAAACTTCTGCCCTCTGGTCATAGGTACCGCACTGTTTACGATATGGGTTTCGTTTCGCTTGACATTTTGTACGTTTACGCTGAAGATTCAGGTGAATACGTATGCCGTGCAGTTAACGACATTGGTGAAGATTTTACAAGGGCGACAGTATCTTGCAAACGTAAGTATACACAGATATAATAAACAAAACTCTAATTATTGTGTTTAGGAGCTTTACATTCTTTTAGGTTAAATTATATACCTACTTTAAAATAATAAAAACTTTTTTTTTATAGAACTGCCGGATATTATTCTACAAAATCAAGTACCACGAGGCATGAAGAAATCCGAAGCACTGACGCAGATGGAAGCTACTATTAAGAAATATACTTCAGAAATATTTTTGACCGAAGACGACTTATACGACGCTGATAAGAAACAACCACCACGCTTCGTCACACAAATTGAAAGTAAAACCACCTTAATAGAAATGGAGTCTACGAAGTTTGAGTGTCAGCTAGCACCTGTTGGTGATCCTAATATGAAAGTAGAATGGTTCTTTAATGGCAAACCTTTATTGCACAGTAAGTTGAAGAGTTCACAAAGTTATACTGTTCATTTGCTTGTGGGCTTTAGTACAAACTACATTTTTTTACAGAGAACCGATTCGCGCCCATCTATGACTTTGGTTACGTGGCGATGAACTTTGGCTGGGTGTACCCTGAAGACAGTGGAGAATACGTTTGCCGCGCTACTAACCTGTACGGTATGGATGAAACCCGAGCGGTTATCAAGACAGCCGGTAAACCTGGTATTGTTTACGATTCCCAATTACCTAAACATATGAAGAGTATTGAGAAGATAAGAGAGATGGAAGCTGCTTGGCAAACGTAAGTGGTTTTCATGTTATTTCAGCACATAAAAGTTTATTAACATGGACCTTACCACCACCTAGGAGCCAGGCCACGTTAAGTGCGAAAATAGATGTCGTATTGTATTCGTTTTTGGGAACCACGCAGCCAACAAGTTTTACATCTGAAAGAATAATTATTGAGCGGAACCGTTGCTACTGTTCGGTTTTTAACTCAGCCGAGAGGTCATAGGCCCAGGTCATCCCTTATCATAGATTGTTGGATTAGTCAATAGCACCGTTATAGTGTACAGTTCAAACATTAAATTATTTTGTGACATTACAGCTGTAGTGGGAAAAGGTTTATCATTCATTTCGTACCCAAAATTAAAGTGCCACAAAAAAGTACTGCTGTCTTATGGGAAATGACCTCTTGAGCAATTTTTACTATTACGACGAAAGTCTACCGTTAACCCCCGGCTGCTATTTGAGATTTAAAATGCCAAAAATCATATTTTGATAACAACTTTATAGTTAAACCATGTTCGGGATGTTAAAATGAATTAAAAATTGGTATTTTTTAATGTTATGCTTAAATCACTTGTTATTTAATAAAAATAGGATTTTTGGTATTTTCAATCTCAAATAGCAGCTAATATTAGACTTTCGCTGTAATAGTAAAAAATGCTCAAGATGTTATTTGCCATAAGAAACTAGCATTTTTTTTTTCTCTAGCCGGCCACTTTAATTTTTTTGTGTATTAATTGTTTGACACTTGAACGATGTCCTTTTAAGTAACTTTTGGGGGGCACTGTACATGTCGTGAGTTATAAAGTCAGGAATATTAATTTAATGGGCAGCAATAATGCTGATTTACGAACTTGGAAACAAAACTTTATAATCATCATCTGTCTAGCCTATTCTGAGGTCAGCTTTCAGATTACCTCAGATGCAGCTGAATACAAGATAAAAGAAAGAAATTACAACAAAATAAATCAACCATCTAACCGATTTTTTTACTGTAGGGTACCAGAACAAGCGATAGAGGAGGCGAAGGCACGATCGCCACCAGTGTTCGTGAGCCGTCCAGACCCAGTGACCGTCGAAGAAGGCGAGTGGGCTCGGTTCTGCTGTCGCGTCACCGGACATCCTAAGCCTCGAGTGATGTGGCTCATCAATGGCAACACTATTGTTAATGTAACTATAGAACTATTGACTTTGTTGTAACATTATCATCTTTAAAACGCACTGCTAGTGAAAAATGCGATGTTGATTTCAGGGTTCCAGATACAAACTCACCTACGATGGAATGTATCACTTCGATATACCTAAGACCAGGCAATACGATACTGGCAAAATTGAAGTGATTGCTAGAAGCTCAGCAGGTGAAGCGGTAGCTTCGACCGAACTTAAAGTGATACCGAGACACGACGACTACAGAGGAGTTTTGAAGAATGCTCCACGACGTAAGTTTTACATACATCTGGGTAAAAACATGACGCTTATTTTGCAGTTAACAATATCCATAAATATAAAATGATTTAAGAATGTATACATACCAAAAACAGCTTCTATACTGCTCTAACATACATTACCAAATCACGCACACTACAACAAACCGCTTACGCACAAAAAGTACCCCCCAGCTTCCCGTTACCTTCCCTCTCTTTGCCCAAAAGGAGTGCAGCTAAATCAATTGCTTCTGCCAGCTTTGCCAACGGATTCTGGGAGAGGTATGTTTTGAAAATGTTTTAAATGATTTTTGTAGAAATTATATTAATATATTATTTGATTAATACACAGCATGGTATGATGAAACCACGCAGTATCAGCGCTCTGAAACTGAATTAGAAAAAACATTTGAGGAAAGGCAAGTCTTACAACGACAGGGGGTTATTGATCACAGGCCTGAACTAAAACCCAAACTTATTAGAGAGCCTGATACAGAATGGCAACAAACAGTAAAGAAGAAGAAGAGTGAAGAGTATTACAATAAACTTCAGGAACTGGAAAATGAGCAGGTTATTAAGGAAAGTCGGTTCAGGGAATCCACTCACCAATATGCTATTCCTGGAGACAAAATCGCGAGTAATTCTCTTGCCAAAGGCATGGCTCAGAGATATGAGGACACCTTGTAAGTTACAGTTTTGTCACAAATTTCACACAAATAATGTATTTTAAGAAAAAAATCATTTACCTACTAATATTTTTTTTTTATTACAGAGAAGAAACGGAAGTTACCACTGAACAAGTGCAGAAGAAGACTGTCCCAAAACCTAGAATTCCAGGCCCCTCTGAATCTACTGTCCATGGAAAAGAAGTACATGTTGCCAAACAAAAACAAATCCAGAAGGAAGTTGTTGGAGATACAGAAATAACTCGTAAAATAACTTCCACTGAAACCACTGAAATGGAACATAAGGCACAAACTCAAGAGAGAGTTGTAGAAAGACCTGTGAAGCCTAGCCAACCACCTGTCTTTACTAAAAAAATGCAACCCTGCCGAGTGTTTGAACATGAACAAGCCAGATTTGAAGTTGAGTTCGATGGAGATCCGCTACCAAAAATCAACTGGTACAGGGAGAACTTCCCAATTAAAAATTCTGCAGACTTCCAGATACACACATTTAGCACCAAGTCTATTCTGATTATCAGGCAAGTTTTTGTTGAGGACTCTGCAGTATTTGCGGCTGTGGCTGAAAACCGTGGTGGAACTGCTAAATGTAGCGCTAACTTGGTGGTAGAGGAGCGCAGGCGACAAGGAAGAGGAGGAGTTGCTCCGCCAAGTTTCACATTAACTGCCCAAAATGTTAATGTGACAGCTGGTCAACTAGTTAGGTTTGACACAAAGGTGACCGGAACAAAGCCTATTGATGTTTATTGGCTGAAAAATGGCAAGAAACTTCAACCAGACATCAGAAATAAAATTCTAGAAGAAGATGGTACATATACTCTTCTTATTCTTGAAGCTTATCCCCAAGATTCGGGTAAATATGAGTGTGTTGCTATAAATAGCGCTGGCGAAGCACGATGTGACGCCGAGTGTTCAGTTAATGCTCCTGCTACCAAAGAAAAACCAAAACCTCAAACTAAAGCCGCTAACGCGCCACCTGAAATTATTGAGCCATTGAAAGACAAGGTTGTTGCTGAAGGCCAAGCGATTGAATTCAGTTGTAAGATTGTTGGTAAACCGGCACCTACGGTCCAGTGGTACAAGGGTGAAAAATTAATCAAGCCTTCCAAGTATTTCCAAATGTCTCGTACAGCGGATGAGTACACCCTGCGCATATCTGAAGCTTTCCCTGAAGACGAGGGTGATTACAAGTGTGTTGCTTACAATTCGGCTGGGCGAGTGACGGTTGCCGCAAAACTTAAAGTAACCCAGCCCGATCAGGCCGACAATTTGCCAACCTTAACATCCCTCCGAGATCTTGTTGTCTATGAAGGGCAACCAGCGCAGTTCAAAACACAAATAACCAACAAAGTCAAGCCGACGATTCAGTGGCTTCGAGAAGGTGCTCTTATTCCTGAAACACCAGACTTCCAGGTAATTAATATTTAACGCTCGGTTTTCTTATTAAGTTTCTAGTTCCTATTCTAGAGTATTCTATTCTAGTTCACTAATTTGAGCCAACTTTGAATTACTGTTATAAGTTTTAGCTAAACATAAATCTCTTAAACTAAAGAACTGCCATTATGTGTACCCTAAGTATCACTTGCAAGCATTCAAACTGTGACAAACTGACAAGACATTAGCCTATTCTATCCACTCCTAGATAAAGGCCTCCCCAACAGTAATGGTGTATTAACGTTTTTTTTAAAGTAGAAGTTATAAGGACTTGTTATCTTGAATTCCAGATGATCCACGAAGGGAACAACGCCGTGTTGCTGATCGGTAACACCTACGAGGAGGACACCGGAACCTTCACTTGCCGGGCCACCACCGCTGCCGGCCAAGTCGAGACTTCGGCAAAGCTAGTCGTCAAAAGTAAGACATAGATACAGGCAGCGAGCTCGCGTCGCGCACTTTTAATCCATTAATGTAGTGTTTCTTTGTTTCATCTTTATATCACTTTGAGATCGGGTGAAAACTACTACATAGAGTAAACTCTGAAAGTTGACATGCGAGTATAGTATTAAATTAAATGGCTTTAAAATCGTAGCGGTTACCGCAATAACGACTTACGTCCGCTTATAAGACACACCCCATGATCACCATCTTGACAATATGACACAAACTACCGCGAGTGCAGGTTACTACTTCGATCTACCGAGTGTTGAACGACCTAGCCCCTTCGGAACGTAGGCAATTGGATAATCCGCGTGATGTATCGTACTACGCGCACATAACGTGCGTTGCTCTGCCGCAGTACCACAGTGGTGATCAGGTTAAATTATGGTATTAAAGAAATGTACACACTTGTACGCAAACACACCTTGATTTGACAGAAAGAGATATTGGTGCGCGTGGTACCGCAAACAAGCATGGTAGATGAGGTACCACTTTATAAGAACTGTCAAACAACAAAAATATCGAAAAGCACTTTTATTAAAGGCGATATGCCAAGAAAAACATGTTCATTCTAAACTGTACCTGAACACAAGACTAAACTGTAATGAAAAATTCTAAAATATTGTATGAAAGACAAACAGTGCTCACAAGTTACACCTATTTCCTCAGAAAACAGTGAGGCAATGTTACAGCTAGATATGAATGAAACCATAAAATACTTGAAATGTTTTTGCGTACAGTTATGTACAGAATATTATGTACTTTCTTTCATACCTGAAACATGCTCACCGTTGTGCTACCACAATAGAGCAACACACCGCAAACCCTAACATTATTTGCAAATCGACTCGATTGTAAATTTAACTCGTAGTACTATTTGGGCGAATTTCCGCATCTAACATCGCTGTATATTTAAGCTTTTTGTGTAAATAGTCTTAGTCTTATCACGAGGCGACGACAAGTGAAGAGCAGCGAGCGGCGAGAGGAGCATCCATATAGTTGGACACACGTAACTGTGATTAACATGAACACGAGACATTTTACGACTGTTTTGTTTTGCTTTACCGCTACGATGTTTACTAAATGTAAATGTATTCTTTGAACGATTATACTGTATATTAGAACAAATTGCGTTACAAAACAAAGACGCGTCCTTCGACAAAACATCAAATGTATTTTTCACCCAATACTCATTTATAAAATAATTATAAGCCTGCAAAAGTTAATGAATTATTTATTTGGCCTTATTAACCATAATTATTAGTATTAAAAACGTTTTACGCTTTTTGTGTTGAGATCTGTTCAGCTATTCTGCATAAACTCAATATCGAGCTCACTTCTGCATCCGCAGTAAAACGAAACTGGACACTGACCCTGACAACTGGATCCCTATGTCAATTCAATAGTGAGTTTTTACAAAATAGCCTGGCTGACCTGTGAATCTAATGGAAATGATCTCAGTGATGTCCAACGTTTACAAAGGTCATTTCATTTGAAGTGCAGTTATCATAGTCATTGAAACTGGGACTTGTGGCAGCTTCTAAGTGTCTAGGGAAAGGCGAACGCCTATATGAACATAAAAGACCGCAAAGTTAAGAAAAGTCCCAGTTTCAACTGTAACCTTGTCTAAGCATGAATCATTGTTTGTATTGACCGATTTAGATTTGGCACTATGTTTAAGTTCAGTCACACCTAACAACGCTGCACGAGGGTGCGGAGCCCGCGCCCCTGATGTTACCTAACAGCTACGACTAACTTTGTCAGTGTCACGTATGTACCATAATGTCGATGTCAAGGTTTGCGATAGTGGGTGTAGCGGGCGCTGGGAGGGTCGTTCTCGCGGAGCACAAAGTTAATCGTGGTTGTATCTCGCCATGCCTCTAGTTCCGCTGTCAACTCTTCTATGACAAAGAAACATCAAATTAGTGTACTAAGTCGCCTACCCTTGCGGCTCACCACTCAAACGACTTAAAGTACGCACGCATTACTTGCCTTGCCAGTTTCTATGTTTTGACAACACTGCCGATGTTGATGACCTAATTTTTTTTTGCAAGTACAAATCCAAATTGAATGAGATTTTATAGTTTAACGTTACAGTGATCTTTAACTTAGTTTGTTTTAAGTGCACGATATTGTTAAAATTAAAATGTGTTGTATGTTTCACCTAATTGTATTAAGTTATTAGGCGTGGCAGTATTTTATGACTAAATGAATTCTTAGAATATTTAATAATAATATATTTATGACTTAAAATTTTGTATGTTACCTTTATGTGAAATCTGTTTAATAAATGCTATAAATTAATAATAATTTCGCATTATTCTATACACAACAAAACAATCTTCAAAACTATCAAGTGTGAAATGCTCGTTAAAGCCATATATAGGTAGAGTAGAGTTACAATCATCTTACATTAAACACGACGCACTCACACTTAGTGCCTGTTATCCATCAGACATGTTGAAACTTTAAATTATTTAAAACAAAGAGCGTGTATGCTGTCATGAAGAGCATATTCCCTTGATGGATAGCGAGGTCGCTATGGTTGCTTTCTTTCATCCAACTGGCACAACTCTGTCTAAACTTCTATTTTCTTTCTCATGCCATCCAAATCTCAGCTGTGATTTAATTAGTCACATGGTTTTTTTTTGTTACTCTTGTAACTAAACAGTTGATTAACTATAACTCCTAGAGATTCTAATTTTTAATAACTCCAGTTAATTGATGCCAGCTTTGATAGAAAACTTTTACTTAAAGCAAACATGAGCAATATTTTTTAGCTTTAAATTTGATTAAATTAAAGTGTTGAGTAAGTTTTGCATCTATGCCTTGATGTATTTTCTGAAAGCTAATTTAACGATATAATTTTTTTTACAACTACATAAACTACAACACAACATTTACACACCACAAAACATATAAAATGGTTTAGTCTTATATAGAATGTAATAGATTCGCCTTTATTTAATAAAGTACGAGAACAGTCAATTTCGTAACATTTCGTTACGGTTGATCTGATATAAAAAGCACCCATGAAGGATTTCAGAGGAAAAGTACACTGGATATAAGGTGAGTGGAACGGTAAGTAACGTATCGTAGCGGTGTGCACAGTGTAGAAAACAAAGAAACATAAAAAAGCAACAGCTACCAAAAGAAATTTAAAAACTGCCGTTTACTAAATTGTACCAATCTCACCCTAAGCATCCGCAAGAAGGATCTTGAAAAACAAACAAATTAGGATATAGAACTTAGTCATGGCCTTGTACTTATAAATGTTTTTGAGAAGTGAAATAATTTTTTAGAGAAATACTAATAATTGCGAGATTTGTTTCTTAATTGAATGAGAAAAATTCAATGTGCTCATACACATGAGCTCGTGTTAAAGGCAGAGGCAACTGCAGCCGTCGACAACTTGCCGCTTGTGTATTTGAGTACAGTGTTCAAATACACTAGCAGCACATTGTCGACGGGTATGAGCCGTTAGAGTCATCATCCCTGAACGATTGGTATTCAAAACTGACGAACGAATTTGAAGAAGTTCTATGTAAACTACGCTTGTTTATAACTTTGAGAAAATTTAGTCCACTTATCTCAATAATTGAACGCGACATCACACAAATAAAAGTTTAGTTTGGTTCCGTCCGTTGATACATAGGTTTGAAAATATGGCGAAACAATTTAAAAATCAATTATTATCAATCTGTATTTTTATGCCACCGACCTATGGATTTAATTAAAATATATTTATGCCGTAACTTAAACAAAATATGTTTGTAGGCGAAAATGCAGTCGAAAATGGTGCGCGCAAATTTTAAGTCAAGCCGCTGGTAAATGTTTTTGGCATAGGTAATATTCAAGTATACTCAGACCGAACTGAAACCATGGATACCAACAAGGTTTTCAGTTCTACCTTGGTCCACTCTAAAAATGATATAGATTACATAGGTCATTGCGGACCGTTGAAAACCGTAAATCGTGCACCCTCGATCATCTGGACTGAGGCTAAATAAACATCCAGTGGAAGTGCTAGTTCGAGGCATTTTAGAAGACCCATCACAATCTATACCGCAAGGTTCAGGAGTTATTTTCTAAAGAATGATGTGAAATATACTGACACGTGATCGCAATGAATAAAAACCTTTATGAGCCCGATGTCGATTGACTAGCGTCCGTATGGACGTCTGTCTTTTTAATATATTATTATAGTCAATGACGTCTGTATGTTGTCTCTGTGAAATCACCGATTCCAGGATGAGGTTAGAAGTTGACTATTTTACCGTTCGGATAAATCAGTCAGGCATATTATTTCTGGTAATTTATCTCATCAAGTGACCAGTAACTTGTTTTGAAAATTCTGTTATGGCCAGTATTTTAATAAACATAATACCTAATTTACGTACTCAGTTGCGGTTTGGGTTTACGATATCAGTCGAGTCGTGGCCGAGTGATGGACAGTACCCTTACCATGAGTTGGCATAACTTTACGTAACCGTACTCGCTAGCGAGGGCGTAAACAAGTTTCTATGGAGAATTGTACAGCGCCTCTGGCGGTCACTTATAAAACTGTAGAACGCTAGTATGAGTCGAACGGTAAATCACCTATCGAAATCTATACGCTAGCTGTGACGCTAGCGACTAACGTTTTGTAGCTGTTGCCGTAGAAAATCGGTACCATGAGTTACAAATTTGACAGATGTCATCGAATAATACTGTATCGACTGTAGTTAACTTTTTCACTACCAAAGTTCAGCGTGAAACCCTTTTATTATGTAATAAATTATTTCGATTCTTAGCTAAAAAAATGTCGTCAAGGTATTATTTTGCGTGGGATATGTTAGCGAAGGCTGCATATGAAGATGAAAAAAGAGAACAAGGAAAATTTCAAGCCGATATGAGGAGTATATGTATTAAATAATCCACTTAGAAACATAAGTGAAAATAATTTTATTAAAGAATATAGGGTCCTTCAGTGGGCTTACTAAGGTCACCATTTCTGTTAACACACAAAAAAGGCACTTAAACCACAATCCTCAACTTCATCTAACCACTTGAAACAAAATAATATTATTTCATCATAAAAGGTATACTGCCAAATTAATGTTATTAAAATCGCTATTACATAACTTTCCATATACTCGACGAGTAACTGAAATTGCGTAGGACTGGTTCGCATTTTTCACTAATAAAAATTAAAACCAATAAGAAGTTGCAACTAAAGCTCAGCCTCCAAACAAACCGACGGACGCACCAAACAAGTAAAGCTAAAGTAAACAAACACAAACTATGAAGTGTTGACATTGAAACGAGCAAAATAACCTACACAAATTCAAGAATCTCATTTTACATAATGACTCTTGTTTTACGACGACGTTTTAAATTAGGAGGGTTACTGCTGTATTTTTAATTTGAAGGATTGGATACTTGTTTTTTGCCCAATATCTTTCTTACTCAGTCTTTTTGGCATAGTTAGAAAGAGACAGCCCCGTTTGGTGTGAAGTTAGGCAAGTCACTCCGTAACGTAACGAAAACTACACATACTATCGAGTAAACGCTAGCGAGTACAGTAAACGTCTATGTGACTCATGGTACGAGTTTAGTCGAAAACTACTCGCAGCGCGTTTATTCGCTATCGACTGTAGTACAATAATGATTGTTTTCGATAGCAACTCATGGTAGAGGCTATTAATAAACGAAACTCTACACAAGTATACAATAGGTGCGTGTAGGTACTCAAGATGCTTAAACCTGAGTGTAGGCAGTTCGTGACTTGAAGTCGTGATTAGTAGCGCGAAACACGGAGTTTAAAAATATTTTGGATGAAATTAATTATTACGATGAAATAGATTTCTGTGTGTGTTTATTTTATGGTCTTTGCGATATCGTTTACCAAAAATCTATAATTTATTATATATGTTGAGGTCGGTCAAACTGCGTTAGTCTACTGCGAAAGTTTTATAAAATAGGTATTACTACACCTATCCAAAAAGTAGATAAATTCTATTCGGTGAAAATATCTACATAAACAACCTACTCTCTTGCTGAAAATATGCAAAAGGAAAAAATAAAGATATTATCATTCTAACTTTTACCATTTTTCATACTTAAATTACATAAAAAACACGATCAAATCTTGATAAAAATTGTGTGTTGCGACGTGACACTTTAGTGCTGACCGTCCTCCCATAAGGTTGCCAACTCGATACTACGGTTAGGTGCTAAATGTAACTTCTAAAAGCGCTAGATTTCTATATTATAACCAAAAAGAGTGCTAAATTTGAAGGACCATGAATTAAATAATAAAATCACATAATTTCTTCTAAAAAAATAGTTGTGGTAATTATTTTAAGGTTTTCTATGTGACTTTTTGATTCCGAATGCCGCATACACTAAAATATTTTTGCGTTCAATTCTTTTTTGCAAAACACAGACATTGCTTTTGAACTATTCCCAAGTACAAGTCTAAGCCACTTTTTAACCGACTTCAAATAAAGAGGAGATTCTCAATTCGGAAGTTTTTTTTTTGTATTTCGGATTTTTCTTTTCTGTAACCTTGAATGTAACTCACTTATTTGCTTACAGGAGTATCCATTTTCGTAGTTTTTATAGCTCACTAAGCACTAAACTTAATCTTTCGTATTCCATAATGTATTTATTACGCATATTATGTCGTGATAGTCAATACGAAACTAAAATTTATAAAGCAATAAGCTAGACAATTAATATAGGTTTATATTACCTCGTCTTTGTCTTTTACGAGAAATCCATTAATCCACACTTTGTCAGGCAAAGTGTATCAATCTATGAAGTCAAAAAGTTTGGTAACAGCTCGTGTAACTGCGTTTTGTTTTGCAGTAATCGAAAAATAATCAGCATTTTTCTATTTAGTGCTAGGTGCTAAATGTCAGATTTCAGTGCTAGACTAACGAAAATAGTGCTAAATCTGGCACCGAAAGTGCTAAGTTGGCAACTTTCTTATTACGATACAAAACTTGCATACAGCCTAATCGATACTAGCAATAAAAAAAATGTTTAGAAACAGAATAAAAACTCTTTTAACCAATAAAAAGTATTGAAATGTAAAGTATTTGCAGAATACCCAATTTATAGAAATAATTTATCATCATTCTCAAAACAAAATTTTGCTACCTACAAAATGTATAATGGGAATTCTGTAGCAAACTTGAAAGTATCAAAATTAAAATCCACAATAAATAATTGTCCAATAAATTAAAATAATTTTAAACAGCGAGCGCATTCCGAATATAAATTCAAATATAGAAAAATTTCGGCGCGAAAATCAATAAAAGAGGTACAGACGCCAGCTGCACATCAAGCTACTACAATCGGTCAACTTTCTTTAATAGATTTTCAACTTTATCGCTAAAGCATTAAGGCGACTACATGACCTAAAACGCGGTCTTTGTCGGACTGCATAGAAAAGAAAGAGAAGCGCGATGTCACAACGCTGGTAATTTATTACAAAATATGAACTTGAATTTATTCAATGTATATTAAACTTGTGCGCTAAATATGAAAGATTTAATGGCGTTAACATATGATATTTTTATCCAACTCTCCTAATTAACGCACATTCATAAGATTTGATGGGTAGCATAATAAATATTTACATAATCAATGTAGGGTGTCGTATGTCGTCATTCTTGGGTACCGGAGCCGGCGGAGGTTCGTGTGTTCAGGGCGCATCCGAACTATACGGTTAAGGCTTTCTTGAGTAGAAAACATCTATAAAACGTGATACAGCCCTATTAATTTTATTTAAAATTTTAACAAAATACAAGTATTTCAATAAATCTATGTCGTAAGATTTACGAAAGAAGAAAGAACGAAATGTGATGAATTATAATATTCTAAAGTCTAAACATCGGTCAAAGTGACGTAATTGTTCACGAGATATCAAGCCCTCAAATACAGCGTCTTGAGGAGCTGAGCTTGGTAACTGAGATACTGTTTTCATGTGTTTATTAATTAGCAATGATCTTGACATGCTGATATCGTAATAATGGAGTATCAAATGATAACGCACATGAGTACGTCGTTGCGGAACGTTTATTAATACGGGCCCTGGATAGATTTATCATCACAGATAAGCCAGTCACTAATAAGCCTGATATACCGGCGACGATAACAGATTAGCCAGCCAGCACATGATACCATCGCCATGGCAAGTAGACAGATCTTGATTTAGCTCTCGAAGTTGTCGACAAGTAAATAAGGATCCGGCTTCCATCGTGATGATTGTTGCAACGGCCAAAGGCCAAATACCCAAGCGACTTGGCAAAAATATCATGAATTTTGGAAAGCTTTATCAGGGACATGATATAGAAAGGAATTAACACACACATTATGCACTTTTAAAAATCCCTTGCATAGTAATACTGATTGAATACAAGTAAATGTATGAAGAAGAAGATAAACGGGAAAATCACTTTAAAAAATGCCATCTTTCGCTCTATCATCTCGCCGTCATTCCACAAATCTGGCACTTAAGATTTTCGAAAAACAATTGACGAACTTACGTGTAAGTGAAGGTGTGGAATTTGATGTAATATTTCTTGACAAATGCACTTTTCAAGTTAGAGTATTGTTCCTGATTTATTTACGTCATGAATTGTTTTACGTCCTAAAACCTGCTGTATGTTTGTAGGTCCGTTTACGTGAAAACTGCTTTCATTGTAAGTAGGTATACGTTAATGTTGTTGAAGTTGGAAACCATTCGAGCATCTTATCTATGAATGTTATTCTTTATAATTAATTCAATCTTACGTTAATTGCATAGCATTGCTAGAGAATCTGAAAGCTCGAGCATCGTAACTCTTATCGTCTCCTGCAGATGCGATGATCTCTGCAATCGTCGTCTTCAGTCCTCCTGCTCCAAACTGAAATAATTTATTTCAATTAAACCAATTACAAACACTTTTGAATGAGGGTTTTCTGAAATGACGTTCGCTAGGTGGCAGCACTGACACGTCAGGTCCAGGCATCTGTCAAAGAGCCTATATTTTCTTTAGTCATGACTGAATGATGAACGAATGAATGAATCGAATGATGAACGTCATCATATATTTTATATTGGAAGACCTCTTGTCACAGTGGTGCCAACTGGTGTCGTAAATTTTCACGAAAACCCTCATTGTCAAGGAGTCAGTCAGAAAGATAAAGCTAACCATTCCAAAGCGCAGTAGATTCCTATGGAGAACGGACATGAAACTCTGTTGACACTTTTAAATTAGAAAGGTGTTACAAAGTATTGCTCTCATTTATATTGAAACTTCCTTTTGTCCGCGGTTTCACCTGCATGGATGTGGGTTATCGTCCCCGGGGCAGGGATACAAATATCCTATGTCCTAACGCAAATCATAGCCTATCTGTAGGTATGCTAGGTTACAAGATAATAAATTGAAATAACTTTGACCCAGTGGGCCGATTTGAATAAAATAAATACTTTAAACGTTCTCTCAAGATACGGGCTATGATTTTATTTCCAATCCCTTAAATCTCATAAAAAGAAGCACTACACAAAAATTTTTATAGGTATTACATTTAAATTTTACAAGAAACGTTGTAACCAATGACGTAATATAAATAGACACGTCATGCATGAACATCACGGCACTCGAAAACAGCGTAAATACTATCAGTAGCTAGATAGATACTTATACGCACGAAGAAAGGGAAACAAAATTTAAAGGTCATCTACGGAATTTCTGTTGTTAGAGAGAGATAAATATATTTCTTTAATTACGTTGTCATTCTGTGTGTAGTATGCTCATTGGCCGAGCGCGTACAAAAGGAGGCATGTGGGGAAAAATGGACACTCGATTTTCTCGTGTAGGTAGTAGATTTACGGGTAAAATAATTAATTAGTTTCGATCCTTATAAATATGAATGCAGTATTTTGCGAGAGTAATTATTGTTAATTAATTAATAAAACTAAATAAACATAAAAATTATTCTTCGTTATGTAGGTATAATGTCGCTGGCTAGAAAATGTTCCGGGCAGACCCTAGAGTATTTTGTGGGTAGCCAATCGTCTTCACGCCGCCGTTGAGCCCTTATAACGCTTAACCACTTTCATTACACACATATTATACTCTATATGACATCATATACCTATAAGATTATCTTTGAGACAAATAGTAACCTTTTTCCTTCTCTAGGATGCGATCTATCTCCTTGCCAATTTTTGTTCAAATCCGTTCAGTGGTTTAGGCGTGATAACGTTACATACAGTCAGACAGAGTTACTTTCTTATTACTAATATTAGTATGGATTATAAATATATGTGAGACCGATGTAGAAAGACGTGCACATTAAAAGCGTCCACGGTAAAATAAGAAACGTCTTCCATTGTGCCCTGTTTGTTTTATTTTATTGTTCGGATTAAAAATTAAATTTTAATGATACACTCCATGATTGTATGATATGATAGAGATCTGGACACCCATATTATTGCTTATTTTTGCTCTGTTTAACCCAAGAGATTCATAATTTCTGTTTCCAATGCATCCAACAAGCCGAGTCGGTGAGGTTTGTTAACTTAACTCTAGTTACAGTGCGTGCCACGTAAGAAGAGACTTGACACACCACGTGGTCTGACATGCGCAGAACACGATTTCAGGTATCTTTAGCGGTATGAGGTCTGCGGGACGGGACCGGACGTCATAGGGGCGGCGGAAAGAGCGGGGGAGGCGGGGTCAAGTCTCTTCTTACGTCGCACGCACTGTACTTCTCGTTCTCATCTCAAAATAAAACCAAGAATTTAAAACGGTGCTAATAATAAATGCAGCCTAGTCTAACACCTCTATTTGCTCGAGGTGGTTATGGTTAATTCTAATAAGTTAAATAAAAAAAACCGGTCAAGTGCGAGTCGGACTCGCGCACCGCGGATAACGTACAAAGTAGGTATGTAACTACAAATTTACGGTTTTCGGATTTTTTTCCTTCATATGTGCTGCATTGACATTTCTTCTTGCAAAATTTCATGATTCTAGGTCAACGGGAGGTACCCTATAGGTTTTGATGCGAGTGTCGAAATATGTGGCATAAACGGAACATAAACGCCCGTATCTTTTGATTGCCTTGACTTAGAAGTTTGTTTTTTTTCACTGCTTCAAGGGATTGCAGCCCTGAGTATTTGATATCAATTTCAACTTGAGGTACCTACGGAACCCTAAAAAAGAGGTAAGGTACAACAGAATAAATAATAAGTTGCAACTATACAGGTGACTTTTAATTTGACAAATTCCTTCCAGGACGATCTAATGTGACCCCATTTGTAACAATTAAGCATCCCATAAAGCTTAGGTGAAAATTCATGGGATTTGAAATAACCCAATTTTTAAGTATTTTTAAAATTTTCCAGAATTCGTCACTAAATATCACTTTTCTCTAAACTCTTAAACTTAATGGCCTTCGCTGCTATTTCATTGGGTATATCATACTTTGACAAACTTTTCGATGCAACCACATTTTCTAAAAAACATCAAACTTATAACAACTCAAAAGCCGCACCGAGTCTTGTGACCTGGTCTTGGCGACCTGGGTGCCTAACTTGTGATGGATTTCACAACAACAAAAAATATTTCAACAATTTTCAAATTCGATTTTTGGCAGCGTTATCGACTGTTCCACCACCTGTTTTTCCACTGTATCGGCACCTTCAAAATCTTTGATACCTAGATAGCTGATTAACTGAAGATGTATTTCCTGTAATTTATACGCCTAATGCTATAGAAAATTTTGAGATAACTGGTGTGAAATTTCATGTACGTAGATGGTTAATTAACTTCTTCTTTTAACTGTTTGATGTTTTAGAAAATTTGGTCACATTTAAAGGTTTGTCAAAGTACGAGGTGCCCAATGAAATAGCAGTGAATGACATTCAATTTGAGAGTTTAGCAAAAAGTGACATTTTATAACAAATTCTTGGAAATTTTAGAAAGGTCTCTTCTCTATAATCTCTCAATCTTTTGAAATAATAGTAGTACAAAGAAAAAACGTGGTTTTGAAGCCAGTCACTCATTATCATTTCCGTTTGTCATTATTGCACTATTTAATTGAAAACATTCGTCTTTTCGCGTTTCTCAGGGGCCAAATTAGCGTGGATTTTTTTTTCGAACAAAAGAATGGTTTAAATAAAGAAAACGTTTATCCAGTAACTTGTGTTACCTCCCAGAGCATTTACGACGGCCGTCATGCGGTACGGCATGGAATTAATTAATGCCACTATACGTGCTGTGGAATGTTCTTCCATGCTTCCAATATGGCAATTTATACTGTTAACTGAACAGACTAAAGAACTGAGTCTTTATAGTCCTAATATTGAGATTCGAGTCTTTTTTTGAAGACTCAAGTCAAAAAAGAATAAGTAAAAGTTCAAGCCTCTCTGAGTTTTTAGTCTTCTTAAAATAGACTCCAGTCTTGCCAAAGAGAACTCGAAAAGAACTCGCGACTGACCGTTAATAACGTGACGATGATTTACATGTCTTTTTTAGCCATATTTATTGTTTATTCGAACTTAATAAGACTGCAATCTTCTACTTAAACAATTCAAATGCTTCATAATATGCGAGTCTATTTGATTGGGCTGCAGTCCTCTACTTTATAGTTCACGACTCAAGGAACTCAAAGGCTTTATGACACGAGTCTTTTTGATTAGACGGCAGTCCTGCTGTATAATTCACGACTCCTAAGACTTGAAAGAACTTAAAGGACGCAAAGAGCTCAAAGGACTGAAAAAAAAACGAAAGGACTTAGAATAAATCTAACGACTCAAGAAATTTTAGAAAGAACTGAAAAGACTCAAAAGAACTTAAGACTCAGGACTCAGAAGACTAATTAGTCGTGAGTTCTGCAAAAAGAACTCATAGCCGCAAAATAAGGACTAAAAGACTCAGCTCTTTTACAACACTAGTTTACAGCACATGCAAAGTTTATGGAGATGATTGGTTAGTTCGAACACGCCTCTTTAGCTCATCCCATAAGTGCTTTATTGGATTTTTATCAGGGCTTCTTGCTGGCCATTCCATTACGACGATACAAACGTCATGCAGGAATTCTCGAACAATTCTTGCAGTGAGCGCCCTTGCATTATCATGCATCATCGTCATCTACCTGGCCTTTACCCAACGATGTTGGGGTCGGCTTCCAGTCTAACCGGATGCAGCCGAATACCAGTATTTTACATGGAGCGACGGCCTGTCTGACCTCCACAACCTAGTTACTGGGTAATAAGATACCCCAATAATATTAAATTATGATGCATTACCATGCGTAATCAACGCATGACTGCGCACAGCTCAAACCACTAAACGGATTGCGCTGAAATTTGGCACACATATAGCTATTATGATGTAGGCGTGCGCTAATAAAGGATTTTCCAAAACTCACCCCCTAAGGGGGTGAAACGGGGGTCCAAAGTTTGTATGGGGAAACACGATTACACTATTTTATTCGAAGCATCACAGGAGTACTCCTGAGTGTTTCATTTTTTTTTTAATTTCCTATAAGGGGGGAAGTGGGGTGACAAAGTCTGAAAATCAACATGGGTATCGTTTGTATGGTTTATCGGGTCGCTGGTTACGAAAACAACAACGACTTTAAAATCCAACGAGGTGGACGTGAAATACCATCATCCTCTGTTGGGGTGCGATGGGGTTTAAATGTCTAAATATATATAGGTGTTGTTTTTATGGATTTTTTGGGACGTTAATTACGAAAATGGCATCGATTTTGAAATCTATATAATTATATAAAAATCATAGACCTGATTGAGATATCAATGCACAGCCTTAACAACTGGCCCTAGAGACATGAATTTTGGAGGGTGTGTTCTTTGTGAAGAGTAGGTATCCACTAAGAAGGGGTTTTTGGAAATTCAACTTTTAAGGGGGTGAAAAGGGGGATTATGTTTGTATGAAAAATCTTATTCCCTGGGTTACCAACCATGAAACTTGGCACGAATACTTATTTGAGTAAATTATGAAGTTAATAATTTTTTGTTTTTCTTAACTACCCCCTAAAGAGGGATTGGGGGTCTCAAAATTTATATTGAAAAATTTTAACGCGCTGACCGATTAACTTGAAACTCAGTATTTATACTTAAGACTAAAAATAAAGAATAACGTGTATCAGGGTTTTTCGAAAATCTACCCCTTAATTGGTACAAATAATCTTTGAGACAAGTAATGAACACACCTTAACCGATTTTCAAAATTTACCCCTGTGGGCGTAAAACGCGGGGATACAGTTTATATGACCAATCTCATTCATTTGGTTAATAAACTTGAAACTTGGCAAGAATATTTGCCTTAGCAAGTAATAAATTTTATCATTATTCTCAAAGGGGGTTTTGGGGTGTTAAAGATTATGTGGAAGAATTTTAACGCGCAGTTCGATTAACTCGAAACTCAGTATTTATTCTTAAGACCAAAAATAAAGAATAATGTGTATAATTTTTCGAAAACTACCGCTGATGGGGTGAAAAGGGGTAGTTAATTTTCCAAGGGCGGTTTTTACTGCGTGGCTTGATTAACTGGAAAACTGGTATACTTAAATAATTTTGCAGTCAAATTATAGAAACATCCCAATCGTTATTTTCAAAATTTCACTTTATGGGGATAAAAACTGGGGATGAAAAGGCGGGATACAGTTTATAAGAAAAAATCTTATTCCTTTAAAACTTGAAATTTGGCAACATTTGCCTCAGTAAACAATAAAGCTAAAACCCACAACAAGCAAGCAAGCAAGCTATAACTTTTAGTTAAAAAAAAAAACCCTCACAGAGGATTTAGGGGTGACAAAGTTAATACGTTATAAAAATAATTATGTATCCCGCTGTCGGATTAACTCGAAACTAATTACTTAAAATAAAAAAGTATGTTTGTGTTTTAGGGTTTTTCAATAATCGACTTCTACCGGGGTAGAAAAGGGTAATAAAGTTTAAGGGGTAAATTTTACTGCTTGCTTCGAGTGGTTATCTTTAAGTCATAAAAATGAAAACGTACCAAACGGTTCTTGAAAACAAGCCTTGTCGTGGTGAAAAAGGAGGACAGTTTATTTAAAAATATTTGTTTCACTTAAAAATTGAGCCGGATACCTACTTTTTTCTACAATATATCTTTAAAATGTGTATGTTTTCCTAAGTCTGTTGTGGCATAAACTAAGAGCTGATATTTCCTAGGCCAGATAACTTTATCGGATGAATAATTTTGAATTTCTGACAATTCTTCCATACAAAAACTGTCCGACGTCACTTTTATTCCACGAATAAAAAATATCGGTCAAAGCCAGTTTTTCCTTCGGTGGAAATTTCGCCCCAAACTTTCCATGAAACACCGGCCATAACTCAATATTCCATAACTCAACTATTCTTCAATCCAACTTTGCTGAAAACGTTCTCCCTGTCTTCGGTAGACTTTCCTACGTCCATAATTGCCATACAGTATAATCTTGGTTTCATCTGTAAAAATAACTTTGACTTTGAGTCCAATGCAAATGTTCGCGTGCAAACTGTAGGCACGCCATTCTGAGAGCTTGTGCCAGTTTGGGACAGTAATTGGATGCCTTATGAGGTTTCAGGCCACGTTCCTCGAGTCTCTTTCTAATAGGAGGCCTGTGTCCTAGCAGTGGGAACATTATAGGCTGATTATGCTAAGTCAGCTTCAAAACTGGATAGAAACTTTTTCTCTGACTTATCGATATGGTGATATTTTAGGGTTTGAAACATAAAAATGCGCGGGGCCTCGATTTAGGAGTCCGTGAGTGTATAAATAAACCCCAATATGGTTTTTATTTTGGAACATTACTACACACCACGACTGCATAAAACCGGCCTATTTCACACTTTTCGCGGTCATTCTTCTGCAGAGAAATCACAAAAGTTTCAGTCCAATGTTTGGGCCACTCACCGCTGCGCTAAATGTTACTATTGCACTTTATGTGCCCTTATTACAAGACATCCATCGGTACTGAAAGACTTCAGAACTTTTGGAAAAACAGGCTACGACGGTATTATTTTAGGTTCTCTACTTGATTTCGAAAGTTGATGATTCGATTTTTTTTTATCAACTTTCGAAATCAAGTAGACGAACCCATTATTTTAGGTACCGTGACCAGCCAGCTAATGCATGCGAAGTTGATTACATGATAGTGACGGCTCCCAATCTACCAGAATTTCTTAATATTTTGCTTGTAACACTACATAGTCTTTCATTCATAAAAATCCTAAAATATCCTGTACGGTTTGTACATTTTTGTCAACGCCAATAACGTGTTACAGGTGTTAGTAGGATTAACGGCCATTTGAATCATCTGATGTTTGTTACTTACTGTGTTGTTGTTACGTAATTCAGAAAGGTCACTGATAATGGGAGTAGATTATCGTTGTTGCTTGGCGAACCCGAACAAATAATCGCGATAATCGCGTATTCACGCGACGTTGGGTTTTTATTACTAGACAGCTCCTAAAACAGATATAAAACACAAATATTTATAATAAATGATATTATGTACATAAATACATACATCTATGCATAATATCGCCATAGTGACTATGAGATTAAAGGAACAGAGAGTGCATCAGCGTTTACGCACACTACTTGTGCATTAGGTATAATATCTCCTGCGTACCTGGCTAATCTCCCTTGAGATTGGCCACCGTGACCGAAATCGAATATTTTTTTATAGTTACATGTATCACTATAAATTAATAAAAAACTACCAAAGCAAAGGCGCCGACCAAACGCCGACCGCGCAGTGGCGCCCTCATCGTTTGTTTGGTTATTTCTTTTATTTTAGATTAAAAATGCAGAAAATAAGCTCGTTAAGTTGTGCTCCGCAAGATTATACGTTATTATTATTATAAACGGTAGTTTTACATTGTTTAGTTTTATTATAATCACTAAAACGGAAAACAGTGGCCACTATCATCCATTTTAGCGATTATAATAAAACCAAACAATGTAAAACTACCGTTTATAATAATATTAACGTATAATCTTGTGAAGCACAACTTAACGAGCTTATTTTCCGCATTATCATTCTAAAATAAAAGAAATAACCAAACAAAAAATGAGGGCGCTACTAGGCGGTCGGCGTAGCCTTAATAAAACTTATGTGGGACCAGACCACTACTGAACCATAATTTGAATTTGAATTTAAAAAAAAATATTCAACCGAATTGAGAACCTCTTCCGTTTTTTGAAGTCGGTTAAAAAGGGTAAATCTGTGAATCTGATGTTTAGATAATTACTGGGGGTTTAAGGAAGTGGGTTTTCTCTTGAAAATACCCTCATAGGTAAGTAAAAATGGTAAAAAAGAAGTTCACTTAGTCCAACAAGTGAGGGTCAGCTCACTTATATTTAGAGAATTTTATACAATTGCACTACAACAGAAAAAAGTAAGACGAAAAGCGAGCCTATCAGTGTTTAGAATCATTGAGTTGATCAGAAAAAAAATAACGAATAGCGAACCTGGCTCGTCAGCTCACAATAACGTGGTCTTACGATAATATAGTAAGACCACGTTATTGTGAGCTAGCTATATCGAAGATTTTTTGTTGTGAGACCGGAGGATTACGTCGGACTCCTACTGACTAAAACTTCACGGTTCTTACTACAACCCTGAGTCGGGGACAGGATAAACTAATAGGTACATACCTACCCGCGACTGGTATCAGCCCTCCATGTTTAGTGGGCACCATTACCACATGCGGCTCATGCAAATTATCTTGAGAGAAAATATTCGGCTAAGATTTAACCTATCTTTACTTAGGGAATTCAATCTGCGTTTCAAATTAAATACTGCTCGCCTCGAGTCATGACTCTGTCCCAAATTCGCCGCCCGCATGCGCTTAACAATCTCTGGCCACCATAAGGTGGACTTAATATTATGGTGGCCAGAGATTGTTAAGCGCCTTTTGACTCCCGAGTGCTCTTTTGATGCAGGTGGAATGACAGGCATTCTTTTCCCTCTCCGTCGCCTCCTTTGCATGCTTGTATGCATCACTTTCTCGCAAAAAGAGGCGACGATCCCACGCGTTCTCGCTTCTGATTATGGCTTTTGGCTGAGGCTGAAAGCGAGAGATTTCTTACCCGAAGTGCCGAGTACAGAGCGGCTGGGTCCAAGCTCACCACTCCTCCAGCGTATGCTGCTCCTTGTCCTCGGGGCAGTTCTTACAGTGATTACAAGGGAGTGTCTGCTCGCAACCAATGCGGCGCGGGTACTTCACGAAACATCCGTGTCCAATAACTACCTGCTTCAGCCGGAGACTGAGGGTGCCAGGCCACCTCTTCAGCCACTTTTCTATAATAGGCCTAACCGCCACTATTGTGGCTTCCACCTAGGGATCGAAATTCGTCCTTCCATTTACTGGAATATTTCAGACCTCGATCATTCCTGCCTTCAACTTGCAAGTTACTGACACTGGCCGCTAACCACGCGCAAGCTCCGTTTGGGGTGGACGGAGCTTGAACGTGAGGCCTGCAAATAGACTCGAACATGCGGTGAGTTATTATTACATCTTTAATCCGTCAAGCCCCGCGCGTACCCTATGTAGTACGATACAATAGAAAATCAAAAATATACATTTCTGCGGAACGGAAACGTTAATTTTGCCTCGTTGCGCGAGAATCCTAGCAAATGTGTCTTGAGGCTGTAATAGGTGTTCAGTTGTTTAGTAGATACTTGAAGCCGCACGGTGCCTCCCTCCGCGCAACATGCCGCAGATTCGCAGATTTGTGTATGTCATAAATGATAAATAAAATTAATAATTTAAGTTTGGGTTCACGGCAACATAACTGCTGCAAAATACCGTGACGAGGTACTGGATCCTCAAGTCCAAACACACCGGTTGCAAATAGGTCAAGATTAAATGCTTATGCATGATACTTAACGCCCGCCTACATACGGGTCGAGTTGTAACTTGGTGGCTAACGTGGCAACCCTGGACTGGCCCGCCCAGTCCCCGGATTTAAATCCAATTGAGCACGCATGGAATATGCTCCAACGAAGGGATTTATAAAATTTTCTCGAAAATCTGGTGACAGACAGTAAACTTTTCGTGCATCTTTTTCGAATCTAAGACCTTTCGAATCGATAAATAACCTCATATTGAGTATGAATGATCGTTTCAGATGCATTAATAACATCCGGTGCTTTCAAAGATTATTAATCTTTATTTTGTAGTCAATTTAATGTTTCATTTAATTTGATTTCTTTATTTAATCACCAAAAACCGAAGTAATTTTTTTTGTACATTGTTTTTTTTTAATTTCTACTATAAAAACTATTTATTTTTTAATGTAAGTACCTATGTAATAAGATTTTTTAAGTTGTTTCTTTTCAATACATGAATAACTAGTGTCGATGTGTGTATTACGGATCTTACTGGAACACGATTTTTGCGCGTTTATTTTCTATCTATTTACTTGCATACAACGCTGAAAACCATAGCACGCGCCCCGTCGCGTGGTGCATCGTTGTTTTGATCCACCTGAAGATACCTCTAAAAACTTTATTTTTACAATAAAAAACATACTAATGTACATACAATCATTCTGATTTTTTGTCGGATTATTCTACAAGCAACATACTAAAACTACTACCGTTTTAATTTTTTAGTCCAAACAATAGATTTTTTGTAATTAAATAATTGATTTATATTTTGCAATAAATTACCAGCGTTGTGTCATCGCGCTTCTCTTTCTTTTCTATGCAGTCCGACAGTGACCGCGGTTTAGGTCATGTAAGCCCCTTAAGACCATAAATAAAAAATCCAAGATACGATCAGTACCAACACAATTCGTTCAAAATATAGAATTTAGAAAACTCGGGGTTTTACTGTAAAAACTTAAACACTTCTTGTTCAACGTGTGTCAGTGTTACGTCAAAGTCCATCCATATTAATATATTATAAATTCGAAAGTAACTCTGTCTGTCTGTCTGAATGTTACCTTTTCACGCCTAAACCACTGAACAAATTTCGATAAAATTTGGCAGAGAGATAGATTGCATCCCGAGGTAGGACATAGGACAGTTTTTATCGATATACCTCGCGGGCGGAAGCTAGTATTATATGAAAGTTTGTGGAGATGTTTGTTACTCAATCGCGCGTAAGCCGTTGAACAGATTTATATGAAATTTGGTATAGAGATAGTTTGAGTTCCGGGAAAGAACATAGGATAGTTTTTATCTCGATATTCCCACGGGATCGACACTTAAACGGGTGAAACCGCGGGGCGCTGTTTGTATGATTATAATGATTTTGACGTAACGTCGTGTTTAAAAGGTGTTTAGCCAAAACAACTGATAAACACAGTTTTGTGGTATTAAGTTTTCGATGCTCAAAACAAAAGCCAAACATAACAAACAAACTTTTAAACCAACATACTTACAGCGGTTTTTTGAACATCACAAATAGAAATGAAGGAGCTTAGGGAGCTATTGGGAGTTCTTTTTACAATTAATTAACTTATTTGCGGACGTTTTTGACTTAAAATTGTAAGGTATAACGCCTAACATACAACATTTATTAGACTGATTAAAATTCAAATGATTATATTGTATTTCACATAAACCTGCATAGGCACTTAGGAAACGTCAAAACCTAGGTGCAAGGTACACATTAGTCTTTTTCTATGGAGAAGAGCCGGGAAGAAACTTCACGGTTACTCTTAAAAACAATTGGCTTTTACATTGTTTTCAAATTTTACTGTGCCTCTAGTCGATATTTTTTCCATACAAATTTCGGGAGAGTATTACTCCACTGTTTGACATTGTGCATCCAAAGTTAAATATGATATCGTTTTGACTTATTATTAATTTTGTCGGTACGGAAATAGAATAGTAAAATAAAAATCCATTAGAATGTTATGATCCAACAAAGATTCGTTTTTCTTGCTATTTTTAACGTAACTTTGGGTGTAAATAAGTAATAAATGAACTGTAAAATCTTCAAAACCAAGTCAGTACCGACAAAGCTCAGTTACCGAAGAGTTCAATAAATTTTATTTGTAATTGATTTATGCAGTGGTTTTTTTCATAAAACTCGATTTTCCGAAGCAGTTTTCGAATTTTTTTACGCGCTTTCAGTTCGGAACGGTGTTTCTGTGCGTGAGAACTAGGCGTTGTTCGTGTAGACTAGCGTCTAACTGCTCATCATTGATACTAACTCTGTCGGACACGAAGCCAGGTGAGACAGCATGCTTTTTGGCCATGACCACCAGTGAGTTCGAGCTCGCGACTAGTTTACTCTTAAGGTGACTACATGACCTAAAGCGCGGTCTTTGTCGGACTGCATAGAAAAGAAAGAGCACAACGCTGGTTACTTATTGTACAAAATTTCTATTGTTTGGGCTAAAAAATTAAAACGCTAGTGTTTTAGTATGTTGCTTGTAGAATAATCTGACGAAAAATCATAATGATTGTATGTAGTATGGAATTTATTGTAAAAAGAAAGTGTTTAGAGGTAACTTCATGTTTTTTTTTTCTTTCGTATCAAATTATTTGTATTATGTTTTCAACACACTATCTACCTAGCATATAGCTTGAAGACTATCATATATTTTTTCTGATTTTGTTTACTGGAGTCGATCGTATACTTTTATTGTTTCTAAAACTTGCGTTTTTGTGTTTAGGTCCTGTAAACCCCTTAAGGCGAAAGCGCCAGGGTAGCCCGCGAAATTCAATTTTTTTTAGGTTTTTTGCAATTTGCTGGTCAGTATTAAGTTGTACGTTGATTAATATATGATTCTCGGCCGTAACAAATATGTATTTACAGAATTATAATCATTAAAGTCATCAACACAACTCTCTAAGACCATGTAAGTCCAAAGAATAACTGTTTCATGAAATCATCATTCTTTGGAGTTACGTGGTCTTAAAGAGTTGTGTTGATGACTTTAATGATTATAATTCTGTAAATACATATTTGTTACGGCCGCGAATCATATTTTGATCGACATACAACTTAATACTGACCAGCAAATTGCAAAAACGTAAGAAAATTTTAATATCGCGGGCTACCTTAGCGCTTCCCCCTTAAATAGGACAGTGTAGGCTTGTCAACAAGTACCAAGTACTTAACAAAATAGGAAATGGTCGACAAATGGAAACCTCTAAGATTGACTTTTTCGATTGGTGGCATAAAATACAGGTTATTTTTCCTAATTTTTGTCAGTCCGGCACGCGAACGACGCGAAGCAATCAACTATTCAACAATCTCAAAAAAACTGTCATACACATTTAATGTAGGTATTATACAAGGTGTAATTGTTATATTGAAAACCGGGGTCATTATACAGATCATTATAAGATACTTGTACTATGAAATCGTAAAATAAATCTGCTGTTTGGTCATATAGTAAATAAACCATTTTAATAATGGCGAGCACATAGATACATAACATCGGCCTAGTCTTTTATAAACTATGTTGGGGTCGGCTTCCAGTCTAAACGGATGCAGCTAAATACCAGTATTATACAAGGAGCGACTGCCCATCTGACCTTCACCTGACCAGTTACTGGGCTCTGGGCAACACAATACCTCTTGGTAAGACTGGTTGCCAGACATTTGGGCTTCTAATTACCCATAATGACTGTCAAAGATCGACGAATGACAGCCAGGACCAACGGGTTAACGTGCTTTCCGAGGCATGGAGGAGTTTCGCTATGTAATGAATGGTTACCCATCCACGAACCGACCGTGGCAAGTGTAGCTTAACCTTCGATTGACTCGTACGGCAATAATCATTTAGCCATGAGCTCGTATAAACCCATAGTGACATAACTTTTAAAAATGCTTTATTTGGTTTCATAATAAACTTAAATATTTATAATGCACCTACTTTTCATAGTGATGAGTAATCGACAACGATTAATTTTCCTCTGTAGGGACACAGACTTTGCAGGGAATTGAATGTTGCATGAGCAACTGTCTACAAACTCAAGATGGGTCTGAGTATAAGACCTGAATTGTCCAATAATAAATAAAATATATAACAATAAAGATGTCTCACACACTGCTTGTATCTATCACTGAATGATGCTTTCTAAATAAATATTTCTTATGTTATGAATTAATACAATCGTTCAACTATTTTATTATAGATGATCTTACCTCCGTATTCCAAAACATCATTAATTAACACTTGATGGCTACGCTTCTTGCCATCTTAATTATGTTCATGGAATTAAAAGGTGTTTGAGAGTGCGGAGGTATGGTATAAATGATCTAATTGTGCTAATTGGTATTTTAAAAATCACTTTTTTTTTCAGAATCACGTAAAACCATTCGGAAGACGTTTCAAGACAAGACCGATGTTACAATTTCGAATACTGATGATATTGATATAACACAAGTGAGTAAGTCATTATATCAATCTACAGAAGAAAGTAATTTGCTAAAAATTCAAAATTTGCAAGATATAGAGACAAAAAAACTAGCTTCAAACATACCCTGGCGTAAACAATCCCAGATAGATACTACGCAAGAAACGAAAGAAGAAAGTCTTGAAGTCAAGCATTGGAGAAATCAAAAACCAGTAACGAAACCTTCATTTTCGGAGAAAGTGTCAGAAACGGAAGATACTTCCCTTTTGAGAATACAAGACACTGAAATTAGCACAACTAAGGAAGTCCAAAACTTGGAAACCAAATCTTGGAGGAAACCCCGACGTGAGGACAAAACGATAGAAACTTTGTCCACTACAGAAGATGAAACAATATTGCAAACTAACAGAGATGAAGAAGAAGACCAAAGGAAAGCTCCTCAATGGAGAAAGCCCCGTGTAGAAGAAAAGAAACCCACTATAAATGAGGAAAGAAAAGATTCGATTCCTTGGACGCAAGAAAGTATCAAACTGCGTCCTACAAAGGTTGAAAAGACTGCAGTAGTAAAAGAAAGAATAGAAGATGTGACTTTAAAGCAAGTAAGAAAAGGATCGATTAAAAAAATTGACACTGAAGAAGCTGAAGAAATATTGACATACGAAGAAGACACTGCTATATTGAAAATAAAAGAACAGGAAGAACAAAAATTAAAAACAAAAGACGATGATTTACCAGAATGGAGACGCAAATCAATAGAAAAACACGTGGAACAAGCTAAACCAGAGGAGCCAAAATGGCCAACCGGCAGAAGGCGGCCGAAAGAAGAGGAACCTAAGGAAGAAGTTGTCCTCAAGCCGATTCCAAGGCAAAAAGCTCCCGAAGAGGAAAAACCAGAAGAAGTGCAACTTAAGCCAGTCAAAAAAGAAAAGGTAATCGAAGAAGCTAAACCTGAGGAGCCCAAGTGGCTAACCGGCAGAAGGCGCCCGAAGGAAGAAGAACCTAAGGAAGAAGTTGTCCTCAAGCCAATTCCAAGGCAAAAAGCTCCTGAAGAGGAAAAACCAGAAGAAGTGCAACTTAAGCCAGTCAAAAAAGAAAAGGTAATCGAAGAAGCTAAACCCGAGGAGCCCAAGTGGCCAACCGGCAGAGGGCGCCCGAAGGAAGAGGAACCTAAGGAAGAAGTTGTCCTCAAGCCAATTCCAAGGCAAAAAGCTCCCGAAGAGGAAAAACCAGAAGAAGTGCAACTTAAGCCAGTCAAAAAAGAAAAGGTAATCGAAGAAGCTAAAGCCGAGGAGCCCAAATGGCCAACCGGCAGAAGGCGCCCGAAGGAAGAGGAACCTAAAGAAGAAGTTGTCCTCAAACCAATTCCAAGGAAAAAAGCACCAGAAGAAGAAAAACCAGAAGAAGTGCAACTTAAGCCTGACAAGAAGGAAAAGGTGGTGGAGGAAGCTAAGCCCGAGGAGCCCAAGTGGCCAACCGGCAAAAGGCGCCAGAAAGAAGAGGAACCGAAGGAAGAAGTAGTCCTCAAGCCGATTCCAAGGCAAAAAGCTCCCGAAGAGGAAAAACCAGAAGAAGTTCAACTGAAGCCAGTCAAGAAGGAAAAGGTTGTGGAGGAAGCTAAGCCCGAGGAGCCCAAGTGGCCAATCGGCAGAAGGCGCCCGAAGGAAGAGGAACCTAAGGAAGAAGTTGTCCTCAAGCCAATTCCAAAGCAAAAAGCACCAGAAGAGGAAAAACCAGAAGAAGTACAACTTAAGCCAGTTAAAAAGGAAAAGGTAGTGGAGGAAGCTAAGCCCGAGGAGCCCAAGTGGCCAACCGGCAAAAGGCGCCCGAAGGAAGAGGAACCTAAGGAAGAAGTTGTCCTCAAGCCGATTCCAAGGCAAAAAGTTCCCGAAGAGGAAAAACCCGAAGAAGTACAACTTAAGCCAGTTAAAAAGGAAAAGGTAGTGGAGGAAGCTAAGCCCGAGGAGCCCAAGTGGCCAACCGGCAAAAGGCGCCCGAAGGAAGAGGAACCTAAGGAAGAAGTTGTCCTCAAGCCGATTCCAAGGCAAAAAGCTCCCGAAGAGGAAAAACCAGAAGAAGTTCAACTGAAGCCAGTCAAGAAGGAAAAGGTTGTGGAGGAAGCTAAGCCCGAGGAGCCCAAGTGGCCAACCGGCAGAAGGCGCCCGAAGGAAGAGGAACCTAAGGAAGAAGTTGTCCTCAAGCCAATTCCAAAGCAAAAAGCACCAGAAGAGGAAAAACCAGAAGAAGTACAACTTAAGCCAGTTAAAAAGGAAAAGGTAGTGGAGGAAGCTAAGCCCGAGGAGCCCAAGTGGCCAACCGGCAAAAGGCGCCCGAAGGAAGAGGAACCTAAGGAAGAAGTTGTCCTCAAGCCGATTCCAAGGCAAAAAGCTCCCGAAGAGGAAAAACCAGAAGAAGTTCAACTGAAGCCAGTCAAGAAGGAAAAGGTTGTGGAGGAAGCTAAGCCCGAGGAGCCCAAGTGGCCAACCGGCAGAAGGCGCCCGAAGGAAGAGGAACCTAAGGAAGAAGTTGTCCTCAAGCCGATTCCAAGGCAAAAAGCTCCCGAAGAGGAAAAACCAGAAGAAGTTCAACTGAAACCAGTCAAGAAGGAAAAGGTTGTGGAGGAAGCTAAGCCCGAGGAGCCTAAGTGGCCAACCGGCAGAAGGCGCCCGAGGGAAAAGGAACCTAAGGAAGAAGTTGTCCTCAAGCCAATTCCAAAGCAAAAAGCACCAGAAGAAGAAAAACCAGAAGAAGTACAACTAAAGCCAATCAAAAAAGAAAAGGTGGTGGAAGAAGCTAAGCCCGAGGAGCCCAAATGGCCAACCGGCAGAAGGCGCCCGAAGGAAGAGGAACCTAAGGAAGAAGTTGTCCTCAAGCCAATTCCAAAGCAAAAAGCACCAGAAGAGGAAAAACCAGAAGAAGTACAACTTAAGCCAGTTAAAAAGGAAAAGGTAGTGGAGGAAGCTAAGCCCGAGGAGCCCAAGTGGCCAACCGGCAAAAGGCGCCCGAAGGAAGAGGAACCTAAGGAAGAAGTTGTCCTCAAGCCGATTCCAAGGCAAAAAGCTCCCGAAGAGGAAAAACCAGAAGAAGTTCAACTGAAGCCAGTCAAGAAGGAAAAGGTTGTGGAGGAAGCTAAGCCCGAGGAGCCCAAGTGGCCAACCGGCAGAAGGCGCCCGAAGGAAGAGGAACCTAAGGAAGAAGTTGTCCTCAAGCCGATTCCAAGGCAAAAAGCTCCCGAAGAGGAAAAACCAGAAGAAGTACAACTTAAGCCAGTTAAAAAGGAAAAGGTAGTGGAGGAAGTTAAGCCCGAGGAGCCCAAGTGGCCAACCGGCAAAAGGCGCCCGAAGGAAGAGGAACCTAAGGAAGAAGTTGTCCTCAAGCCGATTCCAAGGCAAAAAGCTCCCGAAGAGGAAAAACCAGAAGAAGTTCAACTGAAGCCAGTCAAGAAGGAAAAGGTTGTGGAGGAAGCTAAGCCCGAGGAGCCGAAGTGGCCAACCGGCAGAAGGCGCCCGAAGGAAGAGGAACCTAAGGAAGAAGTTGTCCTCAAGCCAATTCCAAAGCAAAAAGCACCAGAAGAGGAAAAACCAGAAGACGTACAACTTAAGCCAGTTAAAAAGGAAAAGGTAGTGGAGGAAGCTAAGCCCGAGGAGCCCAAGTGGCCAACCGGCAGAAGGCGCCCGAAAGAAGAGGAACCTAAGGAAGAAGTTGTCCTCAAGCCAATTCCTAAACAAAAAGCACCCGAAGAAGAAAAACCAGAAGAAGTACAACTAAAGCCAATCAAAAAAGAAAAGGTTGTGGAAGAAGCCAAGCCCGAGGAGCCCAAGTGGCCAACCGGCAGAAGGCGTCCGAAGGAAGAGGAACCTAAGGAAGAAGTTGTCCTCAAGCCAATTCCTAAACAAAAAGCACCCGAAGAAGAAAAACCAGAAGAAGTACAACTAAAGCCTATCAAAAAGGAAAAGGTACTGGAAGAAGCTAAGCCTGAGGAGCCCAAGTGGCCAACCGGTAGAAGGCGCCCGAAGGAAGAGGAACCTAAAGAAGAAGTTGTCCTCAAGCCAATCCCTAAGCAAAAAGCACCCGAAGAAGAAAAACCAGAAGAAGTACAACTAAAGCCAATCAAAAAAGAAAAGGTGGTGGAAGATGCTAAGCCCGAGGAGCCCAAATGGCCAACCGGCAGAAGGCGCCCGAAGGAAGAGGAACCTAAAGAAGAAGTTGTTCTCAAGCCAATTCCAAAGCAAAAAGCACCAGAAGAGGAAAAACCAGAAGAAGTACAACTAAAGCCAGTCAAGAAGGAAAAGGTAGTAGTGGAAGAAGCTAAGCCTGAGGAACCGAAGTGGCCAACCGGCAGAAGGCGCCCGAAGGAAGAGGAACCTAAAGAAGAAGTTGTTCTCAAGCCAATTCCGAAGCAAAAAGTACCAGAAGAGGAAAAAGAGGAAAAACCAGAAGAAGTACAACTAAAGCCAGTCAAGAAGGAAAAGGTAGTAGTGGAAGAAGCTAAGCCTGAGGAGCCTAAGTGGCCAACCGGCAGAAGGCGCCCGAAGGAAGAGGAACCTAAGGAAGAAGTTGTCCTCAAGCCAATTCCAAAGCAAAAAGCACCAGAAGAGGAAAAACCAGAAGAAGTACAACTAAAGCCAGTTAAGAAGGAAAAGGTAGTAGTAGAAGAAGTTAAGCCTGAGGAGCCTAAGTGGCCAACCGGCAGAAGGCGCCCGAAGGAAGAGGAACCTAAAGAAGAAGTTGTCCTCAAGCCAATCCCTAAGCAAAAAGCACCAGAAGAGGAAAAACCAGAAGAAGTACAACTAAAGCCAATCAAAAAAGAAAAGGTGGTGGAAGAAGCTAAGCCCGAGGAGCCCAAATGGCCAACCGGCAGAAGGCGCCCGAAGGAAGAGGAACCTAAGGAAGAAGTTGTCCTCAAGCCAATTCCAAAGCAAAAAGCACCAGAAGAGGAAAAACCAGAAGAAGTACAACTTAAGCCAGTTAAGAAGGAAAAGGTAGTAGTAGAAGAAGTTAAGCCTGAGGAGCCTAAGTGGCCAACCGGCAGAAGGCGCCCGAAGGAAGACGAACCTAAAGAAGAAGTTGTTCTCAAGCCAATTCCAAAGCAAAAAGCACCAGAAGAGGAAAAACCAGAAGAAGTACAACTAAAGCCAGTCAAGAAGGAAAAGGTAGTAGTGGAAGAAGCTAAGCCCGAGGAGCCTAAGTGGCCAACCGGCAGAAGGCGCCCGAAAGAAGAGGAACCTAAAGAAGAAGTTGTCCTCAAGCCAATTCCAAAGCAAAAAGCACCAGAAGAGGAAAAACCTGAAGAAGTACAACTAAAGCCAGTCAAGAAGGAAAAGGTAGTAGAGGAAGAAGCTAAGCCCGAGGAACCTAAGTGGCCAACCGGCAGAAGGCGCCCGAAGGAAGAGGAACCTAAGGAAGAAGTTGTCCTCAAGCCAATTCCAAAGCAAAAAGCACCAGAAGAGGAAAAACCAGAAGAAGTACAACTTAAGCCAGTTAAAAAGGAAAAGGTAGTGGAGGAAGCTAAGCCCGAGGAGCCCAAGTGGCCAACCGGCAGAAGGCGCCCGAAGGAAGAGGAACCTAAGGAAGAAGTTGTCCTCAAGCCAATTCCAAAGCAAAAAGCACCAGAAGAGGAAAAACCAGAAGAAGTACAACTGAAGCCTATTAAAAAAGAGAAACCAGTGGAGGAAACCAAGGAAACGGCTCTCAAACCAATTCTAAAGCAAAAAGCTCCTGAAATTGAAAAATCTGAAGAAGTTCAGCAGGAAACCGTCATAACTGAAAAAGTAACTGTTGACGTAAGGACAGAAGAAAAGAAAAAGAAAAAGATTAAAAAAGAGAAGTCCGTTGAAGAGACTATCGTTCAGGAAACAACAGTAGTTAAAGTAGATGAGCCAGTTGAAGAAATTGAGGAAGAAACAACAACAGTTGTTAAACGGAAGCAAATTAAGAAACAGATTCAGAAGGATAAAAAGAAAGGTACGAGTTTATTAACAAGTTGTAATGAATTAAATGAAACGATACGTTAGGTCATTATAGGGTATTCAAATAAAACGTGTCCTTTAAATTGTCTATTACAAACAGATGCATGGTTACGTTCATAATTTGTATCTAACAAACGCGATGTAAATATCAAAATATTGATTAAATTCTGAGATCTGTACACCAAACGTTTTTTAAAAAACATTAGAAATCATATTGTTCATAAACTCTTAAATGTAATAAGCAGAAAGCAGACACGCTACTTAACAATTTGTCAAAGAAAGTTAAAATTAAACTTAAAGAAACATTTCCAATGTCTTCTGTTACTTCTAAATTAACTCGTGTTATACAACGGAATATCACTCTATTAATAATACTTATTATTCTATCCCCTAAACAAAAAATAAAATAACAATAGTAAATCAGTATTTTTGTTGCGTTATGATGCTTTAGGGGATGGGAATCATAAGGAAGCATTAATATTTATTTTATTTTTAATAAAGTCATGTTATAACTAACTTACTTAAAATTGCAAAACATCACAAAAGTCGGTGTCCTTTATTTTGTCAGGTGCCATGTGACCTCATGGTGTTTAAAATACTTAGATTAACTAGTACACTATTTTACAGAGGTGGGACCATTGATAATTAAGCCAATTAAGGCTTTGAACATATTGGAAAATAGCACATTAGAATTGACTGTTGTGTATGAGCCTGCGGATGATAACATTGTGAAGTGGTACCGCAACAATCAACTCGTAGAACAAAATGATGACTGTGTTATTCATACTGAAAATGGGATATCAACAATAAAAGTACAAAAAGTTGACAAAAAGAAAGTAGGAAAATATGAAGTGATTGTTGAAAAAAATAACGAGGTTGCAAAATCAGGAAGTTCTATTAAACTACTAAAATCATTCGATGAAGACCAAATTTTGCCACCTGTTTTCATAATACCTTTACGACCAAAAACGGTTGTTTTAGGCGATATTGTATTACTAGAGGTTGAAGTTATATCAAGTCCAACCGCTTCCTTCCAATGGTTCATAGACACAAGAGAAGTAACCACATATGCTAAACAAAATAAATTAACTAACATATATGTAACAGACAGGGAAAACGTGTCGTGTCTATGTATTGAAAATATAAGCAAAGATTTCTTAGGAGTCATTACATGTAGAGCAGAAAACTTTGCAGGATCTGTTTCATGTTCTGCTTCACTGCTAGAACAACAAGATAAAGAATTTATTGGGCAAGCGCCAATAATTATTACTCCCTTAGACTCTGTTATAATAATGGATGGGGAACCAATAAAACTTTCTTGTAAAATCAAGGGTCAACCCTGGCCACGAATAGATTGGTATCATGGTGGTACACCTGTTCAAAGAGCTAGAGATATAACAGTGGCCCGACAAGAATCAGGCCTATGTGAATTATGCATAAAAGAAGCTTTCCCCGAAATGTCAGGAATATACCGTTGTGTAGCTACAAACGACTTTGGCAGTTGTAGCTGCGAATGTACTGTTGAAATTGAAGGTAGCGATGTAAATTCTACTTTCATCATTGCATGAAAAATAGTTTGCATGTTTATTGAAATATACGGAGTGTATGTTTTTTTTTCATATTAATTCACCCCAGGCACCTAATATCATTGACCACACTTGCCATGCATCTGTAGAACAATTTGAAGTTTGGATTTTAATCGACACTGCAGGTGTTGAGACTGAATATTTTCAAAGCTTAAATTAAAACAAAAATGTAACAATGAGTTCAATTCTTAAAAATAAGTAGCGTAGTGATACATAATTATAGTTACAAGTTATCGATCATTTGTTAATTACAACAGTAAAACCAATGATGGATTTACCTACAGCATTAAAATAAAAAGTTTAGTTTAAAAATATGGAATTAAAATGCTTGTGTTATGAGAGCTTCATGAATGTTAACTGCGACGCATCCTGTTGTTGTGGGTGTATAATTTCCTTTATTGGGTTATGTAAAGTGACCTAAGACGGGAATTTTTAACACATTAACGGCCAAAGTATGACACTTGAATATTGCACAGGAATTAAGCACTGGTGAATAATGTTATTTGTAGAACAGAGTCTTCGTTCTTACTATTTTGTTTTATTTTCTAGCGTACGAATATGTGCCCAGTGCCTCAGAGGAAGATATACTAAGTGATGAGGTAAGATAATACATAATAGCTCTACAATTTTCTAGGCACTAGGTTCATTGTGAATTTTGTATCCATTGTGCTCATTCAGTGTTGCAGTTGAGACTACAGAATTGTTTTTTATGATTACAGTATACAGTCTGTAGTTATCTCTAGTTAGTAATTTTTTCGGTTTTTTCATGGGAAAAATAGAATCAAATTAACCTCGATTTGATATAACTTTTCCCTTTAATTAAGCATCTAATAGTAGATTGTTTGCCAAGGGACCAAACAAATATTTTGAAGAAACACTCTCGGTGTTTCTTTAAATCCAGAGCGGAGCGAGGGATTCAAAGTACATCACTCTAGCTTAAAATAGTGTTGCTCCTGAGGTGGACACTTCTTTTTATCACCCTCTATTAAAATATAAGTAATTGCCACAGCTTATGAATAAAAATAGTACGTTTTATTATCACTACTTGAGGAAGACATACTCATCTTTTACCCGACTGCGGCGAAGCCCAAAAGAAGGGTTATGTGTTTGACCTGTATGTTGTATGTATGTCCGTTTTTTTTATCTCTCGTGACTCCTAAACGAATGAACGGATTTGGATAAATTATACATCTTTAGATTTGTCTTGGTAGCGCGAGTGTGACTACATTAAAATAAAAAACAAAGTAAAATGGTGGATTTGTGGTGCCATATTGCGTAGTTCTTTTTTTTTTCTTCTAATACCGTTGAGTGGGATATCAAAATGAAGGTTTTAAAAGGTGATTACAAAAATATATACAACTTATATGGTTAAAAGTAATTCGAAGTGACAAATCGTAAAAAAACTCGTACAATCAAAGTACAGTTGATCCAAAAAAAGCTTTTAAATTACCCTCACGGCCAAAACTCCTTGGAAGAACTAAATCGTCTGCGAAATCTTTCACATTTGTTTTTTGTTTTTTTTAAAAAGCTGGAAATTAAAAAAAAAAATGAAATAAATAAAAGTTGGAAGCAGGCGGGACCCGTTCCATTTTTATATTTTCAAACTCAAATGGGTCCACGTGGGACCCATTTGAGTTTGAAAATATAATTTTTTTTTTTAAAAAGCTTGCAACTTTTATTTAATTTAAAATGGGCTTGTTTTTAGCTTTTCAGTTTTATTTTTAAATTAAGTTTTTTACCGCAGTAGGGTTTTTTAATAACTTTTTTTTATTATAAAACTAAGTAAAATCCTAATTTGAGTAAATAATTACGAACGAAGGCAGATTGCTTTTCTTCGCGCTTTTTTAACTTTTCACAAACTTTGGCTCGCGCGCGTTTTACTTTATCATACAGCCTGTTACTTGTTCATACAATGTTCGTAATTGATCTCTTTGGTGATCGAAAGTTTTACTAAAAATATCCACATTACAAATTCAAATCACTTTTACTCCCTAGGGACTAGAGCTATTTTAGTCCCTGTTTACAAAGAATACACTAGCTCTTTTTGAAAAGATGTGATAAAAAATACTTTTAAGTTACATCTCCATGTTAAATTCGGTGTTATAAATGGAGGCATATGTACTGTTCCTTAAAAAAATTACATTCGATAAATTATCTATACTAGATATAAAACTCATTTTTATATAATTTTTGTCCGACACTCCGCCTGATTTATAGCATGATAATATTATGCACGTCAAAGCCACGACCAGCCTTAAATGAAAATAAAAACCTAATACCGTGACCACTTCATTTCACAGAAAACGAGTGACATAGAGGAATTTGCTCCGCGCATTGTAAAAGCATTACCAACAGTAGTTACTACTACAGAAGGAGAACTAACCAGGTCTGGAATTAATTTCTTATTTGCTAATACCAATTATTGCAAGAACATGCTTTTAGTTTATCCCAATCTAATTTTATGTTATACCGCACTGCATTTGTTCCTAACACTCGAATTCCAGTCGTTAAATAGAAGTAGGTATGGCATAAGAGGCCTCTTTTTTAATCAATGGTATTTTTTATATATGGTCTGGTGGAACTGGTCTGAGCTGGTGGGCACCAGCTCAGACCACTCCACTGATGCAGCGATTAACATGGGCACGTTAATCGCTGCGTCAGTGGAGTGGACTCCAGCAAGTGGGTCTGAACAAGCGTAGAGCACTCACATTGGGTGTTGGTCGGATCTGGCATCCTCCCATTATGCTAATTTGTGTTTTTG
Organism: Luperina testacea; assembly: GCA_927399505.1. Lineage (NCBI taxonomy): Eukaryota > Metazoa > Arthropoda > Insecta > Lepidoptera > Noctuidae > Luperina > Luperina testacea. Next base: position 8,057,299 of record OV656755.1, read on the forward strand.
CATTGGTCTCGGGTGCTTCCATGGGTAATTTTTCTAGAGTGTCACGTACCTAGCCAGATAGTATTGTGTTCTCCCAACCAGCTTGCTTCTACAAATGTTTGGTTTTTGGATGCGCTGTGTACAGCATAGGAAGCTCTTCCCAACTTTTATTGTACCCTGAATCGTTGTGTTCGATTACACAACAACTTAGCGGGAATGTGGTTCTTGGTTTTGTTCATAAGAAATTACTAATATTTTATAGGTTTGAAGCGAAGGCCATAGGTATTCCCAAGCCTCAAGTAAGATGGCTCAAACAAGGTGTGGAGATAATTCAGTCGCAAGAATATCAAATAGAAGAAATGGAAGATGGCACTTCGATATTGATTATACCTGAGGTGTATCAAGACGACACCGGGGAAATAGTATTTGAAGCATTTAATCCCCTGGGAGTAACTTCAACAATTGCAGCACTTTCTGTTGAAAGTAAGTATATTATTAACTTATTAATTTCTAGAATATACCATACTTATTTTAAAGTTGTATATTAATTCAAATTTTATGCTTACAGTTGCAGCAGTTTTCAGTGGCTTGATTATTATAAAATATGATGTATGAATATTGTAATAAACCTACCCATTCTTCCTTTTCCTTCGAGCCCATACTTACGTACATATACTGTTTACACTAAACACCTATAAGTACGATATAAAACCGAACAGAGCAGTCATTCTTAACTTGGTAAAATAATATTTTGGTTGGTTAAGCTTCAGTGACAAACGTTGCACGTACAGCAACAGATGTGTGCTGTGCGAGTTGAAGCAGGCTTTTGAACTTCACTTTCTTTCGGCACTTTCAGTTACACAACCGTTTTAACAACACGGAATCAACAACTATTATTGACATTCTGTAGATAAATAAAAATAATATTTAAACATGTTCTTGTATTATCTTAAAGGTATAATTGGAACCAAGGAATACCGAAAGCCAGAATGGGTTACACACATGGAGGAATTACAAGCTGCGTTAAAAGGTAACACAAACTAATTTTGACAGCCATACCGTTATTCTTAATTCTGGGTCAGCCATTCTGATCGCATAGCTGTCGGAAAATTAACATAGGTACAAGTGCGTGCCACGTAAGAAGAGACTTGACCCCGCCTCCCCCGCCTCTTTCCGCCGCCCCTATGACGTCCGGTCCCGTCCCGCACTCAGACCTCATACCGCTAAAGATACCTAAAATCGTGTTCTGCGCATGTCAGACCACGTGGTGTGTCAAGTCTCTTCTTACGTGGCACGCACTGTACCTACATACTTGAGGCAGTATGTAAATTCGTTTCTTAAACAAAAATATCTGCGGTATCAAGAAATGTTATCTTTAAAATTAAAACTGATATTCAAAGGTTTTGAAAAAATATGTTTTTTTCAAAACCTTTGAATATCAGTTTTAATTTAATCGTTATAGATATCAAATTACAATTTTATACATGGGTACTTAATCTTAGAAATATGTTAATAACTACTTACTTTGGTTACAGCAACTCAAGCAGTACCTACGTTTGTGAAAGAAATACTAGGAGAACGAGTTGACGAAGAAGAAACCGTTACTTTCGAAGCTGTTTACAGTGGAAATCCTACCCCAGGTATATTATGATGGCGTTGCACTTCATGATTCAAAACTCTCGAAAATTGGTCGTTACGGGTTTTTGACTTGATAATAAGTTTAGTTACTTAGATACTAAATAATATACCAAGACTGCAACTTTTTTATGATAGTAAAATATAAAAGGTCAACGTGTTTTACAAGAAGGTAGAAGTATAATTGGTGGGTAATATTACTCGTGTATGCAATAAAAATGTTATTCTGTTGAAAAAATATAGTGTAAGTCTTAAATAATTTACAACCCACGTACAGCTTTGACGACTTTGTTTAGAGATAATTTAAATTGGCATCTACAAGGCGCTATTATGGAAGAGAAATTAATGCAAATGTTTATTTTATTATTATTTCAGAAATACTTTGGTACAAAGACGACAAAGTCATAAGAACAGATGAACGTTATACAATCGAAAATGAAGATAATCGTACGACATGCACAGTTAAAAAGTGTGTAAAAGCTTCAGAAGGAACATACATGTGTAAAGCCGTAAGTGACATAGGTATGGCTATTACTAAAGCTAAACTGACAGTATATGATAGTGCAGACAAGATACGAAAAGCAAAACATCTTAAACAGAAAGATAAAAAAGAAAAAGTAATTAAGCGTGAGGAAGAGATAGTTAAGGAAGTAACTGCTAAGGTTACAGAAGATGTAATAGATTCTGCAGTTGTTACAGAAGAAGTCCAGGTTATGGAAAAACCCAAAACAGTGAAAAAAATTGATAAACATAAAGCAAAAACAGTCGTTACTGAAGCTGATTATGTTGAAACCGTGGATGTTGCAACATATAAAAAAGCTGATAAAAAAGAGAAATCGAAACCAAGGGAAGATAAGGCAGAGCCGATCGTTACTCCACAAGAATATTTAATATCGTCGCAACCAGAAAAGGAAGAAATTGTACAGCCGTTTGAAGACTCATATGAAACCCAAAAAGGCATTATCAGAATGGTAGAAGGCGATTCACGAGTTGTTGCAGAGATTAACGAACTATTAGAAGTAATTAACGCTAAAGAGTTTGGTCCCGGTGAATCACCATTAAGAGAACTAGCTAAAATAGGTTTCATGATGAGAAACGGCCTCACGACAGAACAAATAGAAAGTCTCTATGATTCTCAATATTTCCCAGCATTAAGAGTTCCACAATCTCAGTCAGCTTTAGTTCGTTTAGTAGAACGACAAGGACATGGCGCACTTATTACCGAAGTACTTACGGAAGAAACCACTCAGGATGAAGATGTAATCGCAGCCAAAGTTGGATTCCGTGCTTTCTTGAAAATGGTGGAGTTGAAACATTCGTCAGTCGAAGAAGTGATTGCGCATTTCTATCCAGAAGATTTTAAACCACGTTCCTGGGAACAAAAAGAGGCGCAAGAGGTACAAAAACTATATTTATTTCCATTTCGAACCCTCTATCCGTATATAGTTGATAAAAATATATGTGCAGAAATATTTAAAAAAACAACAATTTAATTCAGAGCATTGCGAGTCGTCACTAATTACTCAAACTGTACAATCAATTTGTATTGACGGAGCAAATCAAAGCGAGGTAAAATTCTTGATTGAATTTAACTCACTTCCAAATCTCAAATCTTGTATATTGCTATTTTACAGGTTATAGTGGAATCATCAGCTGAACATACGGCAGAGATCCACACAGCTACAGTTATAAAAGGTAACACTGCTACGCACGCACGCAAATTATATTACATATATACATACTTATTACATATGTGACTTCTACCAAACCGCACTGGGCCCGCGTGGGATTACGGCCCACTCCCTCTCACAGAGAGGAAGCCTGTGTTATAAGCTATATGACTGGATACGGTAACACATTATTACCTATGCATTCATATCTTTATGTTCTTAAGTATCTTTTTTAAGAATGAATCTTGTGATAGTCGGTATCTTTTGGTCTTAGTAGATTAGAGGGTTATATACTTTTTGATCAAACATTTTTCAACTTAAGTATAGAGTACAGTCAACCACACGACAACAATTTGACATTTTTATTTTTAAACTTGAATGGTGTTAGCAACTTTTTATTTCACTTAAAAGAATGTCCTCTACTAGCTTCGCATTTCTGACTGACCAACTCCTTGACAATACGAAAGTGCCTGTAAATGGTTTGAAATAAATGTTTTGAGTTTGAGTCTTTATGTCGAAATGGTAAGGACAGTAAAGGTGATTTTCGTAGTGCAGGTGACACCACCGATATGCGGTTGACTGTACCTGCAAATCATTCACGTTTAATTTCGACAGCACCGTCTATATGATAAAGAATGATGACTGACGAATGACAAACAAGGAACATTTTGATATTGATTAAATATTATTTGTTTTAGATACTACCAAAATATCGGAAGTTGTTCAAGGTGAGTTATTTAAATACTTAGGTACCTACATAATATATTATGGCCGTTTTTTACAACTCACGCTTTGAATGTTTTACGCTAAAATGCCGCGATGGAATGGAATGTACTCTTCTGCTTTAATTTAATAGGCAAGAATTAAACTATGAATTAAAAAGAATAATATTGGTTCCTAGGTAAAAACAGGGAAATTTATTGATAAGCAAACTGATATCATATATAAATTTTCCGTGTTATATAGTCATTTCATACAACTGTCAAGGAATGCCAGTTGTGATCTGAATATACGTACAATTTTGGTTGGTAGTTAATTTGCTTAACAATTAATTGCCCTGACTTTTCATAAGTATTTACAAGAATAAAATCAGGGTGTGCTGATTTTATTTTTGTAGCGTCGCTTGTTTGATTTAAAACTTGAGGATGTATTGTTAAATATTTCTTGTAAATTCAGTCGAAATAAAGTTTATGGACATAAGATCTTAAAAAGTTTTATCCATAAAAATAGAACAAGATAAGTCTTTACGCAGTGTCTGGCACCAAAGTGTATCGTTATGTTATAAATATGATTTAGCAGTATACAGAACAAGCAAACGCACATTTGATGTTTTTGAATCAGCGCAAAATAATTTTATACAAAACGAAAATAATATAATATAGCTTTTATCTTAAAAGGCGCTTGATACTAATTCATGTCAAATAAGAATTATACATAATATGCCTTCTGTTAGCATGTGATTGTTATATGTAAAGACACACTGATATTTTGATGATTAAAAAATGTCTGCAGACGGCTTTTCAAACGACACATTTTCTACAGTGTATTCATCGCTTATACAGGGTGGAAGAAAGAAACGCTTATAAAAAATATGCCTCTATGCATTGACAATGTGTGAGGACATCAAGTATTTATGCTCGAACTTCCGTATCTAAGTACCTACAATTTTCCACTCTGCATAAGAGTTCAGTGTAGCGTAGGACGATGTCATACTGAAATTGATCTACATTTTAAGTAAGGGCTAACTACTATTACCAATACACTGGCGACTATTTATACCTATTAATAGACAAATTACATATTTTCAAGATACTTAGTATATTATTATCTTAAATGAAATTACATTAAACAATTAATGAGGCACGATTTTTTTATTTATTTCTGTGGTTTTCGTTTTATAGAACATGTTTGAAATTCGTACTATTATAAACAGATGTAAACGCCGAAATGTATGGAACTGTATAATTGACGAAAGTCATTCCGATGACTTATGCCTTATTATTACTACGAATGTGATATTTTCTCACTATTTATCTACTGCAATGGAATCTTCTAATGCAGGCTCATTTAGGAGACTCCATTGCAATAGATAAAAATTAAGTCGGAAAAAGTTTTTGTCACTTCATATAACGGTAACGAGTGATGTTGGGTTGTTCTATAAGGTACAGTTATTTGCACATTAGTGGTAACACTTGCACTACCAAACTCGCCAACGATCAACGATAGACATCGTCCTACATAACACCATGCATCATGTGACAGGTTTATCATTCTATTCAAAGATTACATCTAATAATCAAATTTTACTCTTAACTTCAGTGAAATGAAATGATGATGAGTGTTGAATTTGTTTTCGCATATAAAACCAGCTTAATCGTGTGTCATTTTATTCTATACAGCATTTAATTACTTCGTTTGCCTTCAAGAATGTGCTTCATTTTCAATAATAATTACTTTATATTAATGACGTATGACTCAAGCAGAAGTTAAAGTAAGTATTAACATTCATTATGTTCGTGTATATAATTTAACATAACTTTAACAAATAATACAATACCCTTAAATAAAGACACACGCCAATTTTTAACAATGATTTACTTATTGTGTTCTATTTAAAAAATCACCTCAAACACTATACTATAATTTCACAGATATCAAAGAAAAAGAACAAGTCAAACGCAAAAAACACACTAAACAGAAAATATCTATTGAAGAACAGCAATTAGAAGATACATCAGCAAAAGAACAATCAATTACCCTAAAAACCATGCGATCAAAGGAAAAACAAGAACATTACATTGAGGACGAAACCGATGTACTTGAAAAAGATGAAATACCGTACCTTACAACAATTGCTACGGATATTTCTGAAAATAAAGTTGAGATAGTACCTGCTAGCGAGGTGACCCATATTCTTTCTGATAAGACAATTACCGATGTTACAGCGAACCTGAAATTTGATACCAATTATTCATTAATCGCCGATGTACAAGAAGTTCATGAAAAGGAATCACAGCTACAAATTAAAGAAAATGCTAAATTAACAATAAAACCATCAGTAAACGAAATTGAGCCTTTAGTAGTAACAGAAGTCGAAATAAGTAGTTCTGTAGAGGACTACCAAATAAATAAAAGCACTACTGAAAATATTGCAAACAAAGGTATTGTACCTGCAGAATCATTTGTAACAACGGAAATCCATGCTAACATGTCTACATCAGACTTTAAAAAAGAGGAAAAGCATGCAGAAAATGCGAAAACTACTATGATTTTAAAAGACGCAATTAACATATCCGAGGAAATAATATCTATGAAAGAGTCACCACTTCATGACTCACCAACAAAAAAATCAAATGCTACTGTTGCATTTTCACCTTTGCTGGGCCTAAATGTTCTTGAAATAAATGAAGAAATGAAAGAAAGCGACGTAGAACCTGTAAACGTTGAAAAAACAGCAACATCTAAACTTAATTTCAATTTGTTAGAATCAATACAAGTTGGTGAAGTGTTTGTTGAAGATAAGTCTGGAAAATATTATCCTGAGTTGATTGTGCCCACCGAAATGGCACGTAAAGATGTTCTCGTTTCAAATCAAGTTGTAACAGAAGTGCACAATGTTCAAGAACGGGAAGGCATTCTATCAGCACTTAAGTTGCCACCGGCGCAGGAAGCAAATATAGACATTGCATCGAAAGATAGTTTAGTTATATCTATCGAAGAACTACACGAAAAAGAAGGAGAATTTTCAGCAAAAGAAATGCCTGCCCAAGTTTCAGTTAGTAACGACATAATGTTGCATACTGGCCTGCATAACACAGTCACAACATCGCACATTAAGGAATCAGAATTTCTAGCTGATACCGTAGTTCTTAAAAATGCCAGCGTCGGTATCAATGAACTGCAACATACATTTAATTTAGAAACGAGTGTACAAGATTCGGAGACTACGTTGGAAGAAACAAGATCCACTCTTGGTTCTCATGCTGACATTGCAATATCAGCTTTAGATAAAAATGTTGTACATGAAATAAATGTTCATGAAAGTGAAAAAGATCTCGTATTAAAAGATGATAAAGTAACAGCTAAAGCCGATTTCGATTTTAAGGCATTAGAGCCACTTATAACTTCCGAGACATTAGGAATGACTTCTACTGACGACATCAAAACATCAGAAAAGCCAATAGAGGACTCTGCAACGGAAACCGTTATAACTTCAAGTGCTAAAATTATCACATATCCTCTTATACACGACAAAGAATCTACTGAAGAATATCAATCAAGAAAACCCGAGGTTGTACTTTCATCGCTGATTCCGAATTTATCAATAAATGTTTCCGAAACTGAATCTTCGGAATGTGAAAATAAGTTAACTTTAAATAAAATACCTGAAACTGTGCATGCTCAGTCAGCATCTAGCCATCCTTTGAAGACTCCGTTATCTGAAGAAGTAAATACAGCTGATCAAATTGATTTTATGGCCGAACAACCAAATTTGTCTGAAAATGCGTCGGAGACAAGGGATTTACAAAAAGAAATAACAGTTCTTCAAACAAATGTAGAGGACCAGCTTCAACAGCTGCAAGAAAATATTTTTGTGCAGAGTGCAGCTGAAGCTGTCTTTATTGGCAAAGAAAGTTTAAATATTACTGAAGTTATTACAAGCCTAAGTGAACAAAATCTCGATGCCGATAAACCAAAGCCAACCACATTTGCAAAGATGGACATGGACTCAGATCGTAAAATTGCAGTAGTTTCGGAAGTAAACTCTCGTGATACTCTTTCAAATCTTGATACGCTAACTCCAAATTATGAAGAAGCACAAATCGTTTCTAATAATTTGATTTCTTTGCAAATATCTCAAAATGAAACTTTAGACAGTCAATCTGTTTTGCAAAATAATGTTCAACCTGATTTAAAGTATCTAAATCCTGAGATAGTTCCAACTGAAGAAAGTCTTAAGGTTACGGAAATATTGCAGCACGAAAAAGAAAGTGATTATAATATTACAACACTACCACAAACCTTTACAGCGTCTACAGACATTACTGGGCGGCCGGTTGCTGTACTATCAGAAGTCACAGTAGATTCCAGTGTCGGTTATACTGATGACATTATTAAAGATGCACCAAAAAAAGCCAGTATTCAAAACATTGCTCACAACGAATTAATTGTAAGCACGACCAATTACAACGAAAAAGAAAATGAACTAGATACAAATCTCAAAACGAATACAGTTTTGGCTTCGTTTAACATTGACTCTAATCAGGCTATTTTGATTGAAGAAAATAGAACTGAAATCGCGCCGGAAGTTATAGAAAGTATGAATAATTTATCATGGGCTAATGCTAAACAAGGAGCTACAGTAACAGAAGCTATATGTCAAGAGGAAATTATGGTTCATTCTTCGGAAGAAAAATTAGTTAAGGAAGAGACGGATAATTTGAAAAAACCCGTTATATCTCTGTCAACATTACAAGCACCTCAATATGACGAAAAACTAGCTATAGAACAAGAAAATGTATTATCAACAAAAAAAGTACCTGATAACCAGCAAGCGGAGGTCTCTATAATTTGCCAGCAGAGTTTAGAAACATCAGAAGTTATTTCACATTCTGATAATGTGGAAGACACCGATAAGTTAAAAATGGATTACAAAAAGGCATTGCCCAAAATTGATGAAATATATGGAAAAACAGCTCATACTGAAGAAGTTATAACAAGTGAAATACCTGAAGAGTTCAAGGACGAGAAAATCGTGTTACAAAACTCAAATATAACTCCTATATTCAAAAATACATTCGAACAAATGGAAATAATACTTGGTGAAAGTGAATCTTTGATACATGAACAACCGCTGACTACATCTACTATTAGTGGAGACATTACTGAAACTGAAGCTGTCATAACAAGTTATACTGAAACTATTGACAAAGAAAAGGAATTTGACGCGCAAGTATTACAACCAAAATACGATGCTGCAATTGGCTATGTTCCATATAGTAGTTCCATTGATACTGAAGTTATAATCTCTAGTAATGTTGAGAACTTTGAGGATACTACTGTCAAAACATCAAAAGCTTCATTGACTCATGATGACCTACAGAAACACATACATAGGACAGAAGTATTAGTCGGTGAAAAGGAGACGAATTTAATAGATACTAAAACAGATTCACACAAAGCGACCGAAAATATAATTGAAACAACAGCTAAAGAAATCACAGAAATACAAACAAATGAAAAAGAGAATTCACTAGGTGAACTACCAGAACCTTTCTCTACAACCGCTCATTCTTCAATTAGTGAAAAACAGTCTATACTAAGTACAGAAGTGCTAACCAGTCAAGACGTTGAAGATTTCCGTACACCTCAAAATACACATACAAGTGCGACAACAACACATGGAGTGCAAGAAGCTATCGAAGAAATACAACCATTTGTTTGTGAAGTCGAGGATACTTATGAAAAAGATGTGGTTACTGAACGAAAATCCACAGGTGTTATTGAAGAGCAAAAGTCGGTTGATATTACGGAAACAATTGTTACAGAATCTGAAAAATCACTAGAAACAATGGCTCCGATTAAAGGTGAGACGGTCAATTTAAGTTTTCAAGCTAAAAATTACGTTAATATAACTCAAATTACATCTTCTGATAAAGAAGAAGATTTCCAAACAAAAGGGTTAATACCGGAGACTAGAACAATAAAACCTACTGTTGATATGCCATTGCATGCAAGCATTGGTGTTAATGAAACGGTTTCGAGTGAAAAGGAGGTGATATTAGAGTCACTTAATGAAATTAAATCAGTTCAAGTCGGTGTAAGTGTAGAACCAAGGGATTGCTTAAAAATATCAGAAAATATATTAGCAGAAAAAGAAGAGGCGTTAAAAGAAAATAAAATACCAAAGGCTGTAACAAATGATGTAAGCTTAACTACATATAAACACATAAATACTGAATTATTAGAAGTATCAGAAATTGAAGAAAACATGGATTTGATTAGCAATAAAAAAACAGAATACGGCGATATTACTGTAGAAGCTGTGAAACCACTTCATATACAAGAGACAAACTACGAAGAAAGACCAACAGAATTAAAGGCTTTCGAAAAAGTAAAAGAACTTGTTCCTTCAGTTAACTTAGAAGTAGGTCAACATCTTACGGTGACAGAAGTTGAAATAACGGAGACTGAAAACCTGATGGACACTAAAGAAATAAGTTCACTGAAGCAAGTAGAAGAAACATATATCACTAATTTACCAATTCAAATAGAGGAAATAACTTTAAAAGAATCGGAAGTTACTCTATCCCAAGAGAAAGCACCACAGCAAGAAGTACCTGGGATTGTAATCGAGCCTAAACAACATATTACTATAACAGATACCTTTGAAGAAGAGAAAGAACAAGATATGCCACATGAAATCGCTCCAATAAGCGGAAAACAAAAAGTGGATATAAAACCTATCAACCACATCACCACAACCGAAACTGTACCTATGGAGGAATTTGAAATTTTAAAAGATGAAATTACCAAAGACGAGAAAGCTTCGCAGAAGCAAGATACTCTTACAGAACTTGTTAATATTCAACCTCATCCAATCGAGAGCTTAAAAAGTATTGATGTCAACTTTGAACCTACAGAAAGTGAAATTCAATACGAACTCGAACTACATAAAAGCTATACTACTTCTGAAAATATGGTGCAAGAGATTTCTGATGACATAATGATCCGTGAAGAAAACTATAAAACCGCTGAAAAAGCGTTAACTGAAATGAAATCAATTCAGCAATTTGAAATTATAGCAGGAGAAAAACCAGAATCATTTGATAAGCCAAATGAGCAAAAAGTGGAAAAAGCAGATGAAAGTCATATTCCCCATCAAGAAATATATAGCATTAAACCAGATGTTGTCGAGAAAATTGAAGATTTACCTAGTTTCCTAAAACCGGATAATAATACCGCGTCTTTAGACGTTGAAGCTCACAAGTCCTACATTGTAACTGAAAATGTCACGGAAGAAACGCCATGGGACATGACTGTCATTAACGAACCGACCAAAGAAGTAACTGAACATCTGTTAGAAATGAAACCAATTGAACAAACTGAAATTGTTGTAGGTGAGAATATTATATCGATAAAATCTTTAGATCGTGAAGAAATAAACGTTACTGGAAAACACATTGAAATGCGACCTATTAGCCAAAGTTCTGTAGTTGTACACGAAAGTGAAATAAGTTCAAACTTTGAACAAATAGCACCTTTGGAAAAAGCATCAGTAACTTTGAATACCACAGAAAGTATAACTGTTGACGAAATTACACAAGAAGATTCACAAGACACTTTCAAAATAGACCAAATAAAATCTGCTAAGGCTGAAAAGTCTATGACATTATTAACACACGTACAATGCACTGAAAACGTAGCAGAAACTCAAGTTAAAGATTTAATAACACCAAAAACACAGACTGAAACCACAAAAATTACAACAACTAGTGTAACGCCACTAATAATTACAGACAGTGAAAGTCTTCAACATGAAACAGAATTACATTTACCAGAAACGAAATCACAAAAAATAAGAAAAACTTTTACAGTCGCCAATGAAGTTGAGGTTTCTACAGAATTTGTAGATGAGCAAGCAGTGCCGTACTCCGAAAAGAAGCCTAAGTTATTGGAGAGTAGAATTACCACAACTGATCAGGACCGTCTTGGAATTTCAATCACAAAACAAGAATCTCAAATTCACGGTAAGTTTAACAAAAAGCATTTTTAAGTCGATATTTTACTATGCACATGTGCCTGCGGTGACTACGGCCTGTTTAATGTAGGTAGCGATTTAAAAAACTATGAAAGCAAAACCGTTACTTCTGTACTAGGTACTTCTTGGTGACACTAATGGTGGACCATTGATATGAAAATACCTCAGGTTAAAAACGGCAAAAAGACCATATTCGCGTATGTCTTATTACTGTGGCATTATAAATAAACCCTAAACCACGGTCAGGTTTGAAACGAGAGTGTGTCCGTCAAGAAACCCAAAGGTTTCAGTGGCACATAATTTGAATCCAAAAAAACGGCATTGCTAAAACAGTCTACGTATTAATTACGGAGCTGAGATAAGTAAATATTAATAATTTAAAATATTAATTAAGATTCTAATGATTTGACACCTACTAATAAATAATATACCTGTGTACATAAGACAGAGTAAGACCACTTAAAACCGTGTCAGCGTGGTATGCATCTGTACCGGTTAATTCTATTTGTAGACTACCCTGTTAGTTTTTCTTTTCATCTTTAATTCCAACAATATCAGTTGTTTTGCTTGCCTTAGGCTCATACTCGGCAACTAAATGGCTTATATCATCGGTGTAAGCCATTTGGTTGACTAAAAAGGTAAACCGAAACTGAGATACAAAGTCTTTTTAGGTAACGTAGGAATTTGTAATTTGGCATAATATTCGGTATCCATGACGTGCATATTTGTATAATCGCCAGCAAAAGTTCCGAATCGTTGGATTGTCAAGATTAGTTTTTATTTCTTTCTTATTATAGTGGCAGGGACGTTGAAATTATTCGTTGGTTATTATTTTTTTAAATTAGTGCTCCGTACATTTTGACCGCATAGGTATTGCACTTGTCTATGAAACAAAATTTTTTTTAAATGATAACCGATGAAAATTTTTTCTACGCTAAGAGATCTAATCATGTGTCTAATCAATCAAAAAAATATATAATTAATTAGTTAATTATTTTATTAATTAATTAATAATATAATTAACACCACTAATCACCAACAACTCATCTCCTACATTAAAATTTTTGATTTAAATGAGTAATTTATTGAGCCACACATTACCAGAAAATGTTAAGAAGATATTTCAAACAAAACAGGTATTTATTTACGAAGGCCTTTTGAACTGTGTATTTCAAATAAAAAAAACTGGTCAAGTGCGAGTCGGACTCGCGCATCGAGGGTTCCGTACAAAGTAGGTATTATGATTTTTTCCTTTACTTGTGCTACATGACATCCTGAGAAAAAGGATCTTGACAGACGGACAACTATGTGATTTTATAAGTGTTCCGTTTTTCTTTTGAGGTACCGAACCCTAAAAACGTAATTTAGCTGATCAAATTGTTCCTAAACAAATCATTAAGGGCTGGATGGGCATGTACTTATGCAAACAATCAAAACCTTCAACATTTTGCAAAGTAAAGCTACTTGGTAACCGGACTTGAAATGTTTTCTTTCATTGTAATTTAACAAAACAAGGTCAAAACCTTCATTCCTATATTTTTTACAATTTAATTTTTTGGTTGGTAATATGATATTTTCAATACCTTGCGTCATTGTCATACTGAATAAGGAACACTAGAGGTCAAGTCTACTATTTAACGAACGTTGCAATGGGCTCGCCATTGCGAGTTTTTGAAAGATTTGCCATAGAAAATCTGTTAAAACACACAACGTCGAGACCATTGTAACAGCACAGAAGACCGACTGTACTACGGTGATGATCGCCGACTCGTCTTTCATTACACGAGAAACGTGTCGCCTCTCAGAGTTCTCTATAACAAAATACAAAAGACCTCTAAACCTCTTTTATTACTAAACATGGTTTATATTCTAACCAGGTTAAAGGTCCGTACTGCAGAACGTTCCGCAAGTTCACATTGATCTTTCACCAGTCAATAACTATTTAAGTATAGAATCATTTTATGAGCATCGTTCTTATTTCAGAACAGTAATCAATTTACATATACTCAGCTGAATCGCTATCGCTCAAATAAAGCTTCAAGCAAAGATGTATATTGCCTACAACTTTTTCAAACCTTCAAGTTCGAACCTTCTAAAATTAATACTTGTCTCAAAACAGTTTTCAATTGAGATCAATGTTTGTTTCCTTCTGTAATACGGACCTAAATCTTCTAAGTTAGTTTACCTTACTAAAAGTATCTAAAGTTAGACTTCAAAGTTTAAACGTGACCTAAAGATAAGCTTCCTTGTTTTGTAATAATACGGCAGAAACAGCTTATTTTTTGTAATTCATCGTACTATTAATTATAAAAGTCCATGACTGTCTACCCGTGTGATTTATTAAAAACAAGCGAACGCAAGGATCGCACACGCCGTGGTAAATGGATGTATTTATTAACTACGGCGCGTGTTACTTACGACTTTTGTTAACTACAGCGGATTCAAATTAAAATAAATCTAATCAATGCGACATAAAATAAACCGTGGTACATAAAAAAGTACATTATATGAGTTGCGAATTTGAGTAACATAATTACCTGAAACACAGTTGCATTCAGCGAAATTTCGGACAGCACGCCACTGACTATAAACAAAAGATAGGAAGCCATTATGAACACAACAAAAAAATACTATTCCTTAAACACTAAAACCAAAAATCATGATACAGATACATAAGACATTTATGAAATAAATATTTAAGAATGTATTCTGTCGTTCATACTTGCATTAAAAATACTACTAGTTGAAACACTTATTTGGAACACGCTCAAATAAAAATGTGTTTTCATGTAAAAAACAACTATTTTCAGAGCTAACACACACTTCACCAAAATCATCTGATATAGAAGAAAGTGAAGAAATAATAACAAAGTTTATACAAGCACCTGGAAATTCAGAACCTATCCAAATTAAAACCAAAAGAACCATACTAAGGAAGAAAAAGAGAACAAAACATGGCGATTCTGAGCAGGGCGATGTAGTAATAGAAGAAACAATAGAAGATGAAGATACTAAGAAACCTAAGACGGACATCAGTAATGATTTAAATATTGTAGAATATGAAGGTGATGAAGCATCCGAAACTGACGTCACCGAAAAAAGTACTATTGAAATGCCAGATGAGTTTTTACATATACCCAAAATGCAAGCACAGGTTCAAATTGAAGAGTTACTTGATGAAGAAAAGTCAACTGTTATATTCGAACTTTTAGAAGACTCCGGAGATGAAACAATAGACTCAAAGCCAAAACAACAGAAAAAGAAATCAAAGAAGACTAAAGTAAGAGACATTTCCTTGAACAAAGCCATTGTTATTAATGAAAAAGGCGACGAAGCCCCGATCACGACTGTTACCGTCACCGAAGAAAAGGTGCCCGAAGAAATAGAGGAAATCAAACCAGTTGATATCGTTGAACTACCCGAGGAGACTACTGTTGAAGAATCTATGGCACCAGATGGTAAGACTAAACACAAGAAAATCACTAAGAGAATCATCAAAAAGAAGGTAGGTCCAAAGGTCGAAACAACTGAAATTACCACTGAACAAACAGACGATAAACAACCCATTGTAACAGTACACAAAACAGAGGAAATTGTTGACGATACCACCACACCTCTCGAAGACTTACACAAACCAGATAAAGCTAAACCTGTAGAGGAAACACCAGAAACGGTACAAGTTACGCAAGTGCGCACTGAAACTGGGGACATTAAGTCCGTCAAAACGACAAAACGTGTCATCAAGAAGAAGAGAGGACCAAAACAAGAAGTTACGGAGATCACAACGATAGAACAAGACGACGAAGCTCCGATCACAACTGTTACCGTTACCGAAGAAAAGTTGCCCGAAGAAATAGAGGAAATCAAACCTGTTGAAACCGTCGAATTCCCCGAGGAAACTACTGTCGAGGAATCTAAGGCGCCAGATGGTAAGATAAAACACAAGAAAATCACAAAGAGAATCATCAAAAAGAAGGTAGGTCCAAAGGTCGAGACTACAGAAATTACAACTGAACAAACAGACGATACACAACCCATTGTCACAGTACATAAAACAGAGGAACTCGTTGACGAGACCACCACACCTCTCGAAGACTTACACAAACCAGATAAAGCTAAACCTGTGGAGGAAACACCAGAAACTGTACAAGTTACGCAAGTCCGCACTGAAACCGGGGACATTAAGTCCGTCAAAACAACAAAACGTGTCATCAAGAAGAAGAGAGGACCAAAACAAGAAGTTACGGAGATTACAACGATCGAACAAGACGACGAAGCTCCAATCACTACTGTTACCGTCACCGAAGAAAAGTCGCCTGAAGAACTAGAGGAAATCAAACCAGTTGATATCGTTGAACTACCCGAGGAGACTACTGTTGAAGAATCTATGGCACCAGATGGTAAGACTAAACACAAGAAAATCACTAAGAGAATCATCAAAAAGAAGAAAGGTCCAAAGGTCGAAACGACTGAAATTACCACTGAACAAACAGACGATAAACAACCCATTGTAACAGTACACAAAACAGAGGAAATTGTTGACGATACCACCACACCTCTCGAAGACTTACACAAACCAGATAAAGCTAAACCTGTGGAGGAAACACCAGAAACGGTACAGGTTACGCAAGTGCGCACTGAAACCGGGGACATTAAGTCCGTCAAAACGACAAAACGTGTCATTAAGAAGAAGAAAGGACCAAAACAAGAAGTTACGGAGATTACAACGATCGAACAAGACGACGAAGCTCCGATCACAACTGTTACCGTTACCGAAGAAAAGTTGCCCGAAGAAATAGAGGACATCAAGCCCGTTGAAATCGTTGAACTCCCCGAGGAAACCACTGTCGAAGAGTCTACGGCGCCAGATGGTAAGACCAAACAAAAGAAAATCACGAAAAGAATCATCAAAAAGAAGGTAGGTCCGAAAGTCGAGACTACTGAAATCACCACTGAACAAACAGACGATAAGCAACCTATTGTCACAGTACACAAAACAGAAGAAATCGTTGACGACACCACCACACCTCTTGAAGACTTACACAAACCAGACAAAGCCAAACCTGTCGAGGAAGCACCCGAGACGGTACAAGTTACACAAGTGCACACCGAAACTGGGGACATTAAGTCCGTCAAAACGACTAAACGAGTCATCAAGAAGAAGAGAGGACCAAAACAAGAAGTTACGGAAATCACAACTATCGAAAAAGATGACGAAGCTCCGATTACAACTGTTACGGTCACCGAAGAAAGAACGCCTGAAGAACCTGAGGACATAAAGCCAGTTGAAATTGTTGAACTACCCGAGGAAACTACTGTCGAGGAATCTACGGCACCAGATGGTAAGACTAAACACAAGAAAATCACTAAGAGAATCATCAAAAAAAAGGTAGGTCCAAAGGTTGAAACTACAGAAATCACAACTGAACAAACAGATGATACACAACCCATTGTCACAGTACACAAAACAGAAGAAATCGTTGACGACACCACCACACCTCTTGAAGACTTACACAAACCGGAAAAAGCCAAACCTGTAGAGGAAGCACCCGAGACGGTA
Organism: Luperina testacea; assembly: GCA_927399505.1. Taxonomy (NCBI): domain Eukaryota; kingdom Metazoa; phylum Arthropoda; class Insecta; order Lepidoptera; family Noctuidae; genus Luperina; species Luperina testacea. The sequence goes on from OV656755.1 coordinate 8,074,904, forward strand.
CAAGTTACACAAGTGCGCACCGAAACTGGGGACATTAAGTCCGTCAAAACGACAAAACGAGTCATCAAGAAGAAGAGAGGACCAAAACAAGAAGTTACTGAAATCACAACTATCGAAAAAGATGACGAAGCTCCAATTACAACTGTTACCGTCACCGAAGAAAAGTCGCCTGAAGAACTAGAGGACATAAAGCCAGTTGAAATTGTTGAACTACCCGAGGAGACTACTGTCGAGGAATCTAAGGCGCCAGATGGTAAGATAAAACACAAGAAAATCACAAAGAGAATAATCAAAAAGAAGGTAGGTCCAAAGGTCGAGACGACAGAAATTACTACTGAACAAACAGACGATACACAACCCATTGTCACAGTACATAAAACAGAGGAACTCGTTGACGAGACCACCACACCTCTCGAAGACTTACACAAACCAGATAAAGCTAAACCTGTGGAGGAAACACCAGAAACGGTACAAGTTACGCAAGTGCGCACTGAAACTGGGGACATTAAGTCCGTCAAAACGACAAAACGTGTCATCAAGAAGAAGAGAGGACCAAAACAAGAAGTTACGGAGATCACAACGATAGAACAAGACGACGAAGCTCCGATCACAACTGTTACCGTTACCGAAGAAAAGTTGCCCGAAGAAATAGAGGACATCAAACCTGTTGAAACCGTCGAATTCCCCGAGGAAACTACTGTCGAGGAATCTAAGGCGCCAGATGGTAAGATAAAACACAAGAAAATCACAAAGAGAATCATCAAAAAGAAGGTGGGTCCAAAGGTCGAGACGACACAAATTACTACTGAACAAACAGACGATACACAACCCATTGTCACAGTACATAAAACAGAGGAAATCGTTGAAGAGACCACCACACCCCTCGAAGACTTACACAAACCAGATAAAGCTAAACCTGTGGAGGAAACACCAGAAACGGTACAAGTTACGCAAGTGCGCACTGAAACCGGGGACATTAAATCCGTCAAAACGACAAAACGTGTCATCAAGAAGAAGAGAGGACCAAAACAAGAAGTTACGGAGATCACAACGATAGAACAAGACGACGAAGCTCCGATCACAACTGTTACCGTTACCGAAGAAAAGTTGCCCGAAGAAATAGAGGACATCAAACCTGTTGAAACCGTCGAATTCCCCGAGGAAACTACTGTCGAGGAATCTAAGGCGCCAGATGGTAAGATAAAACACAAGAAAATCACAAAGAGAATCATCAAAAAGAAGGTGGGTCCAAAGGTCGAGACGACACAAATTACTACTGAACAAACAGACGATACACAACCCATTGTCACAGTACATAAAACAGAGGAAATCGTTGACGAGACCACCACACCCCTCGAAGACTTACACAAACCAGATAAAGCTAAACCTGTGGAGGAAACACCAGAAACGGTACAAGTTACGCAAGTGCGCACTGAAACCGGGGACATTAAATCCGTCAAAACGACAAAACGTGTCATCAAGAAGAAGAGAGGACCAAAACAAGAAGTTACGGAGATAACAACGATCGAACAAGACGACGAAGCTCCGATCACTACTGTTACCGTCACCGAAGAAAAGTCGCCTGAAGAACTAGAGGACACAAAGCAAGTTGAGATTGTTGAACTACCCGAGGAAACTACTGTCGAGGAATCTAAGGCGCCAGATGGTAAGATAAAACACAAGAAAATCACAAAGAGAATCATCAAAAAGAAGGTAGGTCCAAAGGTCGAGACTACAGAAATTACAACTGAACAAACAGACGATACACAACCCATTGTCACAATACATAAAACAGAGGAACTCGTTGACGACACCACCACACCTCTCGAAGACTTACACAAACCAGATAAAGCTAAACCTGTGGAAGAAACACCAGAAACGGTACAAGTTACGCAAGTGCGCACTGAAACCGGGGACATTAAGTCCGTCAAAACGACAAAACGTGTCATCAAGAAGAAGAGAGGACCAAAACAAGAAGTTACGGAGATCACAACGATAGAACAAGACGACGAAGCTCCGACCACAACTGTTACCGTTACCGAAGAAAAGTTGCCCGAAGAAATAGAGGACGTCAAACCTGTTGAAACCGTCGAATTCCCCGAGGAAACTACTGTCGAGGAATCTAAGGCGCCAGATGGTAAGATAAAACACAAGAAAATAACAAAGAGAATCATCAAAAAGAAGGTAGGTCCAAAGGTCGAGACGACACAAATTACTACTGAACAAACCGACGATACACAACCCATTGTCACAGTACATAAAACAGAGGAACTCGTTGACGAGACCACCACACCCCTCGAAGACTTACACAAACCAGATAAAGCTAAACCTGTGGAGGAAACACCAGAAACGGTACAAGTTACGCAAGTGCGCACTGAAACCGGGGACATTAAGTCCGTCAAAACGACAAAACGTGTCATCAAGAAGAAGAGAGGACCAAAACAAGAAGTTACAGAGATCACAACGATAGAACAAGACGACGAAGCTCCGATCACAACTGTTACCGTTACCGAAGAAAAGTTGCCCGAAGAAATAGAGGACATCAAACCTGTTGAAACCGTCGAATTCCCCGAGGAAACTACTGTCGAAGAATCTAAGGCGCCAGATGGTAAGATAAAACACAAGAAAATCACAAAGAGAATCATCAAAAAGAAGGTAGGTCCAAAGGTCGAGACGACACAAATTACTACTGAACAAACAGACGATACACAACCCATTGTCACAGTACATAAAACAGAGGAACTCGTTGACGAGACCACCACACCCCTCGAAGACTTACACAAACCAAGTAAAGCTAAACCTGTGGAGGAAACACCAGAAACGGTACAAGTTACGCAAGTGCGCACTGAAACTGGGGACATTAAATCCGTCAAAACGACAAAACGTGTCATCAAGAAGAAGAGAGGACCAAAACAAGAAGTTACAGAGATCACAACGATAGAACAAGACGACGAAGCTCCGATCACAACTGTTACCGTTACCGAAGAAAAAATGCCCGAAGAAATAGAGGACATTAAACCCGTTGAAACCGTCGAATTCCCCGAGGAAACTACTGTCGAGGAATCTAAGGCGCCAGATGGTAAGATAAAACACAAGAAAATAACAAAGAGAATCATCAAAAAGAAGGTAGGTCCAAAGGTCGAGACGACACAAATTACTACTGAACAAACCGACGATACACAACCCATTGTCACAGTACATAAAACAGAGGAACTCGTTGACGAGACCACCACACCCCTCGAAGACTTACACAAACCAGATAAAGCTAAACCTGTGGAGGAAACACCAGAAACGGTACAAGTTACGCAAGTGCGCACTGAAACCGGGGACATTAAGTCCGTCAAAACGACAAAACGTGTCATCAAGAAGAAGAGAGGACCAAAACAAGAAGTTACAGAGATCACAACGATAGAACAAGACGACGAAGCTCCGATCACAACTGTTACCGTTACCGAAGAAAAGTTGCCCGAAGAAATAGAGGACATCAAACCCGTTGAAACCGTCGAATTCCCCGAGGAAACTACTGTCGAGGAATCTAAGGCGCCAGATGGTAAGATAAAACGCAAGAAAATCACAAAGAGAATCATCAAAAAGAAGGTAGGTCCAAAAGTCGAGACGACACAAATTACTACTGAACAAACAGACGATACACAACCCATTGTCACAGTACATAAAACAGAGGAACTCGTTGACGAGACCACCACACCCCTCGAAGACTTACACAAACCAAATAAAGCTAAACCTGTGGAGGAAACACCAGAAACGGTACAAGTTACGCAAGTGCGCACTGAAACCGGGGACATTAAATCCGTCAAAACGACAAAACGTGTCATCAAGAAGAAGAGAGGACCAAAACAAGAAGTTACAGAGATCACAACGATAGAACAAGACGACGAAGCTCCGATCACAACTGTTACCGTTACCGAAGAAAAGTTGCCCGAAGAAATAGAGGATATCAAACCTGTTGAATCCGTCGAATTCCCCGAGGAAACTACTGTCGAAGAATCTAAGGCGCCAGATGGTAAGATAAAACACAAGAAAATCACAAAGAGAATCATCAAAAAGAAGGTAGGTCCAAAGGTCGAGACGACACAAATTACTACTGAACAAACAGACGATACACAACCCATTGTCACAGTACATAAAACAGAGGAACTCGTTGACGACACCACCACACCTCTCGAGGACTTACACAAACCAGACAAAGCAAAACCTGTCGAAGAAACACCAGAAACGGTACAAGTTACGCAAGTGCGCACCGAAACTGGGGACATTAAGTCCGTCAAAACGACAAAACGTGTCATCAAGAAGAAGAGAGGACCAAAACAAGAAGTTACAGAGATCACGACTATCGAAAAAGAGGATGAAGCTCCGATCACAACTGTTACCGTCACTGAAGAAAAGTCGCCTGAAGATCTAGAGGACATCAAGCCAGTAGAAATCGTAGAATTCCCCGAGGAAACCACTGTGGAAGAATCTATGGCGCCAGACGGTAAGACTAAACACAAGAAAATCACTAAGAGAATCATCAAAAAGAAGGTAGGTCCAAAGGTCGAGACGACAGAAATTACCACGGAACAAACAGACGATACACAACCCATTGTCACAGTACACAAAACAGAGGAACTAGTTGACGACACCACCACACCTCTCGAAGACTTACACAAACCAGACAAAGCCAAACCTGTCGAAGAAGCACCCGAGACCGTACAAATAACACAAGTGCGCGCCGAAACCGGGGACATTAAGTCCATTAAAACGACAAAACGAGTCATCAAGAAGAAGAGAGGGCTAAACCAAGAAGTAACAGAGATCACGACTGTCGAAAAAGATGATGAAGCTCCGATCACAACTGTTACCGTCACTGAAGAAAAGTCGCCTGAAGATCTAGAGGACATCAAGCCAGTAGAAATCGTAGAATTCCCCGAGGAAACCACTGTGGAAGAGTCTAGGGCACCAGATGGTAAAACCAAACACAAGAAAATCACAAAAAGAATCATCAAAAAGAAGGTAGGTCCAAAGGTCGAGACGACACAAATTACCACTGAACAAACAGACGATACACAACCTATTGTCACAGTACACAAAACAGAGGAACTAGTTGACGACACCACTACACCTCTTGAAGACCTACACAAACCGGAAAAAGCCAAACCTGTAGAAGAAGCACCCGAGACGGTACAAGTGACACAAGTGCGCACTGAAACCGGAGAAACTAAATCCATTAAAACAACAAAACGTGTCATCAAGAAGAAGAGAGGACCAAAACAAGAAGTGACAGAGATCACAACGATCGAACAAGACGACAAAGCTCCGATCACAACTGTTACCGTTACGGAAGAAAAGCTGCCCCAAGAAATAGAGGAAATCAAACCAGTTGATATCGTTGAATTGCCCGAGGAGACTACTGTTGAAGAATCTATGGCACCAGATGGTAAGACTAAACACAAGAAAATAACTAAGAGAATCATCAAAAAGAAGGTAGGTCCAAAGGTCGAAACGACTGAAATAACCACTGAACAAACAGACGATAAACAACCCATTATCACAGTACACAAAACAGAGGAAATAGTTGACGACACCACCACACCTCTCGAAGACTTACACAAACCAGACAAAGCCAAACCTGTCGAGGAAGTACCCGAGACGGTAAAAGTTACACAAGTGCGCAGCGAAACCGGGGACATTAAGTCCGTCAAAATGACAAAACGTGTCATCAAGAAGAAGAGAGGACCAAAACAAGAAGTAACAGAGATCACAACGATCGAACAAGACGACGAAGCTCCGATCACAACTGTTACCGTTACCGAAGAAAAGCTGCCCGAAGAAATAGAGGACATCAAACCTGTTGAAATTGTCGAACTACCCGAGGAGACCACTGTAGAAGAATCTACGGCACCTGATGGTAAGACTAAACACAAGAAAATCACTAAGAGAATCATCAAAAAGAAGGTAGGTCCAAAGGTCGAGACGACAGAAATTACCACTGAACAAACAGACGATACACAACCCATTGTCACAGTACACAAAACAGAGGAAATTGTTGACGATACCACCACACCTCTCGAAGACTTACACAAACCAGACAAAGCCAAACCTGTCGAGGAAGTACCCGAGACAGTAAAAGTTACACAAGTGCGCACCGAAACAGGGGACATTAAGTCCGTCAAAACGACAAAACGAGTCATCAAGAAGAAGAGAGGACCAAAACAAGAAGTTACAGAGATCACAACGATCGAACAAGACGACGAAGCTCCGATCACAACTGTTACCGTTACCGAAGAAAAGCTGCCCGAAGAAATAGAGGACATCAAACCTGTTGAAATTGTCGAACTACCCGAGGAGACCACTGTAGAAGAATCTACGGCACCTGATGGTAAGACTAAACACAAGAAAATCACTAAGAGAATCATCAAAAAGAAGGTAGGTCCAAAGGTCGAGACGACAGAAATTACCACTGAACAAACAGACGATACACAACCCATTGTCACAGTACACAAAACAGAGGAAATTGTTGACGATACCACCACACCTCTCGAAGACTTACACAAACCAGACAAAGCCAAACCTGTCGAGGAAGTACCCGAGACAGTAAAAGTTACACAAGTGCGCACCGAAACAGGGGACATTAAGTCCGTCAAAACGACAAAACGAGTCATCAAGAAGAAGAGAGGACCAAAACAAGAAGTTACAGAGATCACAACGATCGAACAAGACGACGAAGCTCCGATCACAACTGTTACTGTTACCGAAGAAAAGCTGCCCGAAGAAATAGAGGACATCAAACCTGTTGAAATCGTTGAACTACCCGAGGAGACCACTGTAGAAGAATCTACGGCACCTGATGGTAAGACTAAACACAAGAAAATCACTAAGAGAATCATCAAAAAGAAGGTAGGTCCAAAAGTCGAGACGACAGAAATTGCCACTGAACAAACAGACGATACACAACCTATTGTCACAGTACACAAAACAGAGGAACTACTTGACGACACCACCACACCTCTCCAAGACTTACACAAACCAGACAAAGCCAAACCTGTCGAGGAAGCACCCGAGACAGTACAAGTTACACAAGTGCGTACCGAAACCGGGGACATTAAGTCCGTCAAAACGACAAAACGTGTCATCAAGAAGAAGAGAGGACCAAAACAAGAAGTTACAGAGATCACGACTATCGAAAAAGAGGATGAAGCTCCGGTCACAACTGTTACCGTCACAGAAGAAAAGTTGCCCGAAGAAATAGAGGACATCAAACCTGTTGAAATCGTTGAACTACCCGAGGAGACTACTGTTGAAGAATCTATGGCGCCAGACGGTAAGACTAAACACAAGAAAATCACTAAGAGAATCATCAAAAAGAAGGTAGGTCCAAAGGTCGAAACGACTGAAATAACCACTGAACAAACAGACGATAAACAACCCATTATCACAGTACACAAAACAGAGGAAATAGTTGACGACACCACCACACCTCTCGAAGACTTACACAAACCAGACAAAGCCAAACCTGTCGAGGAAGTACCCGAGACGGTAAAAGTTACACAAGTGCGCAGCGAAACCGGGGACATTAAGTCCGTCAAAATGACAAAACGTGTCATCAAGAAGAAGAGAGGACCAAAACAAGAAGTAACAGAGATCACAACGATCGAACAAGACGACGAAGCTCCGATCACAACTGTTACCGTTACCGAAGAAAAGCTGCCCGAAGAAATAGAGGACATCAAACCTGTTGAAATTGTCGAACTACCCGAGGAGACCACTGTAGAAGAATCTACGGCACCTGATGGTAAGATAAAACACAAGAAAATCACAAAGAGAATAATCAAAAAGAAAGTAGGTCCAAAAGTCGAGACGACAGAAATTACTACTGAACAAACAGACGATACACAACCCATTGTCACAGTACATAAAACAGAGGAACTCGTTGACGAGACCACCACACCTCTCGAAGACTTACACAAACCAGATAAAGCTAAACCTGTGGAGGAAACACCAGAAACGGTACAAGTTACGCAAGTGCGCACTGAAACTGGGGACATTAAGTCCGTCAAAACGACAAAACGTGTCATCAAGAAGAAGAGAGGACCAAAACAAGAAGTTACGGAGATCACAACGATAGAACAAGACGACGAAGCTCCGATCACAACTGTTACCGTTACCGAAGAAAAGTTACCCGAAGAAATAGGGGAAATCAAACCTGTTGAAACCGTCGAATTCCCCGAGGAAACTACTGTCGAGGAATCTAAGGCGCCAGATGGTAAGATAAAACACAAGAAAATCACAAAGAGAATCATCAAAAAGAAGGTAGGTCCAAAGGTCGAGACTACAGAAATTACAACTGAACAAACAGACGATACACAACCCATTGTCACAGTACATAAAACAGAGGAACTCGTTGACGACACCACCACACCTCTCGAAGACTTACACAAACCAGATAAAGCTAAACCTGTGGAAGAAACACCAGAAACGGTACAAGTTACGCAAGTGCGCACTGAAACCGGGGACATTAAGTCCGTCAAAACGACAAAACGTGTCATAAAGAAAAAGAGAGGACCAAAACAAGAAGTTACAGAGATCACAACGATAGAACAAGACGACGAAGCTCCGATCACAACTGTTACCGTTACCGAAGAAAAGTTGCCCGAAGAAACAGAGGACATAAAGCCAGTTGAAATTGTTGAATTGCCCGAGGAGACTACTGTCGAGGAATCTGAGGCGCCAGATGGTAAGATAAAACACAAGAAAATCACAAAACGAATTATTAAAAAGAAGGTAGGTCCAAAGGTCGAGACGACACAAATTACCACTGAACAAACAGACGATACACAACCCATTGTCACAGTACACAAAACAGAGGAATTCGTTGACGAGACCACCACACCTCTCGAAGACTCATACAAACCAGACAAAGCCAAACCTGTCGAAGAAGCACCCGAGACGATACAAGTTACACAAGTGCGCACCGAAACCGGGGACATTAAGTCCGTCAAAACGACGAAACGTGTTATCAAGAAGAAGAGAGGACCAAAACAAGAAGTTACAGAGATCACAACTATCGAACAAGACGACGAAGCTCCGATCCCAACTGTTACCGTTACCGAAGAAAAGCTGCCAGAAGAAATAGAGGACATCAAACCTGTTGAAATCGTTGAACTACCCGAGGAGACCACTGTCGAAGAATCTAAGGCACCAGATGGTAAGATAAAACAAAAGAAAATCACAAAACGAATCATTAAAAAGAAGGTAGGTCCAAAGGTCGAGACGACACAAATTACCACTGAACAAACAGACGATACACAACCCATTGTCACAGTACACAAAACAGAGGAAATAATCGACGACACCACCACACCTCTCGAAGACTTACACAAACCTGACAAAGCCAAACCTGTCGTAGAAGCACCCGAGACGGTGCAAGTTACACAAGTGCGTACCGAAACCGGGGACATTAAGTCCGTCAAAACGACGAAACGTGTCATCAAGAAGAAGAGAGGACCAAAACAAGAAGTTACAGAGATCACAACCATCGAAAAAGATGACGAAGCTCCGATCACAACTGTTATCGTCACAGAAGAAAAGTCGCCTGAAGATCTAGAGGACACCAAGCCAGTTGAAATCGTCGAATTCCCCGAGGAAACCACTGTGGAAGAGTCTACGGCACCGGATGGTAAGACAAAACACAAAAAAATCACAAAACGAATCATCAAAAAGAAGGTAGGTCCAAAGGTCGAGACGACAGAAATTACCACTGAACAAACAGACGATACACAACCCATTGTCACAGTACACAAAACAGAGGAGATAGTTGACGACACCACCACACCTCTCGAAGACTTACACAAACCAGACAAAGCTAAACCTGTCGAGGAAGCACCCGAGACAGTACAAGTTACACAAGTACGCACCGAAACCGGGGACATTAAGTCCGTCAAAACGACAAAACGTGTCATCAAGAAGAAGAGAGGACCAAAACAAGAAGTGACGGAGATCACAACTATCGAAAAAGATGATGAAGAACCGATCACAACTGTTACCGTCACCGAAGAAAAGTCGCCTGAGGAAATCGAGGACATCAAGCCAGTTGAAATTGTTGAACTGCCCGAGGAGACCACTGTTGAAGAATCTATGGCGCCAGATGGTAAGACTAAACACAAGAAAATTACTAAGAGAATCATCAAAAAGAAGGTAGGTCCAAAGGTAGAAACTACAGAAATAACCACTGAACAAACAGATGACACACAACCCATTGTCACAGTACACAAAACAGAGGAACTAGTTGACGACACCACTACACCTCTCGAAGACTTACACAAACCAGAAAAAGCCAAACCTGTCGAGGAAGCACCCGAGACAGTACAAGTTACACAAGTACGCACCGAAACCGGGGACATCAAATCCGTCAAAACGACAAAACGTGTCATCAAGAAAAAGAGAGGACCAAAACAAGAAGTGACGGAGATCACAACTATCGAAAAAGATGACGAAGAACCGATCACAACTGTTACCGTCACCGAAGAAAAGTCGCCTGAGGAAATCGAGGACATCAAGCCAGTTGAAATTGTTGAACTGCCCGAGGAGACCACTGTTGAAGAATCTATGGCGCCAGATGGTAAGACTAAACACAAGAAAATTACTAAGAGAATCATCAAAAAGAAGGTAGGTCCAAAGGTAGAAACTACAGAAATAACCACTGAACAAACAGATGACACACAACCCATTGTCACAGTACACAAAACAGAGGAACTAGTTGACGACACCACTACACCTCTCGAAGACTTACACAAACCAGAAAAAGCCAAACCTGTCGAGGAAGCACCCGAGACAGTACAAGTTACACAAGTACGCACCGAAACCGGGGACATCAAATCCGTCAAAACGACAAAACGTGTCATCAAGAAAAAGAGAGGACCAAAACAAGAAGTGACGGAGATCACAACTATCGAAAAAGATGACGAAGAACCGATCACAACTGTTACCGTCACCGAAGAAAAGTCGCCTGAGGAAATCGAGGACATCAAGCCAGTTGAAATTGTTGAACTGCCCGAGGAGACCACTGTTGAAGAATCTATGGCGCCAGATGGTAAGACTAAACACAAGAAAATTACTAAGAGAATCATCAAAAAGAAGGTAGGTCCAAAGGTAGAAACTACAGAAATAACCACTGAACAAACAGATGACACACAACCCATTGTCACAGTACACAAAACAGAGGAACTAGTTGAGGACACCACTACACCTCTCGAAGACTTACACAAACCAGAAAAAGCCAAACCTGTCGAGGAAGCACCCGAGACAGTACAAGTTACACAAGTACGCACCGAAACCGGGGACATCAAATCCGTCAAAACGACAAAACGTGTCATCAAGAAAAAGAGAGGACCAAAACAAGAAGTGACGGAGATCACAACTATCGAAAAAGATGATGAAGAACCGATCACAACTGTTACCGTCACCGAAGAAAAGTTGCCCGAAGAAATCGAGGATATCAAGCCAGTTGAAATCGTTGAACTACCCGAGGAGACCACTGTTGAAGAATCTATCGCACCAGATGGTAAGACTAAACACAAGAAAATTACTAAGAGAATCATCAAAAAGAAGGTAGGTCCAAAGGTAGAAACTACAGAAATAACCACTGAACAAACAGATGACACACAACCCATTGTCACAGTACACAAAACAGAGGAACTAGTTGACGACACCACTACACCTCTCGAAGACTTACACAAACCAGAAAAAGCCAAACCTGTCGAGGAAGCACCCGAGACAGTACAAGTTACACAAGTACGCACCGAAACCGGGGACATCAAATCCGTCAAAACGACAAAACGTGTCATCAAGAAAAAGAGAGGACCAAAACAAGAAGTTACAGAGATCACGACTATCGAAAAAGATGATGAAGCTCCGGTCACAACTGTTACCGTCACCGAAGAAAGAACGCCTGAGGAAACTGAGGACATTAAGCCAGTTGAAACTGTTGAACTACCAGAGGAGACTACTTTCGAGGAATCTACGGCACCAGATGGTAAGACTAAACACAAGAAAATCACTAAGAGAATCATCAAAAAGAAGGTAGGTCCAAAGGTAGAAACTACAGAAATCACAACTGAACAGACAGACGATACACAACCCATTGTCACAGTACACAAAACAGAAGAAATCGTTGACGACACCACCACACCTCTTGAAGATTTACACAAACCGGAAAAAGCCAAACCTGTCGAGGAAGCACCCGAGACGGTACAAGTTAAACAAGTACGCACCGAAACCGGGGATATCAAGTCCGTCAAAACGACAAAACGAGTCATCAAGAAGAAAAGGGGACCAAAACAAGAAGTTACAGAGATCACAACCATCGAAAAAGATGACGAATCTCCGATCACAACTGTTACCGTCACCGAAGAAAAGTCGCCTGAAGAACCCGAAGACATCAAGCCAGTAGAAATCATTGAACTACCTGAAGAAACCACTGTCGAGAAATCTACGGCACCTGATGGTAAGATTAAACAAAAGAAAATCACTAAGCGAATCATCAAAAAGAAGGTAGGTCCAAAGGTCGAAACGACTGAAATAACCACTGAACAAACAGACGATAAACAACCCATTGTCACAGTACACAAAACAGAGGAAATAGTTGACGACACCACCACACCTCTAGAAGACTTACACAAACCAGACAAAGCCAAACCTGTCGAAGAAGTACCCGAGACGGTACAAGTTACACAAGTGCGCACCGAAACCGGGGACATTAAGTCCGTCAAAACGACAAAACGTGTCATCAAGAAGAAGAGAGGACCAAAACAAGAAGTTACAGAGATCACAACGATCGAACAAGACGACGAAGCTCCGATCACAACTGTTACCGTTACCGAAGAAAAGCTGCCCGAAGAAATAGAGGACATCAAACCTGTTGAAATCGTAGAACTACCTGAGGAGACAACTGTCGAAGAATCTACGGCGCCTGATGGTAAGACTAAACACAAGAAAATCACTAAGAGAATCATCAAAAAGAAGGTAGGTCCAAAGGTCGAAACGACTGAAATTACCACTGAACAAACAGACGATAAACAACCCATTGTCAAAGTACACAAAACAGAGGAAATAGTTGAAGACACCACTACACCTCTCGAAGACTTACACAAACCAGACAAAGCCAAACCTGTCGAAGAAGCACCCGAGACGGTACAAGTTACACATGTGCGCACCGAAACCGGGGACATTAAGTCTGTCAAAACGACAAAACGTATCATCAAGAAGAAGAGAGGACCAAAACAAGAAGTTACAGAGATAACAACTATCGAAAAAGAAGATGAAGCTCCGATCACAACTGTTACTGTCACCGAAGAAAAGTCGCCTGAGGAAATAGAGGACATTAAGCCAGTTGAAATCGTCGAACTACCCGAGGAGACCACTGTCGAAGAGTATACGGCGCCAGATGGTAAGATAACACAAACTAAAGTGACAAAACGCATTATTAAAAAGAAGGTAGGACCTAAGGTTGAAACAACACAAATCACAACTGAACACACACCTGACACACAACCCATTGTCACAGTACACAAAACAGAGGAAATCATTGACGACACCACTACACCCCTTGAAGACTTACACAAACCAGACAAAGCTAAACCTGTCGAGGAAGCACCCGAGACGGTACAAGTTACACAAGTACGCACAGAAACCGGTGACATTAAGACAATAAAAACCACAAAACGTGTCATTAAGAAAAAGAAAGGACCGAAACAAGAAGTTACGGAGATCACAACGATCGAAAAAGATGATGAAGCTCCAATAACAACTGTATCCGTTACCGAAGAAAAGTCGCCTGAAGAAATCGAGGACATCAAGCCAGTTGAAATCGTCGAACTACCCGAGGAGACCACTGTCGAAGAGTATACGGCGCCAGATGGTAAGATAACACAAACTAAAGTGACAAAACGCATTATTAAAAAGAAGGTAGGACCTAAGGTTGAAACAACACAAATCACAACTGAACACACACCTGACACACAACCCATTGTCACAGTACACAAAACAGAGGAAATCATTGACGACACCACTACACCCCTTGAAGACTTACACAAACCAGACAAAGCTAAACCTGTCGAGGAAGCACCCGAGACGGTACAAGTTACACAAGCACGCACAGAAACCGGTGACATTAAGACAATAAAAACCACAAAACGTGTCATTAAGAAAAAGAAAGGACCGAAACAAGAAGTTACGGAGATCACAACGATCGAAAAAGATGATGAAGCTCCAATAACAACTGTATCCGTTACCGAAGAAAAGTCGCCTGAAGAAATCGAGGACATCAAGCCAGTTGAAATCGTTGAACTACCCGAGGAGACCACTGTCGAAGAATCTACAGCGCCAGACGGTAAGATAACACAAAAGAAAGTGACTAAACGCATTATCAAAAAGAAGGTAGGTCCAAAGGTTGAAACTACACAAATCACAACTGAACACACAGATGACACACAACCCATTGTCACAGTACACAAAACAGAGGAAATCATTGACGACACCACTACACCCCTTGAAGACTTACACAAACCAGACAAAGCTAAACCTGTCGAGGAAGCACCCGAGACGGTACAAGTTACACAAGTACGCACAGAAACCGGTGACATTAAGACAATAAAAACCACAAAACGTGTCATTAAGAAAAAGAAAGGACCGAAACAAGAGGTTACGGAGATCACAACGATCGAAAAAGATGATGAAGCTCCAATAACAACTGTATCCGTTACCGAAGAAAAGTCGCCTGAAGAAATTGAGGACATCAAGCCAGTTGAAATCGTTGAACTACCCGAGGAGACCACTGTCGAAGAATCTACAGCGCCAGACGGTAAGATAACACAAAAGAAAGTGACTAAACGCATTATCAAAAAGAAGGTAGGTCCAAAGGTTGAAACTACACAAATCACAACTGAACACACAGATGACACACAACCCATTGTCACAGTACACAAAACAGAGGAAATCATTGACGACACCACAACACCACTTGAAGACTTACACAAACCAGACAAAGCTAAACCTGTCGAGGAAGCACCCGAGACGGTACAAGTTACACAAGTACGCACAGAAACCGGTGACATTAAGACCGTAAGAACTACAAAACGTGTTATTAAGAAGAAAAGAGGACCAAAACAAGAAGTTACTGAGATAACAACCATCGAAAAAGATGATGAAGCTCCGATCACAACCGTATCTATTACTGAAGAAAAGTCGCCTGAAGAAATAGAGGACATCAAGCCAGTTGAAATCGTTGAACTACCCGAGGAGACCATTGTCGAGGAATCCACAGCACCAGACGGTAAGAAAACACAAAAGAAAGTGACTAAGCGCATTATCAAAAAGAAGGTAGGTCCAAAGGTTGAAACTACACAAATCACAACTGAACACACAGATGACACACAACCCATTATCACAGTACACAAAACAGAGGAAATCATTGACGACACCACTACACTCCTTGAAGATTTACACAAACCAGACGAAGCTAAACCTGTTGAGGAAGTACCCGAGACGGTACAAGTTACACAAGTACGCACAGAAACCGGTGACATTAAGACCATAAAAACTACAAAACGTGTCATTAAGAAAAAGAAAGGACCAAAGCAAGAAGTAACAGAGATCACGACTGTCGAAAAAGATGATGAAGCTCCGATCACAACTGTTACCGTCACTGAAGAAAAGTCGCCTGAAGATCTAGAGGACATCAAGCCAGTAGAAATCGTAGAATTCCCCGAGGAAACCACTGTGGAAGAGTCTACGGCACCAGATGGTAAGACAAAGCACAAGAAAATCACAAAACGAATCATCAAAAAGAAGGTAGGTCCAAAGGTCGAGACGACAGAAATTACCACTGAACAAACAGACGATAAACAACCCATTGTCACGGTACACAAAACAGAGGAACTTGTTGATGACACCACCACACCTCTAGAAGACTTACACAAACCAGACAAAGCCAGACCTGTCGAGGAAGCACCCGAGACGGTACAAGTTACACAAGTACGCACCGAAACCGGGGATATCAAGTCCGTCAAAACGACAAAACGTGTCATCAAGAAGAAGAGAGGACCAAAACAAGAAGTTACAGAGATCACAACCATCGAAAAAGATGACGAAGCTCCGATCACAACTGTTACAGTCACAGAAGAAAAGTCGCCCGAAGATCTAGAGGACATCAAGCCAGTTGAAATCGTCGAACTCCCCGAGGAAACCACTGTCGAAGAGTCTACAGCGCCAGATGGTAAGACTAAACAAAAGAAAATCACGAAGAGAATCATCAAAAAGAAGGTAGGTCCAAAGGTCGAAACAACTGAAATTACCACTGAACAAACAGACGATAAACAACCCATTGTAACAGTACACAAAACAGAGGAAATTGTTGACGATACCACCATACCTCTCGAAGACTTACATAAACCAGATCAAGCTAAACCTGTGGAGGAAACACCAGAAACGGTACAAGTTACACAAGTGCGCACCGAAACCGGGGACATTAAGTCCGTCAAAACGACAAAACGTGTCATCAAGAAGAAGAGAGGACCAAAACAAGAAGTTACAGAGATCACAACCATCGAAAAAGATGACGAAGCTCCGATCACAACTGTTACCGTCACAGAAGAAAAGTTGCCCGAAGAAATAGAGGATATCAAGCCAGTTGAAATCGTCGAACTACCCGAGGAGACGACTGTCGAAGAGTCTACGGCACCAGATGGTAAGATAACACAAACTAAAGTGACTAAACGTATTATCAAAAAGAAGGTAGGTCCTAAGGTTGAAACGACTGAAATTACCACTGAACAAACAGACGATACACAACCCATCGTCACAGTACACAAAACAGAAGACATCATCGACGACACCACCACACCTCTTGAAGACTTACTCGAACCGGACAAAGCTAGACCTGTTGAGGAAGCACCCGAGACGGTACAAGTGACACAAGTGCGCACTGAAACCGGAGATATTAATACCATCAAAACGACAAAACGTGTCATCAAAAAGAAGAAAGGACCAAAACAAGAACTTACTGAGATCACTACCATCGAAAAAGATGATGAATCTCCGATCACAACTGTCACCGTCACCGAAGAAAAGTCGCCTGAAGAAATACAGGACATCAAGCCAGTTGAAATTGTCGAACTTCCCGAGGAGACCACTATCGAGGAATCAACAGCGCCAGACGGTAAGATAACACAAAAGAGAGTAACCAAACGCATTATCAAAAAGAAGGTAGGTCCTAAGGTTGAAACTACACAAATAACCACTGAAAAAACAGATGACACACAACCCATTATCACAGTACACAAGACAGAGGAAATAGTTGATGAGACCACAACACCTTTCAAACACTCACATACACTTGACACTGCAAAAATTGTTGAGGAGACACCGGAGACGGTACACGTTACACAAGTGCGCACTGAAACTGGTGATGTCAAGACTGTCAAGACCACCAAACGGTTGATCAAGAAGAAAAAGGGACCAAAACAAGAAGTCACGGAAATAACAACCATCGAAAAAGATGATGAAGCTCCGATTATATCAGTTACCGTCACCGAAGAAAAGTCGCCAGAAGAAATACAGGACATAAAGCCAGTTGAAATCGTTGAACTACCAGAGGAGACCACTGTCGAGGAATCAACATCACCTGATGGTAAAACCAAACACAAGAAAATCACAAAAAGAATCATCAAAAAGAAGGTAGGTCCTAAGGTCGAGACTACAGAAATAACAACTGAACAAACGGACGATACACAGCCCATTGTCACAGTACACAAAACAGAGGAGATAGTTGACGACACCATCACACCTCTTGAAGACTTACACAAACCAGACAAAGCAAAACCTGTTGAGGAAGCTCCCGAGACGGTAGAAGTGACACAAGAACGCACTGAAACCGGTGACATTAAGACAATAAAAACCACAAAACGTGTCATTAAGAAAAAGAAAGGACCGAAACAAGAAGTTACGGAGATCACAACCATAGAAAAAGATGATGAAGCTCCGATCACAACTGTATCCGTTACCGAAGAAAAGTCGCCCGAAGAAATCGAGGACATCCAGCCAGTTGAAATCGTCGAACTCCCCGAGGAGACCACTATCGAGGAATCAACAGCGCCAGACGGTAAGATAACACAAAAGAGAGTAACCAAACGCATTATCAAAAAGAAGGTAGGTCCTAAGGTTGAAACTACACAGATTACAACTGAACACACAGATGACACACAACCCATTATCACAGTACACAAAACAGAGGAAATCGTTGACGACACTACCACACCTTTCGAACACACACCAGACACAGCACAAATTGTCGAGGAAACACCGGAGACGGTACAAGTTACACAAGTGCGCACTGAAACGGGTGATGTCAAGACTGTCAAGACCACCAAACGGTTGATCAAGAAGAAAAAGGGACCAAAAGAAGAAGTCACGGAAATAACAACCATTGAAAAAGATGATGAAGCTCCGATTACTACTGTTACCGTCACCGAAGAAAAGTCGCCTGAAGAAATACAGGACATCAAGCCAGTTGAACTTGTTGAACTCCCCGAGGAGACCACTGTCGAGGAATTAACAGCGCCAGACGGTAAGATAACACAAAAGCGAGTAACCAAACGCATTATCAAAAAGAAGGTAGGTCCTAAGGTTGAAACTACACAGATTACAACTGAACACACAGATGACACACAACCCATTATCACAGTACACAAAACAGAGGAAATCTTTGACGACACTACCACACCTTTCGAACACTCACACACACCAGACACAGCACAAATTGTCGAGGAAACACCGGAGACGGTACAAGTTACACAAGTGCGCACTGAAACGGGTGATGTCAAGACTATCAAGACCACCAAACGATTGATCAAGAAGAAAAAGGGACCAAAAGAAGAAGTCACGGAAATAACAACCATTGAAAAAGATGATGAAGCTCTGATTACTACTGTTACCGTCACCGAAGAAAAGTCGCCTGAAGAAATACAGGACATCAAGCCAGTTGAAATTGTTGAACTCCCCGAGGAGACCACTGTCGAGGAATCAACGGCGCCAGACGGTAAGATAACTCAAAAGAGAGTTACTAAACGCATCATCAAAAAGAAGGTAGGTCCTAAGGTTGAAACTACACAAATAACCACTGAACACACAGATAATACACAACCCATTGTCACAGTACACAAAACAGAGGAGATCGTTGACGACACCATCACACCTCTTGAAGACTTACACAAACCAGACAAAGCTAGACCTGTTGAGGAAGCACCCGAGACGGTAGAAGTGACACAAGTACGTACTGAAACCGGAGATATTCAGACGGTCAAAACTACAAAACGTGTCATCAAAAAGAAGAGGGGACCAAAACAAGAAGTTACGGAGATCACAACCGTAGAAAAAGATGATGAAGCTCCGATTACAACTGTTACCGTCACCGAAGAAAAGTCGCCTGAAGAAATACAGGACATCAAGCCAGTTGAAATCGTCGAACTCCCCGAGGAGACCACTATGGAAGAATCAACAGCGCCAGACGGTAAGATAACACAAAAGAGAGTTACTAAACGCATTATCAAAAAGAAGGTAGGTCCTAAGGTTGAAACTACACAAATTACCACTGAACACACAGATGACACACAACCAATTATCACAGTACACAAAACAGAGGAAATCGTTGACGACACCACCACACCTTTCGAACACTCACACACACCAGACACAGCACAAATTGTTGAGGAAACACCGGAGACGGTACAAGTTACACAAGTGCGCAGTGAAACGGGTGATGTCAAGACTGTCAAGACCACCAAACGGTTGATCAAGAAGAAAAAGGGACCAAAACAAGAAGTCACGGAAATAACAACCATCGAAAAAGATGATGAAGCTCCGATCACAACCGTTACCATCACTGAAGAAAAGACGCCTGTGGAAATAGAAGACATCAAGCCAGTTGAAACAGTTGAACTACCTGAGGAGACCACTATCGAAGAATCAACAGCGCCAGACGGTAAGATAACTCAAAAGAGAGTTACTAAACGCATCATCAAAAAGAAGGTAGGTCCTAAGGTTGAAACTACACAAATAACCACTGAACACACAGATGATACACAACCCATTGTCACAGTACACAAAACAGAGGAGATCGTTGACGACACCATCACACCTCTTGAAGACTTACACAAACCAGACAAAGCTAGACCTGTTGAGGAAGCACCCGAGACGGTAAAAGTGACACAAGTACGTACTGAAACCGGAGATATTCAGACGGTCAAAACTACAAAACGTGTCATCAAAAAGAAGAGGGGACCAAAACAAGAAGTTACGGAGATCACAACCGTAGAAAAAGATGATGAAGCTCCGATTACAACTGTTACCGTCACCGAAGAAAAGTCGCCTGAAGAAATACAGGACATCAAGCCAGTTGAAATCGTCGAACTCCCCGAGGAGACCACTATGGAAGAATCAACAGCGCCAGACGGTAAGATAACACAAAAGAGAGTTACTAAACGCATTATCAAAAAGAAGGTAGGTCCTAAGGTTGAAACTACACAAATTACCACTGAACACACAGATGACACACAACCAATTATCACAGTACACAAAACAGAGGAAATCGTTGATGACACCACCACACCTTTCGAACACTCACACACACCAGACACAGCACAAATTGTTGAGGAAACACCGGAGACGGTACAAGTTACACAAGTGCGCAGTGAAACGGGTGATGTCAAGACTGTCAAGACCACCAAACGGTTGATCAAGAAGAAAAAGGGACCAAAACAAGAAGTCACGGAAATAACAACCATCGAAAAAGATGATGAAGCTCCGATCACAACCGTTACCATCACTGAAGAAAAGACGCCTGTGGAAATAGAAGACATCAAGCCAGTTGAAACAGTTGAACTACCTGAGGAGACCACTATCGAAGAATCAACAGCGCCAGACGGTAAGATAACTCAAAAGAGAGTTACTAAACGCATCATCAAAAAGAAGGTAGGTCCTAAGGTTGAAACTACACAAATAACCACTGAACACACAGATGATACACAACCCATTGTCACAGTACACAAAACAGAGGAGATCGTTGACGACACCATCACACCTCGTGAAGACTTACACAAACCAGACAAAGCTAGACCTGTTGAGGAAGCACCCGAGACGGTAGAAGTGACACAAGTACGTACTGAAACCGGAGATATTCAGACCGTCAAATCGACAAAACGTGTCATCAAAAAGAAGAGGGGACCAAAACAAGAAGTTACCGAGATCACAACCGTAGAAAAAGATGATGAAGCTCCGATTACAACTGTTACCGTGACCGAAGAAAAGTCGCCTGAAGAAATACAGGACATCAAGCCAGTTGAAATCGTAGAACTCCCCGAGGAGACCACTATCGAAGAATCAACAGCGCCAGACGGTAAGATAAAACACAAGAAAATCACAAAGAGAATCATCAAAAAGAAGGTAGGTCCTAAGGTTGAAACTACACAAATAACCACTGAACACACAGATGACACACAACCCATTATCACAGTACACAAAACAGAGGAAATCGTTGACGACACCACCACATCTTTCGAACACTCACACACACCAGACACAGCACAAATTGTTGAGGAGACACCGGAGACGGTACAAGTTACACAAGTGCGCAGTGAAACGGGTGATGTCAAGACTGTCAAGACCACCAAACGGTTGATCAAGAAGAAAAAGGGACCAAAACAAGAAGTCACGGAAATAACAACAATCGAAAAAGATGATGAAGCTCCGATTACAACTGTAACCGTTTTTGAAGAAAAACCTGAAGATGTTGAAGATACCGAGCCTGTTGAAATCGTTGAATTACCTGAAGAGACTACTCTCCAGGAGTTCATATCGCCAGACGGTAAGAAAACTCAAACGAAAGTCACTAGACGCACAATCAAAAAGAAGGTAGGTCCTAGGGTCGAAACTACACACATCACAACTGAACACATAGATGATACAGAACCTACTGTTACGGTACATAAAACAGAAGATATCATAGACGACACCACCACACCACTCGAAGACTTATACAAACCAGTCAAGGCTAAAGTAGTCGAGGAAACTCCAGACACGATACAAGTTACACAAGTGCGCACTGCAACAGGTGAAGACAAGACTATCAAGACGACTAAGCGGCTCATCAAAAAGAAGAAGGGCCCTAGACAAGAAGTCACGGAAATAGCAACTATCGAAAAAGATGACGAAGTTCCTATAACAACTGTGACAGTTACTGAAGAAATACCTGAAGACGTTGAAGATACCGAGTCAGTTGAAATCGTTGAATTACCCGAGGAGACCACTGTCGAGGAGTTCGTAGCGCCAGACGGTAAGAAAACTCAAAAGAAAGTCACTAAACGCACAATCAAAAAGAAGGTAGGTCCTAGGGTTGAAACTACACACATCACAACTGAACACACAGATGACACAATACCTATTATCACTGTACACAAAACAGACGAGCTCACACATGACACTACCACACCACTCACATCCTTACCAACACCAGTAAACGCTACAGTAGTCGAGGAAGAACCTGAATCGGTTCAAGTTAATCAGGTGCGTACGGCAACAGGTGAAGTTAACACGGTCAAGACAACAAAACGGGTCATCAAGAAGAAAAAGGGACCTAAACAAGAAGTCACAGAAATAACAACTATCAAAAAAGATGACGAAGCTCCTATAACAACTGTGACTGTAACTGAGGAGAAATCTGAAGATGTTGAAGAAACTGAGCCCGTTGAAGTTGTTGAATTACCCGAGGAGTCTACTGTCGAGGAGTCCGTAGCGCCAGACGGTAAGAAAACGCAAAAGAAAGTCACTAAACGCACAATCAAAAAGAAGGTAGGTCCTAGGCTTGAAACTACACACATCACAACTGAACACATAGATGATACAGAACCTACTGTCACCGTACATAAAACAGAAGATATCATAGATGACACCACCACACCACTCGAAGACTTATACAAACCAGTGAAGGCTAAAGTAGTCCAGGAAACTCCAGAGACGGTACAAGTTACACAAGTGCGCACTGCAACAGGTGAAGACAAAACTATCAAGACGACTAAGCGGCTCATCAAAAAGAAGAAGGGACCTAGACAAGAAGTCACGGAAATAACAACTATCGAACAAGGTGACGAAGTTCCCATAACAACTGTGACAGTTACTGAAGAAATACCTGAAGACGGTGAAGATACCGAGTTAGTTGAAATCGTTGAATTACCCGAGGAGACCACTGTCGAGGAGTTCGTAGCGCCAGACGGTAAGAAAACTCAAACGATAGTCACTAAACGCACAATCAAAAAAAAGGTAGGTCCTAGGGTTGAAACTACACACATCACAACTGAACACACAGATGACACAATACCTATTATCACTGTACACAAAACAGACGAGCTCACACATGACACTACCACACCACTCACATCCTTACCAACACCAGTAAACGCTACAGTAGTCGAGGAAGAACCTGAATCGGTTCAAGTTAATCAGGTGCGTACGGCAACAGGTGAAGTTAACACGGTCAAGACAACAAAACGGGTCATCAAGAAGAAAAAGGGACCTAAACAAGAAGTCACAGAAATAACAACTATCGAAAAAGATGACGAAGCTCCTATAACAACTGTGACTGTAACTGAGGAGAAATCTGAAGATGTTGAAGAAACTGAGCCCGTTGAAGTTGTTGAATTACCCGAGGAGTCTACTGTCGAGGAGTCCGTAGCGCCAGACGGTAAGAAAACGCAAAAGAAAGTCACTAAACGCACAATCAAAAAGAAGGTAGGTCCTAGGCTTGAAACTACACACATCACAACTGAACACATAGATGATACAGAACCTACTGTCACCGTACATAAAACAGAAGATATCATAGATGACACCACCACACCACTCGAAGACTTATACAAACCAGTCAAGGCTAAAGTAGTCCATGAAACTCCAGAGACGGTACAAGTTACACAAGTGCGCACTGCAACAGGTGAAGACAAAACTATCA
Source organism: Luperina testacea (assembly GCA_927399505.1). Taxonomy (NCBI): domain Eukaryota; kingdom Metazoa; phylum Arthropoda; class Insecta; order Lepidoptera; family Noctuidae; genus Luperina; species Luperina testacea. Next base: position 8,098,950 of record OV656755.1, read on the forward strand.
AGACGACTAAGCGGCTCATCAAAAAGAAGAAGGGACCTAGACAAGAAGTCACAGAAATAACAACTATCGAACAAGGTGACGAAGTTCCCATAACAACTGTGACAGTTACTGAAGAAATACCTGAAGACGGTGAAGATACCGAGTTAGTTGAAATCGTTGAATTACCCGAGGAGACCACTGTCGAGGAGTTCGTAGCGCCAGACGGTAAGAAAACTCAAACGATAGTTACTAAACGCACAATCAAAAAAAAGGTAGGTCCTAGGGTTGAAACTACACACATCACAACTGAACACACAGATGACACAATACCTATTATCACTGTACACAAAACAGACGAACTCACACATGACACTACCACACCACTCACATCCTTACCAACACCAGTAAACGCTAAAGTAGTCGAGGAAGAACCTGAATCGGTTCAAGTTAATCAGGTGCGTACGGCAACAGGTGAAGTTAACACCGTCAAGACAACAAAACGGGTCATCAAGAAGAAAAAGGGACCTAAACAAGAAGTTACAGAAATAACAACTATCGAAAAAGATGACGAAGCTCCTATTACAACTGTGACTGTAACTGAAGAGAAATCTGAAGATGTTGAAGATACTGAGCCCGTTGAAGTTCTTGAATTACCCGAGGAGTCTACTGTCGAGGAGTCCGTAGCGCCAGACGGTAAGAAACCTCAAAAGAAAGTCACTAAACGCACAATCAAAAAGAAGGAAGGTCCTAGGGTTGAAACTACACACATCACAACTGAACACATAGATGATACAGAACCTACTGTCACCGTACATAAAACAGAAGATATCATAGATGACACCACCACACCACTCGAAGACTTATACAAACCAGTGAAGGCTAAAGTAGTCCAGGAAACTCCAGAGACGGTACAAGTTACACAAGTGCGCACTGCAACAGGTGAAGACAAAACTATCAAGACGACTAAGCGGCTCATTAAAAAGAAGAAGGGACCTAGACAAGAAGTCACGGAAATAACAACTATCGAACAAGGTGACGAAGTTCCCATAACAACTGTGACAGTTACTGAAGAAATACCTGAAAATGTTGAAGAAACCGAGCCAGTTGAAATTGTTGAATTACCTGAGGAGACTACTGTCGAGGAGTTCGTAGCGCCAGACGGTAAGAAAACTCAAACGATAGTCACTAAACGCACAATCAAAAAAAAGGTAGGTCCTAGGGTTGAAACTACACACATCACAACTGAACACACAGATGACACAATACCTATTATCACTGTACACAAAACAGACGAACTCACACATGACACTACCACACCACTCACATCCTTACCAACACCAGTAAACGCTAAAGTAGTCGAGGAAGAACCTGAATCGGTTCAAGTTAATCAGGTGCGTACGGCAACAGGTGAAGTTAACACCGTCAAGACAACAAAACGGGTCATCAAGAAGAAAAAGGGACCTAAACAAGAAGTTACAGAAATGACAACTATCGAAAAATATGATGAAGCTCCTATTACAACTGTGACTGTAACTGAAGAGAAATCTGAAGATGTTGAAGATACTGAGCCCGTTGAAGTTGTTGAATTACCCAAGGAGTCTACTGTCGAGGAGTTTATAGCGCCAGACGGTAAGAACTTTACAAAAATAGTCACTAAACGCACAATCAAAATGAAGGTAGGTCCTAGGGTTGAAACTACACACATCACAATTGAACACACATGACACAACATCTATTATCACTGTACACAAAACAGACGAACTTACCCATGACACTATTACACCATTCAAATTGTTACCCACATCAATTAGCGCTGAAATAGCCTGGGAAGAGCCCACAACGGTTTGAAAAATGCGTTACAGGTAAAGACAATTTTTTCATGTCGCCAAAGGTAAATAAAAATAAACCACACAATTTATTTTGCTTAGTGAAATAATGCATAATTTTTTGTTACGGACTATCTGTAAACAATGAAACAATGTGACGAACATATTATTATTTTTTGCTTTCTTTCAATCTTACAGGAATCTTACTTTACTACCTACGTTGTTTCATCAGTAGCTGGCTGCCTCAAAACATAATGCTTAAGGAAATTCAAAAACTGTAGTATTATTTATTATATTATCATCTGGATTTAAAATGTTGCAATCAAATAAAATAATGGTCTGGTAGTGCTAAGAAAAACTAAATGGTGGACAAGCGCTTTAAGGGGCTTACAGGACCTAAACGCAAAAAACACAAGTTTTAGAAACAATAAAAGTATATGATCAAGTGTATAAACAAAATCCGAAAAATATATGATATTCTTCAGGATATCCTGAAGAATATCATATATTTTTCGCATATATATGCTAGGTAGATAATGTGTTGAAAACATAATACAATTAATTTGTTACAATAGAAAAAAATCATGAAGATACCTCTAAAACCTTTCTTTTTACAATAAATACCATACTAATATACATATATTATCATTCTGATTTTTTGTCAGATTATTCTACAAGCAACATACTAAAATACTAGTGTTTTAAATTTTTATTCCAAACAATATTTATTAAATTATTGCTTCATATTTTGCAATAAATTACCAGGTCATCGCGCTTCTCTTTCTTTTCAATGCAGTGCAACAGTGACCGCGCTTTGGGTCATGTAAGCCACTTAAGAAACAGAAATGATTACCACTACTGATATTTCGTTTAAAAAATACCTTTAGCTATCGAAATTAAATAGCCTCATTAGTCTAGTGGTCGCAAAAGCTTGTGCTTAGCGTAAGGTCCTGGATCCATCAGTAATTTCGCATTACCAGCCTGGTGTCTGAATTGCTGCCCTATTCATGGCAATAAAGCTGCTCCCTATCACATGGGACTTAAACATAACAGGTGATATCTGGATGTACCATAGGTACACCTAAGCTAATCTGTCGGGAAAAATAGGAATCATGTTATATTATAGTAATGAAATACCACTAAAATAAACGTCTATAATTGGATAGCGCATTCATAAAATGATTACAATTATTAGTTCATTTATTCTTATCAAGATTTTAAAAGCCGAAGAATTTAAGAGTATGTATTTGAAATTGAATTTGATTGAAAGACCGTTTTTGGAAAGAACGGTAACTTTAAGGTAACATAGAAGTGTTGTATTTTATTTCAAGTAAACCCCGATCCGTTGTTATTGTTTGACCACAGAAATTGATATGACATGATATATTTGTCAGACTTAATATAAGCAGCACAAACCAGGGCGTTTTAATACAATATTTTTAAAAAATGTGTTAATCAAGGTATAGCTGTTTTTAAGAAAATAATTTTAAATTTATATATTTGCAGATACCGACAAAAAACCTGACAATGAGAAGCCACAGAAAATCAAACCTCAAATCAAAAAAGAAACAAAAGATAAACCTCAAGATGTCCAAGAAACCGAAAAACAAAAACCTACCAAAAAATTAAAACCGGTACCAATGCAAATCGAAGAAGTTAAAGTGACTGAAGCACAACATGCTCAAGAAATTCAGGGCCCGCAGTTTACGAAACTAAAATTAAAAAAACCTGTTCAGAAACCCAAACAAGAATTAAAAACAGTTACTTTACCCAAGGTCCAACTCAAAAGTCGAATCAGATATAATAAAGAATGGCCTCCTGCAGAATTGAAACCTGCTATAACATTTTTGGGTAGTGTGAGACAAAACGGTCTACTATCGAGAAATATTAAGGAAGCGGCTAAGTTGAAAAAGAAACCTACTAAAATTAAGGATATTCCAGATTTGGATAAAGTAGAACTAGAAAAACCCGAAGAATTTGATTTCACCGTAGAAAAACCACTAGCTCCCGAAAGAGAAAAACCTAGCGAGGATGTGGAAACCAAACACGATCAGCCTGATTTTGAGGAACCAGAATCAAATAAAAAGTTGCAACCATTACCAGAGAAAGTTAAAGAAAAGGAAGTTAAACCGGAAAAAGTTCTAGATGAAAGTGTACTAGATAAACCTGAAACTCTTGAAATCAAGCAACCGGAAACTATCCCACAAAATTATATTGATGAGCCCGAAACGAAACCAGAGGAAGTTGAAATGCCAAAGAAAGACGACATCATTAAGACAGAGACTACCAGCCAAATAATCGAACAAAAGCAGCCGACTGATGAACAAAAAGATAAACCTATCGAGAAAAAACCAAAAAAGAAAAAGAGTACAGAAACTGTTAAAGTTGAAGAACCTCAAGATTTTGACAAACATACTGAACAGGAAATTCCTGATGAACAAGATTTAAAACAACCAGATGATGTTCTTAAACCAAAAAAGAAAAAGAGTACAGACACTGTTAAAGTTGAAGAACCTCAAGATTTTGACGAACATACTGAACAGAAAATTCCTGATGAACAAGATTTAAAACAACTGGATGATGTTCTTTTTACCGAAACTACTGACAAACTTACCATTGAAAAGAAACCAAAAACAAAAAAGAAACAAAAACCCATTACACCTGTTGTTCAAGATGAGGTTCCAAAAGAACAGCCCGAACCTGTTCAACCAACAGAAATATCTGAAATTCCTTCGGAAATAGAAACACAACCAGACATTCCCACTAAAATAGACTCCGAAGTTCCATTAACAGACAAAAAGCCTAAAAAGACAAAGATACCCAAACCGAAAGATATAAGCCCTCAAGAATCTTTGGAAGAAATACCAACAAAGGAAAATTTGGTAGAGGTTGTAGACAAAATTGTAGAAAAACCAACAAAAATGAAATTAACTCCTATTAAGATAGAAAGAAAACAAGTTGAAATGAGTAAACCACAGCATGCAGAAAGTATAGAAGGTCCTCAATTTACCAAGCTTAAATTAAAGAAAGCAACCGCAAAACCAAAACAAGATGCGCCATTAGTAACTCTTCCCAAATTCCAGCTGAAAAGCCGAATAAAATACGTAAAAGATTGGCCTCAAGCAATAATAAAGCCTGCTGTAACATTTTTAGGTAGCGTCCGTCAAAATGGAATTTTATCAAGAAATGTTAAAGAGGCAGAAAAGATAAAGAAGAAAATATATAAGCAGCCCAAATTACCTGAAATAGAAAAAACCGAGTTAGAAAAACCAATGTTTGGCTATGAAGATATAGTTCAAGCTAAAAATCAAAGCGAAATTTCAGAAAAAGATGAACCACTTGACGTTAAAATATCTGAAGAAAAAGAAGATGAGCCACTTGATGTTGAAATATCTGAAGAAAAAGAAGATGAACCTGAACAATTCACTATTAAACCTAAACGGCCAAGTATTAAGAAGACTGAAGAAATTGAAGATGAATTTACAATTAAAAAGAAGTTGAAGGCTGTAAGAAAGCCTTCAGTCACATTGCCTGAGATCACTGAACCAGAAAATGTAACTTTCAGGCCAAAATCCACAAAAACAAAAGAAGACGTTGAGCAGGAATTTAATATACAATTAGATTCATATGCTGAGGAAGAAATATCAATGTCAAGTAAAGTAAAACTGCCACATAGACAACCCACTTTTAGTGAAGAAGCTAATGAAACTTCCATCAAGTTTTATGAAGACAATGAAGAAGCACCAGATGTGATTGAAATTTTCGAAAGTGATGAAGAGAAATCAGATGAAACAGCTCATGTGATGATGCCTCTGAAAAAAATTAAAGATTTAAAACAGGAGTCACTCGAAGAAATATCTTCGTCTGTTACAATTTCTAAACCAAAGGAAAAGGAGAAGGAGTCTGAAGTTTCGCAAGACATAAGCATTAAGTTAGACAGGAAGCCGAAATACACAGTCAATGAACAAGAAGAAGTATCTTTTGACGTAAAGCCACAAGTAGATCAATATACGCAAGAAGAACTATCACTTTCAAGTAAAATTAAATTAAAACCCAAAAAGAAAATTACTATATCAGAAGCAGCAGATGAAACTTCAATCCAACTGAAACAAGAAGTAGAGGATGATAGTCAGGCAGAAGAAATTATATTAAGCGAAGGCGAAACTGATGAAAATATTGAAATGATTATCAAACGTAAGCCTAAAAAACCAGTATATGAAGTCAGCGAAGTAGAAGAATTAAGTGTTGAGTTTAAACCGAAAAGAGTTAATGAAGATGCTTATGAAGAGGAACAAATCACCATTTCAACTAAGAGGAAACCTAGAAAACCCTCAAAGCTGCAAGGTATTGAATTTGATGTAACAGCATTGACCGATATGGACCGCTTCAAAGGCTTAGCAGTGCGATAAGCAGCTTAAAAATATTTATTTGCAATAATGCAGGAATGCTTCTTACGCATAGTTATATTTAATACGCTTAGAATAAATAAAAAATGGTCTTTAGTTTCTTATTTAGCAAACGTAATGAATCTAATGTGTGTGTGACATTATGCTTAACTTAGTGCACTTAAATTGAGCTCTCTACTTTAGATAGTGTGCTGAGACTTTACATCACTAAGGTCCGTATTAGTAACCTTACTTTATGTCTGATCAATTGATCATAAGAAGAAACAATTTAAATCAATTTAATACAGAAACAATCAAGCTATCAAAATAACATTTCAACTGACGCCTCTCCCAGACGCGATACTCGGAGCAGAATTATTAATACGGGTCTTATTTATTCATAGCCAAGCTCAGAAAAGATAATATTATAATCAGAAAATAAGAGTATATAGTCTAACAGTCACTAAATTTTTTTTATTTTTTCATTCAATGTTTCAAAATGTAAAACTGCATTGTAATATTTTAATTAAATAATAAAACAGTGTTAGCACCGTTAAAAAAAAGAAATTTTATTTTTTAACTAAAACCGAAAAGAAAAGCATGGTTTTAAGAAACGCTTTAAAAATAATACAACTTACCGACTTTAAATGCTACTAATAACTTTCGGAATAATTTAATTGCAGAAGCGGATGCATCGATGAGCATTGCCAGGGAACAAGAATTTCCGGGTAAGTAATATTACTGTGCCAAATATATTCGCTACATTTTTTTAAATTTAAGTGTAAAAGATAGGACTAAGTAAATAGATTAAAATATAAATAAAGAGAAACGACAGCGATGCGGACGAATTTGTTTGATGCCCAATGAGCTTGAGCTTGTAAATTGTAATTGTTGTGTCTTTGTAAATAAATAGGATTTCTATACAAAAAAAAAAGAGTAATAAAAATATCATACACTAACAAGACTGAAACCATAGCACAACTTGCATCGCTATTAATAAAGTAGCAGGCTAACCTGCAGCGATGTACTGTAATAAACACCAAAGCAAGTTATAAAATGGGGAACTTAGAAATGTAGGTATACCTACTGAATTTCAAATGTACTTTGTAATATTGTAGGTACCATGTTTAAAAACGGTAATTTACCTGGATGATTTTAGTTATGACCGCTATTATGCATCTATAGAAGGCAACGTGAATTAATCTTGATTTAAATGATATATTATTTGATATAACCAGTAGGTCTTATTCAATTTGAAGTAATACCTACATACTTAACCTGATACATAATAGGTATGTAAAACCACCGATGTCACAGCACATAACAGGTTTGCAGAAAGGAGACTTTCTACAAACAACTGCAAGATTTTCTTAAATACCTTCATCTCAATTACGAACCCCACTTCGATACCACGTTATTTTAAATAACCAACTGGGTTCATATATTGGCGAAAGTAATTATTACATTAAAGTGTTTAATAATACAATTGTATTATAATATTGCCACTAATTTAAAGCACTATTGAGTGTATTTCGAGTGTTTCATCATATTACCACCATGTCAAATAGACATGAAACCATAAACTAGTCTTGGTATTCATAGGTATAAACAAAGTTGTGAATAAGGAGCCACATGCAAATACAAAACAAAGTGGCTTTAAATTTTGGTCTTTCCTGAAAAGTAAATACTCAATAGAAACTGAAGAAAATCTGCCCTATTAGTTATTGTATGAGACAAGCGCTATTATGTTTTTATTTTTATTTTCAGAAACTCCTGTGGACGTACGCAGTGGTGATACAGTATTTGCTGTGTATTCTTACGTTGCGGAGACAGACGAGGCTATTAATTTGGTGGAAGGCGAACGGTTATACATATTAGGTAATTTAGGATAATTAATGAAAAGGCTGTTACCAAATGAATTCATTCATCTAATCAAATTTGTCTATAGCCGGCGCCAGACATAGCTTTAAAGATTTGAACACTTGTTGGAAGACTTAAACAGACGGGATGCCTGAGTTCAGAATATGTGTTCCAACTTTGCACACATGCTGAAATACCCCTGCAACATATTACGCACTGCTAGTAAAAAGCTATGTTCGGCTAAGCTTATTGTGTATGAAATAAATGCTTAACATATTAATGGGTATTTTACGTTACTTTTCATTTTAGAAACGACAAACCAGGATTGGTGGTTTGTGCGTAAACACCTCACAGAAGAAAAAGGATGGGTACCTGCACAATATTTAATGGATGAAGCGAATTACACACTTTATTTGCAAAAGAAACTTAATGAGAAGATTGATAAGCTTCCAGTATTTGAAAGTAAGTACGAAATTATAGTAAAAAAAATGTCTTCAGTTGCGTCAGTTTACCATAGTACCTATTTATTCGAAAATGACCTACATACCTATTTATTTGAAATGTTGTGTTTAAACTTCCAGATAGTGTCATCACCTAAATAAAAAAAAATTACTCTTGTAAAATCACCCAGAAACCGAGAACATAATGAAAGCCCTACGTACAGACCCACATAATAAATTGTTCTAAAATTTTATCCGAGAGTGCGTGGTTGTGCCCTGCCTGGTCCTCTTTGCTCTTAGTACCTATGACTTTTCGTTTTGTAATATATCACGTCACATTTGTTGTATATATATTTGTTGCATGTTTGACGTATCATCACATTATACATTACAGAACCAACACCAGAAGAGCAAGCGATTGCGCCAATATTCATTGAAAAGTTACGTCCTAAACACACGCCTGATGGTTCTACGGTACAATTTGAATGTCAAGTTGAAGGATATCCTAGACCACAGATTACTTGGTTTAGACAAACTGCCATCATAAAACCATCACAAGACTTCCAAATGTACTACGATGATGATAATGTAGCTACTTTGGTCATCAGAGAAGTGTTCCCAGAAGATGCGGGTACATTTACTTGTGTAGCTAAAAACGCAGCTGGATTTGCGTCAAGCACAACGGAGCTAACAGTTGAAGCTCCACTCTCTGATCACGGATCGGAAATGACCATTCTTTCCAGAAAGAGTCTTTCTCGAGAATCTTCTTTAGCAGATATCCTGGAAGGCATCCCACCAACATTTTCGAAGAGGCCAAAGGCTCAATATGTTGATGAAGGATCCCAAATATTTTTGGAATGTAGATTGGTAGCAATTCCAGAACCAGATATTGCTTGGTTATTTAAAGGCGAAGAAATAATTCCTAATGAAAATATTTCTATTGCTACTGAGTCGGACATGCATATGTATTGCAGTGTATTAAAAATTTCTAATGTCAAGAAATTCCAAGAGGGCACCTATACAGTACTTGCGGTTAACAGAGAAGGTGAAGCCAGCTTACCCATTGTATTGAAGATAAAAACAGGCCAAAAGGAAAAACCACAAGTTATTGAACCACTTAAAAGTATGACTATAAGAGAAGGAGAAAGTGTGGTCCTATCAACTCAAGTTGTCGGCAATCCACAACCAACGGTAACCTGGTACAAAAATAATAAACCTGTTAAATCACTTACGACAAAATCTGATGGAGATACACATACCGTCACAATTATCAAACCGAAAAAAGGTAAAGATGACGGAGTTTACACATTGAAAGCGATTAATTCAGAAGGTTCTACAGAAACTACTGCAGTCATAACCATAGAAGGTAAGGCCGAATACTTTTTCCACATACTTAGTCAAAATGTTACTTTGCAATAGTTAGCGAAACTTACAGATATGATGGGTTGTTTAGATCAGAGTGACTGACAAAAGTAACTACAGCTCTATCACTATATTAATCGCTGTGTCAATTTAGGCCAACCAACCAGATGTTACCCATGACTTAACATTACACAGTTCTTTATAAAAATTTGTTTAGTTGCTTATCTTTCGAAATTTGGAACAAATACCGTATTATTACATTATGATATGATATAGAACCACGGATAGAACCCATCACGCCTGTGAATTTTTAAGAATTTATCAAAAAAGTGCTAGTTAATACTTGTAAGGCTTTTCTGTCTATTTTTCAAACTATTTCAGATATAATTATTATACTAATCATTTACTACATTTGTTTTAGAACCAACCGAAGAAAATGCTGAACCTCCGCTATTTATCAATAGATTCCAGGAAATAACAGTAAAAGAAAATGGAATCATCAAATTAGTAGCAAAAGTAACCGGCAATCCTGTGCCTTCCATCACTTGGTACAGAAATAATCAAATAATCACTCCATCTGAGACCGTCACACAAAATTTCGATGGGGAAAATATTGAATTAATAATATCAAATGTTGATTCCGAAATTGATTCTGGTGACTATAAATGTGTTGCATCAAATAGTGCAGGAAAAGCTTCTCATGGCGCTCGAGTAACAATTGATGTCGATAAAGTGACATTCGTAAAGAATTTGAGGAGTACTTATGAAATAGAAGAAGGCAAGACTGTAATTCTTGAATGTCAGACATCTCATACTGTTTCAACTAAATGGTATCATAATAATAAAGAAGTAAGTGGAATGGATCATAGAGAAATAATACAAGAAGGTCGGGTACATAAACTTAGGATTAAGAAGACTAAATTAACAGATATTGGTGTAATTAAATGTGTAGTGAAAGATCAAGAGACCAGTACCAAATTAACGGTTCATGAAACCACACCTGAATTTATTAGACGCCTACAAGACTTTGAGGTAAAAGAAAGAGATATCGCTATTTTAGAAGTCGAAATTAATTCTGAAACTGCTGACGTTTTTTGGGAAAAGGATGGTGAAAGAATCAAGGCTAAGAAAAATAAATATGAACTCGAAAAACGAGGAAACGTACGAAAATTATTTATTAGAAATACTTCAGTTCACGACGAAGGCGAATACACATGTAAACTACGTGATGATTCCTGCACGGCAGAAGTGACAGTGGTGGAACTGCCACCTGAGATTATATCACGTCTACAAGACCAGAAAGTAAATAAGGGAAATAAAGCAACTTTTGATATCGAACTAACAAAGGGTGACGCTTTAGTGCAATGGTTCAAAGATGGATCTGAAATTCAATTTTCGAATCATATTCAACTAACCATTGACGGTAAAAAGCAGAAACTTAAAATCTATGACAGTGAATTTTCCGACGCAGGAATTTATACATGTGAAGTTGGAAATGACAAATGTTCAGCAAGATTGACCGTGGAACAGCCTTCCATTGACTTCGTTCTACGTCTACCTGAAATTGTTGTAGTTCCAGCTAATACCGATGCCTATTTGATAGTTGAAATACCAGATGAAACTATGGATGTTACCTGGTACAAAAAGAAGACTATAGTTGAAGATACCGAAAAATTCACTCTGATTTCGGATGTTACGAAACGCACTTTAATTATAAGAAAATGTACTGAAGAAGATCAGTGTGAATATTCATGTGTATTGTTTGATGCCAAATGTTCAACGAAATTGATAGTAGAAGGTATGAATTTAACTAATTACATGATGTTCATGTGGGTAAGGATTCTTTAAATAATGGAGATTCTTGAGCACATGACACTCTATAATAATCTTTAGAAGCAATCAACACAATATGTATATATACGAGCTCATTTAAATAATAACACAATACTTAAATGTCCGGTTTTTTACCCTTTTATTGTTAATTATCCTGCTACTTATTTAATTAGACAGCAATGAGAACGATACTATTTGTTTCAGTAATTGACTTAGTTATCTGGTACTTTTCATGAGAAAAAAATACTAATAAATAGAACAATGCTCTAAATAAAATTTTTATGTAAAATCGATCATTATCAGTTGTAGAATTCCCGCCGAAGATTCTCGAGTACGACAGCGAATACAGGATAAGGCGAGGTGGTGATATTACTCTGCATGTCCAATATGAAGCAGTTCCACAACCCAATGATGAATGGGTGGTAAACTCTAAAATTATTAAGAAAACTAAACATACCAAACCTTCAATAGACGCCAAGTCCGCAAGTCTTACTATTAAAAAAGTGGAAAATACCGATGCTGGAATTTATAAACTCCGTCTAGAAAATAACTGTGGAGAAGCAAACATAGAAATCAACTTAGTCGTCATAGGTGAGTTATAAAATAAAAAAGACTAGGACTGTAAAACAAAATATATAATAATATAAACCTACTTTATTTATGAATTAGCTTCAAAAACCAAAATCTAATAAATGCTTTTGTAATTTACAGACATATCTTCACCGCCTGGAAAACCAACTATTCTAGAAATAACAAACAATTCAATTAACTTATGTTGGGATGAGCCTGACAATAAAGGAAACTCGGAAATAGATTGTTACATTCTTGAATATCAAGAAATTAATACTATAGAGTAAGTACTAAGATGATAATTACCTACATTAATACATTGGGAACTTTTTCAGTCCGATGGTATTAATTTGTTCTAAAACCTCATAACAAAAAACCTATGTCATTAACGTACCTAAATTAATAAAAATATATAAACTATTTAACCTAGAATAGCTGTGTTAGCTATTGGTCACATCAAAAACTAATAAATTAATATTTTCAGATGGATATCGATTGAAAACATCAAAAAGACACAGTTCTCAGTAGAGAACTTAAAAACCAATTCTTCATATAGGTTCAGAGTATTTGCTGTCAATGAAGTAGGTGTAAGTGAATCATCTGAAATAACTGAATATATTCTTGTACAAAAGATCGTTAAGGGCCAAGCTCCAACTGTAGAAAAACCACTTAAAGACTTGGTTAGTGAACCGAATGAAGATATAGAACTAACGTGCATATTTGGAGGTGTTCCGGAACCGAAAGTAACATGGCTCAAAGACAGCAAGAAATTAAAGACCGCTAGAGCAACTTATATCAATAGGGTAGCCACCCTGGTCGTAACGGCTACAGAAAGTTCGGAAGGAAAATATAGTTGCATTGCTACTAACGAACATGGTGAAATAGAGACATCGTGTACCGTTGAAGTTCAACAGAAACCTATAATCAAAGTTTCTGACGATAAGGTCAAACAGAAGCACAGAGTTGGAGAACAGTGGTCTGTTGAGGCATTAGTTAATGGTATTCCCAAACCTGAAACTAATTGGTATATCAATGGTACTAAGATTGAAGAATCGGAGGATATTCAAATAATAACTATAGATAATGTCAGTACTATCACGATAACCCAATTGACTCGTTCACACTCTGGCAAATACACAATTGAAGCCCAGAACAAAGCTGGAAGTACTTCCTTCGAGCTTTCACTTAAAGTTTATGGTAAGTTACGATACAGTTGATATTATTTATTTGACTTCTGGAGCCATATAACATACCATAACGGAATCCTTATTAAATAACTAATATAATCACAAAATAGGATTTTATATTCGTTTCGCTTTACAATTTGTTATTTTTTTCAAATTAATTGCATTGTTGGTCAACATAAGGGTTGTTATCAATCTGTTCGACATTATGATAATTTATGTCAAAAACATTTCAGACAAGCCTAGCAAGCCTGAAGGTCCAGTTGTAATGCGAGAAATAAGCAGAGAATCGGTAACAATCGAGTGGAAACCGCCCCTCGATGATGGTGGTTTAGAATTGACTAAATACGCCATAGAAAAACATGAACCTGACTCTAATAAATGGGTTAAGGTCGCGGATGTAGATAAAGATGTAGACACCTATTGCATACAAAGACTGAATGAGAATTGTGAATATATGTTCCGTGTTATGGCCCTAAATCCCATAGGGTTCTCTGAAGCCTTGGAAAGTGAACCCATAGTCATTAAGACTGCGCTAGGTAATAATATTTGTTTTATTTATTCTGTGTAATGAAACGAGAACTTACATTTAATTAGCCAGGAGAATTATTACAATGATTACTGTTTTTCAAATTTATGCATGATTTTTTCAGATGTGCCATCTCCACCGCTAGGCCCGCTGGGCTTGTTTGGTATTAATAGTGATTCTCTTACCATCACATGGTATCCATCTGAGAAAAATGGAGGATCACCGATCATCGATTACAGCGTTGAAATTAAGCAAGAAGGGAAAAAATGGAAGCATGTTGCAACAGTTACCAAGACTAGTACTAAAATAGAGAAGTTGACTATAAACACTACTTACCAATTTAGGATATGTGCAAGAAATGAAATCGGAACAAGTCTGCCATACATATCTGACGAAAAAATTACGATAGGAAAGACATTGTGTAAGTTCTGTTTAATTTGCATAAGGATGTTTATTACAATTGGGAGACTATTGAATATTTGTGAAAAATTTTATGATTTATTTCAGCACCACCATCGCAGCCGCTAAACTTCGCTGTAAGAGAAACTACTTCAAGATCAGTTACTTTGCAATGGGCTGCGCCAGAGAGTGACGGAGGAAGTGTTGTGACAAGTACGTTTATTTGATGGCTTTGATGTTTAAGTATTCGTTAAAAAATACCTTATTGTACCTAGATTTGACTGTAGTGGAAACGTGGCCACATATTTTCTGTCAGGTCCCTGATTCATGCAATATAAAAGTTTAATATATTACGAATTCATGTTGATAATGAAGTGAGGTAAGAAATTTATTTTACCATCATTTTCGTCATGAAAATTGAATTTGGGTAGGCCTTCTTCTTGAATCAGATTATTCACGGTTGAGGATAGTGGCCCCGAAGAAGCGGTATCCCTATTTGCAATATCTAAAGCATCGCGAAAAGGTCATGTTACATAAATTCAGACAAGACATTAAAGCTGAAAATTTTATTTCAGATTACATCATTGAATACAAGACTGCTAAAGCGAAATCATGGACCAAAGTAATTACTGTTAATGGAACAGTTTACGAACACTGTATTGAAAATATTAAGGAAAAAGAAGAACTAGTCTTCAGGATATCCGCCGAGAATGCCATAGGCATCAGTTTGCCAGCAGAGTCCCAAGGTGTAAGACTAGAGAAGCATGCGAGTAAGTAGTCATTGCTTGACAGAAGATTTCATAAAACAGTAGCTCATTATTTCAAACCAATTTGAGAAAACTAGTTTTTATTGCGATTACTGTCCGATGTGTATGTTATTCAAATTACAGAAAAATTCTCAGTAAACTTCAGCCTCAAGAAAAACATGGGCGTTTTTCTAGTATCATGAGTGAATTAGAGTTAACCTATCCTTATTTTCAATTTGTAGCTGTACCATCGCCGCCAACTGCTCCACTTGAAATACGAACAGTGGGCAGCAACATCGTGATGACCTCATGGGGAACTCCTGAATGGGACGGTGGTGCACCACTGTTGGGTTACAACATTGCCATTCGTGACGTCACTAAAACAATGTGGATGGAAGTTGGAAAAGTCGATGCACATACACTTAAATTCAACATCAAAGATTTAAGTGACAACCATACTTACATGATAAGAATATACGCTCGCAACGAAATAGGAATCAGTGAACCTTTGGAGTCGGATGAACCTTTCAAGGTTATCCCCGGAGAAGGTATGCCTTATTTAAAATTGACATGTACATAAACAAAAGATTTTAGAAATACTTATTGTAGTACAGTTGACGAAACGAGAAAAAATAATTAATATTTCATCTGCGTCTTAATCCTTTTCTGAGAGCAGTGGTGACTGGTGGCCCAGTGGTAACGGCCCCGACTAACGAGTTACGAGTCGTGGGTACTTACTTACACAGACAGGCGCTTTACTTTGTGTAAATAATTTCATCTACTACTCTCAAAACGGTGAAGGAAAACATCGTGAGGAAACCTGGCATGTCTTAGTACCAAACATTAGAAGACATGTGACATCCACCAACCCGCACTGGGCCCGCGTAGTTAGATTACAGCCATTTCGAAAAGAGGAGGCCTCTTTCCCAGCATTGGGAACATTACCTATAGGCTGATTATGCTTAATCGTAATAACTTTGGGGATCTTTTGGGTACTAAACGATTTTCGTGATCTTTTGGGTAAACGATTACACAGCAAATTAGATTAAATTAACTTAATTATGTTTAAAAGACGTCTAAGACCACCGTCTGACCGGACACAATATTGATAAGCAAACATGAACCAACATAACTAGTTACAATGATTCCAGACTCGCACGCGGACGAGGAGATTGGTGAGCAGACTGAGATGACGGAGCCGACGTCGTTCAGCACGCAGACGACCACGTCCTGGATGCGCGAACACAACATGGACGCCGACATCCGATCGTACGCGCGAGGCTCGCTCCTGCGGCGCGACGAGTACTTCTTCAGAATATGGCACTACGCTAAACAACTCTTCAAGTGATGCGACAACACGTCCGCGCATTCATAAACCTGTGATATTTAACGACAAAAATATTTAAAGTTCATAGTTGGCGGATAGTAATGTATAGATACACTTACTTCAACTAGACAGTGAATCCACCCACGAACTCTGTCATTTTTTAATTTTATATTAATATGTTTTTTGTATCAGCATGTAATATTTTATTATTTATTTTAGATAAGGATCAACTATTTATTTATCTAATTTTTCATAATGAAAAAATTTGACTGGTGACACCATTTGAGTCTCATTCAATACTTTTTAAGGGAGACGTTTTAAATATAGGTGCAAAATATTTATTCGATAAATTGAGTGAGGCTCAAATTCATCATCAGGCAAATTTATTAAAAGATTTAATATAGCAATTGTAAAAATTATGCAGAGTTTTTATCACCTTTCCAAATCCAATAAACAACCCAGTTTAACGACACAAACACTTAAGTAGATACTCATCATATTTTGTAGACTTCGGCTTATAAAACTTGATCAAGTATAAGGGTGGCAAGTTTAAAAAAAACTGCACTGGGATTATAACAGGAATAAATCAATCATTTGATACTTTGCAAAATATCATTAAAGTTATGGGATTATTTTCTTTTTCTCTTTCATGCAAAAACTACTGAACGGTTTAGAATGAAATTTGGTGCACAGATCGCTTGTAACCAAGATTAACACATAGGATACTTTTTATCCTGATATTACCACTTATGCAGGTGATTAACCGTGTGGCGCTGCTAGTTTTCATTTGATATCTTTCATAGGTAAATAAATAATTACGTATTCTATTTAATGAGTAAGGTGATTGTCACATTCTATAGTCAGAGTTAGAGAATTCATTAATTACTAAGTTTTAAACCTTAGATTACTTGAAATCACAAAGTACTAATATAGCAGGAATGCTGTTGCCATGTCCCAACCCACTGATGACGGTAATAAAATGAAACAACCATTTTAGTAAAAATATTATAGGTAATTAGATGTATGAAATGCAAAGTATCCTCTTGTCCCTGTGCTTTGGTAAGGTAAATAACTAACTACTGTGGTTTGTAATCTCATTTTATTACTCAACTAATTTCAATGGTGTGGTAATAGGATGTCAAACACGATGAATTACAGAACTCATAGGGATTTTCTAGGTGATCCATCTCTTTCAATGTAAACAAATTTAATAGCAGTTAGGTACAAATAAAATTATGACAGACTCCCTCTTTCAGAATAGAATACATTATGGCAGTAAGTACGGAATATAGTACATACACTTAAACAATTTTCATTAGATATGCGTTTTGTATAGGCATGTACTTACTGTGTTTTAAAACACAAATTACACAAACATACCATTTATCCTAATATTGTTTATTTTGTCTGACCTTTATCCTCGTCGCCACTGTACAATCCTGTTGATCCCGTATATAAGCTGATTATATCATTAAACTGGCTTGTTTCCACACCAAAACCATTATAATCTCTTTGGTGCACTCACTTCACTTTACTTTCAATTCAACTGTTTCCCGCCATTCGTGGTAAACTGACAGAGTGACAGTAGACATTAGTGCAGACAGCTGAGTAAGCAAAGCACAGAGCATGTGAGTGAATCATTCTGAAGTCTGCAGAGCGATTCTGTAACTATCTCACCGTGAAAATAGGTGAAGTGAGCGTGGAGTGAGCTGTCAATAGTGTCAAATTCTAGCAAAAACAAACTCAATTCACATAAGTTTTCACGGTGATATTTTTACAGAATCGACCGGCTGATGTCCAATCCAACACATGAGATAGTGTTTACATCTGTTGATACACTCAAAGTATCTACAATTCCACTGCTACAAAAACTATATATATTACGTCATTGCATATTTCTGACGTTCTTCATATTAACTAAGAGGCGACCGAAATTTATAAAAAATATTTTTTCATGACTAATGTGACCATTTATTTTTTCTGTCAGAGCGGGACGCTTGCGGAAACAAACAAGAAAAAGATTTTTTTACTAGGTATTTATTAAAAAGAGAAAAGGACATGATAATTATATCAAACCATCGATATTTTTGCAAAGAAACCTATCTACCATTAAAACACTTGATCAGACATCAAGAATTGCTCCACCCCGGATATAATCTACTCTAGGCTTGATTAACATTGGCATCCTATTCGCAAAGCTTCGCAACACACGTTGATTGAACCGCTGAGCGCTGATGCGGACGTGGAGGCTGATTGCAGACGCCTGCATCGGAGTTGGTAACGGATGCGGATAAAATTGCCTTAATGCCTGTATCTACAGATGTCGAAGCGTGAGCGGATGTTCAGGTTTTTTCATAAGTAGGTACACAGCCTACCGACAACTATAATGCTATACATTACCAGTTTTACCTGACATCGCATATATTATGATGGGCTTTTAATAAGTAGGTCATATAGTATCGATTATTTATTTAATTGACAAAATATAATAGGTAACTACTTATTTAAATTCTCAATGTTATGATATGACAGCTTATTTGTTGATTAAGTTTGAGTTTTGACCATCTATTCGGAAGAGAGTTGCTTTGCCCGTTTTGTGGCGACAAACGCTTGATGAGAATCTCCCGTGCATAGCGTCGTCGTCAGGCGATTATAGATAGTTTCGATTTTGCACTATAGGGATTGTAGTTGTAGGTGATCGTATCGAGTATAATTTGGAAAACAGAAGATACCACCCGAGTGCCGCTGCTGATAAATTATCGAGTAGGTGCAAACTAAACCTCTATTAGAGAGAACAGTCTTACAAAAATATTTTCGGTATTTTTTTTAAAGGTTATAAAATCTAAATAAAGGCTTCACTTTGAGACACGTTTGTTTATATTTTTAACCGACTTCCAAAATGTTCGACTTTATGTGTTTTTTTTTTATGTGTGGTCACCGATTTCTCCGTCAATAAAAAATATTTTTAAAATCCATCCAAATCGATTTTCAAAAAATTTTTTTTTGTTTGAAGTGGCTCTCGGTGTGGTCCCATTGTCACCAAGTTGGAATCTGATGAGAGGATCCCATGGTAATCGAGAGAAACCCTCAAATTTTATAGGCACACCTAAAGTGATTTGGGTATTTTTAAAGTGCATTATATTAAGTGCGTGCATTTGCTCTCGGAAATCATCATTTGGTAAAGTGGAACTGATGATGAAGACCACAGATAGCCATCGGAACTACTCAATAATAAATATTTGACGGGTTGCGATTCGATTGCTTTAATATGGTTGCTAAACATTTTATTTTCGTCACAAATTCACAATGCGTATGGTGGCTTTCCATCAGCTCCAGTTCTCCTGGTTCTTACGAGGAGAACTCCTCAAGAATTAACGTCCCAGCATCGGGAAAAGCAATATTTTGTAACAGGTGATGAGCAGTTAATGACATTAGGGTTTGAAAAGGTATGCTCTCGAGGTGGTCCCACTGTCACCAAGTCAGAATCTGATGAAATCCTTTTTTGTAGGCATGTACAGTGTGTTAGTTGAACTCTCTCAAATCAAACGAAACCTATTGATGATTCAGCCTGTGTTTCAGTCTGAGGGTCATCACTTACCTTACCTAATGCTACCGTGCTGTCGATGGTAGCCACAGCAGTCCTTAACTGTTAGGAGTTAGGAGATGCGGCAATATGTCGACAGAAACTACTTAGCAGTTCTTGGATAGACGTGGACTTGTAAGACAATCGTCTTCACCTTTCCATTTCTCGTAATGATGTAACGGGACGAGCAGGTCCCGCATCTGATGATGGTAAGGGCTTGTAATTGTCGAAAGAGCTTGTAATAGGCCTAATTGAATAAAAGTATTTGACTTTGACTTATCATCAGCTCAGCAGCATGAAGCGATGACTCTCAGACAACACCTAGCGGTCCAATAGATTCGGAGAAAATTGGCAGTGACAGACGGACAGACAGATGAGACACACGAGTGATCCTATAAGGGCTCCATTTTTTTCTTTTTGAGGTACGGAACACTAAAAAGTGAAAAATAAAAAACCTTTTGACAAAAAAAAGCAACCGAGTTCTAGCAAAAACACTACACAGTGAAAAATAATTTCAAAGTCGGTGTCAAAAAACGAAAACCAACGACACCGACTTCTGAAATTAAAGTTGTGTTTTTATTGGAAGTCGGTTGTTTTTTTTGTAAACTGATAATAACATCCTGAAAAAAAAAGCTCTTGTCTTTCACAACATATGAATCTCTCACAGATAGGTAGATATGTGTGTGACCATAGCTATATTAACATACCTACTGCGATTATATTATCGATCCACCATCAGCTGTGGCCTTTCTGCATAGGTGTAGGTACACCGTGTCATCATCTGCTTAACCTTTTTCCCAACTATGTTGGGGTCGCCTTCCAGTCTAATCGGATGCAGCTAAATACCAGTAGTTTTCTTAGAGCGACTGCCTATCTGACCTTCACAACTCAGTGACTGGGTCATACGATAACCCTTGGTAAGACTGGTTTTCAGACGCTCGGGCTTCTGACTACACGTAACGACTGTCAAAGATCCACGAATGACAGCCGTGCTTTCCGAGGCACGTACAGTGCGTGCCACGTAAGAAGAGACTTGACACACCACGTGGTCTGACATGCGCAGAACACGATTTTAGGTATCTTTAGCGGTATGAGGTCTGAGTGCGGGACGGAACCGGACGTCATAGGGGCGGCGGAAAGAGGCGGGGGAGGCGGGGTCAAGTCTCTTCTTACGTGGCACGCACTGTAGAGGGCTTGGTATCAATGTATAGATGGTCACCTATCTACGGACCATCCGCGGCAAGCGTAGCTTAACCTGATCGAGCGACCCGTGCGGCAGTTATTAGCATTACTTAGCCACAAGACCTAACACCGTGTAACTAATTGAAAGGACGCAAAACCTCAGACACCTAAGTTGATCATTAATTATGATTCATTATCATAGCTCTAATTCATTAGTAAAGTATGAGCTTAATAGATAGTAGATAGAAGGGGTTACAAAGTAGGTACCTACACTTAATGTTTTGATTATTTGATTATTAGCTCGTAATGTTTTGATTATTTCAGCAAAGAAAAGTTAGGGAACGCTTAATAGTTATTTATGATACTAGTGCGGTAAGTTGGTTTTTACAAACGAGTAGACGAATGTAAGCCCGAGACGAAGTCGAGGGCTTACCATAGTCACGAGTTTGTAAATACCAATTTCTGCACGTGTGTCATACAATGTTTTTCAACACATTTGCGAGAAAACAGTACAGTATGTAATTAAAAAAACTTTTTCATTTGACTATTTTTAATAGCAAATAAGAAACTAAACAGATAGGTCACTACTCTTGGAAATTAATAGTAAAATTTGAACAATTATTGAAATTCAGTGAAATTTGCTGCTTTGGTAGCTAACTGACTGACTGACATTATTAATTTCACACTTAGTATGTTGAACTCATATTATTATTTTGTTTATTTAACAGTGGGGAAGTCGCAACAATTTTTTCTCATATGAAAATGGCGCGAATTTGCAAATGGCGCCACATGCACGTGGTGAAAATTAGAATTACATCTTTCGTCTCATTTACTCTTTAGTATTAAAGTGAGACAACGTATTGAGCAAAAGCGCTTCCAAGGAGGTTGATCAGTCAGGTTGTTTATTCTCATAATGTAAAACTCTTTGGTGGAATTCTTATATTTTTTTTATGGAAATTAAAAAAAAACCGTAAAGTAAACGCACGGTGCTATACAACGGAACGTGCGGTAAAATAGGTACTTAGGTGAGAGTACCTATTTTACCGCACGTTCCGTTGTATGGTGCGTAATTTTTAACTTTCGAACAATGTATACAGGCTTTGTAAATGCATTTTTCGAGCAAATGTGTTGAAAAAAAAATTACGAAGCTATAAAACAATGTATCATTATTTTCAGGTTTGCGTTAGATTTCCATTACACGTTATGTATCTATTATTCAGCATTTCAGCAATCTCCATAAAAATATGCAGGTGGGTACATGTACTTAAAGGTATTGTTTCATTGGGAACACAAAATAAACAACCACCTTATTTAAGTACTTATTTATTTATTTATTTAAGTATCTTAATACTAAAGAATTATTTTGATTTACCAGCATTATTAATAAAAAGGAATATGTACTACTTAACATTATCTAGTGTTCATACAATTGAATATTAAGACATAAATGTACTCATGTACTTACTGT
This sequence comes from Luperina testacea, assembly GCA_927399505.1. Taxonomy (NCBI): domain Eukaryota; kingdom Metazoa; phylum Arthropoda; class Insecta; order Lepidoptera; family Noctuidae; genus Luperina; species Luperina testacea. The sequence continues at coordinate 8,121,623 of OV656755.1, forward strand.
AAATATTGTAGCTAATTATAGTAATGAATGTTTGTAAGAAACGATTTAAAAGTGTTCACTATTTTGGCACTATTAAATTATCAGATGCACCATGATCAATGCAGTAAAAATGTCCAATCATAATTCAATGGCCATTAAATCTTATTGACGATTTCGGCGACCTGTGAAATGAAAAATATATTAAACCATTGTTTGGAAAGCTTCAAGTGAGTTCCCTGCATAAGATTTCCCATACGTCAACAAAGTAGGAAAAAGGAGAATCAATCACTCGACGTCATTGCGGTTACTCCGTTAGTTACCCAATACATTACCACAGGAGGTCCTATAGCAAATACCGAGGATGTACTACCGCAGTCAACAATAAATACATTCGGTACTGGAATGTCACAGTTGGACGCATGCCAAAACAAAGACAATACCCAAAAGGCTTACATAATTATGGTGACAAACAGCTAACCATCGGCATCGGTTAGAATGCAAACTGGTATTTATTTGTAGTTGAAATACCTAGTATATTAGAGGATTCATAGAATAATGAATAAAATCGTTACCTATTAATGTTAGTCAATAATAATGAGGGGGTAACAAACCTTTCTTACCCTTGTCTTTGGAGGTCTTGACCTGCTTGTTCTTGTTGCATTTCTTAGTAATGCGCCTACTTTGGTCGCAACTAGAGTCGCTATTAGCCTTCAGCATATCAGTCCGGGACATCTCGCCGTTGGGACTGCATTCACTCCAAGAAGATTTCTCATAGCGGCAAGCTATACAAATACATGGAGTTTAGTGGCTTTAGTCTTACGGTGAGTAATCCATTTTGTTGCCGTTTTTTGTGAGTTAAGCGAGGACACGAAAGAGTCAGATTACGTACCTATGATGTTTTACTTTTAAAACATCCTGCAAACGCACCCTATTTTCCTATCGCTTTAGCTGCACATTGTACCTACTAAGCCTTCTATTATATGCACCCATGTCCTGCAGAAGGCATTATAATTTTATATGACATGCTTTTTAGTAAAAAGTCAATGTTTTAATATATAAATAAAATACTATACAAATATAGCGTGGTATTTAAATAAGTATTCTTGAATAATGTGTTCCCCCGGAACTGCTATGAAGGCAAAACAAATTTCCTGAAATGTGTGCCTACCGCAGTCTGAAAGAGCGAACGTCTGGCATTTCAGCAGTCTTATCACTTTTATACTCGCTTCTTTGGAAAAACTTGAACATGTTGACAGTTTGCCGAAACTTATTTTCAGTTAAGTATATTTATAAGTTGCTCTTAAAAAAACTATACTGAATTCATAGGTGGCTATAGCAGATCTAAATTATGTATATTGTTCTTGTTGTAATCATATTCAATGATTAATAAGAGAGGAAATGGCGAGACCAGTGACACTCCAACCTAAAGGATTGGCCAGACATGGCAAAAGTCCGATAATACGGAAGGGATGCTTTTGCTCCGCAATAGGACACTGGCTCAAAATAAGACAATAAATGGGGAGAGGTATTAACAATTAATTATACAGGGTGGCATAGGTCATCGACGCGCACACCTCAACCATGAATACAGCGCATGATTCCAGACTTAGCGTAAAAAAAATTGGTCGGTTATAAAACAAAAATCGCAGTCAAAATGTATGGAACAGCGAATTTTTTTTAATAACCGACGATAATTTTCAACGCAGAGGGTTCAGATTCATGTACTCCATGGTGAACAGTTGCGTTGCGCGTCAATGTCCCGGCCAGCCTGTACCTATTATGTACCTAAGTAGCTAAGGGTAGCGGGTAATGGACTGGACACCTGGACACTGCAGCCTGCAAAGATTCACCTACCTTTCTTGCATTTCTTCTGGATAGTCTTGATGCTCTCGCAGCTGGCGGGGTCTCCTTTCTTCAGGGTAAGCTTTCTGGAGCGCATGTTGGTTTTGGCGTCACACTCGCTCCAAGCGCCGCGAATGTAGCGGCAAGTCTCTGTGTTCATGAATGTACGTAATTTAAGGCATGACAAAGCTAATAAACATGAAAGCTCCATCAGATTTTCTTTTTTTTTCAAAAAATATGTATAATGCCTATATACCTACTTAACCCATTGAAGGACACTGAACGCCCCTCGACGTAATAACAATAAAACTTCTATTGTGTCTCGTACAGTGTCCTTCAATGTGTTAATTACGGGTTAAATAAGATCCCTAAATTACGTTGATCATTTTTTTTTTTTGTAAGATTTGTTAATGAGTATTATCATTACGAACTAGACGGCCTAAAGTGACTAGAGCTGTATATATAGTTTGTAGGCAAAATGTGTTTACGTGTCTATTTGTAAGTTATACCTATCTTACCTATTAATTTATTTAACTTACAATACGTCGATTCATTATTTGCTTAAGTAACCTAAACGTACTGATTTACTTGCGCAATCTCTTAAGAGGGCGCCGCCGACCAAATGCCGACCGCGCAGTGGCGCCCTCATCGTTTGTTTGGTTATTTCTTTTATTTTAGAGTGAAAATGCAGAAAATAAGCACGTTAAGCTGATACGTTAATATTATTATAATCACTAAAACGGATAATAGTGGCCACTATTTTCCATTTTAATGATTATAATAAAACTAAACAATGTATAACTACCGTTTATAATAATATTAACGTTTAATCTTGTGGAGCACAACTTAACGTGCTTATTTTCTGCATTTTCATTCTAAAATTAAAGAAATAACCAAACAAACGATGAGGGCGCCACTAGGCGGTCGGCGTAGCCTTAAGTCTTAACTTTACAAAGACAATTTAACCCTCTTCTAATAATCTATTTAAAACGGATTGTACATTACGGACTCTTTTATCTTAATGACCAAACTTTCTGTTTTTATTGTCAAAAAAGGCAGAGTTTTGAATGTATCCCAACATGTGCAGATGGGCTACAGACAGCGACCCGAGGGATTTATTTTCAGCTGTCTGGAAGTAGGGTAGCAACACAAATAATAAAACAAAAGGATATACGACATCTTCACGTCGTTAACTTGTACAGTTGTACCTAAATAGTTGAACACAATAAACAGCTACCCATAAACTTTGACGGAGTTTCTTCAAAGGAACGAGAATTTAAATGCGCAGAACTAGACATTCCTTTCAAAAGTTCTTGTTAAATTCCTTTACGAATAAACACAATTGAATTGAGTGCAAATTTTGAAAACCCGGCGCAGCTAGAATGCAGTGATGTTGAAAAGTACTACGAGTTAAAACTTTTGTTTTATAAACGAAACCTCTGTAGGTACCTACTGATTAAATAAAAGTCAAAAGCATTTCAATTAACTGAAGACGATAATTTAATTTATGTAAGTAGATGTTAAGGTAAACTTGAAACCCCGTTGGTAGCTGCAATTCAAAGTGACCGAACCGAATGGTTTCCTAGTTAAATAGTTTCAGGAATTACTGAAATATAATGCATCGGCATCGGAAGCGTGGTTAGTTTCGTGCGCTCTAAATACTAACCTCTATTTTTAGCGCCCCTCTCGCTCCGGATGAGGACCTCGTGCTCACTCTCCTCCCATACTTCACCTTCTGCGGAGACCACAACTGCTGACATCAGGATCAGCCCTGCCACCAGGCGCCATACGTACTTGGCCTACAATGAAAAGAACAATCACTATCTACATCAAGAGAAAAATGCTGATGGATCTGAACGTCTCGCCGCGGCTTCCGCCAAAATAAACTGAACCATCGCGCGCGCAGCATTTTGTAAGTAATAGAAAACAAGAACAAATGTACAAAACATGCAATGCAACCTATCGATGTCGGGAAGCTTATAGTTCACACGTAAAGAATTTATAAGAACAAAGACTCATAGCAAAAGATGGGTAGCAGCGATAACTGTCCGTGCTCAGTCAATGACTTTAATTGTAACTCAGTCATGGCGCCCGCTAAAATTAACTGGATGTCTCAGAGGTCACTAGCCAGTGCCATTGCGATAGTCCAGCCGTTATACAGTTTGAGTCATTTGTTATACCTACTGTTGACAATCATTCCTTATGTTATTGACTTCTATTCACTGCGTCTATAAGCAGGCCAAACAATCGGTAAACAGAAATAACAGCTGTGACTTACTATTTATAACCATCACCATTAGTGTTGTATTCAATTATGTTATGGCGGTGTTTGTAAATAATTTGAAAAGTAATGAAGAAGTACGTCCATTTGTAAATTATATCAATTACTAATAATGTCATATAGCACGATTGCACGAACAGAGGACACGATATCACTGTCGACTTCCCGGAGTTAACACACACAAACAAATCAGCACCCACCCCCACCGTCCCCTGTCTGATTGTAGATGCTGCGCACTCATTTATATTATGTAACGAATTTAAATATTCCCTCAAATCATTTTAACAGAAAGCATGTTCCCAAGAATTTTAGTCCCGATTTGATCAAACTAATTACCTATAATCACTTAAAAACAAAAAAAAAATAAGTAGGTATTTAAATAAAAAACATATTTTAAAATAAAATTAAGAATACATTACAAAACTAGACAACGTACACAATTTAATATATCCGCATAGCTTTGCACTTCTGTATTATTTTCTGTTGCACAAAGAAATGCCTATTTCTGGAGAAAATTTTTTTTCACTTTCGCTCATTAAAATTAATGTAAGTAAATAATTAATTACGTTCTAGGATAGCGGCGCGCGGGATGCACAACAAGTGAAACAGATTTTATAAAAGTTTAGATGATGTTATAGTTAATTGCTGGTGTTGAGCAAGCTTACCTCCATGTCTGGTAGTCTGGTATCGCGGGTCGGAGAGCGTCGTTCGGTCGCGGACGTGGCTCGGGGGCAACTGGCGAGCTGCGAGAGTGGCGCGGCGCGGGCGGGACCGGGGACACGCAGGACGCCTGCCTATTGATCTGCCTCTGGGCTCTTGCACCCGGGAGCACCTATATACACTCGCTAGTCAGTCCTGTACGCATATTCACACCCCCTCCCCTCGAGCCGATCTCTCTATCTGCGGCTAGGCAAGATTTATTGCTTTTTCCGGGAATAGCCGGATTTCCTCCGGTATGATATGGCGTCAGACTTTTTGCGTCGGGATGCAGATTAGCTTTTGTATGGATCTAAAATTCCCTCGTAAGTTACGGTAAGTAGCTAAGAATCGTGGAATCACGGACATAGATATTTATAGTAACTCTTTATTTTTATTTCGTCATAGATCAACACTCGACAACGGCAACTACTCGTACTTTCTGAGTACCTACCTACTTACTTGCTATTTGCGATAAGTTTGGTCCCGTTCATTTATTTGAGAGCTATTGAGAAAGTGAAAAGCTATTTTTGTTTTTCCTTACAATTTTGATGGTCTTCTAACCTTTAGAGACAGTAGCCAGCATTTTAACGACCTCGCTATCTATCATAGATAGCGAGGTCGTTAAAATGCTGGATTGCGAGTTTGCTAAAATGTACTTGTGACGAATCTAATGTCTCACTGACTAAGTCACATTAACTAAGTCTTATCTCTTATCGAATCAGAACTAAATATTGTTAAGGCGTGATTCAGACATGTAAAGGCAGATTTAGACAGATCCAGTGACTGGCGCCGAAATCGAGACAAGCCAGCGCTGACCCGAAAAAAAACCCGTGTAAATTGATTTCAAGTCAATCCAGTGGCGGGAAGTCAGCGCTGGCTTGTAAATTCGCACACGAATATTTAGAAGCCAGTCTAGGCGCGGGCACTGGCGCCGATAACTGACTTGTGCACTGACCCTGTCTAAAATTGCCTTAACACACACCTAGAACTTTCGAAATTGTTCCTATTTTGTGTTTGCGACAAAATAAATCAAAAGCATATTAAACAAGATCAGCCTATAATGTTCCTACACAGGCGATGAAATTAGTTTTATGAACAGCAAATAGCTGACAGAGTGGAGCCGATTCCCTTGTTCACAAACTGAACTAAAAAGTTCATTGCATCTTTTTCTTTTTATCTCATTAAGAAAAGGACAGAAGTAACATTTTAGTTTAGTCCTGTCAAATTAATCAGCACCTGACGTAAATTGGCGTAATTTTAGTAGGCATGTTTTTAACCACGTTTAAACTTGTATGGAATAGTGTCAGGCGCTGATTAATAAACTAAAATTTATCTTCTGTCCCTTGTTAATGAAATAGAAAAAAAAAGAACTTAAATTTAGTTTAGTTTGTGAACAAGGGAATCGGCGCCATTGTCAAACTCATGTCAAGAGATTTGGTTGATTGTTGATGTTTCAGTCATAATCACAGTTAACATAAAAGTATGACCACTCGGAAACAAAGTCTGTTTTGTTTACATATTAATTAGGTACCTACTTATTATTATTATTATGTGAGTTGCACTTGGTAAGGTCTCCCACAGTCTGATGCTCGTTACGAAGTTACATCTGGAATTACCTGTTGGGTTTCGTTCTTTCATTCTCTTAAGAGGGAACAGGGCGTGCGATTCTCCATACAAATGTATTCCCCTTTTTTCTTCCTGAATAATGCCTCTAGAGCAAAATTTTTCTTCCATAAACCAAGGTCTGCTATAAACACGTTCTTGCCATTTTGTTTTTTAGCAACTAATTAGTAAAGAAAATATGACCCTCTAAAAATTACAAAAAATGCGCTATTTTTACCGCCGTGATTAGAGGACTACCAGATAAATTAGAATTTTATTAACATTAAAAAAACGATAGGAACCTCAACATACCCTTTCTTAAAATGTTAATCTAAAAAATAATAAGTATCGGCTCAGTTTTTGAGGAGAAAAAAGAGGAATACGAAACTTCGATCTCGTCAGATTTTTGTGATAATTTCGGTCTGAGCTGCAGCTGTAAATCACACACTACGGAGGCAGACTACGGCAAGGCGACGGCAATAGTTTCTTCAAATACCTATTTTTCAAATTCCTCGCAAGCCCCGTGCCCTCTTAATACAATGTTAAAAACATTACCCTCCTTTTGGGTTATGCCGCAGTCGAGTAAAAAACCACGCGATAGAAGATCCGATTTTTTTACTCGCCTGCGGCATTATTGGTCTTTGAAGGAAGCGGCCGTAACAACTCGAAGCAGTCAATCTATGGTGGGTAGGTAGTAGAACTAGTAGATACTGATGGTAATCTTAATGTGATTTCACACTGCCATTTATTTGTCCAACTGACCAAATGCAGTCAAATAATAGCCACCCGATTGAATACCTATTATTAGCAAAAAATATTAATAAATACTCAGCAAACAGGTTTTGAGAATCTCTTAGTCGGAAAATGGTAATTTTAAGGGTTCCGCACCCAAGGGTGCCAACGGAGCCCTTTTACTAAGCCTCAGCTGACCGCCTGTCCGTCTGACTGTCAGCGGGTTGTTCTCATGAACCGTAATAATAATACAAAAAACGTAATTTTTTCGGTGTTTTTTACCTTGTGGTACGGAACCCTTCGTGTGCGAGTCCAACTCACACGTGGCCGGTTTTGGTTTCAACTTACAATTAAAAGTTATGTAATGTTAATATGTTTAATTTTAGTGTTTTATGTACAGTAGCGGTCAGAACTCCAAAGCTAGCATTACAAAACTATCACATCGTAACTCGCTGCACTTGAGACCTTCTTCTATTTAGGCATTTCACACACATACACACCCGTATATTGCACTCTTTCATCACGTACGAAACAGAAAAAGTGCGGTATATGATCATCATCATAGGCCTATCGCGGCACGCAGTCTTTTTCTAATTATGGTAATGAGAATAAAGGCTCCAACAAACAGACACGACACGCGATATAATCGCGCGCGACACAAAGGCACCGCTCGTTGCGCGACTTGCGGTGCCTTTGTGTCGCGTGTCGTGTCGCGCCTGTTTGAAGGAGCCTTAAGACAGCGAATATTAATCACATAAAAGTTTAAGGTAGATTTGATTTAAAAAGGGGAAGGACAGACAAATACTGCAGGTAGTCCGTGGTGTACCCATATAGTATACCATGGACTACCTACATACATAAAGTATATTATACTAATCTAAATAAATATATACTTATAATAATAAACATGAAACAGGAGCAAAGAAAATATAATAATGATGTCTAAGGAGAGAGGAATTGTGCATTTTTACCCGTAATTTTAAATGTGGACAAAGTTTATCTTGGGGATCATCCTTAAGCTGCCAATAACAGTGAGTTGAGTCTTCGATGGGCTAACCTGCAACCCATGCGTCTCACTCCACTCTCAGATTGAAACCAAATCCTTGTTGATAATATGAATGCCATCAGCCAAATTCGAGTAGCCAGCTTGCTTATAAATTTGCAAATCGTCTGCATAAAGGTGGTAGGAAAAAAGAAGTTTTTTTTGTTTATTAGAATACTACAAGCACCCCGCGGTTTCATCCGCATAAGTATCGATCCCGTGGGAATATCGGGATAAAAAGTATCCTATGTGTTAATCCAGGGTGTCAGCTACCTCCATACCAAATTTTCTCAAAATTGGTCCAGCCGTTTGTGCGTGAAGAAGTAACAAACATACAAACACTCTCACAAACTTTCGCCTTTATAATATTAGTGAGAATTAAGTAGTATATAAGTTAGGTTTTATACCCACGTGTACCTAAGAGTGCATATATTTGTATGCCGCTTTTAGCGGCGGATGTGTCCTGAACTTATCTATTATATACTAACCAACTTCGCACCTACCATATCCGAAGAAAAAATATCTATGTCTTCTTTGTCTAATATAGCTTCAATAATACTATTTTCGTAAGACCATAAAATATATATCAATACTTTAGGATAAAATATCTCCGTATGCGTAAGGTATATAAGCTCCTGAATGTATTTTTACTGATCTCATTTCCTATACCTTAGCCATCTTAAAAGATGTAGAGGTTAACGTTGATATTCCGTTATCGGAAACCACACATCCTTCTCGTTGCAAGAAACTAGCCCAAGGCCTTGCAAGCCGGCCGGTCCATCGATACTAAATCATAATTTACTCGCGTTTTCATCAATACGTTTAGATATGTATATCCAGGGCCGTCTTTACCCGGGGGTGCAAGGGGTGCACGGCACCCAGGCGCAAGGTCTTAGGGGGCGCAAGCCTATCAGGTAATTATCACTCATTATAACCGCAACGCTCCAGCGCTGTAACTGTACGTCACCGCCTCGAAAAAATCCCTTGGAAAAAATTGGTGGAAATCATCTTCAAAATGGAGGGGGGCGCAAGATGATTTTCGCACCCCGGCGCCCAATATGGTTAAGACGGCCCTGTGTATAACTATGTAAAGATAGTGTAATTTAACTGAGTTTAACTTATGGGAAATTACAACTATCTACAGCTATAGTCGGACTTTTAATTAGCTGCAATAAAATGACAGCTTATTTACAAAATTTAAATAGTGATGTGACAAAATCCATTCATTCGAGTAACATTCAGTTCAAAATCGATCCATGTTAAATTGATTTTATAAAAGAGGATATTATTAGAAGTTGATATTTATAATGAAATTATAGAGATTACAGCAAGAAATGTCATTTTACTGCAGATAATTAAAAGTCGGACTATAGGTACAGTCACAGCCAAAATATCTGCGTCCCTTAAAGAGTTTTTGACTGTTGATTGCACGATAGAATTTCCTTTACCGACTCAACATTATATTATACTAGCACATTCGCCGCGACTTCGTTCACGTGAATTTTGAATTTTCACCTACAAATGCCAACACCCACCACTATAAAATGAAAATGTATGTTAATAATCTTAATTACTTAAGTAATTATATTAATTTCGATGCATCGCCTCGTTCTGATCTAAATCAGAACTCCGTATTACTCAGGTATGGATAAATACCTACTTCGGATCAACATCTTGGATTCTGATCGGACGCACTGCAGAACCGCTCTAAGAGTATTAATTATATTGTGCCGCTTTTAGCGGACATTTTCCACGAAGTAATAATCCAAGCGTATTATTTTTCTCTATCGCTGGCAAGCATAATTATTGTATAAAGGCTCCTTCAAACAGGCGCGACGCGCGACGCGAATCGCGCGCGACTCAAAGGCACCGCTCGTTGCTGCGACTTGCGGTGCCTTTGTGTCGCGTGTCGCGTCGCGCCTGTGTGTACAAGCCTTAAAGTAATATAAGCATTTTGTATTAAATTCAGTGCTAGTTTGTGATGAATTTGTAGCACACCATTATCTTTATTTAGATGGCAAATTTAACAACCGTTTCACCATTTTAATTAAAGCCTGGTTGGTCAATGTTTATTTCAGTTTCAATGTTCAAGTCTTCTGTAGCATGAATAAATTAAAAATACTGTTCTTGATTGGTAATTTGAAATTTTTTATTATTCTAACATATTACTATATTTCCTGGTTTAATCGTGTTGTTGCTTTTAGGTGTTTGTTTTCTGCAATGCAAAGGGAGAGAGCCCTTTAAGCCGACCCATGGTTCTGTTAATTTTCTAGTAAGTTTTATCTCGCCCGTCTCTTTAGGTACTTACATCGCGTCGTCTCTAAAATCACTAAGTTTAGATTCAATAAATGCTACATCATCAATGTCAAAGAATATACCTATTCTTTAACAATAATTTGAGAAATTACTCCGCTTGCAATGCTTGCAATCATAAACAATTATTGAGGTGATAGACACCAGACTAAGTAAATATAAAAATATTTTTACATCGAGTAATCACCAGATAACTGAATCAAGAATCCCTGTATCACTCACTGGTTAGTTTCCCTCACCTCAATCGTTTTATTAGGGTTCCGTACCAAAATGGTAAAACGAAACCCTTATGGTGAGACTCAGTCTGTCTGTCTGTCACAGCTGGATATCTCAAGAACTACTAATGCTATCAATTTGGAATAGTTTTAGATGACGTTTGCCCAACTATTTTGCAAATAAGAAAGAAATAATATATGTATGTATATTTTTTGCAACAGGGAATGAAACGGGGTCTGAAAAATTCGAAGTGTACTAGTTCATGTGGGGTATCATATAAAAGAGCGCAGTTTGCACATTCTCCAATTTTTTTCTTTTTTTTAGTTTTCGGCTTTTGATGAAAAATATAAAAAAATACCGTTCCCCTTCCCTTATCGTATCGGAAATGATTCTATGTGATAGAAGATTATGTAAAGATTACAGGAAAAATAAAACGAAATTTCTAAATAGCACGCTTTTTCAGAAACCATCAACAAAAGTTACATTATTCCACTATCGGTCAAGAGATGGCCTCGCCGATGACAATTTAAAAACATTTGATGTTACGGGACCCTCTGTGCGCGAGTCCGACTCGCTCTAGCCCTGTTTTTAGTCAGTTTCGCTGATTGGTCAGTTTTGTGGAATAGACAGTCAACTCGACAGTATTCAGTGTTCGCCAGTTTCGTTGATCGTCTAATCCGCAAAACTGACTAAACGACGAAGCTGGCGGGAAACTGACCCGTGATAAGGCTCGCACACACAGGCGCGACGCGACACGCGACACAAAGGCACCGCAAGTCGCGCAACGAGCGGTGCCTTTGTGTCGCGTGTTGCGTCGCGCCTGTGTGTACGAGCTTATAAGCGGACTCACTAACTTCGCTTACTACAGGTATATTTCCCGTCCCGGTACCGAGGACTGTGCGTCGGTACCCTAGTGTCCCGGGTGGCTGTGATAACGGCAGCCGTGTGCGTCACCAACCCTAGGGCAGACGTGACAGACACGCGAGCTATCAACGTAGTGGTCGGCGCCACGTACAGGCACCCGCGCCGAGGCATTAGAGTGCAGGTCACTAAGCTACTTATACCTAACAGTAAGTACCTATTAACAGTAAGTACCTATTAAGTTTATGGGAGCTATGACTTAGACTCTAACTAACACTGTACCTACCATGCTAACAGACAGGTGTTCACTTGTCAATTAGTAATGGACTGGCTGGAAGCAATGCGAAGTTTAGACTTAAGACTATTACAGTAGAGTTAGAGAAGTCCTAACATACATTAAATATATCCAGAAGAATTTAGTTCAGTGAATAAGTAGGTATGTTTGCCAAGCGTGATTACACTAGCTACAGTAATTTTCAGGTTTATATTGTAGCAATTAAGTAATGGCAAGAAGGTACAGACATCAAAATCAAAATGCAATTCATAACCAACGAAAGACGAATCACTATGCTCAAGATTCATGATAATAATAATTTACAGCGCTATTCTTGTTTTGCAGTCTCCAAATTCGATTCGGGTAACCGAGGTTATTTGATGTCCAAGTCTGTAGCAATTATGTTACTTAAGCGAAAAGTTCCTGACATGTTAACGGAAGTACCTTTGAGAGCCATCGAAATAGATTGGAAGGGCGCTGAAAAAGTAGCTCTGCAAGAGGAATGCCTTACCACCGGTTGGCATTTCTTCTATAGAGGGGTAACTACATATTATTAAAATACTTTAATCTCGATCTCAAAATGGCGACTCAGCCTTGTACAACAACAGCCCAAGTTTATGTAAAGCAAAGTAGCTTGGATATTCCTAAAATTATATAGGTACCCAATGAAATCCGTATATGTACTATCTTAACAAAATATAGAAGTAATGTTTTTTTTATAATCAAATACCGACTGACTCCTTGCCGATTCAAAAGCCAAAGTAAAACCAAAGCCAAACCAATATGTAATGGTGAAGATTCACGACAAGATTTCGATGCAGCTAGGTATATTATGGGCTAGGATTATTGATTTATCAACTAAAAGTAAAATTGAACGCCGCTTTCCAAAAGTTCGAAAAGTAGTCAAAGTATAGTCAACAAAAACAAAAACATTGGCAAAGCTTTAAACGGTACCTATATTTAAACCAGCAACTTCCCCATACCAAACTGGATGCACATGTTTTAATTTAACATTTGCTGTGCACATGTGACGTTTCTTTTTCTTTTCTCCGTACAGAGAAGGACAAAATATATGTGGAGTCCATGTGTGATCTCTTGTGCCCTATTAACGGTGTTAAGTTCGAAGCTTTTAACAAAAGTCTCCGTTGTGTAGAGTTCGGTTGAAGTTCGAATCATGTCAAGTTTCGCCTTTGAGCTCATCGTGCACAATACAAAACTTCGACAACTTTTTGCTGCAAACATTCCAACTTCCTGCATCCAACTTTATGCATATTTGAATATAAATAAAGAAGTTGAAAGTAAACGTCGCGAATTCACAATGTTTCACAACCAAAGTTTCAGTTGGTTTAGTAGGTTTATTTCAGGAAATATGTTCTGTATAATGTTAATAAGACTTGTTTTTATTGGCTAGTTCAGTACCTTTTGGTAGGTACCAAAATTCTTAGTAAAATTAAAACGAACAAAAAATCACACGATATATGCTAGTAAATGATTACAGACAAAGATGGTGGCGGTAGGGTAATTGGTGGTGCTGGTGGCCTAATAAATGTTCGTCATTTCAGGACAGAATTTACCCTGTGGACAAGTTCCTTCTTCAACGGAACTTAAGAGTCCAGTTCGTGGATGTAGTAAAGAAGAACCTGTGGTGTGAAGCTTTGACCATTAAATTTCAGAAAGCTCTGATTAACCTGGGATTCCATGGAATGATTGAAAAAGAGGCCAGTATCTGCATCAGAGACGTAAGTCTAATTCTTGTGAAAACTAACAGACAGTTGGACGTAGTTCTGCTATAATGTATAACTACCTACCCATAGTACCCATCCACATCACCATGTTTCCGAGAAAACGACTTTTTAAGTTTGACATTGCGCTTGTTCTGTTTCCAATAACCAAATAAAAACACATACTTTAAGGCTCCTTCAAACAGGCGCGACACGCGATAAAATCGCGCGCGAGGCAAAGCCACCGCAAGTCGCGCAACGAGCGGTGCCTTTGTGTCGCGCGCGATTCGCGTCGCGCGTCGCGCCTTTTTGCAGGAGCCTTTATTCTTAATATTTTACCGCGCGACTAAATTCTTCCACAGAAACTTCACAAAAAAGTTTTCCAAAGCAATACAAGTGAGTAGATACTTTTCAGGACATTTTTGGGTGAAATTGGAGTTCGAACCTACGAAACGCGAAAAACAAAATTTTTCATACTTGTTAGGTATACATAACACATACATAACAGCCTATAATATTCCCACTGCTGGGACACAGGCCTCCTGTCAGTGAGAGGAAGTGGGCCGTAAATCGTAATCCACCGTCCTTACACTTGTTAAGTAGTACTAAAAAAGTATTGTATGTGTTTTCGTTTGAAGTAATCCATTTTATGATCTTTTTAACATGTAGGTAATTAAACTGAAGTTTATTAATTTTTGTTTGTAGATTTGTATCTACTGATTAAGATAGGTACATGCCATCAGAAACATAACTTGTAATAAAAAAGCCAAGTCTCGCAATCAGTTCTTCGACCGTAAACAGTTGTGAGACCAGATAGGTATTGGTAGAACTAACTCTAATTATGTAAAGTAGATACGTAAGGACCTATCACGTTTATGTGTTATATGAAGAAAGGATTAGATTAGATACCTATATTCATTATTTTCTTTTCTTATACTTAATTAAATTAATCATTCTGCCTAGACACTACTAATTCCCAGAAATGAGTCTAAGAACTAAATATCAAGACCTTCGTATCCCAAGTAACACAAAATCGATATAATGGAAAAAGTGATGACCAGAAAATTTCTTCTAGCTTCGTTATAGAATTTGAAGGGTTTTAGCAATGTCTTGCTTCTGTATAACAGCATTTTATTAACTTTGTAGTTCCTAAAGCTATATAATCCTCTTTTTCAATCTTTTGTGCAGCTAAAGGTTTTATTTTAGACATAATTTATGTCTCTATACAGCTTCTAATACAGCTGTAAGCATTATACAAAAGTGTAGGCCGTATGTAAGCATTAATTACGGCTTAGGCTATTAAAAAGCATTTTAAAATTCTTTAAAACTGCTCTATGTTTTATAACGACCTTTCGCATGGGTTACAACTGTTTAACGGTGTACGTTGGTGCTGTTTTAATGCCAGCTTTTTAAAAGCATTTCATCATAATATTATATAGCCTTTATCTATACAAACGTATAATGACAAGAATTTTAACAAGCAATAAGTCGTATACCGGCCATCCGCATGCCTAAAGTTTTTAATTATGCTTACGCCATTTTGCTTTTTGTATCGATAATATTTAAAATTTAATTTTATGGTAAATAGTCCTTTAGAAAGGACTTCAACCTATGGTATTGACCGGCCGGTACAATACAGGTATCATAATGACTAAAACTAAAGATTCCTTCGTAAGAGCATAATTTTTTTTACAATTCCACATATTTTTATAATATTTTTGTAATAAATAGCTCTTTAATTTGAAGGCGCATGAAATATTTGATTCAAATATATACATACTTTCACAGTAAACTGATACTCGCAACCTTAATTCACTCATAGAGAACAAAAACAAGAGTTTAATTACTTGCCTTGTAGCACTTATATTTTTTTGTTGAAAGTGTCCATGTTCTTTTTACACAAGATTTATTAATAATAACAGAAATTAAAAATAATATTTGAAAATGTTTTTATTTTGCCTTTGGAATGGTACAAGCTGTATAAGAGCCGCATTTAACATATGCGCACTGCTTTAACCTGTTTTCACAGCCCATTATAATGCGTTTATCATTCCGGTAGACAACCAATATAATGCTGCTAAAATGCCATTCTTACACTTAAGGCTGTATAATTTGGGGCCCAAATTAGCATTACAAGAGCTGTATAGTGGTTTATAATGCCTATATGTAGACTTCTTATAAAGCTATAATAATATGCTAATTCTGTTATCCATCGATTATAAAGCTATTTTGTGCTACTTGGGATGGCAGCCCGTTTGTGGCGTGTCCTAAAATTCGCGTAGTAGTAGGTAGGTAGGTACCTCCTGATTGTTGATGTGTGTATGATATAAATCTATGTACAGACGCCAGCGCATCAAGATACCCGAAACTGTAAAATTTTCCCAATCAACCTTGAACCTTATGCTTTAGCGATAAAGTTGAAAATTTATTAAATAAATTTGACAAATTGTAGTAGCTTGATGCTGGCGTCTGTACTAAATTACCTTCGTTTGAAAGTACCCGATGAATACCTAACAGAGTAAACATAAACTGTCCACCTGCCTACACTTAGAATACTTAAGTATTATTTATTTTAATACTATAGGTACCTACTTCCTCAGCCCTCATGTGAACTTCCTCGATAATCTCATTTAAAAACATAAGTATACTTATTCATATTTTATCTTACAGCCTGACCGAACAGCTCAGCCGTGTCACGTAAGTTATCTATACCAATAATAAATGATTAGATCAAGCTTGTCAAATAGGTACCTAGGTAGCTAAGCAAAACCTAATTATTTCGTTCGTTGCAACTAATTATGTAAGTAACCGTTATCCATTCGGTTTCGCCCTATTCAGTGGGTTTTTGGAAAGGTTTCGCCCTATGCAGTGGGTTTTTGGAAAGGCTACCGACTACGTTCTCGCGTTCCACCCAGAGACGAATTTCTCCTAATATCTTGCAGCATTGTTCTCAAACTAAAATCAGCGGGATAATTGCGTACACTAACAGTATTGCCAATGGCTTTCATTTTGACAGTTCAACAACATTCATTGCGTTATCTACGTTGTTGAGCAGACAATTTTTTCGAACTTATGAAGCAATGGATTAGCTATATCCTTAAAAATTATTCAGATCGTGATTGATAGTGTTACGCAATTTAGGTGCGAGTATGTCTTGGCTCAAAATTCTTTGCCGTTTTTTTTTTATCCAGGGCATGTATGGCGCTCCGCTAATCTGTCGTGGCATAGCTGTAGGACTGATGATGGCTCCAGATGGTCAGTGGTCCAACTGTACAGGTTATAGCAACATGATTCACCTCTTTTCAAGTGATTTCCTCAGTGCCTTCATGTCATGCGTCAGCAGGTAATATGGTTCGTCTTTTGGTTCTTAACAAAGCATAAGACACTAAGGCCGAGATCTACTGCTAGGTAAATACTTAAATGTTACTTAGCACGAACTTTGGCTTAGCGTTATTCCCGTCACTATCGCAGAAATGTCAAACTACAAGTGCAAGTTAAAGACAGGTACAATGTACATGTCAAAGGCAAAGTACGCGCCAAGTAACGTTTAATAGATGTCGGCCTTAGATATAGGTACCTTACCTTTATTGGAAAGATGCCATTGCGCAATTTTTATAAAGAAGAAAGAAATAAAGAAAAAACGTTTTTTTGCGGCAAACATGACGCATCAAAAAAAATAACAATTTGGGAGAAAACATGCGTCACATCCACGCAAAACGGCTATAACTCTAATTAGTAAGATGGATGAAAATAATTACGCAATATAATCGCCACAACTAGTAAGCACATGTACATATATTTAATCTAATACCTACACAAGGACACAGATACTTATGTACTAGAAACCCTCAACAGTCAGCTCCACCACCTTTATAAAAAAGCTACACTTTCCTGTCACATAACTTGACTTCTGCTCTCTTACTCGTATAAACCAAAATTGAAACTTTAGAATGACAAGTTTCATCAGGAGATGCTGCTGTTAGGTACTCGTTTTTCAAACCGTAAGAGGAATGAATAAACATGCGTCTGTATATTGTACCTTATAGGTATTGTAGATACAGTCATCGCACAGAAAGCACCTACGTATGACACTTTCATGTAGTTACCTACTTACAATAAAGGTTCTACGTGCTTCTGAACATCACTTTTCTAGGCCACTTTCCGACATAACTATTTTCGATATTCAGAAACGAAACTGCTTTAAAGTCTAATTTAGGTACACGGAGCGATTTAATTGCCTGTTGGCATACCATAAGTTAAAACAACAATAAAAGTTGCACCGCCTAAATAAACACGTCTTCTATTTTATTGTATGCCACAGGCAAGAAAACACACAGTTTCATATTTTATGAAACTATAGTTTTCAATGGACTGGCGACGCAGTCTGACCCATAATTATGACTATAAAGATACCTGATTCAGACAGAAGCCGCATTAGAAATTAAAGTATTCTCGACACACGACACTCATAAAAAATTGTCCCTATAGCAATTCTTTTATTTGCTACACCGTTGGTGCTCAACTCTGTGTTTTGTACATACTAGAGGAGTCAGTTGGTTTTCAAGTTAAAATAAATACCTAATAGCTAGTCTAAGTTGCGAGCGGTAAACTCAATGGCACTAACGATATTTTTTTAAGAAAATTATTTAGAACTTGATTTCTAGGTCTATTTCTCTCAGGTTTAAATACCTAAGGTGAAAGCACATCTGTTATAGGTTAATATTTTTTACTATTTAAGCCTTTTTCAACCGGAAGAGAAGAAACCTTGGACGACAATGAAAAAGTCAATGTATGAAGACACTCAAGCGGAGACTTACGACTACGTTCCTGAGTTTTACGACAAAGTGACTAGTTCCAGTGCATCTACAGATGATGCACTCTAAATACTTTTAATCCTTCGCGTCTGCGAAGAAAACAAGATCTACCTACCTACTTACCAAAGTGGAGGATTGTGACAATACTTATTGTTTGTTTTTATCAAAATAAAGTACCTAGATATTCCAGGATATTTACTAAACGGATAAATAATAAAATTATTATAGCATATTGAAACTAAGTAATAAACAATATGTAAGTACCTACTTAATTCTTTAAACTTAATAGCTGTTTAATTTTTCAACTGATCACAATTTTCATTTGGCGAATGCATACAATACGCTCTTGTTAAAAATTAAAATTGCATCAATTATTTATTAAAGTTCTTTTAAGGTTCCGTACCAAAATGGTAAAAAGGAACCCTTATGGAGCGACTCAGTCTGTCTGTCTGTCCGTCTGAAACTTGAATAGTTTTAGATGACGTTTGCCCAACTATTTTGCAAATATTTTTATTTGCAACAGTGACTGAATCGGGATCTGAAAAATTCGAAGTGGGGTTTTAGGGCATGTGGGGTATCATATCATATGAAAGAGCGCAGTTTGCACGTTCTCAAACACTTTTTCTTTTTTTAGGCCGCATAGTTTTCGACTTTTGATGAAAAATGTAAAAAGATTCCCATAACCCCCCATCTTATCTCCGAAGTTTGCATAGAGAAAAATCTGAAATTATTCTATGTGATAGAAGTTAATGTAAAGATTAAAGGGAAAATAAAACGATGTCTCTAAATAGCACACTTTTTCAGAAATCATCAACAAAAATTACATTAGTTCCACTATCGGTTAAGAGATGGCGCTGACCTAAAACTGCAATATTCTATACCGCAGCGTGCAGTGTTAAAATTCTCCGACGAATATAGGCCTCGCCGATGAAAATTTAAAAACACCAATATCTGCCGCGTGGCACTGACCACTTTACCAATTGTAGGTCATGGATCCACGTGTTAGCATTCTGTCGGTAGGTACAGTACAGCGCTATTATATAGCACGTGACGTGTAAATACAGTGGCGGATCCAGCGGGAGGTCAAAATTTCTAAGGGGTATAACCGTTTAAGCCCCCCAAAAGCATCAGAGTTCTTCCGTGGCAAATCTTAAAGTAAACTTGATATTATTCTAATTAAACTTTTACCAAGCACTAGACTACCGAAGCACAGTGTTATTATTGCCCCGAAAAACGGACATCCCCTTTTTATTAACTTATTCGATAGAACAGGTTATTTTTAAAGTAAGAGTAAAATACCCGTGTGGCAATTTTGTCCCAATATGGAGATATAATTTTTTTTTTCTTTTTTCTATGGTTTCCATAAAAACCATAGAAATCGCAATTACTTTAGATCCAATGCGTTTTTGTTATGTCTTTGATCGCAATTAATTGATGCTTTATATTAAGTAAATTACTAAGCAAACGCTCAAATTTTATCGTTAACATGTTGTGAGAAACATTGAATTTTATATATTTTCGATTTTATTTTTTTATGGGCTTATTTCATGTTATTTGGATTCAACATCGAGACAAGATGTTGCTTTGGCACTAAGAAGCACCGATTCAAAATATCATATCCAAATCTTATGGTGTTTAGAACTTACAGGGTTTTGAAATTTAGGCGCTAGGGTTGGCAGAAGTCGTATTTTTTAAGATGTTTTTTTTTTATTGAATTTTTATGTTTAGTAATACATATTTAAAAACGTAAAATGTGTTTAAAATAAACAAAGGACATAATAACGTGGCCACGGTTATCTGAAAGAAGTTACACTATCATTGAAAAAAAAAAAAAATTTGAGAAAGATGCCATTACCACCTGCCGTTCTCCAGTTATTAAAACCGTACGAAATACCAAAGGAAGATGTTTCGGCCCAAGATAGCGACAGCTTAAGTGACGAAGAAGACGTTATGCAAAATCTTATAGCAGGGTGGAATGACGATAGCACTGAAGTTTTACCTACGGAAAATGATAATTAAATAAGGTACTTAAGCAACTGAACTCTGTAAATATTTAGTATTTTACTTTAAAAATTTCAAGTTTTTCGACCAAGTGTTTCAGGCTGTGCGATAATTAAGTAAAAAATGAACTTTGTCCCACCAAAAACATATATATGAGTTTTGCTTTAACGAAGGTAGGTTTAATAGTTTTAGGTGGTCTAAAGTAGCTCGAAATGGTTCGTGTAAGGTGTACTTCACCCTGTTTATCTCTGAACTTGGCTTGACATGCAATAAAGCATGAACAAATTATAGTATAAGTAATTAACTTTTCAATATACTTCCTCGAAAACTGGTCCATAACGCACTACGATTAGGTATAACATGCAATGTGTTTCACATGTGTGCGTTTTTTTCCATTTTCCCGCACGTGTGCGGGAATGAAAATTGCCACAGATAACTATACCTATACTTAGTTCAAATTGGTTCAATGCTTAATCTCAGGTGATTGTTTTTTTTTTTCTAATTTCGGTAAAGCACTACGCGTCTTTCCGGCATAAATATTTTGTGAAAATTCAAATTGTGTTATAAATAGAATATCATAGATAAACATGATTATTAGAAACTATTAGTTACTTTAATTGTGTTTAACAAATTAATATTTATTTGTGTACTGAATTCAAAAGCATAAAATTAATCTATTTTTTATATTAGGCTGTTTAACGGCTTCATACCTTTGCCTCTCCTTCAACCTGGCGAATGCAAAGCTCGAAAAAAAAAAAAGTAAATTAAAATCATAGTTTCTTAATTCATGACAAAAATATTTTTCGTTATTTTATTTTATTTCTTCAAAAGTGTATTGAAAAACGTCGTTTGATACACGCGGACATTTGTTATTGCAGTTCTCGGCTCAAAAACATTCATTATAATTCCGCCTCGAATACAATAACAAACTTTCTCCACTTGTATCAAAACGTACTATTATTTGTATTTTTGTCCGATGTAAAAATAATAAAAAGATTTAAGAATATTATTTGTAAAATTTTGTGGGAGTGGGCGTAAATATGTATATGTGTATTATTCTATGATATAAATAAAATTCAACATAAAATTAAAATCTATAAACAAAAATAATGTTTTTTGTGAAGTGATGACCCTAAAATCAAAATTATCAGAATAAAGTTTAGAAGTGAATAACTCTTAAACACCGCGAGATTTGGATGCGGTCTTTTTTTAAGTGATTGGTTGGGGTCTAAACATGATTTACAATAAATATTGAATCCAACTAAGCAAAGATACAACCATGATAAATCAAAATCTAAAAGCACAAAAAAACCATATTCCTTTACATCTGTACTAGTTAGTACCCTTTTGTATTTTTTTTCACATATCTTTAATATACTATTATTACACATAATAAAGAAAGGGGTAAAATAATGCGTATTTTTTTTGTAATTAATTAATTTAGAAAAAGTTAAAAAAAAAACAAATTTTTTTTACTCGTGTTTGGTGTAAAATTGGCACACGGGTATTTTACTCTTACTTTCTAAATAATCTGTTCTATCGGATTAGTTAATAAAAAGGGGATGTCCGTTTTTCGGGGCAATAATAACACTGTGCGAAGGTACAATAATAATACCATCCCAAACGATAATCTTGGATCCGCCACTGGCAGATACACTATAAACAAGGGTCTCCTGAAAAATAGTATTGGATTATTTTTATAACCTATTTCTAATTTGTGCAAGAACATAGATAAAACGGTTTATTTTCTATAATCACGGGTTTAGGACACCCAGAGGACAAGAGAACCATTTCCGCCTACGCTAGGCACAGGAAGAAGGTACAGATGAAATTTTTTACCCTAAATCAAGGACTCTGTTTCAAGCTAGAGCTAGAACCATCTATTAACCATTTTTCGAAATACCGCCCAATAGTGGTAGTGCCCGGTGCGAGTAGGTAAAGGTTGAATCCGCGACTTGTTTGTAGTATAAGTTTCATTGCACAGATGGAGCTAAGCTACATACGGCACACAATAATTCAATAGTTAATCTTTACAGGGCTGCTTTGCCCAAAGGGGTAGGGTACTATAGCTACTACACCCTCTACTAGTTATAGGGGGCGAGCCTATGGCCATCAACCGGCCTCAGTCCAGACTGCTAGCGTTACTGAGAAATTCCTGATGGGAAATACTCAATTATACCGGATCTGGGAATGGAATCCAGGATCTCATACTCAGCAGTAGCGCTTGCCAACACTATATCAACAAGGCAATCCAATAGTTTGAGTGTTGTAAATACATAGGTACTTAAGTGTATTTTGGAAAGAGCTTAGATTCTCTTTTTCTATACTTACTTTTTAAAGCTCACTTTAATTCCGCCAAATCTCATTTCCAGAAACAGATAAAGTTGGATCAGTAAGTAGTTACAGTCAGCCGGTAGGTACAATGTTATGGAACAAAATTGTAAACTGTAGACAATAAATCCGTGTCCGAGTCATCCACCACTAGATTTCAGTCATTCTGTTTGTTGGGCTAGTGTATCTTCCACATCGGGGTTGACTGGAGCATCTAAGTATAATTACTTAAGATATTCATGTGGTTCATTGTAGGCGGCAGGCACATAATGGTTACGCCCCCCACAAGGTGGACTGAAGACCTGGTATAAGTTGCGGGAATCAGCTGGTTGCGGGAGACACAGGACCGGTCGATGAGGCAATGATTAAGGAGGTCATGACCAGCAGTCAACGTCTTTCGGTTGAATTTTGCTAGCCAACTCTTACTACACGATTACACATTCGTTTGGGGGCCTCGTGTTTGCAGCTACTACACTGCCACAAGGATCTCTTGGAACTCGAATGACGTTGGAAGGGTGGCTTTGTTGTTGCATTTAGTGCAAAAATAATCGTTTTGTGAAATTTATTAAAAAACAAAAGGGCGGCATTCTTTCCGATTTTGGCCTCGCGCCTTAAGATCCTTGTGTAGCTATACTGAGGTCTTCCTATAAAACAGCAATGTCACGCCGAGACGTGGTCACTCAATGCAAGGCAGATGGGGAAACCAATAAAAATCACAAGATTACAAATGTCGACTTTTTATGATACATTAAACATAAACATAACAATATATCTAGATTAAGGTACAAGGGAAGCAACTGTGAACAATAGACATGTGACTCATTATTTACCTCGTGATCATAATTAACTAAAACTATTGAGACAGAGGACACCTCGTTGCATTTTAAGAACGTCAGAAGTAGATATTCTGCTAATAAATAGGTACCTAAACAGCCATAATAGTACAGGGCATAAAATTTTCTACAAACCTAAAGGCGTATACAAAGATTGCGAGGCATGCGCAGCGCACGGCGCTTATCGCATGATTCGCTCATATTCGTGGTGCGGCATGTGGAAGCACGTGCCTCACCACAAATATTGAACGTCCACACATTGCGAATCATGCGATGAACGCCGTGCGCTGCACATGCCTCGCACTGACAGACATTGCGATCCGATCAGCCTTTATAGACGCGATGGGTATCTTCAATATAAATGCAGTAAGAGCTTAAAATAAATATTTTATACAACCATAATTTGACGAAACTAGGTACTGGAATGCCGATAACCATCACGCCTCTAAATTCAAATAATACATAAAAAGGCTATGTAAAAATAAATAAGTATAGGTATAGGTGGAAAGCTGTGGCCTTTGCCCAGCAGTGGAATAATACAAGTTGAAAAAAAAAAGGCTATAGGTATAGAGAAGTTAATTCTATAAATTCAATATCTATTATAAAGTATGGTGTAGGTAGAACTACTCGACTTCGTAATATTACTTTACCACTTTTAGCAAAAAAACTCCCCAGTTCAATGAAACTTCACCAACGCTTTGTTTTCCTTAGAAAGCGGACAACGGTCACACAACAACGGTTGTCCAAATATGGAACACTAGCAGCGCCCCGCGATTTCACCCGCATAAATGTCGATCCCGTTTGATAGACACGTGGCGCCATCTATTGTCATAATAACGTTATTTTTGTTTTCCTCGGGAACAGCACTTTTTTTTCGGAATGAAAGGTACCTTAGGTCCGTTTCTGTACACCTGACAACGTATAATATGCAAAATTTCAGGATGATCGGGTCAGTGGTTTAGGCGTGAAAAGGTAACAAACAAACTTACTTTCGCATTTATAATACTATGTAGTTAGGATAAGGATTTTTGACACCTTATTGTCAAATACTGGTGAAAATTACAGATTTTCATGACGGCCGTTATAATATGAGGGAACCGCTGTCTTAGGAAACCCTAGGTTCATGGCCCAGTTGTCTAGACGTGACGAGTGACGACACGTCACAATGAGAAACTGTCACCTAACTTACTACTTGATCTGAACGACGATTCACGGGACATCGTTATCGCGGTCACGCTAATTCGGTACGGGTTTAAGCACGCTCAAATCGATTACATTCCCAACTCGGAACGCACCCCAAGTGACATTAACTGTTGGTGGTGGGAACCAGCAATGCACAACACAGCAATGCACGGCACGAGAACGCACGACATTGGAATGAACGTGTTTTGAATTCCAATGACGTACATTGTCATGTCGCGCATTCTCGGCCCGGACCAAGAGTGTCCGGCTTGATAATGTACAGCACGGGAATTGGAATCAAAACAAACAGTGACGTCACAATAAAAAAGTAAAAAGCCATGTGAAACTAGGGATGAGATTTTGATTGATTAAGGATTGATTTTGATTGATTTTGTTTCATTTGACGTGTGGTTGACGTTCAATCAATTATTGAAGTAAATCTGTGAACTATTCGTTAAGAGGAAATACGGGCGGAACGACTTTTGAAAATTAGGTATTTGAAGAAACTATCGCTGTCGCTCTGCGAGCCCCCGCCCTCTAATGCGTGCGATAAGGACAACTGCAGATCCGACTGAATAGCCTAAGTAAAAAGTCACATTTTCGAGGTTTGGCTCTCGCCTATTTTCTTCACCAATATTGAACCAATTTAAAAGATATTTCATAAACTGGATAAGAAGGATATGTACTGTGCCGCTACATTATGGTTAACACCCCGACTCAGAGTACCCCGACTCGGATAGGTTAGGTTAGAAGGCTAAGGCGGGAGCGAAGCGTAGCGGAGCTCCCGCCTTAGCCTTCGTGGTTATTTTTTTTTAAACCACCCAGAAGTAGGAGCCCCGCGAAGCGGGGCTCCGTCGACCTATCTTACACTCTGAGTGCTTACCAAAATTTTATTAAACATGAGCAGCTGATTGCAGCTTATATAATTAATATGCTGTACAAAACTCTTTTTATAAAGACTTCTCTGCTTAAAAACTTATCAATCGCGCAATCAATCGTTTTTCGGAACAGCACTATCTAGCTCAATTACCTAGTATCCAAGTCCCAAAATTTCGAGTCACCTGATTGGCCAACCAATCGGCCAATCACGCGATGTCGCCAATTCATGTGTTGTACACTCTCGGGTCGGACCATCAAGGTACACCCCAGGAATTGGAGACATCGCGATGTCGCCAATTCTTGTGTTGTACATTCCTGTGTTGTACAATCCAGTGTCGTGCATTGCTGGTACGTGCATTACAGTGACGTGCATTATAGGGACTCACGAGGTCGACCATACAATACAATAGGTACTTATATCATTTATTTTATCAAACCACGCCAGTGTCAAACTGTCAAAATATTTAGATACTCTTCAAAACATCGCGAGATATGGAAGGCAGTATGGAAGTCTTGTTAAAACTTTTTTTGTAATTAGTTAAGTATATATATTTAGGTTAATTAGTCACGTGTAGGTCAATAATATTTAACATGGAAGTTAATAGATACTGTTCGCTGCATTGGAATCTTTGCTGTGTAAGTAAATGTCGCAGGAGAAATAAGTATGCAGAATAATTTCACGATATCACGAAAGATGTCGATTACTCCATTTTCGTTCTCAGATAAGTTTGACAGAGTAGCACTATAAATAATTAACTATTTCTGAGCAGATACCTGAATGATCAAAAAGTTAACAACACAGGTATGTTGGTGTATGTAAGTAATCAAATAAAAAAGGTAATCTTCCTTAATTTCGTGTTTTGCCCGGTGATGTCACCAAATAGTTGATAGATAGCCTCATCAACTTCAACGTACGACTTACGTACTTACTTACGGATTTGATAAAATGTCAATAATTTATTAGATACAGTTAGCAAATTTATTAAACTATCGTTCTTGTCAGTCTACAAACAACACGGTCAATATTTATCATCGCAATTCATACAACACTTATACAGCTCAAATTAACCACTAACAAAATATAGGCTTCAACCATATTATAATAATGTTATATCCATCTAATCCATCCTACATAATATTATTTAATGTAATAAAATATAGTTTTACAAATGATCTTTATTTTTTATGACATTGTGATGATTGCTATCGAATACTATAATGGAATCACTGGTTTTGTTTTATTAGAATTGTAACAAAATTGTCGTGTGAAAAACCGTATTGTATTACCCAGTAACTGGGTTGTGGAGGTCAGATAGGCAGTCGCTCCATGTAAAATACTGGTATTCAGCTGCATCCGGTTAGACTGGAAGCCGACCTTAACATAGTTGGGAAAAGGCTAGGCAGATGATGATTCAGTCTAATTACAAAGGGCCCTGCTGAAAAGACAAAACTTTCATGCTGAATTTCTCCTGTTCTATCAAAAATTCCTCGAATTTAATACATGAATTGAGAGGTACATTAGGAGTAGATGCTATCAACATATTTTTTTATGTATTACGAGAGCAATACAGCTGAGGGCCCCGCTGGATAGATGAGGTGATTTATCGTGATTTCTATCAAAACGATCGAGGTACATTGAACAAACAAAGCATTGCCACTAGTTTTATGAGCCTAGCTCGCGGGGCCCCGCTGGATAGAAACACATGAATTAGGGTGCCCTTGTCGAAGTGTCCATTAGTGTCCAGTAAAATAAAGTTCATCGCAATATCAGCAGTGTTGGTGTAACTAGTAGTTTCACTTTGATATTGGTCTGTTCGACAGCGCAATGTAATGAGGATAAATTGTAGAAATGAAAGCGATTGGGCCTGGTTGGTGGTAATAGGACTCTATTACATAGGACTTAAACGTAAATGGCAAAATGTGGGTGACCTATAGGTACACTTCTGCCTTACCTTTTGGGGAATACCGGCGAGATGTTATGTTATGATTTTATTAAAGCGTGAGAATCGCTTTTTATGAGCGATCGAGTTTGTTAATTCGGCTGGTGTAAGGTACTGGCACCGACTACTTCCCCAGTGTGGCAGATGTACTGTGTAAAATGGCACTCAGTTTACTGCAAACTGATACCTACATGAGTGACACAGTCATATAGATAAGTTTTTTGAAAGTTTAAACCTTGTCAACATATCTAAAGATGAAGAAAGATAGGACAACAGAAATTAAATAAAAGTAACATCGACAAGTCAGTTACAATTCTAATCGGTAATATGTATCTACATTAGTGATAGTGACAGGATAGATTGTAAAGTATTTACTAAGACGTTATCATACAAGAATATATCACTTAGCTACGAACATGATTTAACATTTACACAAACAAAACGATCGGATACATTCTTCAAATTATTACAAAAAGTATTAATATTATCATAAGAAGGCCTACCAGGATGCCTATTGCCAGCCATTGACGTCGATCTGAAACAATGCATAAAAGAAATAAATTATAAATTACGCCTAGAATATTATAAGAACAAAGAAGTATAACGCTATAACCTTCGCAAACCGCGATGACGTGGTAACGAGATTTTATTACATCGCGGCATCGTTAGAATATTTAAAAATGTGGAAACATACCTACCTGATACAAAGTTAGGTCTATAGAATTAACAAATTAACATTGCAAAGATACCTAGCAACAAGGAGCAGTGGTGGCCCCGTGGCAACGGCCCCAACTTACGAGTCGTCGGGTCGTGGGCTCGAACCCAGGTAGGCGCTTTACTTTATGTAAATAATTTCATCACCACTGCTCTGAAAACGGTTAAGGAAAACATCGTGAGGAAACCGGCATATCCCAGAACCAAAAATTCGAAGATATGTGACATCTTACAACTAGCCTGGGCGCCGCATGGAAGATTATAGCCTACTCCCTCTTTAAGAAAAGAGGCCTGCGGCCCCAGCAGTGGGAACATTATATGCTGATTATAAACCTAGCAAAGTAAAGGCAGCGGCACACTTACACATTAAGGCTCCTACAAACAGGCGCGACACAAAACGCGACACAAAGGCACCACAAAACGCGCAACGAGCGGTGCCTTTGTGTCGCGCGACATAATATCGCGTGTCGCGCCTGTTTGTAGGAGCCCTTAATAATTTGTACAGAATAATGTAGTAACACTCACCGTTATTCATATGGAGCACCTTAGCCACTTTCTTTAACGTGGAGTCTAGCTTAGAATCGGCATTCTCGAGTTCTGTATTCAGGTCATCTAACATCCTGGAAGAAAGAAATACCACGTCGTTTATTTTATGTTGCTACCAACCCGCACTGGGCCCGTGTGGTAGATTACAGCTCACTCCCGCTCGCAGAGAGGAGGCCTGTGTCCCAGTAGAGGAAATATTATAGGCTGATTATGTAGTATAGTCGACCTCTTTAATTCTTTACCACCCTAAGGTTGAACAATATGTTACTTACACGGCGTATAATGTTAAGGTCTGTGTCAGTTAGATAGTTTCAAGTAAAGTTTTAAGATTTTCTTCTGATAATAGTAAAGGGCTGGCGAATATTATTATTCTGCACGCATTATAAATGTAAAACATGTTTATTATGTAACGTAACGATAGATTTCCAACCTATACGTACCTTCAATTAATGGACCACAAAAAGTACCACATTCACGGTCAGTTGGCATGATCAGTAAGCGCGGTGTCCTGCTAAAAAATGATCGTGAGTGTCATTCATGTCAGTCATCCATCATTGATTACAATGACATAAGAGTCACTTTGCAAAGACTTTACTATTTAGAGTGATACCGTAGTCACGTTATACCTGATCACGGCAATTGACCGTGAATGTGGTACCTAAAACGAATAAAGAGGTACTTACACGGCCTGCTCGTCCAGTTCGATTCCGATTTGTTTGGAAACCGTCTTTAGTGAGCCGACCGAGTGGCTGATCACCTGCAGCTGGTCGTTCTGGCTGGTCAACATCTTCTCTTGCATGGACATGATGTCGCTGTCGTAGCCGAATCCATCGAATCTATTAGGGCTGTCGGTCTGGTTGGCAAGTTTCGAGTACTTTGTGTATTTCGGCGTGGCAGTCCAAACGTTGCTCAGATGCATGGGGCTCTCTTCGCCGAGAAGAGGCTCCCGCGCCGTCCCATCGTTGTCGCGGTTCCTGTTGAGGCTCATTTTACTCTTCATCACCTAAAACAGAAACATTTATAAGATTCCAACATAATATTAAAAAAAAAACAAAATGTTATGCAACGTGTCGAGAACTGGCTCAGCAAGATAATGGCGGCACGTGTAGGAAGGAGAATGATTTTACAAAATTTGAAGTACCCAAATGAAATAATCACACACAGAGAGGAGGCCTGTGGCCCAACAGTGCGAACGTTATAGGCTGAGTATGCATAA
This sequence comes from Luperina testacea, assembly GCA_927399505.1. Classification (NCBI taxonomy): domain Eukaryota; kingdom Metazoa; phylum Arthropoda; class Insecta; order Lepidoptera; family Noctuidae; genus Luperina; species Luperina testacea. The sequence goes on from OV656755.1 coordinate 8,151,641, forward strand.
AATAATTATAAATAAAGATTATAAATTAATTATAAATTATCATTTAAATCTATCTCACCTTCACTTCTTGCTTCGTGGCTTCAATGAAACTTCGACGTTCCGATATTTCTTTATTGTCAATTTTAAATTTCGAAGAATTCTTCTCCACGATACGTGAAAAGGTGTTCAGGAAATTATACAATTAACCTAAAGATCTGTCTGTTACTCTTTGACAATGACTAATAAAACGATTTAACGTAAGGTACATGACGGCATGGCCGCGGGGGTTTAGTTTGTCACATTAACATCACAATTAAAACGAAGCTCCACGTCTTGTGCATTTGCCGATGACAAGGTGCGTGAGCCTTAAGGGGCTAACAGGACCTAAACACAAAAAAAGCAGGTTTTAGAAACAATAAAAGTATATGATATACTACAGTACCTAAACAAAATCAGAAAAATATATGATATTCTTCAGGATATATGCTAGATAGATAATGTGTTGAAAACATAATACAAGTAATTTGATACGATAGAAAAAAATCATGAAGATACCTCTTAAAACTTTCTTTTTACAATAAAAACCATACTAATATACATACAATCATTTGGTTTTTTTTTGTCAGATTATTCTACAAGCAACATACTAAAAATCTAGTGTTTTAATTTTTTTGCCCAAGCAATAGATTTTTTGTAATTAAACAATTGCTTCATATTTTGCAATTAATTACCAGCATTGTCATCGCGCTTCTCTTTCTTTTCTATGCAGTCCGACAGTGACCGCGGTTTAGGTCACGCAAGCCCCTTAAGGGGGAAGCGCTAAGGTAGCCCGCAAAATTCAAATTTTCTTACGTTTTTTGCAATTTGCTGGTCAGTATTAAGTTGTACGTCGATCAAAATATGATTCGCGGCCGTAACAAATATGTATTTACAGAATTATAATCATTAAAGTGATCAACACAACTCTCTAAGACCACGTAAGTCCAAAGAATGATGATTTCATGAAACAGTTATTCTTTGGACTTACGTAGTCTTAGAGAGTTGTGTTGATGACTTTAATGATTATAATTCTGTAAATACATATTTGTTACGGCCGCGAATCATATATTAATCAACGTACAACTTAATACTGACCAGCAAATTGCAAAAAACCTAAAAATAATTAATTTCGCGGGCTACCCTGGCGCTTTCGCCTTAAAACAACATCTAAAATCTATGTAATATTGAAAAGGATATTAATAGTATCTTCTAAATCCTCCAAGTCCCATTCGATGCTACGGAGTGCGTTCCTCAGCTCCGTAGAAGTCCATTCCACTTCAGGACTGTTGGGTACAGAGGGCGCCTTGGAGATCTCCTGCCACCTTAGGTACAGTCCGCGGGTCTTGTTCAATGCTTTGAACACCTCACTGCGCGATAAAATACACAAAAAAATTAAAAAGTATTTAAAAAGCCTCAAAAAAGAAATCGTCCCATCATTTTTGTCGCTAGCACGCAAGCATCTTTAGCGTTAAAATTACCTAGGTCTGATAACTCACCTCATACATTTTGGGAGCATGACAAAGCCGCACACGGCAGAATCCTAGATGAAGGTAGACCCAATGATTCTGTGCGTACTACATTCGTGACTTAAATACTAATCTATATCTTATATAAAATCAATTGTTGTCTATTGCTATTGTCTCACAAAAACTCGAAAATGGCTCGACCAATTGTGATGAAACTTTGGTAAGTTGTTGTGCGCGCCGGAGAAGGTTCCTAACAAAAAAAAACCGGTCAAGTGCGATTCCGACTCGGGCACCGAGGGCTCCGTACAAATTTGTAGGTATGTAAATAGTTTATCACGGGAATTGTGTACCTATAGTACCCTATAGGTTTTGATTCCCTTGCGAGTGTCAAAATATGCGACATAAACGGAACATAAACGCCCGTATCCTTTGATTGCGTTGACTTAGAAGTTTGATTTTTTACTGCTTCAAGTGATTGCAGGCTGCAGCCCTGAGTATCTATTTGATATTAATTTCAACTTGATAACACCACGCGTTCCCAAGACAAAGGACCTTGACAGACGGACAACGAAGTGATCTTATAAGAGTTCCGTTTCTCGTTTTGAGGTATGGAACCCTAAAAATTAAGGCTTTGCAACGCATTTAGGGCATTAGGTAGTGTATACTAATAATAAAGCTGAAGAGTTTGTTTGTTTGTTTGAACGCGCTAATCTCTGGAACTTTTAACATCACGCGCTTAGGGAGTCGACCAAAAACAAAAAAGTCCGATAAACGATGAGCGAAAAAGAAGTAATAGCGTGTGCAGGCGATGCAATGCGACGACCAAGTCGACGACGAAATCGCGGGCAGAAGCTAGTAAATAATAAAGACGTATACAAAGCCCCATTAAAATAGATGGACAAATTTTAACACAGCGCTCTACTGAGCGCTGTGTTAAAATTTTATATATTAGTGATATTTCAATGAACTCACACAAAGGCTTCGGATTGAGCTGCTTCCAATTTTTTCATTTAGAATTTTTTTTTTTTAATACACATTGACAATAATGAATTTTATATAAACATTTGCTATTATTGCATTTGATTTTAGTATGTATTACTTCCATACTAAAATCCACTTTTCAAAAGAACCTGAAACTCATCCCTAATTTCGATATATATCAAATATATATTTTGAATAGAATCGATAAGCGACATTCTGTACTGCTACTTTCCCCAAATCAGATGCGAGGAAGTCATAATTATAATGACTGGCAGCCAGGCAGCCCACGCCATTGTCACAATATCAAGACAGTAGATCGAGAATAGTGCTGTACCATAATATAATTTGTTTTTTTTTTCTCCTAATGTCTGCTTTTACATTGATAAACTCTGTAAATGCCGTGTAATAATGACTACTATAGCGGGAAATAGTGCGAGGTTAAATAAAATTTCAATGTCATGAGTAGTGGTATTCGAAAATTACAGACAAAAATGTTATAATAATGTTGTTTATCGATAAAATTTTGGAATCCCTATTCTTGTTGTAGGTATTTGCGGTGAAAATGTGGCTTGGCGTGAAGGGCGTGCGAGTGCGTTTATGCACTGGCGTTCAAAAGGTTATAACCTCATCCCACAAGTACCTACCTATTGATTGGTCCACATTCGCTTTGTAGTGATAGGCTAACCCAAACACAAATAGATATTTCTGTACAAAGCCTATCTAGGTCAAATTTACCTAGATATTGCAGCACTATTTAGGTCAATCAAGCACATTTGAAACGGCCTGCACGAGAGATAGCTTCTTAAAACAACTGTATTTAACAACTAGCTGTGCCCGCGGTTTCGCTCACGTGCTATTTATATCTGTAATTTATGTATATGGTGTACATAATAACGAGTATTCTATTCTATTATCACGTGAACTTGAATTTATAGTATGTTGACAGTACAGTCAACAATAAAGTTAGGTATACAAGCAAAAATATTTATTGTTCTACTACGTAACATCATGCCTGCTCACCCCGATGGGTTTGATTGGGCAGAGGTGTACAGTACACGCCAAATGTATATTTTCTAGTGTAACTACACCACTATACCAAATTTTTATTGTGAGCATAATATCTTTTAAAAGAGTGTATATGAAAAGTCAGCACATTTGCAACACAGTCAGGTAAAAAGGTTGATTCAAGCTCAAAGTAAATATATCTAAAAGAGATGGAAATAAAATAGCCATTGCATATTTTGTGCACAACTCAATTTACAATTAGTTTGTTCTAAAGCTTGACTTGTCACCATGACCAATTTTTTTAGGAAGTCTGGATTTATCTAGACTTAGCTCCTACAGTAATAGACTGATCAATCAGAATAGGATTCCTGGTTCCCTATGTGTTAAGGTAAAATTAGTTTTTTAAGGAAATTTCTCGTCGAATGGCTGACTTGTTCTTTGGCTTAAGAATTAGCATTATCATTAAACATGACAATGCTGCCAGTATTCTGGGCATGTTTCTGGATAACAGTGATGCAGATAAGTAGTTGAGTACTTCAACATCTAAGTGGGGACACTTAGACGTTGAAGTACTCGACTATTGTTTTTGTATTTATTTGTATCTAGTTAGTCATTTAATTCAGTATCTAGTGTAAATAGTTAGGTTAAGTAAAATTTAAAGAGGAAATTATAGATATACCTAACATTGCCATGTTTCCTCTAGAGCTCACTTATTACTGAGCAATACTTATTAGTTACTAATAATATAACCTTGCAGAACCCCTTCTGCCAAATTATATTATTAGTAACCACACCACACCAGTGGGACCTGAACCCATCGCTCCTCTCCCTTTCTGTTAGTTACATACTCGGTAAGAAAACGCACACCAGCAGCCACCCAGGGACCAACATCACAAACTATGGCTGGACGAAGGTGAGTGTAGGCAGGCTAAGGAAACACTCCCTACAATTGATAGCAGCCTCACAAAACAAATTCTCCGACTACCTAAACAACAACAGCGTGCAGTTTCAGCAGCTTTAACTGACCGCAGGTCATTTAATGAACACGTCTTTGTCATAGGAGGCACAGACAGTCCTCTGTGAAGGGCATGCATCGAGGATGACTAGACAGCAACTCATGTGCTTCTAAACTGCCAGGTAGTTGCTAATACAGGGCAAAGTACTTCAGTAACCCAGGTACATTCTCTGTGAGATTGTCGGTCACATCATGTTGCTGGCCTTCCATGACCAGAGGGGTGGTAGATCAAATAATCCATTTCCCACCTGTACACAAAATATGCGCATTGACATGGAGTTGTGGAAATGTGGACACCAGCCCATATTACCTATTCCTTATAATATACTAATCAATTGACAGACCATTGACTTAACCTTCCTGGAATACTTACAGTTTTAATCAAATATAAATGTTAGACTTTTATGTTTGGTTGTTGTTCCTCTGATCAACCAATGTTAATAGTCAATTTATTACATTGAGACTTGAGAACAACAAATCAAACAGGGTTTAAGTAAAATATAATTGGATAAAATTAACTCGGCTAAGTAATTTTTCAGAGAAGACAGCACCATTAGTTATGGATGGAAAGCAACAAGTATGTTAATATGTATGTAATAAATAAATTTAACAAAAAATCAATGTGTCTGAGGATTTATTATTCATTCATGATTCTTTATTTCTGTTTCCTAACCATATGGAGCATAAAAGACTGAGCCATGTTCTGTATACAAGTGCACAACTGCCACATCTGATGAGCTCAAGAATGCTGCTGATGCCATACTATATCACAGTTCATGTGGCTACCTACTATAGTTGTACTTATTGATATGAAGTACTTGCATACTATACACTGTTTCTTGTAGGGTAACTAATTAATTTTCTATAGTTACAATGCAAATATAATGATTAACAAATGGCTTGCGAACTAAAGATAGAGATAATTTATTTGTCAAACATGCGTTTAAATAAACTGACTAATCAGTCATGCAAGGTGTTGAATTAATAGATGTTGTGAGCGTCCATGTTTTGCCAATACTGACGTAAAAATTTTGTAGATATAAAAAATTACATTTAATTGCATTTTACATATAGTCATTCTAAATTTCATTACAAAATACAAAAAAAATAAATAATAACAATTAAAAACATTTTTGTTGTGTATATTACAGAAAATTGTTTTACTTATGTTAATTTATTATGATGCTGATTACTTATTAGAAGCACCCTAAGACAACCCACTGACCGTAAAATTATTAAAGCAGTTGTTGCAGCTATTCAAGTAATATGAAAAATTTAATAATGTTTAAAAGCAAGTCTGATATTTATAAAGGTGAATCTCTGATTATTATTTGTACAAATAGTATAATTTTCAAATTCCTGGTTCAAATTATTAAGGCAAAGTACAAAAACATAAAATTACAGATTCTAGTAAAGATTTGTTGAAAAACCCCAAATTTTATTTGGCCATGGGGCATTGTTGTATGAAAAGACCGTCATCTTGTATTTAGCTTAGAACACAGTGACCTATTAAGAAAATTTTATCAAAGTGACCAACAGAAGTGGTATATTCGCCAGGCTCTGAAAACAATTCATTATTATACTATATCAGGTACTTACTCTTTGACGACGTAAAATGGATCTTCTAAAGTCATGTCAAATAAGAATAACAACGTTCAAGCACAAGCTGATTCATGTGACGGGCAAACTAGGCACGAACAACTTGCAAATAAAATTCACGCAAACAGATAAACACACAGGTGTATCCAGACGATCCTTCGCCTATCCCACAAAATATCGACAACATGATACGTACCTACACTGTATATAAGTCGCTCGATGAGAACAGTATTCTCCGTCCCTTGCTAACTTATGTAAAATAGGGAGAGCCCGAGCTGCGTAACAAGTCAATGTTGCAATGCGCAATCGCACCACGGTTGCCGCGAGCAGTGGAGACGGCTAGATGCGACATCACCCCCTCACTCCCTCAATATTATCACAGTACGTACGCACTTTCCTCCTCTTTTTCCACCCAAATCTCTCCCTGAAACCCCAACCCTCAATAACTCCCTCTTATTTATTTACGTCAAATGTCTAATGTCATTCTTGACATTGACAACATGCTAAATGTATTTACAAGGCTAGCTAAGAAAAAAATGGTTCTGTTCAATTCTGTTGAGTGTGTTGAGGGACTTGAGCCATTATTGGTTTTATTTTGAAAAAAGAAAAATGACACCAAATCGACTGCATCATCAATCATTAATTGTATTCACAAGCGTTCGATTCCCTTAAAGAATATTTAGATACCCTGACTGGAAGACTGATGACGATGACTTCATAGAAAAAAAGTGCCTCTGTTTGACACTAGCGCGCCAGTATTTGATCCATGAACCTAGTTTTCGCCCCAAATATTTATTCTGAGTACTGTAAATGTGAAAGTGTATGGATGTATTTCAATCATGCACAATCGACTTGGCGTTATCAAAGACAGATAGGTCCGTACAGAGTTGTAAAATAAATAAAATTCATTAACTTACCTCCTCAATTTCACCCATAGCTTAGTTTTTGAAGTGAAAACTTCTTTAGCGGCGCTGTGTACTTTTTTGGAATGGGTAAAAACTTCTAAACTCGCGTCAGGTCACGTGACCCTGATCGAAAATTCGTAAGACGTAAAACGTAAGACGCGCGTTGTTGAGGACAGCGCCATCTATGCACATCGGGAAGAACTACGAGGGCCTCGCGTACTAACTACGTAGTTCATCCAACAACGACGAGATGGCGCTGAACCACGGATATATAACTGACGACGAGCTCCATGCGAGCGGCTTGCTTCTCTTACCACTGCCGCGACCAACACCACGAACTGAAGTCTATCCTGTGTGCTTATTTGTAAATCTGAATAAATTCCTTTCACGAGAAGAATAAACCAGTCACTTTGGTCATCATACCTGATTTGCAAAAAACCCTATAAAATAAGGAACACACCTTAACACGCGTGTTTTGTTTATAAGACGATTCACAAAATACACTCGTAATTGTTCAAGTTTTCACTTCTGTCGGCACTACCGGAGTGCCAGTTTTTTTTTTATTGTTGTATTCAGATACCAACTAAAGATTTGTTCCCGAGCAAATTATGCAAGGAATGCTTTAAAAAAATATCCACTAATATAGTTATCTGACCATTGAAAAATTAGCACTAGTAATTATTTATTTTAGATACCATGGCAGCGGTGGCACATCATCATAGCATAGCGCAGACGCCGTACAAGAATCTGGGTGACAGAAACGTAGTTTTAAAAGATATTTATGTTCAAAAGAGATAATTTATTCTTAACCGGTTGAATGCCGTGAGTACCTACCTACAGAAACAATTAAAAGCCATTGTGTCTCGCGTCCACGTTCACGGCACCACGGTAGGTATACGAAGGGTTAATGTTGCTAAACCACATAATTTTAGTTTTTGTTACTTTTATTTTTAGGTTTTTGTTAGTTATTCTTCAAATTGATTTGATGGAATCATCATCTATATCTTTTTCGTTATGATCACAGCTTAGTCACGGTAATAATTATCATACAGTATTTCGACTTCATACAAACGCGCCTCGACCTCGGAATGCGCTTGGCATGCAGACAGTCGCGACTGCCGCAGTGACGAACGGACGGTGTGTTGTTTTTTTTAACAATAACCGCGCGATTTTTTCACTAAAAATAAGTTCAAGTACATATTTAATATGACGAGTAGGCTATATTGTGTTGTTTTTGGTTGCATGAATTCGTCAATAACGCATCCAGAGATAACTTTTTTAGATTACCTGGAAACTCTGAAAGGTAAGACTATAAAATAATTTTACTACTAGTAGGTAGGGTACATAATGTGTCTTTTTAATGGATAGGTAAGTATTTCCTTTTATCTCCCGAAAAAAAATATGTGGATTAATAAATAAAGTGAATAGGAAAGGAAAGTGATAGACACGAGTGAAATAGGTATAGGCGGTTCATGAATCATTATAGGTACGCTTGTGTTAAAACCTCGGGGCATGTGTGTTTTGTTTTGTTAATTTGTATAATTGAAAGTAAAGACGTGGTTTTTATTATTAATAACAGTTGTTTATTGTACTGTGTGTATGAATAATACTAGAAAAAAATCACAAAGCATCTTATTTGTTTATATAAAAAAAGTATATTTATTTATTTATTTTATTATTTATGTACACACAGTAAAATACAATAACAAAACTAAATGGAAACACAAAGTAGGCAAATGTAATTTAAATGCTGGAGGCGGGTAGCCCTATCGCATGTTTACGTACCGCGCGGCTGTAGGCATTTATTTCAAGGTTACGGCCGAGTTACAATACTGTATTATCTTTATACTGTGGCTTAGTGCTGTCATCAACAAATAGTGTCATGGGCATAGGTCATGGGCATTTCCGTTCTTTTAAATTAGTATTAAGTTCTGAAGTAATAATAAAATACTTATCATTGTTACTGCGTTTTTTTTTTGTAAGTATCTAATACATAGGTATCTATTCCTTAAATAATACTTTGATATTTGTCGAATGTTGCATGTCAGATCGAGTTGTGGATTATAAGAACCACCGAGTGGAGTGGGTCCCAATCTCCCTGTGGAATAACAACGTCCCACGTAGAACGTCTCACATTGAACTATAGCAAACGCAACATCGCGGCAGACCATGGCGAAGGACGAAGATGGCGGAACAAGCTGCATTGACACCGCTCGCTTGCGCATTAGCAGAAAATAGAAGAGTGTGGATTAAGTGCCTTTACCCTGCCATGGTAATACTGCCATGGAATTATTAAGTAAGTACTTACTTACTACTTACTTAGTAGGTACATGTACCTACATGATTCTGAACCGCCCTGGGTTGAGATTATTCTTTGGTTATTAATAAAATTAGCTCTGCCATACATTTTTGACCGCGTAGATACTTTTTCATAAAACAGCTGTTTTTTAGGCATAGAGGAAATTTAATAGGGTTCCGTATCTCAAAAGGAAAAACGGGACCCTTATAAGATCGCTTTTTGTCCGTCTGTCTATCAAGACCTTTTTCTGAGTAACGCGTTATCAGGTTGAAATTAATATCCAAAGGGGGGTAAAATAAAATAAAAATATCAGAGCGCTAGCCGCGCCGTCTCCATCTTCCAGAGCAACTTAAGGCTCCTACAAACAGGCGCGACACGCGATATAATCGCGTGGGACACAAATGCACCGCCCATTGCGCGACTTGCGGTACCTTTGTGTCGCGCGCTATTTTATCGCGTGTCGCGCCTGTTTGTAGGAGCCTTTAATAAACTTGTTTACGTTCGATCTTTACATTATGAGGGCGCCGACAAACGCCGACCGCGCAGTGGCGCCCTCATCGTTTGTTTGGGTATTTCTTTTATTTTATAATGAAAATGCAGAAAATAAGCACGTTAAGTTGTGCTCCACAAGATTATACTAAACGGTAGTTTTATATTGTTTTGTTTTATTATAATCACTAAAACGGAAAATAGTGGCCACTAACAAATAAAATGTGTTCTGTGGAAACTGATAAAAGTGTAAATAATATCACCGTGAGCGCTGTCAAAAATGACAGTGGTGTGTGTGTGTTTTGTTTTGAGTTGCATTATCTTTAAATTAAACTTACGTGGCATTTTCGAAATTGTGCTTCTGGCTGACAGTTGCCACCTAACCAAATAAGAAGAACTGAAGAAGAAATGTGGTGTTTATACAAGGAAATACTGTAATAATATCGTTTTCACATTGAGTAAGCACTGTGAGCGCGTTCACGAGCGTTCCGATTTGTTGACAGCTCTCAGCTATCATAATCGTGATAATCTAAAGGAGATGTCCGCTTTTTGTATGGACGTTGGTTTTTTATTCCAAGAAAAATCTAACCAGCATCAAACTCGGTTCTAATAAATACGACAAAAATATGGAACTCAGAACTACTGAAATAATATTTTTAAACCCCTCCATTTAAGCGAAAAATCATAAAATAATAATTGATGTTATTTGTAGTTGGCAACCCTAATAAATACTCCGTCACTCTGTGACAATGTCATATTTGACCGATGATTTTTCAGCTGTCACTGGCGTTAGAGATGTGCCAACTCAGGATAAGACACGCCTTAAGGTTACTCGGATTGAAATTCATGTGACTCGAGTTACGGAACTCTGGTAAATGGATGAAATTGAACGAATTATTGTTTTTTCACCTCTGTTTCGCGACGATTTTTTTTTATAGATTCGCAAGGAAACGTATATTGAGACTATTTTAATTATTTAAAATACAATTTTAGTAGAATTTAAATATAAAATAAGGTTCAAATACATGCCAAACCAGAGACGTCAATCACGTACTCGCTTCTTCATTTACCGTGGCAATCTAATTCAACTCGATCGCAGCATCTCAATCTGAGCGCAACTCAAATAATCGAGTTAGCCATACATAGCTGGCGTCACCAGCTCAAAGTGTTATCGATTCTTGCCGAAAAAGATCCTTAGAAGATTAGATGTAAATATGTATAGTCCATTTTATGAAAATCAAGAAAGATACCTTAATAAACGATTTCTCATCAGTAAAATCAGGGGGCTTACTCTCCAAACTAATTTTAATTCCAATGAGATTCCAATATGATTCCAATGTTAATTTTACAGTCACGTGACTCGGTACTTTTGAAAACAATGTTACCCCACGCCAAGCCCGAACCCAATTCCACTTAGTTCTCCAAAATGGACACCCAATCTAAAAATCATTTGGCGCTAGCATCGAACTCAAGAGTACGAAACGTCACAATTCCAATGTCGATCTATCGGAATTAAATTGAAGAGTAAGCACCCAGGGATTTTTTTAGTTCAGGGAATTCGTTAATAACAAATTACCATATAAAGAGTATTCGGTATAAAACAAGACATTTATTTTCTTAATGATTTTACATTAAAAAGTTTAGAAAATAAATAATAATAATATATCTTATAGTCTCAATAGAAAACACAAATGTTGATTTTCTATGCTAAAAATTGATTTAAAAAATCGATTGTTTTCGCCCGATAAAACGATTAATTGAGGTCAGATCGCCATCCCTACCGGCTCCATGCGTCATTCGTCCGACGTCATGCTCCTACATCAAAAATTGATTGACGTTGACGCTCACTGCCAGTAATGACAGTTCTCCTGTGTCAATTTTGACAAGTTTACTTTTTTTTTAGGTGTGTTCATTTTATTATTCTAGATAATTAGAAAGGTTTGTTCGTTTTAGATGTAAATTCTCACGAAAACATAAAACGATTTTTCTCAAAATTGGAGGTCTTTAAAAATGTATGATATAACTAGAACGACTAGTTTTAGGGATGTCTATCCAAATATATTTAACTTACTCTGGTTGGAATTATTAAATAATAAAAAACCATTTCTGGACATGTCCTTTGAACACAAATTATTGCTATGAGCGCTGTGAGCGATAATGTCTTAATTCGGAATGCGGCCTAAGGCATGGTCGGCGTTATCGCAAGATGGAGCATGTCATGACGTCATCAATTAGGGATGGCGATCTAGCTTAGTGTAACAATTTTTTAATCGATTCGAATTGAAATCTATGGAATCGATACAGAATAGAGGCTAAGATATTTCACCAATTTTAGCTTAATTAAGTTTAATAAATAATCCTTTTTTTATATTAAAAGTGTAAGTATGATTTATATAAAACTAGCTGCGCTCCGCGGTTTCACCCGCATAAGTGTCGATCCCGTAGGAATATCAGGATAAAAAGTAGCATATATGTTAATCCAAGGTGTCAGCTACATACATACAAAATTTTATCAAAATTGGTCCAGCCGTTTGAGCGTAAAGAACTACCAAACATATAAACATACATACACACTCACAAACTTTCGCCTTTATAATATTAGTGTAATTATCAATAAAATAATGTACTCTATATTTTATTAAAATGATATACATAATTATAATTCCCAATGTTGTATGTGCAAACTTTTGAGAAGCGAAAGTCTATCTAGTCTACCGGGACCCAATCGATTCCACTCATCGGATGTGATATTGCTGGCAATCGAAAAAAGCTGCTCACAGATGGTGCTAATACACGTGAGTTTCAAGGCTGTTGTTGATATATTGAGGTTTTGTTCTTGCCTGAAAAGTATTGGTTCACATTTCTGTACCCTAATTGGGTAACACATACTTTCAATCACGATCTCAATGATATTATTGATGTTGTTGTATATTATTGTTCCAAACCCACATTGTACTTTATAATATTTATTAATAAAAACATGAGAAAAATTACATCTTGCATTACAGATATTTCAGGCCAAGAGGAAACGAACCACAGATTATCTAAATACAATACACACGTCACAGATAAGAAATAATCATAAAGATAGGAATGCATGGGTTGTTACCTCAACACTCTTCCTCAACACATGCCTTTCCTATACATAAATTTAAACCTTCACACAAACTATTAAATACACTCTTAGTTACAGGCTTTGTTAAAATGTCAGCAAGTTGTCTCTTAGTATACAGCGTGGCGCTACAATGGTGACATTAATTTAACACACGTGTAGGGCTAGTGCCCTTTAATCATATTAATTTTAGTAGGTTAAAATAACTCGTAAATTGAAAAAAAAATTTTTTCAAACAAACTAAATGATAAAAATGTAACTAAAATTGGGATCACCCTTGCAAAAAATCATTCATGAAATTACTTACCTACGTTACGCTGGCTTACGTTAACTCGGAGCGGCAACGCGTCGCTTCACGCGCTGCCACTTTTCGCGCTTTAATATCGTATGGACGGTACTGTGATGAACTTGAAAATGCCTAGCGCTCTGGCGGAGGCTAGTTTTGGGTTGGTTTTGGAAATATTGTAGCACATTTTCAGTTAACTGGATTGGGTTTTGTCGTGTAGGTGGTCGATCAGGGCGTTGAGACCTAGGATCCACTGGCCGGTTTTCGCGGATGCGCTGAAGAGCTCCTACAATAGTGCGAGGATTAGTAGGGCATTGTCTTGAACCGCCATATCTCTCGCGATATGTCCTTATGGCAAGAGCGGCATTTTCACGACATTCTCCATAAATTAGGATCATGTCCGCATATTCAGCTGCTGTGTAGTTCGGATGTGTATTTGCCATCACGATCACAAGTTTACACAAGCACTAATAACACAAATAAAAGCGCCCGTATCGCAAGAGATGTCAACGTACCTACTAAATTAGAAAACGAAAACAAAACAAAGCGTCTTTATCGCAGTACCATAATCTAATTACTCATTAGTTCATTACACAAAAATAAATAAATAAAACAATAGGTAAGCGTCTTTTTCGCGGAAACATTCACAAAATTAGTCGACGTAATTATGTACACTACTGTGAAGAAGTGTGTCAAGGGCACGAGTTAGGCTAGCACTAGCAATGCAAAAAAAAGAATTGGATTTCGCTGCGACGCGACGGGGCGGGGGGGGGGGGGGGGGCACGCGTCGCCTGCGCCGCCCGCTCGCCGACAAAGGGATATCACGTTACTTTAAAGTATTGTTTATTTATTTTAATTTCATTGATGCGATGTTATGATCCGTGACCCGGCAAATGACCGCTGCGCGACAGTTCTTTAAGTACAGGTTGCTCCAAAATGCTATTTTAGAAAACTTTAAATAAATCCGCAAATAATAACGTTTAATGGAGACATAATTTCTTCATGAAACGAAAATGTGAAAACGTATATGTGTGTTAAATTAATGTCACCATTGTACCGCCACGCTGTATGTCACAGTAATCAAATTCTCTTCAACCTTTTGTTTTATAAAATTATATTTTACATCTACATGCTTCAATCTCTTTTGATCAGGATTCTTAATGGCTTTAATAGTACTTTGATTATCTTCGAGAACTACCACATTATCTACCTTTATATTTAAATCAACAAGTAACTTAATCATCCAACATGTTTCCATTATACATTCACATAATGCAACAAACTCTGCCTCTGTTGTGCTTAATGCTACAGTGTTTTGTTTACGAGATTTCCATACAACAGTATTATTAAAGACTTTAATTAAATATCCAGATGTGGACTTTCTATCTGAATCCCTAGCCCAATCAGCATCAGCATAAGCTAATAAAGGCTTACTAGAATTATTTTTGGTATACATTAAAGAAACATTTACAGTTTTCTTAACATAACGTAACACTCTTTTTAAACTTCTCCATAAATCAGCACTTGGCTTAGATTGAAACCTACTTAAATAATAAACAGATGCTGCTAAATCAGGTCTTGAACCTATAGTTGCATACATAAGTGAGCCTATCAATGAACGACATTGTTTTTCTAAAGATAAATCAATCTCAGAATTTTCATCATACTTAAAATTAGCATCCATTGGCGTGTCACACCCATTACAATCTTGCATGCTGAATCTTTTTAAAATATTAAACAAATAGTTTGATTGGTCTATAGAAATCCCTTCAGATGTCCTTTTAATAGAAATTCCTAAATACATTAAATTGTCATTACCTAGATCTTTCATTCTAAATTTAGTTTTCAGAAAACATTTAACATTATCAATATCTCTCAGACTTGAACCAAAAATTAATAAATCGTCTACATATAGAAGTAAGTATAATTCCCCTTTAGTATACAAGCAATAGTCATTGTTTGATCTCACAAAACCATAAGATGTTATAGTCTCATTAAATTTCTCATACCAATATTTTGGTGATTTTTTTAGGCCGTATAAGGACTTTTTCAGCTTGAGTACCAATCCTGACTTGATGTTCATTCCTTCTGGTGGTTTAAGATACACTTCTTCGTCTATGCGTCCATATAAAAATGCTCCTTTCACATCTATTTGACTAATATGATAATCTTTGTTAGCAGCCACTGATAAAAGAGTTCTTAAAGTTTGCATTCTTAATACTGGTGAGTATATATCTTCAAATTGACCTTCTTGTTGAAAACCTCTTACTACTAGTCTTGCTTTACAAATATTGTCTGTTCCTGTATTCTTCTTTGTAAAAACCCACTTTGCATCTAATATTTTCTGGTCTTCTGGCCTTTGGGTTACTTCAAAAGTTTCACTTTCTTTTAATATTTTCAATTCTTCTCTTACAGCTATCATCCATTCCTTTTCATCTTCTCTTCCTTTTATTTCTTCATAAGTGTGTGGAATATTGTCCTCATCACAAAATAAAGCATAAAATGCATCAATGTCATCTTCAAAATTCATTACATAGTCTTCTTGCCATGTCGGTTTCTTAGATAGTCTTCTTACTCTTCCTGTTTCTTGACTCTCTGAATTTTCTTTTTCTATTTTTGCTGTATCTTCTTCTTCTATTTTTCTTACATTTTCTTGGTTACTAAATTTCTTTTCTTCACTTAAGTTTCTGTCATGTCCTTTTTCTTCCATTCTTTCCTCATTCCTTTTATTTGTAAGTTCTTTTTCAGATTTTCCTGTGTCTTCGTGATCATCATAACTAGGTAAGTGAATATTCTTCTCAGTATTTTTTCTTCTCTCATCAAAAACAACATTTCTTGCGATGACGACTGATCCTGTTTCTTCATCATAGAGTTTATATCCACCAATAGCATATCCTATCATTATCATCCTTTTACCTTTATCATCCAGCTTTTTTCTTAATTCTTTAGGTACATGATTATATGCAGCACATCCAAAGATCCTTAAATTTGACACATCAGGCTTCCTGTTTTCCCATAGTTCACTAGGAGTCTGCTCTCTTCCTGAAACTGGGCTTCGGTTAGTTACATACGCTGAGAATAATACGGCTTCACCCCAAAATTCCTTTTTCATTTCAGAATCAATTAACATAGTCCGTGCTTTGTCCATAAGTGTCCTATTCATGCGTTCAGCTACACCATTCATCTCTGGATTATATGCTACTGTATGTTGCATGACTATGCCATTCCTATTACAAAAGTCTTTAAAATCATTAGAGAGATATTCACGCCCATTGTCTAATCTCAATTTATAAAGATTAATATTAAAATGATTTGTTACCAAATAGTAATAATGTTTAAAATGCTCAAAAACCTCTGATTTATTTCTCATTAAGTAAACCATTGTAAAGTGTGTGTAATCGTCAATGAATGTTACAAAATAATTTTTATCATCATATGTACTTGGAGAGATTGGCCCACAAACGTCAGTGTGTACAAGTTCTAAAGGTCGTCTAGCTCTATACCCTGGTTTATTAAATGGCTGTCTACAATGTTTACCTAATACACATGATTCACACAAGTCATTCTCTATTGTTTTATTTTTTAATCCTGATAAACCATCAACCATATTTCTCTTAACTAATAAATTCAAGTTAGTATTACCTAAATGGCCAAACCTCCTATGCCATAATTCAATCTCATCTTCTTTTGTTTTACAATTAAAATTACATGTTTTACGATTAGTTTCAAGATGCACAGTATATAAAGTTCTATGTTTATCTCCAATTAATAACAAATTGTCATGAGTGTACACTCTTACTTTTCCTTGATTGAATACTACTTTCATACCTGCACTTTCCATTTTAGATACACTTAATAAATTTTTCCTTAATTGTGGTACATACAAAACATTATTTATATAACACTCATTTTCCCTTGTACCTACTATACTTTTTACTTGCAAATTACCAACACCTATAGCTTCTAAATTTATTCCATTCTTAGCCGCAGCAATTTTAATTGGAACCTTTAATTCAACATAATTTTCAAAGTGTTCTTTCGTATTAATTAAATGGTCAGTACATCCAGAATCTACACAAAACTCTATCTTATAATTATCATTGAATATATTACCTTGCTGTCCATAGCTCAGGAATGCATTGTTCTGTACTGTAGTGTTACCTGCTAAATTCGCATCACTTTGCCCTCTTGTCGAGTTGTCTCCACGGTTGCCATATCCATTTCCTCGTCTATACCCATTTCTCCAGTTACTTCCTCTTCCACGTTGTCTCGTGTCATATCCTTGCCTGGTATTATCTTGTTGTCTGTTATCATTTCCTTGTCTGATATTTCCTTGACCTATATGGTATCCACGTCCTCTATTCATTCTACATTGGAATTTCTTATGTCCTGGTTTCCCGCAGGTGTAACAATTAAATGCCGCTTGTGGATTTGTATCTGCCTTTTTATTATGCCCTTGGCGCCTCTCGTCTTCTGCCAGTAACCTTCTCTTTGCAAACATGTATGTTATCTCACTCTGGGTTTCAAGTGATGAGATTACTATGTTATAACTTTCTGGCATTGATAATAACAAATAGTTTATTTTTTCTTCTTCAGATAATTTAACCTCGGCTCCTTCTAATTCATTGAATATTCCTTCAATCTCAATTAAGTGGTCTTGAAGAGCCTTCTTTTCATTATACTTTATTTCCGATAATTTTCGCCTTAAAAACAAAGTCCCAACAGTACTCTTTTTCATAAAATTTTCCTCTAAGCTTTTCCACATAAGATAAGCCGATTTTTTCTTTAAATAATCAATGTGGGAGTCCGCCACACCGGCAATTAGTAATGCCTGCGCCCTTGACTCGAGTTTCTTATTTTCATCTTTAACAACAAACTGTTCACTCTGAATTGCCGCTAAGCAATCATATTCAGTGAGTATACTTTTCATGCGAAACGCCCACGTAGCAAAGTTTTTTCCGCAGAATGGTTCTATCTTATACTTTACGGACTCCATCTTATTTTTTTTCTTACTTTTGTTCTATCGAGTAATTATTCTGTAATCGTACCTTAGATTCCTTTTCTTTCACTTTCGTTGGGACTGGGCCCATAACTATTATTGATGTTGTTGTATATTATTGTTCCAAACCCACATTGTACTTTATAATATTTATTAATAAAAACATGAGAAAAATTACATCTTGTCATTACAGATATTTCAGGCCAAGAGGAAACGAACCACAGATTATCTAAATACAATACACACGTCACAGATAAGAAATAATCATAAAGATAGGAATGCATGGGTTGTTACCTCAACAAATGATTATCAAGGATATTGCTAATCCATTGCTTCTTACGTTCGAGAAATTTGTCTGCTTCATAACGTAAATAAAGCAATGAATGTTGTTGAACTATCAAAATGAAAGCCATTGCTACTTTCAACACAGAATAAATAGCACAAATTACGCTTACGTAAATACCCCGCAGGTGCACAACTGCCTGTGATAGTGTTTAAATTTATTTTTATTATTCGACTATATTTGAGTTCAGTCAAGTCAATTTCCATCGATAAATCCAAAAACATTAATGAAATTGCCGAACGCGGAGGCCGATTCGGCAGCGTTCGACATCATCTGTCGCTCATCGCTCGTTCCGCGCTCTCGCTTGCACTTCAAGCCGCCATGGAACGCTACAACGCTACAGAGCAAGGCCGCGAGGTAACGCTACATGAGTCATGTTTTTTCGTGTGTGCAGCCAGCTTCATCGATTTATTAGACGTTGTCACGTCAAAATGTTATGTTTTCACTCATAATTAAATAAATAGTAGAAAAATTGAATCTTGATTTTCGATCCATTGTACAGGATCGATTTAAATAATCGATTTTCATCGGCAACCCTCTACACTCTACAAGTCTACATAGTCTACATAATCTGTGGCATCCCTAGTAGAAATAACCTGAGTCCGACGGCGACGGTCCGTCATACACATTTTTAATTTAATCTATGTTGCTCCCCTTGCCTTCACAGCTCATGGTAGCTTATACGAAATATTGTTTTATTACTTTGAACAACTATAATTTAGTATAAATTCAGTGAAAATGAATTCTGTTCTAAATCCTGAGGCTCCAGAATTTTACCCACATTTGACATCTTTTACACAGGTACGTGAATACGTGATTCAGCGAGTTCCTTGACTCAATGACAACAAGCATGGTGTTTTTTAATAGTTGCGTCCCTAAATTATGCGTAGTTATTATTATTTACGTTAAGAGATGTTTAAGAATGATAAATTTTAAGGAGGTTTAGTTGTAGGAATGATCATTGATCACATTCACAATCTGACAGTATTGTCATCAGTGTAATACTTTACCAAGAATGTATTGTGTAAGTTTGAAACTTTGTTAAATTTTGTGTAAATGTGAATTGAACACAATGCAGATGAACTAGAGTCGCCTTATTGCATCACAAACATGCTAAGTACCTATTTTTAAAAACATGTGTTGGTCTTACTTAGAAGTTATATAAAAGTGATGGAGTTTGCATGGTTACATTTACATTAGGTAAAGCAATAAGTCTTAAACTAGGTCCAACTACAAAAAAGTCCAAATTATTTATTTTTAATGTAAGACCTAATTTGTTCATAACCAATGATAAAACTAAATAAAATCATAGGTTTCAAAATCCTGTTGGTTGCCGATTACAAAATTATTTGTAACACCTTTATTGGGGAACTGGTTTTGCAATTCCAAAGCCTGTGAATACTAGTGAAATATAATTGAAAGAGCATTATTATTTTTAGGGGACAATTATAGACAACTATTTTTAATTATTATGTTTTAACATATCTCGGTACCATGGGGTCCTGGTTCTTTGGAAGGCATACGAGGGGCCAAAGCCAACTCGCAGAGGCCTGTTAGACGTTTTCAATGAAATGAGGGACCAACCAACGATTATCCCTGTTCCCACTATGCAAGTGCACCCAAGGACAACCCCCGGTTGGTGTAGGACTATTGCAAAACATGGAAACAAAAATATTGGATTATGGGTTTTGGTGGCTAAAGTGAACTGGTTATCTAGGACTAAGGAAAAACTGTAGCCCCTACCTGACCGATGTTCTATATAAATTACACAAATAAAATGGCAGGGGGTGACTTGCACACTCAATAATGGGCCCCCAACAATGGTCGCTAGGACATAGTGTTGTGGCGACAAGGGGGCAACATGTCCTGAGGTGCTTATGAGGAGTGGAGAGGTATTCCACGGCCATCAGGACAATCCCGGAAGTACGGTTAAGATCCCTACCAGCATCTTACTGGAATACTTCCTTCCACGAGCATGTTTGCTCTTGCGAATCTCCACTCAAACCGGCCAATAAAGGCAAGAATGAGGTGGGAGCCCTGTTTCTCGTCATTGTTCACTCCAGCCGGCCAATAAAGGCAAGCCAGAGGTGAGGAACAAGACTTCTCTTCTCCCTGGAGATAGGGTCCGTGGGGTTGCTACTGCTCAACAGCTTGTCACATGCTGCCCTGCGGGTTTCTGTATCTCTCTTGGTCTGGCTCCTAACTCAAGACCTGTTCCGGCAAAGTAAACCCTTCCGGCACAGGTCTAGAGTTCTGAGCGCGCAAGCCCCACCACGATGTCAACATAGAGATACAGCGGTAGGGTTAATTATTATTATTAATAGACAGAATATATCAAATGTTTCACTTGGTATCTATACACAATTGGAGCATTGTCCCATATACCTAAATCATGAGTGAATTAGAGCCTCCTAGTTTAAGAGAGGGTTTATATTTTTGTTTACCTTCAACTTTTGTACAAACAATTATGTATCATTTTAGTAGTTGGTAGACTACTAAAATGATACATAATTGTTTCTATGCTCAATCTGTGTCTATGTATTACTAGATAAATATTAAATTATATTATTGGTTAAATAGGCATTATTTATTATTACTGGCAAGATGATATGTTCATAAACAAATATTGTATTAAAATGCTGTTGTTTTACAACGCAACTCACTTTACCTTAATATTTACAAGTTTTGCTAAGACATAAATACTTTTAAGATTTTGACTGTATGTTACTGAATAAAATGCTTAAAATGTTTATAATAACAAACAATGTTTTCAACAAATAACAAACATTTTAGACTTATTTCAAGGATTGTTATGTGATATTTACCATAAACATGTATGATTTTCCCAATTAGGGACAATATTTTATTGACGTAATCTATTGCTTCAATAAATATTTTTTCTCTTTTTTAAAGACGTTGCCAGACAATAGGATATCCCCTGTATCATGGGTGGGTTCACACAAAACCCTAGACCTGGAACAATTATTTGTGTGTCATATAAATAATTGTTTTGTCTGATGATAGAAACCAAGCAAGCCAATCGGGTCGTATATTGCCATTGTATGCATGCTTCAGTCACATCTCATTCAATTACTGTCAGATCTTAAGTTCTTACTTCAATCTGTAGACCTATTTATTATGCTTGACCCAAAAATAATAGTAACAATTTTTCGTTTTCTTTGACAGAATGCAGTCATAAAACCATGTTGAGAATATTGCAGACTGTAACAGTATAATTACAAAGTGTTTCATCCTTTCAGGGTGGTTATGTTAAAATGAACAATTCAATCAAATCTTCAAACACCTTGCCTGCTGGATCCTCATATGGCCTATTCAAAACTTTTACTGATTTCAACATTTTATCAAACCAGTTAAGCGAAAATGTAGTTCTACAATCGAACCAAATAATTTCAACCGAGCTCCCAGCTGTGAAGCTAAAATGGTAAGTCAAATATAACAACCAATTTATACCTAATTTACTCTTTTGTAATGCATAACATTAACAAAGTACCTATTTAGATAGGAACTTTATTAATGTTATGCATTACAAAAGAGTAAATTTCAATGTGTTTATGTACAGACTACAGATAAGATTTGAGATTAGTCATCAACAACTTTTAAACAAGTCTTTTATTGCCAGGCAATAATAGCCATAGCCTGTGTCGTTTGCAAAATTGCGCGACTACGCTGCTTGTTAAATGACGATGAGCGATGCGACATGGCCAACCAAAAAGAGGTTTACAAAACTTTTTCTAGTCGCGCGATGTTGCAGATAATGTCGCGGGTCGTTTTTCGCCTTGTGAAAACGGGCTAACATATTGTCAATGCAGCCGTATTAAAATAACAAATTTGACTCTTATTTTCTCCTTTACACGTAAATAAATCTATACTATGCACCACAATTTCAACAGCTATTAATTATCAGTCACTAATTTTTACCGATAGCGCAATCTTTATTTGTTTTCTTTATTTGCATCACTTCATCACTCTCCTGATTCCTCACATCCTATAAAACTTTGCGAATGCTTTACTACAGTAAAAACAATACCTTTACTTTTGCATGTTCTGTAATATTTTTATTTATCGGGTGTAAAAAGACGTTTAATGAAGCCGAGAGTCACATAAACTCCCCGACAATTTGATTGTTTTTTGGACTGTATTGTACCCGACCCTTAAGTTCTATAGATAGTGACTTTATTTTCTCATTAAGTTGTAACCTTGTTATAATCTTGATCAGTTTAATTTAGGAATAGTCTTGTGCCTCCACCAGAAGCCAATTATTCAGTTTTCAACGGTTTTCACAGTCACATACGCTGTTTGCACCTACAACTGCGAATTACATAAATATTTGAACATGCGCTACTCGGCCTGGCACAAGGACATTAAAAACAAATCCATAGAACATTGTTGCTTAAATAACTCTTTGCAATCTGTATTTCAGTGTTTTTACTAAGATAATCGCATATCTATGTGATACATGCTTATAGAATAATGTTTATTGTATCAGAATGGAATACACAGAAACGGATATCTTTGCATTTGCTTTATTTGTTTTGCCCTTTCATCAGGCTGCCGCCGCTGAGTACCTACTATTAATTTTAAAATGTATTTGGAAAATTGTTATTCCCTTGTGTGTCATACGATATTGCTGGCGTTTTGTAAACCGTGCTAAGCTCGCAATCGTTTTTTTCTATATATAATAGTGATTTTCTACTTTTTCACAGATACGCATTTAATTTTTTTCTCCTGCCCCTATCCCAATTTATTTGGGGTAATGGGGTCGGCGCAACATGTATTTTTCTTCCATACTTCTCTATTATTCATCATTTCACATCTCTCTTCGTCACAGATACGCATTTGCGAACCTAAAATAGTAAATAGGAATATTGCTGCCATTTATAACAGTAAAAAAAGTTTGTACGACGTTCTAATGAAATTTTATTTTTTAGTGATGAACACGAATCGAACACTGAGAAAATAGCTGACGTTAACGACAGTATCCTCGACAGGATCAACATGAATATTGACAGCGCAAGTGGCGCTAACAAATCTAGTGACACGTTTATAAATGGAGAACAGACAAGATCTAATGGGACTCAGTGGAACTCATCTCCTGTCATTGCAAAAATACAGGTTCGTATGATTTGGTTTTAGTTTCTTCAGTGTGCTAACAATAGGTATCAACCTTCATAAAATAACGCATATATCCTTATAAATAAAGCTAATATACATTTTATTAACTTTTCTTGGGTGGCTTTTGAGTTATATTTAATCTGCTTTGTGTATGTTGATGATGTTATTATATTAAGTTCCTAACACTGTTGTTTGATGATTAATGGAAAAAGTGGTAGGTTAACGAATTTGTGTGGGTAGTGTACCACAACTAAAAAGTGTTGGTGGCAAAAAACTAAAATACAGATCCAAAGACACAGACTTCCGTAGTTTAAGTTATTTTTCAGTTTGTAGTATTTTGTTTTGGATGTCGGTTTTTTTCATCTCCCAATAAGTTAATTTCCAACTCCGGTCAAATGTAGGTATAGAAAAATGGTAGAGCAGAATGCCGCATCGTCCCCAGTCACCTTACTTTACGCTTATTTTGAACACGTGCTATAGATAGTGCATTAAAGACGCAAATGAGGTCGAGACCTTGGGCGCCAGGACGCACGGATGCGGCCTCGGCCGCGGTGTTGATAAAGACATTGATAGTACAGACACACGACATTACACCGCCTTTGATACCATCCTTATCCTTCAATTTACTGCGTTGATTGCCAGATTAGTGTGTAATGCACGTCTTAAGTTTTCCTGCTCGGAAAATCGACGGGTAGGCTCTCATACATTGTTGAAGTTGAAAATGACCTTTACAACAATATTTTTTTTCAATTCCTCCAAATTTGAATCGCTATTTTGTAACTTATTCCATTCACCTATCAAAACTGAAGGTTACGCTTTTGAGAACAAATAAAGTATACTGAATGATATTCGTATGGTAAGCAATCGTCAAAATAAGCATAGATTACTTTTTTAGTTTTAAAAGGAATTATTTATTATATTAATTCACTTCACTCTGGGATGGTTTTCATGATACAAGCAAAAATATTCATTTCGAGATGATAACAACAGTCGTGGGTACTGTACTTATTATCGACAGTAGATTGGTTGATTTATTGATTGATAGATTGACGCGCGACGTGTTTCCACAATCATCGATCATCCACTGCAACTGCATCACCTTTCCTGAACGATGACGTTGATACAAAGCATACTATTTTGTGGGTGACTGGTGTAGTAGGTGTAATAACACCCTAACTGTGATTTATTGTTGAAAGTAGATTGCGCAAAATACATGATCATTTCCGTTACTGATTCAAATTAATTGACGCAGCCATAGAATCCACGTTAGTAATAACAGCTTATCGTAATTCTAAGAGTATATTACCATCTCATCTCACTTTTATTGCTTTTCCTTGTAATTTATCCCAAAGGAAATCAAGTTAAGGTAATATTGTTCTTCTACTATATTTGTATGTCCTTTAAACTTTCGGGGGAACCGACCTTAATATTAACATAATTAGGAAAAACGAAACTTGCACCAGCCTAGAGTTCTATGCCCCAGTGCCTCAGTGGCGGGTTCTTAATGTTGTTTAATATTCCAGGTGGGCTCAGCAACATTTATTGGCGCTAAAAATATTACTCGACCTCAAATCAACTTCAAAGATACGATCGACAATTCAGACAGCTTGTGGGTGCCAAAAATATCGGACAAACCAAACAATATCAAGCCTCTGGCTTTGAATATTTTGTACAACGACGAGGGCGAGGCAGTTGGGTGAGTAGTTACACGTGTATCTATAGTAATTGGTGGTAAATTGGCAATGAAATCGATTAAATTGAATAATACCTCTGCGGGCATGCACGTTGCCGCATACCGGAAGAGACTGCATCCAGTCACAGCGCGGCAGCGTCGCAATTCATCTCTAACGCTGTAACAACGTAACAACCGCTTATCTTCTCGTTGCTGCTGCCATATATAGCACCTGTATAGAATTGCATACAAGTTGAACGGTCAATTCTATAGGCAATCAACCACATTGTTGTGCAAGAGATGTTCTTTTATTCAATCATAGTTCCTGGACACGTTTGCTGCTTGCACTTTGGACATAAATCACGTTCTGACAGTAGTCTGTGTGTGTAGTGTACTCGTTGTCGTAACATACTACTTGAGCAAATAACAAATGTTTGTACATGGATATACAGACATTTTAAACAAAGGCTTTCTGGGGAAACAGTACTATGTGACCTTCATTGTTTATGTCCATCAACAACATGGGAATACACCTCATATTCTATTAAACTTGTCACTTCTGCTGTAAGTAGTTGCCTTTTTCTTGTTGACCCATTGACCGCTCCACTGAGCGCAATAAATTGCCACCATGACGCCTAGCTATAAATTGACTCGCTCAATTTCAGTCATTTACGTCTATTAGATACGTAATATGATGGTGGAAATGTTAACAAATCATTCCGCTGCTTATATGGATTCGACGATCAAAAATACAATGTATTTACAAATGAAGCTAAGGGCTTGGTGAAAATTGCATTTAATCCTACTTATGTACTATATAGTTTTGTGGATTGAAGTTGAGTCGTCTCTGAATTTTTGATTGGATACTTTAAAAACTTGTCTACTGTATGTTATTCTATGATCATCAGACAAAAACGAGAAGTAAACAACGTTACTAAAAACTTTCAAGATATGGCAAACCCAATATTAAAATCCGTGACAATACTTTCAGATATGAACACCCATATCAAATTGAGTTGGATCAATATCATCCGCCGTCGCAGTTCATCGACCCCATGGAACCGCTGCCGTATCCTGCACCTCTGGAGGAAACCATGTTCACGTACGTGGACTCCGAAGCGAAGCTGGACGCTCTTGTGGAACACCTGAACACCGTGTCTGAACTAGCTGTTGACTTGGAACACCATTCTTATAGGACTTATCAAGGTCATAATACTTTTTAATATTGCAACTGATAGTAACCTGCTGTACTGAACAAGCGCTGATAATTGCGGTAGCTTGCTGCGTGTTGCCAATGTTTTGTTTCGCCGTAAATTAGTTTTGAAATAGATTTGTAAAGTAAATTATGAGCAATCTACTTATAGGAATCTACATCTTCTTCGTGGTATTGATGATTCCAAATTGATTCGGCAACTTTA
This sequence comes from Luperina testacea, assembly GCA_927399505.1. Lineage (NCBI taxonomy): Eukaryota > Metazoa > Arthropoda > Insecta > Lepidoptera > Noctuidae > Luperina > Luperina testacea. The sequence goes on from OV656755.1 coordinate 8,178,381, forward strand.
GTCCTGTTACTTTCAGTAATGTTACAAAGAAAACAATGTTACATAATATTAGCATTACTGCCCTTGTGTTGTCCAGGAGTACGACAACTGGCACAGTCAGAAAGACTGAGGCCTCCGCCTATCCTATGATAATGAACTGAAATAACTGCGAACTATGGATGTTAATGATATATTATTACTTGCTCAGTAAGACGGTCATCCAAGTACCAGGTCCTCGTGTGGTACGTAATACTAAACTTATATTTTTTTTTTAGGTATAACGTGTCTGATCCAGGTTACGACTACTGAAGGCGGCGACTTTATAATTGACGCGTTGGCCATTCGGGAGCATATACACAAACTGAACCTGGCCTTCACTGACCCCAAGAAGATCAAAGTAAGTCTCTCTTACAACTCTCGAAGATAGACTGATATGGTGACAACTGTACTGAAGCTGCTTTTAACTGTTGTGGCTACGATGTTTGACAATAATTTAATAAGTAGACATAGTGATTTACAGCAGTCTAATAGTGATATTGGGCGTAGTATTACATAAACCTACATGGGCACTTATGAAAGAAGCTAGGTAGCACGGTTCCAATTGGTCGTTTCCTAAGAAGCTAGGTGCACGGTTCCAATTGGTCGTTTCCTATGGAGAAGAGCCGGCAAGAAACTCCACGGTTACTCTTTTAAAAATAATTGGCTTTTACAATGTTTTCAAATTACAGTGTTAATAATGTTGCGCGCTACAAATAATGCCTGATTCATAGTGACATTAGTTACCACTAGCGCCATCTAGTATCGGGTAGCAGAACTAGTAGGGTCAAGGTCCTAGAAATTCCGAGAACTATGTCGATAGTTCTCGGAATTTCTATATCGAGTCAGTCGGGACCGCTATGTACTCGAACATACTAGATGTTTATAGAGTAGCTCTGTGGCACTATGTAAGGCCGGTGTGAGCCGCGAGACACATTAGTTTTGAATAAGCGATTCAAGCGAGTACACCGAAGGCGATGTTCAAGTGCGACTAAGAGTGATCAGTAGTGCAATTGTGTTCCCTAATTAGTGTGTTTGAGTTCTAATTAGTGTTGTGATTAAAGTGTCAACTTTTGGTTACTAAATCGGCGGTTTTTATTGTCACTAACCCCAAGCTCGTAACAATAATATAGGAGGACGATGTAGGCCTGTCAATAAATACCAGGTACTTAATAAAATAGAAAATGGTCTGTAAATCTACAGTTTACAAGGCCTACAACGTTCATAAAATATATCAAAAAGAGAAATAAAATATAAAAACTTATTAAAACTAAACATGATTGCAGTTACAACGTTAACATTTTCTTGTTCCTGTTTGTTACTTTTGATAAACTCAAATGATTTATTTCAAATAAACCAATTACAGGCACTTTTGAATTATTAAGGGGTTGGTCAGTCAGAAAGATGAAGTTAGTTGCCCATTCAAATCAAGTCATTAATTCAATCTAAGCTGAGAATCAGCACTTTTCGAACGTCCAAATTACAAAACACAGTCCCCCAAAACGCCCGGCATCACCACTTCCTAGTGCTTTCGCTGTGGAGAAGAAGTGGCGCAATAAACTCCCCAGCAGCACAGCTGTCTGTTCAGTTAGAAAATACTTGATTGTATGTACACTACTAGGTATGCAAAGTAATTAACATTACAAGACACAGAACATTAAATTAAATTATTTGCCATGTGTCAGCTAGCCTTGCCAATATACCAAAAAAAAAACATAATCTGCCTAGCCTTTTCCCAACTATGTTGGGGTCGGCTTCCAGTCTAACCGGATGCAGCTGAATACCAGTATTTTACATGGAGCGACTGCCTATCTGACTCCACAACCCGGTTATTGGGTAAAACGATATCCCTTGGTAAGACTGGTTTCAAAGTTATTCGGGCTGACTACCCGTAACGACTGTCAAAGATCCTCGAAAGACAGACGGGACCAACGGCTTAACCGGCTGATCAGGCAAGAATAATATGATTAATCGTCGAGGTCGCTAGCTAACCACATAAACACCTACACCACACCACCACACACACACCTACACCACATACATACCTATGGAGAAGAACAGGCAAGAAACTCCATGGACACTTTTAAATCAAAGTAATATGGTTACAAAATATTGGTTACATCATTCAAGTTGAAAGCGTTCGTACTGAAAAGATTAAAAAAAAAACAATTCAGATATTAATTTAAATTAAAATAAGCCATGGCAGCAAAGAGATGACCAGTCCCTACTGACGGCGCCCATTTACGAACGTGACGCATGAATTGAGAGATTCTGAGATTGCTGGTAAACCTATAATTGGCGACTGTAAGACCGAGACTTTTGTGATCTGTAGTACTAAAGACAAATTATATAGACGCTGTTGGTGTACCTTCATAAATAAATAAATTAGCACCATTCAGCTCAACTATTTTGGAGGGAGCTAAATGATCAAATACATGCGCCACCATTAGCGAGACATTAGAGCATGACATACTCTCAGCCGCCAAAGCACATTCAAGTCAATGAAAGACGTACCCAGTACATAGTAGCTTTATAGTATGTACATAGTACTCACACATGTACAGTCAGTTATAGCAATTAGCTGACGCTTGCATAAATTGTTGAGATATTTTAGAGTATGGATCGGTAGGTATCGCTAGGTAGGTATCGCTAGCTTTGCATAAATTGTTGAGATATTTTAGAGTATGGATCGGTAGAATTTTATAATTCTTTTATTTTTTATTTACTTTGCTCAAATAAATCCATACTACTATTATAAATTCGAGAGTAACTCTGTCTGTATGTATGTTACCTTTTTACGCCTAAACCACTGAACGGATTACGATAAAATTTGGCAGAGAGATCTATCTCTCTGCCAAATTTTATCGTAATCCGTACCTAAAACTATCCTATGTCCTTCCCCGGACGGAAGGGAAGGACATAGGATAGTTTTTATCCCGATATTCCCACGGGATCGACACTTATGCAGGTGAAATCGCGGGGCGTTGTTAGTAAAATATAAAAGAATTATAAATTCCTATCGAACAACAACAAACAACATACAACACACACACTCGCACAATCACACTCGTGTTTTTCATACAATTATACAATAGGAGACTAGGAGATTGAATTTAAATAATGCAAAAATAGTTTTTCTATAATCTTAAAATACTCTTGGAGCTGCCAAGAGTATTTTCAAATGCTAATCAATTTGTTTATGCGATCATGTGGAGCAGGACCAGCTTTGAGCCAAGCATTTTTATCAGCGATGTAAACCCCCAATTTATAATATGCCTGGCTGCATATTGTGCGTTTTATTCATGTAAAATCCCTATTCCATATGTTTAAAAATGTACTCTATAAAGAGCATGCACTTTTTTTTTCAATATATAATATCTACCCTTAGTGCTTGGCCAGAATAGCAGCGCGGGGCGGGAAGCGGCGCGGGTGCGGGAATGCGCGCGATTGCCTGTCCTCAGTCGAGCGCGGCTTCGTTCTGAGTGTTGTCGTGTCCAGTGTTTGTCGAAATATAATATGGATGAAGGAGACTTATTTTTACTAGAAAAAAGCTCGAACAAGTTTGAGAAGCGCGGTCCGCCCGCGCACTCACTGCGGCTACTTGTATGAACGAGCTATGGCGTGAGTTGCCCGCGCCCCGCGCCAAGCAACCCGCGCCCGCGTTTGCAGTCTGGCCAAGCACTAAATATTACCTTAATACTAATCTGTTTCATAGGTTTTCCACGGAGCGGAACACGACGTAATATGGCTACAACGTGACTTCGGCGTGTACCTAGTGGGAATGTTCGACACGCATAAGGCAGCAGTGGCGCTCAACCTATCCGGCCTCTCACTCAAATACCTCCTCCTGAAGTATTGCCAAGTGAGCGCCGATAAAAAGTGAGAAAACTGTCTAATAGGCTTGAACGTAACATTGTGAAATTTGAATAGAGTTACAATTTTGATACACGCCCTTGGAGAACCTTAGAACCTTGAGCTACGGTTTTTTTTAGAGATCGTTAGTTTTTCTGACGATACAGTTGTCTAATGCCGACACATTTGGCTTTTTCTCTGTCAGTTTATATATTGAGTTCAATTCTGAGCTTTCACATCATTTTGTCTGAATAACCCTGCCGAAATTATTGTGCACTTCAAAGCGTCTCAGGCGACCGTATGTGATGCAAATTGCTACTATTTCGTCGATTTTAAGATTGCAGAAAATCGGTTTCTCGTCGCTAAATCCAATAGAATTCTTGAAATGTTCACTGACATAAACCCATTTCCTTATTAAATACGATGTTGACCGCCTCCCTGGTCTTGTGGGACTGCCTCGTTGGTCTAGTTGTTGTGAACGCTACTGCTGAGCATGAGGTCCTGGGTTCAATTCCCAGGTCGGGGAAAGTATTTTTGGGTTTTCCCATCAGGTATTTCTTATAGCAGCCCGGAGTCTGGATTTGGGCCCGGTTGCTGATTATAAGTTCGCCCCCCTTTTGAATGGGATTTAAACAAAACTGGTGAAATGCGGGTGTACTATAGGTACACTTCTGCCTAACCTTTCGGAGATTACAGTCGTGATGATATGTAATGTAGGTATCAGCTGGCGGACTGGCGCATGCGTCCCCTGCCCGCGGAGCTGATAGAGTATGCGCGCATGGACACGCACTACCTGCTGTACATCTGGCGCCAGATGAAGGCCGAGCTCACGAAGGACGAGCAGACGCACCACCTGCTCAATGTCTTCGAGACTAGTCGTCAGATCTGTTGCTCCGTAAGTTATCATTGTAGCCGAAATACGTAGAGAAAAATGTCGTGAGGCAAGTTTTGAGTAAGAATGTGGATGGATATAAGAATAGAGGAAGATCAAAGAAGCGATGGATGAACTGTGAAAGATGGTATGGCTGGAATGTAAGGGTGAATACCGAAATGACGACTATTGGATTCGGAAGTGTGTTAAGCTTTGGGAGAGACGAACGACGAGCTTTGCCTTGCCCAGTGGGACAATACAGGTTGTTTTTTTTTATAAGCTTGATTTATTATTCGGTATATAAAACTAAGTAACATTGTACAAAAATAATTGCTGGGAATCGAACGAAGTATAGTATCGTCGTACGAGTGTTTTAAGTAAATTTATAAACTTATAACAATTAACACTTGTTTTTGTAAAAAAAAAAAGTCTAAAAACGTCGGAACCCTCAATATTGCTGTAACCATAAGGATCCCAGGTATAGTCGAGTAAAAGTAATCGTTAACTTCGTTAAACGTCTTTTTCCCGTTATACTTTCCCGTTATACTTATTATTGGAACTCTTTCAGACGTACAACAAGGAGGTAGTGACGGACACGAGCCACATCCCGCTGTACGTACGCTCCAAGAAGTCGTTCAACTCACAGCAGATGGCGGCGATGAAGATGCTGTACAAGTGGCGCGACGCGCAGGCGCGTGCACTCGATGAAAGTACCACGTAAGTACGCTAGCACAGACGTCACTTGGCGCGCCAGTACAACAGGTGCAGCAGCTACGCATCTTAGCATCTAATTATGGAAACACATCAAACGATTTTGCCAATAAGCAACTCCTGTTAGGGTGAAAAGGGGACTACAGTTTTTATGAAATTTTCATTCCTTAAGTAATGAAGAACATAATAAATAAAAACTAAAGATCTTAATAATTAATTTACCATAACTAAAAACTACCGTTAAAAGGGGTGCTCGTATAATACAGGATGGCAGCGACGCGCAAACTGTTGCCATGTATTCAGTACACGATTCTGAAACCCCTACGATGTAATTCTTCGTCGGTTATTAACTCTTCGCACGTCGAATATACACCATGTGTACCTGTCGCAGCCAATTGGTTAAATTAGCCGTTTAGTTAACCGTCTGGCCTTTGGAAGTAGTGCTCGCCTCGCTTCGCTCTCTTTTCTCGCACGAAATTGATCACAGTTCTAACCTAATCTAACCCATTTGGTCGAGGTGCCCTGGCTCACTGCGACCAATTCGCCTCTCGCGTTACAGTTCCAAACTAAACTATAATATTGAATATCATTCAGGCCGTTAGTTGATCGGCCGCCGTTTAGTTAAAAAGCGTAGGCGGTTAACTAAACGGCTCATTAAACCAGTTGGCTGCGACATACCGATAACAATAAAATTTCTATTGTGTCTGCTAATTAGGAAGGCGACGAGTTAAAAAAAAATTGCTGTTCCATACATTTTGACCGCAAAGTGCAACAAATTTTCTATAAAACAACAGATTTTTGTTTTTGATAATCGACTAAAAACGCTAAGGTCTAGAATTATGTACTGAATCCACGGTTACATTTTGTGCGTCAATGTCTCTGCCAGCCTGTATAATTAAGTAGTGACATATTTTATAGCGCTCAATATCGACTGGTCGACGTTGACCAACCACAGTCGGTGGGACACCACAACATGATGGCATGATGCTTTATTATACAAAAGTCCATATAAATATGTCTATAATGTTCTCACTGCTGGGATACAGGACTTCTGAGGGAGGGGGCGGGCCATATTTCACCACTAGGGTCCAGTGCGGTGAAATCCTTTGACCGCTGTTTAAGCCATCTTAAATTATTTAAAAGTAAAAATACTTTCAGCTATGCATATGGATTGATTATCGTAAACACACTACACCTGTTCATAAGTCAACACCCAAAGTCGCTTCTTCTAGAAATTAATTAAGTTACATAAATATTTACAATATTATTGCCTAAAACTAGAGGTATTATAATACTTATTGAAAAACGGCCATCGACGATAACTATGAACTGTTTGTCTGGAACAGATATCTTCTCCCCAACCACATGCTGCTAGCGCTCGCCGAGACGTTGCCGCGCGAGGTGCAGGGCGTGACCGCGGTGTGCCAGCCCATGCCGCCCTTCGTCAAGCAGAACCTCATCACCATACACAGAATGCTCCTCTCGGTACGTCACAAGCATCACGCTTTTAATATTGTCCCACAAATCATAACCAACGAACTCAAATAACAAACATAACGACACAACTGGCGAAATGTCGGTGTACTTATAGCCTCTGCCTCCGCTTTCGGGGTTTACAGGCGTGATATTTTGAAGATGCGCTCTTGTCAATATGACAGTTCAATTATGTGTTGCCATTTTAAATAATACGTGTCCTTTTTAGAAATAGGCCCTGTACTTAAATAGCTAGAAATTAAATTGGATTAGATGATTTTTATCTGTGCATGAAAATATGAATGTTCAGGTCATGACAGCGTAAAATTCAGTGATAGCGATACTGTCATGTCAGATAAGTTTGTGCTCACAAAACGCGGTCATTTGTAAATAATAATGTACCTTGAATATCAAATTGAAAAAGACCTAACTGTGAGTTTCTTTCGGTGTACCTTAGGGAAATAGACATACTTAGATTATAGTTAAAGTTACGATTGCATGTCAAACTGCATTTAGCACCGAAACTTGCATTGGTATAGGCTGGGAATAGACGGACAGATTGTTGCATCAGCGAACAATACACGATGCGCTCAAGCACTTCAGCACTTGGCTTTATTGGACGCTGACAGGACTAACGAAGTTCAAGTGGACTGACGGGGGTGATGACGCTCAGTGTATTGTTACATCGTTGCCTACGTTTATCCAAACAACCAACACATGCATATGTAAAAAAAAGAGCAACTAATTATAATAGTAGTATTTTCTTTACATTATTATGTTTAGTGTCAAAAACTTCTTTCAAGGCGAAAACTCTCCTTATTTATTAATCCTACATGCTTGATAATTTTATTGTATTAAAATAACGTCATGCTCAACCATGCTTGATCTTCTTGTGCCTTGGACAAGCATGCATGTGCTTTGCGGCATGCAGGAAAGAAGACATGTGCTCAGATAAAAGGCTACTAAATACGAGCATTATTGCTTCAACATTCTGCGGATTATGATGATTTTGTAAGCTGTGTATCAAACATTTTATCTATCAGTACAAAAAGCTCACAAGTCACAGACTTAGGTTTCATCAAGCATTCAGATACTATTACTACACAGTATCGTCAGCCTAATGCTTACTAAACAGAACTATACTTCTTCTAATCAAAGAACGGAGTTCTTTAACTTCTGTTATGCTATCCTGTCGGCCTATTCCCAGACTTAAAACGCCTGAAAGTATCAGCCGACTAGAACAAATGCATGTAGTCGTCTGTAGCCGAACTAAACAGCCACACACGACAAATAGGTGCAGTTCGCTGTGTTCAAGTGCTGTGTGTGCTCGGTGTTGTTTGCAGTCAGTCTTTCGACAGTCTGCTACAGCTATCTCTGATGACGTATTTAGCATAGGAGCACAACTTTTCCTTTTACGTTGTCATTGGATAAAGGGAGACGAGAACCGATATGGACACGAATGATTGTGAGTAATTTTATCTAACTGAGACGTTCCTTCCTCTGTTTCTATACAATGTCAACCGCTGTCTCTCTGCTCACATTGTTTTTTCCGTGACTCGGGCGTGGATTCTCCGCATGGACTGGAAAGCTATAGGCCGCGTTCCCATGACAAACCCGACCCGCATTTCAGAAACGCGTTTTTAGTTATCCTTCTATTTAGCCATACATGAAACGTGCAACAATGCACGCTCATTTGAACGACCTACAGAGTTTTCCGTGTCAGGCATGTCATGCTAATAGGGCGCGGAATAACTGCGTAATTCGTCATGTAAGTTTGGCTTTTACTTGCGTTCTGTTAAATTAATTGCAGACGATTTCAAACAGTTTAACAATATAATAATTTCGTTTTAGTACTCCCTTTAATACTGAAGAGGCAGATAATTAATGTGAAGATGAGTGTTAACGTGCTGCTGTATGTATACAAAATTTGCATTAGTGTCACATTTACCTGGACTTAACCACCGAAAACCGAGCATACAAACTTTCTCATAGACCATACTTACTTTGCTTTAGTACTGTTTCAAATTCTGTTTTAGTCATACTTAGCCAAATGTTAATTATGAGCATGTATTAATTATACCTCTCATGAGGACTGTTACACACTGCTAGATGGCGCCCCACATCTAAACACTAACCCCCTTACGAATAAACGTATTATATCAGATGAATAGTTACAAACGGATTTCTCTCTTTCAGTCGTCAGTAATTTGACTTTCGAAAGAAGAAGACAAAGCGTTGTGTAACTATACCGACGCTATACAACGTTTTTTTTAGTAAGGGGGTTACGATATGTAATGAGAAATGTCACTACAAAGCACAAACTGAGAAAATGTTATTGAAAATGACTAGCTTCTACATTTTCTTTTTATAGCTAATATTTTAATGCACTTTAAATCACAAGAACATTTTGATGTTAGTATTACGTTTCTGTATTGATTTAGGGTCAACTCACACCGAAAGAGCGGCGAGCAGTTTCAGTGTCATATAATTTTAAACCTTATCTTCATTACTATAATACATAGTATCGCTTGAGAAACTTGAGTTGTCGGAGTGCTCGCGACCTTTCAAGTTTCTCAAGCGATACTATGTATTATAGTAATGAAGATAAGGTTTAAAATTATATGACACTGAAACTGCTCGCCGCTTCGCCGCTCTTTCGGTGTGAGTTGACCCTTATCAGTCGATATCGACAGTTGCTGGTGGCGCCATCTAGTGACTAATAATAGCAGCTCTGTCTAAAGTGATCTTGTCCTGCCCAGTGTCGCGAGATGCCGAATGAGCCGCAACTGTACCAGATGCCGACAAGTATCAGGAACATTATGAATGCTACGCAGCAACCGCTGTCCGCGTATACCATGCATGACTTTGCGCATTACTCGGACTTCAGGTAAACTCGATTTGCAGAACAATCTACCTCCGGTTTCTAAAAGTCTATTCAACTTTCTCATATCTATTGATTTGATTAAAAATCTATTAAGCCCACCATTCTAAAAAAAAAATTATCAGGATTTTAGAAACAGGATCTCATATTTTTACTCCTGAACAAAGAGTTATGTTTATTAGAAAAACACTTGGGATTTTCCAAGCCTCTATCTTTAGGAAGGTCAAAATACGTGACGGAATAGCTTTCGTTCTTGATCAAATAAAAAAGAAATATAAAACACTTCCGTTCTATTAACTTCTCCAAATGTTTCCACTGCAAGAGGACACATTAGAATCTAGCTAGAACAACTGCTCTTTTGTATTTAAAACTGAAAGTGACATTGCAAAACATTCTAGCAATGCGCAGGCGATTTGAACTACGATAACCAATCTTACTGCGACGATATAAAGTCGCTGTCTCAGCCAACTTGGTATACACAGTACTCCACACGTACATGCTAAAGCGCAGGCTACACAACGTATTTATAAATTTTTAAATACATACGCGTACGTTTGTGTTTACATGGTCCATTAAACCTACGCGCTTAACGTTAGCTACGCGTTAGCTTACCTTTCGGTTTAGCCTGCGCATAAGACCATGTGTGCGTACATGTGCTCAGTGCTCTTGCATAAAAGCTTCATAACATAAACAAAGAAACAATACGATTTCAATACGCACACAACGTGCTTTTGGATACTTAAGTTATATAAAATTAGAGTTAAATACTAGTTTATTTACAGTGAAGCGAACTTGATCAATCTGGAGACTGCCGCTGATTTACTAGAGGAGGACTATAACGACCTAGAGCCTGAGATTGACGCCTTCTTGCCGTCAAACACGATATCGTATGGAACAGTTGTGAGTTACTTTGATTTTCAACATGATATAAGCTTACCGGTTACGGTAAAGGATATCTTTATTATTATTTGGATAGCAAACATTAAATAGCTTATTGTTACCAAGGACCATCTTATACAATTGCTCAGGTTGTCAAGTTTTTGTCCCCTCTTAAAATAACAAAATATCTCTACACTACGCCGGTGGTTGCCAAGAGAAAAAGATTTTCTAAATTCATAAACAGTAATATTGTGTACTTTGTTTCAGATTTCGGAATTGAACGCTGAGGCCAAACTATTTTTTCCACCGTACTTCAGATACAGAAAGTATCGTTCCATGGCCCAGGTACAGTTATTTCTGATAATTAGAGTGTATGTCATAGCCAAATGATTTATTTTACGTTAACGGTTGCTTTCATCAGTCAAGGGTTATTGGCTATACAAAACATCTAAATAGAGGGACATTTGACAGCACCAATACTTGTAATAATTAATAATAGCTAAAACATGAATTGTTTAGATTATAGACAATTTAAACAAGCTGTCTGAGACATATTGATGCACTCAGTCGTGGCATAATTACGTTCTCTGCTGTAACTTGTTTACTCTTGTCACTTTTTAATTTAAACTTCGTAACTGGTTCGATATCTAGCTAAACCAGGCGTTTTCTGAAATTATATAAAAGCGTGTGCTCATAGCTCCACAGCTCTCTTGACTACTTATCAATAATACCTTCATAGTCAGTTTTCGTCCTGAAGCCACGTGGGTCATGTGGCTTCAGGACGAAAACTGACTATGTCGTGTACCATATTGTGTATTGTTATGTACGGTGTTGATGAAATCATAAATTGTTACAGCAACACGAAATTGAGGAATTCAAAGAGAAGACGGCGAAGATAACAGCTATCAGTAAAGGCAACGAATTGATCAAAACAGAAGTCCTTGTTAAACTACAGCAAGCGCAAACACAGATCGAAAACGAAGAAAAGAAACATAATGTTGAAGAACATAATCTCGCACTAACGAAAACGCAACAACGCAAAAGGAAAATATCTGCTGAAAAAGTGGAACATAAAGCGTCCACCGATATAATTACTGATAATAGTATTATGAATAAAGAAGAATTAAGGGAAAATAGCACTAAGAAAATTTACAGTAACGTGAAACCCTACGCATATAAATCTGCGGACTACAAAAAGTTCTTCAACCAGTCTAACAAAGATCACAAACAAAAACAGCACAAAATGAAATTTAAAAAATATAAAAAATAATGGCATATTTAGTAAGCGAAACTATACATTAATATATATAGTTCGTTTTATTTAATTTTGTTGTTTTATTTATAGCCCGATGCATAAATGAAACACTGACAACAATCTTTGTAAAGACACACTTTAATTTTATTAAATTGCAATGTTAAAATTGTAAAAAAAATGTCTGTAGTTCTTGGCACTAGTCAAGTAGTTTGCCCTCGACGTGAGTGTCAAGAACTGTGCGACCCAGACGAGGAACCCTAATCAGAAATATCATCAGAGATGTCTTCTCTCACCTTTATTTTGTTCTTTCCCACTCTTCGATTTGTGTAAGCAGCGGAGTCGTTCCTTTCCTTAATGACCCCTTTACCCTCGGCCTTACTTTTATTTTTGACGCGGAACTTCTTAGCAGATCTGGAAAGGTCTTCCTCGCGATTTGCCTTCTTGTTACTTCTGTGTGCGATGCGTGGTTGAGGAGCCTCCGTGACCACTGTGGTAGTCTTGTCTTCTTCTGCTGGTACCTCACGTTTCAACACGCTCTTAAATGTCTGACCGCGAGTTGGTTCGTGAAGGGAGAAGGTGATGCGATCATGGTGTATCTGTTGGAATAACGCATCAGGTGTTAAAATAACCAACGACATACTTCTTCTAGTTTTCAGAGTGAAGTGGAAACAACAAGTTTTACTAAGCCCTTTACAGATAGTAGGTTAAGTGCTTACCCTATATTCTATAGTTATGAAGCATTCTTCCTCGTCTTCACATATAAGTGAGTTGACGTCAGCCGGCTTGACTGCGTTGGCAGGTCGGCGTCCCACGCGAACGAAGCGCCACAAGGAGCGAATGCGAGGACCACATGCACGGACCATATCAACCACCTGCCAGACAATATTGCGATTAAATTATAATTAGGTACATTTTCATGACTATTCATAATTTCATTTCAGAATCTTAGATAATTTATATTTTTTTTTAGTTGTCGATGTAGTACGACAGATACAAAGCGGAGTACGTACTTTCATCTGTTCAGCCCCGTCACAAATGCTGCCTGTATGGGGTTCCACGCCGAAGCTGTTGATGCAGGCGCGGTCATCTGGTAGTAGAGAGTCGATCTGGAACGCGCACTTTGGCAGGGCGTCCGTTCGTTCCTGTGAAGAAATGTTTTGATAAATGCTTGCTAATCTCTGGAACTACAAGTTGGATTTAAAAATAGCCTGATACTCGAGGAATGTTATAGATAGGCTATTTAACATCATGCTATGACCCCTAAGAGCCAGACAAAATGAAAAAAAATCACGCGGTCAAAGCTAGTACAGTACGCATGGTGGCAGGGCCATGGACGCGCAACTTCCGTACACGATTGTGAACCACCCGCGTTTACTTTCTACGCTCATGTGCTGAATTCATGGTTTTAGTTTGCGCGTCGATGTCCCTTGCCACCCTTTTGAGGCCTTTGTGGCTGTTTTAAAGATAACATTGAAAGCCATTGTGAAGACATTTAAAAAAAAAAGAGTAGCCGAGAGCGGTTCATACCAGTTCTTCTCAATAGTAAATGATAGATTGGAATTGTCAGTTTTAGGAGCACAATATTATTAAGAATTCAAAAAATTTGTTAAAATAGGTAATAAAAAAAAACATTATTACTGAAGATTGTCTTACCCAGCCTATGTCGTCACAACGTTTGGGTTCATCGTAGCATAAGTAGTAGTTGATTGCTTTCGAACCATCAGTCCTTTTCTCCGTAGACCAAGTATACCAATTCTCACCGAATTTAAACATACTATTGACGTGGCTCTGGCGGTAAATTAACGGAAAAATCAATTCGTTCGGGTGCTGTTGTTTCGGTTTTTCAGTAGTTGTGGTCTTTTCTTCTTCAAAGTCGATTAGTTTCTCATCGGGGTGTTTGTGCGACTTGATGAAAGGCATCATTGTCGGCTCGGCCCGCTTCTTTTGCTCAGGCCAGGAGGGCTCGGTGCGCACGGTCTCCTCGTCCTCCATCTTGGAGTCCTCCTGGTCGGAGTGCATCACCACCTTGACTTTGACCGCGAGCGCGGCGTGCAGCAGACACACACTATACACCAGGTAACTTGCTCGTCCCATCTTCGAGTGAACCATTATTTCGATCTCGGATTTAGTATTCCACGGCTTCAATTGTTTTATCCAGCCTAAAGGAAGTTTGTTTTTTGCGGCTGACCGATAAGGAGTGTTTGTAAACATTCACCTAGAACAGCCATTCAGGAAGCAAAAGAAGGAATAGAATCTTTTTGTTTTAGATTCTGAGCTGCTCGCAACATGTGCGATATGATAAGTAGGACGGAATCAAAAACAGACGCATTCGATTATTGCTTTTATTTGGGTACAAAGATGTAGAGTATAAAATAAAAATACTGCATTTGGTATCAACCTTTTTCATAAAACTTTGATTATGAAAATTAAGCATTTCGACAAATACATGTTATACATCTATAAAATAAAATTAAAGCATAGTTGTATTTCTAGACTAATTTTTTATCATTATTTCTTTATCTATATAGAAATTGTATAATCGTATAGTACAAATAAAAAAGCGAGTGAAGTTTGGACCATTGTTAGGAATTTAAGTTTTCCATAGTGCTCGATATAATACATCAGCCATAAGAATTCGTATTTACAAGATACATTATAATTTCGTTCTAACTTGATATTTCGTCATAGCATTAGGGTAAGAATAGCATCACTAAGGCAGAGAGGGTGTTTTATTGTACATTATTATTATTAGTGCCTAACATTACTAACTATCGATACATTAGCATGAGGGAATGAGACTTCGTTACAAAACTACTCTTTCTCTCATCTATATACTATCTGCTAGACAATAATAATTACCGAACAAATTAAGGCCTGATCGAAAGTAAACGTATCCTTAGAGTAAAGAGTTGCCCTACTTAGAAATAATTAGACCTCTATGTGTTCGATTAGCCTAATTAACATTGGTTCCGTGTACGTCACTGTCACAGCGTAAAGGACACTCCGAACACATCGCTCACTTACACAGTTTGTGATCAGTTAAGTAACAAGGCGACTGTTGACTCTGCGTGCGTCTAGAATGTTCTCTGTCTACACTGTATTGTGTATATCATCCTAAAACTTATTCTCACTTATTCTTAGCAACTTTTCATAATATAAAAAATATCACGTCTTAAGTTTAATTTGTTTGTATGTTTGCTTGTATCTAGATAACTCAACAAGTAGTTTTATTTCGATCGTCTCGTACATTTCAAAAGTATTATGCCAAGTACAATAACCTAAATAAATATGATATACTAAACAGCCTCACCAACAATTTCATAGAGTTTAAATCAAGTATGTTTCAGGCAACAAATCATTTAGTCGTTTTGAATCAAGATTTATGAAGATTATCTTGATAACAATAATATCATCTGCTATCGTAATTAAAATGTAAGTGCATACATTCGGATATTGCTTTTCATAAGTTACGCGAAATAAATAAATTCATAGAAGAATATTTTTAAGATTTTTATAATTTTGTTATTTGTGCATAATATAGTATTCCAAAAAATATAACATTGGGTGTCCTCTACACTGCGATTAATTGTGATTCAAACTTTACTAAGTTGCAACCTAAATATCGCTCGCTTACATCTATAAGTGCTTATTCTATTAGGCTCATAACATTAAGCCGTTTCGGTCCACGAGAGGGGAACGTAAGAGCTAGTGATAACACTATGAAGCTTACGTTCGGATACACGCATCGACAACAACTCTACATGAATAGACTTTCACAAATGAAATAATTATATAGTAATTCATCACCTAAAATAAACTTGTATAAATATGATGTACAAGAAGTTATTCTAATAAATAAAGTAAATATAAAGAGTAAAATGAGAATAAATAAAGTTTACAATATAAAACGGAATCTCATAGTTTCGGTGGAGTCATCGTGTATCTAAACGCAACAGAGGTGGGCCCGCGGCCTCGCCCTGATATATTGTCAGAACAACTGCTCAATCTAACTTCAACACAGCAAACTACGGAAAATAGACAAATCTCAACAGCTATATATTTAATTATTTCTAATAGAATTTATTTTATTCGATTCAGATGCAACTAGAACTAACAACTTACTATTACAATAATTATGACCTAGTTTACTGTTTATAATGAATTGATTTGTATGAAAATAAATGACTATTAAATTTGGTAACTTTACCTTTCAGGATTCCACTAATTACGTACCATGTCGTGTTCTGTGCGGAAGTATGTGAAATGTTCTTGAACCTAATTATCTTTATAGTATAAAAAGCATATAGTGCCTTGTAAAAAAGCATCCAAACAATACTGCATGGTCTGAAGTAGGAGGCGGAATCTCACAAAACGTACAGGAGGTGTGAAGGAAGATCGGTCGCTTATGTCTATTATACGTAGCTCACTCGTAAAGTTATGCAGTACAGATAAAATCTATAATCTATTCACCGGTATGACTAAGATCGGCGTAAGTCCATGAGCTGCCAAATGAATCACATCACGATGAACTGATTATACTACGTCCCGTGATCGCTCGCTTGGTAATGTTCCTGTCTGACGCGGCCCATCTACTGTTACAAACCAGAGCGGTCGACAAAGGCGTGCACAAAGCCGATTGAACGTGTGAAGCCACCTAACACGAATTTCTATTAAGTACAAAAACCACGCGCGCCAGACAGAAGTATTCTTCTGCAATCACAAGGGGACGAACATTCGGAGCAAATGCTGAGTACCTACGCATCCACGCGACTCTGCACCGAACAAAGATCTCTTTCTAGCACTGTATTGTCGACTAGTTATTATTACTCGTTCCTACTTTGATTGAATAAGACTAATAAATATATAATAGAGATAGATTTAGAGAAAATACTCATGAAGAGATCTCTGTTGGATAAGTCGCGTAACACACCCATTCAAAACCTAGTGGTCATTTCACCAGCGTCGCGTGCGTTGAAGCACGCACCGTTTGTCAGTTCCACTCAACTTTTGCTCCGTGTTGTTCGTTAGTAGCTCATGCCCGACACTTTGGGGCATGTTACATGCCAGGATCACGTGGTCGCGTAGCTTAGAGCCTTGCGCTGGAGGAAGAGGTGGATGTCTGCGAAGGCGGGCCGGTCGCGGTGGTCGCGACGCCAGCACTCGCACATGAGCTCGTACACGTCGCGCGGGCAGCCTGCCGCGCGAGGCACGCACTCGAACACGCCGTCGTCGGCTTCCAGGTGCGACAGGTTTGACAGCACCTGTGGTGTCAACATGTTGTTAATATACGATCATAAAATCTAAACTAATAAATGCTTCGTTGCTCTAGTGGTTGGGAGCGCTACTGCTGATCATGAGGTCTCAGATTCGATTCCTAGGTCAAGCAAAGCGTTGGGTTTTCCGCCAGTTTTGATTTTTTCAATAGGCTCGCCCCTTCCAACATGGGATTGAAACATAACTGGCGGATTGCGGATGTACTAAAGATAAAACAGGCGCGATGTTGGGTGTTATGTTATAAATTACTAGCGACCCCCCCCCCCCCTGCTTCGCACGGTTTTTACGACTTGACAAAAAACAATTTTGTATTACATTTAAGTTTAATGTACAGTCAAGTTCAATAATATTTTGGCAGTGACAATGTTTCAAAATATTGTGAGCGTTAAAATGATCATATAGTTCTATACAAACTTAGACATCAATAAAATGTTATCATATAAACTGTTCATAAGTATGTTACGGTAGTGCAGTCAAAAATATCTGACTACTCTTCGGAACATAAATATCTAAATATTTTAGATTTCAATATATTTGGTGCAACCTAGGATTCGTAAATATCTATATAGTTTTGAATATTCAACTAAATGGCCTTTGCCATTAAATTTATTTTTGCTTGCCGGAGCAGAAGTACGAGTAAGAATGCAATGTTTCAGTTAAAGGATGTCATGCATAACTGACAACTTCAAATTGAATTTGTTTCAATGAAAAATATTACAATATGATATACTTCTGTAAAGAGATTGTTCAAAGAATTTGAGACATGTCAAATTGTCAAAATATTTATTTTCTTAACTTTGCGCTAATTAATAATATGAACAAGTGGATTGCGCACAATTTTTAGTCTTTGTCTGTAGCAATATTATTGATATAATGTAGTCACATATTTCTAATGTCACAGATTATTCACAATTTATTGTAAGGCAAAGCTGTTTAGAGTTTTATGAAACTTACCATTGCCTATATATTTTTGATTCATGAATATTAAGGAACTCGACTGTACAATAATACACATTAACCAATAACCTTCCGGAATAAATTCTCTCAATTATGATGAAAAACGCATCAAAATCCGCTGCGTAGTTTAGAAGAACAACGCGGTCACATAGAAACACACGAAAAGCAGAAAAGTCATTTGTAGGTTTCTAAACGGTAATCTCAAGAAAATCAGATCCGATTACGAAACTGCACTGCAAACTGCTGTTATTTATTATAATATTAAATTTTATACCTTTTGCTGTGCCCTACAGGGTCCATAATT
Organism: Luperina testacea; assembly: GCA_927399505.1. NCBI lineage: Eukaryota > Metazoa > Arthropoda > Insecta > Lepidoptera > Noctuidae > Luperina > Luperina testacea. The sequence goes on from OV656755.1 coordinate 8,196,853, forward strand.
GTACCTTAGCTTTAAGCCATTGTAACACCTCTACAACATTATGGAATGCAAATAAATATATGAATATGAATAAAACACTATCTACAAGACCGACAGATTACTATCAACATCTACACATGAGGGTGACTTACACACGTACATTTAAATAAATAAAGTACTAAACATACCTCATTATCAGTCAAATGTTCATAAGGCCTACGTCTGCACAGGGTGAAGATCTCGTGTAGGGTCACAGCGAAGGCCCACACATCGCTCTTAGTAGTATACTTTGCCCTAAGCACCGACTCCCACGCGGCCCACCGCAACGGCAAGGGAATGCGCCCATCAACCTTGTAGTAATCACACGCATACGCCTCGTTGTCCGTACCGAAGTCACTGATCTTCACTTGGTAATTCTTCCCTATTAGGCAGTTTCTGGAATTCAAGTTAATTTTTTTTTTATATTGTGTGATTTTTTGTGAAACGGTCGTCTCGCAGAAGGAGGCTGCGGAAAGGGAGAGGGAGATCTCGTCCACTCACCCTGCCCGCAGCAGGCGCACCGGGCGTCGGCGGAGGGCGGACAACGCCCTCTTCCGGCCCCCCTAAACGGGTCCAGGGGCGACGGACTCGGGGACGTCCGTCGCCCCCCACACATCAGGACCCGAGGTGGCGGCGCGCGATGTGTTCCACGCGCGCCCCTCTTAGACGTCGCGGGGGGAGTCAAACACCTCACTCCCCCCCCCGACCAGACGGGGCCCGCTGCGGCGGGCCGGCACCAGCCGGGGGTTGCGGAAGGATCGTACGTTCCCGCGACCCCCGGCGTAGGTGTGAGATGGAACGCCGGGGTGGTTTTTAGTCAGTAAGAGTCTGACAGACCCCGCCGCCAGAGATAAATGCTACAAACGCTTTATGTTGGCGGAGATCCACATTCACAAACTAATCACCTCCGATTGTTCGCAATTTACACAAAGTGCACAACACTATTCAAACTAAAATTGATAGCTCAACAAACCTGGCAGCCAAATCTCTATGCACGAAATTGAGCGATTCCAAATACTGCATTCCGGCCGCAATTTGCGTGGCGAGATGCAGCAACAGATGTGCGGCGGGCGGCACCGCAGTCCTTAGGAAGGCGCAGAGGTCGCCTAGTTCAAGGTATTCTAGTACTACGGCCAAGGGGGGCGACCGACAGGCGCCCAGTACCCTGGCCAAGTGTGGGGAAGATAATGCTGCTAGGATTCGCACGTCGCGCTCAAACTCGTCCCTGAAAAGTGTTGTAGCATAATCAGCCTAAAATGTTCCCATTCATTTGACCCCTCAGAATTTAATCGAACACTCAAAATTAAAGAAGTTGAGCATTATTGCGGTAATCCACTTCTTTTTTAAAACAACCATTGTTTTGACATTTACTGTTGGGGTACATTGACAGGGTTGTTTGTTGTAGGCATTAGTGAAACAGAAATTGTATTGACAAAACAAGATAGCCGCGATAGTTTCGATTTTGGCCGCGCGCCGAAAGAGCCTTGTAGCGTTAGATTTATTCCTTTCTCCATTTAAATATCAAGTAACAACACTTGAAACAGGACAATACCTCGTCACAACAAGGTTAGGAGACTTAATCTAAAAGTAAAGAAAGAAAGACAAACACAGAAGGTAATGACGTCACAGAAGTAAGACAAGACAGAAGCGACATGTAACAAACATGTAGAATCTAATGCTCATACATGATATACCTCTCCTTAACGGTGGCGTCGTGGCACAGGAACTTCACGGCGACCAGGCGCTTCTCCGAGGTTATTGCGCCATTGTACTCTGGCACACCGTCCGCCTCAGCTACGTATACCTTCAAAAGAAAAAGATGCATATTAAACAATCAGAGATGTACCTATTTTACAACTATAAACTACGAATAATATAAAGGACACACGACGGTTTTCGCTGTATCATCAAGGGGTCGCGTCAGTCGCGTGGGTTTATTTGCCGTTCAATAACATAAAAAAATTACATACCGTGCCAAATGCACCTTCTGCTAACTTGGAGATCATTCTCAGTCTGTGCCTCGGGAACTCGATCACATTGGTCGTCTCCAGGCGCCTCTTTAGATCTATGAACACTTCCTGCTGACTCGGCGACTGAAATTAATAAAGAAAACTTATATTATGTTTGATAAAACGTGGGTAAATTGCGGGTCGCTTTTCTACAAAGCGCATTTCTCGTTCTTTTAATTTGTGATATTAACAAGTGTTATCTCGTGACCCTAAGGCAACGCACGCACTGACAGGTGGCTTGCTTAGCGCCTAGAGCGTTGCAAGTCACCTTGCGAGTAGCGATGTGAAACGAACGCTCTAGAATTTTTGCAACCGGCCGTACTGCGCACTTGGCGCCTTCGCTAGTCGCCTAGCGTGTATCGAAGGTTGTTAAGTCACTAGGCTCTAGACGCTAAGTAAGCCACCTGTCAGTGTGTACGTAGCCTTACACTTGTGCAATTTATTTCTGGTCTAAAAACAGTGAAGAAAACTATTATGAGAAAACTGGCATAATATCCTGACCTAGGCCATTGTACATGAGACTTTAATCAATCCGCACTGTGCCTGCTTACTGATTATAGCGTGGCAGTCTGTTGTTTAACATTGCTCCTAGGATTCCGTTGCTCAAAAGGAAAAACTAAATCCTTCATGCCTATAAGGGTTCTGTGTAGACGGATAGACGGACAACAAAATGAGATCGCTTTGTTGTAAGTCTGTCGATACCCTTTTTTTTAAACTTTGTCGTGATATAGTTACCCGTGTGCTATGCTTGGAGCGTATGGACCCCGCACCGGACCGCCTTGTGTCCATGTCGATCGTGTCTTCCACGATGTCCGTGGCTCGTTCAGACAACGAGTCCAGTCGCCGTTTCGTCAGTAACGGTGCCGAACTCAACTCAGGCACAGCGTAGTCATAGTTTGAACTGTCTGTTGGCGATAACATGTTGGGTGAATTATTGATACATGTAGGGTACAGGCGTCACCTAGATAGGGACAGAAATCCTTGGGGCACCCAGATCTTATACAGATGTTATTAACAGACCATGAGATGTTATCAACTTCTAGAGGAAGGTGGGCTGGTTGGAATAACCCACGACGGCCGCCAAAGCCCACCCACAATGGTCCACCTGAAGTGTGGAAACCAAACATCCCCCCCCAAACATAGACATAGAACTTAGATACGTGTAGGGTAGGGCGAGTAAGGAATCAATATTTTGTTGTAGGCTTTATCATTGAAAATTTTTTGGTGCATGTTTTGTTGGTTGTCCTTAAATAAATAAAGGACCAGGTCAGGTAGCAAGAGAATTCTTGAAGATTTAATAGAGAGGAGTTTTGCAGCATATTCATAAATTACTGTTACCAGGTCAGTTTTTCCATTCACTCTAATCGACTATTTAACAATACAAAAAGGGAAAAACAGTGACACATCACCCTTACCTGAAAGTGCTGTGTTCGAGTCTTTGACGAAGTCTTTCATTTCCAATAATACAGTACTATAGCTAAAATACGGAGCACACTTGAGCGCTTGATATGGCTCCTGGTACTCATCCGACTTAACATCTAAACCGCAGTCTATGATCATCTTGTTCTCCGGAAGCATGGAGGTTCCACACCCGCTGTAGTTGTCTATGGTGCGCTTCTGGGACACTGTTGACTTGGCCAGGGGCGATGCGAAGCATTTCCTATGCCTATGTCTATGGACTATGAGGAAGATAGCCACCACGAGTAGGATCACTAGGGCGGTTAAAACGCCCACTACTATGGCAACATATAGGGGATCCTCTTGGTGCGCGGTTGATATGGGCACCTCTTTGGTGAGGGTTGTCAACTTTTTGTCTTTGCCCACAGCTGGTTTCTGGCTTTCTGGTGTGTAATTTCCTTGTGCTACGTCTGAAATGAAAGTGTGTTAAGGTTAATACCATTTTTGTCGAGCTAACCAAACTATAGGCTACAGTTCTACCTTCAGATCCACGTGATCTGACCAAATACAATGCGTGGCTGTTTAGACGGTCCTCTGTTATGGCGGAAACGATTGTTTTGCTTTTAGAATTAAATCGGAAACTAAACAGTCCTATCGTTTCGTCTAAGCATCCGGTCAGACCGATCAGAAGGCCAATTCTCGTAATTTAAAACGTTCAAAATCCAGTCGTACCTACTCTTATCTCGGCGATAAACAAATGTCAAAAACATGTCAAAATTGTAGGGAAATTAGAGGTATTTTTAACAAATTCATTCGACAGATTGAGACAGACGAGATTGTGAATTTTCTTAATATTACGAGAATCGGATCACATTTGAATTAAATATAGATCACATTCGTATGTTCAGTTTTATCTCTCCGTATATAGGTTATGTAAATACTAACCGGAGTCGAAAACGACTTCGCTGATAAGTATCCAGCGAGCAGAGAAGCGCAGTTCGATGCGCACCCACTTGCCGATGCGATGGTGCAGTTTGATGCTCACGTTGCGCGAGTTCTCGAAAATGTTGTCTTCCACGTATGAGTACCGGATCGGCTCGTCTTGGAAGTGACGCCCGCCTATCGAAAATGATATTATTGCTTCGGAGAACACCTGAAAAAAAAAAGATTTTAAACATTGAACTTCATATCAAAAAGATTAAAAACAAGAGTGAACATTCTAATAGGTTAGTTTTAAAATCAGATTACTCTTCATAATACAAAATTTATACCTTGTGAGGATGTCAATATCTGCCAATTAAAATCCTCGTAACATAATACTCAGACTCAACATTTTACAAGCATTATTTATTCAGTCATTCATACCGTATTTCTAATTGTGCGATAGTTTTCAATAGACTTGAATATTTTAACAGTTTCCATCCACTATTATTTCCAAGTTTTAATAACTGGTCCGTTTGTTACCAACAAAAGTTTAGCAAACGCTACAAATAGTTCTAATTAGGCTTATCCCTTATTAATTCACTAGAGTCTCTACCTTAATCAGTCCGCTGAAATACTAAAATTAACCAGAAACTAGGGGTTTGAAATGTCGCGACAGTTCGTTAAAATATTCACGAGCTTTCAAAGTTTGTAAAGCGGTTACTAACGTACCAATGCAAAATGGTGTGCATACCTGAACATCGCGCATGAATTTATTATTGCAATACAAGTGGACAGCGCTGAACTCTCGCACTTTGTCGAACTCGAAGGTGATGACGGGTGTGTTCGGGCGGGAGTCGTTGCGCCAGCCGACCCAAGCGGAGTTTTTCGCGGCTTCTCGGATCTCGTCGCCGCCGAACTTGCCGTCGACGAGCTGGCCCAGGCCCCCCCGCAGCTCTTCACCCCATTGGCCATCGTACACCATATCCGTGAGCTCCACACCGTTGCTTCTCTTGTCGCCTTTCGGCATCGAGTACGCGACAATTCCCACTGTAATAGAGAATATAGTTTGTAGTAAGTTATTTTATTGCCGTCTCGCAGTGAAGCGCTGATCAGAACAGGACAACACTCTCTACAATAATGTATTTAGCAAGTAGGTTGGTAATATTTGACGACAGCCATCTGATATCACCATAATTCTAGGCTTAAGGCGCGGTAAGAAGCAAATTTTTAGGTAATTGAAAATAGCGCATCGCGGTAACAAATAAGGTTCAAAACAGCGATGCGTTTGATGTTAGTTGAATGACCACCAACATAAAAGTAATTTTGCAGTTTTAATTAAATTCAAAAATAATAGCACGGCTCAGTGGATAAATTTTTAGGTATTTCTTAAGTTGCTTGAATTCCCATTTATTTATCATTAAGTACATAAAATATGCTAGTTTACGCTCAAAATTTTAAGAATTATACGTAAACATTTTTTTGAACTCTGTTTTACGATTGGTTTAGCATGATACTACTATTTTATTTTAATGAAATATTTTATTTGGATTGTAATATGTACCAATACGCCTAACTAATCGCTTCGCAAGTAGGTAACTTATAATAATTGCTACCATGATCACGCTTAACACACCGATTGGCAAACTCAGTATGATATAACATCCGCTTGCCATAATCCTTTCGTCGCTTTTGCGAAACCCGTGAGAAAAGTTGTACGTAGAGAAACATTGTTTGGCAAAAACCACGGGGACAGTGTATAAAAGTCAAAAAACCAGGGAGGCAGGATACAAAAGCCAAAAATAAAATCTAAAATCTTTACGCATATTGAAGACATGTTGGTTTGAAAGTCCGCAATAATGCAAAGGCCCTAAGTAGTGACAGGTTGTTAACCCGCCGCCTGTAGCGCCGGATCGCTTCCTTCATTTGACTCATACAACGTGCGCCGTATAATAAGCACTTGCGACAATTGTTTCTAGATCATTCTAAGATCGAACAGACTACCAACGTCGATCTTTAACATGAATTGAAAGCGACAGAATAACAAAATTCACGAATCAATGTTTGAAAGCCCAAGTACCCGGTAAATTATGTCCGTCTTTACTGACCCTAGTCCCTAGGCACCATCTTAATGTAATGAATGCGTAGGTAGATGTTAAGCAGTTACTTAGCGCGAAAAATATCCACCGGCCAGTAGGTCCAGTTACTACTACAGGTTTAGTTACTATAACGATACCGATTCTCCGATGCGTACCTACCTAACGCAAAACACACATAATTATGTATAAAACACAGGAAACAGTTTTTTTGTTGAGAAAGGTAAGTATAGTGAAAAAGGAGTGGTAGTTTTGGAATATACTTACGTTAGATACTACCTAAGTTTTGCTAAACTAGACGCGTTAGTGAAAACAAGCAAAAAGGATTAAAGTGCAAACCTACGTATAAGTAGACACTTATTCAAAATTTCTAACAGAGTGTGACCGGGATTAATCCGAACTAGTATCCCGTTACCCGGAGTCAGAAATAATGACGCTAAATTCCCGTTTCACGTGACAAATCTATTTTGAAGAGGCCCTTTGAAGCGGCTGGCTGTTCAAAACCGAAGCATAAAGCGTTCAGTCATACAGGGATTGTACTAAGGACATTTTGCACTTAAACGGCATTGCAATTAGCGTCGTAAATGCTCCATGAGACGACCAGTGTCGTTCGCTTCGGATATCGTATTTGCACACCAACTTCAATTTATTGGACTTTGCGAGCATGACAAATTCTATTGCACGATCGCCATTTGGTATTATATGGCGATCGTGCATATTATATTAATAGTAAAGCCAGGAATTCCAATCAAAAGAGATGAAACGGAAATTTATTGAAAAGCTGATAAAATTAAACAAAACTTTCACATAAATTATTAGTTTTTTATTGATAATCTTCTCATAGCTATAACTAAAACCATTAACTGTATTAATTTCTTTTAACACTAAAATATACATTATATATACAAGTATATAATAAAAAAAGGAAAGAAAAAGGCAGGAGCTCATTGGCCATCAAAAAATTCTTCCGCATCGCTGTCAATGGGATAAGTGCCTAAAAGGCTGGCAACATTACTACGTTGGATAGCAATGCTTATTCTTCGGGCTAAAAATAGGCCAGCTCTTTGGTCCCGCATAGAGTCACACAACCGCTTGGCAATGTCACCCCCCATGTGAGCACTCGGATCCCAAGACCCTAGTGTTTCACCCCAAACGGCTCAAACATATAGCTCCCAATAAGGTGCGCCGATTAAGGTTTTCTGCTCCTGCAGCAGCCGCCCCAGTACAGCCCACCGTGCTAGGAAGACGGGATGGCGCGAGGGTGTCGACACAGATTACATCCCACACCAAAGGCCTACCCAACTTCCAAGGAATTAATTATGGTCATTCCATCTGGCCTCTTCCCATCGTCGCGAGCCAAGCCATTGGGTTCTAAAACAGCTGGCACCCCGGCGGTGACAAGAGCTCGACGGATAATGTCGTTAATTATAATATTTTATCTCAAACCTGTGCCAACACTTACTGAAATAGTTTTGGTTTTCAAAATATTTGTCAGAGAACGTGAAAAACCCTTATGAACTAAATATATCATGCAATTTCAATTAAGCTCTGATGGAGAGTGCTTAAACAAATGCCACTTTGAACCGATCGATCATTTACCCGAGCGAATTCTCCGAATGTGAGAGATGTTCACAGACTTATCGAGAAATCTAAGGAAATTGAGTAGGAGCAGAAAAATAGATTTATATTTTAAGGGTGACGCTTAAAATATAAATCTATTTTTCTGCTCCTACTCAATTTCCTTAGATTATTACTTACTCAATTCTCGCTAGGTAGCCTGCTAAATTCAAAATTTCTTACGTTTTTTGCAATTGCGAAGTTCATATAATCCTATTGATAGATATATCATGAAATAGTCATTCAATACGATTATACACCGTTACATTTTGATCGTTTTAATCCTTAAAAGGGGTCATTGTACTCATCATTATGAACAAATTTTACAACGCGACCAACCATCAAATCGTGAAAAAATATGTGTTGATCCATACATTTATGTTAGCATAACTCGACATTGATGATATTAATTATGTAAAGTCATATTTGTTACGCTCGCGAATCATATTTTAATCAATATTCAACACGACACTGAACTGCAAATAGAAAAAAACTAAAGAAAATTTGAAGTTCGCGGGCTAACATAAGTGGCGGTGTGAGATTGTGAACATGTTCCATCTAAGATGCTGTTGTGTATCTTAAAATTACGTCATGTCCTCCATCTGTTCATTCGTCACAGTAACACAATAACTGTCCCGCTCAAATGTATTTGACGAGTGAGGATGATTAGTGCAGTCAGTCAGACGGAATTTGATGACCCAAAAGCAAAACTACTTTAAGCACAATATAAAACACGCTTTAAATAACCAATGAAACTTCCATGAACGGTAAATACCATAAATTCGAAGAACCATAGTACTTTTAAAGACAGGATCTAACTAAGTCGTTTCCCAAGAAAAAGGTCTGTAAATCAGCACGACGCGCTGGCTACGTATGTGACGAGGCTTCTAATAGACCTCTATGTATCACTGATTTATTTGTCGGCGAATTTCACAAAAACATGCACTTACTTGAAAATGCAGCGTCCGTGTGCCGCCGCGACAAAAAAAAACCGTCGGAGGAATAACAACTGCATTTATTTATATTATATAAGGTGTGAATCAAATATGTACAATGTGTTTTATTTATATTCTCGTCCACGCATTAAGTGACCGACACCTGGCTAGTTCTTGCACAAGAGGGCAAGTGTTATGGTTTATAAAAGCTTGTTTATATAACCTTCATCTAATAGTTAATTTTCTTTGTTAAAGGAAATTGTGTAGCAAGCGACACGTCGACGTCACCGCACAAGTCTGTAACGAGTAACAAAGCTCTGCAATAATAATCTGCGATTGAGCGCACGTACGTCGAATATCCTGTTTGAAAGCGAATCACTTCCTTTGTAGATAAACAGTTCTGATATTCACACGAATATTGAAATTAAACTGGTTTTACAAATTAGCTCGCGGTTTGAGGCCGAACGCTGCGCAGTGCTTGCCACTCAGGCACTAGCGCCACAAATATTGGTAAAATTATTTTAATTTACAATGAAACACAACATGTTTCTGTTATTTTAAGCGTCCGGTCGTTCCAACGTCAACAATCAACAAACAAGCACAATTACTCAACCCCTTGAAGGGGCTTAAAATTAAGCCTGTAGATAAAATATGTATGGTCCTTTTGAAGTATTACCGGGACCATACGGCGAGGTTAGTGTACACAAACATTCCTCGAACGGGAATGTGTACAGAGCCGCAGTCGCAGGTAATGATAGCGAGGTATCAGTGGCGTGCCAGCCCAACGGCAAATGAAAGCAGTTTAAAAATGCAGACGTATGATTAGCTCTAGTAATTTGCCACTTTTTACTTAATGACGCTTTGCATGCGGTCCCCGGCACACGTACGATAACTAAATTCATAGAATTCACTATTAAGGCCTTTAACAATGCCGTTGTAGTAACCATATTAAAACCATGATGAACACGGCGCATTGTAATTTCTGTGATACGCTCCATAATTAACGTTATTTTAATGAACTTTGTACACGGCGGCCCTCACATTATTTTGATTATTTTATGACCTATGGGAATGTAGACGCGTGTAATTACTTTTAGAAACCCTTTATATATGAATATGAACACAGAACCTATGTGACAAAATAATGAAGTTTTATCTCGAGTGTACAATGTAGCATTTACGGAAATTAGCTTTTAGTGTAGGTAAAAAAATACTAACCATATTTTCCATTTCTGCCAGGGTATTTCCGTAAGCTTTTTTTATTTAACAGTTATAGGTGTACACGGATATTACATTAAAGGGCTTTCACAAAAGTGGAATTTAATCATCGTAAGAAGTCGAGCAGGATATTGTGAAGAGACAATAATAGATTCAATAAGCCTGTGTATTAAACGCGGTGAGATTGCGCGAAGGATATCAACTGGCGGTGCAGTATGAACAGACGGTCAAACGTTTACCACAGCTGACATTCGATTAAGCGCTCAGCTTATCTCCCAAGTCGCCGAAGCGCAGGTAAAACGTGAATCTGCTTCTGAACTATTGTGACTTAGGAAATAAGCTCACGGCTTATTGCTAACTAATACTGGCGACGATCAATTCCTATTGCCGTGTCGTTTGTTCTGTGATATTAACTTGCTTACTTCTTATTTTTTACGAATTGGAACACCTATCATTGCTTTGTCTAACATTGTACTTCCAGTCTTAACATCGTGTGCTATAAAAGCGTTTAGGTTTTAAAAAACTCTAATAAGTTGGTCTGTGACTGAACTAAGAAGAGGACGTTAAATACTACAAAAATGAAATGACGTATACCTAAAACTAGTAATAGACGTTACTCACCGCTCCAATAGCAGCCGTAGATCTCAACCCTCATGCAGACTGTGCGGCGATGCGAACTGTATGGTATGAAGCGGATCTTGGACGCCCAGATCGGCGGCTCCAGGTGGTTTTTCTTCTCCAAGTAAGTGTTCGTGTTACCCTGCAGAATCTGTAACAATTGATTATTTCATTAATGTCTCCTCTATCGCTGTAGAGCTGTGAGTGGTGCCGTCTCTATTGTATTAAGGGCGCCTGTTTGAAGGAGCGTTTATCGTCATCGGCATCGTCTTCACTACTCTTCACATATTATTATTATATAATGAATGTATGCAAAATATTATAAAACATTTTAAAAGAGTAACGGTGGAGTTTCTTCTCCATACGAAAACTACCTTTTGGAATGGGCGACTAGAATCAATTCTATTTTGTTGTAATTGTTGACGTTCAAAAGTGTCTTTTATGTGCCTATTTGAAATAAATGCTTTGACTTTGATTACAGTACTTTGTGAGGGTGCCACATGGACTTATACAATAATAAGTCCATGGGGTGCCATATCTATAGCGCTACAAGATTCTTTTGCGCGTGGCCGAAACCGGGACTAACGCCGCCATCTTGGTTTTCGAACTTTTTAATCATATCATGTCAAATTTAAAATACGAATCGCCAGAGATATTTGGTCACCAGAAAGCAGTTCAAAGTGAGAACCTCCTCTGCTTTGACGACGAAAATCCACAGCTTGGGGGCGTTAACATTTCCGACTAGGGAATACGTAGCTTGATAGGATAAAGTTGCGAGTGGACAGATCAAACTGTCGCAGCTTCACAAGAAAGCCGTCTGGACTAGGGGGATGTCCGAGGCCACACCGCCTAACTGTATTTTCTACAGTACGATTTTTTACTCTATTACATTTTTTTTACATATAAATCCCGAGTCACTTACGTAAGTTGTTGTTTAATAAAATTTATCAATAAAACTCAATGTTAGCCCTTCCTGTACTGTGGCTCAATGCCGTTTATTTAAACCTAAACAAGTTGTTTATGGAACATCGGATACTTGGTTCTATTCTGGGCTTTATTTTGAATTCGTCTCATATTTAATTCACACAATTCTTAAGTAAGTGTTCGGAAGCTCCAGAAACACCAGCCTCGTAAACCCGAATTAGGACTACAACATAATTATCTTCATTCGTCACGTTATCGTGCCACATAACCCATTGAAAAATTATTATCCAATAAGTTGAAAAGTTGCAAGATTTTAAAATAGCTTATCCGTGTTACCAGTGTAATCCCCAGTTTCCCAGGCGCTGTATTAGCAGCTTATAATATCACGAAGCTTTATGTTGCTAAAATAATCTAGAACGGAATTGAAATGCGCCTCGGAGATCTGTCCCGCCTCATCGTTGGGTATTATTTTAAATCCGAGACCGGCGTACAATAGCGCTTACGTGAATGCACAAACAGAATCGAAGTTTAGAATATTAAATAGAATACTGAAAGCGTAGTTAGGGATCGACACTTGATACTTATGTCAGCGAAAGCTAATGAGAAGTCTATTTAGACACTATGAGATTAAACGTAGCATCGAATGAGAACAGGTCGGTAGTATACTAGTATCAAATGCGCTCAAAGTTAAGTGGTTAGATGATCGGTATCTTTCGAGGCTGATTTAATTAGCGGGCATCACATTGAAAGCTCTATTAGCTTGTGTGTATGCGCCCGATATTGTGAATCTATAGCACATGCTTCCATCCTATCTATGGCTAGACTGAGTTTTAATTGGTGAAAAAACACCGATGCTCAAACATTACGCGGCGGAAAATTAAAAGCTTAGCGGATAGAAATGTTTGCGAGAGTCAAACATTTTTGCTCACAAATTTTAACTATTCTAGATTTCCGTATACTTACTATGTATAAGATGAAGTCCTAAACATACTATGATTGATGTTCAGAGTATCAAGCAATAACAGTCTAAGATAGAGCCATTGATCGATGTTCAAAGTATCAGTACAAATACGAGCCGAACACGCTGAGCAGTCCCCGTCATCTTATGATATCTTTGAATTTGTAAATAAAAGCCCCTTCGTCAGCAAATTGACGACACTGTTCTTAATAACTACTTTTAGAAAAAGTCGTGTCCAACCCTCCTTGTTGCGGAGGGAGTTAAAAAGTACGAGGTAATTACAAGTTAGCACAAGGCCCGTGCAAATGTCGTGCATTTGTAAGTAGGACGATAGGGAACAGTGACAGGTGAATATAAGTGACGTCTTTTAACGCTTTGCCTCTATTTCACATTTAATAATTGAGTGCGAAATTAGGTATAAATGCCCAACACAAGAAAAAAATGGTTTTCTTTTTGTTAAACCACAAGGTTACTTCAGGGGGGCAATTCCCGTAATTTTAAGAACACAGACTGATCTCAATCTCAATCTGTCAAAAATACTTCTTTCGCTACATTTTTGAAAAGTTTTTGACATTTGTTTGTCGCCGAGATGAGACTGCGACTAGATTTTGAAAGTTTTTAATTACGGGAATTAACGTTCATGGTAGCCATAAAACTTGCAGGTTCTAAAATGAGAACGGAACAGAAGAACTTAAGTTCAGAATAATAATTAAATTAAATTAATTGCAAAAGCATGTTCGTTCCCAAAACGTTGAAAGTGGAAACAGTGTTTAAAAACTAATTTTCGTATTGAAAACTGCAGCTCAAGTTGTTTGCGAAAACTCAATTCACGTCTTCTGTAAACACGGTGGGTATGCCGACTATGCGGGTATTCCGGTCTTTATATCATAGTCAAGAATCAGAAGCAGAGTTGTTTAATGCAATTATCATAAAGAATAGAATTCAAATGGATCTTGTTTGTAATGTATATATGTATAACTGGGTAATTGGGTATTTGTCGCACAGCGCGCAATTAATGACAAAAAGCAATAAAGAACTAGCTGTATTTAGTATGATCTCGAGCTGAATAAATGGTTCTTGTTTTCTACGAACATAGTCAATATACATATAATTTATTTTTAAATAACCATTTTATAGGATTGCAAAACCTTTAAAAGCACCTATATACATATACAGCATTTTCCAGCATTCATCTTCAAAAAGAAAAATTGCCAAAACTAAAGGTATAATCAATTATTAAATCTCATAACGTAAAGTAACGTATTTTCTTTCTTTCTTTCTTTATAACCGAGATATAATTTATAATATTGTAATAAAACATGTGACATCTACCAACCCACACTGGGCACGCGTGGTGGATTCCGTGGATTATAGGCCAGCCCACTTCCTCTCACAAAGAGGAGGCTTGTGTCCCAGCAGTGGAAGCAATAAAGTCTGATTGTTGTTATGGAACATTATAGGCTGATTATGGTTTTGCTTAGCAGTACTAAAGTTCGTTTCACGAAATAATTCCCTTCGCCATTAAAGTTATCAACACAACTCTCTAAGACCACGTAACTCCAAAGAATGATGATTTCATGAAACAGTTATCTTTGGACTTACGTGGTTTTAGAGAGTTGTGTTGATGACTTTAATGATTATAATTCTGTAAATACATATTTGTTACAGCCGCGAATCATATATTAATCAACGTACAACTTAATACTGAGACTGACCAGCAAATTGCAAAAAACCTAAAAAAAATTGAATTTCGCGGGCTACCTTGGCGCTTTCGCCTTAAAGGTTCCTGCAAACAGGCGCGACGCGCGACGCGAATCGCGCGCGACACAAAGGCACCGCTCGTTACGCGACTTGCGGTGCCTTTGTGTCGCGTGTCGTGTCTGTTTGAAGGAGCCTTAAATCTTTAATTTAGAACCACGAGAGTATAATAAAGATAAGTACAGTTACCAAAAGAAATCAGTAACCAGGGTCGTCGGATACAGTTGAAGTTTAGCAAGAAACCGATTGATGTTTTCGTATGAAATTTAATTTGATAAATGAACTACATATTTGTTTAATAGCCTGCGGTTTCTTACTAAACTTCAAATATATCCGACGACCCTGGTTACTTATCTTCTTTGGTGACCGTACAAATTGACATACTTAGTAGTTAATGAACATTTGAACAAGAACACAAGTCGTTCTAAATATCACCGCAACGATATTCATATGTTTAATTAACTGTTAGAACAAACATTTAATTAAGTGGGAGCAAATACAGAATGACACTTTGCTAATGGGAGAAATCCTTTGTCACAATAGAACAAAGCTCCATTCTGCACACTGCATGTCTTTGTGAACTTGATTTAACTTTACGCAATAATAATAACACAGACGTTATTCTACCATTTTAACACAGTTATGACCAACCGACTTTTTATAAAGGAATATCATCTATTTTGGAATGATCAGTACTGAATTGTATTCTATCAAATACATACCTTTTTATATATACCAATTTATCAATTTGTATTTGACATTTAGTAATTGGCAATTATTACAATAAGCTGGTTGCCCCTGAAAGATCAAAATAAAAATAGCTCATTTCGTAAAAAGCAAAAGGAGCAATTCTTGGGGCAAACACAATGAGCTATTTATTCCCTTCAGTGGTAATACGACGTATACAGGGTGTGGCGTAAATAGTGGTCCACCGTTAAGGATTTGATATACAAGACAATTTACTATAACATATTACAATTTTAACCATTCCATAACCCAAGGGTTCCAAAAATATTTTTTGTTTTGTTTTTTATTTATGAAATTTCTACCTTTTGTTACAAATTTGGTTGTAGTTTCAACAAAAACCATTATATTTTCATTTTGATTTCTGTTATTTACTGCTGAAATACTAGAGCTATCGTGTAAAATTATGGTTTTTATGTAAATTTAGAGCTTTTGAAGAAAAAGTTAGTTCTTCTCTATTTCAACCATAATTTTTCACATAATCATGTAAATTCAAGAGCGATTTTTGTAAAAAAAAATTACTACTAAAATGGTTAAAATTGTAATATGTTATAGTAAATTATCTGGTATATAGAATTCCTAATGGTGGACCACTATTTACGCCACACCCTGTAAATACACAGTTGAACGAAGCTACCTACCTATCTTTTAGAAGTAATTCGCAGTCATATACCTATCGTCGGTATTCGAAGCTGTCAGTCACCACGCAGCAAATGTTATGAGGCTTAAAAATAATGAGCATAGACTATATTTACCATCGTCAAAAGGCAATCTGCAGGGCAATATCTAGCCTGGTACAATACTCATACAATTTTAGTTCAATAAGGTTTTTTGGCAATGTAAATATTCTCTAAAGACATATATCAGTTTTAATGGCACAAATGATTGGCGACAGTCACTATTGATTGATCTGTTAAAACAAAAGTATCAATTTAATTATTTAACATGATATGATATGCATCATAGATATGCGCATCTTCAACTATTTTCTTCTCTATGTTACGTCAATGCACATTTAAGGAATTTCATTGACACCAACATGAGAACCCTTAAATCCATGCAGTTTACACAAAGGGCCGGCTTTCCAGACAGGTACAGAAAAGATCGCATGAGTGACAAGTTGACAAACCTATGCCTGAAGAGCTTTTGAGTGTCTGCGAACTTGTTCCACCGCCAATTGTTCAGTCAAACTCTTTGGCTTTCGATGTCACTGCACCTTTTAAAGCCATTGCAGACTCGGCGGAAATATCAACTAGTTGTACCAAAAATCGGTTGACTATCTGTTGCGTTTACTTATAAACCTTCGAACGTGAATTATTTATTTGCTTGAATAGGCAACTCAAGTGGAGTCGTTGTATTGTTAAAAATAAATAGGAACATTGGACTCTGAAAAATATGTGGATGTGTGACAGTGATCAAGGGATGCAGAAGGAAATCATAGTCCATACACAGCTCAACTTGGGAGAGCCCTACATTCAGCCGTTTACTGTGATAGGTCCAATTGGATTATGAACAATATCTTCCCTAAGACAATAAAAGACACAACGGCCTCTGATCTCATCTGTGAAACAGAATTAATGTTAAAAAGAGACACAGCGCCACGAGGAGAAATTATTTCGGGACTAATATTATGGGCTATGATAGCTCATTATTGACAGCTCATTATTTAAAAGTGGCGCCACAATTTGTGTGGAATACGGTTGCCATGGCAACGTGATGCTGAACAATGAGGAAAATGTCGTGAGGAAAGGTTTGAGTATGAATGTGGATATGGCTGTAAGAGTAGAGGAAGACCATAGAAACGATGGATCGAATCTGTGAACGATGATATGGCTAGCAAGAGGTCCTACTGTGTTGACGACTAAGGCTCCTACAAACAGGCGCGACACGCGATATGATCGCGCCCGACACAAAGGCACCGCTCGTTGCGCGACTTGCGGTGCCTTTGTGTCGGGCGCGATCATATCGCGTGTCGCGCCTGTTTGAAGGAGCCTTAATACAGAAGTATGGAAGAAAAAGGTGCAGTTAAGTCCAAATTTATTGAAGTGGAACAAGCGCAACGAGCCCTAATAAAAATAATGCATTTTAAAAAGATTAAATATCCCACTGAAAGACTGTATCAGATAAGTGATTTGATTTCGGTGAGAAAATTATATATCAATACCGCTATCTTATCAAAAAGAAGGAAATATATTATAGCACCTATTCCACAAACAAAAACCAGGTTTTGTAATAAGCAATACGAGAAACGATCATCTGAACTTTACAACAAAATAAATAAAGAGATATATGTATACGTACACTAAACAATATTATGAATGTAAGAAACTTCTTAACTAAATGGATAAAACAACTTGCATATGAGGACATTGAGGCCCTCCTGCACCACACAACATAATTCACTCATTCACACGTAGGTAACTAGGTAGAGGTACCTACACTTAAACTACACACATCAACAACATGTACACGTACACACCACACACACACATACACCTTACATACACATATATACACCTCATACATATCACTCATAGTACCTCACATTATAACATTTAACATACACAAAATACACCCATTAGTATAAGCTGATATAAAGTAATTAGTCTTCTGTAATTCTCTTTTGCCTCAATTCATTTTCTCAAAATTATATAAATAGTAAATACTGGCATAATTTTTGTATATAAGAATGGACGTTACGTAAATTTAAATGGGAAGCGCTAAGGTAGTCCGCGAAATTCAAATTTTCTTACGTTTTTTGCAATTACCTGGTCAGTATTAAGTTGTACGTTGATTAAAATATGATTCGCGACCGTAACAAATATGTATTTACAGAATTATAATCAGTAGAATCAATAATACAACTTGTTAAGTTAGTATAATCCTAAAATGTCAAGATTTCATGAAATAGTAATTCAGTAGGATTACTTGGTCTTAGAGAATTGTGTTGATGAATTTAAGGTGAATGGGTAGTTGAGACCGCGAAATTCAAATTTTCTTACGTTTTTTGCAATTTGCAGGTCAGTGTCAGATTGTATCTTGATCAAAATATGATTCGCGACAATAACAGGTACATATTTAGAGAATTATAATCATTAGAATCATTAATATATCTTTCTAAGTTAGATTTCTACCACCAACCACCAATCTCTATGGAAAAGTGTTAGACATAATTGAACACATAGAATCCTTACCTCTTGTCCTTCCCCGGTCCGATACCGCACCCACTTGCCCAGCTTCGGCCGCCAGTACTCGATGACGTAGGCTTCCGCGTATTCCTGCCCCTGGCCGTTTCCGAACCGGCCTTGGGTGCCGGTCCCGGTGATCACATGCACCGAATGCAGGTCGATCTCCAGCCATTCTGTCGACTCAGTGACGATCTGCGACCGCGGACACCAGGCACCACCCTTTATGTCCTGGTTAAGCCTGTTGGAGCACCGAAACTATCATTATTAGATACTACTATGTTACAAAAAAATATCACTAGCTTCTTAATTTAGTGAAGGAATAAATCACAACTTGCTTGCATCAGAAATCTGAACGCTTGGAGCAGTTACTACACAAGCTAATTTAATTTTGAAAAATGTTTACACGAAATATTTCGGCGTTTGTGAAATTGGGGATGGCGAACAATGGTGATCCGGCGACGGAGCATAACAAAGGACTTATTGCGCTATTAGAATGATCTAAAGATATAGTGCTCCTCATATTTTCTTTAAATTCATCGTTATACGAAGCTAACTATGAATATTACATTTATGATTAAAGTCCCCTCGCTTATTACGGCTTTGTATTAAATGCGTGACCCGTAGAAATGTAGGATGTCGAGTGTCTGTTTAGTATGTAATCTGTGCTAGATCCTCGTTTAACTAATAACTGCGCAGCTCTCACCCACGCGTTCCGGCATGTCCCTAGTCTTATCTTTCTAGTACCAGGGAACGTGCACAGCCGCCCTTGGGTGACAGCAGTCCACTGCTCTAGCCATTAAGCTAAGTAACATCATGTTTTTGCAGTAAGGGCTTTACACAGTAATGTTGTTATTGAGCTATCAAGTGCAAAGAGCCGTGTGGTGTGGCCGCATATTCATCAACATCACAAACGCACGATATAACGAGTCTCTCGTCAAAGGAAAATGACAGCCTTGTGTTATATGTATCCTTGTACATCTGTTCAAATAGATCGTCAAAGCAATTTCAACATTATAAGCGAAATGCAATTAGTTTCCGAAACGAGATTTTTCGTAAAAGTTTGGCTTTGAAGAGTTTTCCTTAATAAAAGTAGATATATACTTGGTTGTATGTGTATCATCTATAGATTTATTTGACGGGACGAACATAATGATGGATGAGCACATGTCTGTCTATTATTACAATCGCTTTAAAATTGTTATAAATGGATGGCAGTAGCGGTGGACTGGTAGCCATCAAGACAAGGACAATGACAAACAGAAAATATGAAATTAATATCCAAATAATTATAGCGTTCCAAACAAAATATGTAGATAATAGATACAGTGCACGTTGCAACTTACATGATATTGTCTTGAGGACACGTTTATGAATATTACTTAAATACTCACTAACTAAAACGGTGACGGGAACACTACTGTTGTACAATTTCATCGATAAAGTGTAATTAGCAGTAAGTAAAAAGTTTTTATAAGTCCGTATTGAGTCATAACTTCATAAGTTCACCCTCTTCGAAGCTTATAAGCCGTGGCTGTACAAAGTTATTCGCTTCAATAAGATGGACGTACAAAAACTAAGACGCATTGTTATTTCACAACGATCCAAGATTCCTCCTATAATATATCAATCAAAGCTAATAATAGTGGTGTTGCTATTAGCGCATTCACTTATCATGTGTCACTGAGGCAGTGTAATCGTTCGCACCAATCAAATTCCGAGATGGCCAGTCATTAAGCTCATTGACGCGCACCGAGCGCTCTCTAGATATCAATGAGGCGTGAACAAACTTTCATAATTTATCACTTAGCATATGCGCCGGCTAATAAGTTTTGATACTATTTCAACACCGAGACCAGAAATGTTGAACACTTCCTTTTGTCTAGCCTTAGTGTAGTAATACAAATAGTACTGCATAAATCATTGATGATGTAACATAAACAACGCGCTGGGTGTTCGATAATAAAGAAAATAAACATGTCGCATATGAACTTTTATAATTAATGGCTTGTAATAAACAGCCAGTAACCATTGGTTCACGACCAGCGCTTGCGCTGTAAACAAATTAACGTTTCCATGGATCCCACTCACAACTTCGACTGTCAATACAATTTAGGGTTTTATTACTGATCAGCATTTTCAAGACAAGGTTGATTATGAGATAAACGCTGTTGATTTGGGCGTTAAATTGATGAGGAGTACAGCTACCTGGACTTACATTATTTTATTCGAGAATTCCGTAAGAAAATAATACGGATTAAAGGCACCTAAATTCTTGTATTACGAATAAAACATCATGCTGCTGTCACAAATTACGGCACTGTCATTTCCCTCCACCTTCCCCAGGGCACGTGGCGGGCTGGAGGGTGGGTCTGTTTGTATATTGGAAGCCTGTTATGATGATGAAATTATGCTTAGAAACATAGCTGGCAACGTGAAAGTGGACTTTAAAATCTGAACGAAATGAACGAAGTGATTCGAATAATGACATGAGTTAATGTCAGTGCTACAAACGAATCTTCTGGAAAAACCAAGTTTCTTCACGTCGATATTGCAGCACTATGATATAAGTTCAGGTTACTAATTTGTCTGTTTTAAAGCCAGTTACCGCAATGATAAAGATCTATGCAGTAATAATATATTTATCTAATTAGGTACTTCTTTATCAGATAAAGCTCCAGACGTTACCAATCGGTACCGGTAAGTTGTTAGTAAATCATGGTTATGGTTATAAATAGGTGATACGAACCTTCCATTCTGCGGGGCCACATTGCCGTCGTTGTAACAGGAGCTAGCGCTGATATCCCTGTCGGGAATCAAACCGCTCTCCATTCCGAGCGGCGCGATACATTGAGCTGTAAACAGACACAGTATATAGCAACATACATATTATGTGTTGTGTCAATATGCACACCCGGTTTATGCACCACACCGACTCGCCGACTACGGCCAAGTTAGATGACATTTAGATGCTTGTCTTGCCTCTATTCAAGATGCGCGTAAATCATTCAAGACTCACAGAGGTGACGTAAGTTACATTGTAGGTACACCATTAGAAAGCTTTCGCTGTTAGCATTGCCAAGCATTGCAGTGTTCAATTAATCGCTATAATAGGTACAAGTACTGAACGCAGCTTACAACAGAACAAAACAGAACTCAAAAATAGGACATCATAATAAAGGGAAAATTAAAGATAATAATTGAGCCACAATAAAAAAGTAATAACCGCACTAATCACGGCGAAGTCAATTTAAAAGTTTGTGTAGACGTGTCAAAAGTTTTGATAACTCAAATCGATGGGACTTCTACGAACAGGCTGATAATATGCGGCGGCAGGTCATCGCGTGTTTTATATTTTTTTGAAACACAATGAAACCTTCAGTCTACCGCCACCCTTACCCTGGCCAGCATAAGTAACGAGCAAATTAATTATTTTCGAAACATCCGCACAGCATGTTTCCACTTAACATTAGCAAGCTTACGTAGACAGTGGTATTAATTAATAAAATGTAAAAGAGCACTAAATTAAATAAACATGAGACAAGTTGTCAGGCGAATTTCTCATTGGGCTTGTATGTACACTACACTTGTACAGTATAATTCTCAACGGGGTCGCTTATTAGTCAGTCTATCAAAGGGTTCTCGCGTGCGGTAGGTATTAGACGCAACAAACAAACTGATATACGGTACATAGAGTTACGTATGTGATATATGTTGAATCATTTAATTAGCTGCCAACGACTGATAACTTGTGTTCTGTCGCATGAGGCTACGCATCACTGAGGAGCGGGCGCGGGGCACGGGCGCGCTCTATTGTAATGTCCAAATTATCTTATTTCATTGTTCAGCTCCTTAACAATTTATAAATGATTTATTGTTGTCATACCTTTTGATGTAAGATACGACCAAAGTTATTGGAATCTTACAAATGTTATACTGATTTCGAATTATAATTCGCCAAATCGCTCGAGCTTGTTGTTTTCACCACCCTTATATGTACAATAGCCATCAATCATTCCATTCAAGTACCACTCGTTGCGTGGCCCTTATTAGACGAATATTTAATTTAGTACTGTTTCACAATCACACATCTTTCGTACAAAATGAGAGCACACGGCGTGCAACAAGTAACGACGATACGCTATCACTAGGTAAACAATGCCACTGGGGGCCCCACACAGCCCCACATGCTTAGCTAGAGTACAAAGTTAACATAAAATATGTATTCATTTCATTAGAGTCTATTTTTAATTTATAGTGAAGTCATTAACCCAAATGTGAACAATAATGGTTGATAGTGAAATCCATCCACTACAAGAGACGGCTATACAAGTGAAGTAGCTGCGTCCCGCTCTCGGAGCGGAACAGGAATGGATTTAATCAGCCTTACAGTAGGTTCTTGACGTCTGCTCAACAGCCTTAATTTATATTCACACAGCAGCGGCGCTTACACACATTATGGAACCGAACATTAATATCGAAGACAGGTCGCACAGCCAATGAACGTTGTATAAACCTGGTGTCAGTCTAGACCGACCACGTGCTTCTCATATTATATGGTACTCGTAGGTACCATGCAAACTTAACGTAGTGAACCAAAGGAAAACAGATCTGCAAAATTGGTGTCTATTGTGAGTCCGCGTTAAGATTTCCCTTCCACCAAACAAAAGACAAGCGCTTATAGGTCAAATGCAAATAGAATTCGCTTGTTGCGTGTCTCGTTATTTAAGCAGGCCTCTTGTTGCTCAGCGCTTGAGAACAAATTGCAAACGTCATAAAGCCAGTTTTGAATATTAATAAACACGAATAAATGATCTCGGTTTAAGCAAAACCATTTACTTGGGCCAGCGGTTCACAAAGTGAGCGTGCTTCTGACGTCCAGCAAGTTGGATATACTTTTTTCACACCTCGTCCAGTTTAGCTGCCCCCTAACAATTCCGTGGAGTATAGTTTTGTTTTTAATTCCATTGTAACAAAACACTTTCAGCGCACGGGTGAGTGAAAGGCGAATGATAAAATTTAAAGTGGGGAAAGTTTCAGAAGCACTGAGCTTGTGCGTGCTTATGCTATTGCGTGACATGTAGTCGTCTAATGAATAATAAACAGCGCAGTGGCGACTCGCTACTCATTCATATCCATCCACGAAAGGCAATATTCTTTTTATTTACATAAAACGATCGAATGTCAGCTTAAACCGCCTACTATATTGGCTTCAGCTCGTATAAATTTGTGAGCTACAGCGCCTG
Organism: Luperina testacea; assembly: GCA_927399505.1. Lineage (NCBI taxonomy): Eukaryota > Metazoa > Arthropoda > Insecta > Lepidoptera > Noctuidae > Luperina > Luperina testacea. The sequence continues at coordinate 8,220,498 of OV656755.1, forward strand.
CTCCACGGAGCCTCTCCGTTACCTAGATACGTGTGCGTTCTCAGCGCTCTCAGCCATTATACACGCCAACTTACAATGTCACTTGCTTTTCTTTTACGACATGAACCACTTTGCGTGATATCGTTGGTCTATTATTTTAATTACTTTCATTGTACGAGGGGGTCGTTAGCATTTTGTTTTTTTTTTCATGTTCAGTAGTTTTCACGACGAATGTGTACGGAACGTATAGCTGACAGCGATAACGGTCCGGCGGCGGCGGCGAGGTAATGACTTTCCAAACTATCAACATGCCGCGACGACGACGTACGTATAAATGTACAGCAAGTAATAATTACACAGCCATTGATGGCAGATCGATAGAAGCAGGCCAGCGGCACATTAAATAATAAAATACACCTTCAAAATGTGCTCAGGGCTGTTTTAGACCACGACCATTTTAAAGGGCTTGCGTTTCTTGTAATCGATACCAGACTAATAAATTAAACAAAACTACGGGATGTGCGATGTGTAGGTAATAAATGTTTTAGTCAAGGGTTACGTGGATAAAATAAAGGGTGCCGCAGGGTTAATACGTGTGGATCCTGCGTGGGTACTAAGTACTCTTTGGTGTTTTAATTAAAATAAGCATAATATACTCACTATGTCCCTGTATATTTTTCTGGACACACGAACATTTATCATTCCACGAACGCCTTAATGTCTGACTAACTATTATATAATATTTTTTTTTTAAATCGCACCGTATCACACCTTACAATTAAGGCCAGGACTCTCGGAAATCTCGGAATCGACCTATTTTTGATTCAACATTAAACAATCAAATATTCTTTGTTTTAATCTGAAAAAAATATATGGCATAGTTTAACTAACATTCTTGATTATTCTATGGTTCAAAACACGATATTTACAACTTCACTCGATCATAAAAAATCGCAAACAAATCGAAAACAGCGAAGTTTTTAATCGTTTTTCAAGTCGCATTTGAAGTAGACTTAACTTTTACTCGCAAAAAATATATGAAAAAATAGGCAATGATGTATAGTAGAACATTCTACGGTTAATTTTTCTCAAAACTGATTTTTATTGTCTTAACAAGATATAATCTAAAAAGGCGGCCTGCGCGCTTCACTTCAGTAGCCCGCCGGGCGTTACCGAGGTAGGACCTGTGTCGCTTTTGCTGGCTCGCCGCGTTCCCGCTAATCGATCGAAATATACGTTATAATATTGTTAGTTAATTTCCGTGTTTGTGTATTAGTTTCAAAATTCAGTCTGTAAATATTGTTTAGGTTCTAGTATTAATAATTAAACTAAATATTAGTTTGTTATAATATAGTTGTAATATAGTGATAATTAAGATTAAATTATGGGGAATAAAAACAGAAGAAAGAAAAAAAAACGTTCAGCATTGAACTGCAAAGCTTAAAAAAAAATAAGGTAATTTTGATTATTATTTTTCTACGTATTTATAACTACCCACTTATAAGACGACGCGACAGAATAATATTGTAGTTGTATAGGTTCTCTTGCTTTCGTCACAGTACTAGCAGTAGCAGGTCGGTACCATAAATTTACAATTATCGTAATATCTGTAATAGATTTTCAACTTTACTACAACGGAATAAGGTTTATATTCAATTGCAAAATTTGAGTTTTTGAGTTTGTGTTTCTAGTTTTGTGATTGTATAGGTAAAATATTATATTTTTTCGAAGTGAAAACTTCTTTAGCATTATTGTGATTTGAAAATTTTATGAAACGAAAAAGCTACAGTAGAAAAAGCTACAGTAAAAAGAGACATAAGATTTAACGTGGGAGAAAATGAGATAGGAAGCATTATACAGTGTTTTTGTTTTTTATTATTACAAATGACATCACATTTAATCCTATGCTACTAATTTGTGATGATGAGGGTGATGGTGTTGGCGATGGCGATGACGATGGTGATGGCGATGGTGATGGTGATGGCGATGATGATGGCGATGGTGATGGCGATGGTGATGGCGATGGTGATGGCGATGGTGATGGTGATGGCGATGGTGGTGGCGATGGTGGTGGTGATAGCGATGGTGATGGCGATGATGATGATGGTGATGGCGATGGTTATGGCGATGGTGATGGCGATGGCGATGATGATGATGGTGATGGCGATGGTGATGGCGATGGCGATGGTTATGGCGATGGTGATGGCGATGGCGATGATGATGATGGTGATGGAGATGGTGATGGCGATGGTGATGGCGATGGCGATGGTGATAGCGATGGCGATGGCGATGGCGATGGTGATGGTGATGGATGGATGGATGGATGGATGTTCTTTAGCATCGTTGTGATTTGAAAGTTTATGAAACGAAAAAGCGACAGTAAAAAGAGACATGTAAATTCATAAGATTTAACGTGGGAGAAAATGAGATAGGAAGCATTATACAGTGTTTTTGAAGGTTTCACTTCTACCACGTGTGAATTGCACACTTGCTGTTTTTTTATTTAAAAATATGAAATTCGTTGTGAATGAAATAGGAAGAGTTCAATAAAAATACGTATTGTGGTGTTTTTGATTAGTAGATTTAATTAAAAAAACTTATTGACGAATTCAAGCAACCAAAAAAAGTGTTTTACAAAAAAAACAACCGACTCAAAAAAAAAACACTACAACGTGAAGAATATATTTTCATTTTTTGACACCGACTTTCGAAACTAAAGTTATTTTTCACTTTGTAGTGCTTTTTTTTTTGGAAGTCGGTTTTTTTTTTTGTAAAAAAGTTTTTGTTTTTCACTTTTTAGTTGTACTTACCTACCCCAAACAAATTCATATGTCACTACTTGCTATGTGAATATCAGTAACAAAGCTATTGAACACATCTGCTTTACCCTTTGAAGGGTACAGGCGTGATGTTATGTTGTGTGATTGCGATTACATATGCTATAGCAGCAATCGCGGTTGATTTGCTGGCATTTATTGAAGAGTTCCGTTGTTTGTCTCTGAAAGTCATCATCAGATCTTTACAAAAATAAAAAAAACAGCATGTGTGCAATTCACACGTGGTAGAAATGAAACCTTCAAAAACACTGTATAATGCTTCCTATCTCATTTTCTCCCACGTTAAATCTTATGAATTCATGTCTCTTTTTACTGTCGCTTTTTCGTTTCATAAACTTTCAAATCACAAAGATGCTAAAGAACATCCATCCATCCATCCATCCATCCATCCATCCATCCATCCATCCATCCTTCACCATCACCATCACCATCGCCATCGCCATCACCATCACCATCGCCATCACCATCGCCATCACCATCGCCATCACCATCGCCATCGCCATCACCATCGCCATCGCCATCGCCATCACCATCGCCATCACCATCATCAACATCGCCATCATCATCGCCATCACCATCGCCATCACCATCGCCATCAACATCGCATCACCATCATCATCATCGCCATCACCATCGCCACCACCATTGCCATGACCATCGCCATCACCATCATCAACATCACCATCGCCATCACCATCACCATCGCCGTCGCATCACCATCATCACCATCGCCATCACCATCACCACCACCATCGCCATCACCATCGCCATCATCATCATCGCCATCACCATCACCATCGCCATCACCATCGCCATCACCATCATCATCATCACCACAAATTAGTAGCATAGGATTAAATGTGATGTCCTTTGTAATAATAAAAAACAAAAACACTGTATAATGCTTCCTATCTCATTTTCTCCCACGTTAAATCTCATGTCTCTTTTTACTGTTGCTTTTTCGTTTCATAAAATTTTCAAATCACATCACAACGATGCTAAAGAAGTTTTCACTTCAAAAAAAAAATTGCAGATCTGTCTATTTACGATGGAGTTATGCCCCCCTAACATACATAAAAAAAAAATAGAAATATCCGAATTGAGAACCTCCGCCTTTTTTGAAGTCGGTTAAAAATATAATATTTACAATCACAAAACTAGAAAGAAACTAAAGTAGGATGATGAAATTAAAATACTGTAGACGAGCAGCCCTATATTTCAAGAATAGGGCCGATTCACAATACTATTACTTATAAAAATAACCGTGACAGGGGTCAGCGAGTTCATTCGAACTGCGCTTTCGCGGCATTTGCCACGCGAGGACGGAGGTAACGCTAAATGCCTACTACGCTCGAAGATCCTGGCCTTAATCAAATATGATATAAGTAGTTCGTTTTACGGGCCGCTGTGTGGTAAAACCACATGAGTGCTTTCGACGTGTAATCGGATACATTAAGCTTGTTTATTAAAACCAACTAATAATTCCGTAAGCTTACAGCTCCATACAACGGAAATAAATGGTACTTTCGCTAAACGCTTTATAAACTTTTCCTATTACGTATGCTCCTAATTTTATATTCGAGGGAAGTGGAATAAACTCTGTTACTTATAGCGCCTTAGTTTCATAAAATATTTGATCTCTCTTACAGATTTGAAATCTATTGTGTGAGTGTGAGCACTGTAATAAAATATAAAATAGAGGCTATTTGGTATGAGATCACAGTATTCCCTGTTGGTATGGTTACGTCCTGAGATGCGTCTGCGGCTTCCGTTTTGATTCTTTAAACTCACAGGGCATGACGTTATTCGCCATTGTCGCAGACACCGGTCGTATCTACGTGGACTGATTACCAACGTGTCAGCAAGGTAAAGTGAGTATTCGCCACAAATAGTGAATGTCGCAGGACTTGTGTGTATGCTTAGCAACAAGCTGTTTATAGCCCCTAGCTAGATAAACTTAAACAGCTTTCCTGCTCATATATTTAAACGCTGTCGAACACTGATTGTCTACCTTAGATACATAGGTAGGTGAAGCTACATTTTATAAACCAAAACCTACATTGTAGCTTCTTGACAGCAAACGGGAATTGCATATTAAGAATTCAGTATATCGCGTGAATAGGATTCGATACTCGATCGGTGTAATTTAGTAATTACCTTATCTACATATAATTTTGTATGTACGCAGTGTAATTACAGGACATTTATTATAGCTTAATTATTTAATTTACTTCGTAATAGGAAATAATTCCATAATTGCGATGTATCGACTCCGATCCAATACGTGGAAAATATAGAAATATTTAAATGCACCCATGTTTAAACTGAAGTAGATTAGTGGAAGTAATTATTGTTAAGTGCAACAGTGCAAGCGGCATTGCTGAATAAAAAGACGAACGTAAAAGTACACCCACAAAGTAAGATTAATAGGACTGTTTAAAAGCAAGCCAACAATGCCTATGTAAACATTTTACGTCGTTACTTCAGTTAATGTCTTAGTAAAAACAACACATTTAATTAGAAAATCGGTCAAATGCAGTCAGTGTCTTTCATGTTCTCTTAAAGTTTGTGATAAGTTTTTTTTATAATGGTTTCGCGTCGGAATAAAGTCAACAAAATCTGATAGAAATTGTATTAGAATCATTTTAAAGATTATATTATACAATGTTTAAAATCCGCGGTTTGTGTGCAATATGGATCATCAGTCATCACTGGTCACACTATAACAACACGGGATACGTCGCATTTCAAGAAACCCTGTTCATTACGGGGCAGCGCCATAAAGCAATGATAGTCTTCAAACAAAATTCTTTCTTTAACTACGGAATCCTAAAAACCCGACAAAAAAGGTAAAATATCAAAGCAAGCGTTTTATTGAAAGGAATTCTTGCAATAATTTAACGAAAGTTCAGTGGTTCTTCGCAGGAGACCTCTCTCAAATATTAGTGTTTTGAATAGTTCTTCGCAGGAGACCTCTCTCAAATGTTAGTGTTTTGAATAACGTCCTTAATAAAATTAGTGTCTTCCTTAACGATCCCACCATAGTAGTTTCGGTTCAAATGAAATTTTGAAATATAACAACGCTAAAAGCGACTGTTGGAATTTATAATTCTTCGTACAAGTTCACCGAGCCACGGCGTCCCCTTTGCTCTGGGAGCAGAGAACTTTCTAATTAAATATTAAGGCGGTCCATGCACAGACATCGACGGGGGACTTGCCACTATAACTTTTTATATTTGTGTGTTATTATGGTCATAATGTCCCTTGGACCAAATGGGCTGATATTAAACTGCGTTGTTTTGTAAATTGTTTAGTTTGCACAAGTAGCAGAGAGAAGTGTATTTATCTGCTATTTCAAGCAGGCATTTTTTGTTAGCAACTTTATATCGTACTAGCTTCTGCCCGCGGCTTCGCCCGCGTGGATGTCGGAAATTATCCCACGGGAACGTGCTACCGAGACAAAAAGTAGCCTATGTCGTTCCCCAGGATGCCATCCTTGGCAAATTTTATCGAATCCGTTCAGTAGTTTAGGCGTGAAAATGTAACATACAGACAGACAGAGTTACTTTCGTATTTATAATATTAGTATGGCTTAAAAGTTGGCAAAAAAAAACGCACAAGTCTATTTATAGTGGCCATCTTCAGCAGTGAATTTCAACCTTTCTTCCGATCTCATTTTGAAAAGGATATAAAAGAATAAAGGCATCATTGTCAATGGCTTCAGACTTCAGAGATGAGTGGGCGGACAAGCACTGTTCCATTCAATCAACAGAAAAGATGCAGCCGCTTTGTTAAAAAAATGTCGATGCAGATATAAAAGCACAGCGAAATCGCAATTATACAGGGTCAAATTAAATCAGCTAGCGAATCTCTGCCGACGTAATGAGTATCTTATTACTACTTTAAACTTAACACTACTTTAAATAAAATATGAACATAAAAGATTTGATGTCGTTTTTAGGGTTTCATCGACCGCTGGAAGTTTTTTATCTGTTTTCTTTAGTTTTGTCGAGTTGATGAGATATCGATACCTACCCATTACGTCTGTGAAGTTTACACAAAAAAAGCTGATTTTTAAACTGATATTTCTCTAGACTACACTAACTGCAGTCGGTGACCCCCACGGATATCGAGACCCCATTCAAAATCGTCAAATATACAGGGTGTAATTTTAATCACCGTTATCCTCTTAAGGGGTCATTGTACTCATCATTATGAACAACTTTTACTATCGGGCCAAACCAAAAATCGTGAAAAAAAATCAGCTGTTCCCTACATTTATGTTCGCATAACTCGTCAAAATGTAGGGAACAGCTGATTTTTTTTTTCGCGATTTCAGGTTTGGTCCCGTAGTAAAAGTTGTTCATAATGATGAGTACAATGACCCCTTAAGAGGATAACGGTGATCAAAATAATTACACCCTGTATATTTTTTTTGTTTCGCTAGCTAATTTAATTAGACCCTGTATTTGCTTTTCAACCTTCATACTTCTTTCATGGCCGTAATAGCGCAAACGTAACGTAATATGTAACAAGAAACATTATCAAGCAACTGAAATTTCCCATCGGGTAGTGACTAAGTGAAAACTTTTGTTAGTACTCTCCAAAACAGTTTGCTCGTATTACGCCTACCTCAGTATCTCCTAGGAATTACATAAATGGTAATTACCAGGACTCAGCCGCGTCGATTACTATTTTTCATGATGTACGAGTTCTAATAATAAATTGGAACCATTTTTCCGACGCTCGGTTTTTAATAAATTTTTTTTTTTTTGCTGAATAAATTTCTCGATATCTTAAGAAATCCACTTAGCTGCTAATATTGCCAGTTAGCCTATTTTTATTCAGCGTTTTAGATTATAAATAATATAGCTAATAAAATTATTAAAACATGTTTGGTGTTATTGTGTTATATCATAGAATAATATTTTATAGTTTAATAAACATCACACCTAATGGTTAGAAATTTCGGACAATCCCCATTCTCACATAGGTTTACAGATAGTATTTAAAGTTCTTCTAACTCAATCAATCTGCCTAGCTTTTTTCCAACTATGTTGGGGTCGGCTTCCAGTCCAGTAGCAGCTGAATTGTAGTATTTTACAAGAAGCTAGTGCCTTGTTAACCCAGTTAATTGGTTATACGATACTCCTTGGTGAGACTGATTGTCAGACTGTCGGGCTACTGTCTGCCCGTAACGACTGCCAAAGGTCCACGAATGACAGCCGGGCACAACAGAGCCACTGAGGGTTCCTTGAATAGTCTTGATATGAAAAAATGGTTACCCATCCACGAAACAATCGAGGCAAGCCAGATCGATCGATCCACGCGGCTGTTTTTACTTAACCACAAGGCCACTTGAGTCATTATCAAAAATACAAAGCTTTTTTTTCAGTTCAACATGTGGTTTGCACATTACTGTAATGACTACTAGACCCTAGAGCCTAATATTATTTTAATGTTTATTTTAGCACTTCAGTCTTGGTATGTTTTTTTTAAGTAGCCTTGAAAGTTCCAGCAAATATGTCTGTCTCAACTATTTGTAACTGTTAAATCGATATCGTCATTGTTTCAACGATATACTTCGTACTCTGGTAGGTATACCCAGATAATTCGAAGCACTCCATGTCTTATAAAAGTTTCAACGAAGGCTGCTCTGCTCGTATTCCGATAAAAATGCCCACGAAACTATTTATAAATGTTTCCATTTAAACCTGAGACTGAGACTAAAACCTGGCTTTAGTAATCATGAAAGGGAGAGACGTTTGAATATGAATTTATTTAATGTAATGCAGGACGGACGCTATCCCGAATTCATTTAACTAACAAACTAAATCCTTGAATGAGATATGAATTAAACTTTTACTACATTTCAAACAACCTCTCTAACAAACTGCTAAGGATCTTGTAATTAAAGCAATGTTGTATTAGCTGGAGATACAGGTTTATGCGATACATAACATGTAATATATTATTATAGGTATACGTTGAATGCACTGTGAACTATCAGCTATCTCGAAAATTACCTGTCCTTTACACATGCTGCCTTTGTATCTCGTCCATCCAATCTATCGATCTGGCTTCTCAATAAACGGAGGCATGTTGCCTACATGTTTCAGGAAAGCTGCTCTCGCCGACAAAGTGAAATATTCAAAGTCAATGTTAAAGGGGTATACAGTCAAAGTAACCTTCGCTACAAGTGCTTAATCTCGGTTGTAAGTGCGGCATAGTTACATGCTTGTACTAGATAGTGTCGTTATGCACTGTTCGACGGGCAACTTTTAAAAGAAGTACACATAAAAAAATAAATTTAATTGTCTGTTTGTAATGTCAACATAACAGCTTTTCACCAAATGCATATGAAAGCGTATAACTACGATACTTAAAAAAAAAACTATTTTTAACATTTTTGTCTGTAATCTCCGATTTGGACGGGACTTCCACTGGCAGATACTTGATGTTATAAGGAGTAACTTAGGCTACTTTTATTTTAGAAAAAAGAATTAGGGTACGGCGCAAAAAATTAAAACCCATGAAATCCACATCCACGCGGGCAAGCCGCGGGCAGATGCTAGTACATACATAAACTCACGCTTTCTTCCTTGAGGGTAGGTAGAAACTTCAGAACGCCACCTGCTACTATGCTTACATACGCCTTTTGTCACAAAGAGAAGACATACGACGTATTTTTCAACTTAAGTACCTTATCCATAAGTTATGCTTTGGTGTGCGATAGGTACCAATAAAGCTAAACATTCTTTAGCAGCACCATAAAATATCTGCAACATCATATTTAATCAGGTGCAACGCCGCTGTGCATTCCCCCTTAAAATACCGATATTCTAAGCATAGCTTTGACGAATACATATGTACATGTATTATAGCAGTGTTCGCAACACACATCAAGCACATACCTATTTCTCGGCGTCAGACGCCCGTTTTTGTAGTTTATTACTTAGTTATAATAGCTTTAAGTACAATGCCGTTTTGTATAATTACATCAGCGCGACACGAATGTTTTTTGTCTAGCTCTGCACGTCATTGTCGGCCAAGGCAAGTGAAAAGGGCGGCATTAGCGTTTTATAATGTTTACTTACGTATACAGGCCAACAGCTATGTTATATATACATATATATACCATTAACATGTTATGTCATCCACTAATATTGCGATCAGGAAGGTGTGGTGTGTTTATTGTTTTTGGGTTGGCTAGTAATTGGGTGGATTCTTTTATACGGTTTATTAATATTAAATGGCTGATTAGAAAAAAGATACATTAAAATAATATAATCGCAGCGCTATGTCAAAGATGATGTAAAGAGTACGGTACTGGTACTCACATATATCGAGAGCGTGCAGCGGTGCGGCCCCGCCGAGCATCAGCAGAGCTACCACACACAGCACCATCGCGCCGCACTCACTTCACCATTCTACCGACACCACAAATCTGCAAAAAAAAACAAACAATCATTATATAAGACACCCTATAGTTCATAGTTCCGCGTGTTGTGCTCCTGAAATCAAAAGTAACAAAACAAGACCGTCTAGCGTCTGCGATAGCAGTCGTAGCACATCAAAGGATATTACTAGACGCAATTTTATCGAGACCTTTTCATATTAGGAAACCCCTATTTAACAGTCAATTAGAATGGAAATAGAACTATCAGTTACCGCAACTTAGCAATGATGAGTATCATTGCTAAGTAAAGCTTACAGTCGAGACAGCGGCCGGAAGGTTATATTCGCAGTTAAAGATAACGAGAAAAATACTAGAGCTTTCTATCTTTAGGTAGATTTTCGTTTCAGACAAAGCTTCAATTCTTACATGTTAGACACTCGTCTGTGAGGCCCCTTCAGCTTTAAAACAAAAGAATGTCTGGGGCTGTCTAACAATAGCGAATGTCATTCAGATGTAGCGTCGTCGTGTGTCAAGGTCTGTAGTGTCGCTAAGGGCAATGCACATTCTGAAGTAGCCATCAAAACGTGATAGTCGCATCTGCATGTATAAAATATGTTTATGGTTATAGTAAATATCGATAAATACTTAGGTGTAGTGGCTTCGGAACGTAGGGACCGAGAACGGGAGAGTCGGGAGTCGGGACGAAGGAAATGATTCCAAAATGTTGGAGATAAACGACGGAGAGCACCGCAAGTACTTATTCTGGTACCTTCTTCGACGTCTGATGGATTTCCCGACTTCAGTATTGAAAAGGAAATTTCTTTACAAACCACGGATTTTTTTTTTAATAACGAACGTCTAGTCTTCAGAATATATTTCCTGGAGTTTAGTGGTCTGTTTTCGTTGTGTGTATTTGAATAGTAACTTTTACTCCAGCATCCATCAACAAGACAAATAATAACTACTTATTACTTGTGATGGAGCAAAAATAATTGTTGGGAACTACTTTTATTTTTCGCACTTAAAGCCGCTAAAAACTGTAGCGCGCGAAATGTAACGCATGCAAAATACAATGCTTAAATATGACATAATATTTATACGTATTTAAAGACCGGGACAAGCCTGCAGGCGAAGTGAGGTAATTCAAAGTTCTTATAACACAAAACGTGAATACGAAAAATAAAACCAAATTTTGTCAATACAATATCTCCTTAACCAGTTGGTTTCCAGATTGTTTCAATAACAAGGGACATAAAAGTTATAAAGTTACATTTTATAAGAAATAACAAATAAAGCTTTAAGTAGGTACGTAATTGTTATTACATGCAAAGAGAAATAAAAACAATCGAGATTTATGTCAACTTTCAGACCTTATGGAAATTCAGTTTATTACCGACCATGAAGTACCTAAACACGCAGGTTTTGCTGCTTAGTATTTTTGCATGAATAATATTAAGTACAGTTTATACGTAACAATATAAATAATATCGTAGCTTATTTATAATACCCTGGTTGTGTCTTCGTGTGTCCTGTCTACATTCAAGTCACATAATTATAGTATAATACACATACATATACCTACCTACTATGGCATTCGTGATAAAGGGTTATCCTAGTACGAGGCCCAAAGCAGTCCTTTGACACCTAAGTGCACATTACATAACACCAAATTTGTTTTTAAAGAGATTTACTGTACCCATTCTTCTAGTAATAAAGAAAATCCATACTAATATTATAAATGCGAAGGTATATCTGTCTGTTACCGCTTCACATGTATACAGGGTTATTGGTAAAACATTAACAACCTCTTAAGAGGTCATTTTGTACTCATCATCATGGACAACTTTTACTATGGGACCAAACCTGAAATCGCGAAAAACATTAGCTCTCACCATCTCTTCACCACCCTTGGTTGACTGGTAGAGAATGCCTAAGGCATTAAGTCCGCCTTTGTACCTTTTTGTGCGAAAAGTTTAAATAAATAAATAAATAAATTAGCTGTTCCCTACATTATGACGAGTTATACGAACATCAATGTAGGGAACAGCTGATTTTTTTTCGCGATTTCGCGTTTTAAAGTTGTTCATAATGATGAATACAATGACCTCTTAAGAGGTTGTTAATGTTTTACCAATAACACTATATAATATAATTTCTAATTACTTAAACAAAACATAAGTAATAGAAACAAACGTAAGCAACTGACAGCCTTTGATAAACAAACAAATACTTATGCAAATTAAAGAGCTAAAAATCAGGCTGTTTTCGTGGAACCACCTTATGAAGGCTATTGTTATCAAAAACAAGCGAAATAAAAGGAAAAAAATAGTTGCTAATACAATATCGAATCTATGCAATAAACAACACCTCGTGCAAGAAAAACGATTACAAACTAACGTCAAGCTTTTTAACAGGCCATTTATATACAAATAAACCAATATAAAATACAACAGCGAAAAGCAAAACAGCACAGACGTACCATTTATTTTAAAGCCAATGTGCAGCCGGGCGCAGTAGCCAATCCAACGGCCGAGACCCAACTGCCTAGCTAGCCAATCAGACGCACAGGACAGCGCGGGATGCTAGATAGCATTTATACCATCCGTATATGCTATCTAGCGTCCCGCGCTGTACATGTGTCCATATACCATTCCCATTGCTTGGCGTATTTGCCAAGTGACACGGAGTCGCTGCGTAAACCATAACAACAAGTGACCGATAAGTTCCCCGAGCTTAGTTACGGATTGATGTTACTTATGTTGTCTTAATTAAATGCTACAACAAAATACCTTGTGACATATTACAATTAAATGAAAGAAAAATTAAAACGCATAATTAAAAGTACACTATGTAAATAATGATATGTATTACAAATTAGAGGAATATATCCAAGATAAGAATGCTTGGAAACATGCTGGTCCTGCTCCATAGGACAATCTAGAGTCTAGACAAAATCAAACTGGTTCCTAATTTAATTTATATTTTTAAAATTTTTATGACATTGATATTTACAATCTGTGACTCACTCACACACAGTAACTCACACACTTGTTAAAATTCTAGGAAAATCATCTACTTTTACAATATTTGTAAATAATTTGTAAATATGTGAGCACCATGGTATCTATCTATCACATAATTGATTTACCTGTCATAGCTTCATTTTTAATTCTTTTTATCTTTTGTGGTAGACTAATTTTATTCTAGGTGCATCGTCTTCACATATAATTATATTATGTAGGTATACAAAACATTTTAAAAGAGTAACGGTGGAGTTTCTTCTCCACACGAACACTACCTTTTGGAAGGTGCGACTAGAATCAATTCAATTTTACTGTAAGTTTTGACGTTTAAAAGTGCCTTTGAAACAAATGATTTGACTTTGACTTTAAACATTTCGGTTACGAAATTGGCAACGCATGGACCCGAAGTTTTGTTGTTTATAAAATAATTATGTCATGAGAATAAACACGGAGGCAGTTTTTAGGGTTCCGTAGTCAACTAGGAACCCTTATAGTTTCGCCATGTCTGTCTGTCCGTCTGTCCGTCCTCGCTTAATCTCTGTGACCGTTAGCACTAGAAAGCTGAAATTTGGTACCAATATGTATATCAATCACGCCGACAAAGTGGTAAAATAAAAATTGGAAAAAAATGTTTTATTAGGGTAGCCCCCCTATATGTAAAGTGGGAAGTGATTTTTTTTTTAATTTTAACCCTAACGTGTGATATATTGTTGGAAAGGTATTTAAAAATGAATAGGGGTTTACTAAAATCATTTTTTGATAATGTTAATAATTTCGGAAATAATCGCTCTAAAAGTAAAAAACAATGTGTCCCCCCCCCTCTAACTTTTGAACCATAAGTTTAGAAAATATGAAAAAAATCTGAAAAGTAGAACTTTATAAGGACTTTCTAGGAAAATTATTTTGAACTTGATCGAAACAACAGTTTTTGTACAAAAAAGACAAAAAGTTGTACAAAATTATTGCGCGCTGCTGGAGCGCGAACATAATGGATACCTACTTTTAAACTCATAAGTGGGAACACTTATTGTGACGGACGGGAAACTACGGAACCCTACACTGAGCGTGGCCCAACACGCTCTTGGCCAGTTTTTTTAACTTTAAAATCGATTCAGTTTATCTAGGCATGTACTTTTAATCTAATAATTTTAGAATTTCCTATACTGACCATCTCAATGAATCACCCTGACTGATTAAAATAAAATGGTTGTTTATCTGCCAACCAATAACTAGGTTATAAAATGCCACATTTTTCGATTTAACTGCTCAGAGGATTTTTCTCTAACATCAACAAATAAACCGAAACTGCTAATAAGGTCAACAAATCGCAAAATTCGTTTGCTCAGTGAACGAGGTAATGGCCGACTATTACCTCATTTGCCGGGCAAACTAATTTCGTTTAAGAAGCGTTCGGCAAGCGTTTAGCGAAAAAGTTTGCGCAGGATAGTTACACCGTTTATTTTGATATCGCGCAGTTTCAAATCGTTCTACAATTTATTTGTTATTTACTCCACAAGGTTTCTGAACAGGGACGAAGGATATTGTAATTTATTTTATGTTAATACCGTGGCTAATACAAACAACATTATTTTAACGATTTAGGCGCATAATGCCCACTTCTCAAAATGGCAACTGATTCGCTAATGGACTAATTCTCAAAATGGCTAATTCTATAAATGACTAATTCTCAAAATGCCTAATTCTATAAATGACTAATTCTCAAAATGCCTAATTCTATAAAGGACTAATTCGCAAAACGGCCACTTCTATAAATACTTAAATCTCAAAAGGGCAATTATTGAAAAAAATTATAGAAAGAGAATTACATCATAATCATATATTTTATAAACAATTTCCATATTAATCAACAACAAAAGCATAACATAACACATAACACAACTGTCACACATTTGATTCAGTACGTAAAGGTATATATCTAAACAAAATAAAAAAACAAATTACATAATAAATGTAAAATACCCGTGAATAAAGGAGCATATTAGACGCTTATATCGAAATAACGGGAGGGAGATTACGTTATTTTTCAAATGTTATAATAAACTACAAAAGTTTTGCTATTTTTCGAGGTTTGTTCAGTTATTTACAATATTAAAGTGTCTGTACTTATACCTAAAGGTCATCGCACACGTACTTATACTTATAGGTCAAGGAAAAAATATAAGCACTAAACGGGCTAAGCACCGCCTTAACTTGAGCCCTTCAGGAACTCTATGCTGTAACCCAGCTCGGTGTCAGCAAGTAAACCAGTTTACGTCAGGGTGTCGCCATGTTCACACAGTCGAAAAAGAGGCGTTGCCGGAGGTCCGTCCGCTCCGCCACCTTATCGGCATCACTCCACCTTATCGGCTCATCATCAACCAGGCGTCAACTCATTGTAAGCTCGTAATCGGATCGGGTCAGCACCTGGTAGGCACCACTTCCTATGCCGCTTACTGCTGGATGACGCCGCGCTTGCGGCCAGCCGACGCGCTCCGGCGCGATCTCATGGCGGCATGGAAAGAGCGACTGTCGCAACCCAGCGCAGGGCACGCCACGATAGCGGCGGTAAGACCCCTCTTTGAGGAGTGGCTAGAGAGGCGTCACGGCGCCCTCACCTACCGCCTGACGCAGGTCCTCACCGGACATGGAAGTTTCGGGAGGTTCCTGCACATCATCAGGCGTGAGGAAACGCCCGGGTGTCACCATTGCCAGGATCACCCAGAGGACACGGTGGAGCATACGGTGGAGGTCTGCCCCGCTTGGGCGGAGCACCGCCGTGTCCTCGTAGAGGCGATCGGCAGCGGCGGCGACCTCTTGCGTCCGGCCCTGGTTCAAGCCATGGTCCGGGGCGAGAGGGAGTGGGGAGCAGTCGCCTCCTTCTGCGAAGCAGTCATGCTAGCGAAGGAGGCGACGGGACGGCTGAGGGAGAGAGCCTCCCATCCCAGCCGCCGCGGGAGACGCTCCGGGCGTCGGGAGCCGCGCGACGACTCCCGGCCACCGTAGGCGCGGGCCTGTGGGCGGACAGTAATGGGTAGCTCACCGTCCGATCAGGACCAGGCCCGTGCTGGACGGCGCGTACGTGTTCCACGCGCGCCTCAAAGAGATGTCAGCATCAACCGAAGGGGCCCGTCAGGGCCGAAGCCTGCCGGGTCAGCGGGATTGTCCGAAAGGGTTACCGCTGGCCCGGAACATAAAGGGCGAAGGAAGGAACACGGGTGGGTTTTAGTCAGTAGAGCGGGAGGGGTCATTTGATGACTTCCCATCCAGAAAAAAAAAAAAAATGCCGATAAGGTGCAGTGGTAATATGTGTGCGATGACCTTTAGGTATAAGTACAGACACTTTAATATTGTAAATAACTAAAAAAATCTCGAAAAATAGCAATACTTTTGTGGTTTATTATATTATAACATTTGAAAAATAACGTAATCTCCCTCCCGTTATTTCGAAAAAAAAAGCGTCTAATATGCTCCTTTATTCACGGGTATTTTACATTTATTATTTAAGTTGTGTTTTTTATTTTGTTTAGGTATATACCTTTACGTGTCAAATGTGTGACAGTTGTGTTAGGTATGTGTTATGTTATGCTTTTGTTGTTGATTAATATGGAAATTGTTTATAAAATATATTATTATGATGAAATTCTCTTTCTATATTTTATTTCAATAACTGCCCTTTTGAGAATTAAGTATTTATAGAAGTGGCCGTTTTGCGAATTAGTCTTTTATAGAATTAGGTATTTTGAGAATTAGTCATTTATAGAATTAGGCATTTTGAGAATTAGTCATTTATAGAATTAGCCATTTTGAGAATTAGTCCATTAGCGACTCAGTTGCCATTTTGAGAAGTGGGCATTATGCGCCTAAATCATTTTAACTACGTTAAAAAAGAGACCGAGATAGACTATTGAAGTATTTGAAATGTGGTGTACGCGATGAATGGAAAAAGCGTCTTGGTCAAAGAGAACAAAAGGGCCACATAGTGAAAACGAGACGATCATTTTATTAGCACCATTATTCAACGTGTAATTGAAGCAACTTAAAACTTGAATATGGGTCATTGTAGGTACTCGACATTGTGAACAATTTTGCCAAACTGAAAACAAGAAAGCTATTGACCGCTTTTTAGTTTTCATTACACCTTGTAGAAGGGAGCAGTGGTGGCCCAGTGGTAATGGCTCCGACTTACGAGTTGTAAGGTCGTGGTTTCGAACCCAGGCAGGCGCTTTACTTTGCGTAAATATTTCATCGCCACTCTTCTAAAAACGGTGAACGAAAACATCGTGAGGAATATGAGAACCGTCATGTCCTAGAAACAAAAATTCGAAGATATGTGACATCTACCAACCCGAACTGGACCCACTTGGTAGATTATAACCCACTCCATCTCGAAGAGAGGAGGCCTGTGTCCCAGCAGTGGGAACATTATAGGCTGATTATGCTTGTAGAAGACATTAAAAATTAAAAAATACCCCGACACAAAAAAATAATAAAAAAATAGTATGAACGTAAAAAGACTTAAACAAGTTAAAAACACCATGAAAAAATAGCCACAAATAGAACATAAAAGGTAAAAATTAAAAAAAAAACCCACGGCGGTTAAATATAATTGGAAAAGGATAAAATAATTTAAAAACCCCCGACTTAAAGAATTTATGTAACGTGACTGAAACAGATAAACTCATATGGCAGTCGGAGGACCTCTTAGAAATGAAGGTGTTGCACAGAACGGTCTTTCAAACAAAAAAAAAAAAATTAATATCGGTTCATCCGTTCGGGAGCTACGATGCCACAGACAGATACACACAGACACGTCAAACTTATAACACCCCGTCGTTTTTGCGTAGGGGGTTAAAAATAAAGCCAACGAGGAAAATCTAGGAGAAAGTACATAGGTAATATACCAACTGAAGGCAAGGAGCAGGTAATAAAAATAAGAGTATAAAAATAAGAGTTGAGTGGAGAACGCTACGCCAACAAGTGGCCAGCACCTAAGTTTTAGATGGATAAGGTAATTCATTTGATATTCTGCCAGAGATTACTGTGCAAAGCATGGCTTCTGATAAATTCAATTGATTGTCAATTTTCAATTTTCATTCTTTATTCCATTACAGAATGGAATAAAGAATGATAACTACAGTTACAGTTGAGGCTTTAAGTTGTATCAACTATAGACCCTTTCGGGCACAGCAATTCTTTCATTGCACTTCCATTATTAAAGTTTGTTTCACCCTACAATTGTTCAATGGTTCAATACAGCTCATAAATAGAAATAGGATTGAGAAAACCATTATTTTTCAAGTTTCCTCTGTTGAGACGTAATTGATATTAAACTTGTCACAAGCAGTCGAGTGGAACCTGAAACGTTCCTAAGGTCCCTAGGGGATCAGACCGGAATAAATCGTAAATATTTATTGTAGTTGCGGTTGCGAACTATTTTTAATTTTGATTTGTAGACTTATAACAAGCAGCACCTTTAAACAACCTTTGTATGTGTGATTAACAGATTACTGTGCACATGAAATCCTAATAAAGCCATGCAACCGCGCGATTTCTGTCGACCTCGTAATGTCAATCTTGTTCAAAAAGTCGAAGGAATCTGTCTAAATCTGTTAATAACATGTTTTTTATTAACTACTTAATAAACAGCGGGGTAATTGCGTAACACACTGGCAGTCAGTAGCAATGGCTTTCGTTGTGACAGTTGAAAAACATTAATTAAGTTATTTACATTGTTGGGCAGTCCACTTCTTCGCACATACGAAGCAATAGATTATTTATCAACATTCTTCAAAAATGATTCGTATTGTAATTGAAAATGTGTTACGCAATAAGTGTGCAGATTTGTCAGATCAGACTGTTTCGTCAAAAGACAATATTAATCCTTAATCGAGCTAATTAAACAGCAATTAAAGTGCATGTCATGTGTAAGACAAGTCTTATTATAAGTCAGTATGCCGACAGCCGGCGATACCAACATCAACAGTTTGAGAGCGCGGCATAGTATCTGTATCGTTCAATTCAAACCTCTATTGTGTATACAGGCGACAGAATCGCAAAACTTCGTCTAAGAGTACTCCAGTAATCTTTTATCATAATATACGACATGACCGACATGACTCATGTTATTCATGTAACTTGCGTGTATATATATTGTATAATTTTGTAGCGTTGCATTATTTGCAAGGCTTTTTTGTGGTGAGGCTTGCTGACTTTAATTTAGTAAATGGACTTCCAGCAAAAGCGTAAAATAAAAATCCTACGATTATGTTAACATAGAAGCTCAAAGGGAACAGTCGTACGGATATAATAAACAACAAGCTAAAAAGAGAGCACACCTTATTTGTTTTTATAAGTCTGCTTTGACTTTGACGTCTCAGTGGAGATAATTTGTAGCAAAAAATTGCCACCGAAATTCGAGTTGTTGATGGCGAGTTTTTCTAATAAGCTTTGATAACGAAATACAGCAGGAGAACCGAGACGTCTCCAGCGAAATACTATACAATAAAATAAAATAGTATCTGTTTGTATTACGAACATTTATTTTAGAAAAAAATTAGGGTTTCGCGCAAAAAAAGAAAACCCATGAAATCCAACATGCACGCGAACGAAGTCTCTCTCGGGCACAGCTAGTTATTCATAAAGGTCCGGACCTACACGTTGACAACGAGTACGTCGTCTGTTAATTTCATTTCATCGTCATCGATCGCTTCCAGGCAAGGATCGAGTTTTAGGAGTTATCTAAATACATATATAAAATTCAAAGTTCTGTCTGACTGATAAATCAACGCACAGCCTAACCTAAACCGCTGGTCCCAGGGAAATTTGGAGGGTGTGTTCTTTGTGAAGAATAGGTATCCACTAAGAAAGGGGGTGAAATTTATCGCGGGCAGAATCTAGTCTAAAATAATATTCAGAATTATAGTTGGCTATATCAATTAAAACAATAAAATCTAACATAAAAAAGTAAAGAAATTGTTCTACAGCGGAATCGATCTTGATTTCTTATTGCCTGGCTGACTGTTTTAATTCCGCCTTCCCCAATCACCGTTATCGGAAATTTCAAATAACTCAATTGGCTCTCTAACTGAGTAACGTACTGTTTAAATACTTATAAAGGCTTTTATAAATCCTTAGCTACCATTTGAAAGTTAGTCTCTACTTTGTAACTCTTTATAGTAGAGAATTTTGCGCTACCATCAAGTACACTTATAAAAGGAATTCCCGACCCGAACAGTCTTCATAAAAAATACCTTAAATATAAATTCTAGTGTTAGGGTAAACTAGCTCAAATGAATATACCCATCTATTTACTATAGGATTAAAATAGCGAAAGTTTGCAACTTTAAAAAAAGTTGGATAAAGTATTCGAAAGACAAAAAGTTTTCTTGGGACATGCAATTGCCGGCCATCGTCTGTAGGGTGAGTAGCTTGAAGGAAGGTAGGACAAATAAGATTTATTAGAATACTTCCAAGTCTCTGTTGAGATTGGAGAGGACTACGAAGTCTCCGTCGTATTTTAATGTAATAAAAATAGATAAAAGCTGTAAAATCAAGAAAACGCGTTACTAACAAGTGTTAAATAGACCAATAGTTAAGTGAAAGTGTTATCACAACGTAAATATGGATAAAACATACAAAAATTAAAGTAACATAGTGAACATCAAGTCAAGAAAACGAGTGCAGACACGTAACATTAGGACAGTGCAAGTAAAAGATACAAATTAACATTACATAAGGTGATCAAAAGTGCCAGACAACAAACAAAAAGTTATTATTTATTAGTAAACTTAAAGTTTTATTAGTGAACAGTTTATAAAATGTTGGGTACATTAACAAAAAACCATAACTGTGGCTAACAGACAGACCCTACATTGAAAAAATTTATATTCCGTAAGGGGTCTCCAATTAAGCGCCGTTCCATCACTGCACGGGTGGCGGATTTAGTGAAAGCGGTACACGTCTCTTCCAAGCGCTCGGTCGCTGGTTCAAACCTGACTATCGACGAGGCGACTTTTTGTGGATTGTGCACGATTTCATAGAAAAGTGTAAACATATGCCTCATAATGGACGACATGACAAACATAACACTGAGAAAACATCAAGTGGCTAAAAGCAAATCACTAGAGGACAACATGAACAATGTCCATTCTCTTGACTCGTCTCCGTCCTTTGACCTATTAGGTAAAAGCTTGGATTTATCAACGAACTTGTTCCCATCTGATTTTATTGAACAGATGAAATCTGAACTAACAACGTTAAAATCAAACCTACAAAGTACCCAGAACGAAATGGACAATTTGATTCTGGAAAATGTGGAGTTAAAGAAACAAGTTAGTCAGCTCTCCCAGGAAATTATAATTCTGAAACAAATATGTAGAAGTCCCACCTCGACATGGAAAAACAATATATCATCAAGCCGGAAAAATAGTGTGAAACGACGACTAACGGATGATTTCCACCCAAGTCCACTCACACTTTGTCCTAAAAATGGAATGGGTAAAGGGACAACTAAACAACTAGCCCAGGCTGTTCAAGCCTCGGAGACTAATGACCAGTCAGCGGAAATTACACAGGCATGCAAAATATCAGGATTCCCGACTGAACCTCAGCATATTACAGACAGCTTAAATGGCAACCCAAGTAACATAGAGAAAGATGTCGGAACGGGGATCAGTGTCTTTAGCGGTACAAATAGTAGCTCAACTCTCCAGAACTCAAGCAACGACAACGTGCCACAAGTCACAGTGAAACTGTCATCTGGATTAAAGAAAACACCTTTAAAAGAAATTGATTCTAGCAGGATATTCTTATTTGGTGGTAAACAGTGCCTTAAAATGTCTAAAACACTAAAGAAATCGAGAGAAAGAACTCCATATAAACAGTACCGAGTGATTTCTTTCATCAAACCTTATGCATCAACGGAAGAAATACTGAATTGCGCCAAATTGTTCGATATTACTCCAGATGATCGAGTGATTGTCTGTGTTGGACAACATGACTCAAACGTACTGAAAATAATGACGGAACTATGTGTATTTCTAAAGATTATTCAATGTCCAATATTTGTTTTAAAAGTTTTCAATAATGTACATTTAAATGAATTTAAAGTTAATGAAATGCTAAAGATGATAAGTAACCAGAACCATAATTGCAATTTTATTAATTTTGACGACAATTTACAGTTGACTATGAATGATATTTGTAAGCGAATTAATTCTACTCTGGATCAAGTAGACTACAACCTTAAATTTCTCAATTACAAAACTACTTCTTTATGTACTGGGAACAATAACGTGAGACTTAAATACACCGATTATTCTAATACAAACATACAGGTTAATCAAGTAAATCAATGTATAAATTGTCCTAAAATAAAAATGGTTGATCATACTACACAAACAGAACATCATAATGAGTTGCAAGATAATAATGCAAGTACTAGTTCGAATACAGGCGAGTTTTTTCGTGACTAAATATTTAAGAGTACTCCATCAAAATGTAGCCGGTATCTTGAGTAAACGTTATATTTTAGAAATACAATTATCTAACCTATCCGTACAGAATACTGAGCCTGACGTTATTTGTTTGACCGAAACATTTATTGATAAGGGTAATGAATGTCTAATTAAAATGTCTGATTATGATTTGGCCGCTTCTTATTGTAGACAAATTAAACAAAAACGTGGAGGGGTTGCAATTTTTATTAAACGCGGTATGAACTACAAAGAATTATCTTTTCTGAACGAACATAGTTCCGATAAACACTTTGAATGTTGCGGCTTGGACTTACCTGCTTATAACATTTTCATAATAGCTTTGTATAGAACCCCAAATTCGGATTTTTCTTTATTTATAATGAAACTCACTGCAGTACTTTTTTATGTAAACAATAAATTTAAAAGGAAAAAAATCGTTCTTCTAGGCGATATAAATGTAAACACATTACAACCAGATAAAAAAACTAAAGATCTTGAGGATCTGATTGCAAATTTTAATTTAATTTTCCATATAACGGATCCAACGCGGCAGAACACTTGCATCGATCATATCATAAGTAATATCCCACTTGCCAAAGGTGAGCTTTTGCACTGGGATATATCTGACCACAATACAGCACAAATGTTAAGCGTTCCTGTCAAACATAAGGAAACTTTTCAACAGTATTTTATTTTTAAAAGGGACTACAGTTTGGAAAACATCCTTAAATTCAAGGAATGTTTGTCTAATCTTTCCTTCTCAGAAGTTTATAGTCAGCTGGATATTAATTCAGCTTTTGAAGCTTTTCAAGAATTGTTCATATTATTTTACAAGTTATGTTTCCCTAAAGTTAGAATAAAAATGACAAGCAAATGTAAGAAAACTAGCTGGATAACGAAAGGTCTAAGAATTAGCAGTAAACGTAAACGCTCATTACGTTTTATATATTACAAGAATAAGTCAGACCGTAACAAGGTGATATATAAAAAATACAGTAAATTACTAAGATGTTGTATCACTAGTTCTATTAAAGCATCAAATGAAAAAATACTAAAGAATTCCAAAAATAAAAGTAAAGCCGCATGGAACCTTATAAAGCAAGAATCAGAACGTGCGAGTAAATTATCACTGATAACGAATTTAAATATAGATAATAAAACTGAAGACAACCCGAAAGGGATTGCGGACTCGTTTAATGACTACTGGATTGACTTAACAAATCAACCGAATGATGGTCTAAGGGACACATGCAAAGCTAACACGTGCGATAGCCTGTTCCTTCGGCCATACGGCTACATTGACATACAAAAAATTATACTTTCCCTAAACAACACAGCAGCAGTCGGGTATGATGAGATCTCGACTCAAATTCTAAAGGCGTGCTCAAACGAAATAACTCCTGTGTTGACATACCTAATTAATTTGTCCTTCTCAGAAGGCTGCTTCCCAGAGTTATTAAAGACTGTTATTGTTAAGCCTCTTCATAAAAAAGGCGATAGCTCGAAAACAGATAATTATAGACCTGTTAGTCTTATACCAATCTTTTCTAAAGTTTTTGAAAAAGCTATGCAATACCAGCTCATGGAATTTATCGGAAAACATCAAATTCTGAAGCAAGAACAATACGGGTTTCAAAAAAGGAAATCGACCACTCTGGCATGCTTCAATCTTGTAAAAAATATTATCGACGAAGTAGACATGGGGAAACGTGTATCCGTAATCTTCTTCGATATGTCGAAAGCTTTTGATTTTGTGTCTCATAGATTATTACTTTCAAAGTTGGAACGATATGGCATTCGAGGACCAGCCCTTAGCTGGCTTGAAACATACCTGGTGGGCAGAAAGCAATGTGTTGAAATTTTAAGTATGGGTAGAAATAAAGAACTACGGGGAATAAGATCTCTTTCAAAATACAACAACTCAGGTGTACCACAAGGAAGCGTTTTGGGTCCTCCTTTATTTTTGTTATATATTAATGATCTCCCTGAATACACACCCAATCCATGCACATTATTTGCAGATGACATTTCTATTATATTGACATCACCAATTAAAGCTGACATAAATGATCACAAAATTGACATTATTAATACAATCGAATCAATAATTTCTTGGCTAAACTATAATAATTTGCATGTAAATATTAATAAAACAAAAATCGTTCAATTCAGGACATATGGTCGCAAGCGGGATAAACTTGACATTAATTATAACGGACAACCTCTATTAGAGACAGAGGAAACAACTTTTCTGGGTGTAGCACTGGATGGCCACTTCTCCTGGAAACAGCACGTAGAAAGGGTTTGCAACAAATTAAACAGATTCGTTTACGTTCTCTACACACTGCGAAAGACCTCGTCGCTAAGTACTATGCTGACTGCGTATCACGGCTGTGTTGCATCGACTTTACAATATGGCCTCATTCTATGGGGTAACTCAACAGATGTGGATAAAGCCTTCAGGGTACAAAAGAAATGCATCAGAGCCATTTGTGGCATTCCACCATGGGAATCCTGTAAACAACTATTCCAAAAATTCAAACTTCTTACATTACCCAGTATGTACATTTTAGAATGCGCTAAATTTGTTCGACAGCACTTTGACTTGTTTAAAAAGGCTGAAGACCGTTTCCCTAGAAAAGTAAGAGATCCAGATAGAATAGTTCTGCCTAGAGCGCCAAGGACTTCTCTATACAAAAAGAACTCTTTTAATATGTGTGGACTAATATATAATAAAATACCAAAGGACTTGAAGGAGCTAACTAATAATTTATTTTTTAAAAAGTTCAAATTATGGCTACTGGAAAAACGATTTTATTCTGTTAATGAATTTATAAATAATGTTAATGACTAATCTATTCTTATTAAGACAACTTTAATGAATATTGTGTTGAAAATTTTGCATGTCATCTATATCTGACTATGTATTAGGAACTTCAACTGACTTTAAGACCATAATGTACTATACTTATTGCAAATAAAATGATTATGATTATGATTATGATTATGATTATGATACGACATTCTAATTACCTTACGTTTTTCGCGGATTACTTTAGAGAAATCATCATCATCATCCGCCTAACCTTTTTCCAACTATGTTGGGGTGGGTTTCCAGTCTAACCGGATGCAGCTGAATACCAGTATTTAATAATAAGGAGAGCAGCAAAATAATGAATGGAAATTTAAATGATCGGTGAAAGGAAGAAATTTTTTTTGCTTTAAAATTTTTTTAAACATGTGTATACATACATATTGCATGGTAAATGCACGCTGTGTGTGATGAGTTAAGGTTTATAATTGATTGTGTAGTACGTTCTGATTTATGAATTGCAAGTGTGTGCGCGACTTTATATCTATTGCTTTTACTGAACTACATGTGTAGTAGTGGCGCGGCGGTGGAGCCAACCTAGCGACATAGGGTTCTGATATATTTTCAACTACCAGGCTTATCTCTTTCTTTCAATATCCACCAACCCTCCCCCCCCTCCTCCCTTTTCTCCTTCTTTCTTTCCTTTTATTTCTTTCATTTATTACTCGACATTTTCTATTTATAGAGTCATGGCTTAGGGACGTTTTATAATCCAGCACCCTAATTGCATAACACACTATCGATCACAATCTCAATCATTTTGAAGGATATTGCTAAACGCGCAACGCAATAAATGTTGTTGAACTGTCAAAATGAAAGCCTACTGATGGTGTGTTACACAATTACCCCGCTGGACTAAGATCAGGCTTGTGTATCTGAGATCCCATAAATACAATGAAAGTGAAAAACGCTTTGCAATATTTTATTTTAAAATAGTGATAAAATATTAAAAAAGTTGTAAAGCAGAAGTCGAGAATAAAATAGCGAGTCTCCTCGGTCGAGCCAGAAATGACAGAGAAAACCAAGCGCATTCGCAACCGGGAAAACACAAAGAAGAATATTAATTAATCCATTCTCTTCTTAGAATTAACACAGTGAAGGCTTCTTATTGAGGCTCATTTTTACGAAGGAAAAATCTTTGCCCTACAATGATTGTAAGCGACCGTGTGCCTAGTGTAGTTTTAAAACAAAGTACCTACATAACAGCCGGAATTTATTATTAAGCCTATCTGTGTTCGTAGAGGCGATCGGCAGCGGCGGCGACCTCTCGCGTCCGGGCCTGGTTCAAGCCATGGTCCGGGGCGAGGAGTGGGGGGCAGTCGCCTCCTTCTGCGAAGCAGTCATTATAGCGAAGGAGGCGGCGGTACGGCTGAGGGAGAGTGCCTCCCGTCCCAGCCGCCGCGGGAGACGCTCCTCGCGTCGGGAGCCGCGCGACGACTCCCGGCCACCGTAGGCGCGGGCCTGCGGATGGAGAGTAATGGGTAGCTCACCGTCCGATCAGGACCAGGCCCGTGCCGGACGGCGCGTACGTGTTCCACGCGCGCCTCAAAGAGATGTCAGCATTAAACAAAGGGGCCCGTAAGGGCCGAAGCCTGCCGGGGTCAGCGGGATTGTCCGAAAGGGTTACCGCTGGCCCGGAACATAAAGGGCGAAGGAAGGAACACGGGTGGGTTTTAGTCAGTAAGAGTCTGACACTCCCTTCCGCTCCACTCAGAGCGGGAGGAGTTATTTGATGATTTCCCATCCTCAAAAACAGAAGTAAGTAAGTAAGTAAAGAAGAAACAGAAGTAAGTACAGAATGATTGATCCACAAGTTTATCGCGGTCAGTGTATAATAAGTGTAACTATTTAGGGCAATCTTTGAACGATGCGCGACACCGACACGTTGCTCGGTCGAAGTCGCGGTGGCTCGGTGGTTAACGGCCCGCTGTTGCGACTTCGAAATCGGTTAAGTTATAATTTTTTTTTTCCTTTTACTTTCAATATAATTTAGAGTGGGTTTAGCATAATCGGCGTATAATGTTCCCACTGCTGGAACACAGGCCTCTTTGTTTTCCCATCGTCCACGACGCTAGCGCTACTCAACAGAATGTCACATCTCTAGTGGGCTGCTCCGGCTTGTTACATTAATTTACTCGATTTAAAAAAATGTTTTAAACTTTTTCCAGTATTTTTTGAAACTATTGGTACTATATTTGGTACTATATTGGTATACTCCAGTAATAAAATGTATTGGTACAGTTTTGTTTAGAAATGATTCTTCTTTCCTCTCCCATACTTTTTTTCTAGAGACCTGATGTGGTTTTCGCAGTAAACCTTATAAATATGTTATGCTTTTACTTCTGTTTTTGCTAAACAGGAACCAAGATGGTATCCGTAGTTCTATAGGTACGCACGGCTACACATTAAGGCTCTTGAAGACAGGCGCGACGCGCGATGCGAATTGCGCGCGACACAAAGACACCGCTCGTTGAAATGCGCGACTTGCGGTGCCTTTGTGTCGCGCGCGATTTTATCGCGTGTCGCGCCTGTTTGAAGGAGCCTTTAAGCTATACATAACCAGTATAAGCTGGCTTCTGATTGTACGAAAACACTATACAATGCAAGGTCAGCTAAAAATTGAAATGTATAGATTGACGTGTCGCCGTGCGTACCACAGTCCTATACAGACAACAACAAAAATGCTTCGTAGTTTTTTACGAAGTCTGTTTTTTTGTTTGTTTAAAAGTTTTTATTTCTCGCTTTTTAGTGGATCTGTTTAAAAAGTATCTAAGTTACAATAGCGTAATGTCAACTTGCACATCGCTATTTACAAAATATTGCTTTTCTCGATGCAGGGACGTTAATTGTTGAGGAGTTCTCCTGATATTCCACCATCAACTCTATTTCACCATTCGCATTGTGACGAGTATAAATTGCTTAGCAACCATATTAAGCGAATCGAATCGCAACCCGTGAAATACTTATTATTGAGTAGCTCCGGTGGTCATCTGAGGTTTTCATCATCAGTTCCAGTTCACCAAATGGTGCTTTCCGAGAGCAAATGCACGAGTTACTATAAAAAATACCCAAATCGCTATAGGTGTGCCTATAATATTTGAAGAGTTCCTTCGATTTCTCTAGGATCCCATCATCAGATCCTGACCTGATGACAACAGGACCACCTGGAAAGAATACCCTTAAATTTTTTTTAAATCGGTCCAGCAGTCTTCGAGTAATCGGGGAAAATAACTGCATTAAAAAAAAGCTGAAAACCTCCTCCTTTTTTGAAGTCGGTTCAAAATGTTTTCATTACTGTAACTATACAATTTCAAGTTTGAGCTGCCGCAGTATTTCATTGGCGGTCCGTAACTCTGGACGCGACGCGACCAATCACAAACTAGCGTTAGTAAGTCGCGTCCTGGACGAGCGGGCTACGCTACGTAATAATTAGCGTCATTCAAAATGAATCTTGAATTCGTCGAAGTCGAGTATCTTGTATAGAATGCGTTACATACCATGACTCACTGTAAGCAGTGTAAATTACCCTGGGCTAAGGATTGTCTCCCTTCTCTTTGTAATCTTAGCTAACCTTAAGAATGGAAAGTTAGGTTTGAAACTTGCCTAAGTAATAGACATTGCAGCAGATACATGCAAACACATTTGAACCCTCTACACTCAGAGTAAGGGCTTTTACCCTGCATTGGGAATTATATTAGTATACAGAAAATGACATTTCCAGTATCGACATGTAAATACTGGAAATGTCGTTCGCATTGTATACAAGTAGCAAAAAGAGCTGTTATGGCCCAGTATTATGGTGCGAACTCAATCACTTTGTGTAATTTATTTCATTAAGACTGCTCTCAAAACGATAAAGGAAAGCATCGTGAGGGAACGGCACATCCTAGAACTAAAAATACGAAGATGTGACATCCACCAACCCGCACTGGACCCGCCGCGTGGTGGATTTTGACTCAGGTGACCTAGCATTGGGAACATTATAGGCTGATCATGCTATGCTTATGGATTATATAATCTTTCGGTACCATGAGAGGCTAGCTGATATTAGAAAAGTAGAGCCATCAAAACCATAACTTGTAAAAAGAAAACCAAGTCTCGCAACTCAGTTCTTCTACCGTAAAAAGTTGTGAGATCCATAATACCAAGTCGATTAATTTATTCAGTCCCTACTTAAGGGACCTTGTCTTAAGTTATTACGTAATTAGCTAACCTAACATCTTAAAGTGACCATACCAATATTAAAAATCTTTTATGTTTTAAATAAATGAGGGGCCCGTGCGGCTAAATAATAACAGCCGCACAGGTCGATCGATCAAGTTAAACTACGCTTGCCTCGGTTGGTCTGTGGATGGCTGACCATCTTTACATACCGTGACCCCTCCGTGCCTCGGAAAATACGTTAAGCCGTTGTCAATCCCTGCTGTCAATCGTGGATCTTTGACAGTCGTTACGGTTAGTCAGAAGCCCGAAAGTCTGACAACCAGTCTTACCAAGGCGTATCGTATTACCCAGTTGTGGAGGTCAGTTAGGCAGTCGCTCCATGTAAAATACTGGTATTCAGCTGCATCCGGTTAGACTGGAAGCCGACCCCAACATAGTCGGGAAAAGGCTAGGCACATGATGATGTTACCGTTAATGTGCGTAAATCAGTTAGAGTGCAGATTAACTTGTTAATCTGCAAATTATCTGGTTGAGTCCGTTAAAGTGGAAAACAATTTTTGTTACCGACCGGCCAAACCAGACCAGACGAGGCCCGCAGTGGCGGACCCGGTACCAGTCGGGGGTTGCGGAAGGATCGTACGTTCCCGCGACCCCCGGCGTAGGTGTGACATGGAACACCGGGGTGGTTTTTAGTCAGTAAGAGTCTGACAGACCCCGCCGCCCGCCCCAGGGCGGCGGACATCCATGAGGATTTTCCACCCCGGAAACAAATAAAATAAAAAAATGTTTAGGTTACTTTAAACCCTTTACACAGAAATAGGAGCTCGACATAGGGATGCAAAGGCGAGCGGATGAGAACTGGTTTGGCCTAGACGATAGTTAGTTAATCCTAAAATCGGTTTTGGCCGGTAACCTATTTCACACTTTAACGGATTGTACCTGGTAATTTGCAGATTACCTATTTAATGCGCATATTAACGTATTCCGTATTCTAACGGTAACATAATATATAATAATTTAAACTCAGCGATATACTTTTTGAACATTAATAAAAAAAAATATATTATAAGTAATATCTTAGCCAACTTTTAAGGACTGAGTCTTACAGTTAGCTGTCTATTTATACATCGAGACTTTCATCTTTTCTTGCACAGGAAGTTGAGCTTTCAGTAGCCGTTCGTTTGAATATCTATGACACAGCATCAACATCAAGCTCGAAAACATTTCCAACTGGGTATGGTTGTAAGCTTCTACACTAGGTAGCACTACAAAGAATTGTGCATAGGACTTCTGCTATTACGTAATGCTACTTTTGGAACTAGTATTGCCCGCGAATTCGTCCGCGTGCTCGTTCCCTCGACCCACTGCGCCTCATCGCATCGTCTGCTCGCGCTATTACTTTACTTCGTTTGCGCTTAGAGTTCTTTCTGACTTTTTCTTTTTGGTCGGCTCGTAATTGTTGTAACGTGATGTCGGAGAGACTTTTGAAAAAGCCTAAGTAAAAAGTCATAATTCGAGGTTTGGCTCTCGCCTATTTCCTCCTCTAATATTGAACCAATTTTTGTCAGTCTGTCTGTTCTGGCTAATCTCTGAAACGGCTGGACCGATTTTGACGGGACTTTCACTAACAGCTGATGAAATAAGGAGTGATTTAGGCTAATTTTATTTTTGAATAATAAAAGAAATAGGGTCCCACGAAAAAAATTAAACCAATGAAATTAAATGATATATTGAATAATATCCGATTCAAGGAGTATAGTTATGTTAATAAGTGGATCCTATACCTGAAGATTTCTTAATCTCCATAGAAATTGATTAATAAATAATATATAGTGTTGTTGTTTTAGCCCAAGAAAATCGTACACCAAATATTGTACGAAAAACTAAAAATAATTAAACTAAAAATGTCATTAATGTCATTAATGACCATAAAGCAAATGATATTTTAAAAAGAAAAAAAAAACAGGCGAGAGCGTTTCTATGGAGAAAAAACCACCCGCATTTCCTCTTAAAGCCTTTCTCAAGAATTGGGCTATCAAATGCAAAAGGAATTTTTCAAATTCAAATGGTAGTTCAGAAATATGCATGTTCTAACAAACTCTTTGGCTTTATGATATTAGTAGATAGAGATTAATTGAAAATATTTCTTTGTATTACATGCTAGTTTACCTACCTATGTACCATTAATAGATGCAGATATAGAGTTAAATGATATTGATATATGTATATACAATAACTTTCACTGACTGTTACTGCATCTGCATATAAAACTACTGTAAGTAAACACCAGTCTCCACATTATCTGTGTAATGTTTTCACTTTTTATCTTCTTTCAATTAGAAATTAGGTACTAAAGATGTAACCTGTCCCAAGAAAAACAATTGTTGATGAAGAATTTAGGTGTAAGAGTATGGGACCCTGAAATTGTCTATGATAGGTTGCAGTCCATATTTTATGATTGAACCTACTTACATAAGCAACAAGCTATATGCTACTAGTTAAGGATTTGATAATACATATTATCAGGTATGTCCTGTATCATAAAAAAATGCCATATTTTCCATTCGGTAGTCCCCTGCAAAACCTACGGAGGAGTCCCTGGTTAAGTGAAAATCGCATTATGAAGTTAAATTTTAAAAAAAACTTTTTACATAAAAAAAGAACCGACTTCAAAAAAAGGCACTAGAAAGTGAAAAATAACTTTTATTTCGGAAGTTGGTGTCGTTTGGTTCGCATTTTCGTTGTTTTCCACCAACTTTCGAAATTAAAGTTATTTTTCAATTTTCGTGTATTTTTTGGAAGTTGGTTTTTTTTTCGTAAAAACGTTTTTATTTTTCACTTTGAAGTTGTACGTACCAATTACTTACAAATTCGTTTAACACTACTCGCTATATAAATATCAGTGACAGGAAGTCATTATAACATCAGCAATATAAACTAAGTGGCAAAAATAAGTATTTATTGAAGCTAACTCAAAAACTACCCAAGCAAAATTAATAAAATTTATATGGGACTACCCCTGAGGCATATCCTATCCATAATTTTTTTTTTTATTGATTTACAGTTGCTGAAGATATCGCGTAAAAAACATACAAAAAAAAACACACACACAGTGGAAATGAGAATCGCCTTTTTGAAGTTGGTTAAAAAGAGCACTAATTAGCATGGTATTTTCATATTATGCTTCAGAACAACTATTATATATTAACAGAAGCCACTTGAAGGAAACACGGTCAGTGTATAAAACAATGTGGGCTGAGCCTATCACCAGTGATAGCCATCAGTCAGTCATTGTCCTGCAGGCATTGTTGCAGGTGATGGCTTTCAGCCTTATACATCTGACTTTATTGTACCATAATGATATACCCCTTTATTCATAAACATTGCTTAAAAGGTAAGAGACATTTAAACATCAAAATGTATGGCTAAACAGTTGTTAATCATTACTTAACCTTAAGCAATATTTATAAATGAACCCCTTATTATTTTGTGTGTCCCCTTAATATTAAAGCATTATAATTTCAATGTTTTTGGGTTTTGTTTTATAATTGCAGTATTTTTTAGATTGAATATTTGAGTTTAGCAAGTGTAATGGCAACTGAATTTTAAAAAGTTTTCTTTTTAACAAATTGTTTGCATTTATTTAAAATATTACACGATAATATATTTTTCCACTGTTCTAAAAGAGGACTTCAATAATTTTATTTACTTAATCTATATAATAGGAAGATTTTAGGCTGCTATTTGGTGTTTAGTATTACATATAATTTGAAAATTGTTGTGATTGTAACCAGTACCTACCTAGCTAGGTTAAAGCTATTAAATACATCGAAAAAAAAATATGTTCAACTCTGGGGTATCTCTAATTACTTAATCACTGAATATTTAAAATTATTTATCATGCAGTCAGTAAAATAAATATGATTGTTAAATTAATGTTATTCATAATAAAATATTATTGGTTCGTTCAATAAGTACCATACGGATAATGACCCCATTAGGAAGTTTACGAAAACAAGAATACGTGTGCCCTACATATGTAAAACAAAATTAATTTCAGCACCTAAAAATCAACAGATTTAGAATTCTATATTTACAGATCGTTTAAAGCTACATACAGGCCAGCATATCAATCAACGAGCATAAAGGAGAATGTATTCGTGTACAAGGAGGGCCCTTCATAGCCCTAACGCAAGTTATTTATGTTAGCGCGAGTGTTGAAAGAAACAAAGGCCTTAAGTATTCGCATTCTAACAGAAATGCTTCAAGATTTAAATTCCATAATAAACTAAATTTAACAAATATTGTATAAACATCATGCTACGCACCTTCAAGTACCAGGTACATAGGTGGAACCCGGTGACATGGGGAATGGGGAGTAAATTAACATAACTTCGTCCTTACACTGTTTAGAACACTGGCCATATCTTGTTAAAGTTAACACAAAAAGCTCATTCACGACTGCGAACGTTCGACAGACACCATTCTACATTCACGTTTAGTTATAATACTACGGATAGCAATTTCACTCAACGAAATAAAATAATATAACACCTCCAATTAATCGACCATAGCATAAAGCCCTTTGAAGTGCGTTTGTAAAGACCGATACCGATCTGATCTGACCGATGAAAGCATAGTCTATGCCAAAATTTCAAGCGAATGAACAGCGAACGAACCAAAATAAAACAACCATAGATTATTGAGACAGAGACTGAGTGAGAAACAACGAATGAATGGTTCTCCTCAAAGCGGAAGTAAACAAGAAGATGAATTAGTCAAAATGTCTCCTAGAAAATACATAAAAAAAAAAACATATCATTCCTGATAGCTAAACATACATGAAATAAAAAGGATTACATTACTCTCATAAAAATAATAAAATATAGTTCACAATATTATTTATGGCGCTAAGGCAGCAAAATGATCTGAGAGTGCCTTGAGAATGCGCTTTATTTTATAAATGAAAATATATTAATAATTACTTAGTTTTACAAAAATCGACAAGATACTACAATACTTTTCTATTTCTACCAAAGAATGGCAAGCCGAGAATGTGGTAAGGTGATTTAATCATCACCTGGCAACACTAAATTGCTGCCAATCTGCCATTCTGCCTGCCTGCTTTCATTATTGGTTCTCGGTTCTCGGTCTATTCGAATAAAATTACCTTATTTAAATTTGTAATAATGGCAAATATAGCAGCCAAACGCATAAAAAGGGAATTCAAGGAGGTCATGAAAAGTGAAGAGGTGAGTAAACTACAATCTCTATCGTGTTTTGTTAAAAACAGATCGACGGTAGCAGTTACTTGCACTTTTGTTAGATGTCATATTTTTAAGAGAACATCGATCTGTGCGAGTACAAAGTGCGCTCGAAAGTAATACAATTTCGCTCAATTATAATGTGCAATAATGTTGTGATTGGCTGTGTTTGTTTAATGTTGTGGTGAGAATGATTCAGCATGTTTAATGGATAGTAGTGATGTGTTTATCTATTCGTCACTAATCTAATGTTGGCATATTTTCTTTAATTTCGTAAAAAACATGTTGATTCACGAAATTTATACTCCTTTAGTAGGTAAGAATACCTCGATAAAATGCTTTGCTGAATGTATTTTGTGTACTTACCCACCTATGATGTTTTATGACCTACATATACAATTGAGTGTTGCTATTGCGATTTAGAGAAAGCAAAACAGTATGATATTGACCATCACTGTAGTGTAAAACAGATTGTTTTGAATGATACTTCAGTTCAGTAAAACCTGATTCTATTTGAATTTAATTAACATTGCTTATCTTTCAGACCTATTTATGTTTTAACTTGTTTGTTTTTAATAGTATTTTGATAACAATCTTGATAATCCAGCGTATTCCTGCGGCCTACATAAGGTCATTTATCCGATTTGTGGGAGGCCTCCTAAGGCTATGCCTTCCGATACCTGGTCACAGCTTCAGAACCTTTCGGGCTTATCAGTCAACTGCTGGGCGAGTAATGTGCCTTGCCCACTGCCACTTAAGCAGGCCTTCATTGGATGTGAGCAGCACATAACTGTTTGATGTCGCAATATTTGGGGGAAGCCCAGCAGTAGATGTATTTCAGCTGACTTGGCTGTTTTTTGTCATGTTACCATGAAAGGCCAATATTTGCTTTCAGTTTATCTATTCAAATCAGACATACATGAGTGTCTGGTACATGAACTTGTCTTTAATTTTAACAGAGGCTGTCTAATGTCATGACAAAAATAATAATAAGATACTGAGAGTGGTATTAGGTTTTGAATATACTACTATACTACTACACTAATCAGCCAATAATGTTCCCACTGCAGGGACAGAAGTCTCCTCTGGGTGAGAGGGTGTGGGCTGTAATACACCAAGCAGACACAGACAGTGTTGGTAGATGTCTTCGAATCTTTGGGTTTTGGACGTGCTGGTTTCCTCACAATATTTAGCTTCACTGTTTTGAGAGCATTTGTGATGAAATAATTAACTCAAAGTAAAGCGCAGGCGTCTGGGATCGACCCTTCTACCTACAGCTTGTATGTCGCGACTGTTACCACTGGGCCACCACTGCTCTCTTCTTCTTTGCTTGAATGTCTATCTAAATTAAAATTAGTTATAGGAACACAAAAATACAAATATAATAAAAATTGCAATAGAAAAATTTTAGCTTAGCTTATTGTTGTTTGATAGTTTTGTTAATAGACACAGAGTAATCTTCTCTGATGGTAACACATACTTTAAAATCTTTATCTTAGTTATGAATTGTCCTGCTGGCTTGGAGATATCTACAAGCCAGCACATACATGTATATGTAAAACCAGATATTTGAATAAACTATATTGGGCTTACCAGTAAGTCACTACATGGTTGAAAGTTATTCTTCTGATGGGGATGTCAGTACAGGCTAATCTTCATAAAGAAACATCTAAGATAATGCAATTTATTGACCTGTGTTCTGGCATTTATCAGCGCATGACTTATCTAAATCATCATAATTTGCAATCATTCAATAAATCCTAATTAGTTTACCAACAAAACATCGTAAATATTACTAAGGTCTCAAAAAACCTGCGGAACAAATTAATCAGGTCAATTTTGACGCAAATGTTTTGTTACTTAAAACAAAGTCCACATTGTTAAGAAACGGAACAGTTATGCTTTAATGATTAATGTCATTTATGAAGATTAACCTAATGTAATATCTACAGTAGCTTAGTTAAATTAATAATATCAGACAAAGCTTGAACTAGTAGAAACTACTTAGTCAAAGTTATAAAAAATAAAAACAAATTTCACATCAATCCAAGATTCGGTCTAAACTTTCATTCTACTATGTCATCGTCAATGCCTTGAAAATCTCTTGAAATATGTTTTCTCAGAACTAAATACATTAGAAGTCATCATGACTGTGTTTATTCATTATAATAATAAAATATGCAGAGTCAGGTTTTTTGGCACAACATGCGACTTCTACTTGCCTTCTTTGTTATTAAAGATTCAGTGGTTGGTGTATGATTCCAAATATAGTTATACTGTATGTATATTAGAGAAATATTTTATCATTGAACTATAAATTTACCTCAATTATTAACCTTGACTGTAAGTGAGCAAATGACTACAATAACTCTTTATTGGCTGTGCATCTCCGTTTGAATTGTGTTCTTTATTATGCAAGTCATATGCATGGCTTCTTCATCATTGCATTTGCATGCTTTTGACAAATCAAATTGAAGTGGCTGGCGAAAGTTCACTGACGTCATGGGAAATTAGGAATTGATATAATAACTTGATAAAAAATAAAATCCATACTCATAATTTCAAGTAGCTACAGCTTATTGTGGGGTCAATAGCCGCGGGTAGTGTAGTCAGTTAAAATGGATGTACACGATCTAACTAATTTCATTGTTTTTTAATTTGGATGATAAAAAGAAGACCATAGCTATCTTCTTAGACCTGGCTAAAGCCTTTGACACAGTGTCGATTCCAATCTTGCTACTTAAGCTTGAGAGCCTTGGAATACGAGGAAAACAATTGATTCTCTTCAAAGATTTAACTGACCGGACTTTTGTTAAAATTGACGATCAAACTAGCGACAACCTTCCCGTTACAGTTGGGGTTCCCCCGGGAAGCATTCTAGGGCATACGTTATTTTTGGTGTATATAAATGACCTCTGTCCAGTGTCCCTTTGTACAGTTTCTATATTTATGTCTGTAATTTATATGGTGTACATAATAAAGAGTATTCTATTCTCTGTACTCTTCATCTTCAAAATGGCCGTTTAATTACTTTCGCAGATGACACAGCTCTTCTTTTTGGGGCAGATTCATTGGAAAGTGTTTATCACTATGCTCAGGCTGGGTTTGGTGTTGTGCATGATTGGCTGAAAAATAATATTCTCACTTTAAATTCCGAAAAAACTAAATCCATCACCTTTACACTGAAAAATAATCAGCAGCCATCCATCCAATCATTCACAATACTTGCTCACACCTGTCCTTTCCCCCAAAACGGTGATTGCTACTGTTCCGAATTGCAGAAGGTCGACACCATTCGGTACCTAGGTGTTACCTTGGATTCTAGACTTACCTTTGCCGCTCATATTAGTTGTCTCACTAGTAGAGTTCGCAAATTCATCTTTGTTTTTAGGAGTCTTCGGTCGGTTCTGAACTCCAAGCAACTAATATCTGTCTATTGTGCGTTATGTCAATCGCTATTGACATAGTGTATTACTTCTTGGGGTGGTACATTTAAAACAACCCTTTTACCTCTCGAAAGGGCTCAAAGGGCGGTTCTAAAGGTGGCACTGTCTCTTCCCTTCCGTCATCCCATAAAAGATGTTTACAACTCATCAAATGTCCTTTCCATTCGTCAGCTTTTTATTCTACATGTTGCTTTAAAATAACGATCTCTTATCCCTGTTTTTGTTTCCCAAAACAACATTGATGTGCGCAAAAGAAAAAGGGACGTATGTGTATGAATTTCTTTCTTTTTCTTGGGCCGTTTCTAGACAATAAACTAAATAACCTACTTTCAACACATATCCTAAGCAAAACTACGTTTGAAAGAGCATTGACTGAAAGGCTTCTTTCCTTAAATTTCGCCTAAACTGAGGATCTTTTCATTACCATATCCTAGTTTTAGTGTACCCAAAATAACGCACGCAACCTCATACACACACCCCACTTCCACATACACATACATATACACCCCACACTCTCATACATCCTTTGCATGTATCCTAGATAAAAAATAAATAAAATCTTACTTGCAATATTTATATTAGTAAACTAAATAATATTAATAAATTAAATAATGTTTAATAAATGAATTAATACTACTGTGATTTCAAACAAACGTCTTCAGTACAATACTTGAAATATATAAATTATTAAGGGGGCCTGGTGACCTGACTTACAGGTTTTGTAAAAAACTGTTTAGGCGCCAGTCTTCCACAAATTAAGTACAAAAATGTATCTGTAGACTAATTTAACTTTAAGCTGTAATTTGTGGTAAGAAAATAAATATATTCTATTCTAAATTGAAGTTGCTGGCGAAAGTTCACTGACGTCATGGGAAATTGGGAATTGATATAAAAACTTGATTTAAAAAAAACAGTACTCATAATTTCAAGTAGCTACAGCCTATTATGGGATCAATAGCCGCGGGTAGTGTAGTCAGTTAAAATTATGGGTTTAGTAAGTTTTTTGTATTTGGTTTTATTGTGTTAAGATCGACAGCCATCATGGGCACCATGTCTGTGAAATTTCACCAAATTGATTAATTTGACCTTGTAAATTTTAAGCATACTGCTATGTGTGTCAAGTACAAGCTAGAAAGAGAACTACTGCTGTGGTTTAGAGCATTATTTGGATATTAAAATTTTAATGTTTAGTAATTTTAGTGAATAGTATTGAAGTTTAAACATAATGCGGAATTATTAGCATAGTCGGATTAAGTAAGAATGCACACGAAAGAACACATCCAAACTGCGACCGATTTGTGTTGTTTACTGGAGCCATTGCAAATGACAATTTATTATTATGTTTAATTCAAATATTAATTAGATCTGCCTCACAAGTACATACTCATTTCATATGCGGTGTGTATGGTTGTACGATCTATCAGTGTTGACAACATTTTCTAGTTAGTAAAAAATCGTTACGGTCGCTTAGTTAAACGGTTCCGCCAGGCCAATTTAAATAGGAACCATGATACAAAAATACAATACAAAGAGAGCATTTGTCTTTTAATTAATTTATTGTAATTGAAAATAGACCTTATTGTTTCTGACGTGCAAACGAATTTCAAATTTACAATCTCAGAGTAGTAGATCACATTTTCAGCCGAACTCCTGAGGGCCGGTGGAAAACCCGTTCTTAAGGCCCTCCAGAAACTATGATTCCGTCATACCCGAGGGTAAACCGCTCCAGGCATGAAACAGAGGTGTGGTGGTTGGTACTCTTCTTTAAGAAGAGCGACAATGCCCTGCTTCAGAATTATGGCCTATTGCTTTAACATAATCGCATTATCATAGCGACCACATTTTTGGCTAAGTGTAACTTCATGTTGTATTTATCGGACAACTTCCAACTTTTCACTAAATTTGACAGCTCTTGTTACATTGTTACAGGTTGCAGGCGGTAGCATTAAATTAGAGTTGGTCAACGACAGCTGGACAGAACTTCAGGGCGAGATAGCCGGCCCACCAGACACACCGTACGAAGGTGGAACATTCCTTCTAGAGATAAAAGTACCAGAGACATACCCATTCAATCCGCCGAAGGTAATATTATTGACTTACCAATTTAAGTAGACTATAACTCAACTAAAATTGCACGCCTCTCCACAAAATGTTATTTTAACTTTCTCAATTAAAATGTTCACTCAAAATAAATTGTTTTAAATGTTAAAACTAAACTATAAATATTGGGGGGGTACAATGTTTTGCGCGTATTAAGTACCTACATTGTGCGCTACCGAAAAAACCGATATTTCACATATAAAATAAAAGTAGTTTCCCAGCAATTATTATTGCTCACTTTTACATACAATTAGTTTGATGTATGACGGTTTGTTCTCCTTCGTGTCGCTGGCACAACTGCATTTTAAATCTTGTTTTCCCAAAACTTTGCCAATTCCACGGCGTTGTCGGTGGCGGCGCAGTGGTCACTTTGACTGCATGTTTTGGTACACAGAGGGCAGGATAGCAGGTGGAACATGGTTTGTGACATAGCTCCGCAATCACACCTTTCTGCCATTCCGTCAAGATAGCCCCACTTAACCAGGTTGGACTTACATCTTCCCACTTGTTTGGTAATAGGTTTTTTTACAACCTGTGTACAAAACCTTGACTGTTAACATTAATTAATTGTAGTTTATTAGGCGTCTTTAAAGCGTTCCATTGCAGCAAGCGGCAAACTGATTTGAGATCATTATGTTTCCAGATTCGCTTTATGACAAAGATTTGGCATCCCAATGTATCATCTGTAACTGGTGCCATATGTCTAGACATACTCAAAGATCAATGGGCGGCTGCCCTTACCCTCCGCACAGTCCTGCTGTCCATACAAGCGCTGTTGTCAGCGGCTGAGCCAAACGACCCACAGGACGCCGTGGTAGCAAAACAGTACAGAGAAGACATACAGCTATTCAACTTGACTGCCAGGCACTGGACCAACTCATACGCTGGTGGTCCAACCGCCATCTGGGAGTTCAATCAGAAAGTTCAAGTTTTACTAGATATGGGCGTTGACGAAGACCAAGCAAGAGTTGCGCTGTCTACGTTTGACTGGGAGCTGGAGAGGGCAACAGAACATCTCTTTAGTTAGGATTATTTTAGATAACTTTAAACAGCTAGCGTTAATGCCAACAATGCTACTGTAATGTAACTAAAATATGACTTTGCGATGAATGTTTCGCCGATACGTCGCCTGCACTTACTCACATATTGTTTAGGATGTTAATTTGAGATGAAGCTTCAAGCTTAGCCATTGGAGTGAAAGAAAAGCTTACGTATAATACTAATAAATAAAATAAAGGAGATACAGTATTTGTTACTGAGATCTGCAACCTAATTGCGTAACATCTACATATCTATCACAATCTGAATCATTTTGAAATATTACTAATCCAGTACTTCATACGTTCGAATCATTTGTTTGCTCAGCAACGTAAATAACGCAATGAATGTTGTTGAACTGTCAAATTGAACGCCATTATGCAATTACTCCTCCTTTTCCCTGAGGGTCTCAGGGCGGGAGTAAGAAAAAAACACCGGGAGGAAAACAAGTTTTTTTTAACCTTAAATATGTGAAATCACTCCTATTTTACTTTTGCATTAATTGAAAAGTAAGTGGTTAAGGGAGGTGTAATAAGGTAGTCCGTGCAATTCAAAATTTCTTGCGTTTTTTTGCAATTTGCAGGTCAGTGTCAGCTTGCATGTTGATCATAATATGATTGGCGACCGTAGCAAAATATGTATTTCAAATTGCAAAAAGCGTACACGTAACGTGGCTCTTTCACCTTAAGATAGCTTAGATTCGTCTCAAATTACGATCCTGTATAATCAGTAAAAATATCTGGACACATTGAAGGTACCCTACCCACTTTTATCAAGATATGATTATTATAACCATTTTTATTTCATAACTGTTTTAATGAGATATTTGTTAAATTACTTCGTTACACAGAAGTTATTTTTTTTGTACGTGTTTTATGTCACTTAGGGGCCATCTCCACGAGCGAGAGAATCGCGGCGATATCGTCGTGTCACGTATTTCTATACACTCTCTTAGAACGTGTCTCCACACGGCGATATCATCGCGATGAAAATTTGATGGCACGGCGAGACTATCGCCGCAATTCTCTCGCTCGTGGGGACGGCCCCTTAAATGCCAGGAAACAACCATACTTATATTTAGGATAATTTACCGAATTTGTACTTCAAGTTAGTTTAGGTATGACATGCGTCGTAGATTGACAAGGTGCAAAGGTTCCAAAGACTGATAAAAGTCCGACTTGAAATCAAGAACTTTGCGAACAACCTGGCATACTGGCAATCTTATAAGCGTATTCTCCCAGAGCTTACGTACGAAGAATTTGATACTTAAATTTATATCTGCTCATTTAAATATTGTGTTAATTCTAATTTTCCCTTCAATATTAACTATTTTCATATTATAGAAGTAACTTTGACTCGATGTCTATGATTGTCTTCTGGAAATATTAAATATAATGTCATAGTTTAGGTTCTAAATAATATAGTAATTCAATTTGCCGTTAAAGTACATCACTTTAATAATAATAAAATGTAATTATAATTTTTCCAGTAACATTAAACAGACGAACGATAATATTTCATATTGTTGATATTATGACTGTTGCAATAAAGCAATTGATAAAACTATCCATCATAATTTTTGTTGCATACTGAAAACATTTTC
Source organism: Luperina testacea (assembly GCA_927399505.1). Classification (NCBI taxonomy): domain Eukaryota; kingdom Metazoa; phylum Arthropoda; class Insecta; order Lepidoptera; family Noctuidae; genus Luperina; species Luperina testacea. The sequence continues at coordinate 8,263,699 of OV656755.1, forward strand.
CCTGTGCTTGTATATTCTAACTTGTATTAATGCTCGCGATGAAGCGAACACTGCATCAATTTCTTTAAGAGTAACGCCACCATAAATTGCCTACAATTTGTTATGTCTTACGGCCAGGCTATACGCTCCTTCTTACATGCTCAAGTTATTTGCCGTTATTGTTATTATAATGTGGACAGTGGACACCACAATCGTTTGCGCATGCAACATGTTGCGTGGAGCCAGGCCCTTAGTGTTGCTGATCTCATTCATAACTTAAGGTGTATAGATGGCTCACTGACCTTGTGCATGTGGGCGGAGCTAAACGCCCTACTCCCGAATACGTAAAACTCGTGCGGTGGCGCGCTACACTAAAACGACGATCAAAGAATATGCAGAGGCGCAGACATGCCGCACGTAGGTCGCCATTTTTGCCTACGATTCCCGAAGGGAATGACGGATGCAAGACTGATATATTTTGTACTAGCTGATACCCGCGACTTCGTCCGCGTGGAATTTAACAAAAAAGTTATTTTTGAGTTCGCAGAGTTTACGATAACTTGTTAATTCTGTATTCCGCGTAAAGAAATACCTATGCTAATTTTAATGAAATTCTTCTAATATTTCTCCATTTAGTTCTTGCATTTTTAGTTTAATTATTATTTATTTTTAGTTTTTTGTATTGGCCTTTTTATATACAATATTTGGTGTACGATTTTCTTAAACAAAAACACTATATTATTATATTATTTATTCAATCAATTTCTATGGAGATTAAGGAATCTTCACGTATAGGATCCACTTATAAACATAACTATACTCCGTTTCTTTATTATGATTTGATTACATTTGGAAGTACCCAATTAAACGGAGTATAATACAACCTCCCTATTTGAATCGGATATTATTCAAATTTTCATTTCATTGGTTTTAATTTTTTTTCGCAGGAACCTATTTTCTTTTTTTTTTCTAAAATAAAAGTAGCCCAAGTTACTCCTTATTCACCTATCTGCTAGTGAAAGTCCCGGATTAATCGGTCCAGCCGTTTCAGAGATTAGCGGGAACAAACAGACAGACAGACGGAGAGACAGACAAAAATTGTAAAAAAAATATTTTGGTATTTTTTTGGTACGGACGCCAGCACATCAACCTACCCGAAACTGTCAAATTTTTGCAATCAAATTTGAACCTTATGCTTTAGTGATAAAGTTGAAAATCTATTAAAGGAATCTGACAGGTTGTAGTAACTTGATGTGCTGGCTTCTGTACAATAAAGTCAGAAGTCGACTAGCAATCTCACAAAACTATGGCATAGCAATATTAGTACTTATGACCTTCTTCTATAAGAACGTTTCACAACACTACAAATTGGCAACATGATTGTTATTACAAATTTCAATAAGTTTCGTAAGCGTTACGGTGGCCAAAGTGGCTAGCACTTTGCCTCGCATGGCGAACTTTCTGGTTCGAGTCTCACATCAAACATTTTTTTCTTCCAACTTTCATTTTATCTACAATCGGCTGTTTAGCCATGATTAGATGTGGTCTACTAATGTGGAATTGTTTTGATGGCCATTCCAATGAATAGTCTCAAATCTACATGCGGGGAACACTTCAGTTCCTTTGATCGAGTTCCAGTATGTGCCATCTTTTGAGGCGTTTTATATGGTCTATGTCTGTGAGTAGATCTCTGGCTAGCAAGTTGCTGTGGTTGTTGAGTCTGTCTTTGTACTTTTTACTGTAGTTGTTTACTTTTTCTGTAATGGTCGGCATTTCCAGGTATTCGCGTATTTCCGAGTTTCTTACAAACCAGTGTGCGCTGGAGATAGTTCTTAGTGCTATATTTTGGAAGCGCTGGAGTATTTCAAGGTTGGAATTGCTAGCCGATCCCCAGAGCTCTATTCCATAGGTCCAAATTGGCTCTATGATGGCCTTGTAGACGAGCAGTTTATTGCTGAGAGAGAGAGCCGTGATTTTCGGCCCAATAGGCTCGAAAAATTTTTAAACTGTATATTGGCTTCTGTTCTTTTAGCTTTAATGTGGTTTGCCCATGTCAGTCGTCTATCTAGGTGTAACCCTAGGTATTTCACCGTGGTACTGGTTGGCAAGGTTCCTCGTTCCATGTGAACAGGTGCGCAATCCCCCTTCTAAGTGAGAATGTGACATGCGTGGACTTTGTTACGCTGGGCTTGATTCTCCATTTTCGAAGCCACACATCAATCTTATCCAGCTGTGCCTGCAGTTTAGTGGATGCCTTTTTGGGGTCTGCATCGCTTGCGAGACACGCAGTATCATCTGCAAAGGTTGCTGTAACTACATCAGCAGTCTCAGGCAGGACTGCCGTATATATGGAATAAAGTACAGGGCCCAGCACGGATCCTTGTGGTACAGAGGCTTTAATTTGATTTTTAATTTCATAGACATCAAACATGAAAAATATTTTTTAAGTATTACATGTGAAATAAGAATGCCGAGTTGTTAACCAATAATTATGTTAAATATTCCACAACTAAACGAAGATTCTTTTGTTTTACAATTATTTTCAATCTTAGCGTCGTTTTTAAAAACAAGGGTAGATTTCAAACAAAGTGTTAAGTCACTTTGTTTCAAATCTACCCTAATTTTTTAACTACTTACTAATTCACATAAATTATTCCACTATTCGCGGTAAAAATATCTAATAAAATATTAGGTCTATGCGTGCAAATATTGTAGCGTCTATGCGTCGACGTCTCATTAGCTGTATCGAGGCTAACGGAGGTCACACGAAATATTAAAAATCCTAAACAGGTAGGGTAATTTTGTGTCAGGGGGGACATACTGCCGTGGCATAACTAAAATGCCGTTATCGACATCTGGTCGATTTGTAACTTTTAATGCTATTATAAAGAAAAAAAAAATCTATCGATCTGTTTCCGAATTTTCAATACCTTGAATAGTTTTGGAAATAATCATTTATTCAAGGTATTGAAAATTCGGAAACACATCGATAGATTTTTTTTCTCTTTATAATAGCATTAAAAGTTAAAAATCGACCAGATGTCGGATAACGGCATTTTAGTTATGCCACGGCAGCATAGTGGTCGTAACTTACCAAATTAGTATTTATATTATTGTAATATTGAGGTTAAGTTTCAATCCTCTTTTCATTGAGAAAATGAATAATTAAGCTGTAACCTCTTAAATGATATCAGAATTTTCATAATATCCATAATATGTATATAACCTAAAATATGTTTTTTAACATTCAATACTATAATAATAACATAAGTAAGTGTAAAGGATTTCTTATGTATAAAAATATTACAATGTTACCATATCAAAATTTATTTCATTTGTTATCATATTATAATAATAAATTACCTTTATTGCAATATCTATTTGTTCAAAGTAATTTACAAAAATAAACTACCTACTAAAACATAATAATAATTATATAAAACATCAAAAAAAACTGGCCCAACTCTGATTTGAACTCACATCTATCCCGATCACATTAGCGAGTGCAGCCTCGTTACCGATCTAGCTAATGTTTACTGGTGTTATGTTATCGAAATTTTGCATTACTATGAAAATAATAATCAGACGGCGATAAAAAAACAAGTTACTAATATTGTCATCCTTGTCTAGCATTGACCACATCTTTAACTACTTGTAGCTTAGAGCATTAAACCAATTTAATGTTTTAACAGCAGTTTAATGCTCTAAGACTCATAGCGATGCTACACGGCATGTTAATTTGTTAGCGTTGGAGCATCACTCACAGGGATAAATATGCGCATGTGTGTACCTATAGACGCCGCAGCCCGTATAGCGCAGGCGATAATGGTCATTGCGATGTACGTGGACTTCTAGACGTTGACTGTACCGTGTATAGATCCATATGCATTTAGTAAGAAGCGGTTGTTTTAATATTACAAACAGATACTCCAATATTATTTATTTGTAAAAAAAAAAAATTTTTTTTTTTGTTTATTTGTTTTTATTTGTATTTGTTTTTTTTTTTTGTGTTTTTTTTGTTTTTTTTGTTTTTTTTTACTTGTTTTTTTTTTTAGATAGATACTTTTTAGTCCACTCAACGAATAACCCAAAAAGAGGTGTAGAGTGCGTGAGCTGGGCCCTGAGCGATTTCTTCAGAAAGTTGCTCAGAGTGCTTAGGGACTACTACCGACAAGTCAATGTGAAGTTAGTCGTTCACATTGACTTGTCGATAGTGACGTACCGAATACCATAAACAGTAGAATTTAATATCGCGCGAATATTTGAAACGAGCCCAATGGCCTAGGTACACATAGTGACAAGGTTCAACAGGTTCCCCTACCTCTAATCATCAATTTATCAGTGTAAAAATATTTCCAAACATCAAAGCCGTTTAGAAGTTATAAGGAAAAAAAAAATATTAGCCAAAATAGCGTTTTGGTAAATATTTTTTTAAGGCAGAAGTATTAGCCTTATGAAAAAACCCTGTTTCAATAATGCTGTACATGAATCTATAGCAAACATATATTTTTTACAGACCTAACCAAACCGTTAATGAGTTATAAGCTTCATAAAGTGACCGAGTTACGGTACTAAACGAGAGTAAGGCCCTTAATTAAGTAAAGAACAAACTATTTTACGTGTCTTGATGAAATATACAATCCTGCTCCAGAAAATTCAAAATTTGAAGGGTCGTTGCCAACCGTACTCTTTTATAGAGTTTATAGAGTTCATAACCTACAAAAGCAGTGGAGTACGCTAAACAAAGAACTATTTAAATTGACTCTTGACTATGACTTGAATTGAATAAATTCCTGCCACTTCGGTCAGGGCAGTCTTTTCTATTGACCACTCTGAAAGTGATTTTTCTGCCGTCGTAGTTACGAGGCTGTCAAACGAAAACCTAACTTATCCCAGACAGGGTTTTAAAATTTTCAAGCTCAATTCGCTCGGTCATGTCACATGTGTACAGACATCAAGCTACTCGAAACTGTCAAATTTTCCCAATCAACTTTGAGCCTTATGCTTTAGCGATAAAGTTGAAAATCTATTAAAAAAATGTGACAGATTGTAGTAGCTTGATGTGCTGGCGTCTGTACATTCTACGTTTTCTTAAATCTCAAAATTTCTGAAAAAAAGTCTGAAAGAACGCTAAGCAAAAACGAAGTAATAGCGCAGGCAGGCGATGCGATGCGACGGGGTGGGTCGGAGTAACAAGAAATTTCACGCGGACGAAGTCGCGGACAGAAGCTAGTAATTCGATAAAGTTACTTCTATTTCTGCATGAACGGTCAAAAAATCCTAATCTATTCGGGCCGGGATGCAATTAATTTCGAGCTTGCTTCGCTCTCTCTTTCATCCTGCATTCTCCTTAGTACTCTGTATTGCTAGACACTTTATTTATCCTACTGTTTAGGGCCCTCCTTAACCACGACCTAAAATAGGGCCCTCTCTATTTTCGGTCATGCTGCAAGGCGGGGGAGGGACGGACAGAGAAACAGGCCTACATTGAAATTTATATTATCTAAGCTCCTCATTTCTTAAAAACGGAATATTGTCATTTTGCGCAAAAAATACAATAACGTGCCGTTTTAAAAAGAATACTAAGTAGTATTCGTTTTCATAAGTCCGTACTCTTAAAAATCAGAAATAATTTATTTTTTCTCTCAAAAATGTTGGCAACCCTAACGTCGACTATGGGTGCGCACACTTCAAATATATAGGTACTAATCGTGCGGTCGATTTTATTTTTGTACTTATGTGTCAAGCTATTTTGCGTACTAGGTACCCATACAACGCCACAGACAAGCAATGCCTCCTAACTGTCGCACTATTTAGTTGTAGTTATGCATACGAGGTCCTAACTGAATACGCTGTGGTACCTACATGGTTAATTCATGCGATACATGGGGAATTCAAATCTCACCCTACCCTACCGTATGCGGTTGCTGCATATTTTGAGACGTCTTCAAGAATGAAAGTAAACATACTCGATTCTTGTTACAAAAAATGGGACAAAAATATCACCAAAATTAAGCCTTTTCCTAACCTTCACTTTGACGAAATATAGAATATTCCTAGTTTTTACATGTAGTTAGTTATGTATAGGCAGCTAGGTGGAGTGGAACCCGTGGGTAAGGATTTAAAGTTGTATAAACAATACATGTAAGAAATTCTATGTGACTGTCTTTTATTGTTTATTCCCCATTGATCTTTGATTTTTTTTGGTGATAAGGGCTCCTGTATGCACATCATCGCAATGAAGTTCGTTGAAGTATCTAGCGAATCTGTAAACGTAAGTAAGGACGTCCTGGGGCTGGTGGTGCGACGATAGCAGGGTGGCTGCCGTAGCTCGCAGCACCTGTATAAGAGATGCCGCCGATCGCTTGCGATTGAAGAGACCTATGTCCAGCAGTACATGCAAACAAAACAACAATAGGTACATGCATGTAGCATTATAAAAGCTTTTTCACTTCAGTAGCTCAAACATGTAGGTTTTGCTGCGTGAAATCAGTGAGCAAAATGCGATTTTGCTCACTGAGTGAGACAAAGTAACTTTTTATTTTTTTTTTTTATTCAGCTTTGGGTTAATCATACAATTCGAAACATTCACATTCTATCTCTTTCCCGCCATTAAAAAGAGAGAGAGACAAAGACCAGCCCTTTCGAAGTTCGGATTTTGAATTCGACCTCAAAGACAAACACGTTCGGAATTACGTACTAACTAAAGAAATTTTGCAAAAAGAAAACGTTTGGGCGCATTATGTCCAATTCGCAAAATGTCCAACTGTCCAATTCTCAACTGGTCCAGTTCGTAATTGGTCCAGTTCGCAATTGGTCTAGTTCGCAATTGGTCCAGTTCGCAATTGGTCCAGTTCGTAATTGGTCCAATTCGCAATTGGTCCAATTCGCAACTATGGGGCGTCCGTCTAGTTCGCATTAGGGGGCGACCTTGATTACGAGAGGCATTTTTTGAGACGAACACCACGTGAGATTGGGTGAAATTCGGCTCGAAGTAAAATGCATATAACTTATGATCAACTCTTTTATTAGAAAAAAAAATTACAATTCTGAGCTTATAAATCATAATATCGCTATTCATTAAGAACAAAAAAAAACAGGTAATGTAGTAATGTCAGTCGTATTTTTTTTAATGGAATCAACAAAATGTTGGGTAGGTACTTACGTAGTACCTATCTAGAAATAATGATGTATTTTGACATCAACGCTTAAACAATGTAAGACGAAGAAATATAATCTTTGTGAAAAAGCTTTTAAGACTAAGTTTATCATTTTGCAGTTCAATCAAATATTTATTGTACTTTTTATCAAATGTGATGTCTCTTAGCGTCCTTTTATTTCCCACCGTTTTGATTATAGAATCCTGAAGGCGTTTATCACAATATTTGGCTTCTTTCCGGAGTTTATAAAGAAAATGATACAAATTTGGATTTTTCGAAATACGTCCGTTGATGCGCCGGTGCCACCCTTCCAGAGCATTCGTTGTACGATGTCTCTGATTTACACAGCTGAGAATGGTTGGTGGTAATTGCGGATACCATTGTTTCTCAAAATATTGACGAAACTGCATCATTTCTTTACAAGTCGAATATTTATCTAAAATATACCGCCATGCAGCAGGAATCAGATTTGCAGGTATTAGCGGGATCATCGCAATCATTCTTGAAATATTTCGTCCATCTCTAGTAGCGACCAATTTATTTTTTTTTGAAAATCTCCAAATAGCTTCATTAAAATGATGATAACATCCACTGATTGAGACAGACGGGAAAACGGACGAAATCGCATTTATTTGAGCGATTTCGTAATCGCATTTGAATTTCTTTATTTTGATTTTAAATTTTTGTTTTATGAGAGTAAATAATCGCTTATAAGTAATCTCTGTTTTATTAGGTAGTAGTGCAAATATTACAGGGACGACGTTTGTGGTTTTGCTATCTGAATTACAATCAATGTGCAAAACATACATTTGATAAAACGGCTTGGGACACACTCTAAATGTACCATCAGCGTAGAATGACCTCGCTTTCTTCACAAATTTTCGGGCCGTTTTTGTTGAAAAAATAAAAATCTTCTCTTGTTCTCCATCTTCACAAATTAGGAAGTCTCTTGCCAAAGCCTCTGGGATAGTGACAGTGCGTGTATTGCTATGACTAAGTAAATCAGTATTTAAATATTTTCGTCGGGCTCTGTACAGTGTATCTTTTATTGATTGAAATTGAGGTGCCGTATCATTATCTTTAGTTTGCTGTGTTCTAGCCTTCTTCAATAATTCGTTTTCTTCAACGATTTCCCGTAACGGACCTAAATTATCACACACAGCCCTTTTTAGGTCTGCTTTTCCCTTTAAAACTACATTTGAAGTTGTGTTTGCTGCACAAACATGGCACGATTCACGTAAAATCACCTTTTTGTCTTGGTCCAGTGTGATTGAGGCAGAACATATTTTACGATTAATGCACCGCCACAATGTAGTATTATTAGCATTTGTCCAATTAAGATTATACCGGTAGCCATCATTGCGAATCAAACTCAACTTTCCTCTCTGATTTTCAATAAATTCAAACTCGCGGTTCATTGTTAGTGTACTTGCTTTAAAACATAATATCCACACTAGACACTTCTAGGTACCTAAGTACTTTAAACAAACAACATTAATATATTACCTTGTTTAACCATAGGTAAAGTATTACGTGTTCTACAACCATGACGATAAGATTATTATAAAAACAGTGATTTTTATAAATACCCTCAAATAAGACATAAAAATGTCTTCGTTTAGTTATTGAAAATTAGGTTACTAGCCGTGTGGTGAGGTCAGAACAGAATATACAACTTAGTAGTAATAATAATAATAGTAGTAATAAGTAATGATTGCTAAATAGTATCGTATTAATATTATTTTAATTTAATAATTTCCAACCAATATCAAGCAACTAGCTCAAAAAAATTCTTATCCTTCAAATATGACATGCTGTCATGTCCGAAAAACGAACTCCGTTTGACAAGAACATAAAAAAGGAATTATTTGGAAACAAAGGTTTTAATCTAAGAGGTTTTACCAGCAGAGGTAACGCTGCAATACGTTTGTTGTTTATAAAAACATCAGAAAACGAAAAAAAATTAAACGTAACGAACGTATTATCTAGGTATCTACTAAACTCCTTAAACGACTTTTTTGGACCATTTGCTAATTGGACAATTTGCTAATTGGACAATTTGCTAATTGGACAATTTGAGAACTGGACAATTTGAGAATTGGACAATTTGAGAATTGGACATTTTGAGAATCAGACATTTTGAGCCCACTGGACATTTTGCGAATTGGACATAATGCGCCCAAACGAAAGAAAATTATGTCTTTTAATGTAATTTATTGAATTTTTAACTTATTGTTGTATTTAAACGAAAATAAGTATTAACTGCAAATAAAACTGATATTTAACTTGTAAATATTTATTTCTAGTTTCAATAAATGTTAGGTACGTAGGTAATATATTTTGAATAATAAAATATCATGGGTGCTATTTCCGAACACGCCTTAATTTAAATAAAATAGCGGGAATAAAATTTCGTGACTAGCGTACAGAGTTGAATAAGTTAAAAAATATTAAAATAATCGTAAAATATGAGTGAAACTAGCGACGAGAACAGTATTTTAACACCAGAAGAGTTAAAACAACAAGTTATTAATGTAGAATTAAGTTTCCTACCTGAGAAGTCTCGCGACAAATATCTGAAAGCCATACCATGTCTTCAATTAATGGAGACTTACAATGGGCGCAAGCAGTTTTTCGGAGACGGTGTTGCTATCTTATTTTTTAGATTTTATAGAATTGGTATCTAGTATCTACCTACAATGTTAATTATTTTGATTCACAATAAATAGTTATTTCAATCTATTCCTGTTTATTATTTTATCTCCTAAAGTGTTCTCGCTGCTGAAGTGAAAAGTTATGTGTGTTACACGAGAGCAAAGTTTTTTTGCATCTCGTGCCTTTGAATCCCTCGCCACACTCAGGATTCAACTTTAGAATCACTCGCTACGCTCGTGATTCAATCGTTGAATCCTTCGCTTGCTCGGGATTCAAAATAAGCACTCGCAGCAAAAAACTACTTTGCTCTCTTGTTGCACAAATAACTATTATCTTCACGCGTTTTCTTTATATACCTAATACTTACCTAGAAGAATCAGTTCGCTTGAACACCTTATTATGCCGTGAGATGGCAAGAAAGAAGCCAATTCTCGGAAACTGAAACTTGTCATAAACCTTGACTCTGATGGATTTTGGTTACATCTCTACCCGTGTACACCAACGCGTTCACAACTGATTCGACCTCCCCTTAGATTTTTTTATATTTGACTTCTGTGACTACCACGTAGATTGCAGCGGACCATTTTCGACAGCCCTGATGTATTTTTTAATGTTAAGAAGAAGAACCCCTTACCATTAGAAGTATGAAAACATTGTACATAGGTCACCTGACAATGCCGAACGTAGAATTTAAACAAAATTAGCCAACCGATTACGCCCACAGGCATAATACAGTAATAAGCCACATGTGCAATGTAGGAAGAGCATAAATTAAATAGAGCACAAAGTACACGTGGGTAGGTAGCACAGACTACAATATAACATAGGTAGGTTCAGCGGGATTGTCCGAAAGGGTTACCGCTGGCCCGGAACATAAAGGGCGAAGGAAGGAACACGGGTGGGTTTTAGTCAGCAAGAGTCTGACACTCCCTTCCGCTCCGCCCAGAGCGGGAGGAGTCATTTGATGATTTCCAATCCTGAAAAAAAAATAAAAATATAGGTAGGTAGTGCCGTAGTTTACATATTTGAACCTGACATGCACGCAAGCGTCACGCAAATGGTTGCGTGGGTGCTTGCGTGCAAGCTAGTTGCGTTTAAATCGGATTGAATCAACAAAACAACTTGTTTTGGTAAATGGCTTTTTAATAGAATTTCTAAACGGGGTGGCGATTGCGGCGTGCAATAGCGGCCGGCAGTAAGACCCATTATGAAGGAGTGGCGGCATGGCTCGCTTACCTTCCGGTTGACGCAGGCCGGGGGCCGCCCGAAACTTTTTTGCTGCCTCGACGACACGACGGAGCATATTTTGGAGGAGTGCCCAGCCTCGGCAGTACAGCGACGTGACCTCATCGCGGCACTCGCTGTTACAGATAACCTCTTTGCTTGGTGGTTCAGTCCATGTTGGGAGCGTGTGGCGCCGCGTCTTCTGGTTTTGCGAAGAAAATGGAAAGGGAGCAGGAGGATACAACTTATACAACCTCCCTGCCTATCCGCAGCAGACGTACCGGGCACCTGGCCTGCGGGTGACTTTGCTTGGGGGGGGAGTCTCTCGTGTTTAGCGCGCGGCCCTCTAGAGTAACTGTGGGCCTAAAGGGGACACGGTTCACATGGAATTCATACGGGCCAATACCTGGCTGGGGGAAAGTGACGAACTGAGCATATACCTACAGTAGCGCCCCGGCCAACGGTAGTTAAAGAACACCGTGTGGTTTCACTCAGTAAGAGTCTGATAGACACCTCCGCCCGCCCAAGGCCGAAAGACGTTCATAAAGATCTCCTGTCTTACCTAATACGCAACAACATATTGTGTCGGTAGGTATGACATTTTCAACCAATGCCCCGTTATATGTAAATAGCCTATAGCTTTCTTCAAGAATTTGGCTATCAAATGCAAAAAGAATTTTTCAACTGATACTGACAGGTAGTTCCAGAAATTAGCGCGTTCAAACAAACAAACTCTTCAACTTTATTTTTAGTAATACAGACTAGCTGTGACCGCGGTTTCTCCCGCGTTAAGTTGAGGAAAAATCCTACTAAAATATATATTCCATTACCTGAAGAATACTTATACATTATTTTAGCAAGCTATTTTAGGTACAGACGCCAGCACATCAAGCTACTACAGTCTGTTAAATTTCTTTAATAGATTTTCAATTTTATCGCTGAAGTATAAGGTTCAAAGTTGATTGGGAAAGTTTGATGTGCTGGCGTCTGTACATCACGCTATGATCAATAAAGGCTCCTGCAAACAGGCGCGACGCGAAGGCACCGCTCGTTGCGCGACTTGCAGTGCCTAGGCCTTGTGTGTCGCGCGCAATTTTTTCGCGAGTACATACTCATGACCGGGCGCCTTGCGGAGTTATTCTAAAACTATGATATTAATTGAAATCAAATGATGTCAAGGACAATTTTGTTCAAAATTAAATACTTGTGATGAATAACGTATTTATTTAGATGGATTAACATCATGTTTATAAAAACACCTTCGCAATTAGTGCATTATAATTTTATTACAAACTAGCTTCTGCCCGCGACTTCGTCCGCGTGAAATTCGTAATTTCCCCAAAAAATTTCGAAAATTATGTATAATTATGATCTTTTTCATTTATTTCTAGATAAATAAGTACCTATTCGGGCCAATTTTTAGGTTTACAAAACAAATGAAGAAAGAATATGGGGAGGCCTTTGCCCAGCAGTGGAACAATAATAACGAAAAAGAAAAAATAACAAATAAATATTGATTTTTCATAATAAACTGGATCCCTGCTTTTCACCCCCAGAGAGATGGAATACGAAAAAATCGTTTGGGGGTGGTCATTATTTAACTGATAGATTATTTATAACAATTTTCGAGTTACCTAATCATGCTACGCAGTAAAATCCTCCTTGTAAAATTAACTACCCCTTTTCCATACCCCGTTAGGGATACATTTTCCAAAAACCATGATACACGTTATGCTTTGCTTATGTCTTAAGTATAAATACTAAGTTTCGAATTAATCGGACAGCTCGTTAAAATTCTTCCATACAAATTTTGACACCCCCCAATCCCCTTCTAATGGGTAGTTTAAAAAAATGCCATACTTTATAATTTACTTAGATAAATATTCGTGCCAAGTTTCAAGTTTATTAACTCGAGGAATAAGATTTTTTATACAAACAAAGTCCCTCCATTTCACCGTCTTAGGGGTGGTATTTCGAAAACCCCTACATACAAACTTTACCTCTTTATAATATTAGTATAGATGATGGATGAGATATTACTAAATAGTCCAGTCAAATTAGTCCTCAAAATAGAGGTAAGGTTACAATAATTCCCATAGAGCTAAAAATTGGTATGAATGTTCAGAATACTATTATAAATGAATTGTGAAAAGTCCCCATCAATCCCCCTTGTGCAAATTTTTTTATTGATGGTGAAAGTTTGCAAAAATAGGTTTTTCGCGTTTTTCAGCTAAACGGTGAGTTTTACAGCAAAAATAGTTCAGACAAAAATTGTAGATCATCTGATTCTCTACAAAAAATGTATCCACACTTTTTTCATAATTATTGCCATTTCCGTGATATAGCGGTTGTAAGAATTGAAAAAAATATTTTATTCGTAATATGCACGTTAATGTACATACTTTTATATACATTTTTGAACCGTTATACGAGTAAACATATGAGTCCCTGTCTTTTTTTTTTTTTGTTTAGCCTGCGCTGTCCCACTCATGGGCAAAGGCCTCCCTCCACTCCTTCCATCTTTCGCGAGCCCGCGCGTCCTCCTTCCAGTTTTGAAGGAACCTATCCAGCTCGTCCCGCCATCTCCTACGTGGTCTGCCGCGACCCCGCCTCACTGTCTTATACATACAAAATACCAGACATCTGTAAAAATTCATGTGCAGTGTCGAAAAAATTAAACTCGAAAAAGTAGCATTGATACCGTGCACATGAATTTTTTTCTTACAACCGCTATATCACGGAAATGGCAATAATTATGAAAAAAAGTGTGGATACATTTTTTGTAGAGAATCGGATGATCTACAATTTTTGTCTGAACTATTTTTGCTGTAAAACTCACCGTTTAGCTGAAAAACGCGAAAAACCTATTTTTGCAAACTTTCACCATCAATAAAAAAAATTGCACAAGGGGGATTGATGGGGACTTTTCACAATTCATTTATAATAGTATTCTGAACATTCATACCAATTTTTAGCTCTATGGGAATTATTGTAACCTTCAAAGTCTTATTTGACTGGACTAAAAACATTTAATTCAAAAAAGCAGTTCGCTGAGCACAACGGTTTCGTACGTAGCCAGTAAGCCGACCGCCCGGCCCGGCTGAGCCGCGCGGTGCGGTATGGTACCTCGCAGAGCTGCCGGCCGCCTTGCGGAGTTATTTTAAAACTATGATATCTCCTAAGATATTCATTGAAATCAAATGCTGTCAAGGGTAATTTTGTTCAAAATTAAATACTTGTGATGAATAACGTATTTATTTGGATAAAGATCAATATCATGTTTATAAAAACACCTTCGCAAGTAATGCATTATTTTAGAACAAATTTGATTACCCTAAAAAAGGTAATGGTTAATCAACCTTAACAGATAGATATATACTGTTGCGGACTTTTTTATAGGACTTTTATAGAGGAACAATTGCGTCCTACATGATTTTTATGTAACTTTAACCGTTTACGCAGCGTACGCAACGGAAGCTCTCAAAAGGAATATTTTTTCCCGTTTTTGCAACATTTTTCATTGACGCTCCGCTCCTTTTGGTCGTAGCGTGATGTTATATAGCCTATAGCCTTCTAAAAAAGCCCGTTAAATGGACTATCCAACACAATTTTTTTAAGAATTTTTCAATTCGAACCAGTAGTTCCAGACCGCAAAATTATTATTTTTTTTTTTGTATATACTTTTCCGGGATAAAAAGTACCCAGTGTGGTGCCCAGGATATTAAAGAATAATTATACCAAGTTTCATCGTAATCTAACCGGTAGTTTTTGCGTGATGCCTGAACAAACAGACAGACAGACAGACAAAAATTTTTTTAATCACATTTTTGGGTTCGGTGTCGGTATAGTAACACCCCCTGCCATTTATTTTTTTGATATTTTCAATGTACAGAATTTTCACTTCTACAGATTTATTATAAGTATAGATTTGATTACCTACCTACCATAAAAAAGGTTATAATAATTATTATAGTGAGTCTACCTTAAAAGATAGACATACCATGTCTATAATCTTTCTTTAAAAAGTACTTTTTTTTAGACGCGATGGGTCGGGTCGGGCAACAAAAAATTCCACGCGGGCGAAGTCGCATGCAGAATCTAGTTTTATAGGTAATATGTAGTGATTTAAGACGGTACCAGGGTACCTACCATCACAGGCTTACGACACCTTACGATCACCACCCAAGTTGGCGAAGGTGCTGCCTAAATAACTAACGAAGACTAATTAAGGCCAGGACTCTCGGAAATCTCGGAATTGACCTATTTTTGATTCAACATTAAACAATCAAATATTCTTTGTTTTAATCTGAAAAAAATATATGGCATAGTTTAACTAACATTCTTGATTATTCTATGGTTCAAAACACGATATTTACAACTTCACTCGATCATAAAAAATCGCAAACAAATCGAAAACAGCGAAATTTTTAATCGTTTTTCAAGTCGCATTTGAAGTAGACTTAACTTTTACTCGCAAAAAATATATGAAAAAATAGGCAATGATGTATAGTAAGAACATTCTACGGTTAATTTTTCTCAAAACTGATTTTTATTGTCTTAACAAGATATAATCTAAAAAGGCGGCCTGCGCGCTTCACTTCAGTAGCCCGCCGGGCGTTACCGAGGTAGGACCTGTGTCGCTTTTGCTGGCTCGCCGCGTTCCCGCTAATCGATCGAAATATACGTTATAATATTGTTAGTTAATTTCCGTGTTTGTGTATTAGTTTCAAAATTCAGTCTGTAAATATTGTTTAGGTTCTAGTATTAATAATTAAACTAAATATTAGTTTGTTATAATATAGTTGTAATATAGTGATAATTAAGATTAAATTATGGGGAATAAAAACAGAAGAAAGAAAAAAAAACGTTCAGCATTGAACTGCAAAGCTTAAAAAAAATAAGGTAATTTTGATTATTATTTTTCTACGTATTTATAACTACCCACTTATAAGACGACGCGACAGAATAATATTGTAGTTGTATACGTATAGGTTCTCTTGCTTTCGTCACAGTACTAGCAGTAGCAGGTCCCGGTCGGTACCATAAATTTACAATTATCGTAATATCTGTAATAGATTTTCAACTTTACTACAACGGAATAAGGTTTATATTCAATTGCAAAATTTGAGTTTTTGAGTTTGTGTTTCTAGTTTTGTGATTGTATAGCTAAAATATTATATTTTTTCGAAGTGAAAACTTCTTTAGCATTATTGTGATTTGAAAATTTTATGAAACGAAAAAGCTACAGTAGAAAAAGCTACAGTAAAAAGAGACATAAGATTTAACGTGGGAGAAAATGAGATAGGAAGCATTATACAGTGTTTTTGTTTTTTATTATTACAAATGACATCACATTTAATCCTATGCTACTAATTTGTGATGATGATGGTGATGGTGTTGGCGATGGCGATGACGATGGTGATGGCGATGGTGATGGTGATGGTGATGGTGATGGCGATGATGAAGGCGATGGTGATGGCGATGATGATGATGGTGATGGCGATGGTGATGGCGATGGTTATGGCGATGGTGATGGCGATGGTGATGGCGATGGCGATGATGATGATGGTGATGGAGATGGTGATGGCGATGGTGATGGCGATGGTGATAGCGATGGCGATGGCGATGGTGATGGTGATGGATGGATGGATGGATGGATGGATGTTCTTTAGCATCGTTGTGATTTGAAAGTTTATGAAACGAAAAAGCGACAGTAAAAAGAGACATGTAAATTCATAAGATTTAACGTGGGAGAAAATGAGATAGGAAGCATTATACAGTGTTTTTGAAGGTTTCACTTCTACCACGTGTGAATTGCACACTTGCTGTTTTTTTATTTAAAAATATGAAATTCGTTGTGAATGAAATAGGAAGAGTTCAATAAAAATACGTATTGTGGTGTTTTTGATTAGTAGATTTAATTAAAAAAACTTAAAAAAAAAACACTACAACGTGAAGAATATATTTTCATTTTTTGACACCGACTTTCGAAACTAAAGTTATTTTTCACTTCGTAGTGTTTTTTTTTTTTGGAAGTCGGTTTTTTTTTTGTAAAAAAGTTTTTATTTTTCACTTTTTAGTTGTACTTACCTACCCCAAACAAATTCATATGTCACTACTTGCTATGTGAATATCAGTAACAAAGCTATTGAACACATCTGCTTTACCCTTTGAAGGGTACAGGCGTGATGTTATGTTGTGTGATTGCGATTACATATGCTATAGCAGCAATCGCGGTTGATTTGCTGGCATTTATTGAAGAGTTCCGTTGTTTGTCTCTGAAAGTCATCATCAGATCTTTACAAAAATATAAAAAACAGCATGTGTGCAATTCACACGTGGTAGAAATGAAACCTTCAAAAACACTGTATAATGCTTCCTATCTCATTTTCTCCCACGTTAAATCTTATGAATTCATGTCTCTTTTTACTGTCGCTTTTTCGTTTCATAAACTTTCAAATCACAACGATGCTAAAGAACATCCATCTATCCATCCATCCATCCATCCATCCATCCTTCACCATCACCATCACCATCGCCATCGCCATCACCATCACCATCACCATCGCCATCACCATCGCCATCACCATCGCCATCGCATCACCATCGCCATCGCCATCACCATCGCCATCACCATCATCAACATCGCCATCATCATCGCCATCACCATCGCCATCACCATCGCCATCAACATCGCATCACCATCATCATCATCGCCATCACCATCGCCATCGCCATCACCATCATCAACATCACCATCGCCATCACCATCACCATCGCCATCACCATCACCATCGCATCACCACCACGATCGCCATCACCATCGCCATCATCATCATCGCCATCATCATCATCGCCATCACCATCACCATCGCCATCACCATCGCCATCGCCATCATCATCACCACAAATTAGTAGCATAGGATTAAATGTGATGTCATTTGTAATAATAAAAAACAAAAACACTGTATAATGCTTCCTATCTCATTTTCTCCCACGTTAAATCTCATGTCTCTTTTTACTGATGCTTTTTCGTTTCATAAAATTTTCAAATCACATCACAACGATGCTAAAGAAGTTTTCACTTCAAAAAAAAAATTGCAGATCTGTCTATTTACGATGGAGTTATGCCCCCCCTAACATACATAAAAAAAAAATAGAAATATCCGAATTGAGAACCTCCGCCTTTTTTGAAGTCGGTTAAAAATATAATATTTACAATCACAAAACTAGAAAGAAACTAAAGTAGGATGATGAAATTAAAATACTGTAGACGAGCAGCCCTATATTTCAAGAATAGGGCCGATTCACAATACTATTACTTATAAAAATAACCGTGACAGGGGTCAGCGAGTTCATTCGAACTGCGCTTTCGCGGCATTTGCCACGCGAGGACGGAGGTAACGCTAAATGCCTACTACGCTCGAAGATCCTGGCCTTAATACTAATAATAACCTACTCCGTTAGGCAAGTTTCAGACCAGCTGTTACAGCGGTTCTGCACTACATCCGATCAAAATCCGTGAAATACCGGTCCGAAGTGACCATAGTCCTATTTGTCTGAGGGGTTGCGCACTAGATCCGAACTCTATCCGTCCGAATTTAGAACATTCCCAATTCGGATTGAAGTCGGATCTTTAATTTGGATTAGGATCGGATGTAGTGCGAAACCGCTCTTAGACTCAGTAATCGGTAGAATACTACTCGGTTCCAAACAGCAATGTTATATCTATACAATATTCACGCGGAGGGTATCGAACATAAAAATAAACATTTTTTTTCCGTTGACAAATTCATACCATGCGCCGCTTAGTTGATATAGGTGCTAAAACAAATACCTGTTTTCGGCCACATTGAATACTGAGCTTGTTGCGCTGTTGCTAACAATAAGTTATTACAGTGTTAGTTTCGTGTTGCATTGTCGTCATCCGGTCGGACAAAAGACTAAAGTGAAATGTTAGTGTACAAACTTGATTGGTAGGTACGTGGAAATTAAGTGATTTTAAACAAACCCTTTTATGTGGAGATATCCTCAGAAACAATCTAACTGTGCCTTCCACTAAAAATAGTGAGATGCAAGTTGCATTCACTCTCGATGAGCTCAAAGGCTGTATTAAATTACTTGTAACGCCATCTAGCGGCGCATGCGATGACGTGATGCAAGGCTGGTATAGAACCTGCGAGAGGGGCTGCGACCGCGCAACCGCGCCGCGATTATCACGCTTGAGCAAACAGCGAGCAGCGAGCGAGTAACTTGAACAACATGCCAAGCAAGGCATCATTCATCAGTCACAGTTGACGCTACTCTGTGGACGGTGCCCTCGCGCGCCCCTCCTTTATGCTTTGCAACAATACGGGGAAGGCAGAGTGCATAATACATCACCAGAATGTGACATTATAAGTGCACTATTTAGTTAATACTTCCCTTCGCCTTCCCTAGTTACTAGCGCCAACAAACTTTTTATTACTTTCTAAAACGTATTTAATTTTCCGCGTGTGTCTCGTTCCAAGCTCGCGCCAACAAACGTGTGTGTGTATAAATAAATATTAATTTTATAGTGTTAAGCTGTACCAAACATGACTATATCATACGCCGGTGAAGTACCTAATGGCAGCAGTTTCGGATGTTTCTGGAGGATCCTTTGCAAGTAAGTGGGAATCTTATTAGTGGAGTGTGAGGCTTTGACCGCGGAACTGTTCTCGTTGGCCCCGGAGCCCGCAGGCACACAGCTCGGGTGAAACAGCTGTTCGCAACGGAGCGCGTCGCTCCTACATAACGAAATCAAACACCGATGGTCCGTAACCACACAATATGTATACATTAACAATAGCAAGTCTCTTGCCGTCGGTCTATCTATTGTGACGCGCCACTTGTATATGTTTAATTTAGAAAATAACTTTGTTCTCACCGTGGCATGTTTAAGTCGAAAAAATAATGAAAGTTTGTTATTAACTGCCATAGCTAATGAGAGAGCGAGGATCACGACGCCGCCGACGCTAGAGTCGACCTCGACAGGCGCGGTGATGAATGCTACTTGTTGAACGCGAACTAGAATCGATTCAATGTCTGATCGCAGCTCTCTTGGCCCTGACAACGAAAGGCGGCGAAAGTAACCATGACGCGTGCACCAATCGATTAAAACTTTATTCAATCATGCTTATGATCACTTGATTTCCGTTAGTATAATTCTAATTGAATTCCACTACAAATTACAATGCACAAGCACTTCAATTAGCGTCAACTTTTTTTTATTAGCGTCATTTTCCTTCATTAGGTAAGGAGACTTAATAATAAATAAGCTAACATTAAGCCGACTTTTTCCATTCATTAGTTAACAGAGATTTAATTACTCGTTATTTATCACCGACCACCATGCCATAAAACCTTAGACATTGTTTTAAAGAATTACCCTAGCTAATTACCTAATGAGATCTGATCTATTGGGCGATGCTTTAAAACACTTGTATGTATATAAATGTTATATCTATAATAATGGCTGTTGGTGTGCTCATTAAATAAATAAATAAACACAAAATAAATGAACAATTAAAACTTATCTAGACAGGTAGGTATTACAGTTATAGGTTCGAAACAACAATATTTCACATTATGAAACGATAAATTTATTAGTCTGACGTCTAGAAACCCGATTGGTTGTAATGTAACATGTATGTAGATAGAATACCGCTAGGTCTGAACTGTCTATTTATTTTATTTTTCAAATGGATAACTGAACGGTAAACGCAATAAGTCACAATGAAAATAAGTTTGCTGTTATATGCGTACTACATAACGAAACCCGTCTGAGTCAGGTTACGGTATATCTACGTGTACATATTTACAGCAAAGCACTAACTATGACATTCATAAATATGTTTGTGACATTGGAAGAATCTTCGCGTTGTAAAGTCATTGAGAAATTACCTAGTTCATTAACAATATTTTTTGCTTTGTCAACTTCTACAATAAATTTTTTTAAGCATCGATATTTTAGCCGCTATGTGCCTAGTCGTTGTTTTTTATAGGCAATTATAATCACGATATAGACGAAAAACAAATCGTGTTAATAAATATACACAATAAAAAATACAGTATCCTGGATCGTATCGTGCATGAAATCAAATCAAATGACGCATGCCATCCAATCCAAATGAAATTAGTACATTTTACTAAAAAACAGGTAAAGGAGTACCAAGTTATCTATTGTAAGCATATTTATGTAAAAAGGTACCAGCTATTTTGTTTTACTTACAAACTTAGTTATCGATGAAGTATACCTACTGTACAGAATAGAATAGTATAGAATATAAGTAATTAGCTGCGCCCCGCAGTTTCACCCGCATAGGTTTCGATCCCGAGGGAATATCGGGATAAAATGTATCCTATGTCCTTTCCCTGGACTCAAACTATCTTTATACCAAACTAGCTGCGCCCCGCGGTTTTACCCGCGTAATTCCTGAATTTTCTTTGCTATAAACCTCACGGAGCCCGAGACCTTTCCAACGAATGCAAAACCGTGGAAATCGGTTCGTGCGTTCTGGAGTTATAGCGTCAGGAGGGAAAACCCGACTTATTTTTATATAGTAGATTTCATCTAAATCTGTTCAGCTTAAGCGTGAAGAACAGACACACTTTCGCATTTATAATATTAGTAAGTATGGATACTCTTTATTATATACACCATATAAATGTAAAATATTAAAACAGTGACACAATGGGCGGTCTTATCGCTAAAAGCGATCTTTTAAAGACAACCTTTGGATGGATTAAAAAGGGGAAGGAGAGACTGTTGGTAAACTGTGGTTTACCATTTACAAAATACAATAAATACATAAACAAAGCATATACATACTAATCTATACAAAGATATACTTATATATCTAATAATAATCATGTAACAGGAGCAAAGAAAATGATGATGATTAAGGAGAGGGGAAGTGTTTTTCTATCATATGTAGACAAAGAGAGAGCACGCATTACCGACAGTCACGTAAATAAAATATTAGCATGGCGTATTTAAATACAGCACATAATATTTTTAACACGAATCTGCAAACGATACGTTGAAGTTGCAGTTCTCATGTCTAAACACCCTGCGACGTAACTACAAGGTTAAGACAATTATTCAACCTGTATGTAACAACTTATTGTATGTATAGCGATTATAACACCTCATAAGAATCCAGTTGGAATCCAGTGTGCAAATAAATTGTGAAGTAGGCACCTACTAGATCGATTTAGGCAATGCAATGGTCCACATACTCCGCGGTAGTTTCATGTCATATCCGTTTGGTACCTATAAAACCTTTTTGGGGTACATTATATTATAGGATTAATTTACAACCCCATAAATAATAATTACCTACTCATGATGTAGCTTTAACAGTAAAATGACCCTACGTTATGAACCTACGTTAGATAAGCTACCGCATTCTATTTATCTATGGTACCTACTTTAATTTTACAGCTCTATGAATCATAACATCGCTCTAGCCTGAAGATTGAATTTCGCGTTTCGTTTTCGAGCAATGCAGTCCCGGATAATAGGCTAGACTAGAGTTCTCGGGAAAACAATAACACAGTACCTAGATACCGACGCTGTAAACACTCCAAACGTATAATTATGTTCCATACAGCCAGGCGTATTAGTATAATTATTTGAGTCTTAACCCAGTATTAAAGATTCATAATCTGAGATCGATTAAGCAATAGATTTTTTGCTCTTAAGTACAGATTCCGAAGGTCGGTCGACACTGATATTAGTAATTAGTAAGCGGTGTTCACTGGCAGTCCGACCGTGGCAACTTCAGACAAGGCCAAAGAATTTTGACGATATCTGACTTAGTATTCCGCGTGGACAGGTGCTGTGCAACTTGGCAGTATCTCAGATCATTCAAAAAACTCATGTCATGGCCACGGAAAACGGAGAATTCCGCAATTTTCACTATTAGTATTCGCATGGTAAAATGCATAATAATTATACTGTTTTCGTTTCATACAGTTCTGTCAGCCAAAAGTTACGCTAAAGACTTAACTGTTGTTTTCTTTTAAAACGTTTCTTCACATGCCCTTAATAAAACTATCTTATAAATATCTTAATAAAACTATAAACTCAGTAGCTGTGATCAAACTCCAAACAAGCTCATGTTATGAATTTGCGCGATATTGTTTTACTCATACCGGTTTCACCGCAAAATCTAAAAACGTAAAGTGGTCGGTAGTTTTTTTTTTTATTCATCATCATTATCAGTTCACTCTTGGTCTGGGAAGGTTAACAAGAAATCTTACTTGTTAGCAGCTCATCTGACCGTAAACTTAATTACGCTAGTGGTAGATATACATCGCAACTGTCAAACATAATAATGTGTACCTAACTAGGACCCCTATAATATGCACTTACAAAGAATTTTGCCTTGATTCGAAAGTGGAAATTACATAGCCTATGACATTCCTTAGGTTATAAGAATACCTATTAACAGAGAAAGTTTCGAAACCATTGAATAGAATAACGAAACAGTCTCAAACAGTGTAATTCTGCGTTGTGTCCATAGGGGGCGGCATTTAAGCAATGTTATCGTTGAAATTTGTAGAAATATAGTACTTATTTTCTTATTATTAAATTCTTGCAATTAAACCATAATCGCCTGATACAGAATTTTCCTAGTTTGAAAGGCAGGGGTCTTCCCAAATGTAATAGCCATACCCATCCCTTATTGATATAACAATGATGTTACCTAGGCTAAGTCTTTTAGTAAAATAAATAATTACTTACTATATCCGCGGCAGGAACTGCTAATAAGTCAACGAGCCTTAACGTAACTTGGAAAAGATTTACCTTCGACGGACTCCATTACTACACTAGGTATATAATGTGTTACTTTTCTCAGGCTATAAACATCTATCCACTTCTTGTTCCTTCTACAAGAACCTACTCCTGGAAAGCTGATATGATAAGCGAGGCACTAATGCACTGAATAGGGTGTCAGTCCCGACCGCTACTGAGTGTGTTTAGATTAGTTTCGGGCAATTAGTTTCTGACTATTTCGGGAACTTACATTTAGGATTGGTTCTGCCCGCGACTCCGCATCTATGAAATATTTTTGGAAATAAGTAGGTACTTACCTATCTACCTTCAGAATTACTGAAGATTACCTTTTACAAACATGCAAACTTTTCAAAATTGTCTGTCGATAATGAATCTCGCCTTCAGCTGTCTAATTAACCCTAGAAAATTGTACATCATTAAATAACTTGACCAAGAATTATAATTATATTATTCTAACGGCTCAAGCGTTATTATAGTGTCTCGAAATGATTAATTAAAAAATACATTTTCCTACGAAAGTATAGAAAAACTCGCCAAATGAATAATCTCCTTTTTTAAAGTCTGCTAAAAATTGAAATATGCTTTGTTCAATACACGCGTCGGTTCGAGATGGATTTATCTTACTGAGCTGAAATTCTGTTAAAATCAACAGTACGCATCATACTGTACCTATTTAAACAGTATTTTTTCAGACCTTGACGCTTGCACAGGAGCATAGGGTTTGGCATATGAAAAGAGAGGCATATGTTCATCAGTGGAATAAGTCGGTTTGTGGATGATGATTATGATGATGACGCTTGCTCTCCGGTCATCTGTGCAGGTGTAAGGAAGGCGGCTAAAAGGGACTAAATCATTAGCGTAGTCTTTTAGTTTCTAGCAATGGTCAATCACAATCACAACTTCGGTCTGGTAACCGAAGTTCACCAAATTAACTCCTAAACGTCGCTACATCTCCTGTTGTTACAAGCAGGAGATTTAAAAATCATTTTTGCGCAGTGTATCACCCTATTGAACGAGGCTGCTACATTCAAAACACATTTTGTTAGGTCCAGCTGAATTCACTTAACATAAAATAATATAGTATTCCTCAAAACGCACCAAATGTAATGCTCGAAAAAAAAATTAATATTAATAAAAATATTTTTTTTTTCCTCGAATGCTTCAACGATGAAACATAGAGAAGAGCATGAAGGATTCGTAATAAATGATATCGATAGACGTTTCGTTTGTATCGATTATCGTATCGATTATCTGAACATTATTATATTATTTAAACAGTTAATTTACAAGTAAACGCCGCCGCGCCGTCACAAAATGCCAGGTTATACAGGTTAAACTACAACGACTAAAAAGTCGAACTCAAAACTTACGTATTCGTGGCACGCTCATGTAGCAGACCTTAAAAGACGTAGAGGTTGATAATACAGTGTACGTAATAATATATACTAATTCGACAGCCTTTACTTCCGATAAAAACAGGTGTCATGTGTTAATTAACTTTCCTAATTCGTAGTCGCGTACTTACGCTTACGGCAAGTCGACTGCGGCCAAATAAGGAATCTGATTCTATTTTTAAATGTGTTGGCCCCAACATCTGAGGCAAGGGCACTTTTAATTAGCGACTGGAGTGGGCGTGTCCTATCAAATTTTCCAGAAAAATAATGAAGAATTTAATTTGGGTCGTCCAAACTATGATTGGGCTGTCACACTTCTTCTGTCTGCCATGCTTAGAGGGCAAATTCTCGTTATTTACGTTTACAGTCAGAGGGGCAATTCCCGTAATGGGCAATTCCCGTAATTTTAAGAACGTTTTGACATTTTTGACATTGATTGTCGCTGAAATGAGATTGCGCCTAGCTTTTGAACGTTTTTAATAACGGGAACTGCCCTTCTGGTCCCATGTTATGTAGGCGCAATATTTTCTTGTCGACTATTCTCCACTGTCTCATACACTCCACTATGTCAGAAACGGAACCCTTATTATTTCGTCCTGTCCATCCGTATGTCAGACAGCCGCATTATTCCGAGACAATTGGCACTGTATCGATGAAAAGTCAATGACCAAATTTGGTGCCTTTTTTATGTTCGGCCATTAAAGAAAAAATAGAGAATAACTTATGAAACGAAATTACATGAAATAACAAACTGTAATAGCAAAGCAACTGTGCTGAAATCAATAATAAATTGTAACACATACATAACACATAGGTAATACTAGGTAGGTTTACTTAATTTGATTGGTGTTGTGTCATGGCAGTTGCGAGTAAAATGGAAACTTATCACGAGATCAGGAGGCTGAAGCACTCGACTGAGGAATGTAGGCCGATGATCCGTCAATTGGCAACAATTCAATTGAACTCATGCTACGATTGATTGTAATTTGTAACCCATCGATCCATTGTCTTAGGTGAATTAATGGGCAGTGAGCGCGCGAGAATAAGAACAATGTGTTTTGGTCCTTATAATCAAAACTATTCCATTCATAGACAAAAAAATTTTTAAACCTGGATGAAAACATTTTTACCTTGGTAAATTATGTACCTACAGAAGGCCATATGTAGTTCAAAATAGTTCGCAGTCTCATCTCGGCGACAAACAAATGTCAAACACTTGTCAAAATGTAGGGAAATTAGAGGTACAGTTCGTGCCACGTAAGAAGAGACTTGACCCCGCCTCCCCGCCTCTTTCCGCCGCCCCGATGACGCCCGGTCCCCGTCCCGCACCGGGCGACGTGGCACGAACTATGTATTTTTGACTGATTGAGACTGAGATACTGTGAACGTTCTTAAAATTACAAGAATTGCCCCTCTGGTATGATTTAAAATTTACAACTACACCAAAATAAGACCTAGAAATTGGAACATCCATAAGTACCTACCTGTGCCGTCTTACAAAAATAGTGTCGAATATTTCAAGTGTTGGCGGATTATAGCTCAATGCATTTTTTTCTTTCTATTTCATTAAGAAAAGGACAAAAGATAAATTTTAGGATAGTCCTGTCAAATTAATCATAGTCTGACGTAAATTGACGTAATTGTAGTAGGCAAGTTTTTAATCACGTCTAAACTTGTATGGAGTAGTGTCAGGCGCTGATTAATTTGACAGGACTAAACTAAAATTTATCTTCTGTCCTTTTCTTAATGAAATAGAAAGAAAAAGATGCATTGAACTTATATTTAGTTTAGTTTGGGAACAACAGAATCGTTTTCCATTATCTACCAGTGATTATAAACAACTTCAGCTACTTATTTGCTTCAATATTGTAGACTCACTTGTTGTCACGTTCCTAGAATCATCCACGGTGAGCGATTAGACATGCAATTATACTCAATTTTTTGTTTGACACCCTGACGCTAAACAAGTTTTTAGAAGCCCACATCGCTCGTGTCACGTCACGGCCAACCAATTCGGTATTATTTCTGATTATAAAATGTTAAGTTTTGAATAACAGATATGCGTATATCTGCTGTACTTTTTTCATCGGTTTATTTAAAGGCGAGTTCTTCTTTATGTATGTATACTTAATAGCTAATCCGTACCATTGTTTTTTGTAGGTGTAATATTACACAATTCCACTCTAATGATGATTTAAAACCCCTGTTAAACTACACGATATTTAGGTGACGTGTTTTTTTTTTTATAGCAACTCTTCCTCCCTTTTCCTTATAATCCTTACATACCTAATACACATTCCGTTTTAGGGAAAGGGTTCCTGAAGATCGTGTAGTGTAATATCGGTTTAAGTTCAAAGCCATGTAGGTATATATTATCGGATAACTCTTCTGATAAAACTGAAATTACTCGCGTGTGTCACGTATACATTATACGTCAGCAAGGTCGCCGGGTGGCCAGTCCGTGGCGGTGCTCGGTCGCCGGTCGGCAAGAACGCCGTTACGCAAACCTGAGTGCTTTCTTCCTTGTTTTATTATAAGTTTATTACGAGCTATAGCTTTACTTTCGCTTGCAGATGGAGAGGCAGCGTGTACAAGCTGGTGTGGCGGGAGTTACTAGCATATCTCACACTCTACTACACCATCAATTTATTGTATCGATTTGCGCTCACAGAGCAGCAACAGAGGTGAGTTATAACTATATAGTATAATGGATCACGTTCTGCAGACAACCTGGTAAATCCACATATTATGATACCTACATTATTATTAATGATCATATGTTTCATTATTCAAATTATACCTTACGATGTCGTATTGACAGCCAAAACACTTGTTCTAAGGCAGCCGACCCCTAAAATATTCATCACCAATAAAATAAATTTAAGTAAGTGGCACACATATAACAATATTACTTTTCGCGCCAAACAATAAATGTGCTGGTTTTAAAAGTCATATTGGACACATTTAACCTATCTACTAAAATAGGCAAGGTCAAAACTGCATTATTTTAAAACCGTTGAAATTAGCAAGCAATTGTTACAAGCTCGGTTTACATTACTTTAAAATAGATACAATATTTGGAACAAAAAACCTTATATTTAGGTGCCTTAGTAATATATGTATAGCCATTTGGTACGAACACTTCATAGTTACCTATGTACTTAGTTACTTTATAAGTGATAAATAACATTTTCACTTCAGTAGCTCAAACAAGTAGGTTTTGCTGCGTGAAATCAGTGAGCAAAATGCGATTTTGCTCACTGAGTGAGACAAAGTAACTTTTTAATTTTTTTTTCAGAAAGCCGCGAATATATTATTCAGCTTTGGGTTAATCATATAATTCGAAACATTCACACTCTATCTCTTTCCCGCCATTAGAAAGAGAGAGAGACAAAGACCAGTCCTTTCGAAGTTCAGATTTTGAATTCGACCTCAAAGACAAACACGTTCGGAATTTCGTACTAACTAAAGAACTTTTGCAAAAAGAAAATTATGTCTTTTAATGTAATTTATTGAATTTTTAACTTATTGTTGTATTTAAACGAAAATAAGTATTTACTGCAAATAAAACTGATATTTAACTTTTAAATATTTATTTCTAGTTTCAATAAATGTTAGGTACTTACGTAATATATTTTGAATAATAAAATATCATGGGTGCTATTTCCGAACACGCCTTAATTTAAATAAAAGAGCGGGAATAAAATTTCGTGACTGGCGTACAGAGTTGAATAAGTTAAAAAATATTAAAATAATCGTAAAATATGAGTGAAACTAGCGACGAGAACAGTATTTTAACACCGGAAGAGTTAAAACAACAAGTTATTAATGCAGAATTTAGTTTCCTATCTGAGAAGTCTCGCGAGAAATATCTGAAAGCATACCATGTCTGCAATGAATGGAGACTTACAAAGGGCGCAAGCAGTTTTTCGGAGACAGTGTTGCTATCTTATTTTTTAGATTTTATAGAACTGGTATCTACCTACAATGTTAATTATTTTGATTCACAATAAATAGTTATTTCAATCTATTCCTGTTTATTATTTTATCTTCTAAAGTGTTTTCGCTGCTGAAGTGAAAAGTTATGTGTGTTACACGAGAGCAAAGTTTTTTTGCATCTCGTGCCTTTGAATCCCTCGCCACACTCAGGATTCAACTTTAGAATCACTCGCTACGCTCGTGATTCAATCGTTGAATCCTTCGCTTGCTCGGGATTCAAAATCAGCACTCGCAGCAAAAAACTACTTTACTCTCTTGTTGCACAAATAACTATTTATTTTTAACGTGAGGTGCAAAAACTGTAATTGTTAGCTTCACCTTATGAACAAAGGCGTTGCGAACTTTGTTTTTTGGTTTACTCGGTTAATCAAGCGATATCAAGGAAACTCACCAGCACCTTAATTGAGCACACTAGCAATCAGGATTTGAATCATTTTGAAGGATATTGCTAAAATGCTAATTCACCGCTTCATATGTATATTCGAAAAATTTGTCTGCTCAACAACGTAAATAACGCAATGAATTTTGCTACTGTTATTGTGTTACGCAATTACCCCGCTGTACAATAAATGGGAATTCTCATCTCCATGGTACCATTTTGTACAGGTAGTTTCGGTAAATCGCTACTCTGCCAAAAAATTACGAACTAAAGCTGAAATAATTTGTGCAAAAAATTTTTTTGTACCGAATCATATGCGAGTGCCTCATAGCCAGAAGTCAGAAGTTCAGAACACAAATAATATGTATAGCCATTCACCGTGTGGTCTCCGAAGCAGAAAATATCCACACTTTGGCTTTAAAATGAGCCCAGCGGAGGGCTTAGCCGGACCGCAGACCTTTTTTTGGGTGGGAAATAATCAAATAACTTCTCCCGCTCTGGGAGCGGGAGGGGTGTCTGACTTTTACTGACTAAAACCCACCCGTGTTCCTTCAGTCGTCTGTGCCAGGGACCACGGTATCTCTTTCGAACAACCCGCGACCCTGGCAGGCATCGGCCCTAGAGGACCTAGTCAGTTAGTGCTGACATCTCTTTGAGGCGCGCGTGGATCACAACGCGTCGTCGACCCGGGCCTGGTCCTTACTGGACGGCGAACTGCCCATTGCTCGCCGTCCGCAAACCCGCGCCTACGGTGGCCGGGAATCGGCTGTCGATGCTCGACGCCCGAGGCGTCTCCTGCGGCGACTAGGGGCTTGAGGGCGCAAAGATTGCCTCTCCCTCACACTTTCCGCCCCCTCCTTCGCAAGCATTACCGCGTCGCAAAAGGAGCTGACGGCCTCCCATGCAATCGCGCTCCGTACCATGGCCTGTACCAGGGCCGGATGCGAAAAATAGCCGCTGCTGATCGCCACCGTTAGGACGCGGCGGTGCTCTACCCAAGCCGGGTAGACCTCCACCGTATGCTCCACCGTGTCCTCCAGGCGATCCACACAATGGTGGTACCCGGGCGTTTCCTCCCGCCTTATACGGAACAGGAACCTCCCCAAGCAATCGTGTCCGGTGAGGACCTGTGGAAGGTGAGGACTCCGTGGCGCCTCTCTAGCCACTCCTCAAAGAGGGGACTTATCACCGCAATTGTGGCGTTACCACGGACCCACAGACCTCAGGTAAAAAGTAAAATTTATAATTAACGAAAAATACAAATATTGAGTTATAGCTTGCTCCAACTTTACTTCAGACTTCAGACAGATAGTTCAAAGTTAAACATGTAATTTTTCTCATTAGATAATTACTTTGTATTATTTTTGTCCATTACATAATATTTGTTTATTATTTTTACTTACCTACTAAAAAATAAAACATCTTATTTCTTTATTGATATTTTATATCTTGGTTTCTAGTAAGCATTCGTCTACCAGACGAACTTCGACAGTCATATTATTTTTTAAAACGTACCCCCAATGAAACTAATTGGTGATCCCTGCGGGGAATTGCGCAGCACACTGTCAGTAGCAATGGGTTTCATTTTGACAGTTCCACAACATTCATTGCGTTATTTACGTTGTTGAGCAGACACATTTTTCGAACATATGAAGACTAAATACTGGTATTCAGCTGCGTCCGGTTAGACTGGAAGCTGACCCCAACATAGTTGGGAAATGGCTAGGAAGATGTTGATGATGAAGCAATGGATTAGCAACATCATTCAAAATGATTCAGATTGAGATTAATAGTCTGTAGGAACCCGTTGGATGCGAGAAGCACAGAACCGGTCGAAGTGGAGGTGCTTGGGGGAGGCCTATGTCCAGCAGAAGACGTCTTTCGGCTGAAATGATGACGCAATTAGGGTGCTGGCTTAGGTAATGAGGGATTTATTACGACGGGCATCACTTGTTCTAACAAATAACATGTTGTGGTGATGTCGTGAAAGGTCGAACAAGACGGGTATTAAATTATATAATCTGCAACGGACACGGTCCATCAATGATTTAACGAATGTAGCATTCTTCGAATAGAATCGAAATCAAACAGTTACAGATACTTAGTAACCATCGACTAATGACTATTATCACATTAATATTAGGTATAAAGGCGAAAGTGCGTGTGTTGTGTGTATTTATATGTTTTACTTCTTCACGCTCAAACGTCTGGACGAATTTTGATAAAATTTGGTATTGAGGTAGCCTAAAATATAGGCTACTTTTTATCCCGATATTCCCACGTGATCGAAACTTATGCTGGTGAAACCGTGGGGCGCAGCTAGTACAATATAAAACAAAGTTTCGTACTTTCCCCCTAGACCCTCAACGCCTCCTCCAACCCCTTAATGTGAAAAATAACTTTAACTTTGTAAGTAGTCTTTGGATCTGTATTTTAGTTTTTAGCCACCGACTTCCGAAATTAAAGCTTGTAGTGCTTTTTTTGGAAGTCAGAATAGAATAGAATAGAATACTCAGTCAGTCAGTCAGTCAGTTGTTTTTTCTTGTCAGAAAGTTTTTTATTTTTCACTTTTTAGTTATGGTCGCTACCCTACACCAATTTGTATAACAGTACTTGCTATGAACACCCAAAAAAATACGCAAATCGCTACAGGTGTGCCTATAATATTTGAAGAGTTCCCCCGATTTCTCCAGGACCCCATCATCAGATTCCTACCTTTTAAATTAAAAAAAGTATTTTCCAAGTCGGTCCAGTCGTATTCGAGTAATCGGGGAACACACTTAACAAAAAACCGACGAACTGAGAACCTTCTCTTTTTTTTTTTCAAGTCGGTTAAAAACGGCTATGTTGACAGTTATAGCCCACTACATTTAGATAATTTTGATATCAGCCCATATCATGACCTTTCCACTTTTGATTTTCTCATGAAGTTGTCCTGTTCGTCTCCGTATCTTCGCCTGCCTCATTTCTATGTCAAGAAAAGTATTCAGTATGAATGTGGAGGCTATAAAAAACGAGGAACCAAAGAAAGGATGAATGGATAGTGAGAAAAGAAAAACGAACAGCGGAACAGCCGATCTATTCTGTAAAATCTCACCATGTAAACTAAGGTGAAGTGAAAGTTATTCATAATAGTGGTATTGCGACATTGAGTATATATCGCAAAAATAGTACCTACGATAAAATAAGTCTCACTCAAACTATTTGCAAATGCTAATCTATGTTTTTCCAATGAGGAAAAGCAACTCGAAACTATACGGGCATATTGTGTCTAGATAAGAATAATTTAAGTGGAATTCATATGTTGCATAATGTTGATGTGCTATTCAAATAGTACTTTCCAAAGGACAGACTAGACGCTGCCGGTTCGTACTTCGTATATTCTATACAATCTTTCAAAAATAAATTGAAATAAGACTGGAAATCAGTTGTTATGGTTAGGTCGTGTAATGCAGAGATTGAGGAATATTTAGTGCGGAAAGACCGGAGTAAGAATGTGGCTGTAACTGCTATAAGAGTTGGGAAAGCCCAAAGAAACGAAAACTATTTATGAGATTACGGTTAAATACGTACGGAAGAAATAGTCATGCTGCGCCGACCCCAAATACATATATTGGGAAAGGTAAAGGCAGGAGAATGGTGATCGAATCTGTGTCGTCATTATTAGATTCTACCTACTCGTGCGCAGGTGAGAATGCTGCTAGCCATAGTTTTGACTCGCCCAATTTGTGAACAGCATGTTAAACAAGCTAACACTAAAATATATATGGCATCAAAAAATTCGTCCGCATCGCTGCCAATGGGATAAGTGCCCAACAGGCAGGCAGAATTACCACATTGGATGGCAATGCTGATTCTTTGGGCTAAAACTAGGCAGCTAATACAAATATAACAGAGCCTTTATCAGAATCCTTCACCTTACGTAACCCAAGGGGTGACGTTAGCGAGAAGCTATTTTTATAAACGAATTCAAAGCTAAGTCAAGTTTGGTTCGTGCGTGATAAAAAGTGCGGAAGCAGACAATAATATCTCAGTGAGTGGCTGCGAACATTTTGTGACTAACGAGTTATAAGCAATATTATATTTTCGGAAGAAATAACAAGGTTGTGACGTATGCAGGTAAAGTGTCAATTCGGACGCTGTGATTCCCCGA
Organism: Luperina testacea; assembly: GCA_927399505.1. Classification (NCBI taxonomy): domain Eukaryota; kingdom Metazoa; phylum Arthropoda; class Insecta; order Lepidoptera; family Noctuidae; genus Luperina; species Luperina testacea. The sequence continues at coordinate 8,297,468 of OV656755.1, forward strand.
AGTACGCTCTCTACCACCGTCACAAAACTAAAGTTTTTTTTTTTTGCTGAACTTCCTTTCAAACACCTTTCCTTTAAATTATTTTGTTGGTAAAATCTGTAAGCTTAAATTACCTAGACATAGTTCTTTAAGGTTACTCATCATCACTTAGTATATAATTTAATAATGTATACTCTTCGGACATGTTTGTTGTGATGGAGAATTCAAAATAATCGTGATGATCGATATCATCATGTTTATTAAATTGAGAGTTGGTGATTGAGAGTTCTATTATTTCTATATGAAAAAAAAACCGAAGTAGGTATACATATACCCCGTGCGTCACTAGTTTTCATAGATAGCCGTGTCGATTGGCTAATTCGTTCAAATTGATATCCCTATATTCTCTTATTAGCAACTGGTGCTGTTTGGGTTTTTTTTCCACAAACTTGGACATCTGACAAAGAAACTTGCTAATATTTTCATAATCGAATAACCTTCCACTAAAAAAACTGTAAATGTATATCTATCTTAAAGCAAGTTTAAATAAATCTGTGTAGTATTTTTGTGAATACCTTTATCTAAATAGCACATAAGAGCTGTATGATCGTTGATGATTCCCAAAGCGCAAAAGAAAATTGAAATATAATCTGCAGGGTAATTGCGTAACAAATACTCATAAAGCTTTCTCTCAGTGGCTTTACCTACTCTGATCGCACCTCGTCATTTGTCAGTGTCACTCCAAAGTTGTTAAAAGTGTTTGAAATATTTTTCTTAATTCTGAGGAACCAACTGGAACATGGCATTGATTTGATTTCCGGAAGGATTTCGACGGCAACATCATCAAGAGTAAGGTGCAGTTATACTAGGAGTAGCTTATCCGACAGTTACGGAACCTTTACCAGCCAGCCTGTTTCACTGCTCGCTGATAACGTCCCCATAACCAGACCTTATCTGACAGGTAGCTCTTAAAATTCTCGTATTCAAATGACATTTGTAGTTCACACGGAACAGTGGTGGCCTAGTGGTAAGGGTAACTAACGGCTGTGACTTAAGAGTTTGCACGTCGTAAGTTCGAAACCAGAAAGATGCTTTATTTTGTTTAAATTAATTCATCACCACTGCTCTCAAAACGGTGGTGATGGTGACGGAAACCGGCATGTCCTAGAACCAAAAATTCGAAGATATGTGACATACACCAACCCGCACTGGGCCCGCCTGGTGGATTACGGTCCACTCCCTCTCGCCGAGGGGAGACCCGGGTCCCAGAAGTGGGAACATTATAGACTGGTAATGCTAAATGGCATTTTATCAGTTACCGGAGACGGAGACCATGGTCTAAGCGCGATTCTGATTTATCTATTCTAAATATGATAGATATAGTGTATATGTATCCATAATATGCCATTAGCTTATCAAAAATTCGTGGAGATTAATTGGATGAGAAAGACATTCAAGCAGTACCTATCTAAACAGTACCTGTGTGAGCACACTATCAATCATAATCTTAATCCTTTTGAAGGTTATTGTTAATCCATTGCTTCATATGTCCGAAAAATTTGTCTTCCCAACATCGTGAACAACGCAATGAAGGTGGTTGAACTGTCAAAATGAAAGCCATTGCATTGCATTGATAGTGTGTACCCCGCAGGGATCACCAATTAATTTCATTGGGAGTCCGTTTTAAATAAAAATAAGACTGTCGCGGTACGTCTGCTAGACGAATACAAGTAAGTACTTACACCGCAGATTATATTTATATTTTTCTTTTGGAACACCAGTAATTATCAAAATAAGAACTGAAGCATGGTATTCTCCAATTTAATGGAATGAGTCCTGTGAATGAACCGACTACATATTATACAGCATGTGCATACATTAATTATAATGTATGCACATGCTGTATAATATGTAGTCGGTTAATAACAACCGGCGAGTCATCATCATTGTCGAATACACGTACAAAGGACAATGTTCGCCTCGTTCTTACATCTGCAGCCACAAACAAGTATACACACCAGCTTACTCATAGTCCCCGAACAAAATGCCGAATAATTTTCCTTTCGAAGAATAATCTCAAAATGAAAACAAATGATGCGAATTCTAGAAAATTGCAAATAAGTGTATGGAACCACAACCGTTTCGTAATATCTATACTTAGATACTTACCTACATAAATATTTTCTCCGAAGTCTTCAGTGTGAGTTTTCTTGAGTTTGTGTGTTATTCATAGTAGGTTTGTAAGTGTTTTTTGACTTCTTTGACAATGTTCTCTGACTGACTTTCAGGGTCTTCGTCGCGAAATGAACTCGTGCACTCGTGGAGCAACAAACTCACGACTTGAACAAAAAATAATATTAAACAAAATATAAGTGAAAAATACTACGAATGGAGTCGAAGTAGGTCAGCGCTTTTGGAAGTTCATTTTGTATTCTTTCACTTCGTATATCGGCAAGCGTAGTCTGTATTTCAACTAGTTGGACGGACGCCCTAAAGAAGGTGGCTGGGGTAGACTGGATGCGGAAGGCGGAGGACATGGTGTTGTGGCGCCGTCTGGGAGAGGGCTATGTCCAGCAGTGGACTGCGAGAGGCTGAGTTGATTGATTTATTCTTTCACTTAAGAAAGAAGAATAATCTTACGAGATGAATATTGGTCAGCAGAAATGACAAAATGAGGATTATAAATGTTACGTTGTCATCATCATCGTCATCATTTCAGCCAAAAGACGTCCTCTGTTGGACACAAGCACTTCGACCGAAAATGTTACAGTTGCAATTACAAGCAAAAGAAAGAAATTCAACTTGAAAATGTTCACATGAAGAAAAGCAGGCTGTTATGCAAATATCTAAAACAGCAGTGCGATTCAGTAACCATCTCACCGTGAAAACATAGGTGAAGTGAGCGTGGAGTGAGCTGTCAATATGTCAATTTCTAGCAAAAACAAACTCACTTCACCTAAGTTTTCACGGTGAGATTTTTACAGAATCGACCAGGAATTATAGAACGAACCCCACTCGTATGTCTGCAACTATTTTACTGACATAATAATAAAACTGAGAAACTATTCTAAAATGTTTAACATTATTACTGGAAACATAGTTGACAATCACACTTTAAATTATACTGTAAGTATACCTACTGTTGTCCGATTTTATAGTGAGAAAACTTATAATAACATAGCTAGCAATAGGAATATAAAATTGAGTGATGAACTGCGGTGCTATTCTGTAAATATCTCACCGTGAAAACTTAGGTGAAGTGAGCGTGGAGTGAATTGTCAATAGTGTCAATTCCTAGCACAAGCAATCTCACTTCACCTAAGTTTTCACGGTGAGATTTTAACAGAATCGACCGGCTGATGATTTATAAGACAAACCTGACACGTGACACCGTAGCAAAGTGAGTTACTTTTACTGTGCTTATGCCTAATGTTTGTGAAATCTTAGGATATAGATTGTGAATTTTACAAGTCTGCGGAGACTGCTAAACCCGAAACTATAAGAAACTAGCTGACCTGACAGACGTTGCCTGTCCAAACAATACGAGAAGTTCATAAAAAAATTAGATTCTCTTTAGATACCGACTAAGTGGACAATCTTCTTTTTAGTATTTTCCTCTAAACTTAGATCGCCGAGTTGCTATGAAATAGTTCCGTAGTTATAACAAACGAAAATTACCAGATATTTTCCCATCCTAACTATATACAGTACCCGGCGATAAATATTGCACATCGACCTTTGGAAAGAGACATTCGGCTAATTTCGGCTTCGCAGGGCGTTATCTCTGTCGCACGAAATACAAACAGTCCGGTATCTACTAGGAGCTGTTAAAACAATTATGATTTGCTTCTTTTAATAAAATTTATTTTTATTCTTTGTATAAAATCGATAGGATCGAATAGGTCGATGTGCAATATTTATCGCCGGGTACTGTAATATTATAAATGCGTAAGTAGTTTGTTTGTTACACTTTCACGCTAAAACGGCTAAAAGGATTTGAATGAAATTGACACACAGATAGACCATGACCAAGGACAAGTACATAGGCTACTTTTCATCCCGGATCGCAGACGAAGTCCCGGGCAACTGCTAGTAGTTATATAATACAGGCTTGGCAATTTTCTATGAAAAATAATATTCCCCAAATCTGCAAATTGCGCACGTTTAAAATGCGATCATTTTCATCGTGTTTTTCACCAAATTTACGCAAACTTTTTTAGATATTCCACGATCAGAGTCACAAATAAAATTGACCACGTCCATTTAGTTAGATAACCCCACAGACAAAAGTCAGGACCTATCTAATTTGGTAGCAGTCCGTGATTTTTATTTTCGCTTCGCTACCTAGGTATAATCATAGAGATTGGGATTGGATTAGGATTGGATTGATTGGTATTTTAGCACAAACAAAAAAAATAACTGAAACATCCTTCACCAATGGGATTCGATACGAATAACTGCCCATTATGATTCATAATGTTATCCTTTTATGATTCTGCCAAAGTTGCCTTTTAAGGCCCCATGGCCCCCATAAATGGAGCATAACGAATTTGCAACATTTTAACTAAATAGTGGATATCAAACAACCCTAATATTTGGCGCCATATCAAAATAGTGGCCCAAAAAAGTTGTATATTATATCAGTGTTACCTACCCTGTATGTAGTACAGACAAATCCAGTCTACATTCGCCTTTTTAACCTATTAGATTGTGTTCGACTGTATTATATAATGCCTATATATAAATATTTACATAATACAAATTTTTCTTCAAATTGTGGCAAAGCAAACCTGTTACCAATGCACACAACAAGATTTGATGTTTCTCAACAAATTATTAATAGATATTATACTTAATTGAAACGTGTTTTCATTTCAACATGAAATCGTTGATGTTTATGACTGAGTAAAAAATAACATCAATGAGGAAAATGATATGATGAAATGAATTTTACATGAGCGTCTTGATTAACTGTGAAGTACATATTTTCATATTTTTTAAAACATTAGAGTGAGTCGCACCAACTAACTAATAGATAGACTCGGTTATCGTTAGATAACCAATGCCTTGACAGCCGTCAAATCTCCGGTTAAGAGAAATTCGGGTTGCATCATTTTAACAATTGTTCCAATTGTTAAAATTACGTCACAAATAAAGATAACATTAAGGTGACTACAGGACATAAACGCCCCCCCGGTGGGTTCCCGCATTGTCGAGGCAGGGGGGCTCAATAGCCGTGGCTTGGACACCCACGGTGAACCAAGCCACGGCTATTGATCCCCCACCCACGGTGAAGCGAAGAGGAACCCGAGGAGGGGCCGCTCGTCAGGGCTTTTGCTGACAAGCCGCCGACGTAGCAGCCAAGTATGGGAGGCATCGCGGCTGAGGGTTGGAGGCTGTGGCGGGAGAGGAGAGGAAGGTAGGGAGAGCAGCGCACCGCAATACCGGCAAGTATTGCGATGCGCTGCTCTCCCTACCTTCCGCGGCCTTGAAGGGGTCGCTACCGTATGATGGCGGACGCGGTGGGGCTGCAGGGGAGGAGAAGTGTTGGTATTACGTTGGCCGCTCTCCCTATCCTCTGTAGACGAAAATTGGCAGGCGGCGGGGCCAATGACCTGACCCGTCGCAGGGGGACCAAGGGTGCCCAGACACGGGGTCGTCTGGCGCCCATGTGCTGGTTTGGTCCCTGGGGTGGTCACGGCGTGCTATGTGTTCTGGTGCGCCGGTGATAGGGAGTACTACCCAGAGGATGGTCCAGTGACGGACAGCCGCGGCGGGTTCACGGATGAGTGCAGCTAACGCGTGCGCCCGTGTTCCCGCCGTAAGCGGCAGAGGAGGACACCGTGGAGTTTTAGTGGGTTAGAGTCCCACATAACTGCACTATCTCCCCGTAGTGAAGTATGCATGAGCATTACTCCACGATAAAAAAAGGACATAGTAGGTACCTATATGATCGACTACAGTAAACTAAAATCAGAAAAAAATATGATATTATTCAGGATATATTATTATGCTAAAGTGATACAATAGAACACAATCACAAAGATACCTCTAAAAGTTCCTTTTATCGATTAAAAACCAAAATAAACATGCAATCATTTTCATTTTATGTCAGGTTATTCTACAAGCAACATAATAACGTAATAGTCTTTTAATTTATTTGTCTAATGAAATCAATAGATTTTTAGTAAATAGATAATTATTGTTTCATAGTCCGCGAAATTCAAATTTTCTTACGTTTTTTGCAATTTGCAGGTCAGTGTCAGGTTGTATCTTGATCAAAATATGATTCGCGACAATAGCAGGTACATATTTAGACAAGTATAATCATTAGAATCAATAATACATCTTTCTAAGTTAGATTTCTACCACTAACACTTTTCCATAAGAGATTGGTGGTTGGTGGTAGAAATCTAACTTAGAAAGATATATTAATGATTCTAATGATTATAATTCCTTAAATATGTACCTGTTATTGTCGCGAATCATATTTTGATCAAGATACAATCTGACACTGACCTGCAAATTGCAAAAAACGTAAGAAAATTTGAATTTCGGGGTTACCACTACCCATTCACCTTAACCGCTGAACTTCGGGCCGTGAAGGGGCTTACATGACCTAAAGCGCGGTCACTGTCGGACTGCATAGAAAAGAAAGAGAAGCGCGATGACACAACGCTGGTAATTTATTGCAAAATATGAAGCAATTATTTAATTACAAAAAATCTTATATTGTTTGGACTAAAAAATTAAAACACTGTTATTTTAGTATGTTGCTTGTAGAATAATCTGACAAAAAATCAGTATGTATATTAGTATGGTTTTATTACAAAAAGAGAGTTTTTAGAGGTAACTTCATGATTTTTTTCTATCGTATCAAATTATGTAGTTGTATTATGTTTTCAATACACTAACCTAGCATATATTCATGAAGAATATCATATATTTTTCTGATTTTGTTTACTTTAGTCGATCATATACACTTATTGTTTCTAAAACTTGCGTTTTTTGTGTTTAGGTCCTGTAAGCCCCTTAAGGGCTATAGCTTTACGGTTTGTGTCATAATTTTTTTGGAGGTTGGCATTGAATTCCTTTTCAATGTTGTCCCATGCTTGTTTTTTTTTTGTTGTTTTGTGCTAGTCTCGTCTGTTTTTTGCACACCAAAAATGTGTTTTTCTGCGAGGATTTGCAAGTAATCTAGTAACTTCTAAGTTGCTAAAATTAACACTTCAGTGCATTCATTATGGTTGTTCCATAATAACAATCAGCCTTTATTGTTTCCACTTCTGGGACACATGCTTCCTCTTGGTGGGAGGGAATGGGGTGTAACGTAACGTAATCCACCACGCGGGCCCAGTATGGGTTGGTACATGTCACATATCTTCGAATTTTTTGTTCTAGTACATGCCGGTTTCCTCACGATGTTTTCCTTCAACGTTTTGAGAGCAGTGGTGATGAAATAATTTACACAAAGTAAATTATTTCATCACCACTGGGTTCGAACCTACAAGCTATAAGTCGCAGCTGTTACGACGGACCCACCACTGCTCAGCGATAAATCCCATAAAATTAAAAATCACATAGTGTAGGTACATAACAAAGCATTTTTATTACTGTAAGTACTTATATTAATTTCAACGTCAGTAGGTAATATTTCATCTAAAAAAGATGCAGATTGCTCCACCGATTAAAATTCTTAATACCGCACGCTCAACATTACATGTGCACAACAGCCAACAGTGCCAACGGCTGCCCACCAAACATTTGCAACAGCGCGGGGTAATTGCGTAACGCACTATCAGTAGCAATGGGTTTCATTTTGATAGTTCAACAACATTCATTGCGCAATATTCTTGAGCAGACAAATTTTTCGAACATAAATGAAGAAATGGTTTAGCAATATCCTTCAAATTTATTTAAGGATCCTTCAAACAGGCGCGTGCCTTTGTGTCGCGCGCGATGCAATCGCGTGTCGCGCCTGTTTGTAGGAGCCTTTAGATTGTGATTGATAGTGTGTTACTCAATTAGGCTGCTGCAGTGCGATTCTGTAACCATCTCACCGTGAAAACTTAGGTGAAGTGAGGGTGGAGTGAGCTGTCAAGTGTCAATTCCTAGCAAAAACAAACTCACATCATCTAAGTTTACACGGTGAGATTTTTACAGAAGCGACCGGCTGAAATTAGATAAGCAGTTACATAGAGTCTTGACTCGGGACAAAAGCGGCACATCCAAGTTTAATGCGAACGCAAGTCTAAAGTCTATTCAGTAGGTTCACGAAAAACAAGTGAATCATTCGATTCCTTTGAAACTAATTTCATTTTACGTGATTTGGGAAACCTCACTTTTTCATACATTGTTGTCGTTATTTTAAGTACTACAATAGGTACTTACTTATAATTTCCGCAGTGCATCCTAAACCAAGGTTGTTTTGATGACTTTTTGTGTTCATAATTTACCCTGTTCAACTTCTTTACGCCTCCGCAAGAAGCTTATGAATTATTTATTATCATTTTAGTCTACATATCTTTAGCCCGCTTAGAATTCAACTCAACAAAGAATTCAATAAGTTATTGATTTTCTTGAACAATATAACTCTTTAAAGCACAGCTTTTGAAAGAAAAACAACTATTGAGAGAGTAAAAAATAGTAATTAAAAAAACTAAAAAACACTACTGCGATAAAAAAACATACGTTAAAAAAAACTGAAAAGCTAAATACAAGCCCATTTTAAATTAAATAAAAGTTGGAAGCAGGCGGTAGCAGCAGGCAGCAACCCATTTGAGTTTGAAAATATAAAAATGGAATGGGCCCGCCTGCTTTCAACTTTTATTTAATTTAAAATGGGCTTGTAGTTAGCTTCTCATTTTTTTGACGTGACAACGTCTAATAAATCGATGAAGCTGGCTGCACTCACGAAAAAACATGACTCATGTAGCGTTACCTCGCGGCCTTGCTCTGTAGCGTTCCATGGCGGCTTGAAGTGCAAGCGAATATTAACAAAATGCAATGCAACTATTCCATCAGTATTTTCTTATGACGTTGTCACGTTCAACTATCGTCAGTAAACCGACTTTATTTTGACTTATTTTCTTACCGCAGTGGGTTTTTTTTTGTATTTTTAATTACTTTTTTTTTCTAGCTTTTTAGTTTACAAATGTGAAAGATTTCCCAGACGATTTAGTTCTTGCAAGGAGTTTTGGTCGTGAGGGTTATAAGCTTTTTTGGATCAAGTGCATAAATATTATTGTAACGTAAAACACGTAAAAATATTTTTTTTACGATTTGTCACTTCGAATTACTTTTAACCATATTCTCGTAAGTTGTATATATTTTTATAATCACCTTTTAAAACCCTTTATTTTGATATCCCACTCTATGGTCTTAGAAGAAAAAAAAAGCGAACTCCACATTATGGCACCCCAAATCCCCTTTTTTACTTTGTTTTTGATTTTAATATCAGCCAGTGACACTCGCGCTACCAAGACAAATCTAAATACGTATATTTTTTCCAAATCCGTTCATTCGTTTAAGAGTTACGAGGGAACAAAAAAACGGAAATACATACAGCTCAAACACATAACCCTCCTATTGGGCTTCGCCGCAGTCGGGTAAAAAAGATGCGTTTCAGATGCCATGTTACGTGCATTATATCAACTCAGCCTATCGCAATTCACTGCTGGACATAGGCCTCTCCTAGGCAGCACCACAACACCCTGTCCATCACCTGTCATCCGGAAAAGAACCGACATAGCGTGCAGAGTTAGCAAACTGGAATGGCACTGGGCTGGCCATGTTTGTCGAAGGACCGATGGCCGGTGGAGCAGACGAGTCCTGGAGTGGAGACCGGGTATCGGCAAGCGTAGTGTGGGTCGCCCTCCAGCTAGATGGACCAACGACGTTAAGAAGGTGGCTGGGACAGATTGTTACCTGCGTTACAATAATAAATATCTACCATGTGTTCGAAAGTCCGTGGTCGTATGGCCAGTGGAAAATATCACTGAGGTAATGAATCATATTGTTTATGGCTCCTGCATGACACAGTCAGCATTGTTGTACTGCTCCTTAGATCTCGTTATTGGATAAAACATAGTCACGAATAGTGTATGAAATGTTTTACCACTTAAGAGGAAATGCGGTCGGAGAGACGTTTTGAAAAAGCCTGTAAAAAGTCATAATTCGAGGTTTGGCTCGCCTATTTTCTCCTCTAATAATGGAACAATTTAAAAGATATTTCATAAACGGAATAGGAATATATACTGTGTAGGAACTGTGTATGTTTTCCTTTTTGTTGATACATTATTTTTATAAGCACTAGAACCTTCAATAAATGCTCAAAATTGCCGCTGTCAACAGAGGCCTAGTGTACAAAATTGACAACTATTAATGAAAAAAGAAAAACATAGGGACACAGTATAGATTCTTCTTAGGCTGCCTTTCCACCAGAGATGAACGAGGATGCGTAGCGAAGGATGTGTGTAAAACTAACCAATACCAACGCTAATTTAGTTCAAGCTATAAAAATGAAGCGATGTTATTGGTTGGTTTCACACATATCCCTAGCTACGCATCCTCGGTCATCTCTGGCGGAAAGGCATTATGCTGTGTATGAAATATCTTTTAAATTGTTCCATTATTGAAGGAGAAAATAGGCGAGCCAAACCTCGAATTATTACTTTTTACAGGCTTTTTCAAAAAGTCTCTCTGACCGCATTTCCTCTTTAGTTACGATTCACCATTATCCCCTAATAAGGCAGAAACAGAAATGCAAGATTAATCTGAACCTTGTGGTGTGCACGAGAACATTTTGTTGTGCTTTAAATTATATTTAACTAGCTTCTGCCTGCGACTTCGTCCGCGTGAAATTTCACCCTCCCCCATTCACCCTTTTAGGGGTGGAATTTTGAGAAACCCTTTCTTAGTGGATACCTACTCTACACAAAAAACACACCCTCGAAATTTCATATCTATAGGACCAGCGGTTTAGGCTGTGCGTTGACATATCAGTCGGTCAGGACTTTGAATTTGATATACAGAGTTATTGATAAAACATTAACGACCTCTTAAGAGGTCATTGTACTCATTATTATGAACAACTTTTGCTATGGGACCAAACCTGAAATCGCGAAAAGTAAATCAGCTGTTCCCTACATTTTGACGAGTTATACGAACATAAATGTAGGGAACAGCTAATGTTTTTCGCGATTTCAGGTTTGGTCACATAGTAAAAGTTGTTCATAATGATGAGTACAATGACCTCTTAAGAGGTAGTTAATTATTTACCAATAACGCTGTATATATAGATAAATGAATTTATATAGTGCAGAATGGCTGGTATTCAGCTGCATCTAATTAGACTGGCAGCCGACCCCAACATAGTTGGGAAAAAGCTAGGCAGATGATGATAGTGTGGAATGCCATACCTACTTCACTTGGGATATCTGTAAACTAAAACTCAAAGCATTTATTTCAAATAAGGAGTCCTAGTCGGTTAGGGGGCGTCCATAAATTACGTGAGGTGATTTTTTAAATTTTCTGTCCTTCCCTCCCCCCGTTGTGAGATGTCGTGAGATTTTATTCAACCCTTTCCCCCATCCCTCAATCTCACGTGAGATTTTTCAAAATGTGGGTTGCTTACGTAAACGCGTTGGATTGTTATTATAAAAAGAAAAAAAAATTTGCTTCCTGCTTTTATTTACACAAATATGGTGGTTTGACAGTCAGGTCAGTACATGTATAACGTCGAAGCATGAATGAAATTATTTTCTTTCGAACGAATTATTGAATGATCTTAATCGTATTACGAATTTACGATATACGCTTAAGATTAAATCTTAAGCATGTATATAATCTGGATTAAATGGACCAAAATAGTATAATTTGTTTTTGTTTCAATCAGAAAAAAAATTACGTGATATTTGTCGACACCCCCCCTCTCTCCAACGTAAGATTAGATGAGATTTGACTCGACCCCTTAAACATCTCACGTAATTTATGGACGCCCCCTTAGTCAAAAAGCGTAGCAGGTTCCTATGGAGAAGAACGGCTAAGAAATTCCACGGACACCGTAGATATAGGATTTATAAAATATTTCTATGATGGACGCACTTTGAAGTCTAAATACTTACAGGTTCAGAATATAAACTTAGGCTCTAAAAGCGATCTTCCTCACATAATGTGCACTTGCCATTTCTCGGTATGTGGTCGTTGATAATGTTGATCGGGAGAGGTCTGGAATTATACAAGGGTTATAACTGGAGTTCAAGGTATAAGTACAGAGAAACATTTATAACACTAACACAAAATCGCAAATCATGCAAGTCCTTTCCCACCGCACGCAGTTAAAACGTTTAAACAATAGATTGAGGTGTAAGGCCCACTAATTACCTCCTTCTCACTGTGCCCTTCAACATTTAAAGCGTATTACTAATTTATGCTAAATAAATTATACTAAAGTACTACTGCCAGTCCGCTCAAACAAGTCAAAACAGAATCGAAACTTAAAAGCTTTCAATTTTAAATCATAATAAAAGTAATACTTGGACAAAAGTTCAATTAAAACCGTAAATTGAAGTGATTATATACTTCATATCGATTTCACATCCATTTTACGATCTAGAATACAGTTATTCGACAAATTTTCTTTCGATGAAGCTGTCTTAATATTTCTCGAAGCTAAAATTACTTTTGAACGCGTTTATTATTGAAATATTAATGTCAAAGCAGTCTGACTGGTTCTCAAGGATTATCAATAATGTTTAACATATCGTGTGATATGTTAAAGGCTCTATAACGACTTTAGAAACTGGATTAGAAGATAGGTACTGTCTTAAAATTATGTCCTTTTTATTGATAATTTTTCATAGATACATCTATCATCCCGCACTGGGCCCGCGTGGTAGATTACAGCCCACTCTATCTCGAAGAGAGGAGGCCTGTGTCCCAGCAGTGGGAACATTATAGGCTGAATGTATTATATTATTATGTACAGACATGCACATCAAGCTACTACAATCTGTGAAATTTCTTTAATCGATTTTCAACTTTATCGCTAAAGTATAAGGTTCAAAGATGATTGGCAAAATTTAACAGTTTCGGGTAGCTTGATATGCTGGCGTCTGTACGTACCTATATAACTAAATAATTCGTAAAATGGAATCCTGTGGATGACAAGACGTGTCATCTTGTAAAACTTCGTAATTTGTTTGTTTACTTGAGTTATGTAAATGTTGCATGTATTTAGTTAGGTATACTATTAAGCCAACTTGCCGCATAAGATGTTAATTAAATGGCAAATAATGAATACACTCTGTTAGTCATCTGATTTTCCTGCAATCCTAATTGTCTGGGTATTTGTTAAGTTTATAAGGAAATAACAAGACGTATTTTTTCATCGGGAACTCTTTTATATTAGCAGAGACCATACAATATACAATCTGTTGAATACATTATTCAAGAATACTTTCAAGAAGTTACGATTCTAAAGACATACAAATCATAATAATGTAGTTGCTAGTGCCCTGGTCTGCATACACAGTTTGTTTATATTCTTGTTTTACTTGATTGTCAATAAGCATGCTTGATTATTAAAACTTTATTATGTACGAGTATATACACTTGAAAGTAATTGGAATTAAAAATATAATCGTGTAAGTATCCATTGTAGAACAAATGAAGGTTGGTCGATCGCGGTCTCGCTCGTCTCGTAGGCAGAGAAGTACATAGTATTATTTGACACAAATTATATAGTATGTTACTACTACACAAGCTGGTGGCAAAGATAAACCGATTTTGTCGTGATGTAGTGATGTCGATGTTAAATTGTTTGAACAGCAGAACGACTGACATGAAGTTGTACACTTCGTTTCGGTGACTAAGCTCAGACTGAAGAAGTGCCACGGCTTGCGCCGCTACTTGGGGTGCAGTATCCATAATTTGAACGTCAGAATGGATTAAAAAATAAGCAAAAACAATTTCGATCCTTTGTTTATGCAAAACAAAGCAATTAACGAAATAACTATTGATTTAAAGATGCTTTAATCAAAGCTTGTTGCTTCTTTAAGAGCGACCACACTCCGATTTTCTTCTCTTTTAAGTGTGTTATAGTAAGCTCGTAGGTAATGTCCCAAAAAAGTAAAATGAATGAAAATGTCATGTGTGTGCAGCATGCTGTGCAAAATACCTCCTTCCATTCTTTCTATTGATCGGTATTCTGCGCTACTTCTTGCCAATGCTCAAGGAAGACATCAAGTGGGTTCGTCTCTACTCTCACCGATCCCGGCTCTACACGATTCAAATTCAATTTAAACGTAGAGGTCACTTTCTCGATATTACACACAGTTGCCACTAAACTTATTTCAATGTTAATTTTGGTCTTCTAAATTTTGATCTAAAATATTGCCGCCAAGCAATTATTCTCAAACTTTTTTTATTGCTTTCTGATTTATAAATAAATACCTATCATAATCATAATGGATCACGATCTCTAAATTAAAATGCTACACGTCCCCATCACGATTGTTCTTGTCTAATGCAACGTGCTTTATCGCTTATTGCTGAGGCCTGTGAGGAAAATCATTTTCCTTAAGACCTACCGGGTTCGTAGTGCGCAATTCTAAATACCTACTCTGTTGCTCAAATTTGATTGACATGTGCCTTTAGAAAAGGGAAATCGCGAACTAAAATCACGAAAACACCTACCACCCACATCAAGGTTTTTAAATTATTGATTTTGCCTGCGAAAAATGCCTTGCATTCTATTGTAAGAAATATAACACTTTCCGTATTACATTTTTTTGTACATCTCCACCCTTCCTTATCCGTGTTTAATTGGTTTATAAAACATTGAATTTGATACTTACCTACCGATGTTTTTTTTGCAAATGGATAATCTTTCATGAAGTCTTAATTTCCTTCTATTATTTGTTTGTCAACCTCCTCAACCTTCAGTCACACTTATTAAATCCGCATGCTATCATCATAGTCTCGAAGGCTTTTCGCCAAACGTGACGGGGTCACTACGCCGTTTAAACTCCACTATTACTAGTTATTTTTAATTTTTCCCATCACGATTAAGATAATAGCAGCCTCTATTAAGGTCTTTCTTTAAAGTGTACAATTCATTCGGTATTATAATAATTTTGTCAAGACTGTTGGGTTCGGCTGCCAGTTTCACTATATTGCGAGGCGCTAATATATAAATATCGCATAAATGTTAGGGTATTCAAAAATGTTGTAAAAAAGTAGCCAGTCAGCAAGCTGGTAGTGTGGCTGACTATCCAAGAAGCGGCGGGCACATTCTTCAGGCGTGCACAGTTGCTACTGCATGCCAACTCTAATGTGACGCGGAGACACACGGTGCCTCCCGGTTGTAACTTCTAATCAATATGTGTTTCGCCAACAGGGTATTCGAGAAAGTCCGTCAGTATTTCGGTGCACAAAGCGAGTCGATCCCCATGTCGTTCGTGCTGGGCTTCTACGTGAGCCTCGTGGTGAAGAGGTGGTGGGAACAGTACAAACTCCTGCCCTGGCCGGACACGCTGGCCCTCTTCATATCGGCGGGGATACCTGGAGCGGTTAGTAAAGTAAAGACAAGTATTACATTTATTTAACTATCTAATCTTTTCACTCTTCGAAACGTCTTTCGTCATCATCACTATTTTTGCCTCAGCGAAATCAACATTTCCTACCTACATTATGCGATTGAGAGTTGCAATAAAAGCGAATTTCTGTGTACGTGTTTGTGTTTACGTAACTACAATTTGATAACGTGCATGAATTGGTTTCGTTTCTGTTGGCAGAACGAATGGTAGATTTTCTTTAGTAAATAATGTTAGTACCAACCGCGTAAGCGCTTGCGTTCATAATAAGAAGGGTTTCTTATTATGAACGCAAGCACTTTTTGCCACCTTAGATTTTTCGGCAGCAACGATTTTGATATTGTGCGCTTTTTTGTTTGTGCAGGCATATCAGTACTTCGACGCAAATGTATAACATTTACGTATTAGATTATATTTAACTGCGATAATATATCTTGCCGTAATTGTATAATTGAGCCATTTATTTAGTTATAGGTACTGATTTCTCATTAAATGTAATGTCGAAGTTTTTTTTTAAGTATACAATCGTTTTGTATTCATTGTTTTACTAGGTACCACTTAATTAAACAGTCGTAATATGTTTAGTATTAACAGAAGCGTGGGGGTTTTTATTATCATTATTACATTAACTCCATCAGCATATTTTGAATACAATAATTGTGCACCCGCTCCACGAACCTCACCAATCTGAGTCAGTCGTTTCCTCATACAATTTGCTATGTTGAAACATTGATTAAGTACAGTTTCGCTAGCTCCGTAACCGCCGGCTATGACTAGCATGATAACAGTTTCGTTTCTTCGCTAACTATAAAACCTATTACTTACTATTCAATTTTATGCGACTTTACTTACTTTTTTCTATGGTTAATAACTCAATGTTTTGTTGTGCTCATTATAAACCCTTGCGAATTCCACTATGAGAACTGTTTAAAATCTTCCAGTTGATATTTTAGGTGTCTCTACATTGAGCAGATTTTCCCAGCTATTGAAAACAGTCGGGAAGCAACTACAAGGTAATGTATGTTAATGATGGAGTTAATAAAATGTTTTTTATTGTGTTGTTGTAATGTTATTACTGTAGCAATGAATGAAGTTTCTTAAGCGTCGGTAGTGTCTGACGCACGCTTGTGCTTAACTAATTTCGCTTTATGTTTAACCAACAGTTGTCTGCAACAATAACAAACCAATTAATGCTATGCTAGCGAATCGTTTTTTATTTTTAAATAATCTTGTCCCTTAAAGGTGCCGTCATATTCCCGCATCGCTATTCATAGAAAATCATAGCAACACACGTAACAAAACTTTAGATTATGATGTTTCTCTTCGATATGGAAAACGTATCCTTCTAATAGAGGTCGCTTCAAACATGTCCACATTGACATCATCAGCCCCCCTGCCGATTTGCAGCGACTACCGATATTTTTTGATGCTGTCAAACAATATCGGTTGATAGAATTACTAGATAGTCTGAGGTCTGACCAATGCGGACTATCACTGCGGAGGAGGTATCAGAAACCTTTACTCGATAATGGGTGGCCCGATTCGGTGTACCGTCAGTCATTACGACAGACCAAGGCATTCAATTTGAGTCTGATCTGTTTCGCCGAATGACGACACATTTCGCCACTAAGCAAATTAGAACAACAGCATACCATCCCTGCGCCAATGGCATGATTGAACGTGTTCATCGCCAACTCAAGGCTGCTCTGATGTGCCACCAAGATTCTTGGGTACGTGCACTGCCTTTCGTCCTTCTTGGCATGCGATCTGCTTTCAAAGAAGACCTGAAAGCTCATATACATGTATATACAGCTACTGACATACATATGTATATACAGCTGCTGAATTGCTTTACGGAGAAACACTTCGGTTGCCCGGCGAAATGCTTGTCCCAGTTTCTGAAACTGACACTACGAACAATCCTGCAGATTTTGTCGTACAACTTCGACGTAAAATGTCGACTGTACGAGCAGTCCCTGCATCTCGTCACACTCAACCATCATCTACCATCTTCAAAGATCTCTCGTTAACAACTCACGTTTTTCTTCGTGACGATACAGTCAGACGCCCCTTACAACCACCATATACAGGTCCATACCAAGTCATTGATCGCGCCAGCGATGGCAAAACAATGACTTTGGTCATCAAGGGTAAAAACGTCGCTGTAAGCATTGATCGCGACCCACTGACCAAAACAGTCAGATTCATCTTTAAACGCAGACCCCAATCCAACAGCCACTACAAAACTGCCATATACCACTCGGTCTGGTAGACGAGTAAAATTGAAGGATTTCTCCGATTTCTGTTAAATCGGTTCATCCTTCTCCGTGGGGAGGGTGGTGTGGCGTCACGTATTGTTCATTTGTGAACGCACCTAATACGTAGCGTCGCCTGTAATGGTTTAGAGAAGTATTTATAAGTTCATCAGAAACGCACCCCTGTATCTACGATCCGGGGCGCTAACCATAGCGTTCCTTAGGTAGCAGTTCCCTCTCTTGCTTGCCAACCGTCACGGGGCACGGACTAGATTAGTTCGTTTTGTCCCTACTAGTATTAATTAGTTATATTATGTGTTAAATACTGTGAATTTATAATACGTGTGGCAATTACAATATTAACGGCAAGTTAGAGTTTCACTTCTCATCTTCGAGTACAACTTCACCTCCAATACGTCTAAGAGGAGACAGGTAGACAACCTTCCACCTATGTCTCCAAAAGGTCAAACCCATAGAGGTCAACCCAATTGATAGCAGTCAGACTAGCACTAGCTAGATTAATCAAAATATCAACAGGTCATCTATAAATCAATCTAAATAGCTATATCTTCATATTGTGCGCGTTGACAGTCGTCACAGGTTGTAGTCGATAGTCATCCTCGTTACCTACTTATTAATTTGCGATTGTTCCTATTTATTGACGAAGCATTTTAATTGGATTCTTAGCGCCGAAGGTTCGTGTCTATATTTTTATTCGCTAATGTTTTAACCTTGACCACAATGCTACTCTACACTGTTAGGCTTCGTACACATCTAGCTGATTGTTTTTATTTATGTGGACGCGTGCTATGTTTCTTCTCAAAAAAATATCACAGTTTTTATTATTTGAAGCCTTCCGCCGTATATTGCCAGTCTTTATACCTTTAGTAGTTATTATTTAATGAAAACAAAAAACCGTATAACTAATGTGTATTGTGTTTAAAACAAAAAAAGTAGTTGTCAGGCGAGGACGTTTCATACAAAGCGTGCAATTTTGCTTCACGGCATATTTTTACCAGAAACAACTCGTCGAAACAATATGTTTTTCTTGTCAAATTTAGCAATTGTTTTCTTTGGCTATTATAACTGAGATTTAAATGAACCATGTATTGTCAAGGTGCGTTTAATATTGTTATTTAATGGTAATTTAATAACATTTTATGTTTTTAAATAGTTATTTAAACTTTTCAAAAATAAAACATTTTATAAATAGTAGCCCACCAGACACAAGGCGATCATTCAATCTACCAGTGCTACGCTACCAATGAGGTCCTCCGGTCTTTGTCAGACACAGGATGATCCTTCAAGTTACCGGTTCTACGTTACTTAGTCAGGTCTTTGTCAGACACAGGATGATCCTTCAAGTTATCAGTGCTACGGTGCGGTGGTCTTTGTTAGTCATAAGGCGATCCTTTAAGTTACCGGTGTTACGCTACTAGTCAGATCCTGCGGTCTTTGTCAGACACAGGATGATCCATGAAGTTACCGGTTCTACTTGCGTAGAACCGGTAACTTGGTAGGCCTAGTCAAGTCTTCAGGTCTTTGTCAGACACAGGGTGATCCTTCAAGTTACCGGTGCTACGCTACCTAGTCAGGTCTTCAGGTCTTTGTCAGGTGGCCAGAGTTAGTGTTACGGTTTTATTTTTAACGTAGTCATTTAGAGTTTAGATTTGCCTGAGAAAGTGAGGACCTAAGCATATATACTGACATCCCTACTCTTACAGTAGACGAAGGAGGTGGATGAAGAACCAATTTTTCTATGGCTATTTGTAGGCTAGGAAGCGCTATAGAACATCGGATCTTCATTGCCATTTCAATAACTTAAAGGCGGTTGATGGTAGCATCTTTGTCTAATGTACATTTCGGTTCGGTCGATCTTCTTTCATATGAAATATATGATAGATTAGATCCGAGATCGACCTACCCTGCCGTTTGTTGCCCGTGGTACTACCAGTAGTACCACGGGTAAAAAAATCCCGTAGAACTACCAAGCGATCCTGTAGTACCAAGGGAAGTTTTTTTACCCATGTTACACTGTTAGTCGACATTTCATAGTTTGACACCTGTCTCTTTGACACTTCTCACTTAGATTTTTCTATTTAGAAAGAACCCCGCACAAAAAGCCGTTCGGTGAATTTGTCTGAAATGTTGGTACAATATAGCATGTAACATGCTGATTGAAAGTTAATACGGGTGCAAAAGAAAATGGCTAATTTTCAATTCAATTTTTAGTTTTCAGTTGATATACAGGGTTATTGGTAAAACATTAACAACCTCTTAAGAGCTGATTTTTTTTCGCGATTTCAGGTTTGGTCCCATAGTAAAAGTTGTTAATAATGATGAGTACAATGACCTCTTAAGAAGTTGTTAATGTTTTACCAATAACTCTGTATATGTATACATATGTTTGATCTAATAAAGATTATTATTATTCTATCTATTTACTGGATCGCTTGGTAGTTCTACGGGATTTTTTTACCACTGGTACTACTGGTAGTACCACGGGCAACAGACGTACTCTGCATTGATTTACATGCTTATCGCAATTTTTTCCATTTAATTTACCATGGATTCCTTATTAAGATTTTTCTGTTTCATACATATTCACATATAAGTTATTGTAACAATCGTAAAGTTTTTGCGTCATAAACTCTATTAACTTTCGTTTTGTGAGCGATGTTAACGTCACATGTGCAGCCTTACTTATCATTAAAATGCAGGCAAAGCTCCTTTATATGTAATGTGATTCATAAAATAATCTAGCCTAAGCTCTACCACGTGTGATAAAATGAATGTTGTGTACGTGTGTGGTTGTGGAGTAAAATACAAAGACATTTTAGTTAAATCAAAAGAAGATGCATTTACAAAAGTCGTTTTTTCTTCGGTCATTAGATGGCAGGACAAAGTACTTGGATATCTTGTATACGAATTGGCAAAAAGTACCCAACATAGAATGTTATAGAATCGTGACCTGTCGAAAGACTAGTGGGAGACCTTTGTCCAGCCGTGGGACAGTAGTTACGGGCTTGTAACCAGGTAACTTTGATTATGTTCAGTTCTTACATTACATAAGGCTGAATTCACCAAAGTCAGATAATTTATTTATTTATTTGGTTCACCAACAATTGTATACTATTTTAAGCAATTTAAACAAAAGCAAAAAATCGGAGTAAAGTGTAACAATCACTTATAGGTAAACTCTGCATGCAATGCACACAAATAGTTGTCGTAACTAACAAAAAATAGAAATAAAAGACTATGTGAATGTGTGTGTGTGTTGTGTGTGTGTATGCATATATGTGTAAGTTGCACTGATTAAAACTTAATAAAATAGTTACCTAAATTAAATTAAAACACACAAATAAAAAAAATCAAACAGACTAAACCAGACAAAACTAATAATAATATCTTTATCCGTGGAAAAAAATTGACGTCTGACAGTTCTGGTATGGAACAACTGTCAGGAATTCAAAATTTAATCTAGGTACAAAAGTTTGGTGGAATTGAAATGTTCTTAAGTAACTTTTTAGACCTTTGTATCCTGTTTCATTAAAATTAAATTCATTAATTTCGAAAAACAAGGGCTTGAAAGTTTGTATGGCATTTCATACAAACTTTCGGCGGCTTACATTGTCTTTTTTGTTGGTGATTTAAGATGATACGTACCCATTCGTCTTCTGCAAGTTCATTCAAGGATAATAGTGAGAAAAGTATTTATAAAAACAGTGCTAATCCGTAATATCATGCTGTCTGTTCTGTACCTACCTGGTTTCATTATTTGATCACAATCTTTATCTATTGTTTCTTTAATATACATCATAAGAAGGTCGAGCGTCCCGCAATTATTTCTGTCGTTAGGATTTTCCGTTATGCGTTTCTTAACGTATTTTTTCATACTTTTGGACATAATTAACAGTTTCTTAGTCTCTCGTCCCGCTTTAATAAAGTTTTGTAGTCTATACTTTATTGGTGGCTGAAAGATCGACTTCACACCTTTCGTGGCTTCCCAGTCTAGGTACCTACAAACACACTAGGGCACTCAAGGCACCTCGAAATAGAGAGCTTTTCTAACGAAAGTTCCTTCCAACAGTTTGTTATTGAATATTGAAAGTGAAATGTTTAGCGGCTATATCAAAAAAATTGAGGAAGACATATGTAAGACCCCTAAAGCGTTTTGGTCGTACGTGAGTCAAAAAATCAAATAAATGCCTATCCTTCCTTACTTAGATATAGAAGTAGCACTTCAAGTGTAGGAGAGGAAATCTGTAACATGTTTAGTGACTACTTCTACTCTAATTTTCTCGGTTCTACCACTAGTATCGACGGGGACGGCGATCATTCTAACGACTGCGCGCAGGGTTCAAACATACATTTAAGCGATTTGGTTTCTGACCTACATTCCGTCGAAGTTAATGAGTCAGAATTATTCAATCTACTTAAAGGAGTTGACTTATCTAAATCTGCAGGACCAGACAATATTCCACCCGTTTTTATACTCAACTGTGCCAAAAGTCTGACTACTCCTCTTTCACTTCTGTTCAGGCGGTCCCTAAATTTGGGCGAGGTACCGGCAATTTGGAAGTCGGCATTAATCACTCCGATCCACAAGAAAGGA
This sequence comes from Luperina testacea, assembly GCA_927399505.1. Classification (NCBI taxonomy): domain Eukaryota; kingdom Metazoa; phylum Arthropoda; class Insecta; order Lepidoptera; family Noctuidae; genus Luperina; species Luperina testacea. The sequence goes on from OV656755.1 coordinate 8,319,913, forward strand.
CCTAGGGACCTCGTGGAAAACTACAGGCCCATATCTAAACTATGCATATTCGCTAAAATCCTAGAAAAAATTATATACAAGCAGCTATATGCTTGTCTTAAGCTAAGTATCAGTGACCGTCAACATGGTTTCCTACGAGGTCGGTCCACAACCACCAATCTTGTTGTCTGTGGGGATTATTTGACTGAATGTATGGCACATCGCACACAAGTAGATGTAGTCTACACAGATTACAGCAAGTGTTTCGATCGCTTGGATCATGCTATACTTCTACGTAAGCTTTTGGCTATGGGTATCAGTGGAAATCTCTACAGGTGGTTCTCATCTTATGTTGCTAACAGATGTCAAACTGTTGTTCTTAATGGGTACACATCGAAAACTATGTTTATCCCCTCCGGAATTCCACAGGGATCGCTTTTGGGACCATTATTATTCAACATCTTCATCAATGACGTCTCTTCATGTTTCTTGAACTCGACAGTTCTTTTATTTGCTGACGACATGAAGATTCTAAGTGAAATTAGAACTGATGAAGATGCTGAACGTCTCCAACATGACCTGGACAGATTCCAAGAGTATTGTATGGCCAACCGCTTGGATCTAAATGTCTCGAAATGTTATACATGTACGCTTCACTCGTAAACTTAAACCTATTACTTACGATTACAAACTAGCCAACACTTCTATAGCCAGAGTTAATACTATTAGGGATTTAGGCGTCACTTTTGACTCGAAACTTATTTTTGACACACACATCGATAATATTACTAAAAAAGCGTCTAAGGCGCTAGGTTTCATCTTGAGGATTTCAGCCGATTTCAAAAATATCAAAACACTCAAGGTTCTCTATTGCGCTTTTGTACGCAGTCATCTCGAATACTGCTCACCAGTATGGAATCCGATTTACAATACTTACATCAATCGCATTGAAAGCATTCAAAAGAAATTCTTAAGGTACATTCAGTATAGATCCAAAACCTATTTACCTAATTACCACAGCCGCTGCAGGAAGTTCCACATTCTTCCATTAGTAGAGCGGAGAAAAATTGCCGACATGGTATTCCTGTTCAATTTGGCTAATGGTGCAACTGACTGTTCCGAACTGATGGGGAAAATTGGGTTGCGTGTTCCATCCTTCACCTTAAGGAACCATCAACCTCTGTATGTTCCCGCTGTGCGGTGCATTTATCGACAAAACTCCTATGTGATAAGAGCTAGCAGGTCATACAACTCAATGTGTCAGAGTGTTGATGATCTTGATTTATTTACCACCAATGTTCAAAAACTTAAAAAAAATCTCTGTAATAACTTCTTTGAACATCACTAAAATTTGTTAATTTTTTTTTCTTAATTTGTCTACGAGTGCTTAATTCTTACTTTCTCTTGCATGTCTACTGTTTCTTGTGCTATTCTTATAATGTCAGTGAAAACTTTTAATTGGCCTTCTTTCACTATCTTTCAACTATCTGTATCCTAGCTGTAAGTTTTCTTAAGAAATAAAATAAAATAAAATAACTGCTTTCTCATATTCCCCTTGCTGGTTGCACGGATAGAGATGCACCTGGTCGTACCTACGCCCTGGTTGTTGGTTAAGTGCTTCCGATATTATCAATACGAAATTTTCTGTCAATGTTTTTCTTATGCATCAACCAATCTTCCGTGCCTATTCCCAACTATACCATTATTTTACATGAAGCGATTATCGCTATCTGACCTCCACACCCCAGTTACTGGTTAAGACTGGTTGTCAGGTTTTTAGGCTTCCGGCTTCCGTAACGACTGCCAAAGATCTGCGAATGACAGCCGGGCCTTCAAACAGGCGGGACACGCGATGAAATCGCGCGACACAATGGCACCGCAAGTAGCAGAACCGCGAGCAGTGCCTAATTGTGTCGCGCGCGATTATATCGCGTGTTGCGCCTGTTTGTAGGAGCCTTTACGGGGATTACAGGACCTAAACGCAAGTTTTAGAAGCAATAAAAGTACATATAATATGATCGACTACAGTTAACAAAATCAGAAAAATATATGATATTATTCAGGATATATGCTAGGTCCATAGTGTGTTGAAAACATAACGATACCGGAAATTTCAATTGTCGTAAAGGACAAAACACGACTTTTCAGTAGAGACAAAAAACAAAAAAAAAAATTGTTTTTAACTAATATCTTTTTCAAACAAAGTACAACATTCATGGTGTCAAAAGAAACCCCAACTATTTTTTCGTGTTCTATCCCTTTAAATTAACAAAATAAACCAAACTTAACTATTGACGAAAATGAGAGTCCTTTACAGCTCACAAAAACAGAACTTAAGTACTTTACAGCCACGAAAAATTGGTTATAGTAAAGTCAGATGAGTCGTAAAGGACTAATCTTGATCATTAATGGGTAGTACAAGTCAATTAAATCAGAGACTAAGGGGGTAAAAGGAACAAAAAACTAAAGATCTAGTTAAGAAATACCTACAATAGGTAGTAAAACTAGGTGAAATAAAAGGTTTTTTTATTATTTTTTATTTATTAATCAAAATATTTTATAAAAAAAGTAACAAAAATGTTATACTAATAGGAACTCAAAATTTAAACAAAATGTGATGCTATTTTTTAATTTAAATCGCAAGAAATCGTTGCGATGCTGAAAAACAACTAAATTTTTTGAATAATCAGCTAATAAACTAATCTACTAACTAGTTTTTTTTAATAATATTAATGAAACTCAAACAATATTGATCAAAACAGTCTCATACTTAAAACTAGCTTCTGCCCGCGACTTCGTCCGCGTGAAATTTCTTGTTCCCCCGACCCACCCCGTCGCATAGCCAGCCTACGCTTTTAATTTATTTACCTTTTTCTGACTTTTTTGGTTTTTGCCGGCTCCTAAGGGTCCTAGCGTGATTATTAGTAATTAAACATAAACACTAAATATTTTTTTCAAAACATAGTGGTCTTTTATAATAATAAAATTAGAATAACCGAGTCCCGCTGCTGGGAACATTATTTAAACATTTTAAATGTAAAATCATAGATATCAATTGCGTCGATATCGTCTTCCTCGTCAGTTTCAGGAAGAATGTCTTTAACAGTTCCTAAAGACGGTAGATCTAAATACTCCTATAAAAACTTTTTCACTTAGGTGTAATTTTGAATTATTTTGGCAATGTTTGAGATAAATCCTAAATAAATTTGTAGCATATTTAAATTCTTGAGGTAAATATGGACATGAACTCTTTTTACGTCAATAATGCGAAGGAACGGCTGGAAGGCTTCGGATGAAAGCTTTTGCTTTTGCGTATACTTTATCTTCATCACTATACTTCTCTGCATGACATGTTCTCTTTTCTACGCTTGCCATATGCGTGCATTTTTACTGTATATAAAATAAACTTTTGGGAGATATCTAATGTATTAATCAAAAACTTTTGGCAAACTGATCTAGATCCTTCACCTTCGTTTATAACATATTCAAATGATTGGCCTCTTCTGCTTTCTACATATTTAGTTTTTTTTTCTTTTGATTGGAATCGGTTGTGCACATCTTACGCAATCAGTCAGGGCGTGAGTACAGAATGTAAATCAATTTAAATAAAAAAAAAGAATAAATTTACAATTAAATTAGCAACCCGTTTGATTTTGTCTAGACTTTAGATCGTCCTATGGAGCAGGACCAGCATGTTTCCAAGCGTTCTTATCTTGGATATAATCTTCTAATTTATAGTATGCTTGTTTACAAAGTGTACGTTTAATGTGAGTTTTAAATTTTCTTTCATTTAATTGCAATATATCACAAGGTATTTTATTGTAACATTTAACACAGTACCCCATAAAAGATGTATGTACAGACGCCAGCACATCAACCTACCACAATCTGTCACATTTTCCCAATCAACTTTGAACCTTATGCTTTAGCGATAAAGTTGAAAATCTATTAAAGAAATCTGACAGATTGTGGTAGGCTAATCTGAAAAATGTCCTTTACGACAATTGAAATTTCAAAATATCCTTTACGACAATTGATTTTTCTGGTATCGATGTTGTTTATAATGTCGTATAACAAGTTCAATGCAAAAAATTGACATTACGACCTCATAAATAATTAAAACATGACTTTACACTCCCTATTGAAAATTATTTTTACGATACATCCCAAATAGTAAAAAAAATCGAGCTAGAGCTGTTGAAAACCCAGGTCGTAAAGGGCTTTTTTTTAAAGATAGAAATATTTCAAATATACCAATCGATAGAGCTCGCGACGCTGATTCCAAATATGTATATAACTCATTTTCGGCAAAATGTCCTTTACGACAATTGAAATTTCCGGTATCGATAATACAACAAATTTTATAGGTACAATAGAAAAAAATCATGAAGGTACCTCTAAAAACTTTCTTTTTACAATAAAATCCATAATTACATACAATCATTCTGTTTTTTTGTCAGATTCATAGATATGTTTTTTACATTTCTATGGTCAGATTATTCTACAAGCAACATACTAAATGTATGTAGCGGTATCTACAACGCCACAAGCAAACAACGCGTCTGACTGACGTCACGCAAAATTCTGCATCGCGCAAGCAGAGTTTACCGTGCAACTTGCATAGATACAACAGCCCGACATGAATCATCGGGCTGTCGTGCAGTTGCCCGCCAGACACAACACCCGTCTGGTCGGAGGATCCTCCCTTTTCTATAGAGTATGATACTCTATAGAAAAGGGAGGATCCTTCGACCAGTGAACTTTACACCCTGTTCCTCATACCTCTATAGCTACTTTAATTTTTTATTCCAAACAGTACATTTTTTGTTGCTTCATATTTTGCAAAAAATTACCAGCGTTGTGTCATCGCGCTAATCTTTCTTTTCTATGTATACAGTCCGACAGTGAACGCGCTTTAGGTCATGCCCTTAAGGTGCTTTCCACGGCACGGAGACGTTTCTATTCTATATGTAATGGATGGTCACCCATCCACGAACCGACCGCAGCAAGAACAGTTTAACCTTCGCTCGAGCCGTGCCGTGCGGCTCTCATTATTTAGCCACGAGTTTTTCATATGCATAAGGAAAATAATATTAAAAACCGACATCTACTTTTAGTATCTAAGTAGGTAGATAAAGTAGGTACGACTATTGACGTGATCTTATACATTCAGACAGCTCTTAAAGGTGCAAGTTATGTAAATCCACAATCGCCACGTTTTAACGTTATTTTATTAATTCATGTTATCCGAGGAAGTGGCACGAAGGTTATGTCATTGTGACGCAAAGTTGATAAATATCTGCGGTATTTTCACGGCGCGAAAAGAAACAATGAATCTCGGGTATCAAACATCCGTATACGACACAGAGTGACCAACTTTGGAACCAATCACGTACCTGCTGCCGTAGGTACTGCGCCTACCTCATCGTTTGTATGTCCGACGACGACACAGCAAATTTATAGCACAGTCATTTTTGCAACCAGTACCAATTTTGTTGTGTGTAATCCGTAGTGGTTTATTTACGTTACATTTCCGGGATTAGACATCGAAAACCAATGTTCTAACACCGACAGTTTAACATCAAGCGAGTTTCATTGTGTTGTTACATCGCCGTCGCGTGCCTTATTTATGTGGACTGCGTTATGTAATAACTAATAACCAATAACTGTGCCACGGTAATGATATATACAGTAGGTCGTCTTCATACAAACGGACGAAACGCGGGCTATACCTACGCGCTTCGATCACCGTGTGCGCTCAGGCGGCTCGGAGTCGCGACTGTGCAACAGTGACGAACGGACGGTGTGTTGTTTTTTATAACAATAACCGCGCGATTTTTTCACTAAAAATAAGTTCAAGTACATATTTAATATGACGAGTAGGCGATATTGTGCTGTTTTTGGTTGCATGAATTCGTCAATAACGCATCCAGAGATAGCTTTTTTTACATTACCTGGAAACTCTGAAAGGTAAGACTATTTTACTTACTAGTGGGTAGGTACATAATGTGTGTCTTTTTTAAGTATTTCCTATTACCTTCGGAAAAAAAGATGTCTGGATTAATAAATAAAGTGATTAAAGTAAAGGAAAGTGATAGACACGAGTGAAATAGGTAGTTACAGGCGGTTCATGAATCATATACGGTAGGTACGCTTGTGTTAAAACCTCGGGGCATGTGTGTTTTGTTAGTTTGTATAATTCAAAGTAAAGACGTGGTTTTTATTATTAATAATAGTTGTTTATTGTACTGTGTGTATGAATAATACTAGAAAAAAATTGGTTGTCTGTAAAGTCGATTTACGGACGATAGTTTAACGTGACAACATCATAACAAAACATTAATGAAATGATTGCATACTTTTATGAATAAAATTAATTATTTTTATTGAATAACTGTAATTACTGTAATAAGAATAACTGTTTCATGAAATCATCATTCTTTGGACTTACATGGTCCTAGAGAGTTGTGTTGATGACTTTAATGATTATAATTCTGTAATAGTACATTACGATATTAGTGCGTTAAGATGTTATAACCAATACGCACGTATATTCGTACGACGTTTTTTAACACATTTGCGAGGAAACAGAAAAAAAAAACATTTCACAATACAAGTACAAAGAAAAGAAAATTTGAGAAAAATGGCGCGAGGATTATTTTCTGCCGTGGCTGCGTGAAAATGTTGGCAAAGACACTAGAGCATGCAGCCAAGTTTTTAAATTACCGAATAAACTGTTTTTTTAATTTTAAATAAAATCAATCTGTGAATGCACACTTGCTTTCCCGCCATTTTAACAGCGCGCTAGCGCTGCCTACTGACTGGCGCCACGCGGCGATTAGTTCGAAATTTGAATAGCAACAGCGCGCTGCTCACTAGCTGGAGTCGTGCGGCGGCGATCAAAACAACACGCATTTTTATTAAACACTTCCTATTCAATTCACAAAGTATTTTATTTGTTTATATAAAAAGAAGTAGGTATATTTATTTATTTATTTTATTATTATTTATGTACACACAGTAAAATACAATAACAAAACTAAATGGAAACACAAAGTAGGCAAATGTAATTAAAATACTGGAGGCGGGCAGCCCTATCGCATGTTTACGTACCGCGCGGCTGTAGGCATTTACATCAAGGTTACGGCCGAGATACAATACTGTATGTCTTTATACTGTGACTGTGCTGTAGGTACCAAATCTTTATTCTAATTACATGTTATTTACCTTCTTATGACTTATTTTATGGTTTTAATGAAGTTCTTTTGAAATTGAGCCCTAACGTTTGTAGCGTTTGTACAGAACTTTAATCATTGCTGCGGCTTTGCCTAGTTTTCTAAACGAAATTCTTTTAAAGATTTTGCAAGCTGTCGTAATGTCACTTAAATCACGATTTGCTATAAATCTTAATCTGTCTACGTAAGACTAAGTAGGTACTAGGTAAGACTAGGTAGGTACCTAATTGTTGACTAAGCGATCGGTAATAATTATCTACAAAGGCGTATTTTCATCTTATTCTAAAGTAAATTTTCTTAGCTACAGGCCTGTAATAAACACAATAGGTATACCTAATGCGAAGCATAAAAGAAACGAAATCGGTCAAGTGCGTGTCGGATAGCGCGTAACACATTTCTTTTCATGCTTCAGGCTGTACAATCAACTATGTGTCTATGGAAACGGTTCGACTCTGATAGCGCAGCGCCTATTTCGTAGTGCAGTAATCGCTATTTTCATAGTTCGTGAGATTGACTGTACGAGAGGTCGGTCGTCCATGTTTTATTATTTTTAACGTATGATAGTATCACGTTCGACAATGTTTTGAAATACATAAGTAGTCGGACACATAACCATGAATTTCGCCGGCGGGTAATTGATATAACTTTGGTCAGTTTAAGATCCGTTCTGCACTGCATCCGATCCCAATCCTTGAAATGTTGTAGGCATAGTACTATTTTTATGGGGGTTGCGCATTGGATCCGAATTCTGTCTGAATTTAGAACATTCCCAATTCGTTTAGAACTCGGATCTTGAATTGGGAATTTGGGATTCAAATTGGATGCAGCACGAAAACGCTCTAACGGTGTCCTTTCCCAACAAGGTGTACTTATACCTAATTAAAATAATAGATAACCTGAAAAGGGGTTGTTGAAAACAATTTTTACTATGGGCCGAAACCTGAAATGAAGAAAAGACAAATCAGCTTTTCCCGGCCTACATTTGTATAATATGTACAGTAGCAGATTTTTTGTTTCGCGTATTAAACCTTGGGCTCATAGTAAAAGTTTTTCATAACGATGAATAAAAGAATACTATACTTACCTCCTGATATAGTATTTTTATTTAACGAAGCGACGCGCGCTTTACCCGTGGTAACCAAATGTACAAACACGCTGTGAATGTGTGCGTAACAGACACGCTCATTTGTATAGTGCTTGTTTGTGTTCCGAACGCACGTCACACACACCTCCGACTTCGCCATCTTGGACGGTAGCGAGCAGAGCTCCTTCGCTTACACACACATTTAAAGCGTGTTTGTACAGACGCCAGCACAACCTACTACAATCTGTCAAATTTCTTTTATAAATTTTCAACTTTATTGCTAAAGCATAAGGTTCAAAGTTGATTGAAATTTGACAGTTTCGGGTAGCTTGATGTGCTAGCCTCTGTAAACTCGGTTACCACATGTAAAGCGCGCGTCGCTTCGTGAGATAAAAATACTGTACCAGCTAACTTCCCTTATAGATTTTTAGTTTTTTTTTTCAATTACGTATGTATGTTATGTACATATTATATTGTACGAGTAGGTACAGACGCCAGCACATCAACCTACCCGAAACTGTCTCCCAATCAACTTTGAACCTTATACTTTAGCGATAAAGTTGAAAATCTATCAAAGAAATTTGACAGATTGTAGTAGCTTGATGTGCTGGCGTCTGTACGTCAGATAGGTACGTAAACGGAAATTAACTATAAAAATATCAATGCGAATAACTACGAATAAAGTGATTTCATTTCTACACAGAAAGGCAGTAATAATGTACATAATTATATTCACTTTTTAGGGCATAATTATTAATAAAAGATCTGACATTTATTATACGCAAGAAAAAGCAATTTTTCTGCATTTTCTCAGCTACTGTGTGGTAGTGTCCTATCATTTGTTGTAGGTAATATGATTGAATTTCTCTGAACAAATATTTGTTTGTATTGATTTGTGATACATAATTTACTTCGGCCACGGTGGAAAATATAAATATTTTGGCTGGCAACGAAAATGGACATTTCCGCCGATATTTGCCGAAAACGAAATTCAGCCGGACACAAATTGATAATGACTCAAATTAAATAGACTTCATTAACAGTTGATTGGCAGACTTAATATCAGCAGAACCATTAGTTCAACCATATGTAATTACTGTAATTAGGTATTTAGTAATTGTTACAATATAGCAGAATGATACAATGTTGTTTGTATCGATAAATGTCGCCTGCTGGCATGGATCGATAGGCTGCGTGCGCGCATGCCATGGAATGCCGCAACTAATGTATGATGGACGATAAACTATTATAGAAAGGATTTGTTATGCCTCTGCTATACACATACAAAGAAAATTATTGATTGTAGCGCTTGCGTTTTTGCCATTTGCGCTCAATTTAATATTCATTGTATGAAACAAACGAGCGGTTTTTATGTACCGAACGTGATTTTATGGATTGTGTACTGTGTAGGTTACTTAGTTGATTCGTTCATAAGTACAGTAATTAAATATTATTTAATTTATATCATTGGTTAATAATATCATGAGAAATAAATTACAGTGGTGAAATATGATAAATATTTACCTACTATGTGGATGACAGAGGAAATTAATGTTATGGTGGTCTCTTGTTGGGATGGGGCTTGGATATTCACAGCACAGTAAGAAAAAAAACTTACTAGTTACTTATGAGTACCTACCTACCGTTCTTCGTAAGTTCGTGTATCAACTATCTAGTATAAAGATTAGTATTTCTCATGATAAGTGAATTGAATTCTTTTTGAGGAATAAATGTCATAACCGTAAACCGTTTTCCTGCGTAGAACTTTCCATCGCACGCTAGACAGAAATAATGTAGATGCTTATTCTTCTAAGTAGAAATTAATTTAATTTAATTACAGGTGGCCAATTGAGGCCAGAGGATTTTTTAATACAAAAGAATATTACCAGATATTATCCCATAATCATATCATACATACAGGCTTTGCAATTTTGTATGTAAAATAAAAATAACATCCGCCAAATCTCCCTTTTATAAAGCTGGTTCATAATGCAATCGCTTTTCATCGTGTTTTTCACAAAATTTTCATATAGGTACTTTATTAGGTATTCCACTATCAGAGTCACACATATTCTACTGCTATTTCAAGATTGACCAAGGATAACCCCACAGAAAAAATACAGGACTTGTTGAATCTGATTAATTTGGGGGTCAATGAATGTAAACACCCCTTGGGATTTAAAGTCTCCGAAACATTCCACTCAAAGATTCGATTTTGTTTTGTGGTTCAAGGTTTCTGGCTCCGTCTTATGTTTGATTTCACTCAAAAAAAAATCCCTATGCTGTTTTAAATCGCATAAATCGATCAAGAAATGCATTTTAAACGCAAGAGTAGACCACCCGTGTGTATTTCAAATTCCTTTTTTATACAAAAAAAAATTGTATTTCGTGACTTTCACCTAGAAAAAAGATTAAATAAATTCTGTAAGCGCATCTGATCAAGATATTTTTTATTCATTAATATAGTTTGATAAAAGATCTTTAGACGCATACTTTCCAGTTTTTATTTTTGGAGTATCACCTCTGGTTACCGTGGGCCGTGTTATTAATTTTTATTCAGTTTTATGTTTTTATTTTTTCTCCCAAAATACTCAAAAGAAAAAAAATTAAAACTAACTCTAAAGTCTGACAAAAAAGTCGCAAAGGAAAAACCAAAACCAACCAATAAACGTATTTTCTTTCTTTCTTCTTTCTTTCAAGGAGGTTCTCAAGTCGACGCGTATATTTCTTAATGTTTTTTTTTTACGTATATTATAATAGAGAGAGTCAGAGAGAGATAGTTTTCATGGTTTCCGAGGGTGCTGAAGCTGATAATGGTTTTCAAATTTTCGTATCATTTTGAAATTTGTCCTGCCGGGGTCCCCTGACCCCACACGTTTTTTTTCCACGTATTTTTTTTTGTCTAACTGATTGATATGATGAAATAAAAAAGTAATTAAAAAAAATACCCGACTGCGATAAAACTTAGTTAAAAAAACTAAAAAGCTAATAACAAGCCCAGCCAATTTTAAATTAAATAAAAGTTGGAAGTAGACGGGACCCATACCATTTTTATTGTATTTTCAAATTCAAATTTTTTACCGCAGTCAGGTATTTTTTTTATTACTTTTTTTATTTCCAGCTTTTTAGTTTACTATTAATGTGAAAGATTTCACAGACGATTTAGTTCTTGGTAGGTACGTGTTTTTTTACGATTTTTTCACTTCGAATTACTTTTAACCATATAAGTTGTAATCACTTTTTAAAACCCTTTATTTAGATACACCACACGATAGGTTTTGAGAAAAAAAAATTTTGATGGCGTAATATGTTGCCAAAAATCGGCCATTTTTTTTTTTTTAATTTTTATATAGTTACCCAGTGTCACTCTCACAACTGAGACGAATCTAATGCCACCTCTCAAGCTGAAATCGATCAAGCCGTGTAGGCTACAGAGTGTGCCAAAGAAATATTTGTACATACCTACATACACTCGAAAAACATAACGCTCCTTCTGGCGCAGTCGGGAAAAAACTAGCGATCACCGGTCGCAGTAATACCTTTCCTGTAGCCTCTTCAAAGAAGAATGGTGCAATAACTGCACCTAATCAATATTAGTATCACCAAAGTTTATTCTCCTCAATAGTAAAAAAATTGTCTGTTTAGAAATAGTTGTGATCAAAATGGAATTAGTTTTAAGAACTTAAGGATACAATTACTGAAGTTAATGCAGTGGTCATGGTCTTATAAAATGTAGTAGACCAGAATTTTACATGGAGCGACTGCCTACTTGACCTCCACAACCCAGTTACTGGGTAACACGATACCCCCTGGTAAAACTGGTTATCAGCCGCATTTCAACTAAATAGTGGATATCAAACGACCGTAAAATTTAGCGCCAAATCAAATGATGGCCATAAAAAATTGTATACACTCGAGTTGGCCCCCCGGAAGTGTGCAGCAGACATCTCTACGCGTGTCGACGGCTGCAGTTGCCTTTGCCGTTGACGCGTGCCGCTCGTGTGGATGCACTAACAGTCATGAAGTCTTTGCTGATACCTTTTAGTAATTGTCATCCAACACAGCTCTTGCTGAGTCTTGTAAAAGTAAATACAATATTAGGATGAGAATAGCTCGTCCCGTAGAAAAAATTTAGTCGGGCATTAAGGATGACGAAGTGATTGTGACTACCTACTGTGGTAGCGGCTGACATTCAATGCAGCTGGGTAAAATTGCCATATCATTATAAGTTTCTTTGAATGTAAAGTTGATGAAGAGGTATTGTAGAAATAGAACTTTCATGGTCATATGTTTTCGGTTGAGGCTCTAAAATAGTTACTACATAGATACTTGAAGCCCTTAAAAGATAAATGATGGTTATTAATTGACTAGTTACCTAGTGGTACCTAAGTACTTACATTTTCGTTTTTTAGGCTTCCGTACCTCAAAAGGAAAAACGGAACCCTTATCCTTACCCTTGGTTGTCCATCTGTCTGTCTGTCAAGACCCTTTATCTCGGGATCGAGTGGAGGTATCGAGTTGAAATTAAAACCATATCTCAGGTCTGCGGCCTTCACAAGGTGATGATGATGATGACTCACGTCTACAGTCCCTTGAAGCTGTGAAAAAATCAAACCTCTAAGTTTATTGGGGGAAGTTTAGATTAAAATATCAGTATGATTTAGAAGGTTTCTTTAAGGATTCCAATAGTAGATTATTCACTAACGGGATAAAGCAGTGCCTTAACTAATCTTTACCCTTTAAAAAAAACCTGTGATTCACTTTCTGACGACTACTGAACGTGCGATCTAGTATTCAATTCGAGAATTATTAGGTATATTGCGATTTTCTTACATGATAAAATTCTAACACCCAAGGTTTCGGAGAATACAGTCAAGATGGTATGTTAATGGCTAACAATGCGAACTTCCTGTTTAATTTGACCGTAACGTTTTACAGCAAAGAAAATACACTGACAGTAGCAATGGTTTTCATTTTGACAGTTCAACAACATTCATTGCTTTATTTACGTTGTTGAGCAGACACATTTTTCGAACATATGAAGCAATGGGTTAGAAATATCCTTCTAAACATTTACGGGATTCGGTCGTGGTCCACCTGACGTAGTTAGGGTGCTGCTCGAATGGGACTTTGTCATATTTCACAACACCTACTCAAATAGGTACAATGCGTGCCACGAAAGATGAGACTTGACCCCGCCTCTCCCGATCTTTCCGCCGCCCCTGTGACGTCCGGTCCCGTCCCGCACTCAGACCTCATACCGCTAAAGATACCTAAAATCGTGTACTGCGCATGTCAAACCACGTGGTGTGTCAAGTCTCATCTTTCGTGGCACGCATTGTATCTACTCATGTCAAAGTAATGTTCTCTGATGCTATATTCCGAGCGACATAAAAATGTCACGTAGTTCTTTATCAACACTTGGTGACTTCAGAATTATATTATTAACGATCTATGTATAACTTGTCCTTGGGTCACATTGTTTCAGCTGAGCATGCTTTGCGATGGCACGTAATAAGCGTCACTAAGCGATGCTGCACTTTTTAATGCATTCTCGCGAAGATATTTTTTTTTTTAATATTATGAATATTAATGCGACATTTAAGTCCGCCTGATATAGGTAAAAATACCTAACTTAATATTTTATTATTTAAAACAATTTTCACTACAAGCCCCAGATATTTAGCGAAACATAAACAAAATCGATATTTTTTTAAATTCTATTTATTTTTAAACACTTTAAGAAAAAAAAAGGCTCGTAATGATTTTAGTTCGAATAACAATAAAACAATCGCATAAAAGGTTTACATTTTCAATTCAAAACTACCCACCCTAACTTACAATGTTACAAAAAAGATTTGTTTTTTTTTATGTGCAGCTAAATTTATCGGTGTGTGTATTTTAAGGCTCCTTTAAACAGGCGCGACACGCGATAAAATCGCGCGCGACACAAAGGCACCGCAAATCGCGCAACGAGCAGTGCCTTTGTGTCGCGCGCGATTCGCGTCGCGCGTCGCGCCTGTTTTTAGGAGCCTTTAGCCTGTCATCAAGTTCTGTGATCTGAGTTCAGCTGCTGCAAAATTTACTTAAACTGTATAATATACACAGATGTCACAATGCCCCGCTCTTTGTTACAGGACGAGACCGGTCGTCTAATGAGAAGAAATATTGTGAGATATGCAATCTTAGCTTACGTCATCACGCTCCAGAGGGTTTCCCTAAGAGTAAAGCGACGGTTTCCTACATGGCAACATGTCGTCGACTCCGGTAAGTGCAAAGGAGATTTTGAGATCCAACTAATCTTTAAAAAAATCCGTAATTAATGTATTTATCTATCTCTTTCAGGTCTTATGTTGGAGAGCGAGAGGAAAGTTTTCGAAAAGATGGATGGGAAAAGCCCAATGTCAAAATATTGGATGCCACTCGTTTGGGCAACCAATATAATAAATAGGGCGAGGAAAGAGGGCTTGATAACTAGTGACCACATTGTCCAGACGCTGCTGGTCGAGTTGTCAGACATCAGGCGGAGGCTGGGAGCGCTCATAGGATACGATACCGTGTGTGTTCCTCTCGTGTACACTCAGGTTAGTATACTACCGCGTCCCACGAAAATCTTAAGAATATTAAATGTTTACAGACAGTCGTTTATTTTGGACGCTATTTAACCGCAAAAGTGCCATTTTTAGAATACTGAGAAAATGTGGCGCACGCCAAATTATACTTAGCATAGGTAGCGTTATATTTATTCTGATAAGTATCACGGTTTATACCACATACGTACAGATTCTACGGATTTCAATGCCACATTACTCGGATAAAAACAAGTTTCAGAGGCGTTGGTGATGATGCATACAATAAAGCAAATATTCTAGGTAGTTAGACACAAGCGCATTTACCAGGCATTAAGTATCATCATCTAAGAGGACAGATCGTCTTGAAACATTATATGTGAGATACAAGCGTCACTTGACAGAGAATTAATGTTTAAATACTTGTAGAAAAACAAGACTTGACGACCGATATGATCTACCAACCATGTGTGATGTGTTCAAGCTAATTCGTTCCGATGATAAAACATAGCATAAGGGCGCGTTTATATGACTACGCTTACAATCCGCAAACATTAACCGCAACCGCTTTCTCACCGCGAACGTACAGCCACCGAACAGCTGCCGCGCAGCCATCACGCAGCGCCCACTCGGCTGCTAGGGTTTCCATACATTCACCCGCAGTTCACTACGGAATTCAGACGTGTTTCTGATGTTCTCCGCGAATAAAAAAAAGGCTCTTAATTGTGTATTACTTATACAAATAAATCACCCGCAGTTCACTACGGAATTCAAACGTGTTTGTAATGTTCTCCGCAAATAAAAAAAAGGCTCTTGTGTATTACTTGTACAAATAAATCATCGGTGAGGCCTATATTCGTCAGAGAATTTGAACACCGCGGTGTAGAAAATTGCAGTTTTATGTCAGCGCCATCTCTTGACCGATAGTGGAAGTAATGTAAATTATGTTGATGATTTCTGAAAAAGCGTGCTATTTAGAGACTTCGTTTTATTTTTCCTGTAATCTTACATAAACTTCTAACACATAGAATTATTTCAGATTTTTCTCTTTGGAAACTTCGCAGATAAGGGGGGAACGGTATTTTTTTTTACATTTTTCATCAGATGTGAAAGCTGCGCTCTTTCATATGATACCCCACATGCCCTAGTAGCTCCACTTCGAATTTTTCAAACCCCCTTTCAGTCCCTGTTGCAAAAAATATTCATATATATTTATTTCTTTGTTATTTGCAAAATAGTTGGGCAAACGTCATCTAAAACTATTCCAAATTTCAAGTTGATAGCATTAGTAGTTTTTGAGATATCCAGCTGTGACAGAAAAACAGATAGAGACTGAGTCTCACCATAAGGGTTCCGTTCCGAAAAATGTAAGAAAACATTGGGGCATCCTATTATGGGTATATCCTCGACGTAAAGAATGTGCTGAATATCACACGTTTTATGGAACTTCGAGATGACGAAAAGGAGTTTGAAAAATATTTTCGTATGAAAATTAAAGACATTTGATAAATTGTTGTCTATTTTACGTGACAAACTCAAACGCAAAGATACAGCAAGCGATATACGGAAAGCATTTGATGAAATTGATGAAAGCGTTTGATGAAATGACAGGCACACTAGTGGCGCAGGCGCTGATCGTAGACTGCGCGTAGGCTGTGCGGTCGCTAAGCGTAGGCTGCGCGGTGGCGGCGCGTTTACTGCGCGTACGCGGTGTTTGTGGAAAGATGTCAAAATAAGCTTTATGTAATTAGCATAAAGCCCGAAATTGCAATAACTTTTGGGAAAACACGCGACACGCGCTGATTCCGCGCGCGCAGAAAACGCGTACGTCTGTACGAGCCTTATCTGTGCATGCGGGCGAGGTCTCACGCTGACATTGTTATACGTGAGGTTTTGTATTGCTCGTCGACGTTAGACATGTTATTATTACTGAGGGACTAACTTCTGTAAAGCCGATTTTAGACGCTTCGCTGGAGTGAATGGACCGTTCACTCAAGTGAACCATTCAGAATGGTTCACTTGAGTGAAGGTTTATTTTTATTGCAATCCACATTTCACCAACAATAGGTATTTAAAAGGAATTAACGTTCATCTACTCCTTCTACTACATCTTTCGATCATTGCAGGAAGGCGAGTAAAAGAATTTCGAAATCCAACATCATTAATTTTGTGTTCAGACGATTCAATTCAAGTGAAAGATGCCGAATGAACGGCAAAAATAAACAAAGAGTGAAGCGTCTGATAGACTTGCTCCAAAATCAATAAAATACATTTAGAGCCAAACATATTTAAAAACCTGTCGCCGTCAACTAAAAAAGTAGACAGAAATTGAACCATGCCTTAAATTCTTGTGCAAGCGGGCCCAAATCTTTATTTCTTTCCCGCCTATTGAAATTAAATAGTAGATTGTATCATAAGGGAGCAAAATAATATTTTTACGGCGAGGGCGCTTTTTGAATCCAGAGCGAAGTGAGGGATTCAAAGTACGTCGCCCGAGCCAAAAATATATTTTGCGCCCGAGTGATACACTCTACTTTTCATCACCCACTATGAGAAAATAAAAGGGGCCTCATATTTTATTGTAATATTATTATTTGATAAAACATAGAGTAACAACTAAATTGAAATTAAATAGTATCTAATAAAAAACAACTAAAAACTTATATTTACATTAGAGACATTTTCGCAATTATGAAAATAGGTAGGTAGTAGATTATTCATCACATTTCTTGCGTCAGTTCTAATACTTTCAGGAGTTAACTCTATACTTTCACTGTCACTTGAGGAATTCATTTTTCAAAACAAAACCATGAATTTCTAACAATCCGTGAAAATTGACGAAAACGCGGGCTATAGTCTGCGCGTTTTTAATTTGATTTCTTTTTTTTTTTGTATTCAGCCGGGCGCTAAGATCGACTATGAGTCGTCGTACCAGCCAGTCTTTATTCAAACATTGCGTTCGATTTCTTTGGCGCTGAACACTATGATGTTCCAAATTCAAAAAGTGCGCGGCAAAGATAATTGCGGCGCACTTATAAAGAGGATTAAAAACTCATTACTGCCCGCTAAAAGAGACCACTTTACAGGCGAACCAAGTCGTCCTTTTCGAATAGATGGGATGAAAAGTGTATTTTAAGGCTTACAAGCCATATGAAGTCTATTCAGGGGTACTGAGATGGTAATAAGATGGAAAAAATCGACTCTGAAAGTTATTTCAATATTCTATTTACCAATCATTTCATCCACGGCGGCGGCGATGCGAAATTGAAACATCCGCGTTTGTTTGTAAAGTAAGTAGTTCGACAAGCGAATCGAAGTCCATGTTGAATTTACAAGGTCATCTAAAAAACGCGATCAAGGTCGCAGGTGTAAGTAGCTTTAAGTACCTACCTAAATACACTATCTAACTGAAAGAGATATGGATCTGAAGTTGCAATGGGTTCCCTCACATATAGGTATAAAGGGTAATGAGGAGGCTGACCGTTTAGCAAAGTTGGGTATTGTTGGTGGAAGAGAAAAAAACATTGGAACTAATTATATAGAAATATTGCCTAGGTATAAACATAAATGTCATGAAGTTTGGAAAGAGTATTTTAATCAAAGATCGAAAGATAAAGGGATTTGGTACAGGTCCATAGTTTCGGAGCCTCCTCATATACCATGGTTTTGTAACTCTAGGCTAAGCAGAAAAAATATAGTTACAGCTCACAGACTGAGATCTGGACACATGCCGCTCAATATGTTTGGATTTTTAATGAAAAAAATTGATTCACCAAATTGTGAGGTGTGTGGCACATTGGAAGATGTTTTCCATTTATTGACTGAGTGTGTCAGATTTCAGTCTGCAAGAGAGGATTTAGTTAGAGAGCTCAAGATAAATATGAACGAAGTTTGTATGTTCCATCATATCTTGTCGACACCTAACTCCGGAGCTGCTTATAGTTTAGTTAAGTTTGTATTATTACGTTTTCCGTTATAAGGTCCGATAAGTTCTTTTATTATCATGTAGTACTATTACGTTGTAAGGTCCGATGGGACTGGCATATACAATTGTATAAATGTCCCTAATAATAAATAAAGATTAAAAAAAAAAGTACCTAAGTACCTATTTATATTGTTAAACAAAATTAAATAACACTTTTGTTATAACTGTACAATACATAGTTCAGACGTTCTTTTGTTCAAATCGATCTGGGCGAAAAAGAAGAATAAAGACTAAACCGACTTGTTACCTACCACCAACTTGCAAGTCGAAATTTATTGGTCACTAGTCATAGAGACCTACCCTACCCCAATGCCTACCTACCTATTCTTAGGTTCATCAAAGTGATCCAGTATTGGATGTTATCTAAGTATTTACTATTTTTTTCGTGGAGAAATTCTTCTGCTTTAACAGGTGCGACACGCGATAAAATCGCGCGCGAGACAAAGGCACCGCAAGTCGCGCAACGAGCGGTGCCTTTGTGTAGCGCGCGATTCGCGTCGCGCGTCGTGCCTGTTTGCAGGAGCCTCTATCCGTCTCAAGAGAACGCATGATTTTGTCGTTACCCAACCGACTAAAACATCATGGTGTCCTACCATCAGCCGGAAGTCGAGTGCAAGATTCGCCCGCGCATCCTCCGCGCCCATGGTAATCATCGGCTTGCCGTGGCTGGTATACTTCAGCGGGCCACATCGCTGTGTTCTGCTAATCCTGCGAATGAAAAACGCACAGCACAAACTGACGCGATTCTAATAAGCGGCGAACTGCCCCAATGTAGCATCCGCATTCCACCAATACAGTAAAGGACAGTAAAGCACCCTTTGGCGCACTAATACCCTTTTGAGGTTCGATCTTCCACTCCGCCTCCCCCGATTTTCACCTTATCCTTGCAATAAAAAATAAGTCTAAAATCTTACTTTTTATTTTATTTCAGTTATACATATTTATATTTTTGACATGTGCTTATTAAGACCTTTCATTTGATACCCAACAGGGCATGATAAAAAAAATCATTTTTTGTGTTGTGACGTCACTTAAAGTGGAGTCATTTTAATAGGTAACATTTGACGTCTGTCAGTTTTATCCTCATAGTGAGGTGACCTGCTTATAAACATCGATTAAAGTGAATGAATCGATACGGACTTGAAACATATGCGAATTTTAAAAATCATCAGGCGAATCCCTGTCCCATTATTATTATTTTTTTCGTAAATTTAAGGAGCAAAATAAGACAAGTACACAATTTAACAAAAAAATTGCATTTATTCAGTTGAACTATCAGAACTGTTAAAAGTATTGTCATCTTCATCACTGCTGTCAGCACTCAGAGATATTATTAATTCATTTTCAATAATATTGTCTATTCTCACATCTCGTTCAAAATCTTGTAAAATTATTTTCTTGTTTTCTCTACGACTTTTTTCCAGTCTTCTGTAGTGACTTCTGCACACGCAGTTTGTAGCAGAGACATCATTTTAGCAGTACTGAAGGGTGGTTCAGTATTGTTCCGCGCTGCATAACCCTTTATTTGTGCCCAAATAAGCTCGATGGCGTTATACTGGCAATGGTAGGGAGGCAATCGAATAACTTCGTGTCCATGCTCTAGGGCTAGTTCATCGATTACATAGCGGAGCTTGGACGGCTTAGGGTCCCCGCACACGGACCACGTTGCTTTTACTAGATTTAACAACTCAACTTTTAATAAAGTTGGACTTGCATCCACGCCATTTCTTACCAGCCACGAGACAATTTCTTGCTTTTTATTTGCTTGAGTTGGTGGTTTATCAACTTGTACAGAATGATACGGTGCATTGTCCATTATAATTTTCGATGGGTTTTCTAAGCTGACTAGCAGTTTCTCAAACCACTCTTTAAAAACCTCAAAGTTCATTTCCTCATGGTAATCACTTGTAGTTTTAGAGGCGAATGCGAGGAGGCAGTCTGGAATAAAACCTTGAGAAGCTGATCCCGCGTGACATATAATAAGTCGGGCTCCTTTTCCCGGTGGAACTTTTGAGGTAGACGCCGCTGTATCATCGGTCCATGTCCGCGAAACCGTATGGTTCACATTCAACCATGTTTCGTCAATTAACACGACATTGTCCCAATCTGTAATTTTATTTACTTGACGTAAGAATGTTACTCTCTTCAAAATAATATCGTAGCGTTCTAGCAGGATTTTCCGCTTGTCAGATTTTTTAAAACTAAAGCCAATCGATTTCAAAACCTTTGATAGAGACGATTTACCGCCAAAAAATAAGCCTGCGTCTTTTAACGAACTTATTAGCTTTTCCCGTGTAGGATATTCTTTTCTCGAGTAATATCCATAAATGTGGTTGCGAATTGCAGCAGCATCAAAATTATCAATGCCAACAATTTTCTTGTCCCTCTTTCTTTTTTTCGGTGTACGTAAAATATTATCTTCTGAGCCTGATGGTCCGTATTTCTCTTTCAGAATTTGAGTTACTGTCCTCTTCTCTATTCCCAATGCTTCGGCAACGCGTTCTCTCGGTTGTGTCAATGGTAAAAGAGGCCCATCGTTAATTGATTCACGTTCAAAATAATTGTACAATTTCACCACTAGTTCGCGAGATTGACTGTTTAGCGTTTTCCCCCGTTGCGACATGGTAAGACTGTAATGTTGTTCTTGTTTACTAATCGTTAAGCAATCGGAGTCCAATTTATAGCCAGGTAAACGTAGTCAGTAAGATCAGTCCAATAAAAAAGCCGGGTCAGAAGAAAATAACAGAGAGCACACCAAAAACGCACAGTCACTTCGCACAACGACAAAAGACTGCGTCATGTAATGGCGACATCACATGGCGTCATCGACAGGCACTGGTGTTGCCAGCAACATACCACCTAAATTGTACCTAACATCAATGATTTTTCTATTTCATTATTTTTTGTATTTTTATACCTAGTTAGTTAAAAGAATAATAAATAAATGTTTTATTATAATCACAACGTGGTTATTAATTTATGGTGATATTTCTTCACAAGTCATCATTGCATTCGATTCTACTATCAGTTTTCGATTTTTAGAGTAACATCCCTAGTGTTTAAAAAGAAAAATGGTTAACTGACGTAACCTTGTAACGACGTTCAGTTCTTTAGATCAGAAATTGTTTATTATGTTTAGAATGGTTTATTAATGAAAGCAAATCGTAAAATTACTCGTATCGGTCATTATTACAATAAATATGTAATCGTAATTGAAAAAATGTAAGCAATTGTGCAGTTCTAACAAAACGAAAAAATATGTTATTTTATGCCCGCCGTTACAAGGTTACGTTGTTGAATATTTGATGAATTGTCAAATGTTACCTATTAAAATGACTCCACTGTAGTTTATAACCAGCGGACAGTCAAGACGCTTCCATCGATACCTCATTTGTCCAATTATGACAAGTACATTAAATAAAAGTTATGAGGGAACAGATGAACATACATACATACCGGTCAAAATCATAACCCTCCTTTTTGCTTCGCCGTAGTCGGGTAAACAGCTGACATGTTGACTTAGGTAACTATAGTAACCATACGTCCGTGCCTACTTTCAAGCTGGTAAATCATGTCTAAACGATGACGTTGAGTAATTAACCTTGGCCTGAACGTTAACTTGATTGCCTGACCGATAAATGATTTTAAAAAAAGCATTAGAGAAGAATAATACTGTCAATTGGTAATTTTCCTTACATTGTGCCATTTTTACGCTGCAGGTTCATATTATCTCTATCGAGTTAAAGAGACAGATAGAATACTCTTTGTTACATGTACCTACACCATAAATATTATTACAAATACAAATGTAGAAATTTTACAAGCGGTGACACAATGGGCGGTTTTTTCGCTAAAAGAGCCACGAGTTAGCTACGTTACTAGAAGCAATAGAAGCAATTGGAATGCATAAATAGCTTATAATGTTCCCCCTACTGGGACACAGGCCACCTTTCTTCGAGAGGGAGTGGGCTGTAACCTACCACGCGGGCCCAGTGCGGGTTGGTAGATGTTACATGTCTTCAAAGTTTTTGTTCTAGAACATTCTTGCACGGTTTCCTCACGAGCAGTGGTGATGAAATGATTTACAAAAAATAAAGCGCACTGTAAACTCTTTAAAAAATTTAACTTCATAACGGATCCTTGTCAGTATTCTAAGAAAACATTTACGTACGTTCGAAAACAATCTACATCCATTTAGTAAGATAAGTGACAGGCATAATTTTAACACTAGAAATAGGAACATATTAGATCAACCACGTTTTAGACTGTCTAAAGTACAAACTTCTTGTGTGTGTTACTGTCTAAAATGTTATAATAAAATACCACTCGATATTCTTCAACAAAATGAAAGGAAATTTAATAGTACATTACGATATTAGTGCGTTAATACGCACGTATATCGTACGACGTTTTTTAACACATTTGCGAGGAAACAGAAAAAAAAAACATTTTATATTTTGTTCATTTTTAATTATTGAAACATTTAGTGAAATTACAATATTATTAAAATGATACGTAGTTGTAGTTGGTTTTTTAATTATGTTTTTATTATTATTATTCATAATGTAATTGTTTTGTGTTAGGGTAAATGTTGAAGACGACGAAACTTCTTGAAAGGCGGCAGAAGAGCATTGTAATTCGTCATTAGTTGTAAATAAAAAAGTATCATCAGTAGAAGTAGAGGGGCGCGGCTCAGGGCAAAACTTCGTTTGTGGCTCCAAATTTATTGTCCGAGTTATTTTGGCACTTATATTTGCTTTGTTTTGGATGGAATCTTTAAATTACCGAAACTGTTTTTTTTAATTTTAAATAAACCCAATCTGTGAATGCACACGCAGCTTAACCTGATACTTAGCGACAAGATCCTACTGGTCATATCTTAACTGCCAGGGCTTATATTTTGAATTGTTTCTTCTCTTATTTTTTTTTACATTGTTCTCACTATAATGTACCCAGGATATTGTAATGTCTGGATTTAAAAAAGTGTCCTTGGAGTTTCGTGTCATAGATATCTAGGTACGTTTTGGAATGGGCAACTAGCTTCAACCTTCTAACAAACTGACCGACAATTTACAATTCAAAAGTGCCTGTAAATGGTTTAATTGAAATAAATGATTTGAGTTTGAACACTAGCATTAGCAATTCGAGTGAAGAAGGTGAATTAGGTGCCCCCTAATGCATGACATTTGACAACTTGTACAAATACATGTTATAAACCATTCTCTAGAATTTTAAGACAAATGTTTTACTAAAGCCTAGCCCGACTGCCGGAAATTCACATAAGTTTAGTTTAGATACGGTCAACAGCACGTCCGTTAAACAAAAAACCGGGCAAGTGCGAGTTGGACTCGCGCGCCGAGGGTTCCGTACCATCATATGTTCTTAAATTTTCATCGGCGAGGCCTATATTCGTCAGATAATTATAATATTGTGCACTGCGGTGTAGAATATTGCAGCTCCGATAGTGGAACGAATGTAACTTTTAATTATGATTTCTGAAAAAGTGTACTATTTAGAGACTTCGTTTTATTTTTCCTATCCCTTTACATAAACTTCTATCACATAGAATTATTTCAGATTTTTTTTATTTGCAAAAAAACCAAAACCGCTGCGCTTTACGAAATCAAGTCGCCATCAAATTGAAACTGTCATTGTGAACGTGCAGACCGTGCGCGGTATCACAGGTGTGTGATACCCACCTTCAAACCGCAATTAAGAATATATGCAAAAATATTTAATTTCCAGGTTGTAACGCTGGCACTCTACACATACTTCGTGGCTGCCTTGATGGGTCGTCAGCTAGTGCCACCTGCCCCCGGGAGCACCTCCAAATACGAACCCGACGTATATTTCCCTCTGTTCACTGCATTACAGGTACGAATGGGTACACCTAATACTCTGTGTGGTGTTTTGTAAATGAACCTACCGGCTAGGAGAGAAAAAAGGCTAGGAGAGAAAAAAAAGTGAATCTTTCCCATTTGCACGATGAATAAAACGGCTCAGCCAGTAAGATGGTAGATGAGGCTAGGCAACCTCCGCCCACCCCGCTACTGCGAAAGTAGAATAAGTATCTCTTTGTGAAAGAGCTCGTCCCTGCAATTACTACCAATAATTACTTATGTCTGTTCTGCCGCTAAGCAGCATATGCTGTGGGCCACATTTAAGGGCACGAGACATTTCAACATCGTCGTGTCGATAAGGAGGACAACGCACTGCGATGCCTCTGGCTTTTTCGGATACGAATTAGGCGACCATCAGGCCGCTAGATAGTTCGCTTCTCAATAACATAAACATTATCATATTATTAGCGTAGTTTGTAAGCATCAGCCACTCTTGAGATACTTTTAACTCATCAGAGACTTTTGTCTCTATGCATATCACATTTATCACTTGTACCTAAATCTAAAGGGTAACCTATTTTTGCTTGGGCACCATTCAATGGCTTCGTAACCAAAATGGATTTATTATTATGTTCCAGTTCTGCTTCTACGTCGGCTGGTTGAAAGTTGCCGAGGTGCTAATAAATCCTTTCGGCGAAGACGATGACGACATCGAGTTGAATTGGCTCATAGACAGACACATCAAGGTATGTCGATCACGTTGTAGGGTCATTCAGGTTGTACAGACAGCGCAAAACGCGCTATAGAAGTAGCGCACTTCATTGTGGTTTCAAAATCAGGTAACTTACTGCTTATGAAAAGTGTTTCATACCAAATTCATACTGCTACCCGAAGTGTCCTGCTTCGAAATTATAGTGATGAATATCAACGAAATTATCTATCTTCTATTTTCTGAACTACTGTTTATATCAATATATGGCGATCATTTTCAAGTATAATTTTAATTAGGTGTTATAAAAAAACGACTTATAATGACACGATTTGAAAAACCTTACAGGCTGCCTACATGATAGTTGATGAGATGCATGAGGAGCATCCGGAACTTTTGAAAGACCAGTACTGGGAGGAGGTGGTCCCGAAAGACTTGCCGTATACTGTGGCATCAGAGCATTACCGCAGACATGAACCACCCTGTTCTGCCGACCACTACAAAGTGAAGGCTGAAGATGCGGTCTACGCGAACGTGCAAGCCCCAAGAAAAAGTCACGATGAGACTTACGCTGATTATGTGAGTACATTACAGTTTAACACGATATCTTGTAGGATATATGATCTAAAAACTTGATTGTTGATTAGTCTAGTCCGATAGAAAGTAAGTAGGTACGTACTCACCGCAAAATTGCTATAGAATAACCTTAGTTTACTGTGTAGTTAAAGTCGTGTTTCCCGGGTATTGTAGTTCTTGTATGTTCCATGACTACGGGCAGTTTTTACTTGTCGATAATATGCCTATTCCTTATTCGACTTCGGAGCCCTAAAATGGAACAAAACGCGAAGAAGATCTTTTAATAGCCTTATCTATTTTCAGGAAAGCGTTGATACGCCACTAGTGGAAAGAAGGAAAAACTGGTTTCAAAGACAAATATCAAGAATGGGATCGGTAAGGTCTGCTTCCACCGCATACTCCTCAGGTGGACTGTTTGGCCGAAACAGACATAATTCGGTGGTGTACTCAAGTCCCGAGGCCGGGCAGCCGGTGATGCCGCCGCAGCCACATCATAAGATGTCATTGTATGAACGCCTGGTGGGCCGCAAGTCCGGACGTGGACAGCACAGACCGAGCTCAAGACATGGTAAATCTTTATTTCTAGTTTATGCGTCAGAAGGAAAGCGGCTAGGCTTTCTTTTAATATTAAAATGTTGGGTGAATTTTATTTAAAGGTGAACCCCGATTTTTAGGGTTCCGTAGTCAACTAGTGATTTTTTTTTTAATTTCAACCCTAACGTGTTATATGTATATTGTTGGAAAGTGATTTAAAAATGAATAGGAGTTTACTAAAATAATTTTTGATAATGTCAATAATTTCGGAAATAATCGCTCCAAAAGTAAAAAACAATGTGTCCCTCCCCCCCCCTCTAACTTTTGAACCATAAGTTTAGAAAATATGAAAAAATCTGAAAAGTAGAACTTCATAAGGACTTTCTAGGAAAATTATTTTGAACTTGATGGAAACAACAGTTTTTGTACAAAAAAGACAAAAAGTTGTACAAAATAATTTCTGGATTAAGTTTGTAGTATAATCGTATATGCAAGCATTTTTTAACTTCGTTTACATATTTTATTATCCTGAACGTATCTTTTTTCAAATAAAAACAAAAAAAGAATGATTAAAATTAGGGATGCCCCGATACGCCATTTTGCCGATACGATACCGATACTCTTATAAAAATATCGGCGATACCGATACCGATACGCTTACTGAATTCAAAAAGGAAGGTAGATTAAATAAAACACAATTAATTAATAGTTTTAGTACTTAATCAAAATTAACATTTATAAGATTTTTATGGAATTATCAATTGTCGAAATTTCAAAGTGATTCCATATTGCACTTTTATGTTTTGAAGTTGATATGACTACTATTTATTTTATTTGACTCAAACGACTAGTAATAAATGACATACAATACACAAACAATTACGATATGTAATTCTTAATCTTATTTGCATGGAAAAATGCTACGCGCAACAACATTCAACCTAACGAAATGGGATAGATGTGCGAGTGCGAGGCCAAAGCGGGCGGGCGAAACAAAACACTGAATAAAGCGCGGGGTTTCTCCGAGCATAGTTAGTTCGTGCCTCGTTTGCAACGAAATAGACGGAACAACACGCGCGTTTACATTACATTTTTAAAGCGCAAAATTTGAAAAGTATCTTTGAATCGGCCATAAAAATATCGCCGATACCGATATATCGGCAAACCTGAAGTATCGGCGATATATCGGTATCGGTATCGGATGCATCCCCTAATTAAAATCGAATCCCAATATTTTAAAATCTATGATCGACTACGATTATTACGCGAACATAATGGATATGGATACCCACTTTTAAACTCATAAGTGGGAACACTTATTGTGGCGGACGGGAAACTACGGAACCCTACACTGAGCGTGGCCCGACACGCTCTTGGCCGGTTTTTTGTCCATTTTTGCACAGCATGTCGTTATCACGAAGCCTACGAACAAAACATTAGCGGAAGAGACGTAAGACGGAGACTGGAACATATTTATATAAAGGTCTCATTAAAATAGATAGACAAAGTTTTAGAAATCATTTAGACACCCAAAATTAGGACGATGGTAAAAAAATATATAAGAAAAACGCAAAGATACTTACAAGAAAAATAATTAGCTAACGAAAATACACTAATGTACAAAATATTTCCCAGAATTCGTCACTAAATATCATGACATAGGTACATATTCAAAGGTGCCGATGAAACAGTCGATAATGCTGGCAATAGTCGATTTTTTTATTTGTTGACATTTTTTTATATTGAGTGTTATTCGAATTAATTAACTGGTTTTTGCCATCCAACTTTCTAACATCCCAGTAAATCATCACATGCTAGGCACCCAGGTCGTCGGTCCTATAGCTAAATCGGTTCTATAGCTAATATGGCCCCCCGCCTATGGCCACTTTTGCTTTCTTATTCTGATGTCGACCATTTTGTTTATCTGCCAGATCGTATCGGATTCGATCCCTCAGACAGGTTCCAAGCATAGCCATTTCCAAAGATAGCCGAGTGACCTTGAACTGGTGGACCAGACGTATGGGTGTAAAAAGACGCTTAAGGAAGTGGAGTCACTTGTTCTTCCCGTCATTGTGATTTTTTGTGCTAGACTAATTTTAAATACACCCACGCGCCCATACCTGGGTACTGCATGCAACCATAAACACAAAGTTTTGCGTGTTTTAAGTTAAGCGCTACCGTAAACAGCGATTTCACACAAAAACAAATGTTATTTCCCAGAAATTTTTGTGCAAAGTTACTTAGTTTGATGTACAAAATTGCGTACTTGACAGCTATATGATGGGTCTTGTTACACCCTGTACAAAAATGAAGCACATAACACGAGTTTAAATATTAATATTTTCATTTTCAGGACAAAAAAGCAATGGGTCTGCAGTTCCAATAACATTACGAAACAGGCCTCGCATACCAACACCGGACGTCACAAAAGAGGTTATGGATCGCGAAAACAGAATTGCTATGGGAATGCAAAACATGGGCGTTATCATGGCACACCAGGGTTACCAGAACGAAGTTCCCGTTCTTGGTGCTCTCGTTCTGTCACCCATTCAGGAACTCGATAGTGGATCAGTTAATAACACATTGCACGCGGGTCAGCCCGGAACGACGGCGTTGGCACAAGCGGTGTTGTCGCCTTCGTTGGGCGGGGGCGGCATGCCGATGATAGCTGCGGCGCCCGTGACTCTGGGCGTGTCGCAGCTCACCAGCCTAGTGAGCTCGGCGCCGTCCACCCCGAGGGCTGAGCGGGGCGCCGCCGACGGTTCGGGGGGCTCGCCGCACTCCCCGCGTGCCACTGTGACGGAGCTGCCTCCGTCGGACCGCGACAGCGAGCACAGCAACGCTAGCACCGGCACACCACCAGAGTTTGCTCGAAAACGCAGCAGCTCCAAGAGAGGAGAAGTCTATGTATAAAGTATATCCGCCCGTAACGCGTGGTGCTTATAAAATTGTGATCGATAAAGTTTTATTAGTCGAGTTTTTCGTCTGATAATGATACTAAGTACATGTACTTAGATACTCTTCAAAATGAGTTAAAATTAGAGAACTCATTTTTATCTAATGTAAGTCGATTTCCATTGCAAAAATGGAAAGAATTGAGTTTTACGCACAGACAGGGATTGAATTGTATTTTTATTATAGTTTTTCATTTAATAACTTTGTTTTTTTTTCTAACTAGCCTATAGCATAGATATATATGGGTGAATTGCCCAAGCATAAAAAATACACGGCAAACCTGAGAACGGTAGTGCAATGTGGTGATTTTTAATTTTATATATTTTATCTCAACAAAGTAAGTACTTCTCTACCTTGACAAAAAATCATTGATTTCTACCCTCTAATATACCAAAAAAAAAATTACAGTGTTATTTTATCATCACGGTGGCCTGTCCTGAACCCAATTCCGCTCATAAAATACCTTCCCCTGCAAATATGTACATTCATAATATGGTTTTAAATCGATTTTGTTATCATTAAATTATAATATTCGATCAAATAAAACTATTTTTGTTTGTTTATCTTCTTTCTGGTGGATTTGACAGGCAGTCAACTTTTGTCCGGAAAAAAAGTTATCATTTCAGAGGACAGTAAGTTTTAGTAGAATAGTCAACACTGCGTTGTTACGCCCGCGCCCCTCTCACCTTTCCTCACTTCGGATCAGTCCGGCTCAAGCTCTCGGCGCGAATGCACCGGTCCTAACGTATTGCGGTTTCCCGCCAAAAAAGTAAGTTTATCATTTCAGTAATATGGGGACAAAAATAGTTTCATTTCGGTGGCTGTTATAACTCGTGCTACATTCGTTTAATTTGTTTCAAAATTGTGTATTCAATTCGCCGTAATCATAATAAAAACAATTTCATATTTTTTAGGTTTTTATTTGCTTAAACATTTTTTTCTTAACCTATAGCTTTTATATTTTATTATAGCCCGTTTTTGAGGCTCTCCCATTTTCAAAACATATTTTTCTTCAATGACGCCCTTCAAAACTTTATTAATTATATTGCACCAATTGTGGACTTTCAATCTTTATTGATAAATTTGTCCACTACTACCTTATGGTGCTCCGCACACCCTAGCCAGGAATATCTCAATTTACTCATCATTTCATTTCTTAACTTCCGTTTTATATTGGGTTTATGACAATTACTATTGAGATAGCTGTGAATCAAGGAAGCGACGTCTCTGTAGAGCATTAAAAGTCTTTCAGTAGGATACACTAAATTATTGTTTTTTAGTGATTTATATTCTCTAAATTTTATGAAAGTGTGTACATTTTTGTCAGGCTTGCTTGTATAAGTATGCAAGCAAGCCTTGCATTTTATAGTTTTAGATATTTTTCTACATATATAACCAGCTGTGTACGCTGAGCAGTGGACTTTAATTTTTTCAATGATCACCTGATCCCTTGAAAATTTTTCTATTGGACGTTCCTGTGAAGAGGATGGGAGTTCTATTATAGAATTATAATTTTCTTTATTTAAATCTGAGTTTTTCCTCTTCACAGTTAGCAAATTTAGAATGCGGACTCAGGACATTGGATATTAATAATGACTTGAATGAATATACAAAGGCGTTTGCATCTGGGTTAATGTTTCTATAATTTAGAGCCCTTATACGTCCAAAAAAATTTTCGAGTGGGTCTTGATTAATGTATCTGGGATAATAATAGTCCACGCCATATTTATCAAATAATAATTTAGAAATTCTTATAAAACTTTCTAGGGTGGTAACCCAGCCCTGCAAAGACGGCACTTTTACAAGTCGAGATTTTCCTGACTTTACAGCATGTTTGCTAGATTTATCAATAAAATATAAAGATTTAACTTTTTTTATGGCGTCAATCCAAAAAGAATGATGTTGTGAGTTTTTCTTTATAGCTTGTCTTAATTTTCCTCTTTTTGCACCACCAGGGTAGCCATTAACACTGTCAAACAATTCATCAAAAAATTCAATTACTTCAGCTGTTGTGGCCATTGTACCTCCAGAATCTGGACCATGTAAATTATCTGAAAATAAGAATAATGAACACATTAGTAAACGAATACCAGTTTTTTTTTCTCTTTGGATCTTTACAATAGGTATATGCTACAGAAAAAAGGTTAGCCAGAGAGTAGGTTGGTAACTGGGCCAACAACTCTGGGTACGACAGATCTGGGATCATTTTAAATCTTTGTAGGCAATAATAAAGAAAAAAAATTAATATAGAATAGAATATAGTCAACGTTTGAAAAGATAAAATTACGCGATTACACTTAAAAGACTGGATGCATTTTGATGAGATTTGGCACACAAAGTAGTAGACTGAGAAATGAGAATGTACTGGATTATCAAATAGGAAAACTTATCAATCTCACAAACGTATATTTATGCAGTGATAGCCTAGTGGTATGACCGTTGGACTGCCAAGTCAAAGGTCGTAGGTTCGAACTCAGGCACGCACCTCTAACTTAGATTTGATACCAAACAAAAAATATTTTAATAAAGCTTTTGCCTTAAATTAAGTACCTATTAAGTTTCATAAAAGAATTTGTACTTACTGACTGCATTGGTGTATTTCAACATAGCCGCCATTCTAGCACTTAGCACCTGAGCTGCTACACTTACTTTCATTTTCTTCATTTTTTTTTAATCTACATGATGGGCTGTTAATTTTGGCAATGCTTTCGTGTGTCCTAGTTTGCTATCTACATCATAGACAAATTCAATGTCTTTCCAAGATGCAGTCTTGCCATTCCAAATAATGTCTTTCGTTAAAAAGTTATTTCGTAAACCTTTTAATAGATGAGGTGGGTCATAGAAAATGCTTATATCATGCCCATCAATGTTTACTGATCCATCTACAAAAAAAAAAAAAACATTATTAATCCTGTTACAAAAAAGGATGAAAATAAACTTTAGGTCATTAGTAATAATTTTTATTTACCATGATGAACACCTTGGAGATTCCTGCTTTTAATTGTATCTTCCCTTAATCTTTTTATCGCTGTCGGAAATGTGGATCCTTGGTGTTGTAAAATCTATTTGGAAGATACTTTTTGTTAGGTTTTATGTCATTTGTAATGTCGATAAAAAGATATTCGAAAAAAAAAAAAAAAAAAAAAAAAAATTGAAAATTGAAATTTAAAATGAGAATGCTATTAATCCATGAAGGATTGTGGGAAACCATAAGCGGAGTAGTTGTCGAAGGCAATAAGACGGCCGACGATGTACGGAAGGATGAAAAGGCTCTTTCTAAAATATGCCTTACTGTGGATGGCGCTGCTATTTCGGTTGTTCGACCAGCTAAGACCGCAAAGCAAGCGTGGGATGCTCTTATGAAATCCTACGAGGATCGAAGTTTGGGTCGTAAACTGTCGTTGGAACGTAAGTTGTACAGGTACACCTTATCTGACTTTTCTAATTTAGAAGCTTACATAAATGCAATAACTACAACAGCACTAGACCTGGCCGATATTGGCAAAACTATAGAAGATAGTTCTTTAGCAGCTATTATATTGGGAGGTCTAACGTCTCGCTACGAGCCTATGATAATGGCGCTTGAGAATGGGAGCGTTGAAGTCACAACAGATTTGGTGAGGACTAAGTTGTTGAGTGAAATGACGAAGGAGACTAAAGATGATGTGGCTGCGTTGAATGCTAACAGGCAGGTTATTTGCTATCGTTGTAAGAAGCCAGGGCACAAGAGTCCTAATTGTCCTCTCAAAAAGAAGGAGAAAAAGGCAAAGGCGAGTTGCTCTATAGAAAATTGTTCTAAAGATAAGGGAATGAATGTTTCTAGTTCAGGGAATATGGATGCATGTGTCACGGAATTGGCTTTGGATGGTGTCAAGGAATTGGCTTTGTCTGCACCAAGTATTCAGATGTCTGAGAAGTGGATTATCGACTCTGGTGCGTCTACTCACATGACTCCACATGCTGAATGGTTTAATAGTTACCGACCCTGTGATGGGAAGATAACTGTAGCAAATGGTAAAAGTTTGCCGGCTGTGGGTTTAGGAGATGTTGCTATTGACACAAAAACCGATTTCAAGAAGATTAAAAATGTTGTACATGTTCCTGGCCTAGATTGTAATTTACTCTCAGTCAAAAAGGCAGTAGAGAAAGGTTTCTCGATTGTTTTTGATACGAATGGCTGTAATTTTTATTATTCTAATGATGTTTCTTTTATAAATGATCCTGTTTTACATGGTTCTATTTGTGGTGGATTGTACACTTTAGATTGTACAGTAAAACCGCAAGGTGTTTCAGCTTATAATGTTCACACTAATTTGTCCCAGTTTCAGCTTTGGCATAAGCGTCTAGGACATCTCTGCCGTATTGGTATGGATCTACTCAAAAAAGGTCTAGCTGTTGGTGTTGAGTATACTGAGGTTGTCAAAGAACCATGCGTACCTTGTGTAGAAGGTAAGCAGGCCCGGAAGCCTTTCAAAGGGATAAAGTATAAGAAGGCTTCGTCACCATTAGAATTGGTCCATACGGACGTTTGTGGTCCCCTGACCACTGAATCTTTTAAAGGTAATAAATACTTTATTATTTTTGTAGATGATTATACACGTTTTATATCCCTTTATTGTATGTCATCTAAGACAGAAGTTCAGAAGTATTTTTGTGCTTTCCAAGCACTTGTTGAGAGACAGACTGGCAGTAAGATTCAAACCCTTCGGTCAGACAATGGTACTGAGTATGTCAACAAGGAGCTGACAGATTATTTGCAGGCTCAAGGGATTCGACATGAAACCTCTGTACCATACAGCCCTCAACAAAATGGGGTAAGTGAACGTTGCAATCGTAGTATTGTGGAGAAGGCCCGTTCCTTGCTAGCACATAGCTCTCTGTCGAAAGCTTTTTGGCAGGATGCTGTTGAGACTAGTGTTTATTTAAAGAATAGGTCACCTCATCGTGCACTTGATGGTAAGACGTAGTGATGGATTAATTAGCATTAGCATTCATTTTTAGCATGCGAATGCTCATTTAGCATTTAGCAAATTAAATGTAGTTGCGAAATTCTGTGAAGTGCGAAGTGAATTAATTTCGCTTCGTATTTCGTTCAAACTATTGATGCACGATAATGCCGCGGTACTCAGCGAGACAGCGGCGGCGTGCGCTCTCCGTCGCACCCACGGGAATACTAAATCTATCTGTTTCACGTGACTTTTAGCAGGTGCATTTGATGCTAAGAATAAGGTTAAGGCCAGGATCTTCGAGCGTAGTAGGCATTTAGCGTTACCTCCGTCCTCGCGTGGCAAATGCCGCGAAAGCGCAGTTCGAATGAACTCGCTGAGCTTAATTATCATTATATATTACAACTATATTATAACAAACTAATATTTAGTTTAATTATTAATACTAGAACCTAAACAATATTTACAGACTGATTTTTGAAACTAATACACAAACACGGAAATTAACAATAATATAACGTATATTTCGATCGATTAGCGGGAACGCGGCGAGCCAGCAAAAGCGACACAGGTCCTACCTCGGTAACGCCCGGCGGGCTACTGAAGTGAAGTGCGCAGGCCGCCTTTTTAGATTATATTTTGTTAAGACAATAAAAATCAGTTTTGA
The DNA here is from genome assembly GCA_927399505.1 of Luperina testacea. NCBI lineage: Eukaryota > Metazoa > Arthropoda > Insecta > Lepidoptera > Noctuidae > Luperina > Luperina testacea. The sequence continues at coordinate 8,354,992 of OV656755.1, forward strand.
AAAAAATTAACCGTAGAATGTTCTACTATACATCATTGCCTATTTTTTGATATATTTTTTGCGAGTAAAAGTTAAGTCTACTTCAAATACGACTTGAAAAACGATTAAAAAATTCGCTGTTTTCGATTTGTTTGCGATTTTTTATGATCGAGTGAAGTTGTAAATATCGTGTTTTGAACCATAGAATAATCAAGAATGTTAGTTAAACTATGCCATATATTTTTTTCAGATTAAAACAAAGAATATTTGATTGTTTAATGTTGAATCAGAAATAGGTCGATTCCGAGATTTCCGAGAGTCCTGGCCTTAAGCAATTATTATCTTTGATTTGCTCGTACTTAGGGTCGTATATTGTATGAATGCGTGTGATAATTTAATTCGTTAAAATTATTAGCAGGGTGATGCGAACTGCGAAGAATGGGATTAAGGAAATTATTACCTTATTATCTTTGATTTGCTCGTACTTAGGGTCGTATATTGTATGAATGCGTGTGATAATTTAATTCGTTAAAATTATTAGCAGGGTGATGCGAACTGCGAAGAATGGGATTAAGGAAATTATTACCTTATTATCTTTGATTTGCTCGTATTTAAGGTCGTATATTGAATAAATGCGTGTGATTATTTAACCCTTTACCAGGCCTCGGACAAATCCTGCAGTAATAATGTTTTTTTCGTAGATTTAGATGAGTAATAAAATTTGGTATGAGATTTTATCAATTATATTTAGAAAATAAGCTGAAAACCTGAAAAAATACATGTGGGAAAACATAATCCCATTGCCTGTCTAGATGACGACTTTTTATCTATATATAAAATAAAACAACAAAAAATACACTAAAGTAGACTGACAAATAATGACGACAAAAGTTTACACTACCCACAATTTATATATCGATAAATGACCGTGAGTAAATCCTAAATAAAACCTGTGGCAAAAACCTAGTATAAAATAAAGATTCTAATTCAACGGCAATGGATATAATAACTCCCACAATAATTAGGCATTCACAGGCTTAAGGCATATGGTTCCCCACATGTTTTATTTCGTTATATCATGATATTTTTGAAGTTTTTACTTATAATTTATGCACAAATCACTAGAGAAACTCAAATTCTACAACATATCAAAAAATTGTACGACTTAAGTTTCTCCGATTCTCCATAATGATTAAAATACGGTACACTTGTCATAAAAATGTTCGTTTAGCGGCCGACCACAGATAAAATGGCTGCAAAAGTGACATTTGCGTTCTGTTCCACTTTTTTTTTGTTAACATAAGTACCTACTATTTCTATGTTAGCGTTTTTGACAGATTGTGGTAGATTTTTTACCAAAACCTGGTAAAAACTCTTAAAAATGTATGTGGGAAATGCTCAATCCATAGCCTGGTTAAGGGTTAATAATAATTTGTGTGACACGTGCGTGGCTCGCGTCGTATTGTAATTTATTGTGTCAAAGTTCAGTACGTTTTGGCAAGTGATAGTGAAAGTTTAGTTTTTTTAAATTACATTGTTACGTTACGCTTATTATTGTACTTAAATTGATAATAGTGTGAACTCATTAGTTACCTATCTGTAAATAATAGTAGGTAAGTACCTAGCTAAAAAGTAGTGAGAAGTGGCTGTGTATAAGTGTAAATAATAAATTTAGGTTTTGTATTATAATTATAGGTAAATATTTTAGTGTAAGTAGGTAGGTACCTAAGTATAGGTAAATAAACTTTTGAACGTGAACATGTCTCACCGTAAAAACAAAATTCATATAATTATTTAATATCAATTTTCGTTATATTAGCAAATAGCATAGCAATAGCAGTTAACATGCTAAGACTCAAGAATTCGCATGCTAATGAAATTTATACGAAATCGCATTAATTACCATCGCTAGAAGACGCCATATGAAATGTGGTGTGGTAGTAAACCCGACCTGTCTCATTTAAAGGTGTTTGGTTGCCGAGCTTTAGTTCACGTGCCTTCATGTCAGAGAACTAAGCTTGACATGAAAACTTCTGAACATATCTTTGTTGGATATTCAGACGATCCAAGGAGTTATTATTTCCGTAGCGCGGAAAACCCTCGGAGGTTGATTAAGTCACGGGATATTACGTTCTTTGAAAATAATTTTTCAGGATTGAAGGATAAATCTGTTCAGCCTGAAGTTGTTGTGAGCCCTAATGTCATTAATCTTTTTTCACAAACTTCTTCAGATACCACATCGCCACAGGAGATTTCTATCTCATCTGCTTCTATTTCTTCACCTACTTCAGAAAGTGTGGACATGGAGGTAGAGCAAATTGACGATTTTGTGGACGCGACTGATGAAGCTGGTGGGGTTGGCGACACAGAGTCTCTACATTCAGGTGAACAACGTGATCTGTCCTTGGTTCCTTCAGATGAACCCAACGATGTATGTCCTGAGAGAAGATATCCTAATAGAGTACGTAAACCTCCAGATTATTATTCATATGGCACTCACGGTGTTGATTTGTTGTGTGATGATCCGAAAAGTTATCGTGAAGCTATTAATAGCGATGATAAAGATAACTGGATTTCCGCAATGAAGGATGAGTACAATGCCTTATTGAAAAAGCAGACTTGGACATTAGTGGATAAACCAAATAAAAAGGTTATACCATGTAAATGGGTATTCAAGGTAAAGAGGGACGCGAACGGTGCAATAGTTAAGCATAAGGCGCGACTAGTTGCGAAAGGTTTTAGTCAAGTTTGGGGGACTGACTATAACGAGACTTTTGCCCCTGTAGTTCGAAATTCATCTCTACGTACGCTTATAGCGTTGGCGGCAGAAATGGATTTAAAGATCCAACACATGGATGTGGATACCGCATTCCTCAATGGGGACTTAGAGGAGGAGGTGTACATGCAACAGCCTGAGGGATTTGCTGAGCGCGGGGCAGAAGGTAAAGTCTGTTTGCTCAGAAAATCAATTTATGGTTTGAAGCAGGCAGCTCGAGCCTGGAATATCAAATTGCATCAAGTTCTATCGAAAATTGGCTTTGCACGAACATCTGCGGAATCATGTGTTTACTTGAAAAAGTTTGGTAATGAAATCATAATACTTGCAGTCTATGTTGACGATCTAATTGTCTTTTACAAAGAAAAATGTTTGTTTGACGCTGTCAAAAATGACTTAGAAAAATTTTTCTCGCTAAAAGATTTAGGTGGTCTGGAAACTAATTAAAAGATTCAGAGGATCTTTTAATATTACTGAAATCACGGTCAACGACCCGTCATCATGGCTTGAAGCTTTTTCGGATAAATTATGTCCTTCTTTTGTTCCTAATTTAGATAATTTTCCTTCTGCTTCCCTTCCTCTTCCTTCTCACAATTCTTTTGATTGCTTATTTTCATTTTCGGAACTTCAGCTAGCGCTTAATGGGTTAATAGATTCTTCTCCAGGTATAGATGGGATTCCTTATTCCTTTTTAAAAAATATGTCTGATAGATGCAAAGAATATTTTTTAAATTTAATAAACAATTTCTTTGAGTATGGTTCTGTTCCTCGGCCGTGGAAAACCCAAATAGTGGTTCCTATACTTAAACCTGGCAAACATCCCTCAGACTCAAATGGTTATAGACCTATAGCTCTATCTTCAGTTTTGTCCAAAGTTACTGAACATATGATCAAACATCGACTTGAGTGGCTGGTTGAAAATCGAAAATTACTAGCCAAATCTCAGTATGGCTTTAGAAAAGGTATGAGCACAATGGATAGCTTAAGCATTTTAACAACTGATATTCGTTGTTCTTTTCTTCGTAAAGAATATCTAGTAGGAGTCTTTTTAGATGTTGCATCAGCCTATGATAATGTTTTACTTCCAATTCTCAAAAAGAAACTTATTTATCAACTAAACATCCCGGAAAAGTTAGTGCGATTTATTTGTAATTTGTTTATGGAACGATCCATTTCTATTAAAAGTAAAGATTCTCTTCTACCTCCCAGGACTATTTGGAAAGGCTTGCCTCAAGGCTCAGTTCTTAGTCCTATTCTTTATAGTCTGTATACTTGTGACCTGGAGCATTCGGTAAATCCATTTTGCCATATTTTACAGTATGCTGATGATTTGGCGTTATATTCTTATGATAAATATTTGAATGAATCTGTCAACAGATTAACTTCTGCCCTCCAATATTTGTCGGAATGGCTTTTTCAACATGGCCTGTCTTTATCTGCTTCCAAAAGTTCTGTGGTCGTTTTTACTAAAAAACGAATTGTTCCACGTGTAGACATAATGGTTAACAATGAATGTATTTCTCAAGAAAATCATGTTAAATTTCTAGGTCTTTGGTTAGATTCTAGGCTATCAGGTATAAAACATACAGATTATATAGCACAAAAGTGTGAAAGAAACATTAATATTCTCCGCTCTCTTTCTGGGACCTGGTGGGGTGCTCATCCGTTCTCACAAAAGCTACTTTATAATGCAATAATCAGAAGTCATTTGGATTATGGTCTTTTTGTTTTGGATCCTTGTAATAAGTCTGGCCTTCAAAAACTAGATAAAATCCAATCGAAATGCTTGCGTATAATTTTAGGTGCAATGAAATCTTCTCCAATCAATGCCATGCAGGTGGAGTGTGTCGACCCCCCTCTTTCTATTCGTAGACAGTATCTCGCCAATAGATTTTTCTTTAAGCTTGTTCAAAATTCTGAACATCTTCTACTTCCCAAGTTAGATCAAATTTCTCGTTTAATTGATCCCCGTCGTTTACGCTCAGATATTGATATTCCCTGCCTTCTTCGGGCCTTTCTTCAATTCTCCCGTCTTCCTGGTCCTTTTTATCAAGTTCCTTGTTCATTACCATTATACTTGACTCCTTACGAGGCTTTAACATTCCAGCCTAATGTTATCCTGGATTTTAAAATTAATAAAAATACAATAGAAGCAAATAAAGTTTTCCTCAGCCATATTAACTCAGAGTTTTATGACTGGCATTATATTTTTACTGACGCTTCTAAATCCTCTGATGGCAGTCCAGTTGGTGCTGCAGTTTGGATTCCTTCCACTAAAATTATTTTAAATTTCAAATGTCCTCCTGTAACCTCTGTATTTACAGGAGAACTAGTTGCTATCTTTGAAGCAGTTGCGTTTATAAAGTCACACAATTTATCAAATTCAATTATATTTTCAGATTCCAAAAGTTGCCTTCAATCCATCTTGTCCAATCCTTTTCGATCCAAAATTAAATTTCCTCTAATTTTAAAAATAAGAAATTATTTATTCCAATGTCATCAACTTGGTATCAAGGTCGTTATAGCTTGGATTCCGGGTCATTGTGGCATTTCCGGTAACGAAACTGCCGATTATTGTGCAAAAAATGCTATCAGCACCGGGTCTCTTCTCCATCATATAACATTTAGTTACGACATTTGTTCGTTTTTTAAAATTAATATGCTTAAATCATGGAATAAACTTTGGCAAATTTCGAAAACAGTAAAAGGCAAATTTTATGGCGACATTCAACCAGAAATACCCCAGAAACCGTGGTTTTTTAAATTTCAGCGGACAAGCAAATTATCCACTTCTGTTATATGTCGGTTGCGCCTAAATCATTGCTGTACTCCAGTCTTCTTGACCAAGCTTAAGGTTAAAGATAGTTCTCTGTGCGAATGCGGTTTAGATGAAGGAAACTTAGATCATATTTTTTTCAGCTGTCGTAAAATGCGTTACTCCCTGCATGATATTCTTCCTTGTTATATTCCCCGCCCCTCTTCTGTTAAATGCCTTTTAACTCTTGTTTTTTCCCGATTTGTGTATATATTGAGTAAATATATTAGAGTAAACAAAATTAGATTATGAATTATTGTTATTAGTTATGTTATTAATTTTACATTTTTTTTTTTTTTTTTTGTTTTAGTATATATTTCAGTAACCTTTTTTTTTTTTTTTTTTTAATTTTGCCTGTATATAGTTGTGATTGTTAGGAAATAAAAATTATTTTTACGTTTATCCTCCTGTGTTTGGTGGCTAACCCGAGTACACTTGACATTGGCTAAATTGTGGTGGTTTTTCCGCAAAAGCCATTAAACGAAGAGAAGAAGAAGAAGATTTAGGTGCATTATCATATTGTTTAGGCATAAATATTAACCGTGTTGACGATAAAATCATGGTCAGTCAGAAGACCTTTATTCAGGCAGTGTTGGAGCGGTTTAATATGAGAGATTGTAAGGAGATGTCTACACCTTTGGAGAATAACAAGTTGGAGAAAGGTAATCCATCATCTCTTGGTGAATATCCTTACCAAAACTTGATAGGATGTCTCATGTACCTAGCTGTGAATACGAGACCCGATATAGCTTATGCCACAAGCTATTTAAGTCAGTTTAATAACTGTTACGATAAGAGGCATTGGTTGGCCGCTAAAAGAGTGTTACAGTATTTGAAGGGTACTATGGATTACTGTATTACTTACAGGAAAGTCGGTAGACGTTTGTGTGGATTCACGGATGCTGACTGGGCGAACTGTGTACATGACCGTCGGTCGTACACTGGTTTCTACTTCACGCTAGCGGGCGGACCTATTAGCTGGGAGTGTAAGAAGCAGCCGACGGTAGCCTTATCGTCTACAGAAGCTGAGTATATGTCCTTAACCAGTTCTGCAAAGGAGGCTATTTTTCTCAGACGGTTAGTGTGTGACATTACTGGTTTTTCTGATAGGGTGTTGCTATACAACGACAGTCAAAGTGCACAGAAACTTGTGCTAAATCCAATCCACCACAATAGAACCAAACACATTGATACGAGATATCATTTTATTCGTGAAAAGGTTACTGAGGGTGTTATAAATATAAAGTTTATACCTACGGATAAAATGACAGCCGATGTTTTAACCAAGCCCTTAAGGCGCATAGCTCATCTTAGGTGCGTTGTTAATATGGGTTTAGTGATAAACAAGTAGAATAATCTTCTATTTATTTATTTTTCGTCGGTTTATATTTTGTATTTGTGTTTAGTCTGGTAGTAATGTTTTATTATTTTCTATTGTGTTTAGCATTACTACTTTATCTTTTTATTTCCATTAAGGGCGGATGTTGTAAAATCTATTTGGAAGATACTTTTTGTTAGGTTTTATGTCATTTGTAATGTCGATAAAAAGATATTCGAAATTTAATATGCTTGTAACTTGACGTTTGAATAGCAACCATCGTACAATGTTTTCTGAGTTTTTCTTTTCCTTTCTTATTTCCCTATTTCCACGAACGTGATTCTTCATATCTATTATCATACCTATTACAATCACAACACTTGGTCACATACAAGACCCATTGGAATTAAACCAGTTAAAGCTACTTGGGACACCATTTGCTTCAAAATGTTTTGAAGTTCAGCTGCTGACACTGTGCCTTCACAGAAGTAATATGCTACACTCTGTCGCCAGGGAGAACATATACCTCTTAACATAAATACCAATGCATGGTCACAATATTTAAGTTTCCTGTCTCCAGCGATGTCCACAAACCCAACAATCTTATCTTTTTTTTCATTATATGTCAAGTGTGGCGTTAGTGCAACTTCATCAAAAACAATAGTGCACAATTTTTGTTTAGTATCCCAATTTTTACAATTTTGAGCAATGTGATCAAAAATTTGAGGATTCAGTCCTGGTTCCATTGACACCTTTTCAGAGAGGCGAATCAATGTCCTCTTGTTTGGTAATGTAAACATTTTTTCCAAAAGTTTATACCCTTTGGGACTCTGCTTCATTAAAAGCAATGCCATCAATTTTTCTTCTAAAGTAAATCTTCGGGCCATTTTAGTTTTTTGCACTTGTTTCAGTTGCATAAGCAAAAATGTTTGAGCTTGTTTATTCAATAAATTGAATTTGTCAAGCAGTTGTTCCCGATTGATACTAACAGCTTGTGTAAGTCTTTTTGAGGCTGAGTCACCGGAGCTTACTGCTGACATTTGTGTCACATGTATCATAAATTTTCTATTCTTAGACCCAAACTTTCTAAGTGTGGAATCTGGAAAGAAATATGATATTTTATGTTATTGAATATACAAAAATATTTTTTAAGGTTCTATGTTGGTATACAGGTTTTACGAAATTTTTAAGTCCTCGGGAATTTTTTATTGGAAGGGTACTTCCTCCAAAAAAGGGGCTACTGGTTGTTTCTGTATATGAGTTCCGATTTCAAGTTGGTGTCATAAAAATTTGCTAAAGATATTTAAAGGATAAAATTGGTTCATTGGTTTTCTTTGGAACTTCTGAGTCAAATGTAAATGAAGAATAGTAAAACAATGTCTAAGTTGAGGTAAATCTTATTGTAATACATACTTTTTTGCTTTGGTGTCTCATTTATTTGAAATGCTTGTTTAGGGTCCATCACTACTTCAGTATTATTTCCCATACCAGAACATGATGGCTGTTCTAAGATTAAATCTGAAAGGATATAATAATATGTTACTCACATTACTTAGAATTATGCAGAACTTGAGTGATCTAGTGATCACTCAAGTTGCATGAAGGATATTTACATTCCTCAGATAAATTGAAGAATACACGACAGATTAAATAATCATATCTAATGAAGTTTCACTAAACTATTGACACGGGTGGGACTTGAACCCACGCACAGTCTTAAGACTTTCTGAGATTCTTATTTTTTTTTAGCAGATTGATTTAGACTTACCATTGTCTTTTGTAACTGTTGCAATAGTTGGTAAATGTGAATATGAAGGAAGATGTTCATCAGATTTTTGAATATATGAAAAATTTAAAATAGTATTAGTACATATTTTGAATATCAAAGTGTATCATTCCTTGAGCCTGGTTTGACTGTTTCATTTGCGACCATCTGGTATGCACATGTTGCACTATATAGAGAAGTGTTAGATCCTTTACTATGATCTATGATTGACATTTAGAACTGGAGTGATAGGGGCGGCCTTAGGGCTGTGCGACCGCACCGGGGGCCATAATAGGGGGGACGCCAAATTAAGCTGTATGGAACGTTACGGCACTGGACTGTTAATTATAGACCTTGCAGTTGCTACAACAACAAAGAAATACATAGATACAAGTAAAAAAAAGGTCATCAGCATGATGCACAACTAAATATTTTAAGTGAAGACATGACAAAAGTCATGGAGCGCTACCAGGAGCCCTCGCACTGCTAAGAATATTTTCTGAGGGTGGAGGGAATTTAATTATTTTTCACATTTCTTATTTTCTATATTCAATTAAAATTAAAATATCAGAAGAAATGTAAGTATATAATATACTAGCGACCCGCCCCGGCTTCGCACGGAAACATTATTATTATTATACATATAAACCTTCCTCTTGAATTACTCTATCTATTAAAAAAAACCGCATCAAAATCCGTTGCGTAGTTTCAAAGATTTAAGCATACAAAGGGACATAGGGACAGAGAAAGCGACTTTGTTTTATACTATGTAGTGATACCTGCCCTTCCAATCAAAACTGATGTTGTTAAGACGCTGTCATCTTGCTCCTTGGAGTAATTATGATCAATTGAACCTGTACATCCTGAAAAATTGAAAATCATTGCTGTAATACATACATATATAAGCTGTAGGTACTCATACTCATAGTAAAGTAAGACTATATTTTTATATAACTATACACACCAGTTGTAGTTATCACTGGTGATGTTTCAGTGACATCCTCTTCATCTTGCTCCTTGAAATAATTATGTTCAAGTGTAACATCCCACCCTGGAAAAATAATTGATACAGTTAATACAGTAACTTTTAGTATTTTTATGTGATGTTTTTCAAAACTCTGCAATATATTGTTTATATTTTCTGTATATGTCCGCTTTATGTTCTGTGTTTCTACTTGATTTAACTTTTTTTTTTTGAGTTAAACAATGCTGATGTTAACCTTTAACTAGGGACGTGAGAAATTTATATCACTATAAGGGACATGACGTCTCACAGGCTACTACTTCCAAAGTTAATTTTTGTCATTAAATTTAATTTAGAAGTTTCAAAATTGTGTTAATATTTACCATTGGTATGTAATAAAAAACATATAAGTAAATTTAATCACCATTAATTAGGATTTAAAAAAAATCGGTAATTAACACTTAAAGGTACTTTTCAGTCTTAATTGACATGAGATCTTTATTTTAGCATTTTAATAGTCCTTACACAAGTAATATGATAAATTTAACACTTTTTACTCAAAATCTAATCTATCAAAAAACAAAATAACATAAAAAGTACTTATAAAAACAAAAATTAAAACTTTTGACAACTATTCAATTTGGCATTAATTACTGGCAATTTTTGCACAAGGGGTGAGAACATTGCAAGCATACGGGATTGCAACACCCGACACACATGTAAATTGTCATTCTGTGTAGTGTAGCCGGACAAATACTGCATGCCCTTCGCTTGCCCTGACTAGTTTCACGACTTTGGACACCTTCTTCAACCATATCGTCACCCAGAACTCGCTTTATCACTAGCCGTAATTCCCTTGGTAATTGACTGCAGACAAACGTCTTTGCATATGGGGTAGCACTAGCGAACGGGCTAATGACTTTAGAAAATCTACTTTATCTGTAATTTTGGGTTGATGCATATTATATAGTATAAAAGCATTCATGCCACTCAAGTCCACAATGCGGTAGAATATCACCATTGGCCATCTTCTCGTTCGGTGGCTGCTGGAATAAATGGAGCATTTTTTATCAGCTTCATCAACACCTCCTTTGGTTGAGTTGTAAAAGGTCTCTTTCAGAAATCAAGAAGTCGTCAAAATCACCTTCGCTATCTGATTGGTCTGAAGCCAGCATTCATCATGCAACAGGCCATCATTTGAAGATGAGTTCAATGTTTTTATTGAAGTCATCTTCAAATGATGGCCTGTCTATCCGTAATATTTTTCTCTTTGATGAAATCGTGGTTTGGCGTTGACGTTTTCTAGTGTTTTCTGCCATTTTGCACTAAAAACAGGCTACGTCGGATTTTTTAATGAGTATTACTCACGTGCTAAACAACCGATGACACATCTATCTTCTTCCGTAGTCGTTTTAGCACTAAAACAAAAGGTACTAAGATGCGGGGTCGCGGCAAGCGGGGGGAAGTGGGCTATTCTAAGAATTTTTAAAACACGCGACGCCTGTGAGACTCCACGTCACTAGTTAAAGGTTAAGCTGATTCTGAAATCTGATATTCGCAACAACCCTGGCCTGTACATAGACCTATAACTATCGATAATTCATAACATAGAAAGTTTAACAAAACGTACCAGCTACCAGCTACACTAAGCGGAACGCCATGAGCAATTTCTTCTGCAGTTAGCAGGCAGGGGTAAGAGTAACGCAGTCTTTGACCTTTGTGGTCAAACTGATGTTTATCAAAATGTTTTTCACAGACACGTTTCCTTAATAATTGCTCTTTACTTTTAGTGAGTCCAATGAGGAGGGAATTTGTTGGCACTAGGAAGGACATCCACAGATTTCTAAGTTCATCGTTCTTGGGAAAACTAAAAAGCCGGGTCTCACATGTTGCATTGCAACCACCAACACAGCACTTTTGGGTTCCCATGACGAATAATCGCACATATAACATGCACAATCAGTAAGTACGGTATTGTCTCAAACTACAGAGGAAATTTTGCGTCCTAAGGATCTCAACTCAGTAAAATACGAGGAAATACACTCAGGAGCAAGCGTTCGACTCTGAAGATTTTTGACAATGAGAGTTACATGACACTTGACTGACAATGACATAACTAAATCAAGATGGCGGCACGGCGCCCGCGCTGGTGTCAGCCATTTTGCTACGCCAGCGCCAAAACGGAACTTTTGGAACTAAAGCTGTCACAGCCGTGTACTACAACCCAAAGATGCAAACCCTTCAAAACCCGCTCCTCCGTAAGGTTACGGGATCCCCTTGGTTCGTCCGAAATGAGATTCTCCATGTTGACCTCAAAATTCCCATAATCCAGAAATTCATGGAACGCCTTTCCAAGCGTTTCTTCGATACCGCCGCCAAACACCGCAACCTTCTGGTTGTCGAGACTGCCAGGTATACTCCCTCCAAAATCAGTAAATGTCGCCGTCCAAGGCTTGTTCTTACCGACCCTGACGACCCCATAATCCTCCTATAGGAGAGCAATAGGGCAACGAGTACAGTGCACAAACACAAAAACTGACATTCCGACTTCGCCGCCGAGCTCCATCGCGACGTCCACAACTAAATTCAAAACTAAATTCTCCCCCCGACCCTTGCTCGATGAAGTGCCAGCCCGCGCCGTAGCTGACCCTGTGGCTTTAAATTCCCGACTGTGACCTCTGAGTTTGTATCGGCCTTTTTTCTCAGTATAGTCATATAGGAAACGCCGATGTCGCCCCTGGCTGGAGGCTTTGAGTTTACCTAAGGCAACCAAAGGATAGTCCGGTTAAGTAGTCACGACGACCTCTCAAGGTCAACTATGGGATACCATTTATAAAAGAAAACAATACAAGGAACGATCACTCGCTACTTAGAAAGCACAGTGATCGTTAACCCCGCAGTCACCACTGTAGTCATAAGCTTGACCTGAGCGGAGGCCTAGTCGCCCTCAGCAATAGCCTAGCTAGGAGGTGAAGGGATAGGATACCCTCGCAGTCCATCCCTAGCACCGCTAATAGGTTTAACCTCAGTCCTTCAGTCTAGTCTACCTTGTTTGTTAAAACCTGTCAAGTGTTTGAAGTAAAGTGAATAAACCCCTCAGTCATCCAACTTGGTTTTATTCCACCGCCATCATTCTTTAATTTAGTTTTTATTTTAAAAGGATTGCTCAAGTATTTTAAAAGTTATCGCATCTTTTATAACAACCCGCTTTCTTTGCGGCCTCGTGTGCACTGAAGAAAAGTTCGCTAGAGTAAATATGTTCCTTGCTGAAAAGTGTTTAAAATTCTATTCTATTTTTAATTATGGCAAGAATAAGGTGCGGGCGCGGTAACGCGCGCTGGCCATGCGCTGGCTGCCTGTTGGCTGTCCGGACTGGAGCGCGGCTGCGTCACAGATTACTAATATGTAGGGCTGCGTTCTGCGCTGCGTGTTGTCGTGCCCAGTGCAGTGAGACCAGATTAAATTTTACGAAAAAACCGGAGCACTTCAAACAGTGCAGAAATGTTATTGAAATCTCATGGTTGCAGTTATGGATAGTGGTAGACCGCGAAATTCATATTTTCTTACGTTTTTTGCAATTTGCAGGTCAGTGTCAGATTGTATCTTAATCAAAATTTGATTCGCGACAATAACAGGTACACATTTAGGGAATTAGAATCATTAATATATCTTTCTAAGTTAGATTTCTACCACCAACCACCAATCTCTTATGGAAAAGTGTTAGTGGTAGAAATCTAACTTAGAAAGATGTATTATTGATTCTAATGATTATACTTCTCTAAATATGTACCTGCTATTGTCGCGAATCATATTTTAATCAAGATACAACCTGACACTGACCTGCAAATTGCAAAAAACGTAAGAAAATTTGAATTCCGCGGTCTCAACTACCCATTCTCCTTTTCTTTAGTTATAAATTTACCACAGAGGTTTAATGTCTTCCATTAAGTTAAATATAAAATGTATGCATTAGATAAAAAAAATACTGACTGAAAATAAAAATCGACTGACTAAAATTTTCAATTTGGTCAAAAAAAGGAGTTTTTGGCGGGATTTCTTCGAGTGAAGTCTATTTGGCTGTTTTAATTATTCGCAAATTGATTCCTAGTGGATATTGTGATGTAAAATTGGTGTAGTTTTGTATCTCAAGTGTCTGCGCAACTGGACAATGTGTGTAATCATTGAAACAGACGCGATCCCGGTAAAATGGAGCTGAGAATTTTATTGTAGTTTTGGCTACCTCAGCGAAGTTTACCGGGAAACTTGATTCGATACATTTGCTGCCAAATACTCCTAATACATTAGAATGTGTACACCCATATTCTAATGTCTTGTTAGACTCAAGAAAAATACTGATGACTAGGCGGCATGGTCACCCTAGCCTTTAAAAAAAAAAAAAAATTGGTCAAAAAAAAAACAAATGGCGCGCATATTTAGCACGAAGTTTAAAAAACGGAAATAGACAGCGATAGCGAAATGAATTCAACTCCAGAAAGTATATAATATAAAAACCGCTGCAAATGAAATTGTTAATAATAACCTTTTTCTGCAAAAGTCGCGGGATAAATATTTAAAAGCGGAAAACTTTGTTTTCATTAACTTGACTTTTTACTTTGAGTAAGTATATTTTATCACGATAGGTAGATTGGTAGTTAAAAGAAAAGTAGATTACGCACCTTGCTAAAGTGAGTAATTAATGCACTCGTGTTAATTTAGTGCCCTCGCATGCACTCGGGGCACCAACATAACACTCATGTAATAATAACTCACTTTGCGCTCGATGCAACAATCCACTGTTTTATGTACAGACGCCAGCACATCAACCTACCACAATCTGTCAGATTTTCCCAATCAACTTTGAACCTTATGCTTTAGCGATAAAGCTGAAAATCTATTGAAGAAATCTGACAGATTGTGGTAGGTTGATGTGCTGGCGTCCGTACATATAAAAATATATTTTTAAAAGGTTTGTTCTTGACTATTCTAATTCCGTTTGTGTGATAATTTTGTAGTCAAAACGTCAGTTTTGACATGTAAATTCGATAAACTTTTGTAGTTGCCATTGTTGGCAACACTGTTCACTCATCAGCCAGCCATCTTGCTTGTTCTTGATTATCCACCATCACCAATGACCAAACAAAATTCATTTGTATTTGGTTTGTCAACTTGGAAAAGTTGTTGTTCGGTAATCTGTCTCGCGGAGATATTTATCAGGCCTGAAAAATAACATTAGTTCAACGTTTTTTAATGTGTGCGTGTTATTCAACAAATAAATTATTAGACCCACGTATGATTTAAAAGGAAAGGAAATGCAGGGTGTTACTGTAGACGAAGGTAAGACTTTAACTTTGCAAACACCTCTTTTGTTTTAGCTAATGAAAGTTTATTACATTATTGTTACTTTTGAGAATTTTTATAGCAAAGGAAAATGCTAATGATTGCAAGTAGTCGAAATCGCAGGACTAGAATAATTCGGTACTTACCCACATTTAGAAAATGAAAGTTTTCAAATCTAAAAATTTAATCTTGCTTAAAGCATGGTGCTACACGGTTTTAAACGGCGGTTTGAAACAGAAAAAAACAGATTTGCGCTTTGCCGGCTACACGGTTTAAAACATGTTTAAAACCATCTGTGTTTTATAGAACGTTGCGTGAATAGGTCGTCTCTACGCTCGCACCGTATATTCACTACAACGACGTCATGGCCTATCTAAAGAACAAAAAGTTGGGGTGTCTTGCTCTTTTATGGGCAATTGAAGAAAAAAAAGAATATGGATGAAGCGATGGTTAAAGGAGAGATTAACCCTTAGTCATATGAACTTATTTAATTTTGAATAGTAATCCTTTGCCCGCAATAATTAGAATCTAGTAAATTTATAATTTCTTTGTGGCTACTTGGCTAGGTATAATATCTGTATTTAAATCTTATCTAGGCATGTGGCACTAGTTGGGGTTATTCTTGTGGGCTCCAAAAATAGGTTTACAAGATTGTAGGACTGAAACAGAGTTAAAATTTTAGTACATGAACCTGAGTTTTCTAATAAATACATTAAAATCACCACAAATGATAACGGACTTGTTTGAGTTACAAATCCTGTGTAACACTTCATCCATTACCTTTTCAAAGCAGTCATACAATCCTGATGGTGGTCTATACACACTTAATAGAGTGCTCCAATTCTATACAGGCAATTTCAACTGTACGCTCAACAGATAGGCTCACAATATCTTTACGATCTTTAAATGTGAGCTGGTTACTTATTAAATTAATGAGCCACCATGTATAGCATTTATTCTGCTGAACGAACTACTTCTGCTACCAACTAACTACTTCTAGTTCTGTAACTACTTCTCGTGCCATTTTGAGAACGTCGTCGCGTCGCCGAGTGCGTCTGCCTGCGCTCGCCGCTGCAACGTGACTGTCGTTCGCGAGGTTTTAAACAAGCGACTAGACGGTTTCAAACAAGTTTTAAACCAACGCTTCTACCAGTGGTTTCAAACGCAAGCCTTGCTGCCAAGGGTGTTTAAAGGTCAAACGAAATTTGGCATAAAATGACTATCTACACTGTTTTAAACCGCCGTTTAAAACCGTGTAGCACATGCTTAACTTTTACTCTTAACTTCGGTGTTTGATCTGAAACCTAAAAAAAATTTACCCTCAACCTTGTTATAAACTTCAGTCATTTTAAGCAAAAATACCACATGAAGCTGAAACTAGCAGCTACCAGCTAGCAGCCGACAGAGACGAAACATAACAGATAGGGGCCCGGGCCCCTATTTTTGAAAAATTAGGATCCTTCATTGCAAAATTACAAATAATATTAAAAACTAACATGACATCTGCTTATTAACAATAATTGTTGAATAGTAAATAATTAAAAAAATAAAAAATAAACAAAAATCATTCTACTGAGACAAAATAGTTTTTTACAATTAAACTATTAGAGTATCTTGGCTGGTATTACACTCACTACTTTTTCACACTAAAAAGAAGTTCTAGGGCAAATTTTAGCAAGTTCGTATGTGTAGAAGAAAAGATATAGCTTCTTAAACAATTAAAAATCATTATACTGAGACAAAATAATTTTTTACAATTAAACTATTAGAGTATCTTGGCTGGTATTACACTCACTACTTTTTCACACTAAAAAGAAGTTCTAGGGCAAATTTTAGCAAGTTCGTATGTGTAGAAGAAAAGATATAGCTTCTTAAACAATTAAAAATCATTATACTGAGACAAAATATTTTTTTACAATTAAACTATTAGAGTATCTTGGCTGGTATTACACCCACTACTTTTTCACACTAAAAAGAAGTTCTAGGGCAAATTTCAGCAGGTTCGTATGTGTAGAAGAAAAGATATAGCTTTTTAAATAAACGAAAATCATTCTACTGTGACAAAATAGTTTTTTACAATTAAACTATTAGAGTATCTTGGCTGGTATTACACTCACTACTTTTTCACACTAAAAAGAAGTTCTAGGCCAAATTTTAGCAAGTTCGTATGTGTAGAAGAAAAGATATAGCTTTTTAAATAAACAAAAATCATTCTACTGAGACAAAATAGTTTTTTACAATTAAACTATTAGAGTATCTTGGCTGGTATTACACTCACTACTTTTTCACACTAAAAAGAAGTTCTAGGGCAAATTTTAGCAAGTTCGTATGTGTAGAAGAAAAGATATAGCTTCTTAAACAATTAAAAATCATTATACTGAGACAAAATATTTTTTTACAATTAAACTATTAGAGTATCTTGGCTGGTATTACACCCACTACTTTTTCACACTAAAAAGAAGTTCTAGGGCAAATTTCAGCAGGTTCGTATGTGTAGAAGAAAAGATATAGCTTTTTAAATAAACGAAAATCATTCTACTGAGACAAAATAGTTTTTTACAATTAAACTATTAGAGTATCTTGGCTGGTATTACACTCACTACTTTTTCACACTAAAAAGAAGTTCTAGGCCAAATTTTAGCAAGTTCGTATGTGTAGAAGAAAAGATATAGCTTTTTAAATAAACAAAAATCATTCTACTGAGACAAAATAGTTTTTTACAATTAAACTATTAGAGTATCTTGGCTGGTATTACACTCACTACTTTTTCACACTAAAAAGAAGTTCTAGGGCAAATTTTAGCAAGTTCGTATGTGTAGAAGAAAAGATATAGCTTCTTAAACAATTAAAAATCATTATACTGAGACAAAATAATTTTTTACAATTAAACTATTAGAGTATCTTGGCTGGTATTACACTCACTACTTTTTCACACTAAAAAGAAGTTCTAGGGCAAATTTCAGCAGGTTCGTATGTGTAGAAGAAAAGATATAGCTTTTTAAATAAACAAAAATCATTATACTGAGACAAAATAATTTTTTACAATTAAACTATTAGAGTATCTTGGCTGGTATTACACCCACTACTTTTTCACACTAAAAAGAAGTTCTAGGGCAAATTTCAGCAGGTTCGTATGTGTAGAAGAAAAGATATAGCTTTTTAAATAAACAAAAATCATTCTACTGAGACAAAATAGTTTTTTACAATTAAACTATTAGAGTATCTTGGCTGGTATTACACTCACTACTTTTTCACACTAAAAAGAAGTTCTAGGGCAAATTTTAGCAAGTTCGTATGTGTAGAAGAAAAGATATAGCTTCTTAAACAATTAAAAATCATTATACTGAGACAAAATAATTTTTTACAATTAAACTATTAGAGTATCTTGGCTGGTATTACACTCACTACTTTTTCACATTAAAAAGAAGTTCTAGGGCAAATTTCAGCAGGTTCGTATGTGTAGAAGAAAAGATATAGCTTTTTAAATAAACAAAAATCATTATACTGAGACAAAATAATTTTTTACAATTAAACTATTAGAGTATCTTGGCTGGTATTACACCCACTACTTTTTCACACTAAAAAGAAGTTCTAGGGCAAATTTCAGCAGGTTCGTATGTGTAGAAGAAAAGATATAGCTTTTTAAATAAACAAAAATCATTCTACTGAGACAAAATAGTTTTTTACAATTAAACTATTAGAGTATCTTGGCTGGTATTACACTCACTACTTTTTCACACTAAAAAGAAGTTCTAGGGCAAATTTTAGCAAGTTCGTATGTGTAGAAGAAAAGATAACTTGCTGAAATTTGCCCCAGAACTTTTTTTTTGTGTGAAAAAGTAGTGAGTGTAATACCAGCCAAGATACTCTAATAGTTTAATTGTAAAAAACTATTTTGTCTCAGTAGAATGATTTTTGTTTATTTAAAAAGCTATATCTTTTCTTGTACACATACGAACCTGCTGAAATTTGCCCTAGAACTTCTTTTTAGTGTGAAAAAGTAGTGGGTGTAATACCAGCCAAGATACTCTAATAGTTTAATTGTAAAAAATTATTTTGTCTCAGTATAATGATTTTTAATTGTTTAAGAAGCTATATCTTTTCTTCTACACATACGAACTTGCTAAAATTTGCCCTAGAACTTCTTTTTAGTGTGAAAAAGTAGTGAGTGTAATACCAGCCAAGATACTCTAATAGTTTAATTGTAAAAAACTATTTTGTCTCAGTAGAATGATTTTTGTTTATTTAAAAAGCTATATCTTTTCTTCTACACATACGAACCTGCTGAAATTTGCCCTAGAACTTCTTTTTAGTGTGAAAAAGTAGTGAGTGTAATACCAGCCAAGATACTCTAATAGTTTAATTGTAAAAAACTATTTTGTCTCAGTAGAATGATTTTTGTTTATTTAAAAAGCTATATCTTTTCTTCTACACATACGAACCTGCTGAAATTTGCCCTAGAACTTCTTTTTAGTGTGAAAAAGTAGTGGGTGTAATACCAGCCAAGATACTCTAATAGTTTAATTGTAAAAAACTATTTTGTCTCAGTAGAATGATTTTTGTTTATTTAAAAAGCTATATCTTTTCTTCTACACATACGAACCTGCTGAAATTTGCCCTAGAACTTCTTTTTAGTGTGAAAAAGTAGTGAGTGTAATACCAGCCAAGATACTCTAATAGTTTAATTGTAAAAAACTATTTTGTCTCAGTAGAATGATTTTTGTTTATTTAAAAAGCTATATCTTTTCTTCTACACATACGAACCTGCTGAAATTTGCCCTAGAACTTCTTTTTAGTGTGAAAAAGTAGTGGGTGTAATACCAGCCAAGATACTCTAATAGTTTAATTGTAAAAAATTATTTTGTCTCAGTATAATGATTTTTAATTGTTTAAGAAGCTATATCTTTTCTTCTACACATACGAACTTGCTAAAATTTGCCCTAGAACTTCTTTTTAGTGTGAAAAAGTAGTGAGTGTAATACCAGCCAAGATACTCTAATAGTTTAATTGTAAAAAACTATTTTGTCTCAGTAGAATGATTTTTGTTTATTTAAAAAGCTATATCTTTTCTTCTACACATACGAACTTGCTAAAATTTGGCCTAGAACTTCTTTTTAGTGTGAAAAAGTAGTGAGTGTTATACCAGCCAAGATACTCTAATAGTTTAATTGTAAAAAATTATTTTGTCTCAGTATAATGATTTTTAATTGTTTAAGAAGCTATATCTTTTCTTCTACACATACGAACTTGCTAAAATTTGCCCTAGAACTTCTTTTTCGTGTGAAAAAGTAGTGAGTGTAATACCAGCCAAGATACTCTAATAGTTTAATTGTAAAAAACTATTTTGTCTCAGTAGAATGATTTTTGTTTATTTAAAAAGCTATATCTTTTCTTCTACACATACGAACTTGCTAAAATTTGCCCTAGAACTTCTTTTTAGTGTGAAAAAGTAGTGAGTGTAATACCAGCCAAGATACTCTAATAGTTTAATTGTAAAAAAATATTTTGTCTCAGTATAATGATTTTTAATTGTTTAAGAAGCTATATCTTTTCTTCTACACATACGAATTTGCTAAAATTTGCCCTAGAACTTCTTTTTCGTGTGAAAAAGTAGTGAGTGTAATACCAGCCAAGATACTCTAATAGTTTAATTGTAAAAAACTATTTTGTCTCAGTAGAATGATTTTTGTTTATTTAAAAAGCTATATCTTTTCTTCTACACATACGAACTTGCTAAAATTTGCCCTAGAACTTCTTTTTAGTGTGAAAAAGTAGTGAGTGTAATACCAGCCAAGATACTCTAATAGTTTAATTGTAAAAAAACTATTTTGTCTCAGTAGAATGATTTTCGTTTATTTAAAAAGCTATATCTTTTCTTCTACACATACGAACCTGCTGAAATTTGCCCTAGAACTTCTTTTTAGTGTGAAAAAGTAGTGGGTGTAATACCAGCCAAGATACTCTAATAGTTTAATTGTAAAAAACTATTTTGTCTCAGTAGAATGATTTTTGTTTATTTAAAAAGCTATATCTTTTCTTCTACACATACGAACCTGCTGAAATTTGCCCTAGAACTTCTTTTTAGTGTGAAAAAGTAGTGAGTGTAATACCAGCCAAGATACTCTAAAAGTTTAATTGTAAAAAACTATTTTGTCTCAGTAGAATGATTTTTGTTTATTTAAAAAGCTATATCTTTTCTTCTACACATACGAACCTGCTGAAATTTGCCCTAGAACTTCTTTTTAGTGTGAAAAAGTAGTGGGTGTAATACCAGCCAAGATACTCTAATAGTTTAATTGTAAAAAACTATTTTGTCTCAGTAGAATGATTTTTGTTTATTTAAAAAGCTATATCTTTTCTTCTACACATACGAACTTGCTAAAATTTGGCCTAGAACTTCTTTTTAGTGTGAAAAAGTAGTGAGTGTAATACCAGCCAAGATACTCTAATAGTTTAATTGTAAAAAACTATTTTGTCTCAGTAGAATGATTTTTGTTTATTTAAAAAGCTATATCTTTTCTTCTACACATACGAACCTGCTGAAATTTGCCCTAGAACTTCTTTTTAGTGTGAAAAAGTAGTGAGTGTAATACCAGCCAAGATACTCTAATAGTTTAATTGTAAAAAACTATTTTGTCTCAGTAGAATGATTTTTGTTTATTTAAAAAGCTATATCTTTTCTTCTACACATACGAACCTGCTGAAATTTGCCCTAGAACTTCTTTTTAGTGTGAAAAAGTAGTGGGTGTAATACCAGCCAAGATACTCTAATAGTTTAATTGTAAAAAATTATTTTGTCTCAGTATAATGATTTTTAATTGTTTAAGAAGCTATATCTTTTCTTCTACACATACGAACTTGCTAAAATTTGCCCTAGAACTTCTTTTTAGTGTGAAAAAGTAGTGAGTGTAATACCAGCCAAGATACTCTAATAGTTTAATTGTAAAAAACTATTTTGTCTCAGTAGAACGATTTTTGTTTTTTTTTATTTTTTTAATTATTTACAATTCAACAATTATTGTTAATAAGCAGATGTCATGTTAGTTTTTAATATTATTTGTAATTTTGCAATGAAGGATCCTAATTTTTCAAAAATAGGGGCCCGGGCCCCTATCTGTTATGTTTCGTCTCTGTCGGCTGCTAGCTGGTAGCTGCTAGTTTCAGCTTCATAAATACCACAACCGCCACAAGTGCCAAAAAATATAATTCCATTTAAATACTTAACATTGGGTTATGTGAGACAGAACCATACAACTATATTTTTGCTATTAAGTTCAATGTAAAAGCCAGGTGTTATTTTTGTAAGTCTCGAAAATTATTCAACGTTATAATGCTAAGTTTTCTCTATTAACCCTCAAATACTAATCATAATACTACACAGCATAAAAAGGAGAGGAAAAAAATCCACATTACCTTTTGACACAGTTCTAGGCTACAGCCTAGTGAACTCTAGTGTCTGGTTCATAAGAAGCAGACACAAAAATATGTTAAATAAAATAAGATTCAATTTGCTAAAGTTGCTTTGATTAAGTTCAAAAGAATTATGTAAATCGGACAAATCTACAAAAAAAAAAAACGCGTCGACTTGAGAACCTCCTCCATTTTTCTTTGTTTAAAAAAGGTTCACTTTGTTTAAAAAATCAATATGATTGAAATCAAAATGTGTAAACACAAGGTAACACACTTGCATACGCACCATGCGGCGAAAGTAGCCAGTAATGGCAATGAATTAAGCAATAATTAAAAAACTAAAATTATTTATAAAATTAAGTTGATTGTTGGTCTAAACCAAGTAACTTCTAGAGTTTGTGAGTGATTGAGTAAGAATTTAATTTGAACAGAATGCTGTTCAGATTAAATTCTTTTGAATTGGACCTGATCTCTCTAAATGAGCTTATCTATGGAATTTCTTAGCAATTCTTCTTCAGCTTCAGAGTTACATCAGACCGATTATACAACATTTGTCTTTCTGACTAGATTTCTTTGATTAGATTGTGGCTTCAGTGGCGTTATTTATGTCTTAAAATGTGCAGGAATAGGGACACTTTTTTTTTACACACCAACAAGTGAGCCATCAACTTACTTTATTTAATTTTCTTAGACTAATATACTGATTTAATCATTTTCAGAAAATCAACCCAAATCTCAGAATGACGAAGATGTCATGAATTTGAGGCCCTCACCTAACTTCAAGCACAAGAAGTACTTGAGATCGAAATTTGAAGAAGCAATGATGAATGAAGCAAATTCTACTTTGTTGGGACACAACAAACGAGAGAAAGTCAATATCACAATGGTGGCAAGTGCAGCAGCGCAACCGCCTCTACCACCTAATCCGCCACCGCCGGATACGCCACCCATGATTATGAATTTAAAGCAAGAGATTAAAGATGATGAATATGTATCTAGTACCATTGAACCTATAACTGATTTCAACCAGCCAGATGGGGCTGCAACTGCAACAATTAAAACTGACCTACCAGAGAAGGCCACGATGTGCCGAAACTTTGCACGTGGTACTTGCAGAAAGGGCACAGCATGTAGATTTGTGCATGAATTAATATTGTCTCAGCTGCCAGGGGTATACACATTTTGTCGGAACTTTCAGAATTCCGTGTGTTCCTATCCTAAGTGCAAATTTGTACATGCAACTGTATTCGAAAAGGAACATTTCTTTAGAACTGGGTTTCTACCACCACATACACTAGCTCATCTTGCAGAACCCAGTGTACTGCAGCCGCCTCCTCCACCACCACAGTCTGAAGGTAAGAAACTTTAATTTTTATTCAACGTAGGTTGTTTACAAAATGTATTTATTTATTCAACAAGCTGCCAATCTATTCTGTAAAAAACTCACAATGGGAACTAAGGTGAAATGAGCTTGAAGTAAGCTATCATTCTATTAAATGCTAGCATTAGATTTTCACGATGAGATTTTTACAGAATTGACCGTCATATACAGGGTGGCAGGGACATCGACGCGCAAACGCTTACCATGGATTCAGTACATGATTCTGGACCCCCCTGCGTTGAAATTTTTCGTCGGCTTTTTCTTAATTTTTACGTATTTTTCTGCATTTTTTTTTACTGTAAACTGTTTAAAATCATTATTTCTATCTGAACCAATGAGATTTTTAATTAAAAAATAGTAAATTCACTTGTTTCACTTAAAACAGCAATGTAAATAAAACTCGAAAGGGCTACCTGATCAGCTGTATTGCTAAAGTTCATTTGCGAGGTCAACACTGTTTTCGTACCTACGCTAGTCGCTTTGCGGAAGATTGCGGGAATCCCCGCGCGGCGTCGAGTCGGCCATGAATCCCAATGAAACTAACAGACGCGTCAGATGAGGCATTTTAATCATCTACATAATTGAATGACCCATTTACTACTTTTATTTTAGATTCGTTATGAGGGGATAATTATTTTTCTAAAGCTTCATCGATTTAAGGGGGAAGCGCTAAGGTAGCCCGCAAAATTAAAATTTTCTTACGTTTTTTGCAATTTGCTGGTCAGTGAATTTCGCGGGCTACCTTACCGCTTTCGCCTTAAGTAAAGAAGATTAAAAAAAAACGTGTAGAAGTGTATTGATAGTCACGTAATTTTTCGATATTTTTTTATTATCAACATTAATTTTAGTTTTGAATGCAATTCAAAACTACTTAAAAAAAAACTCTCTCTCTCTCTCTTCTTCTTCTTCTTCTTCTTCTTCTTCTTCTAACTTTTATTTCATAAAAAAAATACATCCAATTTTGCAATTAATTTCGTGAGTAGGTAACAAGGTATAACTAAATGAGTTTGTACACTCTAAGGCCAATTCTCGTAATTTAAAATGTTCAAAATCTAGTCGCAGTCTCATCTCGGCGACAAACAAATGTCAAAAACTTGTCAAAATGTAGGGAAATTAGAAGTGTTTTTTGACAGATTGAGACTGAGATCAGACTGCGAACGTTCTTAAAATTACGAGAATTGCCTCCTCTATCATTTTGTTGCTCTGTGTTCGGTGCATGCACTGTAGGTACAGTACATTTCTTTTGCATTTCGCCGACTTTAACGGATTTTTGCCAGTTCCTAGATTTTGTTGATCGCAAACGGACGTGCTGTTTGTCGCGAATTTGTGATCTTAACGTAGTTTTTAAAATCAAAAGTATTTTTCTCTCCGTGTGTGTTTGTGTGTTTGTGTTTGAGAGTGACGTTTCTGTCCGACGCTGAGAGACCGGTGGATTGGAAGATTCGGTCCACAGCCATGGCCAGCTCGCTCACCGGACTTGACCCCATTAGATTTTTTCTTTGGGGTTACGTCAAGGATAAGGTGTTTGTGACCGAGTGCGATACCGCAGCAGAAATGAGAGATCGCATTGTGAATGTGTTTGTGACGCTGCGTGAGGAGTGTGTCCAGGATCCCATTTTTTTGCCCCGTGTCCACGCTGAAACTCTGCGCCGCGCTCAGATCTGCGAGCGAGTTGGTGGCGGCCACTTCGAACCCTATCTCATTAGGAATGAGCGAGATTAAGGTAAGTTCATTAATTAAACATTACTGGATCGCTAAGTTCTCTTCAAGCATCTTTTTTGTTATGAATCCTCATCGGTATCGCTATTTTATGGGAATAAGCTTATTGTTAATTTTATTTCCATAACGGGTACTTAATAAGTAACTACCATCGGTTATCAAGACTAATTAAACATGATTTTATGTGGTAGGTTACGAACCTATCAATGATGTCGTTAGGCGATAATTCGTAGGTACGTTCACGTTCGTCTGGCAGCGGCGGGCGCCGCCGGCGCCGACAGACTTGTGTGTATGTGTGTGTGTAGGTTAGGTAGCGCGAGCGCGCGCGCGCCATCCGCTGAGCGTTTTGATCGCGATGTTTGCAATACATTGCGCGCTCAAAAATGACAATTTTTTTAACCGGTCATTTCCGAGATTAATGACTTTCGTAATTTTATTTAAGGCTTCAGGTGTAACCTTTTCACGCCCTTTGTGCGTCGATGTCCCTGCCACCCTGTATAACTTGTCAGCAGTCAGCATCTACAGCAACATAAGTAGGTTTTTATGCAGGCCACAAATATTAAAAGCCATTAAGCCATACATGTTTTTTAAATAAGGTTTTCTTTTCTTTCAGAAGCATCAGTAGAGCAGCCTGCAGGTAAGAAGCTTAATTGAATTCAATGTGGCCGGTTTACAAAGCATATTTATTTATCCAACAAGCTGATATTATAACTTGTTGGTATAGTTAGCAACTACAGCAACATGTGTGGTTTTTATGCAGCTTACAAAATTAATAGCTATTTATTCACCAAGGGGAGTAAGGCACAGATTACTAATCGAGTGTGCGTTTGAGGCCCGACGCGAAGCGGAGGGCCGTAAACCACACAGTTTAGTAATCTGTACTTACCCTCGAGTGATATATACTGCTTTATACTACACTTAAGCACAAAGAAGTTGTGACTGTTCCTAAATTAATGATAAAATTTTCGTTTTTCCTATTTCTGTTACTTATTAGTGTTTTGGTTGGTTCCCCCTAATGGGGAAGAGCCGCACCCCTCCCCGTACGACTCTGTAGAGCTCGTCTCCAGACTGGACACTCTCCCACCGATTGTAATGAATTCCCAAGAAGTGTTTTGCCTTGTCCCGACTTAGGAAGCTGGGGAACAAGGGGGGATACAAGGAAACAATTTCAATATAAAATAAGGTTGGAAATTCATCGATAAAGTGATTAAGGAAAGGAAATCTACTTTTCTTTTGCTTATGAAAGTTACGAGACTTGAGAGGAATACAAAAGGGTAATTGATACGTAACACTTGCGTTGGAGAATACATTGTTTTGAGTTACGGTACTGAAAGTTCTTACAATAGTCTGGTAACCCACCCGTAGACCACCCAGAGACGTAGGGCACGACACTTTACAACAGCTGTTACGTTTCCGTGCGCTGCCAGTCCTACTTCTAAAGTGCATAGGCCCTAGAGAGGGCCTGCTACGGTTCCAGCAGGACACGTTCCCTATACTCAAGCATGTCTTACCCAATCCTAAGGTAAAGGACTGCGAAGTGCCTCTACCATTGAGCGAGACAAGTTTCCAGAAGTGCTGGACGCGTACTGTAATAATAACCCCTTATAACGGCCTACTCACCCTTTACTAAGACAATACAAAACTAGCGCAAGCGTACCGCATCGTCAGTCGGTTGCAAAATTCCTTACGAATTGCCTTGCTATACGCCGAAGTGGTTATTTTAAATCGTCACTTCTCACTTCCTTTAATCTACCCAAGTTGGGGATGCTTGCAGTGTAATCGGCGTCCTTCAATCATTTCTGTCTACCTATCTAGCAGCGGGGCCTTTCCATCTGGGCATCCAAATTATGTGTCTCGCTAAATATTATTTTTTTGTATCGTTAAGAGGCCTATGGGGGCCGGGTGTGATTTAACGAGACACAATTTCTAACGTTCCTTAGAACGGCTATCAAACCAGTTAGGGCTACTTGGTGAAGCCTACCCCCGCTCCCGGGAAGTGTGCGTACATCAAGTACAATGTAAGATATCCTGCAGTTAGTCAGTCCATAGGGGAAAAGGTAGCCATCACTAACGTTTGATTGGTTTGTGTTCGTAAACAAGAACAACAGACTACAAGGTAGCACTATAATTCAAATTAGCCCTAACGAGTTGCAAGTTCGGTTCAGCCTTCCATAAGTGGTGTGACTGCCCAAGGATCATATCCTGGCTATCGTTGTCTATAGTCTGTCACACCCCATAGGTGGCTTTCCCAGAGTCCCTAAAACCAAACGCATGTGTAGGATACCTCGATTAGGTCATTAAAAGGAACAAGGAGGGATAAAATATTCAACACTCACCCAATCCAATCGTTCACAAACACACACTGAGATTCACGCGCCTTACACGCTACTTACATTATAGTAGACTAATATAACCTAGTCTAAAATAACAATTATCAACATTAAATTAACAAGAAATTTAACAAAAAGTCACTTCCCACTTTACATATAGGGGGGCTACCGTAATAAAACATTTTTTTCCAATTTTTATTTTACCACTTTGTCGGCGTGATTGATATACATATTGGTACCAAATTTCAGCTTTCTAGTGCTAACGGTCACAGAGATTAAGCGAGGACGGACAGACGGACAGACAGACATGGCGAAACTATAAGGGTTCCTAGTTGACTACGGAACCCTAAAAACAAAAACACTGTATAATGCTTCCTATTTCATTTTCTCCCACGTTAAATCTTATATGTCTCTTTTTTGTTGCCTTTTCGTTTCATAAAATTTCAAATCACAACGATGCTAAAGAAGTTTTCACTTCAAAAACAAAACGCGTTAGTAATGAACGCATTACAACCCTGATTTTCAGGGCAGTAATGAAATTCCATACAATATGACTGCCTAGATTTTTGAGAAGGTTTAATGAACAGCTTTCAAGCCTTTTAATGGGGTAGTATTGGTACACTTACTAAGCAAGTGTAGTATAAATATATTTAAGCCATTCATGAATTATAATTTGAGTTTTTTCTTTCAGAAGTAGCTGTAGAACAGCCTCCAGTTTATTCTACTGCCCCCCCACCACCTTCCGCATTATCATGGTAAGGCTTTCTTTTTATTCCCTTATAGGCTAATTTATTTACTTCTAACAATTTGTAATGTGTCCCTTTCGCGCAATGTGGCAAAGTTAATTATTTATCTATTAAGCGCTGATTTTTCAATCGACAGATAATTTTTTTTTGTGGCATGAAACGTCGACAGATTTTGTAAAGAAGAACTGTCAAAAATTCGAAGTTATTCCTCGGATAAAATTATCTGGCGTTGGAAAAATCAGCCATTCAGCCCTAAAACATTTGATATCTTTTTAATTATTTGTAATTTGTCCTATAGTTTTTTGATATTTTCATTTATTAAATGGTCAAACTTCTAATACTAAATAAACTAAAAAACTATTAAATTAAATATTATATTATCCTAATCTAAGAGCAGTGGTAGCCCAGTGGTAACGGCCGCGGCTTATGAGTTGTAAGTCGTAGGTTCGAACCCAGACAGGCGCTTTATTTTGTGTAAATTATTTTCGTCACCACTGCTCTCAAAACGGTGAAGGAAAACATCGTGAGGAAACCGGCATGTCCTAGAAGCCAAAATTCGAAGACATGTGAATCTACCAACCCGCACTGGGCCCGCGTGGTGTGTATTACGGCCCATCCCATCTCACAGAGAGGAGGCCTGTGTCCCAGCAGTGGGAGCATTATAGGCTGTTTATGCTATGTTATGCTATCCTAACCTAAATAAAACTATTAACAAACTAAAATATGAAAATTATTACCTACTAAATTAGTTAGTGATATTTTGTGTAGGCACATAAAAAGTTAGGAAATCGTCCACCTACAAGTCCTACAACTGTCACAGTAAAAGCAGAAATTATAATTTGTCTGCTTTGAATATTATTTTTAAAATATTTTATAAACATTTTTAATTAATACTATTAAATAAACGTTGTGTGCGAGCAACGCGGCGGATTTGACATAATGAAATAATTAAACTTACTGGAGAGAATTAAAAATAAGTTCTGTCAGAGCCCTGACAGAACTTATTTTTAATTTTTACAATGTAATTTAATTTTTATTTGTCAACGGTGCATTCTGTCGTGGAGCTCCAGTAAGTTTAATTATTTCATTATGTCAAATCCGCCGCGTTGCTCGCACACAACGTTTATTTAATTTTCTCAATAGTCAATTTTTTTTCTGAGATATAAATTTGGCTGTTTGACAGCTTGTGTACAAAAAATATATCAAGCTGTCATATGTGTTCTTAGAATTAAAGTTATCGGACTGTTGAAAAATCAGCCCTTAAGAGTAAACTAGTCGCGAGTGCGAACTCACTGGTGGACGGTGGTCATGGCCAAAAAGCACGCTGTCTCATCTGATTTCGTGTCTGACAGAGCTAGTATCAGTGCTGAGCAGTTAGACGCTAGTCTACACGCACAACGTCTAGTTCTCACGCACAGGAACACCGTTCCGAACTCAAAGGCGCGTAAACAAAATTCGAAAGTGGTTTTGAAAATCGAGTTTTATGAAAAACCCACTGCATAAATCAATTATAAATAAAGTTTATTGAACTCTTTGATAACTGAGCTTTACTGGTACGGACTTGGATTAATTTGAAGATTTTGCAGTTGTTTTATTACTTATTTACACCCAAAGTTACGTTAAAAATAGCAAGAAAAAAGAATCTTTGTTGGCTCATAACTTTTAATGGGTTTTTATTTTACTATTCTGTTTCCGTACAGACACAATTAATAATAAGCCAAATCGATATCATGTTTAACTTTGGGTGCACAATGTTAAACATTGGAGTAATATTCTCCCGAAATTTGTATGGAAAAAATATTGACTAGTGGCACCTTAATGTTATTATTTCGCTGATTCGTAATTGGAAGTTAATAAACCACAAGGAACATTACTAATTGGTTTCTCAAAAACTAAACCAGCTTTTTGTTTTTCTAGAACAGCCGGTCGATTCTGTAAAAATCTCACCGTGAAAACTTAGGTGAAGTGAGTTTGTTTTTGCTAGGAATTGACACTATTGACAGCTCACTCCACGCTCACTTCACTTAAGTTTTCACGGTGAGATGGTTACAGAATCGCACTGCTGTTCTATTGATTCAAAATTTGTTAGCTATTTTTTGTGTTGAATTTCGTTCCAGGAACTTGGCGTAAGGCTTAAATGTGTGTATAAACATCCGGATTTTAAATAATACATGTAATTAGAGTTGTTAAACCAACCTTCGATATCATAAGACTCAGATAGTTTAGACCTAAATTATTCAATAGTGTACTGTGTAGTATCTACTGTCGAAACGAGTTTCTACCCTAAGCTGTTTGGGCTGGGCGATGATGTGTCAGTCGGGACGCCTGCCTTTATATACATAAGTAGCACCCGCCCCTGCTTCGCACGACTTTTACGACTTGAAAAATCATTGAGATTGATTTATTATAAATATCTGTTTAATATTGATTTAATACACATAAACCTTAAGGAATAAATTCTCTAAAGTACAGCCAACCCGCAAAATCCGTTGCGTAGTTCAGAAGAACAAAGCTGACACAGACAGACAAGAAAAGTGACTTTAATGTGTAATACGTATAGATATATGTAATAGATTGGTCCTCGTCATTTCCATATGGTTTACCGAATTTTATCATGCAAGTGGGTCTCACTGGTCTGAATATTTTCATTTCAGTATCGAGAACGTGGTCCGATACAACACGGAAAACGGCGTAGAACGAAGTGAGCCCAACATCTTCAGCACCGTACAAGTGACAAGCACTACATCCCCGAAACACGACTGGAGCGATGTTGACGACGACAGTACGTACTTGTGCTGTGTATGGCCCATGCCTGTTAGCAAGAACAGAGAAGCTGATACAACGCATACAAAATGCATGTACACGGTTCTGTGTAAAGATACCTCGTAGAAGTCATGTCACACCTTTCATAAATGAAAATAATATTTTGAAAATGGCTGCTAGGAGAAGGTTACATATGGCTGGTTTACTTTTTGGAGTAGTCAATACACAAAAACCTCACTATCTGTTTGAGAAGTTAAGTTGGAGGCAAAGCAAATCTGCCGTGGCATAACTAAAATGCCGTTATCCGACATCTGGTCGATTTTGAACTTTTAATGCTATTATAAAGAGACAAAAAAATCTATGGATCTCCGAATTTTCAATACCTTGCTATTCAAGGTATTGAAAATTCGGAAACAGATCCATAGATTTTTTTTTCTCTTTATAATAGCATTAAAAGTTCAAAATCGACCAGATGTCGGATAACGGCATTTTAGTTATGCCACGGCAGAAATACGAACCACGTTTTTCTACCAAACCTCTTTGTACACCAGCACATAGGACCGCAGCATTCAGGGGGAGTTTCAGGTATGCTGCCACACACTGTTGGAATAACCTTCCTCCACCAGTAAGAGTCCTGAGAACAAAGAAGCACTTTTTGAGTATTTTAAAGAAATATTTCATGCAGATACAGCAATCCACATGATTGTACATTCTTATATCTAGATATAATAATAATAGCTGCTCTTTTTGTACTCACCTCGAGGGTCACGGCCTACAGGCAATGGATTTGACTTTCCAACAGTGTGAGTAGCCTGTCTGATCCTTCCTGCTTAGGTCCAGTCTGTGTTATTGTTGCGGGAGGAATGGTAGTCCTCAGTTATCTGGGGCGTGTTGGCTGTCTTTCTGAAGCTGCATTATCTATGATATAAAAGGTAGAATATTTAGTGAGGTTAGAGTTATTTAATATAAGGCTTTGTTTCTGTCGAATGCAATGGTAAAACTTACCTTTATGGTCATTGAGAATTTTGGAGGCAACATGGTTTTGAATTCCTTGGGTAGGTATGTCGGAAAAGCATGGGTGTAGCTTGCCGGCGACATGCCTGCATCGATGTACCTATGGCCGCCATCGCAATCCCAATTTTCCATGGTGCATTCAAACCATTATTCATATTGAAACATATTCAAACTAGAAGAATGTGGTGTATCAACGCATAATTCTTTACTTGTATCGAAGATGTAATTACTAAGATAGCATAAAAATATAAATAGGAAAACACACCACACTGTACAAAGAGTTATTACAAAAATACTGAAGTAATAAGCATTACTCTTATAATTGTAAGAGTAATGCTTATTAACAGATATATATTTTTCTTTATTTTAGTTATAAGTTCACACTATGTTCAGCTAGAATTACACTTAGGTACTTCGGAAAACTAGACTTACCCGATTTACGGTGAGACGTCATTACGTCATTCGAGAGGTAGTTGCTGAAAATCAGCGCTGTTTACGATAGGTTCGTCCGAAGTCAAAGCATTTTGCTGAGCAACGACCTGTTCTTGCACAGATGCGACGCACAGCTTAATTATTGTCCTTATTAATGTTGTTTGTTACAAACGTAGTTATTTTTCCATTCTGAAATTGGCATTTTTGTTTTTGTTTGATTGTTGTTGTTTTCACGTTTTGTTGTGATATAGGCCTGAGTCCGATATATCAAAACGAATTCATAATCCGATTTCATACAAAAATCGATTCGTATCGATTTCTCAAATTAGAAGATTGGATTTCAAAAATCTAACTAGCCAAACCAAACCACCAAACGCAACAACCAAACGAAAACTACACTAACAAAATCCAAACGCAAACTAAAAGATTGCGTTTGGATTTTGTTAGAAATTCGCTTTCTCTCTTTCTAACTAAACGTAATTTAGCGGAGTAAAAAAGATAGCGCGAATTTTGTGAGAAATTCGCTTTCTCTCTTTCTAACTAAACGTAACTTAGCGGAGTAAAAGAAATAGCGCGAATTTTGTGATTTAGATTTCTGTTCTCGGAAATCTAATCAATATCATCTTTACTGCTAAGTATTTAAAGACTACATTTTCGAGATTATACGTTGATGTATTTTGGTTTATGGTTCAATGTTTCTTGGAACTAGAAAGAATGTATGTACCTAATGTTTGGCTTGGCGCTATGGAAATCAGATTTCTAAAAACGGATTTGAAATCTGAAATCAGATAAATATCAGTTTGCGTTCAAAACCAAAAACGCCCATGCCTATTGTGATATCTATTGTCAATGTCAGTTGTCAAATAATAATGTGTGTTGTCTTTGGTGCCTGGCCCTGACTTCAAGCAATGGACAAAATTGTCAACATTTTCTAAGCTTGAATACGAGACTTTTGACTACGTTGTGTGTGTATTTTATGTCTTACTTTTTAATCATTTTTAATTTTTATTTGCAATGTGCGTTTTTGTTTGTGCAGAATAAACAAATTTTCTTTCTTTCTTTTTACTTAAACACAATATTTTTCTTTGCTGCTGCAGCGATTATGGTATTTATTATCTATCTCGTTTTTAAACTAACTAAGCGATCTAGTGAGCAGTTTTATTGGTATGACAATAATAGTAAACAGTAATTACTTTTTTGGAATGTAAAACCATGTGTTGTCAGAAAAAATATTTTATAATTTTAAAGTAAATTTTATTAAAGTTATTTGAGAAAATAGACGAAAATTTAGCATTCCTCCCCTTATCTCCAAAACTACTGAGCCTAAAATTTTGAAAAAAATATAGAAAAATTCTATACCTATAGATTACAGGAAACCTATAAGAAGTCTGTAGTCTTAAAACAACATGGTAAATCTCACGATATTGTGCGTACAAACATTTTTAATTGGAATATATGGGAGAACATGTTTTTCAACTACAATGTTAAGTTTGTTCTTGGTATAAATTCATTCCAACTACGGAACCCTTCATTGTGCGTGGTCCGACACGCACTTGGCCGGTTTTTTCTTTTATTTAAGCAATTTAAGAAAGTAGATGATGTGTTTTTTTTCTGAGAGGTGTGTTATAAGTTTCTTTGTTAATTACCTGCCACACAGCTTTTATTTAATGAAACACTGATTTTGTTACTTATTCATTTAGATTTATCTTTGGCGCAGACTCTTTTAAATGTCCCAAAATAGTTTCTTACATAATGTTTCTTAAGAAGGGTTTGATCAGAAGTCAAATATACTAATTATATAAAATATCTCTGCTTTTTCAAATGCCAGCAGCCCATTCATTAAACTTTGGTTTAGTATTATGGAACATCGCTAATTGTTGTTTTGCTGTTTTACATAACGGAGCTGTTTTGTAAAACAGCTAGCGGTTATGTAGAACAGCGGTTTCGACAACCCATTTGCGACATGTGCAATAATATTTGTTTTATTTTGTTACTTTTCTTAGATCTCAAATCTGTCCATGGCTAAGCGAAAAGAGTTAGTTTTGTCTAAATGTTTACATATTCAATGTTTTGGCGATTTGAAATACTTCTTGTATACTTATGCATCCTGAGTTATAAACTGAACGTGAACACTGCCCGCGCAGCGATTCTAATTATTTGTTGGTTTTGTCTCCAGCCAGCAGCTCTTCGCGTGACTTCGACTCCGGTGAAGCGCTGCCAAGGAAATGCAAAAATTGTCCTCGTACTGAGATCAGGTATCATTTTGCATCTCCTCGCTGCAGCTGCGAGGTAATTGCGTAACACACTAACAATAAAAATGGGTTTCATTTTGACAATTAAACAACATTCATTGCGTTATTCACGTTGTTGAGCAGACAAATTTTTCGAACATATGAAAGAATAGAAAATATTCTATTGTTCATATAATACAGTAAGTAGGTTCACAGGTTAATAGCAAGTTGAGACGACATCAGTATCTTAAAGTACTATCTAAAGCGAGGTTATAATATATTATTTGTCAGTGATCCCCAAACTAGACAGTTAGTCTGTATCTTAGGGCTCAGAGTACGAATTACAGAGTGAGTGAATTCACTAAAGAGGTGATTTCAGGTATGGTATGGTACGTGTCATGTATGTGTGTGCGGTGTGTGTGCGTGTGTGTGTGTGTGTATGTATAGTAGTAGCTGGCGGTCTATGAGGATTCTCGTTTTGCGATAGACTAAAACAGTAGGTAGGGCTTCTTAAAAGTTATTTTAAGAAACGCTGTCTGTGCTCTTTAAGCTTCAGTCAAGTAGGTCTTTCCAACACTACCCCACACGCTGCTGAAATACTGAATTATCGATTGGCATAACGCTAGGCAAACTTGTAGTGTGTCTGTGGGCAGTCTCGTAGTCTACTCATGGTGTGAATAAGTTATCAACCTTTTTAGTATTCTGCTAAAAAGGTTGGATATATGTTGCTTAAATGTTAGGTGGTCGTTGTTAAGAATACCGAGGTATTTAATGGAAGAAGTACTTTCAAGAGGAGGACCGTCGCAAGGGGAAGTAGAAATATTAGAAGAGCAGTGATGTAGTTTGAGTTTAAGGTATTCCGGTGGGTTGAGCCGGCGAGATACAACATTATTTTTAGTTTATGCGAAACCTGAATATAGTTCAGAATAAGTAACTGAATCGATTCCAATAATTTTTACACCATGTTATATTTGGTCCCAAAAATATTTAAAAATGGTCACAGGTTGGACACCGAGCGCCACTAAGTATCTATCCGCAATCATAGGCGCACAACACAGGTCACGGCTGGTCATAGTGGAGCGGGGGTAAAACAACCCCTTCGGTCGCCCATCGATGCTACAGGCACACGTGTGACGCTCCCGTTCAGTTACATAACGCGATCACAAGCGCGCGGCCGGCCGCCGTGGGCCGTACAGTTGTTTCGGTTGATCGTGTACCTATCATACGTAAAAAGTATCGAGTAAGTATGTCTTTCTCATACACAAACGTCCAGTACACAGAAATATCACGTGCACTAGCTGTTTGTGGTGATAACGTATCCCTGGCAGTGCGGCGATACGAGGAGCAATTCGGCATCAGAGTATCGTGGAACACAATACTTTCCGCCACACAAAGATCTCTATTGTGTTCCCTAAATTTTTTATTCAAGATTTAGAGTGCCATAATGGTTTTTGTCCCAATCATCATTTGTCCGAATGATAACTTGCCCGAACTTAATGTCACATAATATCACATGCCATAAAATTGAAGTCGTAAATTAAGTCGTAAATTCAAATGATTTAATGTTTATTTATCCTAATAATGTTTTTAAAACAAATTTGTATTACAAAACATCTTAAAAAAACCTCTGGACTAAATTTCAAGAGTGGAATAATTAAGGAATGCTTTCGGCACGCACTTTTTGGACGATTTTTTCGCTAAATCCTAACTTGGGGAACTCTTTTGGGTTGCTTTATTAGGATTTGAAGCCGGCCAGCCGATTTGATAAGAAATAACAAAAATAAAAGAATTTGAAAAAAAACAGGAATACTGACTTTCGGAAAACTTGTTATTGTGTGACAAATTATCTGAAACAGTACAGTAGCACTTTGTTGACCACAGTGTGAAGAGACAGTTGAGTACGTGATCCCCCAAGTGGAATGACTGAATTTATTCATCATACTTTGTACAATAGTTTTCCCTAAAGTCACAATGGATCACTGCATCCTTTTCAGTCATGTTTTCTTTCAGTGCCTTCAGTGTCTGGTACTGGTGTATGATGTTGGTTTCGTGGTTCATAAACTTTGGTAACTCTTACATGAAGCGATAAATTCAGTATTCCACCAGCCGTCATCAGTATTCCGTAAGCCGTCAGTATTCCGCCAGTCGGAATAATGGAATACTGACGTGAAATACTGATGATCGAGGAGTTTTTGGCTAAAAACGGATCTTTAAAATATATTTTTTAAATCTCAACCTTATAAACCAATAAATTAAGCAAATATTTCATCGTTCTACATTAAAATAAAACAAATTATCTAAAAACTTACGATAGAAATCATTTACCAAAGTTTAAGAATCATTTACAAATCGGCTGGCAACGGCACTCTCCTCGTCGATTGATGCGACCGTACTAAAGGGCCGAGGGACTTTAGTCCTTCAAAGGGTGTGCGGGGTGCGGGGCGGGGTGCATTTCTCTAACTTACTATAAGCGGCAACGGTGTGAAGTTTTGATAATGTGTGTTTTTACTAGGAAATACATCTCGCCGGAATTTTATCTCAAAACCGAGTGGCAAAATGCAAAACGATTGTAAGCCTATCTATTATGTGAAATATGTTTACAATATGTCTTAAACAGTCAGAAAACTATTCTAGTTTATAGTTTTAGTGACAATTAATTATCACTTTATTATTCTACAAGTACCTATGTTATTTTAAAGGGCTTTGAGTAAAAAAAGATAGGCCAGTTACAACCGGAAAACTGACGAGTTTTGGTGTTTAGAGCCAATTTTCACGTATTCATTGTAATTAGATTTTAACAAAATCGGGTGCAGACCTATAACTTAGTCTAAATATTACTCTAGAACCTATAAATATTTATATTTTTTGTAAATACTAGTGCTGCATGCCAGTACGCACAAAATTCCACTTTTAAAATTTAGTCCCACTCAACTAAATCGGAATACACTAAATGTGATTTTTTGAAGACAATCGCAGCTAATATGAAATTAGCTTAAAATTTGTCTACAAATTAAAACTAGGCATTATAACGTTATAATTACGACTACTAATTAATCTAAGTAACTGCGTATAAATAATATTTTTGTAATTAAAAGTTATCTGATTTTGTATTACAATTGTTTATTATTTTACCAAATCCAACTGCTACAATACATAAATACATATGTAGTAAAGATGGCTTTTGTCACGGCTCCGGCAGCAAACAGGCGGTATGCAAGCAAGCATGCAAAAAAGCACTCAAAGTGAAACAGAATTAAAAAACAAAACTTAAAGTGCATGTAACACCCCAGAAGGTGGTAGCCGTCAGGCTGATCCGGGGGTACCGCACGATCTCAGGCGAGGCGTCGAGCCTTGCCGGACTGCCGCCATGGGATCTGGAGGCGATAGTCCTCGCGCGCCTGTAGGAGTGGCGCGCGGAGGCACTACGCCGGGGGGAAACTCCGCTTCCGCAGCAAATCGCGGCGGAGCGGACGGACCTCCGGCGCGATCTCATGGCGGCATGGAAAGAGCGACTGTCGCAACCCAGCGCAGGGCACGCCACGATAGCGGCGGTAAGACCCCTCTTTGAGGAGTGGCTAGAGAGGCGTCACGGCGCCCTCACCTACCGCCTGACGCAGGTCCTCACCGGACACGGAAGTTTCGGGAGGTTCCTGCACATAATCAGGCGGGAGGAAACTCCCGGGTGTCACCATTGCCAGGATCGCCCAGAGGACACGGTGGAGCATACGGTGGAGGTCTGCCCCGCTTGGGCGGAGCACCGCCGTGTCCTCGTAGAGGCGATCGGCAGCGGCGGCGACCTCTCGCGTCCGGGCCTGGTTCAAGCCATGGTCCGGGGCGAGAGGGAGTGGGGGGCAGTCGCCTCGTTCTGCGAAGCAGTCATGCTAGCGAAGGAGGCGGCGGGACGGCTGAGGGAGAGAGCCTCCCGTCCCAGCCGCCGCGGGAGACGCTCCGGGCGTCTCCCGGCCACCGTAGGCGCGGGCCTGCGGGCGGAGAGTAATGGGTAGCTCACCGTCCGATCAGGACCAGGCCCGTGCCGGACGGCGCGTACGTGTTCCACGCGCGCCTCAAAGAGATGTCAACATCAAGGGAAGGGGCCCGCAAGGGCCGAAGCCTTCCGGATCAGCGGGATTGTCCGAAAGGGTTACCGCTGGCCCGGAACATAAAGGGCGAAGGAAGGAACACGGGTGGGTTTTAGTCAGTAAGAGTCTGACACTTCCTTCCGCTCCACCCAGAGCGGGAGGAGTCATTTGATGATTTCCCATCCAGAAAAAAAAAAAAAAAGTGCATGTAACAGTGTTAAAAACAATCATTACGTTTTATCTAAGTAAATTAAATAGAACTTTGCGTAAGCGCGCCCCGTCTGTGCCTAAACAAACAAAGAGGGAGACATTTCGAACAATTGTTACGATATTTATGTTTGAGTAGGAAGTGGTAAGTGTTTGGGAGTTAAATAACGAACTTCTTTATGTTTTTTCAATGTTGGTGTTTAATTAAACTTTTACAATGAGTAAAAATGAAAACGAGTACAAGTAGGTGTCGTTCTCTTCAACGGAATGCGCAGGGAATCGCTGACCGGCACTCGTAGCTGTTTTGACGTCTCAATGACAGTGACAGCGTCACATTAGCGATCCGCGGCGCCAACATCCTCCCCCCCCTGAAAGTCCTTGGTTTTAGGGCTTTAAGTGGCTTCAGTTGTCTCAACAGGTAAAGGACATATTTTTGAGAAAGAACGCTGCACATCTCCGGAGGCTGTTCGGATGGTATAGCAACACGGGAAACTCCATCCCTTCCAGTGTAGACTCTGATGACTCTCCCGAGACGTCATTTTAATGGCGGGACGTTGTCTTCCTTTATGAGGACGAGTTGGTTGATAGTGACTTCACTCTTGTTGGACTTCCATTTTGTTCTAGTCTGGAGCTCGCTGACGTACTCCTTCGACCAACGTTGCCAAAAATGTTGACGCATTTGCTCGATGTGGTCGTAACGAGGTAAACGATTGGTAGCTGCGTTGGTGATGTCGTCGCAGGCCGGTGCTGTGAGCGGACGCCCGATCAGGAAATGCCCTGGTGTCAATGCTTGGAGGTCATTCGGGTCTGAAGAAAGAGGTGTTAGCGGACGAGAATTCAGAACAGCCTCAACTTGTATCAATATCGTGTTAAACTCTTCAAACGTGAGATTAGAGTTCCCTACGACGCGTCTCTAATGATATTTGCAAGACCTCACTCCCGCTTCCCACAAGCCACCAAAATGAGGAGAATATGGGGGAATGAATTTGAATTTAATGTTTTCAATAGCGACTTTCTCGATGATTTCGTTTGAAAATTTGGTTAAGAAATTATTTAATTCGTTAGCCGCTCCAACATAGTTTTTTCCATTATCGGAATATATCTCTAAAGGTTTTCCCCTTCGAGATATAAACCTTTTTAAACAAAGAAGATAACCGTTCGTAGAAAGATCTGTGACCAACTCAAGATGCACTGATCGAGTCGCAAAACATATAAATATACAAATGTAGCATTTAATTAACCTTGAGCCTCTCCCTTGACGGCTCAAAATGAAAACTGGACCACAGTAGTCAGTACCAGTACGTAGAAACGGAGAACCGGATAACAACCTTTCAGTCGGTAGGTTGCCCATTATTGGGCTAAACGTTTTCCCACTCAACCTAACGCACTTAACACACTTATGAACGATTGAGCGCGCTAAATTTCTACCACCAAGTGGCCACCATTCATTACGAATGGTTGAAAGTAATAATTGAGGGCCAGCATGACATAATTGTGTATGTTTATGCTGGAATAAAAGCAAAGTAAATCTGTGTTTACTACAAAGCAGTATATGGTATTTTTTGTCGTAGCTGAAGTCGTTACAATTATCCAACCTACCTCCTACTCTAATCAAAGCATTTATACAAAAAAATAAGTTAAGTCCTGACATATTCCGTGAATATTTTATATTTGAAAATTGTTTTAATAAACAATTGTATTCACGAGGAAATGACAGTTGAGACAAACGTGCAAGTAAAATAGTTGACTCATGTACCTAATTCATTTACGGACAGCGGTCCGTGTTTACGTTCTGTTTTATGTCGAATGTTGTGAATAAATCGCCCAACGTAAGCAGTTGTTCTTATCATTCTATTAAACGATGAAAATCGTTCGAACGGATACACGTTACATGTGACATAACATGTGATCTTAATTCGGGTAAAATTGATGGTACATCAGCGTGATTGCTTTTAATATCAAATGACTCACTAATGAACCTAGGGCCAACCCACCATAAATGGTTATGA
The DNA here is from genome assembly GCA_927399505.1 of Luperina testacea. NCBI lineage: Eukaryota > Metazoa > Arthropoda > Insecta > Lepidoptera > Noctuidae > Luperina > Luperina testacea. The sequence continues at coordinate 8,396,267 of OV656755.1, forward strand.
AGAAGCTCAGGTAGGTTGATACCACGCGATAACAAATCAGCTGGATTGTTAACGCTCTGTACGTGCGACCAAACGCAATTTTACTAGTTAAGTCATTGATTGCAACAACTCTGTTTTGAACGAAAGTTTTTATTAACGTTGGATGAGTCCGTAACCACCCCAGGACGATCGTTGAATCAGTCCAAAACAATACCTTTTCGAATCTTAAATTCATTAAATCTATAATTTTTTTATAAAGTCGCGCACCCACTAACGCTCCGCACAGTTCAAGCCGCGGTATCGCAACCTTACTTTTTGCACATAATAACATTCATCACTGTTATTGCACCAACCTAAACCAAGTGTTTTATGTTGGGCAGATTTGTCGAGTGATAATGATTTTGTTAAATTATTTGATGAACTATCGAAATTAAATGCCCATATGCGTAAAGGAAAACAACCGGAATTTAAAATGTTACTAATGGTTTCACAAAACGACAGTAGTTCTTGTCTGCTGTTATGAGAGAATATTAAATCATCGACGTAAAATGAAGTTAATATTATTTGAGATATTTGCTCATCAGGACAATCTAACGCTAATTGTCGTAAACATCTCATAGCTAAGTACGTGGCTCAAGCAGTGCCATAAGTGACTGTGTTCAGTTGATAAACTTGTAATGAGTCATGTTTGTTTTCCCGCCATAGGATTAATGGTAATGTACGGTGATCAGGCTGTACTAGAACTTGTCTGTACATTTTTTCTACGTCCGCACAAGCAACGAACGCGAATTGTCTAAAACGTAAAGAAGTATACCCACTAAATCATTTAATAACGGAGGACCGATTAACTGTATATCATTAAACGATTTACCTGTAGTTGTTTTAGCACCTGCATCAAATACAATTCGCAACTTAGTTGTTGTACTTTCACGCTGTACACAATGATGGGGTAAAAAATAATACGGTGAGTTGTATGTTTCGAGACGGCTCATGTGGCCTAACGCTAGATATTCATTTAAGAAATCTGAGTACATACGTTTTAATTCAGGCGAACGATCCAGCTTTCTTTCTAAAGATAAGAACCTGTTTTTTGCTAGCTCATATGAATCGCCGAGCGAATCAGCTGATTCACACATAGGTATTCGCACCACAAACCTACCTTCACTATCGCGAGTGGTGGTTGAAGTGAAAAGTTCCTCACAAACCTTTTCATCAGCTGTAAGAATGTTATGTGTTGATTTGCCGTTATCAACCTCCTCTAGTTCCCAAAAACGCTTTAATTGGTCATCTAGTGAGTTTGTCAGCGTACAACAAACCATATTACTTACACTAGTTGGAATAACATAATCCACCCTAAGTGAGTGTTTTGTGTATGAATAAGTAACTCCATTTGTTAACTTGGAAGTTATTTATTGTAATCAAAATCTCAAACAAACAAATGAATTGTGTACATTATTTTTACCTTTATCCTGTTCATTAATTTCTCGGAAATCACACTTTCACTTTATGTTAAATTCACTTACACTTTGCTATTATATTATGTGATTATTAACGTATTATTATTCTTATAAACAATTATAACACAAACACTTTGGTTTCACTATATTTCTTCCTGATCTAGTGGTAATTCTCTTGTCTTCATTCTCTTTTTCAGGTGTTGTTTTCAGGCTCAGTGATTCAGGTGATGGACTTGGTGTCTCATATGGTGTGGAGGGGTTTACAGATGTTTCCTCAGTATGACTGTTTTGGTCACTCTCACTCATTGAAGATGAGGGACATATCTCTTTCATTGGAGAATTAGAGTTTGATACATCTTGTGTTGGGATGCTTGGAGAATATTCTGGGGTACTCATGATGTATGGTAGGTCATCTCTGAATGTGGTTGCCGTTGCTTCATACTCTGAGTTGTTAGGTATCTCATTACTTATTTGAGAGTTTTCAGTATTATGTACAGAAGTGTTGTCTTGTTGCAGTGAGGGGTTTGTGCTGCTAAGATCTATGACATCTCTTCTGTTTTTTCTTATAGTGTTACCTTTGTCAGTCTTGATCATGTAGCTTCTAGGTTCTGGTCTTTTATCATATACTATTCCGTATGACTTTTCAGATGTTAGGTATACTTTAGATCCTTTCTTCATTTCTGGTAATTGTTTAGTTCTATGTTTTTTATCATGATATAATTTTGATTTCTCTCTTCTTTCAGACAATTTTCTTCTATATTTTTCAAGATCTATAACTTGCGGTCTTAATTTTTCTATAGTATTAGGAAGAGTGCTGTTTAATGTTCGTGACATTGAGATTTGTGCCGGTGATGGGCCTAATATTGAAGGTGTTGTTCTGTAATTTAGTAAGCCAAGTATAGGGTCTTGAGGATTTCTATCAAATATTTTCTTTATTATTTTTACTCCTATTTCAGCTGCTCCATTACTTTGTGGAAAGTGTGGGCTTGATGTTATGTGTTTGAAGTCCCATTCCCTAGTGAACTTTTCAAATTCTTTTGACGAGAACTGTGGTCCATTGTCAGTTCTTAGTATTCTTGGTATGCCATGTCTTGCCATGATGCTTTTTAAATGGATTATTATAGCTGCAGAAGTCGTTGATGTGAGCTTAACAACTTCTGGATAGTTAGACAGTGTGTCTCTTACAACAAGATATTCTTTTCCTTTATATGTACATAGATCAGCTGCTATGACCTCCCATGGATATTCTGGTATATCACTTGGAATTAGTGGTTCTGGTTGTTGTACTGCTAACTTTTTACATTCTATGCATCTTGAAGTCATGTTAGTAATGTCTTTGTCTAATGTTGGCCACCATACAGACTGTTTTGCTCGCTGTTGGACCTGATAGGTTGGTACATGCCCAGTATGTAATTTGGTGAGTATTTCATTTCTCATCATACCTGGTATATAAATTCGGTTGTTATAGGCTATTAGGTCATTAAGTATGCTTAAGTTTTCTTTGTTTTCATAGTAAGATTTTAATTCTTCATGTATATCTTTGTAGTAAGGCCATCCTTCCTTAATGTAGATGTGTAGTTTTTGACAGATGTAGTCAATTTTTTGTGCATCTCTGATTTTTTGTAGCCTGCATTCTGTTATGGGTATTGTTTTCATGATGGTCAAGATTGTTAGTTTGTCATTTTCCTCTTCCGCTAGTATATCTATATCTTCTGCTTCGGAAGGGATTGGTGATCTGGATAGCATATCTGCCATATACATGTTTTTACCCGGTATGTGCTCAATGGTGTAATTGAATGGAATCAGTCTCATTCGAAATCTTTGAAGGCGAATAGGTAAATCTCCAATAGGTTTGGATCCTAAAATAGACACTAGAGGTTTGTGGTCTGTTCTTAATTTAAATGTTAAGCCTTTCAAGTATATTGAGAATCGTTCACATGCCATTGTTATTGCACATGCTTCCTTTTCAATCATTGCATATCTTTGCTGTGTGGGTGTTAGAGTTGAAGACCAGTAGTATGTAGGTTTCCATATTCCATTGTGGTTTTGCTCTAATATTGCACCCATACCATACTGTGATGCATCAGCAGTGACTCTTGTTTCTAGTTTTGGGTCATAGTGAGCTAGTATTGGTGATGATGTGAGTAGTTCTTTTATCTTTAGGAATGCTGTGGTATGCTCATCGGTCCACTTTAATGTAGCATCTTTCTTTAGCAGGTCTCTTAGGAGTTTTGATGTGTTTGCTAGATTAGGTAAGAATCTTAATTGTTGGTTGATAGCTCCTAAAAAACTTCTTAATGCTGTGATATCTTTTGGTATAGGCATTTCACATATGGCCTTAATCTTGCTTTGAAGGGGCTGTATACCAATTGATGATATTTTGTAGCCGAGAAATGTGCATTCTTGAGTTCTAAATATGCATTTCTCTTTGTTTAAAGTTACTCCTGCCTTCTGTAGGGCTCTTAATACCTCTCTGAGATTTTTGTCATGTTCTTCGATTGTTTTTCCAAAAACTAAGGTATCATCAACATGATTTACACAACCTTTGAGTCCATTTAAAATAGTAGCCATCTTTCTTTGGAATACTTCACTGCTGGAATTCATGCCCATAGGTAGGCGATTAAATTTGAATCTACCAAATGGCGTAATAAATGTTGTCAAATCTTTGCAGTCTTCTGTGAGCATTACTTGGAAGTAAGATTTGTTTGCATCTATTTTGGAAAATACTTTAGCTCCAGCTAGCTGTCCCAAGCATTCTTCTACTGTTGGCAAGGGATAGTACTCACGATGAATAGCTTTATTTAACTCTGTGTAATCTACTGTTATTCTGACTTTATTTCCATTAATTATCGGTACCATTGGGGAACACCACTCTGTAGGTTTAGTTACAGGTTCGATAATTTGTAAGCTTTGAAGTTCTTTGAGTGCTTGTTCTACTTTCGGCATTAGGGGAAGTGATACACGTCGTGGTACAGGAATAGCATATGGTGTTGTTATAGGATTCAGCTTTATACGGTATTTGTCCTTCATTGCACCAATTCCTTGAAATAGTGTTGTGTACTCATCCTCAGGTAGTTTTGTAGATATAATCTGATGAACTTCTTTATGAAATTTAATTATACCAAATGCTTCACATTCTGGTAAGCCCAATAATGGCGTTTTTTGACCTTCTAGAACATAAATGTTAGTACCTAGTCCTTTTCTTATTTTCCCATTTAAGTGCTATATTCTTGCATATACCTTTTCCTGGCAGAATTATGTTACAGGGTCCATATAACTTTTCTTTTATAGGTTTAGGTTCAGGAAGTTGAAGCTCTTTTTGAAGTTCTGGACTCATGACTGTTTCGGAAGCTCCGGTGTCAACTTTGAAGCGAATGCATTTGCCATTAATAAGTATGTTTGCAAATCTTGGTAGACATCTGGGAACGCTGATAGTATCAATAGTGTCGATAGTGAGATCTGGCTCCAGTTCATTTATGTTTTTAGATTTCTTACATACCGCTATCCAATGACCTTTTATTCCGCATCCTTTGCATGTTGATTTCGCTGCTTCACAGTCACTAAATTTGTGCTTCGGTTGCCTGCCACATTTTCTACAAGTATTGTTGTACTTCTTACTATTACTTGTTTCTGGTTTTGCAGGTTTTATTTTCGCTCTCTTGTCTACATAATTGATTTCAGGTGCTGCTGATGTGTTTGGTTGCTTTAGTGTGTCAATGTTGGCGTCTACGATTTCAGCATGCCGGACTTTGTTTATTACAACTTCAAGACTCGGCTCGGAATCAAGATTTTGAATTAATTTCGACAGTTGAGTGTCTTTCATACCAGCTACGATACGGTCTCTTATTAATTCGTCTTCTAATGCACCATATTCACACTGTTTGGCAAGGGTGTGCAAATCAGTTATGAAATCATCCGCTGTTTCGTCTGGTCCTTGTGTTCTTTGATTAAAACGAGCTCTAGCATAAGTTTTTGTCTTCCTCGCCACGTAATAACAATCAAATTTATTTTTGACAATGTTGTAGTTTTTGGCATCATCCTCCGACAATTTGAAAGATTGAAAGATATCGTTGGCTTTGTTGCCCATTGTATATAAAAGTGATTTTACTTGAGTTTCTTGTGGCAATGCTTTTAGTTTCGTTGTGTCGCGATATTGTTCGAACCTTGTTATCCATGCTGGCCAATCTATACCTTTGAATGAAAATTGTGATGGCGGTGGGGTCGACATGCCGTTGTAAAATTGCATAAGAGTCCAATCTATTTGCGGTTGCGGAGTGGATCTGACATTTTCGAGTTTATTTGTTAACTCCACGATCAACTGCATTTGTTGTGTGACTTGTAGTTGCAAATTTGCTAACAGGTCGGCATTCTCCATCTTGAAATTTTTTTTTGCTTCTTTGGTTTGCGTTGGCGTTGCACAATTTTGTGGATTCTGTTGAGATCCGCGCTGTCACCATGTATGAATAAGTAACTCCATTTGTTAACTTGGAAGTTATTTATTGTAATCAGTACAATTCTAGAAAGATTCGAGTTACGACTTGAATACACATTTTTGCGCCGTAGACATTGTATGCGAGACTGACTATAGATATAGACCATAGACTATTTTCATAGACACACATTTTGTAGGTAAGGCCCATTGGATAAACGCATCCGACCTTCCTGTAGCAAGCTCCAAAACACATCCGCGCCAATGAGCAAGTCTATATTTGATGGAATGTGATAGTTTGGATCTGCTAGTGTAACGTTTTGTGGTATTTGTAACGAGTGAACATCTATGATTGAGTTCGGGAGACAATAAGTAATCTTAGGTAAAACGGAACAATTTAAACGAGTGCTAAAATCTAATCTTCGATCGCATGAGGAGGTTACAAGACTGCTGCGAACGCGTAACAGTGTTTCCTACCCCAGTGATGGTGAGTGTGGACTGTATTGGTTTTAAACGTAATTGTTTACAAAGTGATTCGGTAATGAAACATCGCTGGCTGCCACTATCGAGAAGGGCACGCGCAACAGTGTGTGTGTTGTTATGACATACTTCAACAACCGCAGTTGAAAGTAAAACATGTTCTAATGGGAAAGAATGCACGGCTTGTTTCAAGTCATTTGTATGTGCGTTTAACGAATGTGAATCTGCGCAAGCTCCGTCCAACGCGCCATTCACGCTAGCGGTCGCTTCAGTGTGCGTTCACAGCTAATCACAACTAATAGAATTGCAACTTGCGTTGCTATCTAAGTGAATAAGACTGTTATGTTTTTGTGAACATTGTTTACATGGACCATATTGACATTCGTCAATGGTATGACTAGAACGTAAACAGTTACTACATATATCTTTTTCAGAAACGAATTTGTACCTATCTTGGACAGGTAAATTAAGAAAACGAAAGCACGAGTATAACGCATGATTTGCTTCGCACGAGACACTTATAACTGCCCGCTGGCTTGGCTGTGGTCTTACCTGTCCGGGACGGTTGTTTGTTATTTGAAACAAAGGAACGTAGCTGCGTGGAAGATTGTGAATTGTTATTATTTGTTGACCTTTTTGATAATTCACTAGGTAGTCTGTTTGTGACCGCTTTGTATCATATCTAGTACATCAAAACAGTCTCTTAAAAACTGTATTAAGTTGTCTAATTTTACTTTCCCGGAACCCTTACAAATGGAACCTTTTATATTTTTCCACTCTTTATTTGTAACTGGATCAAGCTTGGTAACTACTAAATAAATGACTAGTGTCCCAATGTTCAGTGGGCTCATCCATAATTTTATTAACTTTCTTATTTGAGTGGGTGATTCCTTTGTAATGGCTTTTTTTTTTTTTTTTGAGGATGGGAAATCATCAAATGACTCCTCCCGCTCTGGGTGGAGCGGAAGGAAGTGTCAGACTCTTACTGACTAAAACCCACCCGTGTTCCTTCCTTCGCCCTTTATGTTCCGGGCCAGCGGTAACCCTTTCGGACAATCCCGCTGGCCCGGCAGGCTTCGGCCCTATCGGGCCCCTTCATTTCATGCTGACATCTCTTTGAGGCGCGCGTGGAACACGTACGCGCCGTCCGGCACGGACCTGGTCCTGATCGGGCGGTGAGCTACCCATTACTCTCCGCCCGCAGGCCCGCGCCTACGGTGGCCGGGAGTCGTCGCGCGGCTCCCGACGCCCGGAGCGTCTCCCGCGGCGGCTGGGACGGGAGGCTCTCTCCCTCAGCCGTCCCGCCGCCTCCTTCGCTAGCATGACTGCTTCGCAGAAGGAGGCGACTGCTCCCCACTCCCTCTCGCCCCGGACCATGGCTTGAACCAGGCCCGGACGCGAGAGGTCGCCGCCGCCGCCGATCGCCTCTACGAGGGCACGGCGGTGCTCCGCCCAAGCGGGGCAGACCTCCACCGTGTGCTCCACCGTGTCCTCTGGGCGATCCTGGCAATGGTGACACCCGGGCGTTTCCTCCCGCCTGATTATGTGCAGGAACCTCCTGAAACTTCCGTGTCCGGTGAGGACCTGCGTCAGGCGGTAGGTGAGGGCGCCGTGACGCCTCTCTAGCCACTCCTCAAAGAGGGGTCTTATTGCCGCTGTCGTGGCGTGCCCTGCGCTGGGTTGCGACAGTCGCTCTTTCCATGCCGCCATGAGATCGCGCCGGAGGTCCGTCCGCTCCGCTGCAATTTGTTGCGGAAGCGGAGTTTCCCCCCGACGTAGTGCCTCCGCGCGCCACTCATACAGGCGCGCGAGGACTATCGCCTCCAGATCCCATGGCGGCAGTCCGGCAAGGAGGCTTGCCGCCTCGCCCGAGATCGTGCGGTACCCCCGGATCAGCCTAACGGCTACCACCTTCTGGGGCGCGTTCAAATAATGGGCGGCTCGCCGCCGCAGTGAACGCGCCCATACCGGGGCCCCGTATAGGGCCATGGACCGCACGACCCCCGCGTAAAGCCTCCGGCAGGAGGCGTTTGGCCCCCTCAGGTTGGGCAGGAGCCGCTTGAAGGCGGCCCCGGCCCGTTCCAGTTTGGGAGCCAAACGTCGGAAGTGCTCGACGAAGTTCCACCGGCTGTCGAGGACGAGACCCAGGTATTTCATCGTCGTCTCGACGCCGATGTGAACCCCTCCTACCGTTAGTTGGGATCCCGATGGTGGCGTGTTCCGGGGCCCATGAAACGACATGGCCTCGGACTTGTGCAATGCCACCTCGAGACCCAACTGCCGGATCCTCTCCACGACTATCGCAACCCCGCGTGTCATCGCGTCGGCCGCCGCCTGATGCGACCTCCCCTGCGCCAGAACTAGCGTGTCGTCAGCGTAGCAAACCACGCTGACGCCATCAGGGAGGTCGGCCCGCATCACCCAGTCGTAACCGATGTCCCACAAGAGCGGCCCCAGAACCGATCCCTGTGGGACACCGCACATCTCTCGCCGGTTCCACTCCCCATCACGACCGGGGTAAATGACGGCTCTGTCCGTCAGATACGCCCCGACTACTCGACGGAGGTAGGTCGGCACCCGGTGATACCGGAGTGCCTCCCCAATGCAGCCCCAGGGCAGGGTGTTAAACGCGTTGGCGATGTCGAGTGACACCGCCACGACGACCCCACCCCGGGACACCGCGTCCCCCGTCGTAAGGGCTCTCACGCGCATGATGGCATCCACCGTCGAGCGCCCCTTGCGGAAGCCGAACTGGCTGTCCGCAAGATCCGGCCCCGTCCTCACCAGGTGCCCGACGAGGCGGCCCGCAATTACTCTCTCAAAGAGCTTGCCCACCTCGTCGAGCAGCACGATGGGCCGGTATGCGGACGGAGAGTCCGCAGGGCGCCCTGGCTTCTGAATGAGGACCAGCTTCCCCGTCTTCCAACGGAGTGGAAACTGGCCTCTTTCCATACATGCGCTTAAGAGCGCCTCCAGTCGATGCCCGAGAGCCCTCGAGGCCAGGACCCAGGCTTTACCTGGCAAGCCGTCGGGTCCTGGGGCGGTATTTTTGGCCTTCAGCCTTCCTACCGCCGCTCTCAGATCTACCCCGGTCACTTCGGGGATGTCTTCGTCGTCCATGTGGTCCGCTTCGGGTCCTTTGTAATGGCTTGCAAAGAAAACAAAGCTTTAACGTGATTGCTTATTAGTAACCTATTATTATCAAATCTATTAGTCAATAGATCCCACGCAACTTGATAGTTTTGTCAGAAGTAAATTCCAATGATTTTATAACCTGTAACGCTGTACCTTTTAATGTTGAACGCAGATAATGGAACTTTTGAATTGGATTAATTTCTAGTGCATTAATTAACGCATTGCATGGATTAACGATATGTACCTATGTGTCACGATACTCTAGCCAGTTCTCATATGATCCGTCAAAGGATGGTAACGTTATGGTTGTTAATTTAACTGTATTATTATTTGTGATGCCACCATGAGAACATAATTCGTTGGTCACAACTCTCTCCTTGTGTTTGCTTGAAATACATTTAGCTAAAGAAATTATTTTGAAATATGTATTGTGTTTCAACTGATTATCTGATCTCCAATTGTGAATCCATGTCGTCTTCACCAATAGTGTTCTCAATTTTGGTTTGAACATTTTGGAATTCATGGAAAATTTGTTCAGTGTTAGATATTCGTAACTGTATCTCAACAATTTGTTGATCACTTAGTGAAATGTTTTCTAATGTATTTAGCAAAGAGTGTGATTCTACCGCGTAAAGTACCCCGTTTTTTATTTAAATCACTAATATCGAGATCATCGCTATTGGAAATAGTAGGTACAAGGTGATTTAGTTTTTAGACTCATTGTGATGGCTGTGTAGGGAACGAAAAAGAGTATGTACTTACAAACAGCACCGAGTATGAAGTAGCTCACGGCGATTGTGCACCGGTAGCTCGATACGGACACTAAAATGCAAAGACACGGAATTAACACAAGTTGAACTTATTCCTTATCCACGCAAGCGCTACCCTCTTACGTTTTTCGTGTGTTGAGTTTTTACTGGAAAGATACTTTTCGCTGACGATAATCCGGCTCGAAGGACCAATGTTTGGGAGTTAAATAACGAACTCCTTTGTGTTTTTTCAATGTTGGTGTTTAATTAAACTTTTACAATGAGTAAAAATGAAAACGAGTACAAGTAGGTGTCGTTCTCTTCAACGGAATGCGCAGGGAACTTCAACTTCAACTCTTGATTAAAGGCTTCTGTGGAACAATTTTGCCAATTTCACGTACCTACTAAAATCCACTAAATGAAAAAATTAAATCTCTCTGACACGTGAGACAGCTCGCTACTGCGGCTGATGTGTCTCCAAAAATATGATGATGTGATGAAAAAAAAACATGCGCAGGGAATCGCTGACCGGCACTCGTAGCTGTTTTGACGTCTCAATGACAGTGACTGCGTCACATTAGCAATCCGCGGTGCCAACTGCCAACAGTAAGTAAAATAAAAGCCATTAAACGAAGAGAAGAAGAAGAGATATTGTTAATAGTGATGGTTAACATTTTTAAACACGCCAAGATGGTTAAATGTAGAAAATTAATATTTGTACGTACAGTCTGCTGTGGTAAAGTAATGCGATGTTTAACACTTTTCATCCACTTTGAAGTTTAAGTGGTTGGTATAAGGTGCAACAAATCGAATTGACTACATTTTATCACTTCGGCTGCATTTACGAATAAAGTACATAATAATATCTACCTACACCCGACCATTACGATAGTTCCAAGCCTGCAAGTGTGATGGAAAATGTTATCACCAGTTAATTACAATACAATCGCCGTATAGTTAGACACATACTGCCAAATTATTATCAATGAGCGCAAGACGACGCTGGAGGCACAGGCGGCGCGGGGGCGCAGCGTGGCGAGCATGTTTTTGTACATGCAACTACTTACTGTAGGTAACATAACAAGCTTATAACTTTGTGATTTTACAGTTTTGAAATTTTGTACATAAGATTCTTTACATAAAAATACTAGACATGTGTTTCGGGTTTCGCATATACTAAAACTAATGTTGTAATTAGTTTTACTGCAATTTAGCGTGAGGGGGTTGCTGTCCAGCTTAGCTATTCACAACCATTCGATACGCTTCCGTACCAAATCGAACATCAATCAATGTTATCGTAGGAATACTCTTAACCCTGTTCAGAAGTCTAAAACCCAAAAAATTTGTCACTAATTAAAAAAGACGACCGCTATTCTTCCGACAGCTGTGCGCTGTCGAGGGAAAGGCAAATCAGGTTAGTTATCGAATTAATACGATAGCCTGTCGGATGGTTGTGAATAGCTATGCAGGTTATTCGCGATTAGTGACAATCCCTCTTTTGCCAGACATTGTAGGTACATGTTTCCACGGTTTCCTGTGAAATATAACAGCTGGGTTAGCTGCATAAGTTATTTCAGTAGTAGTTTATTTCAACATTATTCACGGACAGGTTTAGTATGTCGTAAATGAAAGAATGAAAAGCTTGTGACCAAGTGCACTGCCCAGTGGGACTCCGAAGTCCATGGGGAGATGATCACTAGTGAAAGAACTTACTTTCGTGTACTGCGTCCGGGTTGTCATATAGCTTTTACACCATTCAAGGCAAATTGATTAGCAATATCCTTCAAAATGATTCAGATTGTGATTGATACTGTGTTACGCAATGCTGGTCAGATGACACGGGGTCAAGTATATCCTTACTTATTTCCCTAACATACACCAGTGTTTACTATATCTAATAAGTAATATTAACGCATGCATAGATGATGTGCTCAAATCTGCTATTACGCATTGTTCTATTTATGATTAATGTTGAAATGCGAGAAACTTGATGGTTATGGCTAGACAGACTCATTTGTCCACTAGAATTCATATCCATGCCATCATGAACATGCTATTGTACCTATCGCAGAACTGTTTATAATATGTGATTTTTGGCCCTCGTGAAAGGTTGCGTTATGGTATTTCGTAAAGTTTTATCTAGCATTCAATACGTTCTATATTATAATTTAACTAACTTTATATGATGACATAGGGTAGACCGAGGCGAATCGGATCATTTTTTTTTGAGAATATGTAAATCATGCTACAGAATATATTTTATTTTATTTATTTGGGTGGCTTACAGCTATCAAATACAGAAGTAGAAGTGAGGTAATTTACATCAAGCTATTTACAAGCCTCCACAGTTAACAATAGAGTATTGTTGTACACATTTTCAAATTGACAAACTATTCATTAACTAACACTAAGTATAACATTATTGCTTAATTAATAAAATAAGTACCTGCAGGTAGATGCATGCGCAGCCACCATCAGAGTGTATCAGAAACAATATTATAATGTTTAGATAAAACAGTAGTGATAGACGCTAAGCTGCTTGCAAACAAATCAATTGAAGGATGTATATTCTTAACAATTTGGTTAAAAACTTTGACTGAGCGAATCATATATGAATTGCTACGATAAACTGTGCGAGTGTAAGGTGCATAAAGAAGATTCCTCAAACGAGAATGCCGAGGTGGAACATTCAGGGACAGTTTAGAAAGAAGTTCAGGACAATCAATCTTTGAATGTGCTATTTTTACTAGAAACCGTAAGTCAGATATATTTCTCCGAGTTACAAGTGGAAGTAAGTGGAATCGAGCGCATCGTTCATTGTAACTCAGATAAGGGATTTTAAATTTGTAACCTAAGTATCTCGTGAATTTCCTTTGTATTCTTTCCAATCTGTCCGAATGCACTGCATAATACGGATTCCAAATTTGACTACCATAGTCGAGATGACTGCGGACGTAAGCACAATACAAAATTTTTAATGTTTTCATTTTATTAAACGAACTGGCATTACGGATCTTGAATCCCAGGGCTTTGGATGCTTTTTTCGCGACATGATCGACATGACACTCAAAGGTGAGCTTACTATCCAGAAGAATACCAAGATCTCTGGTGACATGAGTTCGAGATAAAGGCTGATTCGCAATTGAGTAGTTAAATATGACTGATAGGTTCTTACGGGTGAAGGTTATAACTAAGCATTTCGATATATTAAATTCTAATTTATTTATTCTGCAATAGTTGACTAATCTAGATATGTCCGCCTGTAAAAGTCTGGCGTCATTCAAACTCTTAACTGTTGTATAGATTTTCATGTCATCTGCAAACATTAGGTATTTAGAATGTTTCAAACATTCTAAATACCTAATGTTTGCAGATGACAGAGACACTCGCCGATATCATTAATGAAAAGTACAAATAATAACGGCCCTAGTAGCGAGCCCTGCGGTACACCAGAAGGGATAGTTAACCAGGAGGATATAAAGCCACTGAGGACCACTGCTTGTGTCCTATTTTGCACATACGACGAAAACCATCTGTATAGGTCACCTCTAATGCCCAAGTCAAAAAGCTTCCTCAGTAGGATGTCATGATCGATCCTATCGAACGCCTTGCTTATAATCAGTGTAAATAGCGTCGACCTGGGATCCACCATCCATGTGCTCAGTAACATAATCTGTGAACAGAACCAGGTTAGAGACTGTAGACCTCCCAACTGTGACAAGCTGAATTAACAAAGCAGGGTGATATGCGTCTTCAAAGGTTAAGGGTTCTAGACACGCTGAGACGGTGACAGGAGTATTTGCAAGGACTAAATCTAGAATTTTGCCGTGCCTGTTATTCACAAGATTAACTGGCTGTAGACTACACAAGTCAATAGTGTCAACAAAATGAGTAAACAAGCTAGTTTGAGGCGCGATAGGTCTAATTCTATCATATAAAGTCGTCCAAGTTATGGAGCTCATATTAAAGTCTCCAAGAATAATAAATTTATCTGTAGGATGGTTGTTTATTAAGTCCGAAAGATTGTCTAAATAAGCATGTAACTGACTAGCGAAGCTATTGCCTGAATTCTGAGCGCACAGATACAGAGTACAAATGTTAAGTCGGTAGGTACGTTTATCACAAGTGGATCTTAATTGAATCGAAATCCAAATGTCTTCCGCACTGGTTTGCCAGTCAACATTTTCAACTACAGCAAGCTCACGGCGGACCGCCACCAGTACGCCGCCACCACGCGACTGCGCTGTGGCCGCACAGTCACGGTCGCGCCGCCACACTAGGTACCTATCATCAAAAAGTTCACTGTCTAAAATCCCATCCACGACCCAGGTCTCTGTTAGAGTGATTATATCATAGTTACATTTAGCTAAATTCCTATAAAAATTAATTGACTTCGTCCGCAGTCCTCGAACATTCTGGTGATAAATGTTTAGTTCACACATTATAGAACATGATGTCTACAACTAAGTATTTTTTAACACCCTTGCTCGTAAAGCTGATGTAATTCCACCGGTTTTAAATATGTAAAGAGGGTCATAAAAAACGCGTGTGTTACCAAAGCAAATAGTTAAGTTATAGTCCATACAATAGTACATTACGATATTAGTGCGTAAAGATGGTTATAACATGCGAGGCGGAATTTCAGCCCGAGCCGAAGGCGAGGGCGTAATTGAGCCGAGCATGTTATAACCATACGCACGTATATCGTACGACGTTTTTTAACACATTTGCGAGGAAACAGAAAAAAAACATTTTATATTTTGTTCATTTTTAATTATTGAAACAGTGAAATTACAATTGTTAAAATGATACGTAGTTGTAGTTGGTTTTTTAATTATGTTTTTATTATTATTATTACTATTCATAATGTCATTGTTTTGTGTTAGGGTAAATGTTGGAGACGACGAAACTTCTTGAAAGGCGGCAGAAGAGCATTGTAATTCGTCATTAGTTTGTAAATAAAAAAGTATCATCAGTAGAAGAGGGGCGCGGCTCAGGGCAAAACTTCTTCGTTTGTGGCTCCAAATTTATTGTCTGAGTTATTTTGGCACTTATATTTGTTTTGGATGGAATCTTTAAATTACCGAATAAACTCTTTTTTTTATTTTAAATAAACTCAATCTGTGAATGCACACTGTTGCTTTCCCGCCATTTTAACAGCGCGCTAGCGCTGCCTACTGACTGGCGCCGCGCGGCGATTAGTTCGAAATTTGAATAGCAACAGCGCGCTGCTCACTAGCAGCTGGAGTCGTGCGGCGGCGATCAGTTCCAAATTTGAAATGGCAAATAATGCTGTTATGGAATTTGTATGGACTATAACTTAACTATTTGCTTTGGTATAACACACGCGTTTTTTATGACCCTCTTTACATATTTAAAACCGGTGGAATTACATCAGCTTTACGAGCAAGGGTGTTAAAAATTCCATAACAGCATTATTTGCCATTTCAAATTTGGAACTGATCGCCGCCGCACGACTCCAGTGAGCAGCGCGCTGTTGTCGAACTAATCGCCGCGCGGCGCCAGTCAGTAGGCAGCGCTAGCGCGCTGTTAAAATGGCGGGAAAGCAACAGTGTGCATTCACAGATTGAGTTTATTTAAAATAAAAAAAAACTGTTTATTCGGTACCTAATTTAAAGATTCCATCCAAAACAAAGCAAATATAAGTGCCAAAATAACTCAGACAATAAATTTGGAGCCACAAACGAAGAAGTTTTGCCCTGAGCCGCGCCCCTCTTCTACGCCCCTCTTCTACTGATGATACGTTTTTATTTACAAACTAATGACGAATTACAATGCTCTTCTGCCGCCTTTCAAGAAGTTTCGTCGTCTCCAACATTTACCCTAACACAAAACAATGACATTATGAATAGTAATAATAATATCTAATAAAAACATAATTAAAAAACCAACTACAACTACGTATCATTTTAACAATTGTAATTTCACTAACTGTTTCAATAATTAAAAATGAACAAAATATAAAATGTTTTTTTTTCTGTTTCCTCGCAAATGTGTTAAAAAACGTCGTACGATATACGTGCGTATGGTTATAACATGCGAGGCGGAATTTCAGCCCGAGCCGAAGGCGAGGGCGTAATTGAGCCGAGCATGTGAGCATGTGAGCACGAGCAACCATCTTTACGCACTAATATCGTAATGTACTATTATTAAATAAATAATGTGTGACCTTACCCAAACAAAAATAAAAATATAGGCAACCGTTTATCAACACAAAAAAAAAGAACTAAGTTCCATTGACAGCTCACAAGCACGAACATTAAGAATACATTACATTTTATTTTATATAAACTACTGGTACAGGTGTAAGTATTCGTTATTACGGGTAGGTCAAAACAAAACTTTAAATACATGTTCAAAATATTAAAAGCAAGATAGTTAATATTTAACTCCAAACTCAATACACAGTGCCTGCAAAAGAGCATTTCAAATGAACAAAAAAACAACTCAGTATCGATCAAAACATATTTGTTAGCAAGCCAATGAATATATTATAATATATATATAAACAATAAATTATACATTTCGGTACAAAAGAAATCCGAACGTAAACACGGCAAGTACGATCAAGGTCAAGTGGACTTTCGTCTGAGATAAGCGGGTAGGCGCATTCCATGTTTCGCAAACTGCTAATTAATGACACTTTTAATAATCGTTTTAGCTTTAGCGTAATATTTGTAGTGCATAGCAAAGATGACTTGAATTTTATTTTATGATTCATACTAGCAACATTGAAATCAAGCGTTAAATAACAAAAGATTAATGCATTTTTTGCAAGTCCCGTTCCGTTGCCACGATGAAAGTCTTCGAGGTGGCATCCCGTTTTACAAAAATCTTCATATGCTTCACCCAAACAAATTGGAAATTTTGTTCCTTGGCCAGGGTTTTAGTTTGCGAGAGTAACTTTTTGTTTTTTACAGTAAGATGATCATTGACGAAGATCCTTCCCGAACCAGTGATTCCAATGTGTTCAGGAAGTAGGGGATCCTTCTGGAAACGGGCAGCAGCGACGAAATCCTCTTTCACATATCTATTCATAAAAGAAACAATAATATTCTTATTGCTAGATATGTTAGTCGGTACTCTGTGTACAAAATTAATTTGAGTCTTTATAATGGGATAGGAAACTTTTTCACCGATTTTACTAACTATATCAAAGAGGTTCTCTTTATCTTTCATCGGTACTCCCTTAATTTCGACATTATTGCTGCGGAGCCACTGATCAATGTCCTGATGTCCATCCTCAAGTTTGACAATCGCTAACTTGGTGTGCGTTACGACTGTTTGCACCGCTTCTAATTTGGTTAGCCTATCATCCATCACCAGGACCTTATTAGGAAGTTCATTGAGATTAGTTAGCTCCTGCCGTAAGAGTTGCACTTCAGTTGCCAAGCTGGAGAGAGGAATAAGTTCTTGACGGATGCTGGACAACTCACGCATTAATGTTTCCAATGTAATCGGTACGGGAACAACTGGCGAGGCCGAGCTTGGTAATTGGGTGCTTACATGACCCGCATTCTTGCAATTAGCACACCTCCATGTAGCTTGGCGTTCCCCGAGCTTCCGGTAACCCTTCTCCGTAATTCCCGAACAAGGGAAGTCGAAGTGGTTGCAACATGCTGAGCACTGAATTGCTTCCGTGACTTCATCACCACACCTCCCACAATTAACCATATTTGCAAAGTTGGATAGCACTGCACAACAATATCTATTATCAATTATTATCGCGAACGACAGCTGACGACAATTGGCAGACGCACGATGCGATCTTGGACGCTAAGACGCTTGGACGTCTAAGCGGGGCAGCGCACGCGCGGACACTGAACATGACGTATGAAACTTTTATTGACAAAATAGTAATCAGTAACAATCTAGCTACAAAATAAACATTTTAAAACTGAAATTGGTCATTAATTTTTCAAAATATTAACTAAAAACTTGATAAACAGAAATATCCGAATCGCCCCAATTCTCGGGGCGAATAGGATCGTACATAGTATATAAAAAAAATTAAAATTTCTTAACAATTAGCTATAGAATCATTACTAACATTAAAATTATGAATAATGATATCAATATTAATTTGTAGCACATAAATCACATATATACACGGGCCTTTTTTCCCTCCCATGTCAGCACATTTTTCGTGGCACCATTCTTCGCATGCTTGACTTTATTTGTAGTTTCTTTCATTTTTTCTTGGGACCATCCTCCCGAATTACTCTTTTCTTTTGTACGTGCGAACCATCTACAAGGAAATAATATCACATTATTAACCTCAAATATAAAATAAATCATTTTAAAAAAGTGATCAAATTCGCCCCCGTTGACGCGATCCGAATAACCCCATATTAACGACTTTTGAAATAAATGTTTTATATATTAACCTATAATATTATTTTTAAAATCTAAAATGTTTCCTTAAATAGAACCCTTTCCAATCAATATAAGACATATAATTAAAAAAATTAACAACAATCCTTAGAATTACACAAAGAAATAGTAAATACCTACCTTAGATGCGCACCAAAATTGTAACACACACAAACACCCGACGACGTGCTGGCGCGCAGCGCTGACGGTGATGTACAAGTCGAATAGACCCAATGCCTACGGCGGGAGGTGCGGGGTGGGGGAGGCCCAAGTAACACAAAATCGATATAATGGAAAAAGTGATGACCAGAAAATTTTTTCTAGCTTCGTTATAGAATTTGAAGGGTTTTAGCAATGTCTTGGTTCTGTATAACAGCATTTTATTAACTTTGTAGTTCCTAAAGCTATATAATCCTCTTTTTCAATCTTTTGTGCAGCTAAAGGTTTTATTTTAGATATAATTTATGTCTCTATACAGCTTCTAATACAGCTGTAAGCATTATACAAAAGTGTAGGCCGTATGTAAGCATTAATTACGGCTTAGGCTATTAAAAAGCATTTTAAAATTCTTTAAAACTGCTCTATGTTTTATAACGACCTTTCGCATGGGTCACAACTGTTTAACGGTGTACATTGGTGCTGTTTTATTGCCAGCTTTTTAAAAGCATTTCATCATAATGTTTTATAGCCTTTATCTATACAAACGTATAATGAAAATAATTTTAACAAGCAATAAGTCGTATACCGGTATATCCGCATGCCTAAAGTTTTTAATTATGCTTACGCCATTTTGCTTTTTGTCTCGATAATATATAAAATTTAATTTTATGGTAAATAGTCCTTTAGAAAGGACTTCAACCTATGATATTGACCGGCCGGTACAAGACAGGTATCATAATGACTAAAACTAAAGATTTCTTCGTAAGAGCATAATTTTTTTACAATTGGTTCCACATATTTTTATAATATTTTTGTAATAAATAGCTCTTTAATTTGAAGGCGCGTGAAATATTTGATTCAAATACATATATACATACTTTCACAGTAAACTGATACTCGCAACTTTAATTCACTCATAGAGAACAACAACAAGAGTTTAATTACTTACCTTGTAGCGCTTATATTTTTTTGTTGAATGCACCGCACCATGTTCTTTTTACACAAGATTTATTAATAATAACAGAAATTAAAAATAATATTTGAAAATGTTTTTATTTTGCCTTTGTAATGGTACAAGCTGTATAAAAGCCGCATTTAACATAATGCGCACTGCTTTAACCTGTTTTCACAGCCCATTATAATGCGTTTATCATTCCGGTAGACAACCAATATAATGCTGCTAAAATGCCATTCTTACACTTAAGTCTGTATAATTTGGGGCCCAAATTATCATTACAAGAGCTGTAAAGTGGTTTATAATGCCTATATGTAGACTTCTTATAAAGCTATAATAATATTCTAATTCTGTTATCCATCGATTATAAAGCTATTTTGTGCTACTTGGGGGGTCATAAGGCGCCAGTAGCTTGCGCTCCGTGCCAATGCGTTATTTAAAATATTGCCGAATTTCTTATTTTGATCCGATTCACCCACTGATCCGTTTCGCCTCGCTCTACCCTAATGCGAAATTACTTACCTAACAATGGAAGCAAAATTCATAGCAATTTCTATTATTATGTGTACTTAATGCTATTTATTTTACGACATTTAACATCTTGATAATGCATATTGGTCAACATTTTATGACAAGCTTGTATTTATTTCAAAGGGAGCAATTATTGAAGAATAAAATTGAAAGGCGTATTCGCACCAATAAGAAGATAAGCCAGAAGATAGCGCGGCTCGACAAGAGTAATGCCATACTTGCGGCAGTGCTGGGAGCTTTTTTTAAGCCGGTATGTTTGTTGTTTTTTGCCACTGCTACGGAACTAAAGTGATTTTGCAATCAATACTTGTGTTTGTTCTTAGTGTAAATATTTCTTTTCTTTTTTTTGTTGTGTTATCCCACCACAGATGATCCCCTTCTACTATACCGCATTATTGTCAGTTTTTATTAGCCTCTCATAAGTTTTTTACCACTTCCACTGATAATGTCTCGAGCTACGATTGGTATCTTCAGTGCCATCTTGACATTAGATCTGCCACTTTCGTTTGACGTTTATGTTTTATTTTCCGTAAAAATCAATAAATCTAGTAATACTGTCTATGCTGCAAAAAGTATATAAAGTCATCCAGGCCTTGCAAGTATTAAATATACCATCATTAAAAAATATACCAGCATTATTTCAAACTAGAATACTACGAAATTCAGTGATTGGGGCTTCAGTTAATATAAGTTTAGTTAATATATACCTGGGTAGGTATGGAATATAATAATACCAGCCTGTAACTTTTCCACTGCAAGGCCTCTCTCTTCTCATACAGAGAAGGCACGAAGATTAATCTCCATACTTACTCAAAACAGATTGGCTTCATATTAATTATAAGTTAAAGTTTTCTCACGATGTTTTTCTTTAGGTAGGTACCGATGTCAGTGATAACTTCGAAAAAAAAAACCCCCCCAAAAAAAACCAAATTGGTCGTGGTAAAGAATGATCGCTGAACATAATTATAATTAAAAAGAATCCAGCGAATTGAGAACCTTCTCCCTTTGTAGAAGCCGGTTAAAAGCGGTAACCACCGTTGTAATAGATATGTTATTTTATAGTTCTTAGTTATTTTATAAACGGTTACGTTACGTTTTTGCTTTGTTTTTTTAGGGCCAGTTGGGTAGTACTGCTGGATTCAACTCCCCCGACAAAGAACTTATGGTAAGATATTTTTATTTAACATTCACTAAGCGAAATTAGAGATAAAACCAGTTGTAAAGCAATAAGTATTAATTCTATTAGGTTTGCCCACAACTTAGTCCAAGCGAAATGAGTACTATCCCCTACGAACTTGCAAGATCCCATCGCCCCTTTAAAGGGTAATTTTGGAAAATTGACAATTATGATCTTTATTAATTACCTAAAGAAGTACTTGTGCCTAGTTTCAAGTTTCTAAACGGAAGAAATAAGATTTGTCCTGCAAATTTTATTCGCCCTTTTCACCCAAACAGAGGTTGATTTTTTTTATTTTAATTATTATTGAACCGTTTTGACGTGATTGAGTATAACACATCCAAACATACAAACTTTCACATTTCTATTATTAGTAAAGATGGAGCTACTATACAATACCTATACATTTAAATGTAACTAAAGAACACAATATACTATTGTGAAGTATTGTGTTCTTTTTATTGGTTTTCAAACGATTAATTTGTTCGAGATCTATCAGAAAAGGATCAGTTTAAATCCTGATTTAGAAGATTAAATGAGCTAACGTATGTTGTTAAATTTCAGGGTTTGTTGCCCAACAGCATACTGACATCTGTTCTGGCGAAGTTGCTGCGGAACGTAGAGATGCCGCGCTCCGACTCTTCTTGATATAGAGACCAACGCGGCTGAGCAAACTGGAAAGCATTGTGCCCACGACAACGGTGCAAGGATCTTTTGGCGCGCGGCCAAAATCGGAACAAACGCCGCCATCTTGTTTTATCAATACAATAATTCTGTTGCAGTTTTACTAAATGTTTACCAACAATGTCACGTCCGACATGTCCCCCTGTCAAGGTCATGCAGGCGCCAAAATATCCTCTAGGTATACTTGTAGTGGGGCAGCCCAGGAGTTTTTGAGTTGAGTTTGATAGCTGAATAGGTGAGGCATGAGTAAAGAACACCGAAAATATATTTGAAAAGTTTCAGATAGGAACTTTTTCGAATGAATGAAATCTCGTCATGTTTGCCAAAAGGCTCCATCAATCTGTCAGATATTTATATATTCACTATTGTAGCACTATTGCACCGAATAATTTTCAATCACCCTCTGTTTCCTTTTAAAAATTGTCCAAATCGGAGTTTTCAAAGTCATCAGATTTAGGGAAAGCCCACAATTTCTTCGTTAGAATTGCCTATATAAGTCATCCATATGGATTAGGATTAGATTATCCAGCCCATCATGGATTAGGCCGCACATGATTATATGAAAATCAACAGTCCTGAAGATCGCTTTATTTTTGGTCCATTTTCGAAATCTGAAAGTGTACTCCTGGCCATAGGGCTCCTATTTGAAACTCAAATGTATTTTCGGTGTCCTCTCATAATGAAATCCTCTCAAAAAAACCTATCCAGCTATCAACTTTTCGCCCTGCATAGGCTCCGTCGACCTGACGTCGTTAGAAATAAAACGAGCGCGCTTATTTCTAACGACGTCAGGTCGACGGAGCCCCGCTGCGCGGGGCTCCTATTTCTGTCTGCAGGGTTTAAAGGAACCTAACCAAACCGAACCTCGCGGTGCCCCTGACGTCGACCGTCTTCTTCTGGTTCAAAAGCACAAAAATAGACAATATCACGTTTTTAGCCGTTTGGTTTTTCGCCATTTCACACACACATCACACATATTATTTTTTAAATGTAGGTATGGAATTTCATAACAAATATATCATTGTTTATTGTTTCTTAATTGTTTTATTTATTTAAAGAAATAGCAACCAACATTGTTTTTATCATAAAACTAATACAGTCTAGGTTTTTGATAAAAAAACTGGATTTTCTCAGGTTTATGATAACATAAAGTAATAATTTTGACTTCTTCCGGTTATTGATCAATAGCCTAGGTTTTTGATCAAAAACCTGATTTTGTCATAAACCTGCGACAGAATTTTTGTAACAAAAACTATTCCGAGCTAAGTATGTTGAAATTCTAATCATTTTAATCTAACCATGAGCTCTGTTAATGATTTTAAGTAGGTATGTGTGTGTTTTGATGAATTGATTGGCTATGAAACTGACGTGTGCTTATATATGAACCACAACTCTATTGGTTCTAGGCCACTTCTCATATAACTTTGGTTTGTGTCCTATCGTTATGACTTCGATTAAAAAGTTCTCCAAAAGAGTTTAAGTTGCTTATCGTGGTCTCATATATAACAGTTCGTTTTTTACCCATTTCAATAAAATAACTTCACCTGTCGGTGGAGTATTGTACCAATATAAATTGATGTGTGATTGAACAACAATAATGCTGAACAAATATTTGCAATATTTATTGGTATAAGTATCTATAAATAGTATAAAACTGAGTCATGATTTGGTAGATATTATTGTTAACCAAATATCAACCAACGCAGAAGTTAGTGCTAAATCACTACGCACCTATTTGTTATTTGTACACGGTTAGCGGCAAAATGTAGAGATCTCTGTACCTATTTTACATAAAACACCTATTTTGTCTTTAGCGCAGGCACTAAATTCTACAGTCACCTCTGAATACAACAATTTATTCCATCATCATCAGTAGGGCAGCTAAGAGAACGCGTTCCTGACTTCTATTTGTTTCATACAAAAGAATACCTATTTGGCACACGTATTCGTATACTATAATTGTCGCACTGACAAGGGTCACGAACTCATTCTCTCGATACTAGATGTTCGACAGCCCGGCCGGACTGTAAGAAAACGTATTCACTAAAAAAAAAACTAGGATTATTTATGTAGGTATTTTGTAATATGATCAATTTACTCATCTTGTAACTGAAGTGGCAATGGGCTGGCCATATTTGTCGAAAGTCCGATGGCTGGTGGAGCAGACGAGTCCTGGAGTGGAGACCGCGTATCGGCAAGCTTAAGGTACGAGTTCGTAGCCGACCGTAGACAACAGCAGCAGACGACGTGTCGCTACGACACTACTGGTTTGTATGTATTTCTATGGAATACCTTCCGCAGCTAGCGATACGTCGCGCGTCGCCCGACTACACATCGCACGACCGCAGACGTAGTGCCCACCGACCCTGGAGCGAAAGCACGTTGAATCTTTCTCAAAAAATGAGTTTTTCCGATTCCAAGGAAGAAAAACTGATAAACCAGGTGGCCCAATATCCTGTACTGTACGATGCATGTCACAAAAACTGTATATCTACTTGTACGACGACTTGTTTTTATTATACAAGTATAGAGATCTATACACTTGTGTAATAAAACAAATCATCGACATCTTCCTCTTCCAACAAAAGATACAAAAGTAAATCGTGATCGCTAATCCCAAACAGGTAAGACATCTTGTCTCACGGAAAATTCAAAACTAACTGGTATACGGCGCTGCTGTCTGGTGCTGCAGCCATCTGCAGCAGGGACATGACGCTGTGACGTCTCTCTACGATATGTCACAACGTCACGTCGTCTGCTGCTGCTGTTTGCGGTCGGCTACGAACTCGTACCTTTAATGTGGGACGACAGCTAGATTCACTGACGACCTAAAAGAAGGTGGCTGGGACGTACTGATGCGGAAGGCGGAGGACAGGGTGTTGTGGCGCAGCCTGGGAGAGGCCTATGTCCAGCAGTGGACTGCGATAGTCTGAGTTGATTGAGTTGACTCACTTGTAATTTTAATATACACACAAAAACAACATTTGGGTATAAAATCGGCAACCCAAGATATTTTTGTATATTGACGATACAACAAACATCTGTCTTTCAATCCAGATACGGATATTTATTTGTATTTTGTATGTTCAATTTTTTAATCTATATACATATTATTGTATAAACATACGATTTTTAGGTATTTATGTATTTTAAAATATTTCAACAATACAAATTAGGTAGAATAGTTGTGCATGTTTAACATAAATATTTTTGTATCCTAACTCGATTAGTTAAGTGAAGATTGTTTGTAAAATAAGACTAGTACACACACCCAAATGAAGTCGTCATCAGGGACTTAAAAAAAAGTTATTTAAAAAATAAAAAAACCCGACTGCGTAAAAAACTTAAGTTAATAAAAAAAACAGAAAAGCTAAAAACAAGCCCATTTTAAATTAAATTAAAGTTGGAAGCAGGCGGGAAGTGGCGTAGCGTGCCATCTCGGCGCCCGGGGCGGGAGACCCATTTTGCCGCCCCCATTCTTTTTTTTTTTTTATAATTATAATAATTACATGTCAAGTTTTGAATAATCATACATTACAGACTTACAGATTGATAAAAGAACTAAGTCAGTAATAATTAACGTCATGAAGTATCTAAAACCATTCCTTTAGGTCATATAATGCCTGGTCGGTTAGCCAGTCTTTCAGTTTAGCTTTGAAAGCATTTTCAGATGTCGCACTTAAAATTTTATCTGGTAGTCGGTTATATACCGCTGGACCCATAACATGAATAAGCTTTCCAGACTTAGTAAGGGAGTGTGGGCATCCAGCTAACCTGTCTCGACCACGAGTACAGTAGTTATGCCTATCTCCACGTTTACTGTAATCACTCAAATGTTGTCTTACATATACTGCCGCCTGCAATATCACCATGGCGGGAACAGGCGCCTAATTAAATATAGAAAATATTCTAAAATATTCCATAGGTGCCTAATTAAAATTAAATTTTACAGGCAATGTATATCTTTTATTGAAGGTAAAATAGGATGAGCGGTTTTACAAGCGGATTCTACGGGCCTTATGAGCAGCGAAGTCAGAAATTACTTTGTCAAAATCAATATTTGCAGCCAATTCTCGTCCAATCGACAATATAGCCAAGTTTGATAGTCTAGCGGAGCTCATAGTAGATCTGAGATAATTTTTTATTAGCTTCAACTTCGAAAAATTTCTCTCACAACTTGCAACACTAATCGCCAAAGTCAAATATATACGAATCAAGATGACTATATTTGGAATCGAAATTCCGAGATTCAGTTTTTGAATGAACTGGAGGAGCTCTAGTGGTCCTTATATCTTCCTCTGATTCAGAACTGGCAACAAACTGCTGGAGACGGTTCCGCTCCATCTGTAACTCGTCCTTGTCGATGTCTTCTAATACATGGGAAAGATCACACTCGTACCTGCTGTCCAAAACTTATGTAATAAAGAATAATTATTAATCTTTTAAATAATTCATTAATTATTCATTCTATTTTTGTAATAATAATCGATTGTTTCATCGATTAACTTACCTATATGATATGGCAACATTGTTTTAATATGAAAATAAGGGAAGTCAGTATTAATTTGATTAAATAATTAATTTCTTATCCCATGATAAAACTGCTTAATATTTTATAATTGACCACAAAAAAACTGAAACAAAATATTGATAAATATTTCATTTGTGTAACGTTAGGCCCAGATTCGCCCGTCTCCTTTACGTCATTGTTGTTTTCTGACTTGTCAGACGTTCTGACACATGAAATGAATGAATCGTAGATCTCAACTCGCTTCACCGGCGACATTTTGCCGCCCCCGCGGGCTGCCGCCCGGGGCGGGCCGCCCCCTCCGCCCCACCCACGCTACGCCACGGCGGGACCCATTTGAATTTGAAAATATAATAAAAATGATATGGGTCCCGCCTGCTTCCAACTTTAATTTAATTTAAAATGGGCTTGTTTTTAGCTTTTCTGTTTTTTTTATTAACTTAAGTTTTTTACGCAGTCGGGTTTTTTATTTTTTAAATAACTTTTTTTTTTATTTCCAGCTTTTTAGTTTACAAAATAATGTGATTGTAATAAATATTGTAATATCGCAGACGATTTAGTTCTTGGTACGTGTTTTTTATGATTTGTCACTTCAAATTATGTAAGTACCTACTTTTAACCATATAAGTAAGTTGTATATATTTTTGTAAACACTTTTTAAAACCCTTTATTTTGATACCCTAATCGATAGGTTCTGAGAAAAAAATTTGAAAACATAATATGGCGCCAAAAATCGGCCATTTTTTTTTTTTTTTCAATTTTGATATGGTCACTCTCACAATTAAGACAAATCTATCAGCACCTCTCAAGCTGAAATCGATCAAGGCGTTTAGGCTACAGAGCGTGCCAAACATTTGAATTTAAAAATCCGCCATGTTGTTTTTTTTTATTTTGATATACCCAGTGTCACTCTCACAGTAAATACGAATCTAACGACACCTCGCAAGCTAAAATCCATCGAGTCGTTCAGGCTGCAGAGCGTGCCAAACAATTATACATACATACATACTATTACATACATACTCTCGAAAAACATAACCCTCCTTCTGGCGCAGTCGGGTAAAAAAAATAAAAATAAAATTTGTTTATTTCAGACTAGGTAATGTCCATATTTTGTTAGTAACAAATTAGTTATCTTAGGACTAAGGTTAGTAGCAATGTAGGTAGGTATAAAAACATGGTTAAAACATGTTTGTAAAATAGTACTAGTAGGTACACACACCCAAATGAACTCGCAATCAGGGACAAATGAACTTAAAACACCTTCATAAAGGTTACAGAATTGTTACATATTTAATTATTTAACATGAAATATGTAACACATGTGTTTTTTAATGTGTTGACCCAAAACATTTACAAAAGTGTAACCGCAATAGTATAATATCTGTAACAGTTATGAAAGTGTTAACAGCTAGTGTTCATAAGTGTAACCCGTAAACGCGGCGTTGCCAAAATAGTCGCGAATGTCGCGATCCCGACTGGATTGAGGCTATTTTGCCATCGCTGCGTCTGTCTGTCCGCTGTGCGTTTTTGCGGTACCGTGCAAGTATACCTACAAATGCTTATTTCTGTTACACATATTAAAATTTAAGGTTACACTTTGATTCTGTAACATTATAGTATCTGTTACATTTAGAAATGTTATTTTTTTTAAACAGTTTTAAAAAACAGTGTCAAAGTCAAAGCATTTATTTCAAATAGGCACATTAAAGGCACTTTTGAACGTCAGAAATTACAACAAATAGAATTGATTCTAGTCGCCCATTCCAAAAGGTAGTTTTCGTATGGAGAAGAATGGGCAAGAAACTCCACCGTTTGTAACCCGGTTTCGTAGTTTACCGATAATTGCTTAGAAACAAGCTGCTAATGGTTCCATTTGAACTTTACTACTCACCACCGTGCTAAAGTAAATTTATAAGGTATAATCTGCTAGGAAGGATTAATTAAACAAGTACCTTCTTACACAATACCTACAAAGTTTATTGGAATTATACAAAATTAAAGTACACATACAAACAATGTGGCAAGCCACCAAATTAATGTACCCTTCCCAGAGTCTATGGCATACACCCACACAACTAGTCTCCGTTCCTAGTGGTGTCAGTGAACGCCAGCCTTGAGACTAAATAGCAGTTTCTCAGAGTCGCTAGAGCGAGTCCGTGGGATGATCGAATTAACAACTTCTAGCTCAATCGAACATGTATTGGCCTTTTCCGGACTGTGCTCATAGAGGGAAAATAAACACTATACGAAGCTAACCCGAGACACAAGATCCTTACAACAACTGGTCTTAAAACAACCTAGTTCCTACAAAAGGCCTAACTCTCTCATAGATTAAACCATAATGACACACTGATAACACTCTCTATAAAACCTTCAGTATAACTCCTTCAGTTGACGGTTCAGGGTCCTTGGCGTCGTTCACAGGAGAAACCTGTGAACACACGCGAACGCGGCCTACGGACGAGATGGTGACGCTATCGTTACCTGGAGTGGCGAACTTCCCTCATCACCTGGATTCGGTTAGGTAGCCTTCCTAATGTCGGAGGACCACACCGCAAGGGATAACCATAAACCCGCCTGCGCTCTGATGAATTCCAAATCACCACACGGCGCGGCACCAAGGCATCGAATCAATCGCGCATAGCACCAAACTTATAAGTCCAGTGGTCGGAGTAGGTAGATTGATTTTTGGTACTTGTATCATAAATGCACACAGAAAGAATAACATGGATAAGCCATTTTTCCGGAAAGTAATTCCGGTATTTCCGGATTCAATTAAATATTGTTAATGTTGGTAGTGATATTATTACTACTCAATTCAAAATTTAAAGGAAGGTATCAAAACTAAATTAATTCATTATTTATCTGTTGAATAATAAAAACAATCGAATTCCGATCGAAGCTTTAATATTTATTTTTTATTTTTAGCCTTTTATGGCTAGATCTTTTATAGATAGATATAAATTTCTGCTAACTAATGAAATTCTGACTACCACCAATTCCGGAGGAATGTCCATAGTAATATATACGTTTCGGATCAATGACCCCAGTTCAATCTACCTACTCCGATCTATGCTTATAACGCTAGCATAAACAGCCAGACCTGTAACAACGTCCTCGTGTCAGAATCAGAACACACATGCATGATCTAAGCTATAGGCTATCCAGCAAGAACAAAGAGAATGGTTTAGTACTCACGGAATTCTGCCAAAACAGCTCCTACTTATTAAAACCCCATCGGGTTATTTTTCGAAGCCTATAACTAAGGGGACAGCTTTTTTTTATGTAATAAAGTGCCATGTTATTATTAGTGTCGTTTTCCACAAAAAATAAGGTAATGTTACTTTTCTCGTGAAAATGTTACTTTTTGAGCTCTCTCATGTTATATTTGACTATCTGTCACTGGCAACACTGATTTGGTTTGTCAACTTGGACTAGTTGTCAAGGAAGTTATATACTAGTAGGTATATAAGTTCCTTGCTAGTTGTTGTTCGGTAATCTGCCTCGCGGAGATATTTATCAGGCCTGAAAAATAACATTAGTTCAACGTTTTTTAATGTGTGCGTGTTATTCAACAAATAAATTATTAGACCCACGTATGATTTAAAAGGAAAGGAAATGCAGGGTGTTACTGTAGACGAAGGTAAGACTTTAACTTTGCAAAAACCTCTTTTGTTTTAGCTAATGAAAGTTTATTACATTGTTGTTACTTTTGAAAATTTTTATAGCAAAGGAAAATGCTAATGCTTGCAAGTAGTCGAAATCGCAGGACTAGAATAATTCGGTACTTACCCACATTTAGAAAATGAATTAACTTCTGTATTTGATCTGAAACCTAAAAAAAATGTACCCTCAACCTTGTTATAAACTTCAGTCATTTTAAGCAAAAATACCACAACCGCCACAAGTGCCAAAAAATATAATTCCATTTAAATACTTAACATTGGGTTATGTGAGACAGAACCATACAACTACATATATTTTTGCTATTAAGTTCAATGTAAAAGCCAGGTGTTATTTTTGTAAAAGTCTCGAAAGTTATTCAACGTTATAATGCTAAGTTTTCTCTATTAACCCTCAAATACTAATCATAATAATACACAGCATAAAAAGGAGGGGAAAAAATCCACATTACCTTTTGACACAGTTCTAGGCTACAGCCTAGTCAACTCTAGTGTCTGGTTCATAAGAAGCAGACACAAAAATATGTTAAATAAAATAAGATTCAATTTGCTAAAGTTGCTTTGATTAAGTTCAAAAGAATTATGTAAATCGGACAAATGTACAAAAAAAAAACGCGTCGACTTGAGAACCTCCTCCATTTTTCGTTGGTTAAAAAAGGTTCACTTTGTTTAAAAAATCAAAATGTGTAAACACAAGGTAACACATGTGCATACGCACCATGCGGCTAAAGTAGCCAGTAATCAGAAACAAATGGCAATGAATTAAGCAATAATTAAAAAACTAAAATAATTTATAAAATTAAGTTGATTGTTGGTCTAAACCAAGTATCTTGTAGAGTTTGTGAGTGATTGAGTAAGAATTTAATTTGAACAGAATGCTGTTCAGAGTAAATTCTTTCTCAATCAGAAAAAGTATCTGATTTTTTACTTTTTGAATGGACCTGATCTCTCTAAATGAGCTTATCTATGGAATTTCTTAGCAATTCTTCTTCAGCTTCAGAGTTACATCAGACCGATTATACAACATTTGTCTTTCTGACTAGATTTCTTTGATTAGATTGTGGCTTCAGTGGCATTATTTATGTCTTAAAATGTGCAGGAATAGGGACACTTTTTACACACCAACAAGTGAGCCATCAACTTACTTTATTTAATTTTCTTAGACTAATATACTGATTTAATCATTTTCAGAAAATCAACCCAAATCTCGGAATGACGAAGATGTCATGAATTTGAGGCCCTCACCTAACTTCAAGCACAAGAAGTACTTGAGATCGAAATTTGAAGAAGCAATGATGAATGAAGCAAATTCTACTTTGTTGGGACACAACAAACGAGACAAAGTCAATATTACTATGGTGGCAAGTGCAGCAGCGCAACCGCCTCTACCACCTAATCCGCCACCGCCGGATACGCCACCCATGATTATGAATTTAAAGCAAGAGATTAAAGATGATGAATATAAATCTAGTACCATTGAACCTATAACTGATTTCAACCAGCCAGATGGGGCTGCAACAATTAAAACTGACCTACCAGAGAAGGCCACGATGTGCCGAAACTTTGTACGTGGTACGTGCAGAAAGGGCACAGCATGTAGATTTGTGCATGAATTAATATTGTCTCAGCTGCCATTGGTTTACACATTTTGTCGGGACTTTCAGAATTCAGTTTGTTCCTTACCTTGCATATATGTACATGCAACTGTATTCGAAAAGGAACATTTCTTTAGAACTGGGTTTCTACCACCACATACACTAGCTCATCTTGCAGAACCCAGTGTACTGCAGCCGCATCCTCCACCACCACAGTCTGAAGGTAAGAAACTTTCATTTATTCAACATGGGCTGTTTACAAAATGTATTAATTTATTCAACAAGCTGCCAATCTATTCTGTTAAAAACTCACAATGGGAACTAAGGTGAAGTGAGCTTGAAGTAAGCTATCATTCCATTAAATGCTAGCATTAGATTTTCACGATGAGATTTTTACAGAATTGACCGTCATATATAACTTGTCAGTAGTCAGCATCTACAGCAACATAAGTAGGTTTTTATGCAGGCCACAAATATTAAAAGCCATTAAGCCATATATGTGTTTTAAATAAGGTTTTTTCTTTCAGAAGCATCAGTAGAGCAGCCTGCAAGTAAGAAGCTTAATTGAATTCAATGTGGCTTGTTTACAAAGCATATATATTTATCCAACAAGCTGATATTATAACTTGTTGGTATAGTTAGCAACTACGGCAACATATGTGGTTTTTATGCAGCTTACAAAATTAAATATGTTTAAGCCATTCATGAATTATAATTTAAGTTTTTTTCTTTCAGAAGTAGCTGTAGAACAGCCTCCAGTTTATTCTACTGCCCCCCCACCACCTTCCGCATTATCATGGTAAGGCTTTCTTTTTATTCCCTTATAGGCTAAAATGAATTTATGTATTTACTTCCAACGATTTGTAATGTGTCCCTTTCGCGCAATGTAGCAAAGTTCATTATTTATCTACTAAGCGCTCATTTTTCAATCGACAGATAAATTTTATTTGTGGAATAAAACGTCGACAGATTTTGTATGGAAGAACTGTCAAAAATTCAAAGTTATTCCTCGTATAAAATTATCTAGCGTTGGAAAA
Organism: Luperina testacea; assembly: GCA_927399505.1. Taxonomy (NCBI): domain Eukaryota; kingdom Metazoa; phylum Arthropoda; class Insecta; order Lepidoptera; family Noctuidae; genus Luperina; species Luperina testacea. The sequence goes on from OV656755.1 coordinate 8,429,242, forward strand.
ATCAGCCCTAAAACATTTGATATCTTTTTTTTATTTGTAATTTGTCGTATAGTTTATTGATATTTTCATTTATTTAATGGACAAACTTCTAATACTAAATAAACTAAAAACTATTAAATTAAATATTACATTATCCTAATCTAAGAGCAGTGGTAGCCCAGTGGTAACGGCCGCGGCTTATGAGTTGTAAGTCGTAGGTTCGAACCCAGACAGGCGCTTTACTTTGTGTAAATTATTTTCGTCACCACTGCTCTCAAAACGGTGAAGGAAAACATCGTGAGGAAACCGGCATGTCCTAGAAGCCAAAATTCGAAGACATGTGAATCTACCAACCCGCACTGGGCCCGCGTGGTGTGTATTACGGCCCATCCCATCTCACAGAGAGGAGGCCTGTGTCCCAGCAGTGGGAACATTATAGGCTGTTTATGCTATGTTATAACTATTAACAAACTAAAATATGAAAATTATTACCTACTAAATTAGTTAGTGATATTTTGTGTAGGCACATAAAAAGTTGGGAAATGGAAACCGTCCACCTACAACTGTCACAGTAAAAGCAGAAATCATAATTTGTCTGCTTTGAATATTATTGTTAAAATATTTTTTATACGTTTTTAATTAATACTAATAATTAAACGTGTGTTAATACTAATAAATAAATGTGTGCGAGCAACACTGTTAAAAAAACTCGCGGATTCGACATAATGAAATACAGAATTCACCGTTGACAAATAAAAATTAAATAAATACCTTAATGTTAAATTACATTGTAAAAATTAAAAATAAGTTCTGACAGGACTGATTTCTCAATAGTCAAATAATTTTTTTATGAGATATAAATTTGGCTGTTTGACAGCTTTTGTACAAAAAATTTATCAAGCTGTCATATGTGTTCTTAGGATAAAATTTATCGGACTGTTGAAAAATCAGCCCTTAAGAGTAAATTAGTCGCGAGTGCGAACTCACTGGTGGTCATGGCCAAAAAGCATGCTGTCTCTGTGTCTCTGTTAGACCCTAGTCTACACGCACAACGTCTAGTTCTCACGCACAGAAACACTGTTCCGAACCGATAGGCGCGTAAAAAAAATTCGAAAGTGGTTTGGAAAATCGATTTTTATGAAAAAACCACTGCATAAATCAATTATAAATAAAGTTTATTGAACTCTTTGATAACTGAGCTTTATTGGTACGGACTTGGATTGAAGATTTTACAGTTCTTTAATTACTTATTTACACCCAAATTTACGTTAAAAATAGCAAGAAAAAAGAATCTTTGTTGGCTCCTAACTTTTAATTGTTTTTTATTTTACTATTCTATTTCCGTACAGACACAATTAATAATTATAAGTCAAATCGATATCATGTTTGACTTTGGGTGCACAATGTTAAACAGTGGAGTAATACTCTCCCGAAATTTGTATGGAAAAAATATTGACTAAAAGGCACCTTAATGTTATTATTTCGCTGATTCGTAATTGGAAGTTAATAAACCACAAGGAACATTACTAATTGGTTTCTCAAAAACTCAACCAGTTTTATTATTTCTCTAAAACTTTTCTATTGTTTCAACCAGTCACAGCACGCACGCTTGAAAATTTGTTAGCTATTTGTTCGTTGAATTTCGTTCCAGGAACTAGGCGTAAGGCTTAAAAAAAAGGCTTAAATGTGTGTGTAAACATCCGGATTTTAAATAATACATATATTATAGTTGTTATACCAACCTTCGATATCATAAGACTCAGATAGTTTAGACCGAAATTATTCAATAGTGTACTGTGTAGTATCTACTGTCGAAACGAGTTTCTACCCTAAGCTGTTTGGGCTGGACGATGATGTGTCAGTCGGGACGCCTGCCTTTATATACATAAGTAGCACCCGCCCCTGCTTCGCACGACTTTTACGAATTGAAAAACATTGAGGTTTCTTAATGATATATCTGTTTAATATTAATTGAATACACATAAACCTTCCGGAATAAATTCTCTAAAGTACAGCCAACCCGCAAAATCCGTTGCGTAGTTCAGAAGAACAAAGCTGTCACACAGACAGACAAGAAAAGTGACTTTAATGTATAATACGTATAGATATAATTATGTAATAGATTGGTCCTCGTCATTTCCTTATGGTTTACCGAATTTTATCATGCAAGTGGGTCTCACTGGTCTGAATATTTTCATTTCAGTATCGAGAACGTGGTTCGATACAACACGGAAAACGGCGTAGAACGAAGTGAGCCCAACATTTTCAGCACCGTACAAGTGACAAGCACTACATCCCCGAAACACGACTGGAGCGATGTTGACGACGACAGTACGTACTTACTTTTCTTTGCTGCTGGAGCGATTATGGTCTTTATTATCTATCTCGTTTTTAAACTAACTAAGCGATCTAGTGAGCAGTTTTATTGGTATGACAATAATAGTAAACAGTAAATACTTTTTTGGAATGTAAAACCATATGTTGTCAGAAAAATTATTATTCGAACAATTTAATCATGTAGGTACGGTCACCAAAGGAGATTAGCAACCGGGGTTACCGGGTATAGTTGAAATTTATTAAGGAACTGATGGATGTTTCCAAATAAAATTTAATTTAATTAATAGAAAACAAACAGTTCATTTATCAAATTAAATTTCAATCGAAAAAATCCATCGGTTTCTTACTAAATTTCAACTATATTCGACGGCCTTGGTTACTTATCTCTTTTGGTGACTGTACATACCAAACATATAATTTTTAGGGTTCCGTACCTCAAAAGGTAAGGTCCTTATAGGATCACTCGTGTCTGTCCGTCCGTCTGTCACAGTCAATTTGCTCCGAATCTAATGGACCGAGTAAGTCGAAATTTGGTACACATATAAATCTTTGTGACCCAAACACAGACGTGTATCGTAAATAAGTGAATTTTAAATATGGGGGTCATTTTTGGGGGGAAAATAGAAAATTAAAAAAAAAAAATTTCGTTATCCGTATCGTGTGACATATCAAATGAAAGGGCTTACAGTGAGGATCTCAAATATATTTTTTTATAATTTTAAAGTAAATTTTATTAAAGTTATTTGAGAAAATAGACGAAAATTTACCACTCCTCCCCTTATCTCCAAAACTACGGAGCCTAAAATTTTGAAAAAAATATAGAAAAATTCTATACCTATAGATTACAGGAAACCTATAAGAAGTCTGTAGTCTTAAAACAACATGGTAAATCTCACAATATTGTGCGTACAAACATTTTTAATTGGAATATATGGGAGAACATGTTTTTCAACTACAATGTTAAGTTTGTTTTTGGTATAAATTCATTCCAAATACGGAACCCTTCATTGTGCGTGGTCCGACACGCACTTGGCCGGTTTTTTCTTTTATTTAAGCAATTTAAGAAAGTAGATGGTTTGTTTTTTTTCTGACGTAAAACCATCTACGCTGGATGTACTGGCGATAAGATCAATAATTCTAATCGTCAGACATTTGAACCACTAATAATTGAAACAAAACTAGCGACTATGTAAAATCCCATTTGAGTTAAAATGTGACAACATCTGGTCTGATTTTAGTCAATACTGGTAGCATAGATATGCGTCTATAATATGAGGTATCACTCTTACTACCCGATTTAAAAATTTGGTATTAATTTACTACATGTCATTAAATCAGGAAACGTACCGATGTCATATCATTGATTAAATAATAATATGCCAGAAGGACAGGGGCTATTGATTAATAATATCTCCAAAACCTTAACGGAAATCTCTCATAAGTCGTCATTGTTTTTTATTTTAAGTCTTGAAACTTTTTCAATTGTGACAATAGAAATGGACTTGAATTCAAAACTTGGAATGACCTTACTGAAGTTTTCTTGGGAAGAGGTTCAGCTAATATAGATCATCATCATTATCATCTGATCAGGGGAGAGTTCTCGTAACTTCTATTAGGATGTTGGTAAAGAAATTTTCTAGTTTCTCGGCAACTTTTAATTGATCTGAAATGGTTTTATTATCAATTTTTAGTGACAAAATATTCTGATCTGGCTGTTTTTAACCCCCGACAGAAACAGAGGGGTGTTATAAGTTTTGTTTCCAGTTTCTTTGTTAATTACCTGCCAGCTTTTATTTCATGAAACACTGATTTTGTTACTTATTATTCATTTAGATTTATCTTTGGCGCAGACTCTTTTAAATGTCCCAAAATAGTTTCTTACATAATGTTTTAAGAAGGGTTTGATCAGAAGTCAAATATACTAATTTAATAAAACAGCCCTGCTTTTTCAAATGCCAGCAGCCCATTCATTAAACTTTGGTTAAGTATTATGGAAAATCGCTAATCGTTGTTTTGCTGTTTTACATAACGGAGCTGTTTTGTAAAACAGCTAGCGGTTATGTAGAACAGCGGTTTCGACAACCCATTTGCGACATGTGCAATACTATTTGTTTTATTTTGTTACTTTTCTTAGATCTCAAATCTGTCCATGGCTAAGCGAAAAGAGTTAGTTTTGCCTAAATTTTTACATATTCAATGTTTTGGCGATTCAAAATACTTCTTGTATACTTATGCATCCTGAGTTATAAACTGAACGTGAACACTGCCCGCGCAGCGATTGTAATTATTTGTTGGTTTTGTCTCCAGTCAGTAGCTCTTCGTGTGACTTCGACTACGGTGAAGCGCTGCCAAGGAAATGCAAAAATTGTCCTCGTACTGAGATCAGGTATCATTTTGCATCTCTTCGCTGCAGCTGCGAGGTAATTGCGTAACACACTAACAATAAAAATGGGATTCATTTTGACAATTAATTATTCGAACATATGAAAGAATAGAAAATATTCTATTGTTCATATAATACAGTAAGTAGGTTCACAGGTTAATAGCAAGTTGAGACGACATCAGTAGCTTAAAGTACTATCTAAAGCGAGGTTATAATATCGCTCACCAAGTAATATATTGGCACATCTACATTTTTCACATTTTACAGAAACGAGGTTGCGGGGGGAAACAATAATAATATTACTATGATACTTACTGAATACTCTCGATGAATATGGAAACTAGCGTTGTGCCGTTATGCCACTTTATAAATTATGCACTTTTGAACACATATACGGTAAAAAACTATTTCACATTTTTTGTAGATGTGCCGATATATTACTAGGTGAGCGATATATTATTTGTCAGTGATCCCCAAACTAGACAGTTAGTCTGTATCTTAGGGCTCAGAGTACGAATTCCAGAGTGAGTGAACTCACTACAGAGGTGATTTCTGGTATGGTACATGTCATGTATGTGTGTGCGGTGTGTGTGTGTGTGTATATAGCAGTAGCTGGCGGTCTATGAGGATTCTCGTTTTGCGATAGACTAAAACAGTAGGTAGGGCTTCTTAAAAGTTATTTTAAGAAGCGCTCTCTGTGCTCTTTAAGCTTCAGTCAAGTAGGTCTTTCCAACACTACCCCACACGCTGATGAAATACTGAATTATCGATTGGCATAACGCTAGGCAAACTTGTAGTGTGTCTGTGGGCAGTCTCGTAGTCTACTCATGGTGTGAATAAGTTTGCTTATTCTGACCGACTTCTTGACAATTCAAAAGTGTCTGTAAATGGTTTAATTGAAATAAATGCTTTGAGTTTGGGTTTTGAGTTTGCTAAAAAGGTTGGATATATGTTGCTTAAATGTTAGATGGTCGTCGTTAAGAATACCGAGGTATTTAATGGAAGAAGTACTTTTAAGAGGAGGACAGTCGCAAGGGGAAGTAGAAATATTAGAAGAGCAGTGATTTAGTTTGAGTTTAAGGTATTCCGGTGGGTTTGAGCCGGCGGTCTTGGAGATAACCATATACAACATGATTTTTAGTTTATGCGAAACCTGAATATAGTTCAGAATAAGTAACTGAATCGATTCCAATAATTTTTACAGCATGTTATATTTTGGTCCCAAAAATATTTAAAAATGGTTACAGGTTGGACAACGAGCGACACTAAGTACCTATCCGCAATCATAGGCGCACAAAACAGGTCACGGCTGGTCAAAGCGGGGCGGGGGTAAAACAACCCCTTTTCGGTCGCCCAGATGCTACAGGCACACGTGTGACGCTCCCGTTCAGTTACATAACGCGATCGCGAGCGCGCGGCCGCCGTGGGCCCTGCAGTTGTTTCGGTTGATCGTGTACCTATCTTATGTAAAAAGCATCGAGTAATCTTGTCTTTCTCATACACAAACGTCCAGTACACAGAAATGTCACGTACACTAGCGGTTTGTGGTGATAACGTATCCCTGGCAGTGCGGCGGTACGAGGAGCAATTCGGCATCAGAGTATCGTGGAACACAATACTTTCCGCCACACAAAGATCTAGGGACTGGTTCTCTATTGTGTTCCCAAATTTTTTTGTTCAAAATTTAGAGTGCCATAATGTTTTTTGTCCCAATCATCATTTGTCCGAATGATAACTTGCCCGAACTTAATGTCGCATAATATCACATGCCATAAAATTGAAAGGGGTCCATATTGGCTCACCTAAAGTTCTTTACCCGAAATTGTTCTTCCAAATGATTTGTAATCCGAATGATCACTCTTCCTAAAATTTTTCAACCTAAAGTTTTCATTCATACTATTTGTAGTGCTACCGGCGCGGCGATGTTCATAACACTCATGTTTCCGAAAATTGTAATTAATAATATCATTACTGTAAATATATTTAAACTCCTACTGTTTTTTATCATAACGCTTTTATCCCTAAACATAATTACCATAATATTTTCACTCATACTCAGAAAGAAACATTTACCAAGTGATTTTTGTCTTAAATGAATGAAATTCAGATTAGAGTGTCGTCTTGGGGGTACTATGAAAAAAATACTTAAGAAAAATTTCGCGACCAATTTCGAGGTAGCTCTCGCCGGCCGCTGCCGCGGCACCGCTCGCTTCGCTCGCCTAACCTAACCTAACCTATGGATCCCTTCCACATCGTTTTTACGACAAACAGTTAGTCGGAGACAAAAAACACCAATACACTTTTAGCCTTAGATATAATACTGATTATTATGAATAAAAGTAAATCTAAACAATAAAGATATGACTTTGCATAATAGTGTAAAAGATGGTTATGTTGAGAAAATATAGGAAAACAAATAAAAGTATAATAGATGTTTATTGCTATTGCTACAGACATTCTATCATGGGGTTTAGGTTTCCACACTTAGTCCTTGAAGTGGACCATTGTGCGTGATGCTACAGACATTATGAAGTTGAATGCTTCGGAATTATGAACATTAGAGACTAACTACTCTAGTTAGGTATTGTGATTGTTAGGATGAAAAGTGTTAGGAAGAACATTTTCGGATTTCCAATTATCGGAGTTGAAAATTTAGGTGAACTTTGGCGCACCCAATTGAAAGCCCTCAATACAAAATGCCCTAAATTTGTTTGTCATAAATATTACAATCAATAATATACAAAAGACTTAAAGCCGTTTTCAATAAAACAAAACTGAAAGTGCATTTAACAGTGTTAAAACAATCATTACATTTCAAATAAGTAAATTAAATAGAAATTTGCGTAAGCGCGCCCCGGCTGTGCCTAAGACAAAGAGGGAGATATTTCGAACAATCGTTACGATATTATTATGTTTGAGTTATTATGATTCCTTTAGTCTCATAACGTTCAAGTTGCAAAATAACATATGGTAGAAAAAAGTTCAAATCTCATAAGACCCAAGTCTCGAAACCTCCAAGTCTGCTGTTGTAAAGTAATGATATTTTTAACACTTTTCATCCACTTTAAGTGGTTGGCATAAGGTGCAACAAATCGAATTGACTACATTTTATCACTTACGGCTGAATTTACGAATAAAGTACATATTAATGTCTACCTACACTGGACCATTACGACAGTCCAAAGCCTGCAAGTGATGGAAAATGTTATCACCAACCAATTAATTAGAATACAATCGCCGTACAGTTAGTACATACTGCCAAATTATTATCAATGAGTGCAAGACGACGCTGGAAGCACAGGCGGCGCGGGGGCGTCGCGTGGTGAGCATGTTTTTGTACATGCAACATAGATTCATTACATAAAAATACTAGACATGTGTTTCGGGTTTCGCATATACTAAAACTAATGTTGTAATTAGTTTTACTGCAATTTAGCGTGAGGGGGTTGCTGTCCAGCTTAGCTATTCACAACCATTCGATACGCTTCCGTACCAAATCGAACATCAATCAATGTTATCCTGTTCAGAAGTCTAAAACCCAAAAATTTTGTCACTTTAATTAAAAAAGACGACCGCTATTCTTCCGACAGCTGTGTGCTGTCGAGGGAAAGGCAAGTCAGGTTAGTTATCGAATTAATACGATAGCCTGTCGGATGGTTGTGAATAGTTATGCAGGTTATTTGCGATTAGTGACAATCCCTCTTGCCAGACAGTACATGTTTCCACGATTTCCTTTGAAATATAACAGCTGGGTCAGCTGCATAAGTTATTTCAGTAGTAGTTTATTTCAACATTATTCACGGAGAGGTTTAGTATGTCGTAAATGAAAGAATGAAAAGCTTGTGACCAAGTGCACTGCCCTGTGGGACTCCGAAGTCAATGGGGAGATGATCACTAGTGAAAGAGCTTACTTTCGTGTACTGCGTCCGGGTTGTCATGTAGCTTTTAAACCATTCAAGGCAAATTGATTAGCAAAATCCTTCAAAATGATTCAGATTGTGATTGATACTGTGTTACGCAATGCTGGTCAGATGACACGGAGTCAAGTATATCCTTACTTATCTCCCTAACATACACCAGTGTTTACTATATCTAATAAGTAATATTAACGCATGCATAGATGATGTGCTCAAATCTGCTATATGCATTGTTCTATTTATAATTAATGTTGAAATGCGAGAAACTTGATGACATAATGCGAAATAATATACTTACCTAACAATGGCAGCAAAATTCATAGCAATTTCTATTATTACGTGTACTTAATGCTATTTATTTTACGACATTTAACATGTTGATATGCATATTGCTCAACATTTTATGACAAGCTTGTATTTATTTCAAAGGGAGCAATTATTGAAGAAAAAAATTGAAAGGCGTATTCGCACCAATAAGAAGATAAGCCAGAAGATAGCGCGGCTCGACAAGAACAATGCCATAAGCGCGGCAGTGCTGGGAGCTTTTTTTAAGCCGGTATGTGACAATACTCGAATTCTAAAATTATTATGAAGTAAAACAGTTTTGACAATTGAACGACAAAACTTAGTATTTAAAAAAAACTCTTTCACTTCTAATTTTTTCGTAAAAAATACGAAAATATACTTTTAAAACACTACAAAGTACAAAATAACTTTAGTTACGGAAAGTCGGTGGTTTAGGCTGTTTGTTGTTTTTTGCCACTGCTACGGAACTAAAGTGATTTTGCAATCAATACTTAGTGTTTGTTCTTAGTGTAAATATTTCTTTTCTTTTTTTTGTTGTGTTATCCCACCACAGATGATCCCCTTCTACTATACCGCATTATTGTCAGTTTTTATCAGCCTCTCATAAGTTTTTTACCACTTCCACTGATAATGTCTCGAGCTACGAATGGTATCTTCAGTCCCATCTTGACATTAGATCTGCCACTTTCGTTTGACGTTTATGTTTTATTTTCCGTAAAAATCAATAAATCTAGTAATACTGTCTATGCTGCAAAAAAGTATATAAAGACATCCAGGCCTTGCAAGTATTAAATATACCATCATTAAAAAATATACCAGCATTATTTCAAACTAGAATACTACGAAATTCAGTGATTGGGGCTTCAGTTAATATAAGTTTAGTTAATATATACCTGGGTAGGTATGGAATATAATAATACCAGCCTGTAACTTTTCCACTGCAAGGCCTCTCTCTTCTCATACAGAGAAGGCACGAAGATTAATCTCCATACTTACTCAAAACAGATTGGCTTCATATTAATTATAAGTTAAAGTTTTCTCACGATGTTTTTCATTAGGTACCGATGTCAGTGATGACTACAATAAATTAAAAACCCTCCCCCCCATAAAAAAAACCAAATTGGTTGTGGTAAAGAATGATCGCTGAACATAATTATAATTAAAAAGAATCCAGCGAATTGAGAACCTCCTCCCTTTGTAGAAGCTGGTTAAGAGCGGTAACCACCGTTGTAATAGATATGTTATTTTATAGTTCTTAGTTATTTTATAAACGGTTACATTACGTTTTTGTTTTGTTTTTTTAGGGCCAGTTGGGTAGTACTGCTGGATTCAACTCCCCCGACAAAGAACTTATGGTAAGATATTTTTATTTAACAATCACTAAGCGAAATAAGAGATAAAACCAGTTGTAAAGTAATAAGTATTAATTCTATTAGGTTTGCCCACAACTTAGTCCAAGCGAAATGAGTAGGTACTATCCCCTACGAACTTGCAAGATGCCATCGCCCCTTTAAAGGGTAGTTTTGGAAAATTGACCATTATGATCTTTATTAATTACCTAAAGAAGTACTTGTGCCAAGTTTCTAAACTGAAGAAATAAGATTTGTCCTGCAAACTTTATTCGCCCTTTTCACCCAAACAGAGGTTGATTTTTTTCATTTTAATTATTATTGAACCGTTTTGGCGTGATTGAGTATAAAACATCCAAACATACTTTCACATTTTCTATTATTAGTAAAGATGGAGCTACTATACAATACCTATACTTTTAAATGTAACTAAGAATGTTGTGTTCTTTTTATTTGTTGCAAACGATTCATTTGTTCGAGAGCTATCAGAAAAGGATCAGTTTAAATCCTGATTTAGAAGATTAAATGAGCTAACGTATGTTGTTAAATTTCAGGGTTTGTTGCCCAACAGCAAACTGATAGCTGTTCTGGCGAAGTTGCTGCGGAACGTAGAGATGCCGCGCTCCGACTCTTCTTGATATAGAGACCAACGCGGCTGAGCAAACTGGAAAGCATTGTGCCCACGACAACGGTGCAAGGATCTTTTGGCGCGCGGCCAAAATCGGAACAAACGCCGCCATCTTGTTTTATCAATACAATAATTCTGTTGCAGTTTTACTAAATGTTTACCAACAATGTCACGTCCGACACGTCCCCCTGTCAAGGTCATGCAGGCGCCAAAATATCCTCTAGGTATACTTGTAGTGGGGCAGCCCAGGAGTTTTTGAGTTGAGTTTGATAGCTGAATAGGTGAGGCATGAGTAAAGAACACCGAAAATATATTTGAAAAGTTTCAGATAGGAACTTTTTCGAAAGAATGAAATCTCGTCATGTTTGCCAAAAGGCTCCATCAATCTGTCATATATTTATATATTCACTATTGTAGCACTATTGCACCGAATAAGTTTCAATCGTCCTGAATATCCTTTTAAAAATTGTCCAAATTGGAGAGTTTTCAAAGTCATCAGAATCGGGAAAACTCATTTTTTGAGAAAGATTCAACGTGCTGTCGCTCCAGCGTCGGTAGCACTACTAATCTGCGGTCGGGCGACACAACGTCTGCGGTCGTGCGACGTGTAGTCGGGCGATGTGTCGCTAGCTGCGGAAGGTATTCCATAGAAATACATACAAACCAGTAGTGTCGTAGCGACACGTCGTCTGCTGCTGCGGTCTGCGGTCGGCTACGAACTCGTACATTAAAGCGAAAGCGCCAGGGTAGCCAGGGTTTAATTTTTTAATACCTAGAGTGCTACAAGGGAATTTCGGCGCCTGAATGACATTGTCAGGGGGACGTGTCGGACGTGAATTTGTAAACTGCAATAGAAATTGTATCGATAAAACAAGATGGAGGCGACCATTATAGAATTATTGTAACAAAAACTATTCCGAGCTAAATATGTTGAAATTCTAATAATTTTAATCTAACCATGAGCTCTGTTAATGATTATAAGTATGTGTTTTGATGAATTTGATTGCCTATGAAACTGACGTGTGCTTATATGAACCACAACTCTATTGGTTCTAGGCCACTTGTCATACAACTTTAGTTTGTGTCCTATCGTTATGACTTCGATTAAAAAGTTCTCCAAAAGAGTTTAAGTTGCTTATCGTGGTCTCATATATAACAGTTCGTTATTTCCCATTTCAATAAAATAACTTCACCTGTCGGTGGAGTATTGTACCAATATTAGTAATTTAAATTGATGTGTGACTGAACAACAATAATGCAGGACAAGTATTTGCAATATTTATTGGTATAAGTATCTATAAATAGTATAAAACTGAGTCAAGATTTGGTAGATATTATTGATACAACGCAGAATTTAGTGCTAAATCACGCACCTGTTTGTTATTTGTTCACGGTTAGCGGCAAAATGTAGAGATCTCTGTACGTATTTTATATAAAACACCTATTTTGACTTTAGCGCAGGCACTAAATTCTACAGTCACCTCTGAATACAACAATTTATTCCATCATCATCAGTAGGGCAGCTGAGAGTACGCGTTCCTGACTTCTATCAGTTTCATACAAACGAATACTTATTTGGCACAAGTATTCGTATACTATAATTGTCGCACTGACAAGGGTCACGAACCCATTCTCTCAATGCTAGATGTTCAACAACCCGAAAAAAAATAAAATTCTAGGATTATTTATGTATTTTGTAATATAATCAATTTGCTCATCTTGTAACTGAAGTGGCAGTGGGCTGGCCATATTTGTCGAAGGACCGATGGCTGGTGGAGCAGACGAGTCCTGGAGTGGAGACCGCGTATCGGCAAGCTTAAGGTACGAGTTCGTAGCCGACCGCAGACAGTAGCAGCAGACGACGTGTCGCTACGACACTATGTATTTCTATGGAATACCTTCCGCAGCTAGTGACGCGGCGCCAGACTACACGTCGCACGACTACACGTCGCACGACCGCAGACGTTATGTCGCCCGATCGCAGATTAGTAGTGCCACCGACCCTGGAGCGACAGCACGTTGAATCTTTCTCAAAAAATAAGTTTTTCCGATTCCGAGGAAGAAAAACTGATAAACCAGGTAGCCCAATATCCTGCACTGTACGATGCATCTCACAAAAACTATATATCTACTTGTGCGATCGCTAATCCCAAACAGGTCAGACATCTTGTCTCACGGAACATTCAGATCTAACTGGTATACGGCGCTGCCGTCTGGTGCTGCAGCCGTCTGCAGTTGGGTTCTGAATCGTGACTGCAGCGACATGATGCTGCGACGTCTCGCTACGATATGTCACAACGTCACTTCGTCTGCTGCTGTCTGCGGTCGGCTACGAACTCGTACCTTTAATGTGGGACGACAGTTAGATGGACGGACGACCTAAAGAAGGTGGCTGGGACGGATTGGATGCGGAAGGCGGAGGACAGGGTGTTGTGGCGCAGCCTGGGAGAGGCCTATGTCCAGCAGTGGACTGCAATAGGCTGAGTTGATTGAGATGACTCATCTTATAATTTTAATATACACACAAAAACAACATTTGGGTATAAAATCGGCAACCCAAGATATTTTTGTATATTGACGATACGCAAAACATCTGTCTTTCAATCCAGATACGGATATTAATTTGTATGTTCAATTTTTTAATCTATTATACATATATTGTATAAACATACGATTTTTAGGTATTTAAGTATTTTAAAAATAATAAAATAATTTTAAAAATAAATTTTTAGGTAGAATAGTTGTGCATGTTTAACATAAATATTTTTGTATCCTAACTCGATTTGTTAAGTGAAGATTGTTTGTAAAATAAGACTAGTACACACACCCAAATGAAGTCGTCATCAGGGACTTAAAACATGTTTGTAAAATAGTACTAGTACACACACCCAAATGAACTCGCAATCAGGGACAAATGAACTTAAAACACCTTCATAAAGGTTACAGAATTGTTACATATTTATTTATAACATGAAATATGTAACACATGTGTTTTTTAATGTGTTAACCCAAAACACTTACAAAAGTGTAACCGTAATATATCTGTAACAGTTATGAAAGTGTTAACAGTGTTCATAAGTGTAACCCGTAAACGCGGCGTTGCCAAAATAGTCGCGATCCCGACTGGATTGAGGCTATTTTGCCATCGCCGCGTCTGTCTGTCCGCTGCGCGTTTTTGCGGTACCGTGCAAGTATGCTTATTTGCTTATTTCTGTTACACATATTAAAATTTATTAACACATATAAAAGGTTACACTTTGATTCTGTAACATTATAGTATCTGTTACATTTAGAAATGTTATTTTTTTTAAACAGTTTTAAAAAACAGTGTTTAAACACTTATTGCGGTTACAGTTTGAGTCCCTGCTCGCAATGTATTATAGCCGCCACTAGACATGTGCACTTGTGCAGTGCTAGGTAATACTAATGTGTCCAGAAAGAGCAACAACAGTAATGAAATAAAAATGTACCTACTGTGCGGAATTTCGTAGGAATAGTTTTTTTTTTACCAAAGTATATGCGGTAAATATTGAATCGATTCGAAGATTGCGAGACATACATCGATAAAGACTAGATTAGCTGTTATTTGATTAAATAATGAAGAAATGTGAAGTACAGAGTAATCATATTCAACGGGGCCTTCAATTAATCTTTTTGTCGTAATCAAGTCGTTGATTGTTTTAAATCTCGAAAGATGAAGGTCATCGACTCTAGTCACATGCGGCGTAACCGTCAAGTACGCGCGGCTTGTCTGATCGCCTCGCTGGAAACACTGAAAATGCCAATGTGATTTTTTTGCCTAAAAGGCCCTGAGGAATGTGGTAATATTTAAAATGTCAATGTATGTATCATAGTTGGCCGTAATTTATATCATAAGAACCTTACCTGATCACGTAGATAACTTCTTTACAGCTTTTCCTTATATTTCACTGTGTTATCACTTCAGCACCAAATAAGTGAACTCTAGTTAGGAGATAGTCCTAAGTCATCGTTTTAATAAATATGTACTTTTATGTCTATTCCGAAAGTATTGTTACCGAATCACTCAGTAAAGGTAATATCAGTAACACATTCATCAGTATTTAGAATGATTCAAGTTTATATAGAACTAGCTGACCCGGCGAATTTCGTACCGCCTCATAATTAAATAATGTGGCAAAGTTCAATAACTAAAAATTTGCAGAACACCAAAAATGTATTCAAATTTTCATGGTGATCGGTTGAACGTTGTTGGAGTGAAACAAAATATATATATAAAATCCATTTTTATTTAAAGAAGATTACAATACAAACTTTTTTTATATTTAAATATTCGCTGTTGTTGTGTTCGATGTGCACAAACTTGTTTCATTCTAAGCCTATTCACTTCATTTTCAGTCACTCAACTCACTTAAACGTGCCATCGACGCGCGTTTGTAGCGATACAGACGCGACACGCACGCGAGTCAGACGCAGCCTGTAGACCTTCTGTAGGATAAAAGCGCGCCGTCGACGCACGTTTCTAAAACGCGCGTCAACGGCGCGTTTAAAAAACGTGGTGTGCACGGGCCCTTAGTCAATACGGCTGTTATCATTTTATGTGTCTCGTTCGCTGTTCATCAGTGCGGTTAGCACGTGACTAGCTCGTCGCACGTTTGATTGACTTGTACGGCCTAAGTCAGGTCGTCTTCTCCTTGGCCATTGACTTAAATATTACTTTGTAAATATGTACACTAAACTACAAAAAATGGTAAATGGCAGTACTTTCACAATGGAAAGAAATTACGTAAATTTGTTTGTTGGCAAATATTTATAGTGCGGTCAGAAATTTATTTTGTGACTAAACTTAGAAAAATATATCAAGCTACATAAAAAATGTCTGTCTTGATAATAAACTAAAATAGAACCAAATAAAATATAAGAGTAAAGGACAGACCAAACAATTGAATAACTTAAACTATACAACCTTATTACGTATTATTTAATTTCTGAACGCACTTAAGACAGGTACAATGCGTGCCACGTAAGAAGAGACTTGACCCCGCCTCCCCCGCTCTTTCCGCCGCCTCTATGACGTCCGGTCCCGTCCCGCACTCAGACCTCATACCGCTAAAGATACCTAAAATCGTGTTCTGCGCATGTCAGACCACGTGGTGTGTCAAGTCTCTTCTTACATGGCATGCATTGTACGAACAGTTTGTATGGGATAATAAAATTGTTGGTTTTGCTATTTTGACTATTACAACTTCTTCATATTTTCTCACCTTTTAAACCTTCCTTGGACTTCTACAAATAAAATTAGCCAAATTGGTCCAGCCGTTCTGGAGTTTTAGTGAAACTAACAAAAGTCATTTCATTTTTATATATATAGAATAGACTAGCTGTCCGTGCCCAGCGTTAACCGGGTGGATTTTCCAAAAAAAAGATGATGATTTGAATAAGAGTTTCGGGTTTGTAAGTAAAAATTTGCATCTTCAGGTTTCTGATTCATTTGTATCCATTTTCATCAGATACTTTTGGAACAGATCATAGATAGATTGTGTTTTTTTTTATCTGGGCACTGAGTCTTCATCCCTTTTTAATGTTTATGCTTAAAAATGTATTGTGTAAATAAATAAATAGATATTCGTAAGTACTGTCTGAGTTTATCTTTGATATTACTGACATCGGTGAAGGATAGCACCGTGAATAAACATGCACCCTAATTTGTGTAACACAGTTCCAATCACAATCCGAGAGTTTTGAAGGATATTTCTAATCCATTGCTTCATTGGTTATTTAATAAATTCGTCTGCTCAATAACGTATAACGATCGTGGCTGAACTATAAAAATGAAAGAAATGATATGAATGATAAATGTCATTTAAGGATCGTATTTTTTTTAAAACTCAACATTTCGAAATAAAAGTGTATTTTTAAACTTCCGTGTTTATCGACACTTTAGAAACTTAATCAAGTAACCACAACACTAGACGTCTTCCTATAAAGACTACGGCGCCTGCGACAGTAAGAAAATTAACGCTAGTAGGTATAAGTTTTTAATTTTTCATCGGCGAGGTCTATAGTCGTCAGAGAATTTTAACACTGTGCACTGCAGTGTAGAATATTGCAGTTTTATGTCAGCAGCATCTCTTGACCGATAGTGGAACTAATGTAACTTTTGTTAATGATTTCTGAAAGTGAGACTTCGTTTTATTTTCCTGTAATCTTTACATAAACTTCTATCACATAGAATAATTTCAGATTTTTCTCTTTGCAAACTTCGGAGATAAGCGGGGCGAAGGTATTTTTTTTTTACATTATTCATCAAAAGTCGAAAACTATGCGGCCTAAAAAAATAGAAAAAATGTTTGAGAATGTGCAAACTGCGCTCTTTCTTATGATACCCCACATGCACTAGTAGCCCCACCTCGAATTTTTCAGACTCCCTTCCAGTCAGCGTTGCAAAATATACTTATATTTTTATTATTTTCTTATTTGCAAAATAGTAGTAGTAGTAGTATTATTTTTTTTCTTTTCTTTTAAAAAAACGTTGCCCCACACTAGGAATTACTCCTGTATCGTGGGTGCGTTTACAAACATTTAAATTCACATACACAAACAGCCAGACCCGGAACAACTACCTGTAGGCAATACAAATATTTGTTCCGTGCGGGAATCGAACCCGCGACACGCAGCGCAGCAGTCGATCGCTCAGCCACTGCGCCAACCGTGTCGTCAAATCAGTATTAGTTTCTTAGTTGGGCAAACGTCATCTAAAACTATTCCAAATTAAAGTTGATAGCATTAGTAGTTCTTGAGATATGCAGCTGTGACAGACAGACAGAGTCTCACCGTAAGGGAACCGTTTTACCATTTTGGTACGGAACCCTAATACGCACAAAGCATTTGTTCAATGTATTTTAATGTTATAAACGTTATGATAATTTAAGTTCAGTGCATCTTTTTCTTTCTATTTCATTATGAAAAGGACAGAGGATAAATTTTAGTTTAGTCCTGTCAAATTAATCAGCGCCTGACGTAAATTGACGTAATTTTAGTAGACAAGCTTTTAATCACGTCTAAACTTGTATGGAGTAGTGTCAGGCGCCGATTAATTTGACAGGACTAAACTAAAATTTATCGTCTGTCCTTTTCTTAATGGAAATGAAAGAAAAAGATGCACTGAACTTAAATTTAGTTTAGTTTGTGAACAAGGGAATCGGCACCATTGTCTTCTAATAAAGACGTAGGTAGCGTGGAGGCCCTCCACGCTACGTACGTTTTCCGAGGGCACGGAAACGATAGTCTTCTATAGAACATCGTGGCGCTCAAAAGGTTAAGGTCAGTGTGAGATAGTGCAGCTCTGTATGTGGATGATGTTTGTTAGTTATAAAAAATAGTAAAAAAATGAGTGAAGATAATGAATCAAGTTCAGAAGAACTTATAAAAATCCTACAAGGTTTGGATTTTGAAGCTACATCCGATGAATGCGAGAGAACATCAGACGAAGATTTTTTATTGAAAATTAAATTAAAATTACTTTATTTCAGACCTTGATCCTTATGATGTTAGTAACACACACTACTTATAAGCTATGTTAGTAACAAACGAAAAACAAGATTTAATTCATATATCTGCTGCACTCACCAGACGCACCGGGTATATACATGTAAACGTACCCAATGCGCCATAATGGTGCAGCATGGCTTATCACTAATGACCTTCAGAATGTCAATGCCGGTCCCACGCACTCTGCGCATCATAGAAGCAGTCTTCTTACGTAGAATGGTACTGAAACCGTCAGTACGAGCTTCCGCAAACATATAAAGTACAATATTATACATATATATATATATATAATAAAATGGTAACGAATAATTTTTATCCGTTTGTGTTTTTTGCGCCAATCCGGAACATAAATCCAGACGAGTTATATTCTGGATTGGCGCCAAAAGGGCTGAACGGATTTGGATGAAATTGAAGCCATGGACAAAAACTAGTTCTAATTATATTTTCTCGTTCTCACACCTCGTAATAATCACTTGTTTATTAATATTTAGTGTTTTGACTTTGTTAATTGATAATTTAATTTTTAATTTATTTTATTAAATGTATAGATTAATCGTAGAGGGGCTCGTGGGTAAATGATAACTAACACACGGGGGTAGGCCGAGGGTTAAGCTACGCTTGCCGCGGTCAGTTCGTGAATGGGTGACCATCTTATTAATATCGAGACACCTGCACCTAAATTTGAATTTAAAACATAATGTTTGTTGTGAAGGTGACTGCGCTGCGGGTGTGTGTTTATAAAAATATTGAGCATCATTTCGAACAGGTAATGTAGGTAGGTATGTATACTTGAAATATAAGAAGCAGTTTATTGAAATCCAACATTTTCCTATGTCATTACTTCCCAGAGTTCCGCGATCCTTATTAGCGACACTATCGAATGGTGTAATAATACAGTATGTGTTTTTTTAATCAAAATCAACGGTTTCGATTCCTGGCTAGAAATATTGATTTTTTCAAAAGTCCAATGATGCAGTTTTAGTTTTCATCAAAATCGACCCCGAGACTCCTTTGAGTACTTTTCGCTTTCCTCATAGTTTCGGATTTGGCCATCCACGCCTACTTGGAAAATTCACCCTGTATATTATGTCTGTTAGTTTTTAAGTTGCAGACTCGAGAATTTCAATTTATACTTTTGGTGTCAAAGTACGAGCTATTTGCATTTAGCTTTTTTTATGTTTTGTGTGGGGAGCACGTCAGATTCTAATTTGAAGGCATTCTCGAAAAAATATGGTATTGTAGATACTTACAGAATAATTATAATAAAGAGAAATGCGTTTTTTAATTTCTTGTATTGACTACCCTAGTGAAGCGGGATTATGCCGCTAAGGCATAAAACGGGCGAAATCATTTAACGTAGGTACTTGTACAATGTACATAGTTATTGTAGTTAATTAACATTCTGTTAGGGCTTCAGTATAAGATCTCGAAGAGGTTTTCCGAAGATTTAATATACATATTTAACAGTTAATTGACATTTATCAAAAAAAAAAAAAACTAAAGCCTTCATTATTTCAAAAATACCCCATCTTTTAGTCTTGTATTCTTGTACAACTATTTGTTGCTTAATTCTAAGTAAAATTAACTGTCCTGTGTGTGTCTAAGCACATAAATTAATTGCTTCAAAATTATATAAATGTTAGAATTCACTTCAAAAATTATTTAAATGTTACACTATTTGCGCTGTAGCATGGTGCGGGTGACAGTTTCAGTAACATTTCGTTTCACTCTTGAAAGTTGCCGCGATTTACAATTTATGACTTAATATTTCAGTTGTACCACATTCGTAATATATTAAATAATTAATAACTGTAGTAAATTAAATTAAACCCAACCAGAATGTTCTAATCAAGAAATAAAATCAAATTGAATGAAAAATTAAGCAAAGTGTTATGCGTATAACGTAACGCCATAGACGTATTTAGTGATGAGATGTACTGCTACGATGGATAGTCGATATTTTTTATAATAAAAAACGTATATTGTGCGTAGGTCAATTTTTATTTTTAAAAGGTCTAATTATACAACAGAACATTTATAGGGTAAGGTTGCTTAAAAGGTTGCTAAAAAAAAATACATGTTATTCGTCTAAACTCATATCAGAGTCAGGAACATCTGAATTGTCACTCAATTCATCATCTGAATCTGTGACGGATATTATTAACGATGACTCAATTATGTTGTCAATATGTATGTCACGATCCCAATCAGACATAATGTCCCTTTTTGTTTTATTCACGACCTTCGACCAGTCTTCAGGTTGAACATTGTTGATGGCCTCTTGTTATTACAAGAGGCCAACATCTTATTTGCCGTAAATGGCGGCGAAGTATTATTTCTTGCGGCGTAACCTAAAAATAAACGAACTTATAAAAAAAAGTATTTATTTTCAAACATCCCATCTTGGCCTATTTTCTCACGTGTTATACGCGAAACAGTATTGCGGCCAATATCAAGAGCTTCGGCTACTCGTTCTACAATATGATTCAATGGTAACAACGGTCCATTATTTTGTTGTTCTCTTTCAAAGTAGTCTCGGAGGCGAACAACAAGCTCCCTGGCCTGACTACCCAAAACAGTTTTTTTTGTATGCTTAGGCATGGTAATAACAACAAACTCAACAAACTTATAACAAATAACAATTTAACAAAAATGAAAACAAACAATGAAATCGTAATACGTGTCACATTAAGTCACAATATAACGCGCTTGCACTCGTACTCGCACTCACAGCATCGCACGGGTAAACAACATGGCCGCCGCGCCGATGCACCATAGAGCAAAAATGTTGTCACGAAAAAAAAAACATAAACCCGATTTTGATTATTTTATATAAGTACAAAGATAATTATGTAGCCATAAAACATTTATATTGACAAGTTTATACACGTAGCACACACGTAGTTACACTGCACAACTGAATAATACACTAATTTTCATAACAATATTAAAGAGAACTAGATTCACGCTGCGAGTATCGTTAGCGATAAAAATGAATTGCATAACCTCACATCCCTATGTACGTGGTACTGACAAATGTCAACGTCATACGGGCAACTGTCACCCGCACCATGCTACAGCGCAAATAGTGTAGTAGGTCATATCAAAAATTTAATGAATGTTAGTATAAGTCTGTTCAAGTAATTCTAAAATATCTTTTTAGTAATTAATTATCATTAATTGTCTTTTCATTAGTTTAAGGGTTCATTTTTCCATCGCCAGATAACTTTTATTCAAACTCAAACTCAAAGCATTTATTTCAATTAAACCATTTACAGGCACTTTTGAATTGTCAAGAAGTCGGTCAGTCAGAAAATATGAAGCTAGTTGCCCATTTCAAAGCGTAGGTACCTATGGAGAAGAACGGGCAAGAAACTCCATAGACACTCTTTTTAAATGATATTTTACAAAAATATTAATTTTTTATTTTTGTTAAAATATACAATTAACTTATTTTATTACAAACTATTTAATCTAGATACTAAATTAAATGACTAACTTACTATACAAATAAAAACAAAAATAAAGGACAAATCAGGTGTCGAAGTACTCGTCCGCATCGCTGTCATCCGGAAACGTGCCCAGAAGACTGGCAGCATTGCCACGTTGAATGGCAATGCTAATTCTTTGGCCAAAGTACGTTCCAGCCCTCTGGTCACGTGAAGCATCGACCAGTCGGCGAGAAATTTCCTTAAAAAGGAGACGCGCACTCGGGCCCCATGACCCGAGCGTTTCGACCCCAAACGGCTCAAAGCTGTAATTGCCCAAAAGGTTACAGTATTTGCGCCGCTTGAGGGTCTCAGCAGCCGTAGCAGCGGCGCCAGCACAGCCCGCCGTGCTAGGAACATGAGATGGCGCAAGGGTATCGACACACGTTGCGTCCCATACCAGAGGCCTACCCACCTTCCAAGGCAACAACGTCATGCCGTCTGGTCTCTTCCCATCGTCACGTACCAAACCGTTTGGTTCTAACACCGCTGGTACGCCGGCGGAGACAAGGGCTCGACGAATAATATCGTTGATGCTGGCGTGCCGTGCTATGCGACCGGCGCTCCTGCAGCAGGACAGGCCATGGTGTCCGAGACTGTCGACCGCTTCACCGCAGTGACACCGATGCGGAGCAACACAAGGTGCGCCCAAGCGGAGACACGTAGCGAGCCGAAACGATGACGTCATCCATCATAGTGCCTATGGTGGATGATAGGAGCGCCTGAAGCCATAAGCCTGACTCCCATTCTCCCACAGCCAGCAGACGGGCACAAATTGCAGAAATTTCTGGTGACATTAATTTTCTATTTGATAGACGTTTTAAAATTACTCACTGTCTGAAGAAAATTATCGACATGGACCATTCACAACTTTATTTATTTGAATTTTGGTTCCTGAGAACCTTGAGCGGGGGGGGCTTTGAATCGGCACAAAAAACAATTGTCATTTCGTATAGTATGTTTAGTCCAGCGTACTTTTTATTAGAGGTCAGTGGAAAGAATGCTTCTTGATAACGTATCAGTGCAAAATACTGCACCTACTTTAAATATCCAACTTATTTTTAGTATTCTTTTACAGATTTGACCTATGATATTTACAATCAAATAATGCACAACCAGAGGTAAAAATCCATGTTAGAAACAGTTCCCTGTTTGGATGCGGTTTTGCGGAAGGTATTCTAGACCATATATTTTCTCCTACTCCTTAAACACCAAATCCTTTGACCTCTATCGAAAAATAAATTTCCAAATGTAACATTCCTCTCCCAACTAACTTCCATTTGCTTCTATCCCACTTCTCTCTCTTATTACAATTGTAACAACTTTTTTAAATGAAAATAATATTTGATTGTAATTGCTACTAACTTATTGATTCTAAGATTAACTAGTTGATTGTAAGATCTACCACAAACTACAAAGTCGACGGCCCGCCTCTACGCTGCCCTGGCAGAATAGCCGACATCAGCTCAACTGCCAAAACAAAAAACCCAAAAAATACTGTAGAAGGACTGTACTTACTAGATAATGACATTGATAGTCATTATGCGTGTGTTTCGCAGATTAAGCTGCAGGTACCTACGTCGACTCTAAATATATATGACAAGGTTTTGCATAACCAGCAGATCTAGCTGGCCACGACTTCCAGGAGACCGAAAAGATGCCGCCTTCACCCGATAACTCAAAAATATCAAAATTTACAAGAGGAGAAAAATGTTTATTTGTGCACCTTATCATTACATTCGGTATCATCATAGTGATGATACTTACGTACTTTGTGCATTTATGTGTTGTGAATCACACACGGAATGACGTGTTCAAAATATACAGGCGGACATATGAACAGAGTAAGTAGCTTGAGTAGAAGCTTATGTATGCAGCAGACGTATTCTAGTTCCGACAACAGTTTCACTATTTGTAACAGTTCACAAACGAACCAAATCGAAGAAAAAACGAGTAATTGTCATTTAAAAATATGTACTCATTTTTTATAAATAAATCAACAAACAAACATGAGATAGACAATAGAAGCATTCGTGCTTCTAAAATAAATCGATTCTCAGTTCCGATTACCTCTACGCTACTCACGGTGCTACGCCGTAGCAATGTGCTACGTTTTCGTAGTCTCTTCACATTCGAATCGCTCTTTGTGTGAAAGCCCTACAAATTAGTGATCAATTAATTAAAATACGTCACTATCGTGGTCCTAAATGGTGTTCTTTAAAGGGAAATCGTAAAAGGGTCATTATGAACAAGGGGTTGTAATGAGGCGGACGTTACTTTTTACAATAAGGTACTATGTTACGTAAACTAATTTTGTATTACAAG
Organism: Luperina testacea; assembly: GCA_927399505.1. Taxonomy (NCBI): domain Eukaryota; kingdom Metazoa; phylum Arthropoda; class Insecta; order Lepidoptera; family Noctuidae; genus Luperina; species Luperina testacea. The sequence continues at coordinate 8,453,484 of OV656755.1, forward strand.
CAATCGTCACGAGTATCGTGACCCTTCTTTTGTTGAAATAAGCATTTTGTAGTTTAAAAAAGTTACTAAAGTTGAACCAAAAATATTGGATAAGGACAGCCGTATGCATCAGTTAAGTAATAGGTAGGTACCTAACTAACAATACTAACATAATTTTGGGTACAATAGAATAGAATAGAATAGAATACTCTACAATTTACAACACAATCAACAATCTCTACAATTTTTGTTACTAACGCACAAAAATTTTATGTATTTTTGTGATATAATAATATAACTTATACGGAGCCTCTCTGAAAAAAAAAAACGAAAATCTTGGATAATAATGCAATAATAATTACATCATAACCATACAAAACATTATAGCTAGAAATAAACAGAATTAGGACAAAAAAGGGAACAATCCACGTACACGAAAATTTCAAAATGCGATATCTCAGCGAAAAAAAAAGATATTTTAGTAAACTCAACGTCATTTTAAAGAGGAAGACTAGTCCTTTGAGATGTTATTAATAATTTTTGAAAGAAAGTAGGATCGGCCGTGCTACATAACCTCAAAAATGAGAAAAAACGGTATTTTTTGTACTTTTAGGTTAGGATATCTCGAAACCCTGACGTGATAAAGCAATTTTGAGGCCATAAGTATTTGAATTCAGCGCGTCAAAATCCTTCGGAAAAACATAGTCTGGTTTCTGAGTAAAAATTTTGTCGACCTGTGTAATTATACCTATTCACAACACATCAGTTTTCATATTTATATCAGCATTATAATTAATTTACATAGCGTCTGCATTACAAGGCCGCCAGTAGACGTTCGTTTCCGTCACCGCACAACGGACCGATTTTCACGTTTGTATTTACATACTTCCATTTTAAACTAACCACAACTCCGATTGAAAACACTGTCCGGTATCCGGTACAAGCAAGGTACAATATTCTTCGTTTGTGCAGGTCTGTCCGGTTTGTCACTATCGGATTACCAATCCGTAGGCGTAATATTCCTAAACATGACGCAGCCGACAATAGTATGTGTCACTTTATTGCTAGGACGAAGGTGGTCCTTAGCCCCCGCACAGTGCACATCAATGAGAGAAGATCCCGACATGTCCGAGTATCTACTCAAGTGGAAAATTAAGTATAAATTTGGTGGTAAACATAAACGTAAGTACATATTTTCATAGCACTTTACTACACAGGGTATGAGTAAACTATCTTGGTCAAATCGTCTCTTTCCAGGCAAGACAAAACAAAGAAATTGCAAGACGCACCGAAAATGCCTGGAAGAGCTATTGCGCCATGAAAGATCCATTATCCCTCAAGAAAAGACTTATTGATATGTGTAGTCTTCCCATGCTCAAGTATGGTTCTCAAACATGGTCTTTGACAATTCAGCAGAGGTCCACGCTCGAGGTTTGCCAGAGGGCTATGGAACGGAGTATTCTGGTTTTAAACTTGTGTACAGGGTTAAGAATACAACAATCCGTTCCATCACTAAAATAACTGGTGTCACTCTGAAAGCTGCCACGCTTAAATTGACACATCTGCCGCATGTCAGACGACCAGTGGGCCAAACTTACGACGCAGTGGGTCCTGCTTAAGGGGGAAGCGCTAAGGTAGCCCGCGAAATCCAAATTTTCTTACGTTTTTTGTAATTTGCTGGTCAGTATTAAGTTGTATCTTGATTAATATATGAATCGCGGCCGTAAGAAATATGTGTTTACAGAATTATAATCATTAAAGTCATCAACACAACTCTCTAAGACCACGTAAGTCCAAAGAATGATGATTTCATGAAACAGTTATTCTTTGGACTTACGTGGTCTTAGAGAGTTGTGTTGATGACTTTAATGATTATAATTCTGTAAACACATATTTCTTGCGGCCGCGATTCATATATTAATCAACGTACAACTTAATACTGACCAGCAAATTCCAAAAAACCTAAAAAAAAATTGAATTTCGTGGGCTACCCTGGCGCTTTCGCCTTAATGGCAAACGACATCGCTGCAGGCCTAGATGGAGATGGCAGGATGAGCTGGACTCCTTTGATAAAGATTGGTTCTTGGCGGCTCTGGACAGAGAGAGGTGGAAACAGAGTAAGGAGGCCTTTGCCCAGCAGTGCGACAATAACGGCTAAAAATAAATAAAATTACTATACAGGGTGGCAATTTAGTCACCTGGGCTTAATTTAGTCACCTGGACCTAATTAAGTCAACTGGCTCTAATTTAATCACCTGGGCCTAATTTAGTCACTTGGGCCTAATTAATCACTATGATGACTTAATGACTCCTTGATTATTAAACAAAACTCTCATAACGAACTATCACTGAGAGTTGGAGGCGATATCAGTAACGATATCGATCGGAGAGGTTCGTAGTTACAATAAAACCTTGAATAGAAAAGTATTACGGCGTAAGCAAGTCGTTAGTTTAATGTTTTCGTTAATTTTAGTAAGTATGACTTTCCACCTTTGTCAATATTTTTTAAAACGTTGCTAGCTCGTTAGATAGCCCATAAGATGAGGATGTTTTTCAAATAATTGGTTTTTTTAATTGGCTGATTTTTCCATCGCCAGATAACTTTTATTCGTGGAATTAGTGTCATAGTAAAATGTTGAAATAATTAACTTTGTTTATGGTGTACTCCGACGATATTTTAATGTTGCTACTTAACTTTTAATCATTACGTTCAAGTGTTTAGTATTTTCTAACTTCTGAATCTAATAATATTAAAATGAATCACCGAATTAGCTATTAACCGTAGACAACTTTAAAATGTTATTGGTTATTTTTAGTATTCGTGATACTCATTAACCTTTCAACCTTAACAACAACAATATAATGATTAAAATCGCTTAACAACATGATTTATCGAAATGCTTGCACGGAGTATTCCAAATACCTATTCACGATAAGGTTCAAATTCGCTATCACTCAAGTCGGTTAGATAATGTTCGCCACCGTCTGTACCTATACAAAGTAAAACTTACATTCCTGCTTCATGATAGCTCTCTTTTCTTCTTCAGAATTTCTTCGGTTTCTTTTCAAAGTAATCTGTGACCAGTGTGACCGCTAACCTAACAGTCAGTCTGGGGCCGTTTAACATACACTTATTTTCTTCGGAATCTTGACTGCCTCGTTGTTCTAGTACTCTAGCGGTTGCAAGTTGGTCACCCCTGGTCTAGTGGTTGCAAGTTGGCCACCCCTGGTCTAGTGGTTGCAAGTTGGCCACCCCTGGTCTAGTGGTTGCAAGTGCTACTGGTGAGCACGAGGTCCTGGGGTCGATTCCCAGGTCGGGCAAAGTGTTATTGGGTTTTTCTATCTGCAATTTATCAGCCGGAGTTTGAACTTGTGGCCGGTTTATAGGCGCTCGCTTCCTATTACATAGGACTTAAAAATATGTAATTAGCGAAATGTTCCTGTACTATAGGTACACCTCTGCTCAAGCTTTCAGGAAATTTTTCAAATCCAATTAGTACTTCCAGAGATTTGTGCGCACAAACAACAAACTCTTCATCTTTTTTGTATTTTTTTAAATTCATTTTTTTATAATATTTTTTTATTTATCTTCATTTTCTTTAAGTAAACAAAGAAGTAAAATAAAATAATATGGTATTTCTTCGTACAGATTCCGACATCAAACGGACTCTAACGCATTCTCATTTTAACAGAGGCGATTATCACAATAACATTGGACTATTTGAGCATTCAGAACCAATATTAAAAAAAGAGTATTACGTTGGTAAGTTAAAATCCACATTATAACTTTAAATCTATAAGAATTCAATAGAAATTAAATGTGTAAAATTCCCGTAAATAATAAAATTCCTTGAAAGGGGTTTAAATACTCGTACTAGATGTGAGAAGCCAGACCAAGTGAGATACATAAACCCGCAGGGAAGCATGTGGCGAGATGTTGGGCAGTAGCGACCCCACGAAGGGTCCGTCTCCCGTGGGACGTCTATTGGCCGGCTGGAGTGAACTCTGACGAGAAACTGAACTTCCACCTCAGTCTTGCCTTTATTGGCCGGCTTGTGGGGAGATTCGCAAGAGCAAACGTTCTCGGGGGAAGGAAGTATTTCAGTAGGATGTTGGTAGGGATCTTGACCGTACTTCCGAAATTGCCCTGATACTCCTGATAGCCGCGGAATACCTCTCCACTCTTCATAAGCGCCTGTAACCCAAATACCCAATGGCTGTGGGTTTCGCCGTCTGGCGGAAGGCCATGGGTTCTAAACTACTCTGATTTAGCTCAGTTGAACGGTGTATACAAAGGTATACCAATAAAAAGTAACCCACACAATTAAAAAAAAACTTCCATATAAGTCATTTCACCAGTTCATAAATATCGCAAAGCCTACGTATTTCCTCAGTTTCTTATAAGCTGATTTAATTAAATAAACATCGTTTTAAAATAAATCACCATAAACAAAACACCTACACGAAATGCGGTTCTGTGATGCACTATGTAGGTACGGTTACCTGTGTATTGGTTTCACTAGCATGCAACAATCCATTTCCTACCTGGTACAGAACGGACGTGCGCGCTGTCAATAAATTGCATCCGCGATAAGCGCAAATCACATTTCGGTTGAAATCCGTGAAGATGTACTACTTTCTACTCTTGGTGATCAGTGAATCATCAGCGATTTGGGTGCCAATGTACCCCTACTACGCCGTTACCAACACCCATTACTACCTCTGTACGGTTTATGTTCCTCGTAAGTTTTTTTCTTAATTATACCATTGTTAACAATTCATTTTGTTTCAGCACCTAAAAACTTTATGGTTAGTGATGAAAGTTTAGAAAAATACGAAAAACAAATGGCTATTATTGATTGGGAACTCAATTTTTCCCCGAAAGGTCTGTATTTGATGTCGTAATTATTTAATTAGGGCTGTTTTGAGTGAAGTTAATTTGTAACGATTTATTAAATTTTATTTCTTTGTGAGTGAAATAGGCTTGGATTGTGTTTGATTAAAGCGGTGGACCAAACTTTTTGCTGTTTTAGGGACTTTAGGGATTAGATGAATTACTTAACAAAATAATTTCTAACGATTTTTAATTTTCTTTTGTTTCTTTATAAGTGAAATAGGCTTGTGTCGCAGCCAACTGGTTAAATTAGCCGTTTAGTTAACCACCTGGCCTTTAGAAATAGTGCTCGCCTCGCTAGGCTCTCTCGGCTCGGACGCGGATGATCACAGTTCTAACCTAACCTAACCCATTTGGTCGGGGTGCCGTGGCTTAGTTACTGCGACCAATTCGGCTCGCGCGTGATTGGTTATACAGTTCCACAACCTAAAATATAATTGAATATAATTCAGGCCGTTAGTTAAACGGCTGCCGTTTAGTTAATTGGCTGCGACAGCTTGGATTGTGTGTTATTAAAGAAGTGGACCAAACTTTTTGCTGATTTATGGACTTCATTAGATAATTAAAAAAAAATAATTTCTAACGACTTTTCAAATTTTATTTTGTTTTTTTGTAAGTGAAATAGGCTTGGATTGTGTTTGATTAAAGCAGTAGACCGAACTTTTTGCTGATTTTGGGACTTGATTAGATGATTATTAACAAAATTATACAGCATTGCTTTGTCATAAAACATCACTTCATCGGATTAAAAGGCAACAGATACCTGTACCTAGTTATATTTATGACTGAACTCCGCCCCTGTTGATTGCTAAAAAGCTGACAGCAAACTTTATTTTGGTTGTTTAAGGTGACGTTTCAGATTCCCTCGCCAATACAGTTCGACCGATTTTTTCTGATAAATGTTCGATTAATGCTAATCCCATAGTCGAACAGTTAAGACCATATGAGTTTTGTGTGACTTTTGAACATAACGGACCTAATGCGGGTTAGTGAAATTGTAATGTAATTATTTAAAAATCTTGTACAAGTTTAAAACCAAACTAAAACAGGGTACTATAATATTTCTGATTATTTAGAAGACAAAAAAGCTTGATAATGAGCTGCTCACTCTGCTAAGCCTTGTAATAAAACTTGATATTTTAATTGGGTACACCCTTTATAGCAGAACTTTTTACGTCATAATTTTATTTTGCATAACAGTGTATAGCATCAACTTCATTTCGCAGAAACTCGTTTGGCATACACTCATTTATCATATATTCAAAACTCATAATTTTGTAAGTCAGAATCATCTTTAGGCATAAATTTCATATTCATAATAATTAAAAAGTCGAACCATCATATCGCAGAAAGTTCACAGCCAGAATCGTTTTTTGGCATACCTACGTGAGGTCGTGCGTAGGGATCACAGTTTTAACCAAACCATTTTTTTTTTTAATTATTAGTTAGGGTCTATTTTTGTTTGTTTTACGAGCTATAATAAATAGGACATAGGCGACTTCTGTCTACAGGGTTTAAAGGAACCTAACCTAACCCAAGTCGGCGTGGCCCAAGTCCCGAGATCGCTTATAGAAACTATTATTTTTATAGTTCATTCAAATACCATGGAAAAATACACCGAACAAATAATATTCGTCAAAAAATAATTCTGCTGTTATCATCATAGTATGCCAAGTGAAATTATGCCAAATAAAATTCTGCCATCTTAAAAGTATGCCATTGTAAATTCGGACATATAAACATTCGGCCAAACAATAATTATGTTAAATAATTTTTATGCCTTAAAAATATTCGTTTAAAGAAGATTATGCCAAGTGAGTTATGTCAAATAGGTTTCGGAGTATCAAGTTTCTACCAGATAGAGGGCACCCATTTTAATTAGCATGCAAAACCATCGTTTTACACCATTTTTATATACATAAATTGTCATTGATGAATGTTATACTTAATACAAAATGACAGGAATATTTACTTTGTAAAGTATTATTTTACTAAAACAACCTTCAACATCGCTGAGCATCCTGGAGAGATGTCCGCTGTGTACCCAGGCACGGTTTTTTAAAGGTAAGCGGGGTTTGAATGTGCATATTGGAAAGGTGCACAGACCACCAAATGCACTCACCTCAGACCCTGACTTAACACCTACACCTACAACTCCAGCTACATCCACTTTTGACCCGTTTTGGAAAACTTTGTCCAAATTAAAAAACTCTATTCCTGTTTTAAAGCGAGTTCCCCGCGGCGCTAGACCTCTAGTGGCGCAACACCTAGCAGGTTGCGTTCGTCTTGCCGCCCGCGAGAACTCGCTAAGTGCTTGGGAACAACTACTCACCTTCCCTTACAGAATTCTACATGTACAAAAGAATTTGGCAACCAAAAAAACACTAACTGCACAAATTAAAGAAAACTGTAATATTATGGCCCATAATTTAGATTCAAAATTGCAGACACAGAGATATACCTCATTAAGAAGTATATCACACCTGGTAGAATCTAAGTTAGGGGAAGGTGACATTAGCGGAGCTGCCAGGATTCTTTTTAGTAGTGATGTGGTGGCACCGTGTTCTCCAGAAACACTCGCAGCTCTGGAGAGCAAACACCCTGCCGCAGCGGATGGCCTTTCTTTCCCCGACCCTCCTGATACTGATAACCATTCCCTCACTATTACAGGTCGAGAGTTGGTCACAGCCATTTGCTCCTTCCGGAACGGCTCCGCTGGCGGTCTCGACGGCCTGAGTCCTCAGCACCTTAAGGACCTTATTTGTTCAGGCGCCGGGGCAGCTGGTGAGTTGCTCTTGAAGGAGCTTACGGTTTTGGTTAACCTTATGCTCTCCGGCAAGGTGAACGAAGCCGTCATCGACGTTCTGTACGGGGCCAATCTATGCGCCCTGCGTAAGAAGGATGACGGCATTCGGCCCATTGCCGTGGGCACTACTTATCGCCGTATGGCAGCCAAAATTTGTTGTAAATTTTATGGTGAGATTGTTTCGGAAAAATTTCAGCCCCTGCAGCTAGGTTACGGCTCCAAAGGGGGCTGTGAGGCTGCCGTACACGCCTTGTCGACCTACTTAAATTCTGAAAAAGGAGAGGTCATCCTGAAGGTTGACATAAAGAATGCCTTCAATTCTGTTAATAGGGACACCTTGCTGGCAGAAACTAGAAAAGAAATTCCCCAAATTTATAGTTTCATTTGGCAATGTTACAGACATCCTTCTAAATTACTGTATCGGGACAACCTTTTGGAATCTGCTGTTGGCTGTCAACAAGGTGACCCCTCGGGCCAGTGATTTTTAGTTTAGCAATTCACCCAATTATTAGACAGCTAAATTCCAAATTTAACGTTTGGTATCTCGATGATGGAACCTTGGGAGGCGATGCAGAAACTGTATTACATGACCTTCAATTTTTAAAAAATGAACTTCATTCCATTGGCCTTGATCTCAATCTTTCAAAATGTGAACTATATTTAGCGGACAGTACTGACAGACATCTGACACTTCCCAAATTTAACGCAATAGCTCCAGAAATCAAAATTATTGAGAAAAGCTCTCTTCGTCTCCTTGGGTCTCCGATTTTTGACAATTCCTTTCCAGTTTTTATTGAGGAAAAAATCCAAAATTTCAATGACGTTTCGGAAAGATTGTTCCAAATTAATATGCATTCGGCCATAACCTTAATCCGCTTCTGCTGTTTCGGCCCTAAATTTAATTATTTCCTTCGCGCTTCCCATTTTTGGAAGCATACTCACCTTTTAGACAAAATGGACCAAATTATCAGGCATACATTAACTTCCATTTTAAATGTGGCCATGGACGACCGAGCTTGGGCACAAGCTACTCTTCCCATTCGTATGGGGGGCCTCGGCGTCCGCAAAATTTCTAGTATTAGTTTACCGGCTTTCATATCTTCGGTCCACGGCACTGATAAATTAATCAGGAAAATCCTAGCCTCCACACTGATTAATTCTGATGTGCCGTGTTTCACCGAGGCTATGGATGCCTGGAGAGTCGCTTGCCCGAATACAGATCCACCCGACAATCCATCTTCCCAGAGACGGTGGGATGAGCCGCTCTGCAGAGTAGTACAGAACAATTTACTTGACTCGTCTGCTACTACTGCGGAACGTGCGCGCCTGCTGGCTGTGGGTAGGTGGGAGTCGGGTCTTTGGCTTCATGCACTACCTTCGTCGAACATAGGCACTTTGTTCGACGACACTACTTTTCGCCTCGCTGCTTCCTTACGACTAGGCACTCCTTGCTGCTCTCCCCATCGCTGTCACTGTGGCGAAGATGTCAACAGCCTCGGACACCACGGCCTGTCTTGCAGCCGAAGTGCGGGTCGCTTAGCACGGCACGCAAACATTAATGACATCATCCGACGAGCTCTTGTTACCGCCGGCGTTCCAGCTGTATTAGAACCCAATGGCTTGGCACGCGACGATGGCAAGAGACCGGACGGTATGTCTTTATTTCCATGGAAGGTGGGTAGGCCTTTAGTTTGGGACGCAACGTGTGTCGATACTCTTGCGCCATCCCATCTTCCTGGCTCGGCGTGCTGTGCTGGCGCTGCTGCTGCGGCTGCGGAAAACCTCAAGCGGCGAAAATATGATAACCTTATCGGAAATTATATTTTCGAGCCGTTTGGGGTTGAAACCCTCGGGCCGTGGGGTCCGAGTGCTCATGGTCTTTTTAAAGAAATATCTAAACGGCTGGTTGACACTTCCCGTGACTCAAGAGCTGGCTTTTACCTTGGCCAGAGGCTGAGTATCGCGATTCAACGTGGTAATGCCGCCAGTCTCTTGGGTACATTACCAGTCGACAGCGATGCGGATGAATTTTTCGACGCAATTTTTTAGTTTCTGTATAGTTTTAGTTAAGTTAGTATTTAATTTTAATTTTGTTATTTATTGCTTCATATTTTGTTACAAAATTGAATATACCTACCTTATTTTACTTTAATTATTGTGAATGTGAGGATTAGGTGGGTCATTATTTTCTATTTACCCAACTGCGGCGAAGTCCAAAAGGAGGGTTATGTGTTTGACTTGTATGTAAGTATGTATGTGTATGTCTGTTTCTTTGTTCCCTCGTAACTCCTAAACGAATGAACGGATTTGGATAAATTATACGTTTTTAGATTTGTTTTGGTAGCGCGAGTGTCACTGGCTACATTAAAATAAAAACCGGCCAAGAGCGTGTCGGGCCACGCTCAGTGTAGGGTTCCGTAGTTTGCCGTCCGTCACAATAAGATAATTATGTAAACGAAGTGAAAAAAATGCTTGCATATACGATTATACTACAAACTTAGTTCAGAAATTATTTTGTACAACTTTTTGTCTTTTTTGTACAAAAACTGTTGTTTCCATCAAGTTCAAAATAATTTTCCTAGAAAGTCCTTATAAAGTTCTACTTTTCAGATTTTTTTCATATTTTCTAAACTTATGGTTCAAAAGTTAGAGGGGGTGGGACACATTGTTTTTTACTTTTGGAGCGATTATTTCCGAAATTATTGACATTATCAAAAAATGATTTTAGTAAACCCCTATTCATTTTTAAATACCTTTCCAACAATATATCACACGTTAGGGTTGAAATAAAAAAAAAATCACTTCCCACTTTACATATAGGGGGGCTACCCTAATAAAACATTTTTTTCCAAGTTTTATTTTAGCACTTTGTCGGCGTGATTGATATACATATTGGTACCAAATTTCAGCTTTCTAGTGCTAACGGTCACAGAGATTAAGCGAGGACGGACAGACGGACAGACAGACATGGCGAAACTATAAGGGTTCCTAGTTGACTACGGAACCCTAAAAACGAAGTAAAATGGCGTATTTGGAGTGCCATATTGTGGAGTTCGAAATTTTCTCTTCTTCTAATACCATCGAGTGGAATACCAAAATGAAGAGTTTTAAAAGGTGATTACAAAAATATATACAACTTACTAGCAGCGCCCCGCGGATTCACCCGCATAAGTGTCCATCCCGTTGAAATATCGGGATAAAACTATCCTATGTCCTTCCCCGGGATGCAATTTATCTCTCTGCCAAATTTTATCGAAATCCGTTCAGTGGCTTAGGCGTGAAAGGTAACATATAGACAGACAGACAGAGTTACTTTCGAATTTATAATATTAGTATGTATAGTATGGATATGGTTAGAGTAATTCGAAGTGATAAATTGTAAAAAACAGGAAATAACAAAGATAAAAAAAATCTTTCACATTTGTAAAAAACCTGGAAATAAAAAAAGTTACGTATTAAAAAAAATAAAAAGCTCGAATGCGGTAAAAACTTAATTTAAAAAAAAACTGAATGCTAAAAAAAGCCCATTTTAAATTAAATAAAACTTGGAAGTAGGCGAGACGCATTCCATTTTTATACTTTCAAACTCAAATCAGGCAGTCGGGTTCTTAGTTTTTTTTTTCTATTTTTCTGTTAGTATTAATGTTGGTCTGGCAGTTTAGAGTACTTTATGCGGCCTACCCAAATATATGCAAATACATATGTTGTTCGTCGAGTCGAGAGCTCCACAAGTTTTGAGTTGAGCTACACGATTACCGACAAATGCTTACTCTTACTATGGCCTTCTGAAGAAAGAACCAGACAGATTTGAGTGGACCAGTCCAGTAAGTTACTGGACTGGTCCACTCAAATCTGTCTGGTTCTTTCTTCAGAAGGCCATTCCAGATATCAATCTACATGGTCTTCACATGATCTCACCAAGATGATGTTTGGACTTTAAAAGAGACTAACCTCAGTTTGTTTAGGTGTTTCTTCTCAGAGTAGTCAGATAGGAAACGCCAACCTCATCTAGCTTATTTTTTATTTTAATGTATAATATGACGTGTAAAAAAACAAATTTCACTAAGGGCTGATTTTTTCGCCAGATAATTTTATCGGAGGAATAATTTTGAATTGTTGGCAGTTGACAGCTTCCATACAAAATCTGTCATACGTCAATTTTATTCCACGAGTAAAAATTACCTATCGATTGAAAAATCAGCCCTTAATGTTTAATTTATTTCTAGCTTTTGGAGAAATTGAGAAAAGAGAGTTTTGTTCATGCACGGAGCCCTGAAAATAACTTATGTTTTAAAACTAGATGAGTTTGGTGTTTCCTATTCGACTACTCTCAGAAGAAAAAACGATGCACATTTAGAGGTCACAGTCTCTTTTAAAGTCAGACATAATCTTGGTCAGGCCATATCAGGACCATGCAGATTATTGTCTGAGATGGTCTTTCGAGGAAAAAACCACACATATTTCAGTGAACCTGTCCAGGCAGTCCACGCATTTGTAAGTAATCGTGTTGCTCAAATCATAACTAAGGAGCTCAACGCATCGACGAATAATGGAGGACATTTGGGTAGGCCGCATTATCTGCTCAGATTTCCAGATAATCATTAACAAGTACTGGGAAAAAAGGACCCACATAGTTCTCAACTTTAAAAATAATTAATATAATACTTTACAGAGTAAATATTCATGTCTTTGTCAATATAATATTCATCAAATGTCAAAGTGTATAAAATGGTAAATTAAAAAAAATATTGCGAACGTAGCCAAGCCATTTTAATTGGTTTATAAATAACTATGCTAAAATAAATATCTCGTATCTTCCGTACACTTAATCCGTTACACGTAATATGCTTTATGCTCCACCTACGCCAGACTAATAAAGTTCATTATTATTAAATGACGAAGAACAGAGCTCTCACATCATTCTTGCCTTTATTAGCCGACTTGAGGGAGATTCGCAAGAGCAAACGTGCTCGGAGGGAGGAAGAATTCCAGTAAGATGCTGTTAAGAATCTTGACCGTACTTCCGGAATTGTCTTGATAGCTGTGGAATACTTCTCCACACCTCAGGACATGTTGCTCCTTGTCGCTACGACACTATGTGCTATAGCGACCGTTTTCGGGGGCCCATTATTGAGTGTGCAAGTCACCCCGTGCCATTTTATCTGTGTAATTTATATAAAACGTTGGTCAGGCAGGGGCTATAGAATTTCCATAGTCCTAAATAACCCATTCACTTTAATCACCCAAACCCATAATCCAATATCTTTGTTTCCATATTCTGCAATTGTCCTAAACCAATTGGGGGTTGTCCTTGGGTGCACTTGTGTACTGCTTACAGGGATAACCGTCGGTTGGTGCCGCATTTCATTCAAATTTCCTAAGGGGCCTCTGCGTTTTGGCCTCGGCCCCTCGTACGCCTTCCAGAGGACCGGGACCCCATGGCCCCGAACTCCCGAGATATGTGAAAACATAAAAATAAATAATAATAATTTATTTCAGATTCATTACATCCATATTTGTTAGTTCAATTGCGAGCTTACAAACTGGTGTTACTAGTAATAATTAATAATAATTGATTGTCCTATAATAATAATTTAATTAAATAATATATTATAAAATAAATGATTTAAAATAAACACATATCCCCTTAAAGTCGGCTTTACTGCAATTGAGATTTTGAAAGTTCTATTTAGACCGAAATACTTAGTTCAAGTTAACATTCATGGGCGGCGGGGCGAGAATATTTGTTAAATTTCACACCACATTTCATCCGTGAAATTAAAGGTTAAAGACAGGAATAGAATGAAACAACACTTTCCCATAATAGTTACGTATTTTTTTCATAAGTGGGCATTGTATGTTTTTAAAATAAATAAAGAATGTCTAACATTAAGGGAAATAAATAACTTCACTGGGTCAGAATTTTTGGTTTTGACTTTATCTCCCAAATAAAGTTTCCGTTTTGTAGTCATGGAGCTTACATGCATAGAGCATCGTAGCACGTAGCACGCGCTACGCCGTAGGCCCGTAGCTCTGCACGTAGCAAACAAAGGAGTCAAGATTAAATATTGTAATTGTATAAAGTTAAACTAAGCTAACTTAGCTCGCGGTGTGGCATGCTTTTGCGGCCCAGCACTTGGGTTCTTTGTTTTTTCATAATTAATTTTTACATTGCGTCAAAATAGTTTACACTGAAAAAAATAAAACATTTTGATTTATGTAAAATCTAAATTGCTAAAAATTAATTTAAAAGTATGTTATATTTGCGTAGCACGATGCGTGCTACGCCGTAGACCCGTAGCTCGCCGCGTAGCGAAGAACTTGTTACGAATGTTATGATCAGTGATCGGACTAGGTAGATTGATTTTTGGTACTTGTATCATAAATGCACACAGAAAGAATAACATGGATAAGCCATTTTTCCGGAAAGTAATTCCGGTATTTCCGGATTCAATTAAATATTGTTAATGTTGGTAGTGATATTATTACTACTCAATTCAAAATTTAAAGGAAGGTATCAAAACTAAATTAATTCGTTATTTATCTGTTGAATAATAAAAACAATCGAATTCCGATCGAAGCTTTAATATTTATTTTTTATTTTTAGCCTTTTATGGCTAGATCTTTTATAGATAGATATAAATTTCGGCTAACTAATGAAATTCTGACTACCACCAATTCCGGAGCAATGTCCATAGTAATATATACGTTTCGGATCAATGACCCCAGTTCAATCTACCTACTCCGATCACTGGTTATGATTCAACATTATTACTAGGTTTATAAGAATAAATTTAAACTAACTTAGCTTAGCTTGTGGCGTTTGTGCTTTCTGTGCGTAGAGGCGACTGTCGACTAATCTAAACTAAAATGTTTTTATGTAAATATGTATATATTTTTTTAACCTCTTGCCTGTGATTCAGTATTTATTTTGAATGCACAAGCGAATAATAAAAATATCATCTTTGCTGAGAAGTTCTCTTGTAATGCAGCCAAATGTTGCCAGGCAGATTCGTGATTCAATGAATAATACAGTCTGAGGGACTATGATATTATCTTATACCTTTGCGCGCAGTAGCTTTGGCGGTTTAGATACCATAACCTAGTCGAGTAGATACGGACAGATCTCATTTTACTTTTCAATATTTTAGATCACGGCGCCATGCTTGTGTTGAACTCGAAGATCATCGGATTCTTCTCCTGGGGCGACATTAGAGGAAGAGGTGTACCTTTAATTATTTTAAACATTTTACATTTTAGAGAGTGGTTTGAAAGTATAGTTTACTTATGAAGTATTTCCGCTCTTTTATTCATATTTTATACAACACTTCCAGTTTCATGTTAAATAAATTGCTTTTTCGTTGGTCAAGAAGATCTTTTAAATTTAACATTTTTTTTTATTGGTCAAAATCTGGATTCTATTGAATACTTTACTCCTGTAACCGGTTGAATACCGTGATTACAAAAACAATAAAAAGCCGTGTGGATCCACGTTCGGCATATGAAGGGTTAAAAAGTCACAAGTCGAATTACAATTGTGTACTTTCACAAGAAGTTTATCACAAGTACAATAGGTATAAAAATAGCCTCCCGACCGGTATCGGTCACGGTGGCAGCCAGGTACGCAGTGCACAAGTGTGTGCGTAAACACAGGTGCGCTCCCTGTTCCTTTACTCTCTTAGTCCCATGGGACGGCAATCCGACACGACCGGCGAGAGTTCAGGCGCAGGACCAACGGCTTTACGTGCTTTAAGACACGGGGGTATAAAACCGCCAACTCGGGACTGTTACTAAGAAATTCCTAATAGAAAACTCAATAACACTTTATCTGACCCGAGATACGAACCTAGGACCCTACGCTCAGCAGTCGCGCTTGCAACCACGAAACCAACGGGACAGTTACCATAGATTTGTGGTTTATACAGTTAGGTATTTTATCTTGTACAGAAGCTACTACACATATGGATCGGAAATTATATAAGTAAACTTTATAAAAGTAAAAATTATAAAAGTTACTTTTTGATAAGTATTAATTTTATTGTATCCGATGTTTCTTTTTTCTTTTGTAACATAATGTAATGACACTTAATGGGTCACTTATAAATTTGTTTGTCTTAATTATGACAAAACATAGCGCACCCCTTATTTATGTAAACACCTATGTTTCACAAATAAATTGATTGATTGATTGATTAAAATATTAAACAGCAGTACCTAATGTTTCTCAGAAAGTTAATCTTACTGTACGGTCTCATCGCCGTACATTTTTCTGCTTACTCTGTAACCTACTTTAGACCAACGATGCGCGTCATAAGTTAGCGTAATGAACGAATAAAAAAATATAGCGCACTTAAAACTAGGTAACTGTCAACAACTGAGAGAAATAATCGCCTTACACTCTAGTACTTGTACTCGTAACTTTAATAAACATAACTACTTAGTGCATCTCAGTGGAACGTGTTTCTTTATACTAAATGAACTTACCAACCTTCACGACACATTAGTGTACGGAGTTAACTACTACAACCCGTACACGTACCTACTTAAAATGAGTAAGCTGGCACAATGGTTCAACTAAATGATCATTCTGTTTATTTAATTATTCACTGTGAAATATTATATACTTAAATACATTATTCAGAGTTTTCCATAGGCTCCTACGTGTCTCGGAAAGCACGTTTGGCCCGGATGTCGTTCATAGATTTTTGACAGTCGTCACGGGTTGTCAGAAGCCCGAAAGTCTGATAACCAGTCTTTGGTATTTAGCTGCATCCGGTTACACTGGAAGCCGACCCCAAAAGGCTAGGCAGATGATGAAGGGTTTCCACTAAGGTCGTTCGAACTTTAAATATAAATAAAGTTATTTATCAGATAAGTATCATTACTTTACTTTTTACTAGCGGCCTGCCTTAGCATCGCACGGGTGATTTAAAAAAAAAACTGAAACTTTGAAACTTTTTGGAACTTTGTCCTGACAATACCGAACCAGAACTAAAAATAATTATCCAATTTGGTGCTGTCATTCGAAAGTTATGCGCGTACAAACATTTTGGCGACTTTGTTTTATACTATGTAAGGATTTTAGAGCACATTTAATTAAATTATATGTATAGAATATGATATTTGACAAATGCCCGAAGTGGTTTCGTTTGGCGGTTCGTATCCAAGAGGTACGATTTTCGATGACCGCATATATCGGGTATCATTAAACAGAAGACCTATTATTTCAGGCGTTTCTAAAATCGCATTTCGGTGAGACTCGATTTTTGATCTTCCAATTTTTTTTTTTTCTTTATTTTTTATAGAGCGTTTAACCTTTGCAGATTATGCCACCCTCATCGTGGCAACAAACTTAAAAAGAACATAAAACAAAAAAAAAAGAAACCTTACTCATTAACCTCTACGCTTAATTCCTAAATTTACGAGACTGTACAGTATTCCCGCAAATTCCGAAGTAGGATTTGCAAGAACACCATTGCACTCTCCAGTCTCGCGTAACATAGGGTAAATCAAAGACAGTTGATATCTCTGTGGCTCGTTCCGTTCACACTCCATCATAATGTGATATACATCTTCAATGGTATTACACTCAGTACAATTAGGTGATTCCACTTCTTCCAATTTAGGCCATAAAAATTGGTTATCATCGACCTCTCGCCATTGATATTAATGGCGGCTAAGTTATATACATAACTTAGTCATGGCTGACATTTGGCATATATCATATTCCATACATAATTGTTATTAAGTACTCTATTAAAAAAAATGAAACTATTTGAAAAACACGCAGTGACTGCAGTCAAAAGGGCTGTGGTAGAGAACCTCAGGTAAGGGAAGCGTTACTAGGCAGATCGGAAGATTCTTCCTTTTCAATGAAGGAGTGGTAAATTGGTAATTACACCTTTCCTAAGCGACACATTATTGTTTTCCGATATCCACGCCAACGAAGTTGCGGTTACGGCTATTAGTAATTGAATAAGTTGAAAAAGTCAAAGTAAATTCTATTATTATACGAAATGCTACGAATGACGGTTGGAAACTTATAAATCTATCCAGGGTCAAATAAAACTACATAGATAGTGAAACTCCGCAGACGTAATGAGGGTTTTCTGAAATGACGTTCGCCAGGTGGCAGCACTGACACGTCAGGTCCAGACATCTGTCAAAGAGCCTACATTTTCTTTAGTCATGACTGAATGATGAACGAATGAATGAATCGAATGATGAACGTCATCATATATTTTATAATGGAAGACCTCTTGTCACAGTGGTGCCAACTGGTGTCGTAAATTTTCACGAAAACCCTCATTGGTAGAAAAGCAAAATGTTTGATGATTATTTTGTTGGTTTCAACGTCCGTTACCAATACGTGGTTAAAATTTTAAATGGTCGTAAGTATCTGATGTAAGCCTAGGTAATGAAAATAATACTGATCATGAATACTTTCCAATACTGTGAAAAACTGAACCAATTAAGTAACTAACTCCGAAATTGTTATCAACGGATTTTAATGAATCACCGCAATCGGTAAACCAAATAGGTACATACCAACCAAAGTGAAACGAATTGAATCATTCGATTTTTGGTACTTACAGATTGTTTCGACCGCTGATTTTGTTTATTTTTCGTCGGATAGTTCATCGGCACACTAAGTGAGTGCACTTGATTCATTTATTGAAAATAAGTTCTGTAATGTTTTCCGAAATAAATTCTGTGTAGGGTACTTGTTTGTTATATTTTCGTAGAGATACATTATCGTAGTTACAATTTTCGCAGATTATCATTTTCGTAGAGTTACATTTTCGTAAAGATACATTTATGTGTTTACTTTTTTATTCCGATTTTGATGAAGTGCTGATACAATCGGATAATTTTCCTGTAATATGCTCTAGAGATATGTTATCATCTCTAGAACATTTTATGATTAATACCTACCTACCGTAACGTCGAGATACCAAATCTTGCACGAACAAAATAAGTAATGAAACATATTATGTTTCATTACTTAATCTGATGATCTGATTTACCTACGACCTACCTATTGTCTTTTATTTGAGTTTATTAATCCACATGTAGAAATAATTTCTATAAATGTAGGAAATAGGCTCGGACAAGACTTCGCTTGAATTTCCCTATATACAACATCGTGCAACCAAACAATCATAATCGTCTGTTGGTGCAACTCGCAGAGGTCTCACAGGACTCTGCGAGTTGGCTTCGTACGCCCTCCAAAGGTCAGAGACCCCAGGGTCTCGAGAAATATCAAGAGACTGATATAACAAATCATCACACTAAAATTCAAACAGTATCTAGGTACCTAAATATAAAAACACATACATAGATAGATGGGGTGATAGTTTACACAAGAAATCATATCAATGTGTCTGTCGGGGAACCAAATATGCACGACTGTAACAGGTTGTTAATTGAAATTGGGTCAGAATTAACGATACTTCCCTTATATCGACCTCCCTCTTTTAGAAATATAAACAATTTCACCGACTCTCTAAACGAGACCTTGCAGAACCAATCATCTTTCAAAAATACAATTTAAATTGGAGATATTAATATCAACATTCTTCCAGAAAGTGCTGACGCATCCGCTGAGAAATACCTTCACCTATGCGCTTTCCATGGTTTGCTTCCCGCGCTCACACGCTTCCTATACACCAAAGTGGCTCCTGGTGGACTATATAATACTCAAGTCGAATTTCCCCGCACTTGCCCTTGTTACTGATTCAACAATAATCGATCACAGTACTACCCTAAAAAAAATCGGTTGTCTGTAAAGTCGGTTTACGGACGATAGTTTTTGACAACGTCATAACAAAACATTAATGAAATTGCCGAACGCGGAGGCCTAGTCGGCAGCGTTCGACATCATGTGTCTCTCATCGCTCGTTCCGCGCTCTCGCTTGCTCTTCAAGCCGCCATGGTACGCTACAACGCTACAGAGCAAGGCCGCGAGGTAACGCTACATGAGTCATGTTTTTTCGTGTGTGCAGCCTATCATCGATTTATTAGACGTTGTCACGTCAAAAACTAAACTAAACTAAAATTTACACACAATACATACAATTTTGAAGAATACTGTCATATCTCGGCTAAACTAGAAATCGTGATAAAAAATCAGCTGTCCCTACATTTATGTTCACTCGTCAAAATGTAGGGAACAACTGATTTTTTTTTCGCGATTTAGGTTTGGTCTCATAGTAAAAGTTATTTATAATGATGAGTACAATGACCTCTTAAGAGGTTGTTGGTGTTTTTCCAGTAACCCCGTATAATACATTAAACTCGAAAGCAAACATTTATTCTCTGAAATTGTAAGAAAATCCTCAAGGATGCTCTCCAAAGTATGTCTTAAGAAGAAACAGAGGATTTACTAACTGTGTTAAAGTAAATAGGTATATGTATACAAATTTCACCTACGTTAAATATTTAACAAATTTAGAAACTAAGAGTTAAGCTACTCAACATATAATTATGTTTCATTACATAAATATATAATTATTTGTCTATTGTCAACTTTTGATTATTTATTAATTTTAAAAGACTATTTTAGTTCTCGCCTGAAACAAAAGGTTTACCTAGTTCAGGCACATAAGTCTTAGCAATATAATAACTGTACTAATTTACATGCTTTAGGTATAATTTTTGAATAAATCACTATCATCACTAGGTTAGTATAAAACAAAGTCGCTTCCCGCTGTCTGTCCCTATGTATGCTTAGATCTTTAAAACTACGCAACAGATTTTGATGCGGTTTTTTTAATAGATAGAGTGATTCAAAAAGAAGGTTTATATGTACAATACATGCATAATATAGTAGAGAAACACTGATAATTTTAGAGGTTTCTAATGTGAGGTCGTAAATAAACACATTTTTTTGCGCTTACACTGCAAACGCTAGAAAGCGCAAAAAAAAACAATGTCCTCCTTGCCGGACTACCGCCATGGGATCTGGAGACGGTAGTTCACGCGCACCTGTATGAGTGGCGCGCGACAAATCGCGGCGGAGCGGACGGACCTCCGGCGGGATCTAATGGCGGCATGGAAAGAGCAACTGTCGCAACCCAGTGCAGGGCACGCCACGACAGTGGCGATAAGACCCCTCTTTGAGGAGTGGCTAGAGAGGCGTCATGGCGCCCTCACCTACTGCCTGACACAGGTCCTCACCGGTCACGGAAGTTTCGGGAGGTTCCTGCACATCATTAGGCGGGAGGAAACGCTCGGGTGTCACCATTGCCAGAATCGCCCAGAGGACACGGTGGAGTATACGGTGGAGGTCTGCCCCGATTGGACGGAGCACCGCCTTGTCCTCGTATAGGCGATCGGCAGCGGCGGCGACCTCTCGCGTCCGGCCCTGGTTCAAGCCATGGTCCGGGGCGAGAGGGAGTGGAGGGCAGTTGCCTCCTTCTGTGAAGCAATCATGCTAGCGAAGGAGGCGGCGGGACGGCTGAGGGAGAGAGCCTCCCGTCCCAGCCGCCGCGGAAGACGCTCCGGGCGTCGGGAGTCAACACAGACATACATGATATTACAGATTTAAAATGCAGGGACATGGCGTTTGCGGCGGTACCGGCCGGGGGGCCGGCAGCGTGTGCTTATAAATAGCGCGTCGAAGGCCGCGCTTCGCCGTATAGCACTTTATGATTAGCAGCGATCGCACGCTTTCAAGAGTAACCTCTGAAGAAAACATGTTTGTATTGTCTAATGACAAAAAAGCTGTGAACTTTGTATTTTGAATACCAGTATTTTACATGGAGCGACTGCCTATCTGACCTCCACAACCCAGTTACTGGGTAATACGATACCCTTTGGTAAGACTGGTTGTTAGACTTTCGGGTTTCTGACTATCCGTAACGACAGTCAAAGATCCACGAATGACAGCCGGGACCATCGGCTTAACGTGCTTTCCGAGGCACGGAGGAGTCTCGGTATGTAAAGATGGTCACCCGTCCACAGACCAACCGTGCTAAGCGTAGCTTAACTTGATCGATCGACCTGTACGGCTGTTATTATTGAGCCACCTAAAACTATGAACTAGAAATGCACCTATTATGCCTTTATAATTTTCTCTTTGAGGGTTCCACCACCAAAGTCCACCGACACTATTACATCAAAACATTGTTACACAATATTGGCTTTGTGTTTAAATGTATCTGGGAATTGAAATCAATCTAAAAGGCGGGATTATGCTTTATCCAATCTCATAATAATTTATTAACCCGAAAGGACTGGCGCACTCGCAAAAGATAGAATTGTGTAGAAAAGGGAGAGGGAGGCCTTTGCCCTTCAGTGCACAGTGGGACAATATAGGCTAATTGTTAGTTAATGATAATAATGATGAACTCGATTATAATCTATACAAAATATTAATTAAAGTCGCCTCGAACAAAGCAGTTACACAGCGGGCACGCAGGCACGAAGCCTGTCTGTATGACCGCTTTAAACTAAGCATCGGATTTTGACGCAGTTTTTGCCATCATTCAAAAGTATATCTTACTGTGCCTGCCGAAAGAACGATGGCGACATCCGTCTTCCGTCGTCCGTCATCAATCTTTGTTTGATTACCGCAGATAGTAAAGTCGCGAGACGAACTCCAGCAGCTAACATGCCGCCGACGGCTGAACAAACTTAAGGCTGTTTTAACCGTATAGTGCGAACCTCCGCTGGCTCGGTACCGGGTCCCTTCGGAGTTTCGGACCCAAGAATGACGATATACGACACCCTACATTGATTATGTAAATATTTAATAAACTCAACTCTTCATTAGTAGGTACTTTTTCTACAGTGTGCCCAGTATATCTTATCAAGTGGCGCAAGAGGAAAAGTTACAAAATACAAAAGTTCTCCGTTGCGGGGACCCTCGCGTGCATCTGTCGCGAGGAGGCGGGCCCCGCGCCCGCGCAACTGTGCCCGCCTCCGTGTGACGGATGCCCGCGCGGAAGAACGCGTGGTTCCCGCCACCGGTAACACGCATGATGGGCTTGTTCAGTATTAAGTGTTACATGCTCTGTGGTTCAGTTAATAACGCTATGTGATACGGGCCGCACGCACGCAAGGAAAATGTCTTTCGATTTAAAAAATTATAAAATTCGTCTGACTTCACTGCACAGTCGTGTAATAAATAATACCTATACCTACAGAATGTCTAATGAGACATTTAGTTTCATCCAGTTTCTGTTTCTGTTTTCTGGATACTTTTTGAGACAAACACATTTTTTATTGAAAATAAAAAAAAACACTGGCACTCCGGTAGTGCCGACAGAAGTGAAAACTTGAACAATTACGAGTGTATTTTGTGAATCGTCTTATAAACAAAACACGCGTGTTAAGGTGTGTTCCTTATTTTATAGGGTTTTTTGCAAATCAGGTATGATGACCAAAGTGACTGGTTTATTCTTCTCGTGAAAGGAATTTATTCAGATTTACAAATAAGCACACAGTTATATATCCGTGGTTCAGCGCCATCTCGTCGTTGTTGGATGAACTACGTAGTTAGTACGCGAGGCCCTCGTAGTTCTTCCCGATGTGCATAGATGGCGCTGTCCTCAACAACGCGCGTCTTAAGTTTTACGTCTGACGTTAGTACGCGAGGCCCTCGTAGTTCTTCCCGATGTGCATAGATGGCGCTGTCCTCAACAACGCGCGTCTTACGTTTTACGTCTGACGTTTTACGTCTTACGAATTTTCGATCAGGGTCACGTGACCTGACGCGAATTTAGAAGTTTTTACCCATTCCAAAAAAGTACACAGCGCCGCTAAAGAAGTTTTCACTTCAAAATGTGTTTGTCTAGAAAATGTGTTTGCCTCGTTAAGATGAATGGGTAGTGGTAGACCGCGAAATTCAAATTTTCTTACGTTTTTTGCAATTTGCAGGTCAGTGTCAGATTGTATCTTGATCAAAATATGATTCGCGACAATAACAGGTACATATTTAAGGAATTATAATCATTAGAATCATTAATACATCTTTCTAAGTTAGATTTCTACCACCAACCACCAATCTCTTATGGAAAAGTGTTAGTGGTAGAAATCTAACTTAGAAAGATGTATTATTGATTCTAATGATTATACTTGTCTAAATATGTACCTGCTATTGTCGCGAATCATATTTTGATCAAGATACAACCTGACACTGACCTGCAAATTGCAAAAAACGTAAGAAAATTTGAATTTCGCGGTCGCAACTACCCATTCACCTTAAATATCTCATTAAACATTTGGGGTATTCCTCGAAACGCATCATTCAGGTGCGTTAGGCGATAAGGAAATAAAGAAGATGAAACAGAGAAGAGCATGAAGGATTCGTAATAAATGATATCCATAGATTTTTCATTTGGTGCGTTTCAAAGTTGGTGCATTTCGAGGAATACCCTAAAAATCTATACTTATAATATTATAAAGTTGAAGAGTTTGTTGGTTTGGTTGAACGCGTTAATCTCAGGAACATCTAGTTCAAATTGAAAAAATATTTTTGTGTTTCGAAATCCGTTCAGTGATTTAGGCGTGAAAAGGTAACATACATACTGACAGACAGACAGAGCTATTTTCGAATTTATAATCAGGGCGAGCGAAGTGAGCCCTGCTATATCCCACAACCTGAGCATTTTGTGGTACACTTTACGGAAAAACTATTACGCCTATTGATTTGTGCTTTAACATAATAATTTCTATTTATATGTTGATGTGTTATCAGTAAAAAAAAATAATAATTTAAATTATATAAAAATATTTAAAAAAACTGCCTTAAAGATTATTACCACGCAGAAAAACGACGCGAGCCCTCACAAAGCTCTGCTTTTAGCTAGTATTAGTATGGGTTAATAAATAATACGGACTACCATAACAGATACCTAAAGGACTTGGCGTGGGAGCAGATCTGTAAAGAAGTTTTAAGGCGAAAGCGCCAGGGTAGCCCGCGAAATTCAATTTTTTTTAGGTTTTTTGGAATTTGCTGGTCAGTATTAAGTTGTACGTTGATTAATATATGAATCGCGGCCGTAAGAAATATGTGTTTACAGAATTATAATCATTAAAGTCATCAACACAACTCTCTAAGACCACGTAAGTCCAAAGAAAACTATTTCATGAAATTATCATTCTTTGGACTTACGTGGTCTTAGAGAGTTGTGTTGATGACTTTAATGATTGTAATTCTGTAAACACATATTTCTTACGGCCGCGATTCATATATTAATCAACGTACAACTTAATACTGACCAGCAAATTGCAAAAAACGTAAGAAAATTTGAATTTCGCGGGCTACCCACAGACAAACCAAACAAATGTATTTTTTTTTTACAATCTTTTATTTAACTACTTGCCTTTTCATTACGTGTTTTCACGAACGCGTAACTCTACGCACTGGCAGTATAAATTCCAGATACAAATAAATCGAACGTCTGCGCTAGTCTCACGGAATTCCGAATCTGAATTCATAGAGAATGCGTAGAGACGATTTTGTATGAAATGCGTGCATTCAGGGTCTCCGAATCTGAATCAGGAAACCGAATCAGGAAACCGGACGTATGCGGCCGGCCTAAGTCTGCCGGTTTTTCAATGCGATAGTGTATAAATACTGCACTTTCGAAACAAATCGCGAACTAAAATGACGTTTGAATAGCTATGTTGCAAATTAATATTGTTAATACTAGTGTGGTAAATTTTAGTAACAAAATGAATAAAACAAATAATTGTTACGGAAACACAGTAAACATGACATTAGTTTTATTTAGGAAAATATTACTCATTATTATAATTTAATAAAGTTTCATGTAAAAGGTAAATTTTAAGTAATTGCCTAAAAATTTTAAGTTAAAAAAAAAATCGTTTCTTGAATTAAATATTATATTAATTATATCTAGTAAATATATCTGTTTTCGAAGAATTTAGCAGGTGTAATTATTAGTTTTCAAATTTTGTAACAGCAGTAACTACGGCCATCAAACTTTTCGGTGGCCATAAAATAGAGAAAAATCAAATCCATATGATAGATTTTCGCCTTTAGTCAAAAAAATAAACACAAAATTTCAAAAAATCATCATTTATAATATGTTTATTCTGTTAGCATTATCAAATATTTATATGGTTATTTATTTCTAACAAAAAATCTAGTTTGTAGGGCTGGATCAAAGTCGTGATAAATGTTGACATTCAATATGGCGGTATGTCGTCAGTGCTATGCTGTGTCGTGGTGAGATTTGATTATTTTATGGTTTTGTATATAATCGCTTTCAAATACAGTCGATTATCTTCGGTTAAACTGTTAACAATCGCGTTGTTAGTATGTGATATACGATTTGCCCCAACGGAAATAGTTAAATGAGCCAAGTCTTGTCTCACGGCGTTGTAATTTTTACACATCGTTCTATCCGACGGCCGATGCCTACCTACAATAGATAGTAATATTAAAATATAGCGATGTTTCAACGCGACGCTTTGTTGTAATACGGCGACATTGTATCCATTTCGATTTGTTTTTTTTATTATGATAACGTTTATATTACGGAGGCTAACGAGAGTGTCTATTGCAGCTAGTGAACATCGAGTTAAACACGTATAGATAGCAACAGAGTTACACGAATCTACCTACATCCAAGCTAATGCACCTCGAGCTCCGACTCAGCAAGCATTGAAGACATCTGAGGATTTTGCATAACATAATCTTAAGTAGTTTTATTTTGCAACACTAGTGGTTTTGGTGTTTAAATTGTGATTTTTGCGTTGAAGACTCTATAGTGTTCATATGAACACAAAAGACTAAAGAAAATGTGATTTGATGTAAAAATTTGTAACCTCTACTGAAAACTTAACACCACACAATATTCTGTGATATTAATAAATACAGTACCCTAGGTACTGCGCTTTTCGACGTTTATACAACACCACCAGCCAACTATGTCCAGTAATCCTCAGTGGAAGATGTTCCAGCCGCCAGATTCCCATGCATCACCCTTACAAGATATATTAGATCTCCAGCATTCGAATATGCAGCCCAAAGCATCATACCGTAATGGTGAGTGTGTTTCATATTCATCTCTTGCTAGTTATGTCGACATTGACATTTGTATCAATTGATGCCACAGGAACTGATGGTATTTTTATCTTTTTTTATTCACTGCTATGCTTTGTATTAAATTGTAATAAAAGTAACTGTAGAAGTAGAGAATTGTGAATTTGTGATAAGTTCAAGAATTTTTATTTCCATTTTGAAGTTTCGTCTAATCTTTATTAAGAACTTGAACTGTCAGTAATGAGACACACTTTTTTTTTTCTTAACATAATAACTTTCCTAATAGACGAGGGGTTAAGTGCTCAATTTAAGTTTCACTACATTATTATAAAATTAAGCACATTTACATTCTGAAAATTTTATGGCGTTTCAAAAATTTGAATATTTTGTTTACGCTGTATCTTTATATTTTTACCCGACTGCACCATAAGGAGGGTTATTACCTCAAATGTCACTTAACTTCCACAATATACTGCTTCTGGTTGCTTCCACAGTAATCCAATTTGCCTTTTCAATAACAATATCTCCCTATGGCCAAAAAAATAATTGAATACTTGAAGCTTATCTGAGCCTCTAGTAGTGGTGATATTTAAACGGTATTATAGCAGCCACTATGCTGAATTACAAAAATTTTAACAATGCATCTCATAGTTAGTGTATGAATAAGAGACAAAAATAATTATTTTATGAACTGAATTAATGTATAGTTCAGTTCATAGAATAATTATTTTTGTCTCTTATAAAAAAAATAACAAATATTATTTAATGAATGGTACTTATATTTATAATTGAGGAAGTCCTTGGTTCTCATTGATCACACATTGATCGGCTGAATCAATGATCGAATTCAGCTCACAAGTGAATCAACTCCAATCAATTAGGACTGGTCAGTTAAGTTTCCCATCAGATGGCTAAACAGGAATGAGGCATAGAACATGGTAGTGGGCACAAGTTCATATTCTGTATGAGCACCTGGATGATTGGCTACCGTAGAAATAGCAGGAGCATGTCCTCTCTATGCCTTAATTTGCACCTGTATGCATTCTCACCAGCCATAATAGAATTGTTTCTCTGTTTTCCTATACCATTGCAAAACTATCTTGTCATATATTTTTACTATATTTAAAACAACAGCCGTTCTAATGTATTGTTTTTAGCAAAAACATCTATGAAAGGCAGTAAGTTCTGTAAGTTCAATAAGTTTGGCAGGCTTCTACAAGCATTGAACTTGAACATGAACTTTATAGTTGTTGTTTATTAAACTTTTTCTAAAGCTATTTCTTTGATATTCACATCAATAAACAAATATTTTTATAATTTCATTGTTTTTACCTTATATTTTTATGCTTCTGTTTTGTGTTTGTTGTTGTCCTGTTTTGTATTCAGTCAAACATTGTTTTGGTCTGTATTATGTTTACACTTGAGCTTTGATTAACTACAAATTTTATCATTCTACTCTTATTCCCATTTATTGATTACAATAGGTGTGTAATCTAAATTAATTGTAATGAATTAATTCACACCATGATCACATCTTAAGGCTAAAGCGCCAGGGTAGCCCGCGAAATTCAATTTTTTTACGATTTTTGAAATTTGCTGGTTAGTATTAAATTGTACGTTGATTAATTATGATTCGCGGCCGTAACTAATATGAGAATTATAATCATTAAAGTCATCAACACAACTCTCTAAGACTAAGTAATCCCACAGAATGACTATTTCATGAAATCTTGACATTTTGGGATTATACTAACCTAACAAGTTGTATTACTGATTCTAATGATTATGATTCAGTAAATACATATTTGTTACGGCCGCGAATCATATTTTGATCGACGTACAACTTAATACTGACCAGTAAATTGCAAAAAACATAAAAAAAAAATAATTTTGCAGGCTACCTTAGCGCTTCCCCCTTAAACAGATTATATAAAGCAATTTTATGTTGTTTAGTTCCTGATATAACCTGGAGAAGATCTCAGGTATTCATCAAAAGCTAGTGTTACATACATTTACTTACTGTGATTTTGTTTTGTTTGAAGGTGAGTACCCGAGTTCACCGAGGGATAGTTACAACAGTCAGTCTAAGTCGGGTGGTGGTGGTGGAAACCGCTTCTCTCTTGGTTACAATATAGATGGCTGTCCTATGGGGGACTCAGTTTATACTTCTTCTGGCTCTACTAATAATACATCATCTCAGAACTACGATTCAATGAATCACCCACCTATTAGAGAGACTGGCATTATTGAGAAACTTCTTCACTCCTATGGATTTATTCAATGCTGTGAGAGGCAGGCTCGCCTGTTTTTTCACTTCAGCCAGTTTAGTGGCAATACTGAACACCTCAAGATAGGAGACCCTGTAGAATTTGAGATGACATACGATCGTCGTACTGGAAAGCCGATTGCATCGACGGTTACCAAGATTGCGCCGGAAGTGGTAATATACGTTATCCTGTTTAAATTCTGTCACGAATGCAAAGAAAGGTTTAAATTGTTATGTTAACATTTATTTAAGGTGCTGAGTGAAGCTCGTGTAACTGGAACAGTGACAACTGAAGTCAAGGGGGAAGGCTCTGGGGATAATACTGGAAGAATTTCTTATGAGAATCGTGGTGAATGTTTCTTTTTACCTTATACTAAAGACGATGTTGAGGGTAACGTCATCTTGCGTACAGGCGATGCTGTGAGCTTCCAGATAGCAACAAATCAACGGTGAGTGCCCATCAATTTTTTTATTTTACTTTATCTAAGATGTATCTAATAATGATAATATTCTAGAGGTACTTTGGGAGCATGCCATGTCCGCTTTGAAAATCCCGTGCATCCCGTCAAATATCACGGCGTGGTATGTTCGATGAAGGAAAACTTTGGATTCATCGAGCGCGCAGACGTGGTGAAAGAGATATTCTTTCACTATTCGGAAGCCAAAACTGAAGAAGAGTTGGTTTTAGGAGATGATGTCGAGTTCATCATACAAACTAGAAACGTAAGCTTGCATTTTGTGAAAAATAAAATAAGGTTTGTTGAATGTTTCTGTAATGTTTATAATGTTTGTGTAGGGGAAGGAAGTGGCTTGCCACATTACGAAGTTGCCAAGCGGTTCCGTGGTGTTCGAGGATGTGAGTCCAGAGATAATGCGCGGTCAAGTGTTGAAGCCTCTGGAGCGCGGGACGTTGGTCCGCGTGGCGCAAAACGACCCACTGCCGGGCCGCATAAGATACCGTGCGGCTGACCACTCTGAAGTTGAGGTAACATATCAATAGTATTTATGTTATATACATTCTGTCCATCAGATTATTCGTTTTTTGACAACTGCCTAGAACGTAACTATTCCAGATTACTTACGTAAAAGTTAACTTTAAAATGCTCATTAAAATAAATATCTTAATATAAGGGTCTTATAAATCAGGGACTGGAAACGTTACTCAAAACAACGTTACGCGTAGTTCCGACACCGATAATATGAATAACAATATTATCAACATATCGTTATTAGTATAACGATATAATAACGTTATTAGTATAGCGATATAATGTACGTTATTAATTTCGATACTCTCAAACGAATACAGCGGTGGCTTGTGCCGGGGCGATCGGGCGACGACGGAGCGGTGGTCAGTGGGAAAATTCTTAAGAATAACGTTACAAATAATTCTGTAACGTTTCACCTGTAACGTTATTACATCTGAAATTTAAACCTTATTCGATAGAAATATCAGATTCGGTTATAAATAATTTAAAATATCTATGCTTACGTTTTTGGAAATAGTAATTTGAGAACTTTTCTCAGAAATATAAGCATCGGAATGGTCCATCATAATTTATTATGTAGGTTTTAACGTAAAACAATTGAATGGTTTTATGGAATATTCAGAACTGCATTTAATTTAATATTTAATTCTTAAAGTTATACTAAGCAGTCTTTCTGTGCTTCTCGCATCCAACGGGTTCCTGCGGCCTTCGCAAGGTCGTCGGACCACCTTGCGGGCTTCCAACGCTGCGTCTTCCGGTCGAAGTGGGGGTGCTTGGGGGAGGCCTATGACCAGCAATGGACGTCTTTCGGCTGAAATAATGATGACGAAGATGGAGCAGTCATTACCTAAAAAAAATACAATAAAATAACAATAGTGGTGTTATGCT
Organism: Luperina testacea; assembly: GCA_927399505.1. Taxonomy (NCBI): domain Eukaryota; kingdom Metazoa; phylum Arthropoda; class Insecta; order Lepidoptera; family Noctuidae; genus Luperina; species Luperina testacea. Next base: position 8,484,324 of record OV656755.1, read on the forward strand.
TGCACAAGTTTGTTAGTTAGTATTATGGCGAATTGGGAAGAATGGACATTTCAGAAAACAGTTTCTGAATAGAAAACGGTAGCCTAAATTGGGTTAGAAATAAAAATTTCTAAAAATATTGAGTTTAGCCGAATTCTTACCCAATAAAGATCAGCACACATATGAACTCTGAAAAGGATCGTCACCGTATCGCCTTTCGCCTCGCCATCAAACAGGCGTCATCCTAAGTTCCAAACGTAAGTTAGTTCCTAACGTAATCACGTAACCAAAGCGGATCAGCAGCTCTGATACGTAGCCTCGGTTACGGCTAGGCGACGCGGCGCTTACGGCTCGCCGACCGCTGTTTGATGGTGCTGTAGGCAGGCCGCTGGAGGGGTGAGAGGGGCAAGGGTGGAGAGACGTAAGCACGGGGACGACAAGCCGTAAGCACGGGAACTGCGAGTTGGACCACGCATCGCATCGCGGTTCGTGAGCTTGTCCTGAGGAGAGGCAATTACGTAACGATTCCGATTAGTGTGCGTTGCAGTAGGGAGTTTCATACAAAGAATACAGAATGGTTCGAGTTAATACGGTGACGATCCCTTTCCGAGTTGATATGTATGCTATCCTTTAGCGCCTGGCTAGACTTGCAGCGCGGGCGCGGGGCGGGCACGGCGCGGTGAACTCAAACAAATGAACTTCCTTTGAGTGTCCATAGTGGACACGCGGGCGCGGGGAGAGCGCCGGGAGCGCGCGGGCAACTCACGCCATAGCTCGTTCATACAAGTGGCTGCAGTGGGTGCGCGCGTGGGCGCGGGCGGCCCGCGCGTCGACCGTGGTTCTCAAACTAGTTGAGCTTTTTTCTAGTAAAAATAAGTCTTCTTCATCCATATTATATTTTGACAAACACTGGACACGACAATACGCAGAACACAGACCGCGCGCGTTCCCGCACCCGCGCCCGCCCCGCGCCCGCGCCCTAGTCTGGTCAGGCCAGACACTATGGGTCGATCGCCGAATGAGTCGACTAGAATGGCAACCGACTGCGTTTCCATGAGCCACCAATAACTAATGGCAGGTCACCGCAAACGCACTTTTCTTAGATACTTGCATGGTAAAACTCCGACCAAACCGGTGCGTTAGCGAAATGGGTGCGTCTAAAACGCGAAGCCTAAAGTGCACAGCTGCGTTACTGAAGCGACCGCGTGATACATAATAAAATATCATTAATCTGTGACTTGTTAAACGCCTACGTCCCGCTCTTTCGCCGCGTAGGTGTTCGGGGCTATATTTAAAAACAAGGTTAGCGTCTGCACCGTGACTGACGGCCGCTTTTCGCAGTAGGTATGATCGCCTACTAACTGAAGCTTATTGCCAAATTTCTGGAAGAGCTACCCACGAAGCCTATTACTGCAAATATATTTTACATACCTACCCAAAAAATTAGTGGATTTAAGGCTGGAGTCGCTATCGGTGACATCGGGTACTAGCGTCACCAAAACTTAACAAAGTATTTTTTAAACTGCGCTGTGCGTTTCAAAAAGGCTACATCTGTCTATTCCCATAGCAATCAGGCGGCGTACGGCAAGACGCTCGCGCTGCTATATACGGCAGCTGCCGTTTATAATAGACGACTTAACTCAGTGACTGTAGGAAGCTTGTGGTTAGCTAACTTTAAAGAAACCTTTCTGTCCATCTAGGTGCCTTTCGGTGACAAGGACCAATGTGGCGAGTTCACCCTGCGCCATGGGGACTGGGTTCAATTCCAAGTCGCTACGGACCGTCGGGACCAGCTGAAACGGGCCACGAACATTTCATTGTTAGACGAGTCATTCAACGTGTCTGGCGAACGGTAAGATAATGGCTGCTGTATCTAAATATTGCTATATTTGTGTATTTAATAGATTGTTATTAATATTCCATCCTGAGCTACCTGATAACATTTATCTATGAAAGCGGTATGCCTTCATAGGTAAATGTTCTTTTCTCCTTGAGTACTAAACAACGAAACATCGCTTCTCCCTAAAACAGCGACAGTCTGATATGTATTTTTCCGTCCTTTAATGATAAATACAAGTAGCTATGAATCGATCGTACCCATACACTATTAGTTGTCAATCTTAGGCCCGTATTAATAAACGTTCCTACCGACATACTCAAGTGCGTTATCATTTGATACGCCATTATTACGATATCAGCATCTCAAGATCATTGCTAATTAATAACAGTATCTCAGTTTCCAAGATCAGCTGTGAACGGTTACGTCACATTGAATGACGTTTAAAATAACATTCATCACATTTCGTTATTGCAATGTTGTAAGATTTATTGAAATACTTGTATTTTGTTGTGCGCTGTATCACGTTATAAAGATGTTTTCTACCCAAGAAAGCCTTAATGGTATAGTTCGAAAGCGCCCCAGATTGGACCCGAACACACGAACCTCCGCCGGATCGGTACCGGGTCCCATCGGACCCAAGAATGACGGCATACGACACCCTTAATTGATTATGTAAATATTTGTTTTGCTATCCATCAGATTTTTAATTTGATGGATAGCAAAACATTTAACAAGTTAATAGGAGAGTTTGATAAAAAAGCATTTAAAATCATTAAATCTTTCATATTTAGCGCGCAAGTTTAATAATTTATCTTGAATAAATTTAAGTTTGGAAATACGATAATCGCCATTTTGATGACGGCGGTGGTCGAGGCTAAAAAACATAAAAATTGGGAATTTCGAAAATCCTAACTCCACCACAGTGCAGTGTACATCATTTTATTGTTTGACGAATTCATCCATAGTTCAAGGTAAATAAATAGTGGTAATTAAGTTTTTTGATATCTAATGTCGAAGTTTTGCGCTAATCGTGCGCGTTTATATTTTTACTTTTCACAAATGTCACACACAACAGTGATCAAATATTTAAAATGTGACAATTATTACAAACAACACGAAAATGCCCAGATCTGAACGTAATATTCAAACACAGGTCCAATAACACGTATTAATTAATCATTACCATTATTCAATTTGTGTTCAAAATCGCCGACCATTATTGTTTTTTTTTATTTATTGAAATGATGTGCGAAAACGAAACAGCCTAGCCTCATTTTGACTAAAGTGTAGGGTTTGTGAAGTTAGGGCTTGTAGAGTTAGAAGCTTGGCTCTACATGAGATCTGATAACTTTTTGACAGTGCGCGCCATATATGGTCTCGTCATGGCAACATTTTACATGAATATTTTTTTGGTGGGATTATTTATTGTGGATTTTATTATTGATACTTTCTAATAGTTTGCTACATAATGCCTAGTAGAGATGCGCCGAGTAACACTTTTGCCGAGTAACGAGTACCGAGTTTTACTCGGCTCAATTTTTTTTCAACCGAGTACTCGGCCGAGTAACTCGGTTCAATCAAATTCTTATTTCGCGCGCGTAAACAAGTACAAACAGGTTCGCGCAATTTTAAATATTGATTATTATTTATTACTGTTCTCTTAATTTTGTCTCATTACTACTCATTCATTAGCATAATTTTGATTTTATTAATTGATTGTCAAAGATTTCCTAAATTAGTAATAAATACTTTTTGATGTATATTTCCAACTTTATAACAATTTCTTTTTTTTCTTTCTTTTTGATTAACACTGTTGTTTTAATTATATCTACCTAAATATATTGCTTTTCTTAAACAAAGTATACTCGGCATTCAAACCGAGTTATTCGGCCGAGTACGAGTATCAAAAAACCCGCCGAGTATGCCGAGTACCGAGTATTAACCGAGTACTCGGCCCATCTCTAATGCCTAGTATACATTTTTTAGGTAGATAAATAAATGAAGATAAATTAATTCTACAAATTGGGTAATCGGCATTCAGTTTCTATAATTTGTTTATTGCGAGTATCGAAAAGGCTGTGTGCAAGTTTTGAATCCAAATAAGAATGTTGGGTGGACGGTCAGCACTAAAAAGTGTTACGTTGCTACAAAATTTTAAGTAATTTTTATCAAGATTTCATCGTGTTTTTCATGTAGTTTATGTATGAAAAATGATAAAAGTAAGAATGCAGACAGAATGATAATATATTAATTTTTCCTTTTTGCGTGTTTTCAGGAAGAGAGTAGGTTTTTATGTACATGTTTTCAGCGAATTGAAGTTGTACTTTTTGGTTATATACTTTTTGGATAGGTGTAGTAATACCTATTTTATACAACTTTCGCAGTAGACTAACGCAGTTTGACCGACCTCAACATATAAGTAAATTATAGGTTTGTGGTAAACGATATCGCAAAGACCATAAAATATTGTCACAGTACTATTTCATCGTAATAATTAATTTCACCCAAAATATTTTCAAACTCCATGTTTCGCGCTAGATACTTGTACTAATAACGACCTCAGCTCACGGAATGCCTACACTCAGATTTAAGTATCTTGAGTACACGCACCTATTGTATACTTAAGTGTACAGTTTTGTTTATTAATCATGCAGTCCATCACTTGGCTGATATCGTAAACCCAAACCGTAACTTGAGTAATTAAATTATTATGTTTATTAATACGATAACGACCTCAAGATTGATATCAAGTGCGAGCTCTTGGGCTGAGTAACGTTTATCAATACGGGCCTTAGAGAATGTTCTTATGAACGTCCGCTCAGTATAGAGTATGTCTGTACACAATTTACCGTCTCGGGTCTCCGCACACTTATCGGAAATGTTTGAGTTACTGAAGCGAGTTTCGTCTTCAGGTACTTATTAATTGGCTTCGATTGCATGTTTGATGTAAATCGCTATTCAATGCCTTTATTTGTAAACCCTGAAGTAATAGTAATAACAGAACTTATTTTGTAGCTGTTACAGCTTTTACAGAAGATGTTGCACGAGTGTTACAATACTTTACATCGAGATTGTTTGAAATTTGTAGAATACGAAGAAAATATTGTGTAGAGATAGTATGGTGTCGTAGTTTATTTAGACTAAATTTTGTAAAATGAGATATTTAATGTATCTAAATGATGTATGTATGTGGAAACAGACGGGAGCAAGGAATCGTATGCTCTCTGAGGGACGGATTCGGATTTATCCGCTGTGTTGAGAGAGAACAAACAATGTTCTTCCATTTCGCCGAAGTACTTCGTCTAGGACAAGAACTCAGCGTAGGCGATGAGGTTAGTGCGATCAAACCGTCGGGATTTTATTTAATACTGTCGTTTATTTATTATTTCGTTTATTTAAATAACAATGATAACTATTGATTCCTGCTAATCATATTTACTTTCATGTTGAGGTTTATAGTTTCTGGAGTCCAACCAACATACAATATTTATTTATTTAATGATTATGTAGGTACACAGCAAACAAAGGAAACAAATATACAGGAAATAAAATGTGTTTGCCAGGTGGAGTTTACTGTGGACCCAGTGAGCAGTTTCTCAACTATGAACAACCGTCAGTCTGGGATCCGTATCAAGCACCTAGTGCCCGGTACTGTTAAGTTCGAGACTCTGATCGAACATGGAGCTCGTGGTATAGTCACCAAGGAGGCTCAAATGACCCCGTCTTCCACTTCTAGCCCTACAAGATCTCCGCAGTCGGTAAGTACACTGCACAATTCATAACAGTATCACAGTATAAATATTAGTATCAAACATATTATATTTACTTACCTATCAAATCAGTAGGCATCACTCTCTCACTTTCATAAATCACAAACTAGCCATATGTCTCCATTCCCTATTGAAGGCGTTTCATTAGAGCCCACTTCATCGCTTTTTACCCCATACTTATCATTTCTAGCTAACTTCTTCTTTAGTATAGCAGTCACATTCGACCTGATGCGCAGAGTAGTTTCTAACCTAATTACACTGGCCTGTAAAACTAAGTAGGTATCACACTTTTAAAATTGGAATAACTTTTTAAGTAGGTACACAAGATATACTTTCGAAATAAAAAGGACTCGAAAAAGAGTTTAATTTTGTGTATAAAACTTCATAGTCGAGAACCTTCTTTTAAGAAATGTTTTAAAAGAACTTTAAAAACAAAAAAAATTCTCTTCGAATTACATTAAATTGTAATTCGAAAAGGATCATTTTCATTTTTTGCCATTCATTTTTTTTGTTTCTGTTTTCAATTTTTGAAGTGAAAACTTCTTTAGCGGCGCTGTGTACTTTTTTTGGAATGGGTAATAACTTCTAAACTCGCGTCAGGTCACGTGACCCTGATCGAAAATTCGTAAGACGTAAAACGTAAGACGCGCGTTGTTGAGGACAGCGCCATCTATGCACATCGGGAAGAACTACGAGGGCCTCGCGTACTAACTACGTAGTTCATCCAACAACGACGAGATGGCGCTGAACCACGGATATATAACTGACGACGAGCTCCATGCGAGCGGCTTGCTTCTCTTACCACTGCCGCGACCAACACCACGAACTGAAGTCTATCCTGTGTGCTTATTTGTAAATCTGAATAAATTCCTTTCACGAGAAGAATAAACCAGTCACTTTGGTCATCATACCTGATTTGCAAAAAACCCTATAAAATAAGGAACACACCTTAACACGCGTGTTTTGTTGTGACGATTCACAAAATACACTCGTAATTGTTCAAGTTTTCACTTCTGTCGGCACTACCGGAGTGCCAGTGTTTTTTTCCTTGATCGATGAGTCTTGTTACAAAAGCTAAGTTAGACAACAGCACATACATTTTATTTATCATGCCTCTTTCACCTGAAGAATGTGCTAGGATCATGACTTTTCTGGAACTAGGCATCAGTATGCGTCGTGCTGCAAGAATGATGGGTGTGAGGTTACGAACGGTCCAGGTGAAGCGAAGGTACGAAGAGACTGGAAACCATCTGAGGACACGTTGTAATGGCAGACCCAGGTGTATTAGTGCCCGAGAAGACCGTTATATTGTTTCCACTGTGTTGAGAAATCGCCACCTTAATGCAGTTGAAGTCCAGCAACAGCTTCTTTAGACCCGAAGGGACTACATTAGTGACAGTACAGTGAGAAGAAGACTTGCTGAAGCAAATCTGAAACCTCGAAGACCAGCGAGTGGCCCCAAACTCGAGAGAGAGCATCGCGTAGCCAGAATGCGATACGCCCGTGAACACATACAGTGGGATGAAGAAGAGTGGTCAAGAATTTTGTTCAGAGATGGGTTTCGATTTTCATTTTACACTTTTGATGGAAGGCGAAGTGGCTACAGGCGGCCTGGTGAGCGATACCATAGAAAAAACAAATAAGAAAGCTAACTTGAGCCCCGAGCGAGCGATAACAGCCTAAACACATAGGGCTGTCACTTATAGTTTATTCAATCGTCAAAAATGCATAGTCAATCTTTAAACAAAACAATTTTCCCCTGTAGGGTTCTCGTAATTTAAAGCGTTCAAAATCTAGTCGTACTCTCATCTCAGCGACAAACACATGTCAAACACTTGTCAAAATGTAGGGAAATTAGAGGTATTTTTGACAGATTGAGACTGAGATAGACTGTGAATGTTCTTAAAATTACGAGAATTGCGCCTCTGAGATCTGAAAAACTTTGTATTAAAACAAAGTTTTTTTTAAATTATTTTTTCTACATAGACCAGGAGCTGACTACATTTTTTTCATTACCTACGTCATGTTATCTGTTTGGTTATTTGAAAAAAAAAAAAATACGATCGAAATATGATTAATTAAAACATGGTTTTACTGAATCATCTATGTATTCAAATAAAATAAAATTATTATGAAATTGTATTTTTTACACTAAGAGAGTATTTTTTACTTTTTCATTTACCATGAAAATTATATAATCTTTAAATTCGAAAATTGAATATATTTTTACAATAACCTCAAATAATAGGCATTAAATTAAAGTGGTTATTAAAATTTTCAAGCGTTAAGAGTCTCATCTTAAACCGTGGGTTCGATTTTTTCATTTTATCGCTGGCGGTATTACGTAGGTACGGCACGGCCTAGCCACGACACTGGCGCACCTTTAGTAGCGATCAATTTTGTCAGTGTGTGCATGTGTCGATGCGTATGTATAAAGATATCCTACTCATTTGTATTTACTCTGGCGATACCTTCGAAGACTGCTTCTCAGAAAGAGTCCAGTACGGTGGAGGCAGTGTACATGTATGTACTGGCATATCTTCAGAAGGTTGCACTGAGTTAGTGGCCATAGAAAATTGCACTCTGACTGGGGAAAGATATGCCCAAGAGAATCTCAACGAGTATGAAGGGCCGTATTTAAAGCCTGGCCACACACGGCTCAGGTCGTGCAAGAGTATATTCAGGAGGTTGGTATCAGCATGATGGCTTGGCCATCAAGAAGGCCTGATCTCAACCCGATTGAGCACGCCTGGGATGAGCTAGAGAGGCTAGTCAGAAGCCGCAGACCACCACCTTACCACCTTCAGGGCACTAAAACAGGCCCTGATTGAAGAATGGGAGAATATTCCCCAACATCGGCTCTGAAACCTCGTGTTCAGTACGCCAAACCGGCTCGAAGCTGTAGTCAGAGCCTGAGGAGGCAATACCAGTTATTAAAAATTAAATAACATGTAAAATATACATATAAATGTTAATTGAGTTTTTTGCTACTAAACTAAAAATGGCTATTTTTATTGTTTTATCTTTTCGTTAAAAATGTTACTAATGTATAGTTTCAAAGAAAGCTGATTTAATTTGCTATAAAACGTTTTTTTAATTTAAATATCTGACTTCTATAGTTTAGAAAAAAATGAAATTTTATAAGTGTAGTCAGGCCAGCGTAGTTTGAAACCGTAGAATACTGCGATTCATGCATACACAAAATTAGTTAAAGATTTATAATTATGAGTGATTGTAAAAGGACCCACTTTCACTCACAAAAGAAACCACGTGTACGAGACTGCGTTTAATTGTTGTCAACTAACTCTATCCTACTTTATACAAGGTTTGTTATAAGCTTGATGGAATAAATATGGAAAGATATCCACAAAGACTGTTTAGTACTAAAGTAGAAACGTTAACCCTTTATTTTTAGGGGGTTAAAAGGATTTGGCAGGCTTCTGCTTTATAGTGAAGGTGCAGCTTATTAGATATTTAGAGTTAACTAGATTCTAGACTAGTGTTTTAAGGGTGAGTTTAATTTGATTAGGGGAAGAAACCTGCAAGTGCCACAACACGCCCTGAAAATTCTTTCGCTGCTAGGTAGCCATATCAATCATTACTTCTGACAAGATTTTTGCAGAATTACTGCTACACTATGAGTTCACGGTTTTCCAGGTCTACGATAGTATATTATATCTATCTATTTTTATGGATATGCTATAGTATAATATTTATCGATGTATTATTTATAAATTATAATATTTGTAAATAAATAATCAATTAAGTAATCGTTTAAAGTAAATGCATAAATACATTTTAAGAGTTGTTGATAAATCTCCCTCTTATCTCTCTCTTACTTGCGATTAAATTAAAAATAATTTCATTGTTTTAAAAGTAAAGCAAAAGTAGCGCATGTTCTGTTGATAACGTTATAAGCGTTGTAATCCCGCAAAGGGAGCAGAAACGTTTGGCGCTTTGAAATATAGTCTAAAATCTCAGTTAATGATTTTAAAGTTTCTCCCGTTATAAGGCGGGGCGAGTAGTTAGTTATCATTATATACTTGGTTCTATTCGTTGTCTGAATGTTCCAAAGCTGCGACATTGGCCCAAGAAGCCGCAGGTGCAAACGCCTTTGCGTATGCTACGCAGGCTTTGCAAACTGGTAAGTTCCCAAATAATCTTGGTATATTTTTTGATTAGAAAACTACTACGTTTTAAGACCTTTTTTTTGGGTGACTGGAGTTATTTATTTGATGCCAATGACCGAGAGGTATACGGGTCTGTAGGGATCGGTGTTTGTGGTGATTGTCCTCCTCATGAGAGACCCGAGATGAGGAATCGGGACATAAATGATAGAATGGCATAGTGGAAATGATTTTTTAATTTTTATTAGAATATTAAACTAGACCTAAAGGCTACCTTACACGGAGGGATAAAACTTTAAAACTGGACAGACTGTGACAGTGTGATAGCGGATCCGTGCACTTATAATAAATAACACATCGGGTTAGTTTAGTTTCAAAGATTGGTTGTTAATCGTTCTGGCCGTTGTAGGCAGGAACCAAAAACAATCGGGACATAATATATTAATGCCATCAAGATTTCAGTGCGAAAAAGGGATGGTGCTATCGGCCATATATAGCTCCGTCTTTCTCTTACACTGTAATCATGATGGCACTAAGCCGTCATAATACGGCACCATCAGACAGATATGAAGGTAGAACTGACCGTGTATGTGCCTTTAGATTTAGAATAACTTGTTAAATATGTAATTGTTTGACAAGTTGTCTTTACCTTCATAATTTTAACCATTTTCTTTTCTCTAAACAGGGATATAATGGTGTGATAGGTTGGCAAGTAAACCAACAAACAAAGAAATCGGTCCCATTCTCTTCCAAATCATGTGAATCTAAGATGCTGCCCCGTACTGGTGACGTTGTTACTTTCGACGTGTTCCAGGTTTGTAGCTTTGTTTGTTTAGTAATGTTAAGTCCACGTTTTAATTAAAAGCTAAGATTTCCCAGAAATGTTATAATACTGTAGTCATCATAGTTTTTAGATCGAGTTATACACGCCACTTATTTACTAACTTGAATATTTATACAATAGGCATCTGCAATTGCCTTTTTAACCGACTGCGCGACATCAATGACAGGGTTATGTTTTTAGATGGAGGAACATTTTGCTTGTATATCATCATCATCAAACATGCCTTTATAACCTGTGCGGTATTTTCACAGGTGAAACGGACAAAAGAGTTGCTAGCTAAGTCAGTCCAAGTACAACATAGTCTTACTAACGGGAACAGCAGTAACGGCGCAGGTAGCCGGCCCATCATGCAGGGATTTATCGCTGCTCTCAAGGACGGATTCGGCTTTATAGAAACATCCGATCACTCAAAAGAAGTATTCTTCCATTTTAGGTAAGTGTACTCGTACTAATGGACTCGCTTTAATGGCCGACTCATATAATTTACGAACCGGTATTCATTAAAATTAAGACTTGTAGCTAGCCAGCTATCACAAAAAAAAAATATTTTGAATCAATTTATATGCCTAGTTTGGCAATTAGTCCATTTAACAAAGCAGTCGTAGAGTGCGTGAGCTGGGCCCTAAGCGATTTCTTCAGAAAGTTGTTCAGGGTGCATAGGGAGTAAACATACTAAAGACCCCGCGTCTAGGAGGTGAGCCGGAGTGTGGGGGGGGATAAAAGTTCCCACTTTTTTTTCGCTAATATCTTCAAAACGGTGCGTCGTAGATAAAAATATTTTCTACGTAATGAAAGCTAATACAATTTTCTACAACTTATATCTTACACACTTTTTCGAATTTCTACCCATTTTCGAACTACACGTTCCGGAAAAGTGAACATTTTCGAAAAAACGACTTTTATCAAACACTAGCTGTTGGCTGCTACATCGGCGTTATTTCAGCCTATTTATTAATCCAGGTCCTAATCTACCTACCAAATTTCATCCAAATCCGTTGAGTTATCAAAACCTTTATCAATGTACTATGAGCACCCCGTGGTTTCACCCGCATAAGTTTTCCGTGGGACTATTGGGATAAAAACTATCCTATGTCCTTTCCCGAGACTCGAAACTATCTCTATACCAAATTTCGGTTTAAGCGTGAAGAGGTAACAGACAGACAGACACCAGCGGATCTTTGCAGAGCGTCATGCTCGAAAACTGATTAGAATTTAAGCAGGCGCGATGCAATACACAATTCATGAGCTGCTTGATCGGCCTATATCAAGACTAAATAGTAGATTGTACAACTAGTGCATAAAAGAAGCCTAGTTAAGCCGAGGGCTAAAATGGCTCGGTTATGCCCGAGTTATACACTGCTTTTCACTTCGATTGCGAGAAAATGAAACAGGCATAAAGTATATAACAGTATTTTCACTTTTCAAAAATTAAGTACTTCATACTGCCATGCCATAAAAACATTTCTTTTAGAGCACGAGGAGTGAAAACCATATTTTGCCTCCTACAAATTTAAATGATAACGCGGGGCTGCTTTATTTACGTATTTTATTAAGGTTCCGAGAAACGGAACCTTAACAAACATTTTTGTTCGTTTGTCACAGAGGTTTTTCTCGAGATCTATGCAACGTAGGAATTTCAATTTTGGCTAATGTTTAGAAATCAGTAACGCGCGCACAAATTGCCAGTCAAAGAACCTTTTTTTGTGGGTGGGGGTCTGATCGATCTTAGGTAAATATGGTTTAATTAACATATTTATGGTGTTTTATATCGTTAAAGAGCTTTCTTTAAGGATTCTTATTATATTTTATAATGTTTGGTTTAGCAGGCTTGAATATACATACATACATATATCAAAATATGCAAGAAACGACCGTTGCCCTCCTAGGGTTTTAAAGTTAATTTTTAATTTTATTTTAACCGAGTTCATAAATAATGGTCTATATTTTACAGGGCAATTACAATAGTTTACTACACTGGTATAATCGCTGAAAAATCAAATAAAACTGTTACTAAGCGAAATGATATAAGTAGTGCAGATCATATTTTCATTGACACTGTGTCATTAAGGTGTAAGGTGCTAGCGCAGATTTGTTCATTACGGGCAGAACAGTAATTACTGCGGACCAGCGATCCTTCCACAGACTACTCAGTGTAGTTTGGTTCAAAACCTTAACTGTGTGACCCCGCTTCGCTTTTGGCCAGTTTTTTATTCTGGTGTGTAGCATATAGGGTACCAGGGATACCCTGCCTTGAAATTGTTCGTGGGTTATAAAAAAATTACTGTTCCGTACATTTTGATCGCGTAGGTAAGTATTGCACTTTTGTATGAAACAGCTGTTTTTTTATAACCGAAGAAAAATTTCTACTCTTTTGGGGTCTCTAGAATCATGTGCGGAATTCATGGTTACCATTTGAGCGTCGATGTCGCCGCCGCCACCTTGTATAGGTCTGCCTGTGCTCCTGCGATATATTTCGAAATTATTCGTTTTTTATTATGCTAAGTACTTGCTGTGCGACTACATGGAAATTGCTATTTCGAATTAGAAAATAATTTGCCAGTCGAGCTCGCTGTGTCGTGTTGGCGACGTCGGAAATCTCTTGTTGAAATCTTACTGCACGTGAAGCTTCTGTTCAATTGTTATCCAATTGTATGAAGTGAGCTCTTAGTCGCGCAGAATTGAAGCACTTGCTACTGCAAGGTGCAAGTTCTTTATATGTGATACCTAAGCCCAGTAAAAATAAAGAACTGTAAATAAATTGAACGATCCCCCATCTTATCTTTATCTCCAAATAGCCATTTTCTTCATTGATGTTTTTTATTTTATTAATTACTTATTTGGGTTGCTGTAAAAATAGCGATTGTTTATTTTTTGCTACTATTTGCGAGTGTGATATAATTATCAGATAGCTACGGCTTCGCCATAAAGTAACTTGTTGTTTCAAAATGCAAGCGAACAACCTTTTGAAAAGTTTTTTATAGAAATGCGGCATTCACGAGTTTCTAATTTGTGATTATGGCACTTTTCAAGGCCCGTAATAAAATATAATAGGTTATCAAATATTGGTTGTTTACTTCCGCAAGTTTTAATTGCATTCGGCATTAGGCTTACGATTATTTTGATAATTAATGCACTTGCGTACTGCGATGTGAAAAAGTAGCAGATGTAGGATCCATTCTAGTCTCTCATATATAAATTATAAAGCTACGCGAAGGTGTGAACTAATGTAGATACAACAGACAATAATTCAGAAGGCAACCCTATTCTAAACTATTAAGCCTTGTGTTAAAGGAAAAATAATAATGGCACTCGACCTTTTAGTGTAGAAACTAAGCTAGCTCGCTTTTCCATTTATCCGTAGTTAGTAATAAATAGTTAATTATACGTAGAACAATAACCAAATGTCAAGTAAATAAGTCGCATTTCAAAGTCAAAGGTCATTAAATAATGCATGAATACATCTTTGCAATGCGAAGTTTGTTATCTTTGAGAATAGCCGTCTTTTTTCAAGCGGTAGTTCAATTGAACTGCATTATATCAAATTCGTGGTAGTCGTTCTGCTTGCGCTTCACAAGAAATTCTATGAAACTTGTAAGTCTCTGATTTCACAACATTATTAGCATCTCACTTATTTCATTTATGTTGTTAATGCCAATAGCGACGCTTAATACTTTATTTTCGCTCTTTGTCATTATCATTCCAGCCGAAAGACGTCCACTGCTGGACATAGGCCTCCCCAAGCACTGTCACTTCGACCGGCTGTGCGCTTCCCGTACCCAGCGGAATTTTTGTTGTTCAAATGAATATACATTTTTGGCGAAGGTTTAACTCGTGTTAAGTCTTCCGCTTTGATTTAATTCAATCTTGTAATATTTGCGTGCATTATTATCTATACTATATTTAAAGAAGAAAACATATTAACACTATAATATCATGTTAATTTCAGCAATTTAGAGGGTAACCCGGACAATTTGGAGCTGGGCGGCGAGGTGGAGTATACATTGGGGCGTGTGAACGGGTCAGGGGGAGGGCGTGTGAACGGGTCGGGGGGCGGGTGCGCGAGTGCGGAGTACGTGCGAGTGCTTCCACGCGGCACCGTCTCTGTTGCCAAGCCGCTTGAGTCCTCAATCAATGGAACCGTCACCAGGACCTTGCGGGCTCTCAATCCCGACCAGGCCCAATATTGCGGTATGTACATTACGGTCTACTAAAAACTCTAAATGTCGTTAGGTATTGTTCGATTATTAACTTTTTTGCCAAAAAACTATTAATACATTTATGTTCATTTTATCATGAGTGGTGGGCGCGCCTAACCTTAAAGGTATATACTGAACTAGGCATCCAATTCAGCAGATACATTGTGCGGTACTCCAGCCTTGCTCGATGATTTTAGTAAGTGAACCCTGAGCCTGACAGTGATTGTTATTAAGAGATTAGGCTCATCCTAATCCTTTAATAGCTTACGTCATTGACAGGGTTGTATGTATATACAGTATTCATCGAACACGGCTAAAATATGTGCCACAACTTAAATATACGAAAATGTTCTTAAGTAACTTTTTAGACCTTTGTATTCTGCTTATGCGTATGAAGTTTCATTAAAATCGGTTCATTCATTTCGAAAAGCAAGGGCTTGAAAATTTGTATGAAATGCCGTACTGCGTAAACGCTCTTAAGAGGTCATTGTATTCATTATTATGAACAACTTTTACTATGAGATTAAACTTGAAATCGCGAAAAAAAAAGTCAGCTGTTCCCAACATTTATGTTCGTATTAAAATGCAGGGAACAGCTGATTTTTTTTCGCGATCACATAGTAAAAGTTGTTCATAATGATGAATACAATGGTTTTTAGGTTGCTGTAGTTCTGACAAGGAACCCTTATAGTTTCGTCATGTCTGTCTGTCTGTCTGTCTGTCCGAGGTTTTGCTAAGAGACCGTTAGTACTAGAAAGCTGTAATTTTGTAGGAGTGTGTATATCAATTACGCCGACAAAGCAGTAAAATTGGAAAATATTTTTTTAGAGTAGCTCTCCGCTACATGTGAAGTGGGGATTAATATTTTTTTCGTCGTCTACCCTATCGCGTGGGGTATCGTAGAATAGGTCTTCTAAAATGACTTGGGGGTTGCTAAAATTATTTTTTGATTTAATGCTCCATTTTAGAAATATTAAACTTTAAAGTGCAAATTTTTTTTCCAGTAGGGCGCCCCCCCTCTAAAAGCTAAACTGCTGGCTTGAAAAAATCTGGCAAAATTCACGATGATAGTGCAATTTCATGAACTTTAAAGGAAAATTATAGCGGTTAAGATAACTTTTTTAGTTTAGCAGTAATAGTCGTTGAACTTGGGTGTCGGATACTTTTGTACTAAATACAAAATCCTTAGCATTAATCTTTTAAAGTGACTAAGGTGAAGTAGTTGCTTTATAACGGGTAAAGACTTGCATTGAAAACCAAAACATGAAATAAAAAAATAAAAAAAACAATAAATTGTCATAAGTTTTACAATACTGTTTTCATTCGAGTACCCATAGAAGTCACAAACGAACTTTGTTAATTTTCAAATTACAATTTTGTGAATTGAAATAATTACTTGGCAGCAATCATACTGTTATTTTTTAGCTTTAGCAGGAAGAAAGTGGTTATTATTAGTTAATGTCTAATCTGTAAATCTGTGTGTGTATCTGTGTGTGTCTGTGTGTCTGTGTGTGTATAATTATCTTCGAAAAACAATATTTTTTCCAGAAGCGTAGCGTGCCTTGGCGGGGCCCCGTATAAAAATTTGTTTGGGGGCCCTTAGGAAGGGTAAAGATTTCTCACAAAAGAAAAAAAATGTTTGCATAAATTAAAATAAATAAATCACAAATAAGTCACTTTTTCCAAAAATTTTACAAACAATTCAAATTAAATACGGGGCCCCCGTGGCCCGGGGGCCCCGTATAATTGATACGGCAGATACGGCGGTAGCTACGCCCCTGATTTTTTCGATAACAGAAGGCGTTGTGCCGTGACGTCACTTTTGTAGATCGCGGTGTTAATATTTTCTTGCAAGGTATGACCTCCGTGGTTACGTTATAGTATAAAGTTTTGTTTTACTCTGGACACCCTTGTCATAATTATATTGTTATTTATTATAACCATTAACTCTTAATATCTTTACCATTACTTATATTCAGAATAAAGAACAACAGAATCGTACTATATTGTGATAACGGGCTACTACGGAACTCTACACTGTGCGTGGCCCGACACGCACTTGGCCGGTTTTTTAATTTGCAATACTTTATTTTTCAATTTTAAAAAACAGCTGAAGGAATAGTCTTAGAGATTCGGCGAAATAGTAAAAAATGATAAGGAGCAATTCCTCGACCAGGGTAATATATATTTTTTCGTTGGCCGGCCATTTTGGATTTTGGGCCCAATTTGGCTGATCTCCAATCACCACGTTCTATTGAAGTCCAATGTAATAGTGGGCGAGCCTGTAGCCGTTAACCGGCCATATATCCAGACTTTGGGCCACTACTATGAATAATTTCTAAATGGAAAATCGCAATAACATTCCCGTCTCGTGCATAAAACTCAGGACCATACTCAGTTGTCCTGTTTCCGATTACTAGAGCAACGGGATATATTATTATATTATTCCCATATTTTTGTACAGGTCTAATTCAAGTGGAAGGCGGCACGTCATACGAGTTCGGTATAATGGGGCTGGCGTGCAAGCGTGAAATACTACAGGTTGGCGACCCCGTCACTTTCCAGGCTGACGTGGAGGGTCGTGCCACTAACATTGTGCCAATCAGGAAGAAGAGGCGTGCCGCAGTCGATGCTATTAAAGGTAAACTTATTTTAATTAATAATCAGTAGATCCTGAGACCTTCTAAAGAGCTAGTGAACGGGCCAAATGGAACGCAAAGTATTCGTCACATGGTCTGTTCCGAAAAGTCCAACCTTAACACCATAACTCACATTAGGTGTGGGTTGTGGCATGAGTCTATGATGCAGGATGCCCCATTTTGCCAAATTATGTTTGTAGCGATCAGAAAACGTTATAGCGACAAAAAAAAACTCCAAGATGTAGAAGGAAACTCCTGAGGGCCTTTGACCAAAATACCTATAAATAAACTTTACTGGCTTGTTTTTTAGGGTTCCGTACCCAAAGGGTAAAACGGGACCCTATTACTAAGACTCGGCTCTCCGTCTGTCACCCACCAGGCTGTATCTCATGAACCGTGATAGTTAGACAGTTGAAATTTTCACAGATGATTTATTTCTGTTGCCGTTATAACAACAAATACTAAAAACAGAATAAAATAAATATTTAAGGGGACACATTACTTGTATAAAACAATTAAGATAAATTACGTCAAATCAGTTAATTTTTAGGGTTCCATACCCAAAATGTAAAAACGGGAACCTATTACTAAGACTCCACTGTCAATCTGTCCGTCTGTCACCAAGCTGTATCTCATGAACCGTGATAGCTAGACAGTTGAAATTTTCACAGATGTATTTATTTTATTCTGTTTTTGTGTTTTTTTCGGCGCTTTTGCCACGTGTTACGGAACCTTTCGTGCGTGAGTCGCACTTGGTCAGTTTTTTTCTATTGTTATAGTTTCTCTGGCCTATGACATTAGTTGTGATAAGCCATAGACAGGAATTCAAAATAACTTTTTTTTAAATTGTTTATTTAATTAAGTAAGGAAAAAAGCATCACAAAAGCCTTAATAGGTCTGTCCGGATATTGACACACTTTTAAGCATTCTTAATGCTAACGTAATAATCATTATACACATAGCACATAGATTATAAAATACTGTGGGGTAGCTAGTAAATAACAGCTAGAATAAAATTTAAACAGAATGATGTATTTTTAAAGAGAATCAAATAATTTTTTGTATTTATTTATTTTTAGGGTTCCGTACCTCAAAAGGAAAAAAAACGGAACCCTTATAGGATCACTTTGTTGTCCGTCTGTCCGTCCGTCCGTCTGTCAAGACCCTTTTTCTCAGGAACGCGTGGAGGTATGAAGCTGAAATTTATATCAATTACTCAGGTCTACTGTCCCTTGAAGCTGTGAAAAAATCAAACTTCTAAGCCAACGCAATCAAAAGATACAGCCGTTTATGCCGCAAATTTTCGACACTTGCAAGGGAATCAAAACCTACAGGGTGCTTCCCGTGAACTCAGAATCTTGAAATTTGGTACGAACTACGAAGCAACGTCTTATAGCATAGATAAAGGAAAAATTACGAAAACCATAAATTTTTAGTTACATCACATAATATATTTTTTTTAAATAATTTAAAGTTACTACCCATTTCCTCATAAACGCGTAGAGGTATTAAATTGAAATTCATACCAAATACTCAGGTCTATAATACCTTTAAGCTGTAACAAAATCAAACTTCTATGTCAACGCAATCAAAAGAAACAGCAATTTAAGCTGCATATTTTGAAACTCGCAAGTACTCGCAAGGGAATCAAAACCTAAAGGGTACTTCCAGTCGACCTAGAATCTTGAAATTTGGCATGAAGCAACGTTTTATAGCACACATAAAGGAAAAATTCCGAAAACCTTAATTTTTTTTTTTTTTTTGCAATGTTCAATGTGGTACTATTCATAACTTTTTCAGTCACCATTTACAGGTCTGGTTCAAATTTAATACTTAATTAATATTTTTGAACCAGATTTCTAAATAGTGACTAAAAAACTTAGTAAATAAATAACTTTAATAAAAGAACTTTCGCAAGTCTGCTGCAAGGCTAGTATAAGTGTTTCAGTTATATTATAGATAAATGATATGTGTTAATATAAAATAAAGGATTACTTAAACGATAAAGAGATCTTTGTCTTAAATTTATGCTCCTCCATCTTTCCCCATTGTAATGTTATGAATTTCATTTTGCAATAAAAATACCATAGTTATGACTCGATTGTCGTAATGAACGAACTTTGTAAACCTTGCAGGTTTGTACGGAACCCTCGGTGCGCGAGTCCGACTCGCACTTGGCCGGTTTTTTTGTTATTTCCGATTTCATTTTTGTTAGGACATCATTAATTAGAGTAGGTATGAAATAAGCGTTCGTTTGTTTCCCGTAATAATTCTTGTATCTCGATACCACCATGATATGATGATGACTGCCAGTTTTGATTAGGCTGCTGTTCTTGTTGCTATGCTATGATTGAATTTAATTTGCAGTTCTTTGTTAGTGAACTGTTCTATTAATAACCACTGTCGTATTTTAGTGTGTATTGGTAAGATTTTACAGAACTAGAGACTCATCTCATTTCTGAGCTACGTATACAAGCTGGTTACTAACCGTCTCGTCAGAAGACTTGACGAGTTTCAGCTACCAGAACAAGCCGGTTTTCGAACAGGCTTCACTACCGTAGACCACATCCTTACTATTCGGCATTCTGCAGACGGTCGAAGACTACAACCAGCTGCTGTGTTAGGCATTAATTGTGGACTACGAGAAAGCCTTTGACTCCATCGTAATATGGGCATTTCTGGCCTCTTTGCAACGATGACGAATTGACTGGTGATACATCGAATTATTGAAGTGTTTGTATGACGATGCCACGATGACTGTCCAGATCCAGGATATGAAAACCAGTCCCATCCAACTACTCAGGGGAGTGAGACAGGGGGATGTGATGTGGTTCACGAATGCGTCACAGGATGTTTTTAAGACGGTGGGCTGGACTAGACAAGGTTTCAACGTGAACGTGGAGTACATCTCACACCTTCGTTTTGCCGATGTCATCGTCATAATGGCAGAGACGCTGGAACAGTTAGACCAGATGCTGCATAGCCTAATTGGATCCTCTCGGCGGGTTGGCCTCGGCATGAATTTGGATAACACGAAAGTCGTCTATAATTCGCACGCCTTGCCAAGTCCAAACCACATTGAAGGTTCGCTTCTCTAAGTTGTGAAGGAGTATGCCACCAGCTTGCAGAGTAAGCTAGCTGAAGTGGCAGTGGACTGGCCATGTTTGTCGAAGGCCCGATGGCCGGTGTAGCAGACTGACAAATGAGCCTTGTGCTGTTCCCGTAGCTCCTACAGCTTCGTCACTAACTTCATTGCTGTTCTTTACGCGACATGTTCTGTTTTTTAAATAATCTTTGCACCAGATTAATATTATTTATTTATTTATTTGGCTTTTCAACAATGAGTACACTGTTACTTTACAATTTGTACATTGCAAACTTAAGTCTAAGCTCCTCATCACTTACAGAAAAGCACAGCATGCACTACATTATGCGCAGATAATAACAAAATATTGGGCCTCGAACCCCTGTAAAGCGTGTGTGTCATGCCTGAGAGTATCAAACGCTTTGCTAAATTACAGGATAACATGCTTTTTATCATTGAGGTGTTGGTTTATTTCATCTGTGAATCTAAAAGGCAGAATTGAAGAGGATTTTTTAGGTTGAAAGCCAAACTGTGATCTCGCCATGACATCTTTTTTAATGTAAAAATTCTGAATTTGTTGACTGGTTATATTGTAATGAGCCTTTAGCTGTCATTATTCACTATGAGATCCATTTTTATAAATTGGTCGAACGATACCAGATTTTAATTCTTGAGGATATTCCCCAACTTGTATACTAGTGCTTATTAGCTTAACTATGACCTCGGCTATCTTATCACTCACAACCACAACCTTCACGTCTATGTATCGAATACCATCTACACCAGCTGATTTACTAACATTAAGATTTTTTATACTAGTCGAAATATTACGAACGGTCGATTTTTTAAATAACAAGGACTTGTTAAGAGGACTGTACAACAGGACCCAAACGCAAAAAACGCAAGTTTTATAATGCCTAAAAGTATATGATCGACTACAGTAAAGAAAATCAGAAATATATATGATATTCTTCAGGATATATGCTAGTTAGATAGTTTGTTGAAAACATAATACAATTATAGTTCACGCAGAACTAGTTGGCCGCGCCTTAGGAATGCGAGATATGATGAGATGCCTTCACTCTATATTTGTTCGAGTTCAAATGTCGCCACCTTTTTCCCACTCCTGAAACTTACACAAAAACAAAAGAAATAGATACGGCCCACATGATGCTTTTTTGGCACACGCCCAAGAAAGTAAGCGTAACACTTTTGTGCTATCCTATTATGTGTACAATAGTGCTCAAAAGTGGGGGGACTAGAAAGTATAGATAAAGTCACTGAATGCACACATGCAACTCTGCACTGCGTAACACACTATCAATCTCAATCTAAATCAATTTCAAAGATATTGCTAATCCATTGCTTCATATGGTCGAAAAATGTGTCTGCTCAACAACGTAAATAACGCAATGAATGTTGTTGAACTGACAAAACCCATTGCTACTGTGTACGCAATTAAATTTTTGGTCAGTTTGATAGGATGGAGGCGACATGTGCCACGCCTGCATGACACATCCCTCGATATCCGTGGGTAGGACGGAGGGGCGGGGGCGCTTTGTCATTACTCAGTACGTGTGTTGCGAGCAATAGACAACCCCGCCGTCCGCACCCCCGTCCCCACCCAAGGCGCGGCCAACTAGTTCCGCGCGGACTATAATTTGATACGATAGAAAAAAAATCATTAAGATACCTCTAAAAACTTTCTTTTTACAATAAAAACCATACTGATCTCACAACAAATCATCACAACAAATAATCTGACAACAAATCAGAATGATTGTATGTATATAATACATTAATTCTGATTTGTTGTCAGATTATTCTACAAGCAACACACAAAAGGCACTTTCTAAAGCACTAGTGTTTTAATTTTTTAGTCCAAAAAATAGATTTTTTGTAAATGGATAATAGCTTCATATTTTGCAATAAATTACCAGCGTTGTGTCATCGCGCTTCTCTATCTTTTCTATGCATTCCGACAGCGACCGCGCTTTAGGTCATGTAGTCCACATAATTGGAGACGTATTCTGATTCAGGGATTAGTTTTATGTTGCATTTTATGTAATATTTTATTTACGATTTCGCTAAATCCTTTACTGTTTTTGTTAGCTATTATACTTATAGTTATTTTTTTTATTCTTTGATAATGGCTTCGTCTACCGACTTACAAATTCTACCCGATAGTATGTTACATATGTCCCACATTTTATTTTTATTCATTTTAAGACGTGAAGTTCATGTTGTGACGCGACTACAGCTTCTCGACCCTCAAAGTCCAGTTGGTCCACACACGCATGTACTCCACGATTGATGTCGTTTAGAATATTTTTTAGTCGAATGTCCAATTATGTATTCGCAGTGTTTTAGTGTTACATTATGATTTTAAAGTTGTTGGTATGTTTAACATACATCTCAATGCCACTACCCCTACGCTGCCCCGCAGCGTATGACACATTTCATAGCCATATTGAAGAATTAAATGAGGTTACCATGTTTAGAAGAATCAATGAATTGAAGGACTAAAGAAAATTTTTTAACAATCGAGCGTATGTTAATATGGACAATATTTAGTTTTTGTTTACTATTTGGAAGGTCGGTTTTTTTCGATTTCGCGAACCAATATTCTGCCATTCTGGAACCAGATGCATTTGTACGTTACCTTCAATTATTCCAGCGACACACAAGTTGAAGAAGAACAGCCTTTAGTATTCCCACTACTGGGTCTCAGGCCTCCTCCCTTTGGGAGTGGGTCATAGATCACCATGCCATAGCGCAGGTTAATGAGAGAAACACTATTATGTTGTAGTAATAATTACTTGTATTTTTTCAGGTGGTTTTGGTTTTCTGTCATCCCTGGAGGCTGAGGACAACCGCCGTCTATTTTTCCACATGTCTGAGGTGCGTGGCAACCACGCGGAGCTACAGCCCGGCGATGTGGTCGAGTTTGTCATACTGACCAACCCTAGGAATGGCAAGTCTTCTGCTTGCAACATTGTGAAAATTGGGTAAGTGTACAGTTGTTTCTTTGTTTGCTTTGTTTATTCTGGGTCAAAGTAATGAATGCTATTTTTCAACATGTGTACGAGGGGCGTTCAATGTATTTTCGGCATCGGCATGAAAAAAGACGTAAATTAAATTAAAATAATTTTTATTTTTCAATGTAATCCCCCATTGCATTTATTAGGTACATCTCGAAATTAACTTTTCAATACTCTGTAATAAATTAGTTTCCTCTTTCTCTTAAAAATGCCCATTTATTGCCGCCTTGAGCTCTTCATCGTTGGAAAATCGTTTCCCACGAAGGTCGTTTTTCAAATTAGGGAACAAAATATTATAATCACTCGGGGCTAGGTCCGGGCTATATATGGTGGGTGGTTAATTTGAAAACACTTGCCGTGTGGACCGGGGCGTTGTCGTGAAGAAGCAACACACTGGTGGCCAGTTTACCCCGTCTTTTTTCATTAATTGCTTACCGTAAATTTCGTAAAGTGGATGCGTAAGATGCTGCGTTTATGGTTTCACTTTTTTTTGTGTACTCACTACTCAATCGGCAAAATTCCCTTTGAGTCCACTAACCACTGTGGGCCTTGATTTTTCCGGCAGACGGAACGACTTTGAATTTCTTAGGGGGCGCAGTACCTTGTGCCACTGCACTCTTGCTTACTTGCTTACTTTCATTTGCATAATGATGAACCCAAGTTTCATCTCCAGTAACAATTCGATCGAAAAAACCTTGATTGAACTTCACCACAAAGCTCTAAAAACTCTACAGCACTCGATTCGCACTTGCTTTAGAGGCGCCGTGAGCATTCGCGGCACCCGTCTTGCACTTTTGAAAGGTAAAGAAGGTCATGAAGAATGGTGTACACCAGTGGCGATGGTCCCATATAAGCCGATTAAGCCGCTTCCCTTCTAAAATTCAGAACACAACCACTCTATACTCAATTCATCATAGAAATATAATCATATCACACTGTAGGTATTTAATACACAATAAAATTAAAACATTGCAAAACGCCTACATTAAATGTTTTGTCTTTCCAAACAACAAAAAAATTTGCTCTAATACAACTCGTAGGTGCGCGCGGCTTGTCGTGAAATTCGATTTGTATAGAAAATAAACGAGACATGACGTTTCTTCAGGTCACGTGGCTTGCTAATTTTTGAGCGCCAGCAAGCCGGAAAAGATCGGCTTATATGAGTGAAAATGCGTGCGCGTGAACGAGATGAAGCAATAATATCGCCATTCGGTCGGCTTTGTGGAATGTCGTAATACAATCGGGACGGAGTTCGGACATCGGACATCATTACAATTGACAATTCATGTGTAGAACATTATTTTGACGTAATAATTTGTTTACACTTGAGTTAATTTGCATTTTGTTCCGTTGTATTAAGGCCAGGACTCTCGGAAATCTCGGAATCGACCTATTTTTGATTCAACATTAAACAATCAAATATTCTTTGTTTTAATCTGAAAAAAATATATGGCATAGTTTAACTAACATTCTTGATTATTCTATGGTTCAAAACACGATATTTACAACTTCACTCGATCATAAAAAATCGCAAACAAATCGAAAACAGCGAAGTTTTTAATCGTTTTTCAAGTCGCATTTGAAGTAGACTTAACTTTTACTCGCAAAAAATATATGAAAAAATAGGCAATGATGTATAGTAGAACATTCTACGGTTAATTTTTCTCAAAACTGATTTTTATTGTCTTAACAAGATATAATCTAAAAAGGCGGCCTACGCGCTTCACTTCAGTAGCCCGCCGGGCGTTACCGAAGTAGGACCTGTGTCGCTTTTGCTGGCTCGCCGCGTTCCCGCTAATCGATCGAAATATACGTTATAATATTGTTAGTTAATTTCCGTGTTTGTGTATTAGTTTCAAAATTCAGTCTGTAAATATTGTTTAGGTTCTAGTATTAATAATTAAACTAAATATTAGTTTGTTATAATATAGTTGTAATATAGTGATAATTAAGATTAAATTATGGGGAATAAAAACAGAAGAAAGAAAAAAAAACGTTCAGCATTGAACTGCAAAGCTTAAAAAAAAATAAGGTAATTTTGATTATTATTTTTTTACGTATTTATAACTACCCACTTATAAGACGACGCGACAGAATAATATTGTAGTTGTATATTATGTTCTCTTGCTTTCGTCACAGTACTAGCAGTAGCAGGTCGGTACCATAAATTTACAATTATCGTAATATCTGTAATAGATTTTCAACTTTACTACAACGGAATAAGGTTTATATTCAATTGCAAAATTTGAGTTTTTTAGTTTGTGTTTCTAGTTTTGTGATTGTATAGGTAAAATATTATATTTTTTCGAAGTGAAAACTTCTTTAGCATTATTGTGATTTGAAAATTTTATGAAACGAAAAAGCTACAGTAGAAAAAGCTACAGTAAAAAGAGACATAAGATTTAACGTGGGAGAAAATGAGATAGGAAGCATTATACAGTGTTTTTGTTTTTTATTATTACAAATGACATCACATTTAATCCTATGCTACTAATTTGTGATGATGATGGTGTTGGCGATGGCGATGGTGATGGCGATGGTGATGGTGATGGTGATGGTGATGATGATGGCGATGGTGATGGCGATGGTGATGGCGGTGGCGGTGGCGATGGTGATGGTGATAGCGATGGTGATGGCGATGATGATGATGGTGATGGCGATGGCGATGGTTATGGCGATGGTGATTGCGATGGTGATGGCGATGATGATGATGGTGATGGCGATAGTAATGGCGATGGCGATGGTTATGGCGATGGTGATGGCGATGGCGATGATGATGATGGTGATGGAGATGGTGATGGCGATGGTGATAGCGATGGCGATGGCGATGGCGATGGTGATGGTGATGGATGGATGGATGGATGGATGGATGTTCTTTAGCATCGTTGTGATTTGAAAGTTTATGAAACGAAAAAGCGACAGTAAAAAGAGACATGTAAATTCATAAGATTTAACGTGGGAGAAAATGAGATAGGAAGCATTATACAGTGTTTTTGAAGGTTTCACTTCTACCACGTGTGAATTGCACACTTGCTGTTTTTTTATTTAAAAATATGAAATTCGTTGTGAATGAAATAGGAAGAGTTCAATAAAAATACGTATTGAGGTGTTTTTGATTAGCAGATTTAATTAAAAAAACTTATTGACGAATTCAAGCAACCAAAAAAAGTGTTTTATAAAAAAAACAACCGACTCAAAAAAAAACACTACAACGTGAAGAATATATTTTCATTTTTTGACACCGACTTTCGAAACTAAAGTTATTTTTCACTTTGTAGTGTTTTTTTTTTGGAAGTCGGTTTTTTTTTTGTAAAAAAGTTTTTATTTTTCACTTTTTAGTTGTACTTACCTACCCCAAACAAATTCATATGTCACTACTTGCTATGTGAATATCAGTAACAAAGCTATTGAACACATCTGCTTTACCCTTTGAAGGGTACAGGCGTGATGTTATGTTGTGTGATTGCGATTACATATGCTATAGCAGCAATCGCGGTTGATTTGCTGGCATTTATTGAAGAGTTCCGTTGTTTGTCTCTGAAAGTCATCATCAGATCTTTACAAAAATAAAAAAAACAGCATGTGTGCAATTCACACGTGGTAGAAATGAAACCTTCAAAAACACTGTATAATGCTTCCTATCTCATTTTCTCCCACGTTAAATCTTATGAATTCATGTCTCTTTTTACTGTCGCTTTTTCGTTTCATAAACTTTCAAATCACAACGATGCTAAAGAACATCCATCCATCCATCCATCCATCCATCCATCCATCCATCCATCCACCCATCCATCCATCCTTCACCATCACCATCGCCATCGCCATCACCATCACCATCACCATCGCCATCACCATCGCCATCACCATCGCCATCACCATCGCCATCGCCATCACCATCGCCATCACCATCATCAACATCGCCATCATCATCGCCATCACCATCGCCATCACCATCGCCATCAACATCGCATCACCATCATCATCATCGCCATCACCATTGCCATCACCATCGCCATCGCCATCACCATCATCAACATCACCATCACCATCGCCATCACCATCACCATCGCATCACCATCATCATCATCGCCATCACCATCGCCATCACCATCACCACCACCATCGCCATCACCATCGCCATCATCATCATCGCCATCATCATCATCGCCATCACCATCACCATCGCCATCACCATCGCCATCACCATCATCCTCATCATCATCATCACCACAAATTAGTAGCATAGGATTAAATGTGATGTCATTTGTAATAATAAAAAACAAAAACACTGTATAATGCTTCCTATCTCATTTTCTCCCACGTTAAATCTCATGTCTCTTTTTACTGTTGCTTTTTCGTTTCATAAAATTTTCAAATCACATCACAACGATGCTAAAGAAGTTTTCACTTCAAAAAAAAAAATTGCAGATCTGTCTATTTACGATGGAGTTATGCCCCCCCTAACATACATAAAAAAAAAATAGAAATATCCGAATTGAGAACCTCCGCCTTTTTTGAAGTCGGTTAAAAATATAATATTTACAATCACAAAACTAGAAAGAAACTAAAGTAGGATGATGAAATTAAAATACTGTAGACGAGCAGCCCTATATTTCAAGAATAGGGCCGATTCACAATACTATTACTTATAAAAATAACCGTGACAGGGGTCAGCGAGTTCATTCGAACTGCGCTTTCGCGGCATTTGCCACGCGAGGACGGAGGTAACGCTAAATGCCTACTACGCTCGAAGATCCTGGCCTTAATTGAATTTATTAGTATAACAGTTGGAAATTGTTTGTAATAAAACAGAGATTAATATTTAGTATTAGAATTATAATTTGTTTTGTGTTGTGTGTAGTGAAATTACGTTATAATTAGGAATTTGGGGTAAATAGATGGTTAATTAAGTTGAAATTACTTATTTAGACTAGATTTTTTAGGATCATTAAGATAGCATTATTGGCAGTAGATTGTTTGTTTGACAAAATATTTGCTTTGTGAGGAAACATGCTTTTCAAGGTTGAGTTTTGAAAATAAGAAACACGTTGAGTTACGCCGTGCCGTGTTTATACTTTTCTTAGATTCTAGTAGTATATGGAATAAAGGGGTTTTTACAGATATTAATAATCTGACGAATTCATATTATTACAAGGAGTTGCTTAGTATTAAGTACATGAATTTGGTACTGTCATTTTTCGCTAATTCATACGAAGCTCATACCTTAGAAAAGTAGATCGAAATAGGAATTTTATGAAACGGATTATTGACATTTTTTTTGCTCTTGGTTTATCTCTGTCTTAAATTCACCCTTCGCCACTGGTGTGCACGGAACCAACCAGAGATGTGGGCCATCTCCGCTTTCATTTTGATCTTCATTCGGGCAACCTCCATTATAAGCTTCTCAACTTTTTTCACGTTTTCTTCCGTAGCCGCAGTAACCGGGCCGCCCGAGCGGGTGTCGTCTTCGATACTCTCTCTGCCCCTTTTAAATTCACTCCACACATGCTATCTCTTCGTGAATAGCTTTTTGACTTTTCCCTTGTTTGATAAGGAATTTAATAACAGCGCGCTGCTCGATTTTCTTCAACATTGTCACGTTATCGTTAGCCATTCCAGTTGTCGTTGACTAAGGATAACTAGCAAACTAATGATCAGAACTAAATGAAAATTTACCTTTTTACCCTTAGATAATGTCATGAATTAATTAATTTGTCAAATTGCCATTAGTTAATTACCCTGATATCGAGAATACATTTTTTTTTTTTATTATACGTCCCTCGTAAGCCAAATAGTGGTGGTGGTCTTTTATTTAATGGAACCGCCGGGCCCAGGTATTAAAACTGAAATGTTTTATGTGCCTGTAATTGCATCGGGGATTTGGGCCCCCAACTTTCAAACTGGAACATAGTAACCCACGCCCATTCTGTTTGAGGCGGTTTGCACCAGCCTCTTTAATGATGAAAACTCCAGGAAAACGATTCCACAGTTTACCAGTATTATTATCCTTCTAGCACAAACACAGACAGACAGATTTTGAATTGGATTAGACTGAATCCAATTCAAAATCTGTCAAATGTGTGGTTGTTGAGCCACTGAAATTATAGTTCGCAGCGGAACTAGTTGGCCGCGCCTTAGGTGGGGACGGGCGTGAGGCGGTGGGTTGCCTAGTGTTCTTAACGCACATGATATTAATGACAGCGCCCCCGCCCCTCCGTTTCACCGCTCACATACCAAACGCGCGGCCAACTAGTTCCTTGCAGACTATAGTCGTTAAACTGCAATAATTCGTTCCGTTAGAGGCCCATTTGTGTATATATAAATTATCTGTTTAAAATGTTGTCGAGCAGAGTGGTAATGAGATAATATGTTTGTAACTTGCAGTGGTAAAGGTTCTGGGGCCAAGGCCCGGACCGAGCGGCCAGAACGCTTGTTGGCGCGGCTCCGTACGGCGTCGCTGGAAGAGTCCAATGGACCGCGGGTGGTGGTAGCCCGTGCGCCGCGCGGACCGGACGGCACTCGCGGATTCCGCCCGCGTCGCACTATCGCCGGTAATCTTCAATTTAATTAAAATCATTATATTTTTATATCATTTGATGCTTACAACTTACCGAATAAACCGGATGCTGGGGAGTTTGTTGTGCCGTCTTCTTCGCAGCGAAAACCGTATGGTAGGCGTTTTGGGTGGATGTCTTTTATAATTTTAACGATGGTACTGATTCGGTTCAGATTGGTCTGACAGTAAACTCGCCATGTCTGGCAAAGGACTGTTAGCCGTTGGAGCAAACAAATCCTGGAGTGGGGGTTGGTCGATGAGTCGGATATCAGGGACTTATTCGTGGCGCACACTTGCAAGCTCGGAGTATAATATGTTAATTGACCGTTAAGCTATCTAATACTATAGTAAAATTGTAGATTATTTGTTTTCAGATCAATTAGCTGAGTAAGAGATCAAGACATCAGCGCCAAGGCCTCGACCATGTAGAACACCTTAATGGTTTGATTTTCCACTTCAAATTATTTCATTGTATTCATGAGAGACTGACTTATCCTCTTTTCTTTAGCAGCATTTAGGAAATTGTTTTGTTATTCTTATTAATTCTAGGTGAAAACAATAAATTATTGTCAGCTGTCATTAATACAGATCAAATACACGTTAACATGTATAACATCAATAAGCAAGGTACATATCAATTAATCAAACCAATTTGCGTTGCTTATTTACAGTTTATTTATATAAGAGGTTCTTTTTCGCATAGAGACGTTGTTCAAAATTCCGTTTGCACCATTCCTTGGCCAACGTAAATGTTATGGTTTGCCAAGTTCAATATGTATTTGTCTGCGTTGTCGCGACACATGGCACATGAACGCGACGTGATCACACCGAACAGCTAAGCATCTGTTTACAATTTGTTCGCTGAATCGGGATTGGCATTCGAAAACAATGTAAATATTTTATAGGAGCTAGGTATAATGTGTATAAAATGCTCATAATCAAACAACCCGGCTAGTGTGTGAATCTGTTGTCAATGAATATCAGCAGGTAATGGATATTATATCAAATGTTGCATTCGCTGTCTGTCAGTTGGAAATAGATTTTTCGTCGAAGCTTAGTGTGTCTAAGTAATCTGTTTAAGTAAGGTGCGTGATGAAGTAATGTAATAAATTGATGGACATTTGATACACGTTGTTGCGGTTGTTGTTACGTTTAGTAGATCTCTATATGGGGAACATACTGTGATCAATTAAAATTTGTTGTGCAATAAAAAGATAAGGTGTCCTCATAGGGCAGTGCTAGTCTCTTAGTATTATGCGATCCCATTTGTCACACGCGCGCTTCATCTGATATGTGTCGTAGTACAGTGTTCTATTGTGATGATGGCTAACATTTATTAACGAACAAAATATTCATTGTTAATCGGAAAAGCATTTATGCAATGAACTGGAATGGAACCAAAGACTGACTTAAAATATTTATAACAGTAATACTTATTGGTATTAGATTATTTTGATCGGCTAAATGATGTGAACCTTCAGGGTGTTCATTGTGGCCATAGATTTGTAACAAATTAATGTTTTCAGGAGAAATGTATTTGATTTAAAATTTAGTTATACTTTAAATTATGAAATCAAAGATATCTCAGTCTGCATTCTATTTTCAATATATAATGTAACAGCGTTTTAGCATAAGTAAGTCCTAAACAGCTTACACGTATTGATTATTATTATTATTATTTAACACATAAAGGCGCCAATAACGCCTTCAAATCTTTTGTACTACGACTACCTCCTAAATCTAAAGAAAGGAGGAGAATTGTATACTAATACAGCAATGTATAAATGTAATTGGCATCCTAAAGGCGTTAATCTCTCGTAATGCAATAACTTTTCTTGACAACATCCCCCTTCTGACTGCTCTTGTACCAATTTTACTTGCAATGAGCAGTGTAATATGTTATCGAATTGTCTTAATAAAAGTTATAGCGATCGGGTGTGGTACGCAATTGGGGTGCACAACTTCGAAAGGTTTTAAGTTACAAACCCACAAAAACTTTACTATTAGCTATTTATTGATTAGAATTCTATAAATCAAGAACTGGTAGCTCTCCAGCATGTGAGTAAGGGATCACTCACTTCGACACCGAAAAATAAACTTAATCAAGGAATTAATAAACGAATATAAAAATATGATTGTATTATTTGTAGTGGTGATGAGGAAAATAAGGAATATTCATATTTTACACAACATTATATATTGAATTTGTTTGCAGCTTAACTATGCCGAACTTATTTTGTAGATAATACTCATGGTGAAAAATCAATTTCAAGTAAATTATATTTTGAATTACTCAACAAAACGCGGGTAAAACTGTGATTATGATAGGGATCTCATTGGATCGATCTATTAATTTTATTTATGTTGCCATTACCATATTTAAGAATTTAACAGGAAAATGAAACTGCCATTGACACTGTTTTTGCAAGAATTGTTGACAAACTTTTTAACCCATAATCTGAATAATACAAACTATGACATAACTATTTGTTTCACTTAAAAGTGTCTTTTTAACGTTCTTTTGAAAAGCTGTATTAGTTTTCCATGTAAGCAGTGTGTGCGGTTTGCACATTGTCAAATGTTGCAAGAAACTTTAATGTTTGCTTATTATGCACCTCCGTCATTGCGAAAACATGTATTGAAGTAGCCAGACGAGACTACCGTCAAGCTGTAACGAGTCATTGATTATACAAGCATTTAATTCTTTACCTTTTATTGTTTATAAGAATTTTTACGAAATTCTTTATTCAATGCGGTGTACTAGTTCCGCATTAAACTTGTATTGTGCCTGTCTTGTCGTTACTTTTGTTTGAGTGACAATAATACTGTCAGTCTTAGTTAATTTTTTTTGTTACTATTATACCACTTTCATTTTATGTCCCACGTTATTGTCTCAATAAGAATAGGTTTAAACGTTCTTTACATTTATTTTGAACACGTATCCACTGCCATCCCTATCATTGTTAGTTTCTTCGGCGATATATTCTACCTGTCGTTAGTTTGAGCGCATACAAACAAGACTTGCAACCATCGATTTAAAAATCCGAAAAATCTTGTTTTAGTGTTCTTAAAATCATACTTATAGAATTTAGTGCAACTTGATGAAACACGTGCGCGTCGTGTTGTAAGTCGTGTCATGCACTTATTATGATTTCCTCCAAAATTCTTCTTAATGTGCCTAAGCACGTACTTTACCCTCTTAGCTGTTTCCATCTTATTAAGTTACGTTTGGAAACTATTAATTCTTTCGCCTGACTTAACACACATAACCATTAAAACTATAGTACATAGTTTTACCTCGTGATTATTGTTAGATATAATGGTGAAAACCATTTCTCCCTTAAGGACTTATGACCCTGTGATAGCTGTAACAATCAACTGATATATTAAAATAGAGATGATAAAAATTTTAAGATGCCTTAAATAATTGATATGTTTGAGCATTCATCTTTTGTTAAATCAAAGTTTTCAATCTCTGTATTTTGTTTTAGCAGTTTCAGAAAGTTGTTTGTTACATTATAAAGTTTGAAATTACACTCAATATCTAAATGCACAAAAAGCGATACTGAACTTGCGCCCGGCGCGGCGGCTGTATCAACTGTGTGATGTCCGCTAGGTTCGCTGTAAGGCCTGCCAAGCTTTTTCTATGTCGTTAGAAATATGGTAAGTTAGTTTTGGGCGCGAGGCGACCCCTTATGTATTTATTACCTTACTTACCTAGCGGCCTAAGAAACAAATCAGTTCAGTATCGCCATAATTGACCTTACGTTTTCGCGAATTCGTTTTTACTACTTGTGTAGTACAAGTAGTAAAAACGAATTCGCGAAAACGTAAATTATTGTTTAAATGATCAATTAAAATTATTAGAAAAAGTACAATTTTTCAAAATTTCCTTCCGTTACCGTTCTGTTTGGATGATCGGCATCGTTCTTAGATTTGATATTGGCAGATATTAAATTAGTTGACGGGTCAGCGAGAAGTCGATTCAAATAAAATAGTTTGAGGTTTAGAGAAAATATGGGCTTTCCTTTCAAAGTGATGACTTTGGCTGTGAGGTTGAATGCGACTTTTGTTACGTGTGTTATATAAAAAAATATTCTCAACGCAATAACTTACGGTTGTTTGCGACTTATACGGTCGACTTTTTGTACTCCGCTGCGGCGGCTCTGTCGTAAGTATAGTGACTGTGCCTAGTTCGGACACCAAAGTCAATTAAACAATTTCTAATGTAGTTTACAGATTTTTGTCGTAATTCCAGGGTTTAATTTTATAATATTTTTATTGTAAGGAAGCATCAGTCATGATCCCCACAAATCTTTCAAGACGCCTACCAAGTGTTACGTGTAAAAATCACTCCTTGACTACTTTTTAAATTGTTTGTACCTGCCCTATGCAATCTTCCAACACGTATGCACGGTTAAATTATACTTCCATATTAATTATCTACCGTCAAATCTATGAACGACTTGATTTATCGTACCAAATATGAGCATTTCTCGTAATAGAAATCACTTTTGTGGACTGACATTCGATTAAGCAATAAAAAAATGTGTTCACATGTGTTTATAGAAAGCGCAAATCAGCTTTCGTGGACATAGTTCACATTAGTTACATGTAACGGTTTGATGTTCTCAGCAGGACAGTTATCACTCCAAGGTGTAAAGCTACTGCTTGCGAACATTATTACAATTAGTTAAATACCTTGTTTTTATTATCATTGTTATTTTTTAGTTAAAAAAAATAATTGGGTTCATTTTTATAAACCTATGTCTACCTATATACAAACCGAAAGTGTACCATTTGAGAGTATCATGTGAAAGTTCCAGAAGCTTAATTATGACCTCGTCTAAAGTACCGGTGAAGTATTTTGAGTACTAATGTTGCATCATCCCTGTCTTTAAAACCAATGATAAATTTAAAAAATGAACCCCTATTTATGGAAAATTAGTTTTAAATATGTGTACTTGAAGAACCTCAAGTTTATCACTTCCCAAGTATGTTATGTGAAAAATGTAGATAATAGTGAGACGTTCCGTGTGGTCGACCTTTGCTATGTATACATAGGGCTCGATCATTATTCTGTTTTTTTTTTCTTTTAATGTGAAGCGGTATTCTATGTGAAAGGTAGCGTTTCAATAAAATCATTTGTGTTTATTAAAGTATCTAATAAAAATGCAATATCGAGACCGATATTAGTCTAAGAGTAAATTTTGAGATGAAATACATTATTAACTTCAGTTACAGCAGGAGAGCAGTGTTTTACACCTTGTTTAAATTGACGTCATAATGTTCGCACTATTTCTACGATTGTATTGTCTGTAATCTTGGGTGTATAGTATAAATCTTTGTAATAACTGATATGGTAGACATAATATTGTCAATGGCAATTTGACATCACAAAGTTCTGGCGCGTTCCTTTAAGATCATAGTTGTATTTAACGAATAAGGCATATAGAAGTAATTATTTAGAACCGTCACCTTTTCTGAGAGCAATAATTACTCGAGTATCTTACAACTATACGTTGCTATTTATACGGTATCATCTGTAAGCTAAGTGGTATGTAGTGATACATGTCCATCACGGATCTCTGTAAGAGTGTATATTCTAGTTAGTAGGTCGCCGGTCACTGTCCGTGCGGCTCGGCGGTGTCAAATTGTCGCTCCCGGAACTACTTACGAGTACTCTTAAGTGCTTACGCTTTTCTTAATATGTAATCCCAAAGAAAAATAGGAATTTTGAACAAACGTTATATGCTTTACGCTTAAAAACCACAGCCTTTATTATGCTGTATCAAATATAATATGTATGCCCATGTAACCAATATAATAGTCATAGTGAAAATGATGTAATAAATAATCGAAATACTTGATGTTGTAGTGTATGCGAACTAAAGCCCCGGATCATTTCGGGTATAGGTATTATTATAAACTAGTCTTAAACATTTACGCCCGGGCGCCTGTCACGAGCAGATGTATTTTTAAGCTAAACTGCTAAAAAAATGAACTAAATGCATATGGCATGAGATCTGATAAGGGAACCTTCGTATTTCTCCTATAAAATCGAAAGTTTCAGTGTAGCTACGAATTTGGTGAACCAGTAAAAAATATATTCAGTGCCTAAAAGAACCTCTGGGAGATGAAAAAAAAAAAAAAACAAAATGTGAAATTATTTAAGCATTTCAGAAATTACAAACTTTGATTAATCATAAGAGTTTATTTTTATTTTTCTTCGATTGTATTCTTTAGACAATTATCTATGCCAAATGTTTATACAGCCCTGTACATTTTTGAAAATTGATTAAACCAATGTACACCAGCTTTTTAGCGTTATATGAGTCCCTTAATTATTATCATTATAGCGTAGCTTGGCGTCTGGGAGGCATGGCTCGTGGAAGGGTTTCAACATGCCTTGCACAATTTGATCCTTATTAGCATTTAGCAACACATACACATGACTTGGTATGATTCAAGTATTATTTTTGTGCAAATGAGATGACGACTAGTAGAGTATGGAAGAAAAGACACGTTAAAAACACAAACGACACACAGACAGTTGTGTCGCCGCCCCCAAATAAATTGGGATGAGGGCAGGAAAATGATGGTTATTTTTGTGCAAATAAGGTTCGATGGTAAAAAACTAGTATTATAGCTCCAAAATGAATCGCATATTATATAATAAGAAGAAAAGACGACTGCTGGTGGTGAGGAAGTTTTACCATTGTTCTTGTTTACTCTCTGAGGGTCTATATGAAAACATAATCACCTTAATAAAGGGCTCTATAATCAGAATACAATAAAAATACTTATAGTATTCAAATAGCAGATGATCATAATTAACTACTCGAATACTGACAACAACGCACTGATTAACCTTTGCTGAAATCGTGAAAGGGAATAACATTGTGAGGTCTAAATGCCATCATGCAATGTTATGTGCCTAATTGGCTAGCCTGGAACTAAAGTGGTCTATGATACAAAATTACATTCATTTACTTCAACCCAGACCACAATTGACCACATACGGGACGCGAGTAAGTATTCGCGCCAGTTTGAGCAATACAAGTCAATTGACAATATCGGCGCAAGCGTATCTCATCCCGCATCCGGCATTCCGCACGGGGTTCGCCTCTGTGTGGCGCATCGATCACTAATAAAGAACTAGATACCCAATGCCATGCAAAAGTTCTCATAAAACTTCGCCAATTGTATATACCTAATTCTAGTTGAAATAAATATACGTTAATGTAAAGCCTCCATTTTCTGGAGCTAAGACACTTTAACTTTTTCTTAGCCGTGGGTCGCCTTAACGTTCTAGTTGTAGCCGAATCTGCCATCTTGCATTCAGCTGTAGGTACACCATTGCCGACTACAGCTCATTGCTACGGAACAAATGAGTGGTTACATGAGCATAAGCAAAACACAAGTTATTTTAATATTTTATTAAAAACTGTAAAAATATATCATTATTATCTATCACTATCATATTTGGGAAAACCCACATACTGGCTGAGGTTATTCGGGATCACCCAGTGTCACAGTTCTGTGTCGCAGATATTATGCAACAATTACTAATCTATGCAAAATTATCTTTTATTTAAAATACCTACACATTGATGTTTTTAGGCATTAAGTTATTAATTTTAAAAGAAACCCGTCCCACGTTATTTAATTTTGAAAGGAGGACCGGACAGATGGTCTCAGCGACCACTAATAACAACCATACATCTGTCATTAGATAGGCATTTTAATATCGAGCAATAACTACTATGGCGGTTTATTTCAAATCGCTGTGTGAAAAAATATATGGCGATATTTCGTAAGACGTACCTGTATGGTAGGTAACGGAATACTTGAATAAAATAGTTAATCACTTTTCTAGTGGTCTTAGTGTGATTATTTGCAATATTGGACCCGTTGACACATTTTATGAATCCACACTCGATGGGTTTACTAGTAGTTATTCAAGAATTTCGTTTCTAGCATCTAGGTCAGTCATGTGCATAACTCCAGCTTCCTCATATGTGATAGAACAATTCTACCTATGCCAATAAATTAAGACCGAGAACTTTGATTGCAGCTATTATGCCTTAAATATTGGCATAGGTAAAATTGTTCTATCACATATGAGGAATCTGGAGTTATGCACATAGGTCAGTCGTCAGGTAAAATGAACAGGACTCGTTGAAGCGCATCTAATGAGCCCTCACTCGAGGGGTTTAGTAGTAGCAATTCAAGGGTTCTGTTATCTAGTGTCCAGTATCACCGTGAAAACTTAGGTGAAGTAAGTTGACAATAGTGTCAATCCCTATGAAAGGTGGAATGACCGCTCACTTCACTCAAGTTTTCACGGTGAGATTTTCACAGAATAGACCAGTAGGTCAACTCGATGGTAGGTATCATGTTATTTTATTGGATATTATCATCTGAATGCATGCATTTGAAAATATTCAAATTGCAATGACTAGAAATGACTACTAATCCAAGGGTTCCATTATCTAGCGTCCAGATCAGTCCAAAGAAACATTGCCATAACTTTTTTCACACAGCGATTTGAAACGAGCTGCTGCTATCTAAAGACATTACAATAATGTGTGGTTGTGTTATTGCTGCTAGGACCAGCTTCCATGCATTTTTGTGCCGATTCTCCTTTAATACTTGATTAGGCTTTTGAGCATGCCAAACAAATTAAAAAGTAAACGTCTTCTAACTAGCAAATTATTATTATTTATGGAAAATAATACATACATATTTTGCACTGGAACGTAAAATAATTCTATAGGCCTACTTACCTAAAGAAACGAAAATACTTTAAAAGCATAACACTAAACACAGGTTGTGATGTGACTTTAATATAGGTACATTTAAAAACATGGTCACATATTTCTACAATAAGGTACGACTTAAAAATAGATTATAAAGTAAAGAGGCAGACAGTGTCCGTGTTATCAGTTCTTCAGCGACAGAAACCTGCCGTGTTGAGGTGCAAATTTTACATCAGATCGCCCAACGAGAGCCTCTTGGCACATCGAGGTCGAAGCTTTTGGTTGAGCCATAAGTTCTAATTATTCAAATAACATACAGTCAACAAGTAGGTACCTTCATAATTATTTCAAGACAAGGGAAAACAATACTAATTTTATTGTAAAATACTACATAATTACTTACCTACTTTCTACAATAATACCTTTTTATCCCAACAGCACCTTTTTATAACAATATTACAAATAAGTGGGTAACATAATATTATAACTAAGTAATTCAATGTGTTTATTAAAAGTTATTAGCCTTACCCTCATTAACATATAAAGCCGATTTCAGACCATTCGGTAGGCGAGTGAAAGATGACTACCGAAATACAACGTTGTTTGATCGGTTCATCAATTAATTCATTTTCGGTTCAGACGTTTTGAGTGAAAGATGCCGAATTAAAGGCAAAAATGAACAAAAAGTGAAGCGTCTGATATTGGCTTTACAGGCCTTGCGGGTTTCAGTCCGTCCCGATCGTACCGGTTTTGCGACCGTGTACTCACGCTAAGAAATAAGGCTATTCCCTAAGAGCCTTATTTCTTAGCGTGAGTCCGAAAGCTGGACATGAAGTGTGAAAAAGTTCATACAAAACTGATCATTTTCATCATTTCCATGTAGGTACTGCTGATTACAATTAACCTTGCCGAAGTGTCACACAATCTGCATTAATTCGATACAAAAATTGTTTTCAAACACTGTTTGCTGAATTAATTGATTAAAAAACATGTTTAAGTATCTAACGACTGGTTACCCGTTGGGTCTCTTAAAGCCGGTGGCAGTGTAACCGTTTGGGTAGCAACGGTTGTTTCACTTACGTTTCTGCTATATATTTCTTCGCAAGTCTTCCCTCTGTAATGGTTGTCATGATCATAGGTGGACCACTGTTGTATTGCCCTGTACAGATTGGTGCCTGGACTAAGCGACGACTGGACGTCCTTCGCTCCGAGGACGTGGTAATCTTTTCGTAGGTAGCCGAGCTCGACTCCTTTATCGAGCAACATAGTGGCCCTCAACAGCTGCAACGGTGTCACTTTTGAATAAGATGGTAATCCTTCGCGGTAATCACCTGCAATGATGTGCAATGTACATAAATAACTTCCGTCAGTCTGTTCAATCAGCTAAGTTGGTCTCGTGGTTGCAAGTGCTACTGCTGAGCATGAGGTCCTGGGTTCGATTTCCAATCGATCCCAGGTCGGGCAGTGTTATTGGGTTTTTGTTTTTCCCCCAGGTATTTGTCATTAGCAGCTCTGTAGTCTGGATTGGTGCCCGGTTCATGGCAATAGGTTCGCTCGCCCCCTATTACATAACTGGCGAAATGTGGGTGTAGGTAGGTACCATTTCACCCATCCACGGACCAATCCCGGCAAGCATAGCTGAACCTGATGGATCGACTCTCGTGTCTGTTATTGCTAAGGTATCCACGAGCCCCTAATCATCTACTAAACTCAAATCAATAAATCAGTACCTAGGTAAGTATTGGGTAATCGTAATATA
Organism: Luperina testacea; assembly: GCA_927399505.1. Lineage (NCBI taxonomy): Eukaryota > Metazoa > Arthropoda > Insecta > Lepidoptera > Noctuidae > Luperina > Luperina testacea. Next base: position 8,524,922 of record OV656755.1, read on the forward strand.
TACTTGCTATATAGGTACTTTAAGAGCGTTTACGCCGTACGGCATTTCATACAAACTTTCAAGGCCTTATTTTTCGAAATGAATTAATCGATTTTAATGAAACTTCATACGCATAAGCAGGATACAAAGGTCTAAAAAGTTGTCAACAAAAGCAGGCTTACCTATAAATGCTATGCCAAGGGTACAGAGATTGTATCCTTGCGTGTGAGCACCAACCCTGTTCCAGCCTCGTCCCTCGTAGACTCTTCCTTCGTTTCCGATCAAGAAGTTGTAGCTAGAAAGTGAAGAGAAGTCAAGTTACTTCATTATGAAACAAACATTCTGCTACAATTATGTATTAATTAAAATGGTATTTCTTTGCTTGTTACAGAAACCTTTCGGTTAGCCCTCTAATGCGCCTGCCACACACTCGACGAGTGGCATGGGAAGTAACGAGGAAAGGAGGCAGAGACATAGTGTGGCAACATTACTCGTCATGCCACACGTCATGCTCCTCGTCCTACCCACTGCTCCCTATTTTGTCGGTTTTTGCGCGCGAGTCAAAGGACCGGCAATACGAGTGCGAGTGGCCGGCCACATAATCGCGTTATCGCGCGGTCGCAGTCTGCATGGAGCGCTCGCGCAAGACGCACGCGTATGCAAAATTGGAAATTATGTCGTCGCCAAGCGTAGAATGGTCAAATGAAAAGGTGTTAATAATCCACCATCTCCGTTGGCGAGGACGACGACGACGATGTATATTTCTTTTTACTACATTAATATAATTAGCTATACTAAAAATGCATAGCGCGCACGCTGCCACCGTTTCAACGTCTATTGTCTCACCAAGGCAAATGACAAGTGAGGAGCGTCGCGATTAATTGCGCGAGTAGAGCAGTGTGTGGGCAGAGAGGGCAACATCGCGGCAAATCACGGCAGCGCGAGGAGCATAGCGATGAGCAGCGCAAGGAGCATAGTCTGGCAGGCGCATAAGAGTTTTCGTTAGGGTTTCTGCAAAGGGTTTTTAAAAAACACTATAGGGCTACATATCCTAATTGTTTTTGGGTTACACCGAACAGATTATCTGATCCAACCTACGGAATGGGGGCCGATTCTACTAATTTGCAACGTTACACGTGCAATTGTGTTTTAACAACAGTTCGATTTCGATCGCCGTTCGATATTTACCTACTCATGAAGTGTTTCTACTACTCGTTAAGGCTCCTTCAAACAGGCGCGACACAAAGGCACCGCAAGTCGCGCAACGAGCGGTGCCTTTGTGTCGCGCGCGATTCGCGTCTCGCGTCGCGCCTGTTTGTAGGAGCCTTTACCCCTTCATAGGTACATCGTCAACGGGTTAGTGTTAATCCCTTCAAACCATACCTACATTTATTGCATGAGGGTAACCTCATTCGATGGAGATGTTAGTAAACCCATTCTAACACCTTTAGGTATGCCATGAACGGGTAGTAGTAAACCCAATGAAAACCCTTTCCCTTGAAATGGTTTTTTTGTTATAAGAATTCCCTCAAAAGTGTTTCAATGAATTATCCGTTGAATCGGTTACCAGAATGATAAGGCTAATTCAATCAAAGTGGTATTATTAGGGTTGAAAGGCCTTGTAACATCCCTTGACGAGCAAGTAGGTAATCCTACATACTCGAAAAAGGAACCGAATAATCGGCTTAACTCTCAAACGGGATTTTTCGGTCTCTGGTTTATAATCTATGCAACGAGAAGTACCTAATTGTAGGTTGTACAAAAACAATGTGTTGTCTGTAGCTGAGCTGTAGGGTGTCGTAAAATTTGAAGGGGACTAGGGGAACTCTCCTTACCTATGTCTAGACTAATTTAAGGGTTTCGCCGCTTTGCTGAAGTCTCCTTTTGGATCATTGTATTTCATGAAGTTACGAGAAATAGAATAAATTCCATAAATTGTAGGAGTTTACTTACGGAAGATCGTATCCAAGACTTGAGACGAAGTAAGATTGGAGATTTCTTAGTTCAGCGGCGCAATTCTTAAATAGATTGCACTCCGCACTGACCGTGTGAGCGACGATGACCAGTTTCAGGGGTGTGAACTTAGTCACTTCATCTTGGTTGAGGAATTCTGGAGCTAGCCACATGTCCCGAGTAATGTACCACTCGTGGGGCGCTGTGCGGGAAAATTACAAACATTAGCACATTATCAAGAATATATAGGTTGGTAGGTACATATCATGCGCACATAATCATCGGTTTTTGCCGGTCATTTATTATTTTTCAAGGAAGCCTTTAAAAAGCTATACGTCTAAGTTCTCAATTTTACTCTAAAGAAGGGTAGGTACTGACCGGCGCGGCGTTACGGGGCATAGGTAATGTAACATGTTACAAAGCGAGCATTCGTGCAAGCAGTACGGGGAAACAAGCGAGCATCGAGACTTTTGCGAATTTATGCGTTTGAAGACGACCCTACAGTCAGTAGGTTGATATTCTATAAAGCCGAAGAGATCGTCGCAGTAGTGTTAAATGTTTTTTCTTTCAATGTAGTAATGTTATCATTAATCACTACAAAACCGAACATACGTACTTTTTGCTTAGAACCAAAACAGTGCAGAAATGTTGTATGAAATCTCATGGCTGCACAGTTTTTTATTTAGATATATCAACCCTTGACTTATGGTGCACGGCGGGAAAATGTGTCGCTCTACGATACCACAGAAAAAGATACTAGCTGAAAATAAAAATCGGCTGAATAAAAGCGACTCGGTGAAAAAAAAAAACAAATAGCGTGCATTTTGTACAATGCGTGCAACGAAAGATGAGACTTGACCCCGCCTCCCCCGCTCTTTCCGCTGCCCCTATGACGTCCGGTCCCGTCCCGCACTCAGACCTCATACCGCTAAAGATACCTAAAATCGTGTTCTGCGCAAGTCAAACCACGTGGTGTGTCAAGTCTCATCTTTCGTGGCACGCATTGTACCATTAAACTTTGATACTTCTTATTTAGCAAGAAAAGATTTAAAAAATGGAAATAGCGATAGCGATATGAATGCAACTCCAGAAAGTATAAAAACAGCTGCAAATGAAATGTTAGGAAGACTTTGTTTTCATTAACTTGAGTTTTTATTTTGAGATTATACAACGTGTAACGGAAAGGGTATATACATACGAAAGGCACGGCTTCTTTGGATGATATCAAACGATATTGGAAGGGTTTTTTAATCCTATATCTACATGTTCAGAACTTATGAGAAATTTTAATACATTGATACCAGAAACCGAACTTTTCAAATTGAAATAAACACATCACTAGCACTAAATCAGCTGATCGGTGTCAGTGAACCATTTGTGAGTAAAAATAAACCTCTTACTCCTGGTATTTCTGAATAAAATGAATAAAAGGTTCCGCATGTTTATTTTTTGTTTACAAAATATTATTACTGACTTTTCCTAAACTTTGATTTTGGTCTAGGTATTAAAATTTTACGAAATAATATTTAGGTACCTGTTTGCACTGTCACGTATTATTTACACACTTGTTGGTTTTTTATGTAGTTGTCCTTTTGTAGAAGATTACTTTGTAGATAATTATTATCTACATAGTAAATAGTAATCTTCCACCCACCCCACCTTACCATCGTACCTACAACACAATAAATACCTAATTAAAAAACAATATTTCTGTATTGAATTTCCCAACGTTATTCCTATCCTTTTATTTTGGTGGCCATAAGGATAAACGATGTTTTGCTTTAAATCGATTTTTTTAATCGATTCACAGAACGAATCCCGTGCTCTTGAATCGATCTACTAAAAATTCAACAAAAATCGTAATCAAAAAAATTTTAAACAACATTTTAACACACCTTTATTTTGTGACATATTTACAGTTGCCAGTCAGGTAGGTACGTCTAAACTTTTAATCAATAATATTAATAATTGATAACCTTTCCAGCGTAATTAAATGACTTTCATTCAGATGGTACAGATGTAGTCGGTTAAAATCAAATGTTTCAATCTTCGCTTAGTGCTAACATAAATAATGCGGACAAGCTAAAAAGTGTCGGCATAATTATGTATGTAATTGATCTTGTTTGAAATAAATAAACCTACCTATTCGCTGTTTATGATTGTCAGCATAATACTTTGGGCAAACATGAACTTGAACTATTATGAGCCCTTATCATAATAATGTTTACACATACGATCCAGGGGATTCGATTCACCTTACTATTGAATCGATTTGCTTGAAGATCGCATTAAAACGAATTGTTTCGAAAAATCGTCAGCTCGTACCATTGAATTGATCATAAAAAATCGAATCCTTACGTGTATCCTACCAAGAATTAATTGCTTAAATAAACATTATTATTTGCCATTAAAACTTAGAATAGAAAAAGGATTTAGAACAAGAATTTTTGTCCAACTGAACCCAAAACATCATTTCAATTCACCTCTTCGGTATTGATGCTTCTCCTAGTACAAATAAAATCACAGTTCGGTTGCACGGTTCCGTTCATAATTTTAAAAATAAGGTTTTTTTTTTTAATAATTATGTCGAAAACTATTAACAACAAGTTAATACTATTTTTTTATTACAAAATAATAGCACGCCCGCATAATTTTTGTCTGTAGGACTAACCGAAAGAATTATCGGAAGTTCACGGTCTGTCGGTGCTTTATCAATAGTACATGGGTTTTATTGGTTTGAGCACGTTTAGTCTTTAGTATAATTCAAACGAAGTCAATAAAAAATGTCGCAAAACTGCATCTAACTGTGGAAAGAAATTAATAAAAGTACTAGGACCGCATGAGTTAGGAATTGTTATTGCCGAATTGAAAATCGTTTGCTCACAGAACCCTGATTACGTCGTTACACACACAATGTAAGCATCTTAGTGTGTGTAAACCTAATGGGTTAGTAGGGTACGTGCACCAATTGCCGTCCTGTAGTTTCAATTACTCCTGGTAAATACAACTTCTAAAGAGATAACGCGGCCCCATAAATTATGATTTTTAATGGATTGAAATTACTTAATAATTTTCCGGAGTTGCGGGAATTTCCGAGGTTGCGGGAATGTTGTTTTTAGTCAGCTGGTAAGAATCTAAGGGGAGGCCCACACTGCACCGTGTCACGCAGCGGGGTTCGTGGAACGGATAATTCCACGCGCGGAAGCACGTTTTTATTGAATTTGGTAAAAAATCACGCGCGGGGGCACGTTCAGCGTCCCGCTGCGTGATGTGGTGAAAAAAAATGAATGATTTTTCAATTTTGAATTTGAATTAGGTACGTAACTCTGGTGTGTTAGATTTACTTGAAAGTTTAACGGAGTTTAGTTGAAATTATTATTAAGATGTAAAATAATCTTGAATCCTTGAACAATATTTTTTAATAGTACTGGACACTAATTGGGACAGTCACCCTATACTCGTAGGTATCTAAATTTAACGAAATAATATTTAGGTACCAGGATAGCAGGGAATAGGAGATTTATTTAGCATTGTTATTGTTTTGCTCGCCAGTCGACGTCTGTTCCGTGTCTAGTGCACTCGTTTCTAGTCCCTGTGACACGCGCATCAGTTCAGTACCAGTGTTAAGCTATGTCAATCTCGTGATGAGGAATAATTTAATTTTCCAACATGACGGTGCACCGGCACATTTTGCTCGAGATGTTCGCCATTATTTAGATGCGCGCTTTGCTCAGTGGGTTGGGCGTGGTAGCACAAGCGTGGCTTGGCCTCCACGATCCCCAGACCTAACCCCGTTAGACTTTTTTTTGTGGGGGTACATTAAAAATGCAGTGTACGCAGTGCAGTGTGATACAGTGGACCAAATGAAAGTACGAATTGAGGCCGCTTTCAGGACAATCACACCAGACATGCTATGCAATGTTCAGGAGTCTATGAACAAGCGAGCGGCCTTGTGCATACAGTACCAAGGCCACCACATCGAACCCCACCTTTAAAAATGTAAGTCAATTTACTAAATTAAGCAAAACTTTAAGATTTTACTGTTTTCTCGGTAATAATAAGAGATGAAACTAGTTAACCTACCTAAACTTTGTTTCGATATTTTACGTAAGTTTTGTTATCTCGGTTTTTTCGTGCAATTTCTGGCTTAATATTAATATTAATGAGTAAACTGAAAATCAATAATTACACATTAATTTTTACATCACGGTAAAGTAGGTATTGTATTGCGCGCGCGCACATGCCGCCTATGCTTTGGCGGTACGGCGCGCCGCACCGCCAAAGCGGTAGGCGGCATGTTTGATCTCGTCAGTTCGCGCCGACAAAGACGCCGCGTTTGGTAGGCTAGTACAGTACTAGGCGCGCAGAATTACGGAAGAGATTTATCGTGATATTGGCAAGTAAAGTGATTGACCTACGTAGTGCGGTGACATGTTTGTTATGATTTGAATTTCAGAAACCTAAGATACCGAAAATTTGGTATCAATTCTTAGAGTATTTTATTTTGAGTTGAAACTAAGTATAGTGACTCTATACCAGCTGTTATCTTTAGTGCTTAAGGATAGCTATAGGGTTTCTGTTACACGTTGTATAGATATTTTATTTTGAGCTTAGGAAAACTTTGTTTTCATTAACTTGAGTTTTTTTTTTTGAGTAGGTAGGTATGTTTTATCACGGTAGGTAGATTGGTAGTTGAAAGAAAAGTAGATTACGCACATTGCTAAAGTGAGAAATTAATGCACTCGTGTTAATTTAGTTCCCTCGCGTGCGTTCAGGCACCAACATAACTCATTAACGTGCATTAATAACTCACTTTGCGCTCGATGCAACAATACTATTATTTATGTATTTAATAAATAACACCAGCACCTAATGTCCTAACAATAAGTAAAGTATCTAAGAAAGGACTGCTAATGTATACACAAATTTTAGATTTAACATGACATTTAAATAAAAAAAATACCTTCATTGAACAGAAGCTGTTTATAAACTAGGAGTAAAATTTAAACAAAGTGTTCCTAACCTACTGGTAGTAAGTATATAATTATGAGTTATTCCGGTCTGATCCATATACCTACCTACCTAAATGAAGAAGTAGCAACAAAAGTTTCCTTACCTACGTCCACGACGGATTCGGCAGTCTTCTTGGCTATGACGGTGAAGTAAACAATTAAAACTATGCACACTAGGAGGACCAATATTGCGGCCGCGCACGACAGTCTCTCTGCCCTCGTGGTACTTTTCGCTATGTCCCACAGGTATCGAGGAAGAGGTAGGTCTGAAATGGAAAGGTAAGTTGCTATAGATATTTGGTTTTGAATGCCATTTGGAATTTTAATTTCATCTTTATATTTCAAGGCACGGAATAAGTTTTTAAAATTTAAAAATTACCTATTGTGTCTGTGTTATTCTAGAAAATTAGGAAAGACAGAAAATACTTAGGTGTGTAATATGGGTGTACCTTACGTATACATTTTTTTTTTGTAGGGTTAAACCTTCAAAGGCAGTGACGTCCGGGGAGGGGAATGTGGGATTATTACCTCACTAAAACCACCCCGGTGAGGCGTTGATCACCGTCAAGTTTAATTGAAATAACTGAAAACCTTTTAAAAGGTCATTATAACAGCAGTAGCATAGTAAAAGTGGTCCATACCGAAGAGTATATTAAGTTATCGGCTGTTTTAATAACACCATGTATAAGTAATTAAGGTTGTAGTCTTATCCTGTATTGTCTTTTGCAAGTTTAAACATGATAATGTAAAGGTTAGAAGAATAGTTAGCAACCAAGCTGGAAGAAGACCAACGAAACGATGGATGGATTGTGCTAAAGTGGTGTGGAAGAAAAAGGCATGCTGTGGGTCCGATTTAATTGAGATAAGACCTACGCCAGGAGGATAGATGATGACGACATAAGTAGAACTGAAGAACCTAATGGGAATTTAGGTAAGTCCCCAATCGTATTTTTTTTTTAAACTGTTAGGTTATCTGTTGTGTGTAGGTAATTACATAGAGATCTACCTATACCTATGTTTCAGGCACAATCATGATTAGGTATAGCAATATGTACCTAACTTTACCCATTCCCTGTCCCACGAACCACATATTGTTCAGGTTGATTAACTATTGTGTCTACTTTGTGGACAGTGAGAGTGTTAAAAAGGAAGTTCACAAAAAACATGATGTCAGTAAAATCAATTTAATACGAAATCGTTGACCACTCATTCAAATAAAACAAGAACTCAGAACTTTAAAATTTATAATTATTTTTGCATAGTTGTTTTCATATTATTAAAAAATATAGTCTTATCTATTGTCATATGCTTAATTGATCAACATTACTACAGTGCGTGCCACGTAAGAAGAGACTTGACACACCACATGGTCTGACATGCGCAGAATACGATTTTAGGTATCTTTAGCGGTATGAGGTCTGAGTGCGGGACGGGACTGGACGTCATAGGGGCGGCGGAAAGAGGCGGGGGAGGCGGGGTCAAGTCTCTTCTTACGTGGCACGCACTGTACCGGCTCACGGACCACTCGCATCTGCCACTAATCGTCACTGTTGTCCGTCACTTTTCATTTATTTAGCGGCTGTGGTCAGTGGTACTGATGGCTTTGCCAATGGCTGCTCAAAGCGGCCACTCACTAATTAATACCTACTTATCCTGCGTTTGTAACTTAGTTTCCAAGCATGTAAACAACAATGTGTACATAAAGCTCCATCGGCGGTAAAACATCAAACTTTTTGATGACCATTTCAATAGTACTCACTAGCCATTATGTCAACTGAATTTGCACTGGTGTAAACTTGTAAAGTTTATGTATATATTTGAGTGGAACTAATATCAATTTGAAAACAGGGATTTGATTATCGAATGTACATGAAAAGTGGCTATAGACGCGAGTGACCCGTGTTCGGATACATTACACTGTTTGAACAATATTTTGCACCATTTGGAATGCCTATCAGTAGACTAAAGGTCTATCCACATATTAGGGCCGGCCCCGGGACGTGGACGGACCGTGCTCCGTCAGAAATGCCGGTGTACCTATACATCCATACTAATATTATAAATTTGAAAGTAACTCTGTCTGTATGTCGGTCTGTCTGTCTGTCGGTCTGTCTGTCTGTATGTTACCTTTTCACGCCTAAACCGCTGAACGGATTTCGATAAAATTTGGCAGAGAGATAGATTACATCCCGGGGAAGGACATAGGATAGTTTTTATCCCGATATTTCCACGGGATCGACTCTTATGCGGGTAAAACCGCGGGGCGCTGCTAGTTTTATAAAAACTCGTTCACACAGATCCGTATCCGGGCCGGCGGCATAGCTCAATGCCTGCCTTCCCAAGTAACATTTTAGGTTCTAGAAAGGTTTTGAAAAGGTTTTGAAAGGTTCTAGAACCTTTTCAAAACCTTTCTAAAACCTAAAATGACCTAAAATGTTACTTGGGTTGTTTGTGCCACGGCCCTGATATTATCTGTGGATAGTTCGTGTCTGTCGGATTGCCGGCAGGTACTGAAGTGTGGTAGGTACGAGACGGTCCTGCATAATATACATACTATACGGCTTGCCAAAGTTTAAGTACAGACGCCAGCATATCAAGCTACCCGATACTGTAAAATTTTCCAAATCAACTTAGAACCTTATATTTTAGCGATATAGTTGAAAATCTTTAAAGAAATTTGACAGATTGTAGTAGCTTGATATGCTGGCGTATGTAGGTACATACTTAAAACCGGATAAAAGGTGCCTACCAGCTGGCTATCCGGCAGCCGAGACGCGTGGAAAAGGGCATAACACGTAGGAGACACTACACTATACTAAGTAGGTACCTACTGGATGTAAAAAGACCCATCACATAGCCGATACGTACTCATTCTGTACAACAAACGAACTAAGTAACATTGACCCAAAATGATAGCTCTAGCAAATTACTTACCTACTTTTATTTGTTAAAAATCGCGGTTTGCGGCAACGCGCAATGTTCATAAAGGCAATTTTAGACAGGGTCAGTGCACAAGTCAGTTATCGGCGCCAGTGCCCGCGCCTAGACTGGCTTCTTATTCGTGTGCGAATTTACAATCCAGCGCTGACTTCCCGCCACTGGATTGACTTGAAATCAATTTACACGGGTTTTTTTCGGGTCAGCGCTGGCTTGTCTCGATTTCGGCGCCAGTCACTGGATCTGTCTAAATCTGCCTTTACGCACGCAAAACATTATGCTTTTGGATGCATGCAACGGTACAGGAGTTCAGGGGATGTTTAAAAAAAAATTAGATAAGTTTTAACATTTTAAACTGGTTTTTGTGTAAATATCGCCGTAACCAGAAGGTTCACAGGTATGGCCCAGTACCAAAAATAAGTTACAATGACGAGGAGTAGGTACTAGTGACTGTCGACTTCGTTAAGCGTCTTTTTACTGTCGTTATAGTAGGTACCCGGAAGAAAATATGGCACATAATATTATATACTTTTAGAAAGAGACTTTGTCGGCACGTCCAGTTTTAGAAAAAGATATGAGAGTTGCAGACATGACTCTCGAAGCAGTCTAAGCCGAACTTTTTATAAGGCTGCGTACAGTACGTAAGCATTGACAGGTCGCTTATTTAGCGCCTAGAGCCTAGCGAGTCACCTTGCGAGTAGCGAAGTGAAACGAACGCTCTAGAATTTTCGCAACCGATCGCACTGCGCGCTTGGCACCTCGCACTAGCGAAGTGAAACGAACGCTCTAGAATTTTCGCAACCGGTCGCACTGCGCGCTTGGCACCTTGCACCTTCACACTAGCGAAGTGAAACGAACGCTCTAGAATTTTCGCAACCGGTCGCACTGCGCGTTCGGCACCTTCGCTAGTCGCCTAGCGTGTATCGAAGGATGTTCAGTCACTACTCACTAGGCTCTAGACGCTAAGCAAGTGCGTATGTAATGTAGCCTAAGGTACTATAGTTGTCGCGTTTTAACATTGCAATAGCGGTCATTAATACACATCGGTCACATAATATTTTTGTAAAATATTATTTAAAAAGAGTGTCCATGGAGTTTCTTGCCCGTTCTTCTCCATAGGTACCTACCTACGCTTTGGAATGGGCAACTAACTTCATATTTTCTGACTGACCGACTTCTTGACAATTCAAAAGTGCCTGTTAATGGTTTAATTGAAATGAATGCTTTGAGTTTGAGTTTGATTACCCTTTCCCTAATATCTCTCCATAGGAACCTAAACAATAAAGTAATAAACTAAATACAATGTATAGAACAATGTATGATTTTTAGTTATTAGAACATGATGCAGATTACGATAGATATTGATTCAAGACCAGACTTTACCAATTTCAGTTATTGAAATAAAAAATTACAGAAAATGTAGGTGGATCAATGACCGCTAAGCAATGCTGAAAAGCGTTAACTAGCGCATTAGATCACATCGGGCTTCCAGCTGGGGCATCGCATTGAAAAATAAAAATCCCTTAGTGGGCGATGGTACCTACCTACTTACAATGCGTGCCACGAAAGATGAGACTTGACCCCGCCTCCCCCGCTCTTTCGCCCCCCTTAGACGTCCGGTCCCGTCCCGCACTCAGACTTCAAGATACCTAAAATCGTGTTCTGCGCAAGTCAAACCACGTGGTGTGTCAAGTCTCATCTTTCGTGGCACGCATTGTACTTAGGTACACGCAAAATGTATGAAAGTGATGTAGGAGCATTTTTCCAATGTGTTGCGTTACGCAGCATCCGGCCTTCTAATTGCATAATAGGTACACTATCTAATTCATTGCTTTATATATTCGTAAAATTTGTCTTCTCAACAACGTAAATAACGCAATGAATGTTGTAGAACTGTCAAAATTAAAGCCATTGCTACTGATGGTGTGTTACGCAATTACCCCGCCGGACTAAAGTGCGCTAGCCTTTATTAAGTTAGAGTTTTCTAGAAGAGCGCTAGCCGCCCTCGTAACATCTGCAATTTACCAGCGAATGGCGTCACTGAAACGTTTCGGTGTGTTTTTATTTTTTGACACCGTAAAGCCAAACCTGCTGCCATCACTTTCATGACAGCTGCTGCTAACATGGCAACCACCGTTCTTCTAGGAAACAGTAGCTCTACCCCTTCGCATTATTTCAAAAATACCTATTTAATTTACTTGTCATAATTAGGCACAAGTGGTGCAAACAAAACAAACAGTGTTACTAGATCTACTAATATTTAACGGGAGATCAATGGTAGGCACAATAAAAATTGTTTTATGCATTTCAATTATCAGTCAATTGCAATACTTAATTGTGTTGTGACGCTTCAGCGTTCTGTTATCAGTTATAGTCTATCTATCACAAAGGCCAATAAATATGTAAGTAGGTTTATGTACAGATACGTACACATACATAGGTACTATGTAGGTACCAATACGTATGTCGTTTCAGACTATCAGGTTTCGTATCAGTGTGAATGGCTAATACGAAGCTATGGTGTCCGTCACGAGAAGCAATACATTTTGTAAATAAAGAACTACTACGTTACGTAGCGATAATTCAATCAAGAACAAATGATCCCAAATTCAATCAATTCAAAATAACATACGTATAATACGAAACTAACGAGCAATTTCATTTGGTCGGGTTATATTTTAGCGATATAAAGCGCTATCGTCTAATGTTTTGTGGAACTGGAACGCCTTTGACTCATGGAACGTAAACATTCGGGTCGCCATTTTGAAGTAAGTTCACGCTGACGCTGTCAATGCTGCAGAATGCAGATGCAGAATACTCGGAATCGTCTGACGACAGTAATTAGATGTGTGTGTTAACATAATGATGGGATATATAAAAATCATTACAAAACTGTTTTTTTATGTATTTGATCCAAAGGTTGCGAAGCCCTGAATGTGTGTTTACAAAATTTATAGCTTCTCGTGACGGATACTTTAATTAATGTTAGAAAAGGTACGCTTAATTACTTTAGTAACCTACGTTTAATTACTTTAGTTATTTAAAAAAAATGATATTTAATGTAAACTAAATTGTTTGTAGAAAAAACTGGGTGGCAGGGACATTGACGCGCAGCCTGTTACCATGGATTCAATACTTGATTCTGGACTCCCCTGAGTTAAAAGATTCATCGATTATCTAAAAAAAATAAATTGCTGTTCTAACGTTTTGGCTGTGTAGGTACCAATTGCTCTTTTGTTTGTAACAGCAGATTTTTTTATAACCGACGCTAAATTTCTGCGCTAAGGAAGAAATAATCGTGAGCTGTATTCCCGGTTAGAGTTGCGCGTCGATGTCCCGCTACCCTGTATACAACCTTCATAATGATGAGTAGGTACAATAAACCCTTTTCAGGTTTAGGTTAATCAAAAACTTTCTTTCTTTCTTAAGTTCAATCTATTTTAACTTGAAAAAGTATAAAAATTGCTATGACTGGTCTGAGCTCAGACAAAATAAAAAGTTAAGACATAGCGCTGCAAACAATATAGTGAAGCATGCAAAAACTACACCTCCGCTCTGTGCATACAAGCTCACACGCACACATTTACAATCAAACTACACCTCACCATGTGCACATATGTTTACGAAACCGGCTTCACTTTATTGTTGACAGGCCTCTGGCCTCTGACCGGCTTCACTTTATTGTTGACAGGCTCTGTCTTGGTTTTTTATTTGGTCTGAGGGTCTGAGTACCAAATTACATAAATTGAAAAATCGCAGTACTTAAATATAGGATAGTTACATATAGATACCAACCTATCGGACCGGTATACAAAAATAGTGAGCATATCGGATTTAATCTAAATCCCTCAACGTATGAAATCCCTGCTCTTTAGGGCTTTAATACTATGTAGCACGTCAAAGTACCTAGGTAGGTACATTTAGGAGAATTTGGCAGAATTTTCCTATACTTAATGCAAATATGAGCAATAAAGTTGAATGATCCCCATAAAGCAATCCATTTTGTTCATGTTTACCTTCAATAATATAATTATTGTTCAGTGCAAGATAATTTTGAAAGGGTCTTCCCAATTGCAATGATGTTTCATCGTGGAAAACGAAACAGGCTTAGTTTCTGGAAATTGATTTTTTCAGTTGTTTACGTATTACTGTCAATAGCAGAGTAGATATTGGTCATGTCGCTGTCTTTTAACTTAGTCTTTGAGCTTTAGTGCAAGCTTTTAAGTCATGGGAATGCGGGTAAAGGCTCCTTCAAACAGGCACGACATGCGATAAAATCGCGCGTCGCGCCCTGACCTTTGTATCCTGTTTATAATGCGTATGAAGATTTATTTCGAAAAACAAGGGCTTGAAAGTTTGTATGAAATGCCGACAATGCCGTATGGCGTAAACACTCTTAAGTTTTATAAGAAAAATGTTATCACATGGTGTCTTTTAGCTCGTACTTGCCTAAACTGGTCTATTGGCTAAAAATGTACCTATTTAGCCACACGCCTGGTACAAAAATACTATTGGACATTTATTGCTTCCTGAATAAGGACCTGAATCACGTTGGCCACTATATGGCAAAGATGGCACTACCCATTTTTTATTTAATATTTTCATTTACATAAATATACCTATATTAAACAGTAAACAAAAATAGGCTTTGCATGCATTGAACTTTATTTGTGCGAAAGAAAAAGGGGCACGGTCCATACAAAATTAACCCACATCTTACAGCAAAGAAAAGTAACTCAAAATATTGATAAAATTGAGTATAAAAAGGTAGCATGCTTCCGAACGCCATCCTTATCGTCTAACATATAAAAAATTGCTATGAAAATTCGTTCAGGGTTAGTAATAAAATGTACAATGAATATGACTACAATATTGAGAAATACTTGGCTTTCTTGACTTGACTTCAATTATTGAGTTTCACCATCGAACAACTGAGGTTTTTTTTCACTTGTTCGACCACAGAACATCGAACTAGTGAAAAATAAAACAGTATGTAGGTAGGTACAGTTGGAATTTAACATAGTCTACACTACTCTTAGTTTTGATAACGATCTAACAATCAAGTTATAATTCTCACTAGTTTGATGTTCGGTGGTCGAACAAGTGAGAAAAAACCTCAATTGTTCGATAATGGAATTCAATAATTGAAGTCAAGCCAAGATAGCCAAGTATTTCAAACATATTCATTGTACCTATTCCCATTGTACCTACATATTCATATTACTGCCCCTGAACGAATTTTTATAGCAATTTTTTTTAATATGTTCCTGCAAGGATGGAGTTTGGAAGTATGCCATCTTTTTATACCCATTTTTATATTTTTGTTCGTGATATACTATTCTTTGCTGTAGGACGTAGGTGAATTTTGAACCTGCTTCTTTCAGAAAAAAATTACCTATTTATTTTTGAAATGAGAATTACCTGTTTTTCCTAAAGTGCATCGTTCATTTCACTGAACACTGGCCTCCAATGAAATGCTACCTTCATGGGACTGGCCTGCTCAGAATTCATATTTATTTGTATGTATTTCTTACATTTTAGTACATAATGTTTAATTATGCCAAGTATAATACAACTACCTGCCTACATACTTACATAGCAGTAATTTTATTTATACAAGTTGTTTCTATATTATAATCCTTTACTCATTTTCAGGTGAAATATTGCTCTTTTTTTGCTGTCTCGAAATCTATCAAAGAGGCAATCTTTGATAGATTTCGAGACAGCAAAAAAAGTCATATCGCGCCTCTTTACAACATATTGCATTAGAACACAGTAAAAAAAGAATCGAACTAAAACAATATGTTGAAAAACGAGTAAAATAGTCGTCTTTCAACATCTAAAGTTTAAAACTGTTGAATCATTAACATACGAAGTCATGAGATGATCAAATGCACCACCCATTTTATTACCTACCTAAGTTTCAAATACTTACTAAATGCTTATATTATAGTAAAGTCTCTATTTTTCTACATCTGTGTAGTCCGTCTCACTAAACACCGATTACATAATCACAGTCTTCTCAAACAAATGGTATGAAGCAAACATTTTTTAACACCGTCACTTAGGTATTCCATCCGACACATGCATCTGCGTTTGTCGAATTCCAGTGTTCGAAGTTGACCAATTGTCTCAGCAGGTTTATACCTGGAGGTTTAACTGCTCTTTGTACCTGGCAGTGACCGTACATTGTGTAGTCTGGCCTCAGTACTTCTTTTGCCACCAGCTCTTCTAAAAGGACCTTCACATTGTCGAACTGAGCTTTTACCGGTACTGCGGTCATGTAGTCTCCTAGGAACATGATGCTTACACCCTTAAGGTTCCATGACTTCACCATCACACCCACAACATTCGCTCCTCTGCCTTCGAATATAAGTCCGTTGCCGCCGACGAGGAAATTGGGGCCGATATCAGCCCAACCACGCCGTTGGTGTTCTGCTTGTATTTTCAACACGTTCTTTATACAAGCGTATCTTTCAGTGCAGTACTCCATTGCCGAATGGCCGATGAGTACATAGGATAACGGCACATCTAGATTGACTATCTCATACTCAGGCATTGCTTGCCAGTCACCGCGTCGCAGGTACCAGTCCGTCTTTAGATCTAGCCAAATCAAAATAATTATTGAGATTTTCCCGGCATAATAATACTTATAAATTGATGGTTTTGTTAGTAGAGTTAAGGTAAGTTAGTGGTTAAGATAACTTATTGTATAATATGTAAAAAGGTGAATTGGAGTAGGGACATATGGGATTGTGTAGGTACTGGTCTAAAGCCGATCAGTGGCAGAAAAGAGATTTTTACCTAGATCTAGTCGGTACGCTTGTTTTGCCAAGGCAAAGTGGAAGATGAAGAATGTGAGTCCAGAAGCGACTACGAAGGCCCAGCACACGAACACCGCGATGCTACAGCGGAGCCGCTTGGAGTTCTGGGGCGAGACCAGCTCGAGGCCCAGTATGCGGCCTGAAACATGACCAATAACGCGGGGTTTAAGAAGTAGTGCGCGGTATAACTTAGTATGAGGGCTTAAGTGAACGCCGGCGCCGCCGACGAGTGATTCTAGCTTTAGCAGACATGCAGTTACAACGATCCTAAAAAGAACTAGGTGCATGGATATTCTGAGATTTTTCGAACTATGACCATTCTCTTCCGTACCTAAGTATTAAAAACTGATTTCTTGTTTGTGATAATTACATATAGCTAACTGCCGTCCGTCTGTGCTTTTTGAATTAAATGTAGTTGTAATTTTCTGCTTGGAAAATCTGAATATGGTACCAATGAAATAAAAATGGACTCGACTCAAGTAAGTATCACATGTAAATCTTGTAACATACAAAATATCGCCTGGAACGAATTGAGAGACTAACATACCTACCTCTATTTACTTAGGATACAGAATACTACTTCTTAATAAATAATACAACTACAATACTACTTACTTTTTAAGGAAACTAGGACTGTAAAATTACGCTTAAGTAGGTAGGTACAGTCAGCAACAAAAGTCGATTAACACTTCAGTTTTTTAATCTCAGTTATTGAGCAAAATATTTGTTCAAAATTCAAATTAAATTTATTAATCTCAGTTATGACTGAGATTAAAAATACTGAAGTGTTAATCGACTTTTGTTGCTGACCGTACCAACTTATGAGTAATTTTCTTCATTTTTCTCATGACTAACCATTATTTGGTAGAAAATTCCAAAATAAATACGCGTTTCCCTTACATGTGTTCCTTTATTGTTTGTTAAAAAATCTGGCGTGCTCATGCTAGATTTTCTAACCGGCTAGTGTCAATTAAACTGGCAATATTTGTTTTAGAATGTGGCCTCAAACCTGCCGTCAGATTAGTTGGCAAATAACATTGCGGTATATGTCAGCTTACTTAAGCTAATTACCAAGGTTTTTAAGATTTTCGTGAGCTAAAAATCCACACATACTTTTCGGTGTGGCGCGGTACTTTTAACCGTGATTATAAGCGGAAAAATATGCCCGTGCATGGACCCAACCGCACTGTAGATAAACAAGAGTCTAAAGTGCAACAAGCTTATCTGGCCCAGTGGCTTTATATGGAACTAACAATCCGAAATCGATATAAAAACCATGACGAGGTACCTATTTCAGTTCGTGGACGCCGACAGCGCATGATATGAGCATAGGTACAACCTACATAAGAGGTAGTGAAATCACCATTCTATTTTACAAAAATATCTATCTGCCTAACCTTTTCCCTATGTTGGGTCGTCTTTCAGTCTAACCGGATCAACTAAATAACAATATTTTACATGGAGCGACTGCCTATCTGACCTCCACAAACTAGTTACTGGATAACACAATATCCCTTGGAAACACTGGTTGTCAGGCTTTCGGAACTATTCAAAGATCGAAGTACTGCCGGGACCAACTGCTTTATTTGCTTTCCGAGACACGGAGAAGTCTCGATATGTGACGGATGGTCCGTTCACAGACCAACCTCGGCAAGCGTTTACCCTTCGATCTGGTTATTATTAGGTCCCCACCTATGAAATCAGCGTTTTGTATGGAGAATTTTAAAGAAGTTGCATTTTTCATACTAACATTTTATTAATTTATTTAACAACACTAATGTTTTAAAACTTTTATGCACTAATGTTTAAAAACTAAGATAACGTATGCAACTTAGATTAAGCGACAAAAATAAGTTTTGGCTAAGTTAAAACAAATACATGGTGGTCATTTCTACTAACAAAAAAGAAGTCATTTTTAAGGTATTTTTTATGTTTAGAAAACTATTATGTTCTAAGGTTGTTTTACTATTGGTAGTTGTCTATGATGCTCATAATCCGATAGAATATCAAGCAATTGATGAATATTTTAAATAATAGAAGTGAAAAGGTTCTTTATTTGTGAGAAAAAAACGCCAATTTCATATGTAAGGACCCAATATTACTAAGTAAGAAACCCGTAGGTACGGTTAGTAAGTAGGTATTATGGATTAATTCTTCATTCCTCACCACCAAAGGCATTAACTACACATGCGTTGTTTATGTCATTAAAATGCCTATAGTTATTAAAATATGCATTTATACTTGCACAATTGAACTTTATTACCTATATTTATTTATTAGACATGTACTTCTATATATGTAGATATGAAGCTGTTTCATGCTTAATTATTTTATGATGTGTTTGCGGTAAAACAGCTATAAATAATATTATAAAATAAGTAGTAGATAAATTGAAAGACGTATTTATCTGAGTATGTAATAGGTATTATAGTATCATTTAGGTACGTAGGAAATGAGATATTATTATTAAGCCAGATTTAGGCCACTAGCAAAGCTATGCGAATTTTGATTATCCACTTAGCTTTTTCCTAACTTAGGTGAGGTATTCCGCTGTTAGATTGACTGAAAAGCGACCTATAATACCTCCTCAGGTAGCAGTTGCATGTACTGCATTAGATCAGCTCAGACTTCTGCCAATCTATTCAATAAAAACTATGAAAATATGAAGTGAGCTGTCAAGTTAATGACAGTTCACTTCATCTAAGTTTCACGGTGAGATTTTTCAGCTGTCAAGTGTCAATCCGTAGCATAGATGGAAAAACAGCTCACTTCACCTAAGTTCTCACGCTGCGGTTCTTACAGAATAGACCGGTTTAATTTATTACAAGTATCCGTTACATTAAGATCAATGACAACGCGTCTTCGGGACGTGAATTCCGTATAAAAACTGGTTTATTACACGTATTATAATTTTATAACACCGATTTTATTTTAAAGATAGGTAAATAAATAGAAATGTCGCATTGCCAAAATCAGAGCAATGGTATTTAAACTTGTACAAGGATATTTTGGTCTTTAAATGACATTGTCCGGGTGGTCGTTGTTAGTAAAAATTAGACGATAGGTAGGTACTTCATCTGCCTAGATTTTCCCAACTATGTTGGGGTCGGCTTCCATCCTAATCGGATGCAGGTGAGTACCAGTATTTTACATGGAGCGACTGCCTATTTGACCTCCACAACCCAGATACTGGGTAATACGAAACCCCTTGGTGAGACTGGTTGTCAGACTTTCGGGGCTTCTGACGACCCACAAGCGCAACGACTGCCAAAATCCACGAATGACTGCCGGGACCAAAGGCTTAACGTGCTCTCCGAGCTACGGAGGAGTCTTGGTATGTAAAGATGGTCACCCATCCACGGACCAACCGCGGTAAGCGTAGCTTAACCTGATCGACCGTGCGTCTGTTATTACTTAGCCACAAGCCCCTAAAAATTCGACGATATTTGGGAAATTATATTAAATAAACAAGTTGCGGCGGTAGTTCCGATTTTTGCCACGCACCAAAGGATACCTGCGGTGCTATTCTGTAAAAATCTCACGGTGAAAACTTAGGTGAAGTGAGCGTGGAGTGAGCTGACAATAGTGTAAATTCCTAGCAAAAACAAACTCGCTTCACCTAAGTTATCACGGTGAGATTTTTACAGAATCGACCGGCTGTATACAGTTGTATCTATGAGTTTGGTACGTATTAAGGTGAATGCTCAGTGGTAGACCGTGAAATTCAATTTTGTGTGTCGAATTGTAGTGTGATGTAGAATTGTCCATGATAGCAAATAAATAAATTTTGATCCGTTCTGGTATTAGGTAGGTACCTATATCAATAGTTTAGCCTTCAAATTACCTATTATCTATTTACTATAGCTGTGCCCGCATAGATAATATTTCTACTAAAATATAACTAGAGAACATAGGTACGTATTATTCAGTGAATCGATAAAAAACCACGAAAACCGGAATAGTTAGTTTTTGAGAAGTAACCGGTTTTGGAATCTCGAGTGAAAAGGGCACTACTTGATAAACGATTGATATAGTTTTTTAACGTTAATGTGCAATTTAAATTTATAATCATCTAACAAAAAAAAAAATTATCACATCTATTCAAAAAGAGCTAGTGTATTCTTCGTAAACAGGAACTAAAATAGCTCTTTAATGCTCTTTTTAGGGACTAAAAGTGATTTGAATTTGGAATGTGAATATTGTTACTAAAAGCTCCAAGCTTTGTTACCAAAGAGATCAAGAACATTGTATGAGCAAGTAACAGGCTGTTTGATAAAGTAAAACGCGCGAGCCAAATTAAAAAAAAAGTTTATGAAATAATAAAAAACTCGCGAATAGCATTCTGCTTTCGTTCGTAATTTCTTACTCAAATTAGGATTCAACTTAGTTCTATAAAAAATTTGTATGTCTACCTCAAGTAATTGTACGAGTATGTATAAAATAAACGTACTACTCTTATTCCTAAGTTACACAGTTTACGTATTTTTTCATAGAGGGTGATGAAAAGTAGTGTCCACCTCGGGAGCAACACTATTTTAAGCTCGAGTGACGTACTTTGAATCCCTCGCTGCGCTCAGGATTCTACTCTAGGATCCTTCGCTCCGCTCTGGATTCAAAGAAACACTCTCGCCTTCAAAATAGTTGTTTGCTCCCTTGGCAAACTATTTTTTGTTAAATGTCTAGATATTTTACCATGCCTGGATTCCCCAAAGATCTTGATAGTAGGAAAGTACTTTTAAGAATTTCATAATTATTACCTTCATTATTCTAACGCATTAGGTACAGACGCCAGCACATCAAGCTACTACAATCTGTCAAATTTCTTTATTAGATTTTCTACTTAATCGCTAAAGCATAAGGTTCAAAGTTGATTGGGAAGATTTGACAGTTTCGGGTAGCTAGACGTGCTGGAGTCTGTACATAAAATAAAAATAACTATAATTATAATATACTTATATACAAAATTAATAATATATACATATATATTATACATAGCAGCGCCCCGAGGTTTCATCCGCATAAGTGTCGATCCCGTGGGAATATCGGGATAAAAACTATCCTATGTCCTTCCCCGGGATGCAATCTATCTCTCTGCCAAATTTTATCGAAATCCGTTCAGTGATTTAGATGTGAAAAGGTAACATACAGACAGACAGAGTTACTTTCGATAAGCGATAAGGCCGCCCATTGTATATTTTTTGTGATCGTAAAATTTTTGTTATGTAAAATGAAAAAAAAAAAATGAAAATTAAAAAGTGTTTATTCACAGAATTATTTTTGTGGTGTACAATAAAGTATATATAAATAAATAAATACTTTTGAATGTATAATATTAGTATGTATAATTAAACACCCAATTAAACACATCTAATAATTGATAATAATATTGAATTGCTTGAATTGCTACTGCCCGACAGGGTCCATAATTATTCATCTTTTACTTTGTTATGTAACCATCTATGTAACGGCCGTCTTAAGTCATTGTCTTACTTAATGTTAATGTCAATAATTAACTTTGAATTTTTTATTTGAAATGGGTTTGCTCTTGACTCTAGTCTAGGTCAGAGGTGACAGAGACAAAGTCTACGATGGAGTGAGCTTACCCAGAAGAAGCCCGTTCACTCTTACTTTAACTTAATTAATTAACATAACATAATTTGTCTTAATATCTTAACTTCATGTTAATACTGTCTTATCTTTTTATACTGTGGTTATATAGATAAGGAATGCAATAAAGAATTAAGTATTGAGTATTGTATACCCGAAAATAAGACAAAATATTCAAACCCATTTGGCATAGTCTGGTTATTTGTTGGAAACGCCGTTCGGCGACCGACGTCACGATCCTTGGCCCACGTGGTCGTTGCACCAGCAATCTAACATCGTCTCCTGTTCTTTGCTCGAATTGCTCGTCATCGCTTGCATTGTCGACTACACAAGACCGTAATTAAGAAATTTAGAGAAACTCAGTAGGATTTTAACTAAACTGCGGTCGATTGACAACGATACATCGATAGTAATGGCCTAAGATTATCAAAATTAAAATTAGTCAAACTGTTCTGAGAATCAGCACTTTTTGAATGTCAAAATTATGTAAGACATTCTCCCAAATTCTCCCCTTGACCAATTCTTAGTGCTTTGGATAGGAAGGATAAGTGGCGCAACAAACTTCCCAGCTGTTATGTCCCCATTATGTAGGTAGGTATTTCATCTCATAATATAGGACGTCTCAAAATAGGTATGTCACAATGTCATCAATAGACCGCAGTCTAATTGCACCCTTACCTTTATAGATCATTCAACAAAGCCCATTAATATTAAAAAGTTTATTCTGCTATTTTAAATTTTGTGTATACCTACTATTTGTTTTGCCCGAGCTATTTATGTAAAATCGATTCGGCCCGGGCAATGTGGAGTTCTGCAACTCCTGCTTTCGTCTGGGTCAAAATGTACCAATACCATCAGCATCACACAACCCCGAAGGACAACTCAGAGCTATTTTGAGACTAGCGTGGAACTATAAAGTTGTTTACAGGCTTATTGTTCTTTTAAACTACGCAATGGATTTTGATGCGGATTTCATCATCATTTATAGAATTACTAACTATATTTATGTATACATATTTATATTAAACTTTAATTAATATAATAAAGGAATCTCGATGTTTAAACGAGTCGTAAAAACTGAGCGAAGCAGGGGCGGATCAATAGTATGGTAATACGTAATAGAGTTTGATACCTAATTATTTAAAGTTCCATTGTTATTATAATCCCCGATAGCCAAACAGATTTGTAAGTGTCGTGATTTATTTATTTGAGCTTAAATTCAATATTTTGTTTGCCATTAAGTATCAACTTTACAGAGTCAATGTGATTATAGATAAATTATATAGAATGATAACCATGTCAATCGTAATCGTTGATTAAGATTCTCTGTGTATTCCTTCGGTCGTCGGTTGAGTTGTTTATTTATTTTACTTCAACAATATTGAGGCCCACTTGAAAGCACCTTTTAATAATCAAGTTAAATTATTTCTTAATAACAAATCTATTTATTGATCTACAATACAAGCGATAGGTAATTAAAATATAAAGCATACGTACCATTACTGAACCAGACCATTATTCAAAGTTCAAAATTACGAGGGAAAACTTTCGGGTGCGTTCAGGAAAACGACACTATTAACTGACAATAAATCAATTTGAACGCGACTCTTTATTAGGAACTTTGGCGGCACGTTATCACAAACAGATAATTTAGGTACTGTACCTTTAATGTGATAAAATACGTAGGTATTTAGTAACAAACTAGAAAGTAAAACTGACCCAGTGATAACGAATAGATAACCAACACAGTTTAGCTTATCAGCAATCGTAGGGCAACATAACAATTACGATGTTCGCCTAATTCGATAACGTAATCAATTAAATATCTTAAAAATAGATTTGTTAGTCATGTATGCAAAGACAGTGCAGTGGAGGCACCTATTTATTTAAAAATGTGGGCCTAATTATGACATCATCATCTCATTTCAGCCGAAAGACGTCCAATGTTAAACATAGGCCTCCCCAAAGCACCTCCACTTCGACCGGTTCTGCTTCTCGCACCCAACGGGGTCTTGCGGCCTTCACAAGGTCGTTGGTCCACCTTGCGGGAATTATGACAAAGAGCTTGAAAACAAGGCTGTCAGCCTGTCACACAGGCGCTGCAGCTTTACGAAACCGGAATTTTTCTTAGTACTCATGCATGTACACGAGGTGCCCGCGTAAACGGCAGAGGCAACTGCAGCCGCCGGACACGTCTACGGCGGCCGATCGTGCATTTACTTACTTCACAGTTTATGTAGGGTACCTATGATGTACCTACCTAATGTCCTACTACGAACACTTTCGATTTGGCTGGATAAGAATATTATAATATGTATTAACTTAGAGAGTCCTATTTCATCATCTTCATCTGCCTAGCCTTTTCCCAACTATTTTGGGGTCGGCTTCCAGTCTAACCGGATGCAGCTGAGTACCTACTAATATTTTACATGGAACGACTGTCTATCACCACTGCTCACAAAACGGTGAAGGAAAACATCGTGAGGAAACCGGCATGTCCTAGAACCAAAAATTCGAAGACATGTGACATCTACCAACCCGCACTGGGCCCGCGTGGTGGATTACGGCCCACTCCCTCTCACTGAGAGGAGGCCTGTGTCCCAGCAGTGGGAGCATTATAGGCTGATGATGATGATGATGACTGTCTATCTGACCTCCACAGCCCAGTAAATGGGTACTATTACCCCTTGGGAATACTGGTTGTCACACTTTCGGGCTTGACAACCCGTAACCCGGCTGTCATTCGTAGGTCTTTAACAGTCGTTAAAGATCCACGAATAACAGCTGGGACCAACGGCTCAGAGACACTGAGTGGTGTCGGTAAAGTCTTAGAGAGTCCTATTTACCTCCTAGATAATGACATGAAAGTAAGTATCTAAGCTACGAAAATGTAGGGCAGATCTTCATCAATGTTATGCACTTATTTATAATTTAGTCGCACTTAACCGTATTTGATTAATTATTGTAGGTACTACCTACTGAAGAGGTACCTAAAGGCTCGTACACACAGGCGCGACGCGACACGCGACACAAAGGCACCGCTCGTCGCGCGACTTGCGGTGCCTTTGTGTCGCGTGTCGCGTCGCGCCTGTGTGTACGAGCCTTTATGCAGCTAATAATATTATTTATTCATATTATTGCTTAATGTATGGTATTGTGTCGCACCACTTTTCCTTATTGTAAGCGAGGTTGTTTGTTCTTATGCACAATTTGAAATTAATACAATTTTCAAAATATTTTTCTACCAGATTCGCTCAGGTAGCCTGCGAAATTCAAATTTATTTACCTACGTTGTTTGCAATATGCACGTCATTGTCAGGTTGTATGTTGATTAAAATATGATTTAAACTTAGTACCATCAAATGCATTACTTAAAAGAGTCTCTACAAGTCCACCTAAGTATAGGCGTCAAAACCCAAACACTTGAACGGCCTAGAATGGGGTCGTATTAAATCTTCGCTATAGTGACACAACATAGGCACTACTTAATAAAATTCACTGACAGACAGCGCACAGCGAGTCTAGAAGCATGAAGTTTTGCATAAGAGTTCCAAATTGGTGAGCTGAGGAAGGATTTTTGAAAATTCATCCTCTATAGGAGTTTAATAGGGGATGAAAGTTACTTTTTTGGGGATGCTTAAGTCTGGACAGGCTCAATTCACTACTTAAGGGGCTTACAGGACCTAAACACAAAAAACGCAAGTTTTAGAAACAATCAAAGTATGATCGATTACAGTATACAAAATCAGAAAAATATATGATATTCTTCAGGATATATGCTAAGTAGATAGTGTGTTGAAAACATAATAGGTACAACTAATTTGATACGATAGAAAAAAATCATGTACAAAAAACTTTCTTTTTACAATAAAAACAATATACATACAATCATTATGATGTTTTGTCAGATTATTCTACAAGCAACATACTAAAGCATTAATGTTTTAATTTATTAGTCCAAACAATAGATTTTTTGTAAATAGATAATTGCTTCATATTTTGCAATAAATTACCAGCGTTGTGTCATCGCGCTTCTTTTTTTTTCCTATGCAGTCCGACAAAGACCGGGCTTTAGGTCATGGAGTCGCCTTAAAGAACCGTGCTGGCTAGCTAGTCTTTACATCGCGATATCAATTTGTAGGTATAGCTTACCTATAGTTTAGCGACACGGCATAAAAATTGTTAGATAGTAGCTCCCATAAAAATAAACTTGAAGTAATGTTACTGTTGACCAGACACGAGCATTGATCACCACGCTTGCTCAAGACGGGTTGGCGATTACAGACTTAAGGATCCTTCAAACAGGCGCGACACGACACGCGACACAAAGACACCGCAAGTCGCGCAACGAGCGGTGTCTTTGTGTCGCGCGCGATTACATCGCGTGTCGCGCCTGTTTGTAGGAGCCTTTACAATACGGCCCGGCCGTCGTGCATTCTTGACCCCCGTTAGATTCATAAAAACGAATACGTGTTTTGCGAATTTGATCTTTATTAGTTACTAGAATTGTCGCACTGACAGGTGTCAGGATAGTATCTAAGTGTGGTTATAACAAACTTAAACCCCCAAAAATATGGTTAAACCAAGGTTAATAACTGGTTGTGTAACGTTATTACCAGCAGCCCTCATTGCGTAACACACTATCAATCACAATTTGAATCAATTTGAAGAATATTGCTAATCCACTGCTTCATGTGTTCGAGAATTTTGTTTGTTTTATAACGTAAATAACGCAATGAATGTTGTTGAACTGTCAAAATAAAAGCCATTGCTACTGATAGTTTCTTACACATTTACCCTGCAGTTATTAAGTTCGCTTTAACCATATTTTTCGAGTTTATTAATAAGGGGGGAAGGGTTCAAAACTACTTATAAGTGAGAGTGGCAGATAAGGGAAGAGAGGAAAATATTATCAAATATTTTTAAGAATCGTCAAGGCCGGTGGCACGACAGAGTTTGGTCGATGGATACTAGGTACATGGTAACATACAAGGAAAAACCTTGGTAATACTAATAATACTTAAAATTAATCGTCTATGAAGTTAGATGTGTTAAACATAAATGTTTCTTGCCAATCGCAATCATTTTGTTTAAATCTATACCACTATATCATTTTCTATTAGTGCTTGGCTAGACTGGCAGCGCGGGCGCGCGGTGGGCGCGGCGCGGCGAACTCAAACATATGGACTTCCTTTGAGTGTCCATAGTGGGCACGCGGGCGCAGTGAGCGGCGCGGGAAGCGCGCGGGCATCTCACGCCTTATGTGTTTGGCCAGACTGGCAGCGGGGGCGCGATGCGGGCGCGGCACGGCGAACTCAAATATATGAACTTCCTTTGAGTGTCCATAGTGGGCACGCGGGCGCGGTGAATGGCGCGGGCTGCTTGGCATGGGAAGCGCGTGGGTGACTCATGCCATAGCTCTTTCATACAAGCGGCCGCAGTTGATGCGCGGTGCGGGCGCGGGCGGCCCGTGCGGGGACCGGGATTCTCAAACTAGTTCAAGCTTTTTTCTAGTAAAAATATATAATCCTTCTTCATCCATATTATATTTTGACAAACACTGGGCACAACAACACAGAACGCAGCCGTGCTCTAGTGCGGATAGGCAGCCCGCGCGCGCTCCAGTTCGGACAGGTAGCCCCTGCACTCGCGCCCGCGCCCCATTCTGGTCAAACACTAACTCGTTCATACAAGTGGCCGCAGTGAGTGCGCGGGCGGCTTGCGCGGGGACCGACGTTCTAAAACTAGTTCAAGCTTTTTCCAGTAAAAATAAGTCTTCTTCATCCATATTATATTTTGATAAACATTGGACACGACAACATTCAGAACGAAGCCGCGCTCGACTGCGGACAGGCAGATCCCGCGCGTTCCCGCATCCGCGCCGCTTCCCGCCCCGCGCTGCCAGTCTGGCCAAGCACTTTCAGTTAAATGTTTTTGTTGGTGTATTGGCAAGAGCTAGCTGACATTTGGTAAATAATTTAATTATTTTAATGTTTTGTGTTTCATAATGTTAATTATTTATTATTGTATATAATCCACCACGCGGGCCCAGTGCGCGTTGGTAGATGGACCACTCCGTCTCACCGAGTGGAGGCCTGTATTGTATAGAATATTCTTTTGACTGACTTCTTCTACAGACAGCTGTGCTGCTGAGGAGTTTGTTGCTTCTTTCCAGCTACAGCACTAGGAAGTGGTGAAGGGTGGTCGTTTTGGAGGATTATCTTATGTAAAGTTATCGTTCAAAAAGTCTCAGCTAGGTTCGTTCAAAAAATATCAGCCTAGTTTGAATAAATGACTTAATTTTAAGTTGTTTGAGAGCTTGTATGTTTGTTAGTCCGGATGAATAGACTTGGATGATTCTGACACACAAGAAGACTATGAACTGGATTAATATTGTTTGTCGAATGCATTATATAATCATCATTTACATCAGACGCCAGCACTTCAAGCTAGTACAATCTTTCAAATTTCTTTACTAGATTTTCAACTTTATTGCTAAGGTATAAGGTTCCAACTTGATTGGGAAAAATGAGAGTTTCGGGTAGCTTGATGTGCTGGCGTCTGGACATTCTTTCCTACCACAGGTATGCTGGATATTTATTTAGAAATAAGCATCACCTTTGTACAGTCAGCAACAAGAGTCGATTAACACTTCAGTTTTTTAAATCTCAGTTATTGAGCAAAATATTAACACTTCAGTTTTTTAATCTCAGTTATTGAGCAAAATATTTTGTTCAAAATTGCATTGTACTTCTGCTGCAATTTTGAACAAATATTTTGCTCAATAGCTGAGATTAAAAAAACTGAAGTGTTAATCTACTTATATTGCTGACCGTACCTATTTTCTGTTCGTTTTTTCTTTCCTATTTATACATGTATGTACTTGAATGGGTAAATAAATAAATACTAGTACTTAGATAGGTAACCTATTAGTATAGTTTCCTTAGAAAGAGAATGAAATCACGGGCAACACCTAAATATTTGTAGAACAAAGGTAAAGCGTCATATATAAAGGACATTGGGATCGGGACATCACACAGCAATTCAGACAAACAACAAAAAAAAGGTTGGTCGGACAAAACTATTCCTTGATCTCTTTATCTTTGACTTTGGCTCAGGTATGTAAATATGTAAGTACTTATAAGTACCAGATAATTATAGGTATTATGATTTATTAAATAATTATATCATATCATACAAGATAGGCGCAAATGAAGCAAAAATATTAATACGCGACACCTAGAGAGTTAAGAAAATGACTAATAATGATGTTCATGACATCAACGCCAAATAAAGTTGTTTTAATTTACAAAGGATTAGAAAGTGTAACTCCTCAGTCAATATATCGCGCATATTTTTAACACCTTCTACACATTCCACAGGTCAGTTAGCATTTTTCCAAAATGGCGGGTCGAATCGCTTTCAACGCTAGTCTTCGCGCGTTTTTATCGCGTGTCGCGCCTGTTTGAAGGAGCCTTTAAACGTATTGATTGGATAAGAACAATTGAGAACTTGTGGATTTGTCTAGATCCAGCACCCTAATTGCGTAACACTATCAATCTCAATCTGAACCTTTTTGAAGGATATTGCTAATTCATTGATTCATAATTTCGAAAAAAAAAAGTCTGCTCAACAACGTAAATAACGCAATGAATGTTGTTGAACTGTCAAAATTATAGCCATTCCAGTAGGAATGGCCATAATTTTGACTGTTGCGTTGTTGTTGCAGTTTTTTTGAAGTTGTTTGTTTGTTCAGGTATCGGTAGATAATGACAGTTGTGTTACGCAATTACAACACTGATTGTTTCATGACGGCAAAGAAAATTCAACATGGCGGCCGAGCGAAAACAGAATGAAAATGAAATCTTCAGTAGGTTCTACTTGTAGTGTCTAGTGTGAGATGCAGTCGCTTCAATTCGACAGAATTATGTGACGTTGATTTCTGATTTGAATTCTGGTTAAAAATATGTAGTATTGACAAGCATAATGTCTGTGGTATGACGCATTGCAAAGAAGAAAATTCGCTTGGAAATACGAATAAGAGGGATTCCAAACGTTACAACTTTCAAAAATAAGGTAGGTAGGTATTACAACGCCTTTTTTAGGAGCCCCCCATAAAGTAAGTTATATGGTAATCGTTCCAGATAGGGGCTGTCTATTAATCACGTGAAGCTCGAAAGGGGGGGGAGCTGTCCATAAAAAATCACGATACATCACAAGGGGGGAGGGGGGGTGTAGTAATATGTCACGTGTATTTATTTTTTCGGCAAACGCGCGTTACCGAAAAGCGGCGTTACGTGTATTTTTTTTTTGTCAAACGCGTACAAAATCGAAAGTGGCTTGTAGAGTGACTTTGTGTACTAAAAAAATTCACGTGATATTGGGGGTCGTAAGCCTCACCATGAATCACAAGGGGGAGGGGGGGGGGGGGTTAAAAACGCCAACGGACGACAACTAATGGACGGTCCCATACGGAAATAGCTGAGATTCTATGCGTATCACATATATAGAGAGGTGTGATCAAAATCATTTCCTTAGATACAGCACCTGTTGCAGGAGCCCCATATAAGCAAACAGGTACCTAATCGTTATTCTGTATATGCGAGACGATGTGCATTTGACCAATGTATTCATCTGGCCTTTTGTTTTTCCCTGTGTGACGCGAGAAGGCAGCCATCTTTGATTCTGTCTTTGTTTATTTTCAATAAAATTTAAAGGTGCGTTTACATGTAGTGAACACGCGAGATAAGCGTGGCTTGTGCACACGGACTGGAAGTGCGAACGCGCTGATTGGTGGATTTGTTTGCACCCTTATGACTTGTGACAGTTTAACAAACTCTACATATTACAACATTAATGTTGTACCTATGTTCTTTAGGTGTGAACGCCCCATAAAAACTTTGTAACTTACACACCTTGTCTTAATCCTAGTTAAGGACTGAAGACATGTAAACAAAACTTCTAGCACTAAGTGACGCATCTGTTTCTAGGTATCAGATGTTTTTGTCAAGGTTATTAATGCAGTTGAAGCAAGTAATGTAGCCTGAAACTAATATATCGTCATCGGTAAATACATAGGTACCTAATTAGGTGTTTATGTACAAAATTACATATGGCTACTTGTGCGTTATGAATTTAAGATCATTGATACTCTTATCTACCTTGGTCCTAAGTCCACGTTACTCGTTTCCTCAAGAAATACTAATAATGTGTATGTTTGGTACCTAATCACGTCAGCACAAAAAGAACCTGATTCAATTTTAATCATAAAACTGTTTTCAACGAATCATCTTAATTCTATTAACAAATATTACCTATTAAGTGTACAGCGGAACTCTTATAAAGCAGGAAAATACGAACAAAATATTTCGCTCAATATGACGGCATAGCTTCTACAGAATAAAGCATAAAATGTGCATTACGAGGAACATTAATAACATAGAGGCAGGACGAACGCATTTTGTGGTTATCATAACAAGGTAGTGCCTATATAAATAATATGGATATGCGCAAGCTCCGATATGTGTAAATATCGCAATAATGTGGAGGTGAACACAGCGGCTCGGCAAACAGTGCACGGAGGAGATCGCATTGTTTACATTTGAGTGATTAGAGGCTCACCTTTGACCACCTCTGTGTTGTCGACGTTCTGCGTGACCGACACGAACTTGGGTCCGATGTGGAGGCGCGAGGACTTGGTGACGTTGATGTTGGTGACGCCGGGCTGCGCGCGCGACGCCGCCTCGACCACCCGGTCGTCCATCACCACCACGTCGGAGCCGGACCTGTCCAAGGCCACCTCGTGCCCCCGGAGCTCGCACCGCGGGTCCCCCTCGTTCCACATTGCCACTGACTATCTCGTCTGTTTACCGACTTGTGTGACGGACGTGGAAAACCCGGCCACAATGGCGTGACGTAATCTGATGATTAACAACTTGGACGTCGACTCGCTTCGTTGTCTGCAACGCGACTAACTTCGCGGCTCTGCGAGCGGCGGCGATTGATAAGTTTTGCAATCCAACCCATTCGCTTATCTGCACTCTCTTTAGTGAGCGACTCTGAGTACCTAATCAGTAATCACTAATATTTTATTTTATATCTCATTGTTAAAACGAAACCAAATACTGTTTGTTTTTTCCATAACCAAAAACAAAGAGTCATTATGTATATTTCTTCTTTAATTTTTAAACCAATGTTTTGACAAAGTTGAGATATCAATCAGATATTAATGTTTTATCACTAATTATAATCAACCTGTCTAACAAGCAGACCGTGTCCTTTATGGCGATAAAGGACACGGTCTGCTTGTTAGAATATATAATTATATTAGCTTTCCGAGTTTGTATCTGACTTTTGCGAACAAACTTTTCTATGATGTTGATTGTTTGTAAAAGCTTGAGAATGTCATATACTTACTGCTGAAACTGAATTTAAAGGCACTACTTACTTTTGTACACTTTTCTACAGTAATCAAAAATAATATGTTGTTACAATCATTTCGCTTTTTCTAATTTATTAAGTGGAATAAAAAGCTAATAGACGGCCCACATGAATAAGTGGCCACATCTTTGGACATTTGCGATACCAGGAACTTCGCAGGTACCACCCTGGACACATAAATCTGAATAGAATATGTTGTATGAATATTATGATTATGTCTGTACCATTGACATGAACTGTTTCAAGTTTTCAACCTTGTCTAGTCTTTGTCTGGCATATATGGTCGGTATTGAGGCGGTACGCGGTACTTCCCCGGACGAGCTCTTATGCAAAGAGCCCAAGTAGCACAGAACTGCATTATAAATTTTCACATAAGGCCCACAGCGTAAATCTAAGCATTTATACCGACTTATTAGAGTTCACCCAAGCAACAATAGCTGTTTAGAAAAAAAAGAGGCATAATATAACGCTTTCTTCTGTACTGTAAATCTATTAAACACCACAAACACGCCACAGATGTCACTGTTATTCAGCGTTTAGTAGTGCAGTACCCTATCAGCTGCAAGAGCGCATGTTTGTGAACACAAATAATGCAATTCACTGAATAAAAACCCAAGTGTGTACAATAAAACCGTTGCATTTTAAGAGAGAACATATGAACTACTATATGGTAAGCAATTACTTTGTGAAGTAATTTAACAAAGGTTTAATGCTTTATGCCGCACACTGATAAACTTTTACCCTATTAGTCAGGTGTTACTATACAGTCGAATAACGGCATTTATTTAGGCCAAGACAGAACTTAAAGTGAACTTTTATGCAGTTACATAGCAGCAAACCTGTCAGCCATTCTGTCTTGGGCTGAATAATTTGACTTGTGTAGGCATTTATTCTGCTGATTGAATTATTATGTACCTAACCATGAAATTAATATTTCTATACCAGGTCATTTTGTCAGTTTCTTGACGTCTTTAGTTATTTTACAAAATGTGGAAAGCCAAAAAAAGAACTGGTGGAATACGCCTTAAAATTAATGCAGAATACTTAAAAATTATAAATGGAATTCCATCTAATCCGGGGAAAAACAAACAACCTACAAATTTAATGAGCCTTAGTCAAAACATAACAGTGAACCAAGTTTTAGAAAATTCAGGCTCCTGTTCAGGAGTAATGTTAGTATGGAAAAACATGGATTAAATTATGGCCACAGGTTAGCAAGAGCGCATCTAGATTTAGATGGAACAACGTGTTTTTCATCCGAATGTAATATTAGTTATGGCCAAGAGTCAGCAAGCGCGCAACTAATATTGGACGAGACGGGTTCCGTATGTAGGTAATATTTATGATGACGAACGAGATTGTCCCAACGATTCAGACAGTTCAGACACGGGTGCTTCTGATAAACTTGATAAAAGACAGGAATTTCAATCAAAACTAAAAAAAATGGGCCATATCAAAAAATATTGCACAAACAGCCTTGAACGACTTAGCAAAAATAATACATGATTTTGTCCCTAAAAAGTTTCCAGTTGAACAATAAAGAAGAAGTGTTTGCCTATCCAATAAAATCATCCCGATTTGGAATATATAAATCTAATAGCCTAAAACATTGCGATACTAGTGTGGTTGTGTTAAATCCTAAAGATATAAAATGTAAATTTGTATGTATTCCTCATAAAGAATACCACTAGAACATACTGTTTGAAAATAATACACAAAATTGTATACTGATTGTTTTAATTTTAATTTTCTTTCGTCATTAAAAAATTATCTTGCACATAGCAGTTTTATCATAATCATTCCTGACACATAAACTTATTTTTTTTTTAATCTTCCGCAAATACTGAAAGTATCTGACATAGATAAATTCGTGTAAGTAAGTAACGCCTCAATAGAGCTTGCAAAATAGTACGGGCTAATAAATAATTTAACACAAACAAACTTTTATAATTATTATTAGGTACACGAATTTCCTACATCACACTAATTGAAAAAAATACCACATCTTTTCAGTACAGTTGTACATAGTTATAAACATAACACGTTCTTCTATAAAATAATTTAGCAGAGAAGCTCCAATCAAAAATACATAATAAAAAAGTAAATACGCAGTTTAACAAAATCAAGTCAACACAAAAATATTAGGAAAGAACTAAGAAGTCGATTAATAGTCTTAAACTCTAGGCTCTCCGTCGTTATCATCCCCAGCTCTTGGATCTGCGTCAGTATTATCTACATCTCTAGGCTTTTCGGCATTACCGTCATCAGTTTTAGTCTTCTCCGTATTACCAGTACAGGCCACCGTAGAAGTCCCTTAGTTTCCCACAGTGCAGGAACGACTGACAGAGTGGCAACACCTCCCTCTATAGTCTGAACAATTTTGTAAGGCATGTTCTGTAAAAAAACAACAAAATCATAATTATGTACTTAGGTATTATTCAAGAAACGAAAGGTATGGGCTCTTTCAAACAATCGCGACACGCGATAAAATCGCGTGCGAAACAAAGGCACCGCAAGTCGCGCAACGAGCAGTGCCTTTGTGTCGCGCGCGATTATATTGCGTGTCGCGCCTATTTGTAGGAGCCTTAAAAGTAGCAGGATCTTAAAAACACTTATTCAAACTACCTATTCGTTTTTGTGGAAAATGATGCCACAAAAGTACTTGACCTCGAGTAATTACTAATTACTAAAAAGGGAATAAAAATGGTTTTAGCAGAACCACAGCGGGACCCTAAAAGCTTGGATCGATAAAGGTGGTTATCTGATTATGTGAACCACTACTACTATTCACATCGATCCATGGCTGATTTGTTTCTCACAAGTGCTTAACTATTTTACTATTTGCTGAATGATAGGCCACATGAGAACACCCGTACAGACCTCAGCATTAAATTAAGATAACTGTTCACTTGCCATCCGCCATTTTCACTACGTGACTGTGAATTATTGTAAAATTTTATCTTTTTATTTTGGTTTATTTTAGAAGATATCGATTGGAATTGATTTGGTTTACAAATTATTTACACGTAGCCACCTTTATATCAATTTATTTGTAAGAAACCATAACATTTATTTCGTTTACTGTCCATTTAAGTTAACTTTTTTTTAGTATTTAGTGGTATTATGAGGGCGCGTGAAAATTTTGAACTAAACATGTATGATATTTCACAGTAAAGTTACCTCCCCAATAAGATTTCAAACATAATAGGAAGAAATCGAAGTTTTTCTTACCTTAAATTTTATTGTATTCACAAATGACACTTGAGATCTTGCACACAACACTTACACTTCATGTTTAACAAATTGACAGTTCATATTATTAAAGGAAAATAAATAATAAAGTTATTGCATTCCATAATTTCGCTCAGAGTGTACTTTCAACTGTGTAAAAGCATATAAAATGTACACATTCGTCTTTGTTGCTGTATTATAGGTAACACGTGGCTTGTTAATCAGGCAATTTTCAGCTCTTGGAATGATTGTTACACACATAAATGCTAATATGATGTTGATATAATTCAATTATTTTATAATGGGAATTCTTATACAGCTATGTGCTGAATTATTTGTGCCCAAATTAGAATTATATCAGCAGAGGATGCGCTGCCTACGCTGTTATGCAGCAAGTTTATGCAGCCAATGCTTTCACGGTGCACTGTGAAAATGCTGTTATAAAGCACTTTTGTGCTACTTGGGAGGTTTCTTACGCGAGTTCTAAGTACTATTAAACACTGCTACAAGGATCTTTTGGTGTTCGAATAACGTTGACATTTATAATTTTAGCATTAAGTAGTACAATTGTTGTGTGAAACGTAGGTATAATAGTGAAAAACAATATGGTGGCATTTGTTCCGATTTTGACCACACGCCAAAAGAGCCTGGTACGGTTGTACGCTATACGACATTATCCAGCTATACTTACATTTCCAGTATTTAAGCTGCTTTTCATTGTACGAAAAGCCTTAACAATGCGGGGTCACCTAAAATTGGAAATATACAGGGTTATTGATAAAACATTAACAACCTCTTAAGAGGTCATTGTACTCATCATAATGAACAACTTTTACTGAAAAAAAAATACCTATCGACTTTTCACAACATTTTGACGAGTTATACGAATATAAATGTAGGGAACAGCTGATTTTTTTCGCGATTTCAGGTTTGGTCCCATGTTAAAAGTTGTTCATAATGATGAGTACAATGACCTCTTAAGAGGTTGTTAATGTTTTACCGATAACCCTGTATAGCTTGATATGTCGTTGTGTGTACAGCTATACTTACTGTTGCCATATTATGTCGTGGTGATGTTAGTTGACGAGACGCTACAATCACTGCTCATCCTCTCTCTATCTACCCTATCAATTTATTTGCTTTGGCCTCCGCCCATAGGTAGGTACCAGTAAGGGTAGGTCGCACGTAACAAACCCAGAAGGTATAAGTTAAGGCTCCACAAGGGCACCGCAAGTCGCGCAACGAGCGGTGCCTTTGTGTCGCGCGCGATTCGAGTCGCGCGTCGCGCCTGTTTGCAGGAGCCCTTAATGAATTGAAACTCCGTACTACGCTAGGACAACTCAAGGTCAAATTGTTACCACTGACTAGCGGCCTACTGTACTTACAATACTGTACCTATCACGTTTATGTTTAAGAGGCCTCTTACAAAAATGCGCGTAGATGCATGATTTCCTCGTTAAAATTGAATACTATTCGTTGGTTAGTATATATAGCAATTAATTGGTAAAGATAGTTCTTTTTCTGTTCTTCAATAATAATAAAGTGATTTTTTTATTATTCGTCTTTTTATTTAGCAATAATTGTTCTCCTGATGCATGTTTAGGCAAAAACTCATGGAGAGCTGATTTGAGAGCCCTAATTTGCAGATTCTGTTGAATATTAATATAAATAAATTTTTTTCATATCACAAATATCTTATACTTTTATAATAATAGAACACATTTTTGGTCTATGCCTTATAAACAAAGAAAAAATTACTGGACCTAACTCAATATCTACTGGAAACAAGTCTGAATATCTTCGATCTTCTACATCACTTTCACGTAGTATTTATACCAAAACAGTCTTCAACAATTGCTTATACAACATCAATTAAAAAAAAAACAAACATTGATACTTCGATTGTTTAATAAATAAAATAGTAGTACTCTAAATTTCATTGCGCGGGCGATGCGCGCTTGCCGCGCTGGCTCTACAGGCAATCACGATAACCTCCTAAGTTGAACAGCGAGATACCATTTAGTATAACAAAAAAAGAGAAAGATGCGCGCTTAGTACTACAATGTAAGAGGGCTCTTAAATACAATGTCTTTATTATATAGAATGTAGTTTATCAAACACTTGATTGAAGCAAACAGTGTTTCTTTTTTAATTTAGATAAAGACGTGTTGTTTATTTTTCTCAGAATATCATTGATAGAAGTTAATGTTATCTCTACTTGCCAAGTCATATTATTATACTAAATATTAGCATTAATTAAACAGGGGTAACCACCGGAATGGGCCAAGCTAGCTGACGTAAGACGACCAAAGATAGGAAGCCCCCTCACAACGCGGGTCGTGTCGAGAAGAACTATCTTCTGCAATGAGCCTTGGTCTTCCATCTGGCTACTGAGACCAAAGGAAAGCCTTACGAGACTTAGATCCAAGCTTTTAGCCATAAACACAACGATAGCCGAATACACATACCACAAAGTGTAAAGGTTCCTTCAAACAGGGCCTTTGTGTCGCGCGCGATTAGTGTCGCGCATCGCGCCTGTTTGAGGAGCCTTAAATCAATCTCGTCGATATTTTTGGTTTGTTTACTTTCTTAGCTTCCACGATATTCGCGTCATACGGGTTAAGTAAGTGCCCATATACACGAATGGCACGTGCCAACGCCAGAGGCTACGCAGCCGTCGACACCGGGTGATGCGTCTACGGCTGCCGTCAACACGTTGGTCGCTACTCGTGTCTGCGGCAACTGCAGCCGTCGACACCGGGTGACGCTTCTACGGCTGCCGTCAACACGTTGGTCGCCACTCGTTTCTGCCACTGCAGCCGTCGACACCGGGTGACGCGTCTATGGCTGCCGTCAACACGTCTGTCGGCACTCGTGTCTGCGGCAACTGCACTCGTCGAAACCATCAATTGAGCACTACAATCCCGCAGCAAAATTCTTTTCACATAAATCTAACTGGGCTCATAAGAAACGTCAGAAGTGAGGTGCATGGTTCCAATTGGCCTACACTGTCCTGTATGTGAGGACAGTGTAGGCCTGCCAACAAGTACCAAGTACTTAACAAAATTGAAAATGGTCTACAATTTTCGTCTACAAGGCCTACAACTTTCTCACATTTACAAAATACAAAAGAATCTATTAAAAAGATATATAAAATAATAAAAATAAAAACCTATTTGAACCAAATGACATGATTGCTATTACAAGTGTAACGAAATACTACAACTCGTTCTCAGTTATTTTACCGCTTACCAACAGCAAACTTATTGTAACGATAATAGAGATCTTTATGAATTTTACAGACTTGACAGTTGCAGCAACCCAACAGGCCAATAGCAACCTTATTGTAACGAAAATAGAGATCTCTGTGAATTTTACAGACTTGACAGTTGCAGCAACGCAACAGCAACCTTATTGCAACGGCAATAAAGATTGCTGTGATTTTGACAGTGCAGCAGTGACGCAAACTCCGGCCAAAATCAGCATTAACGCCGCCATATTGTTTTTTCAATACATTGCACAAATGTTTACCAACTGCGTGCAGCGCCCCCTTGTCAAAGTCATTCAAGCGCTAAAAGATCTTAATATAGATGTGTTAATTTTTTAATTCACTTCCTTCATAAATTTTTAAATATCTATTAAAGATTCATCCTGTTCTACACTGCAACTGAGCGATAGGACATCATAATAGTTTGCGTCCAGACTGGGGCGCGGGGAGGGAGCGGGCGCGGGGCAGGCGCGGCTACGGGAACGCATGCGGGCTTACTGATGCTCGGAAAAGTCGATAAAATATACCAAAAAGTATTAAAATACTGAATCTATATTATACGCTGCCCGCGCCCAGCAGCCGGCGCCGCTCACCGCGCCCGCGTGCCCGCTATGGACACTTCAAAGGAAGTTCATTTATGTTTGAGTCCGCCAAAGAGTATAATAATAATACGAGAGTCCGCCGCGCCGCGCCCGGCCCGCGCCCGCGCCCCAGTGTGGCCAAATACATACCCGTGTTTTCCGTGGATAGCATAATAAGCTACTCACAGATTCGGAACAGGCATACTATACCGACTGGGACAACACGGGAAAACCAAGTCACAGATTAATTAGTTGGAATTTAAACATCATGTATGATTCAGCACAGCGTAGTGCAAGCTATTTAGTAGACGTTACTTCATGAAATATTCCAAATGTAGGTAGGTTACTGTAGGCACCTACTGTAGATATATACCCCCGTGGGGTAAATGCGTAACACACTAAACGACACGATATCGCATCGTGGTACGATGTCGCAACGTGCCGAAATGCGACGTCGTATCGTGTGTAGGTTAACAGTAGGAATGGCTTTCATTCTGACTGTTCAACAACATTAATTGCGTTATTTACGTTGTTGAGCAGACATTTTCGAACATAAGAAACAATGATAATTATAAGTATTACGCAATTAGTGTGCTGGACGCTAATATTATGCCCATCGAACTTTAGACAGAGACAGATAATTATGTGGGACAGAGAGCAAAATTCTACGAAGCCCAACTTCGTCTAAAAGTTTATGTGCTACTTTGGCCGCGTATGTACATAATAAGCATAAATTAATCATATTTAACTTATTTAGTCATAGCTACGTATTATTATTTAGTTACATTACGAGAATAATATGGCATTAATTATGAATTGTGTTGATAATACAGTATTATGGAACCTAATTTGTAGACCGACTTGTATTTGCCAATAGGCAAGTATTCATTTTTCTTTTAACTACGTAGTAATGTTATCTATCATAAATCACTACATAACCGATCACAAAGGACGTATTTTTTGCTTAGAACCAAAACAGTGCAGACATGTTATATGAAATATCATGGTTGCACAGTTTTTCATTAATACACTGTTTTTTATTTAGATATAAATTAACCACAGAGGTTTAATTTAATATAAAATTAAAAGATACTGGCTGAAAATAAAATCGGCTGAATAAAAACAAATGGCGCGCATTTGTTACCATTGTAAAACTTTGATACTTCATATTTAGCAAGAAAAGTTTAAAAAAATGGAAATAGACAGCGATAGCGATATGAATTTAACTCCAGAAAGTATAATAAAAACAGTTGCATCACGGTAGGTAGATTGGTAGTTGAAAGAAAAGTAGATTACACACCTTGCTAAAGTGAGTAATTAATGCACTCGTATTAATTTAGTGCCCTTGTTTGCGTTCGGGCACCAACATAACACTCGTGCATGATAACTCACTTTGCGCTCGATGCAACAATCTACTATTGGTCGTCCTAAGCTACATATATGTTTTTTTGAGACAGCAGCCAGTCTCAAAAAAAAACATATACCTATGTAGCTTAGATCATGTGATGCAATCACAAAAAAAACGTGGGTTCGAACCCAGCCAGGAGAAAAAAAAGAGAGACAAAAAAAAGTAAATTAGTAGTAGTAAATTATTTCATCATCACTGCTCTCAAAACTGTGAAGAAAAACATCGTGAGGAAATCGGCATGTCCAAGAACGAAAAATTCGAAGACATCTGACATCCAGCAACCCGCACTGGGGCCACGTGGTGGCCGCACTGGGGCCACCCACTCCGTTTCACAGAAAGAGGAGGCCTGTGTCCTAGCAGTGAGATTAACATTATATGCAGATTATGCAAGATAACCAGCAGAATATTTTTATACGTTTAACAGAACAACTGTTATCAGACCTTCACATCTCAATGAGTGGCAATAACGTTAAACGACATTTTAGGACAGAACCAACTGTTAGGATGTGTGTCCGGACTAATCTTAATTGTGTGTCTAAGTATTCAGAAACTTATCAGCATAACTTCAAGCTGAAGTGGCAGTAGGCTGGGCATATCTATCGAAGGACCGAAGGCTCCTTGAGTGGTGACAGTAAGTCAGAAAAAGTAATGTGGAGCATCCCGAAGTTAGAAGGAAAAGACAGCCTTCCAGGCTGGGGTAGACTGGACGCAGAAGGCAAAATCCGGCTGATGTGGCGTGGTGCACCTTAGAAGAGGCCTCAGTTCAACAGTGAACTGCAATAGGACATTCCATTCCAAACACGATTTTTTATCAGTTCTTTGATAAACAGTTCCGGTAAAGTGTACGTAAAGTGCAATAGCAATCAATTTTAAAAACAACCTTCATTATCTTCATCACCTACTTATAAAATATTGCAAAAAACTGATTAAAGCCCACCATATTGTCTGTTTTGATACGATAAGAGATAATAAGAAGATAAAAGTTGCACTGTACCTATTCAATTAAATTCTGATATTTTTCTCTGATAAGTAGTTGGAGTGAGCATTTTTTAAAAAATAACAATTTAGGAATGTCAGAAAACCAGATATTTCTGGGTTTTTCTAAGCTTTATCTACCGTATCTGCCGACATATTATAAAGTTTAGCCAACAGATTGTATAGGGAAAGAGAAAAAACAGGACTGAGAGGTCTATGACCGCGAATCGGTACTTAAGGCCAGGATCTTCGAGCGTAGTAGGCATTTAGCGTTACCTCCGTCCTCGCGTGGCACATGCCGCGAAAGCGCAGTTCGAATGAACTCGCTGACCCCTGTCACGGTTAATTTTATAAGTAATAGTATTGTGAATCGGCCCTATTCTTGAAATATAGGTCTGCTCGTCTACAGTATTTAAATTTCATCATCCTACTTTAGTTTCTTTCTAGTTGTGTGATTGTAAATATTATATTTTTAACCGACTTCAAAAAAGGCGGAGGTTCTCAATTCGGATATTTCTATTTTTTTTATGTATGTTAGGGCATAACTCCATCGTAAATAGACAGATTTGCAATTTTTTTTTTTAAGTGAAAACTTCTTTAGCATCTTTGTGATTTGAAAATTTTATGAAACGAAAAAGCAACAGTAAAAAGAGACATGAGATTTAACGTGGGAGAAAATGAGTTAGGAAGCATTATACAGTGTTTTTGTTTTTTATTATTACAAATGACATCACATTTAATCCTATGCTACTAATTTGTGGTGATGATGATGATGAGGATGATGGTGATGGTGATGGTGATGGCGATGGTGATGGCGATGATGATGATGGCGATGGCGATGGTGATGGTGATGGCGATGGTGGTGGCGATGGTGATGGCGATGGCGATGATGGCGATGATGATGATGGTGATGCGATGGTGATGGTTATGGCGATGGTGATGGCGATGGTGATGGTGATGGCGATGGTGATGATGATGGTGATGCGATGGTGATGGCGATGCGATGGTGATGGCGATGTTGATGATGGTGATGGCGATGGTGATAGTGATGGCGATGGCGATGGCGATGGTGATGGCGATAGCGATGGTGATGGTGATGGTGATAGTGATGGTGATAGTGATGGTGATGGTAAAGGATGGATGGATGGATGGATGGATGTTCTTTAGCATCGTTGTGATTTGAAAGTTTATGAAACGAAAAAGCGACAGTAAAAAGAGACATGTAAATTCATAAGATTTAACGTGGGAGAAAATGAGATAGGAAGCATTATACAGTGTTTTTGAAGGTTTCCCTTCTACCACGTGTGAATTGCACACATGCTGTTTTTTTATTTTTGTAAAGATCTGATGATGACTTCCGGAGACAAACAACGGAACTCTTCAATAAATGCCAGCAAATCAACCGCGATTGCTGCTATAGCATATGTAATCGCAATCACACAACATAACATCACGCCTGTACCCTTCAAAGGGTAGGGCAATAGCTGTTCAATAGCTTTGTTACTGATATTCACATAGTGATATATGAATTTGTTTGGGGTAGGTAAGTAGTACAACTAAAAAGTGAAAAATAAAAACTTTTTTACAAAAAAAAAAACCGACTTACAAAAAAAAAACACTACAAAGTGAAAAATAACTTTAGTTTCGAAAGTCGGTGTCAAAAAATGAAAATATATTCTTCACGTTGTAGTGTTTTTTTTTTTGAGTCGGTTGTTTTTTTTGTAAAACACTTTTTTTGGTTGCTTGAATTCGTCAATAAGTTTTTTTAATTAAATCTACTAATCAAAAACACCACAATACGTATTTTTATTGAACTCTTCCTATTTCATTCACAACGAATTTTATATTTTTAAATAAAAAAACAGCATGTGTGCAATTCACACGTGGTAGAAGTGAAACCTTCAAAAACACTGTATAATGCTTCCTATCTCATTTTCTCCCACGTTAAATCTTATGAATTTACATGTCTCTTTTTACTGTCGCTTTTTCGTTTCATAAACTTTCAAATC
Source organism: Luperina testacea (assembly GCA_927399505.1). Lineage (NCBI taxonomy): Eukaryota > Metazoa > Arthropoda > Insecta > Lepidoptera > Noctuidae > Luperina > Luperina testacea. The sequence continues at coordinate 8,569,146 of OV656755.1, forward strand.
ACAACGATGCTAAAGAACATCCATCCATCCATCCATCCATCCATCCATCCATCCATCCATCACCTTCACCATCGCCATCGCCATCACCATCTCTATCGCCATCACATCACCATCATCATCACCATCATCATCATCATCATCGCCATTGCCATCACCTTCGCCATCACCATCGCCATCGCCATCACCATCACCATCGCCATCGCCATCGCCATCACCATCGCCATCACCATCGCCATCGACCATCGCCATCTCCATCGCCATCACCATCATCATCGCCATCACCATCGCAATCACCATCGCATAACCATCGCCATCGCCATCACCATCATCGCCATCACCATCGCTATCACCATCACCATCGCCACCACCATCGCCATCACCATCGCCATCGCCATCGACATCACCATCGCCATCATCATCATCGCCATCACCATCGCCATCACCATCACCATCACCATCGCCATCGCCATCATCATCACAAATTAGTAGCATAGGATTAAATGTGATGTCATTTGTAATAATAAAAAACAAAAACACTGTATAAGGCCAGGATCTTCGAGCGTAGTAGGCATTTAGCGTTACCTCCGTCCTCGCGTGGCAAATGCCGCGAAAGCGCAGTTCGAATGAACTCGCTGACCCCTGTCACGGTTATTTTTATAAGTAATAGTATTGTGAATCGGCCCTATTCTTGAAATATAGGGCTGCTCGTCTACAGTATTTTAATTTCATCATCCTACTTTAGTTTCTTTCTAGTTTTGTGATTGTAAATATTATATTTTTAACCGACTTCAAAAAAGGCGGAGGTTCTCAATTCGGATATTTCTATTTTTTTTTATGTATGTTAGGGCATAACTCCATCGTAAATAGACAGATTTGCAATTTTTTTTTTGAAGTGAAAACTGAAAACTTCTTTAGCATCGTTGTGTTGTGATTTGAAAATCTTATGAAACGAAAAAGCAACAGTAAAACGAGACATGAGATTTAACGTGGGAGAAAATGAGATAGGAAGCATTATACAGTGTTTTTGTTTTTTATTATTACAAATGACATCACATTTAATCCTATGCTACTAATTTGTGGTGATGATGATGATGAGGATGATGGTGATGGCGATGGCGATGGTGATGGTGATGGTGATGGCGATGATGGTGATGGTGACGGCGATGGTGATGGTGATGGCGATGGTGGTGGTGATGGCGATGATGATGATGGTGATGCGATGGTGATGGTGATGGCGATGGTGATGGCGATGGTGATGGCGATGGCGATGGGGATTGTGGTGGCGATGGTGATGGCGATGATGATGATGGTGATGCGATGGTGATGGTGATGGCGATGTTGATGATGGCGATGGTGATGGTGATGGCGATGGTGATGGCGATGGCGATGGTGATGGCGATGGCGATGGCGATGGTGATGGTGAAGGATGGATGGAATGATGGATGGATGGATGGATGGATGGATGGATGTTCTTTCGCATCGTTGTGATTTGAAAGTTTATGAAACGAAAAAGCGACAGTAAAAAGAGACATGTAAATTCATAAGATTTAACGTGGGAGAAAATGAGATAGGCAGCATTATACAGTGTTTTTGAAGGTTTCATTTCTACCACGTGTGAATTGCACACATGCTGTTTTTTTTATTTTTGTAAAGATCTGATGATGACTTTCAGAGACAAACAACGGAACTCTTCAATAAATGCCAGCAAATCAACCGCGATTGCTGCTATAGCATATGTAATCGCAATCACACAACATAACATCACGCCTGTACCCTTCAAAGGGTAAAGCAGATGTTCAATAGCTTTGTTACTGATATTCACATAGCAAGTAGTGATATATGAATTTGTTTGGGGTAGGTAAGTACAACTAAAAAGTGAAAAATAAAAACTTTTTTACAAAAAAAAACTGACTTCCAAAAAAAAAAACACTACAAAGTGAAAAATAACTTTAGTTTCGAAAGTCGGTGTCAAAAAATGAAAATTTATATTCTTCACGTTGTAGTGTTTTTTTTTTGAGTCGGTTGTTTTTTTTGTAAAACAGTTTTTTTGGTTGCTTGAATTCGTCAATAAGTTTTTTTAATTAAATCTATTAATCAAAAACACCACAATACGTATTTTTATTGAACTCTTCCTATTTCATTCACAACGAATTTCATATTTTTAAATAAAAAAACAGCAAGTGTGCAATTCACACGTGGTAGAAGTGAAACCTTCAAAAACACTGTATAATGCTTCCTATCTCATTTTCTCCCACGTTAAATCTTATGAATTTACATGGTCTCTTTTTACTGTCGCTTTTTCGTTTCTTAAACTTTCAAATCATAACGATGCTAAAGAACATCCATCCATCCATCCATCCATCCATCCATCACCATCACCATCGCCATCGCCATCACCATCGCCATCGCCCTCGCCATCGCCATCGCCATCGCCATCACTATCACCATCATCATCATCGCCATCGCCATCACCATCGCCATCACCATCGCCATAACCATCGCCATCACCATCACCATCATCATCATCGCCATCGCCATCGCCATCACCATCATCATCATCGCCATCACCATCGCTATCGCCACCACCATCGCCATCGCCATCACCATCGCCATCGCCATCACCATCACCATCGCCATCACCATCGCCATCATCATCGCCATCGCCATCACCATCGCCATCACCATCGCCATCGCCATCGCCAATACCATCACCATCATCATCACAAATTAGTAGCATAGGATTAAATGTGATGTCATTTGTAATAATAAAAAACAAAAACACTGTATAATGCTTCCTATCTCATTTTCTCCCACGTTAAATCTTATGTCTCTTTTTACTGTAGCTTTTTCTACTGTAGCTTATTCGTTTCATAAAATTTTCAAATCACAATAATGCTAAAGAAGTTTTCACTTCAAAAAAATATAATATTTTACCTATACAATCACAAAACTAGAAACACAAACTCAAAAAACTCAAATTTTGCAATTGAATATAAACCTTATTCCTTTGTAGTAAAGTTGAAAATCTATTACAGATATTACGATAATTGTAAATTTATAGTACCGACCTGCTACTGCTAGTACTGTGACGAAAGCAAGAGAACCTATACAACTACAATATTATTCTGTCGCGTCGTCTTATAAGTGGGTAGTTATAAATACGTAGAAAAATAATAATCAAACTTACCTTATTTTTTTTTAAGCTTTGCAGTTCAATGCTGAACGTTTTTTTTTCTTTCTTCTGTTTTTATTCCCCATAATTTAATCTTAATTATCACTATATATTACAACTATATTATAACAAACTAATATTTAGTTTAATTATTAATACTAGAACCTAAACAATATTTACAGACAGATTTTTGAAACTAATACACAAACACGGAAATTAACTAACAATATTATAACGTATATTTCGATCGATTAGCGGGAACGCGGCGAGCCAGCAAAAGCGACACAGGTCCTACCTCGGTAACGCCCGGCGGGCTACTGAAGTGAAGCGCGCAGGCCGCCTTTTTAGATTATATCTTGTTAAGAAAATAAAAATCAGTTTTGAGAAAAATTAACCGTAGAATGTTCTACTATACATCATTGCCTATTTTTTCATATATTTTTTGCGAGTAAAAGTTAAGTCTACTTCAAATACGACTTGAAAAATGATTAAAAACTTCGCTGTTTTCGATTTGTTTGCGATTTTTTATGATCGAGTGAAGTTGTAAATATCGTGTTTTGAACCATAGAATAATCAAGAATGTTAGTTAAACTATGCCATATATTTTATTCAGATTAAAACAAAGAATATTTGATTGTTTAATGTTGAATCAAAAATAGGTCGATTCCGAGATTTCCGAGAGTCCTGGCCATAATGCTTCCTATCTCATTTTCTCCCACGTTAAATCTTATAGTCTCTTTTTACTGTAGCTTTTTCTACTGTAGCTTTTTCGTTTCATAAAATTTTCAAATCACAATAATGCTAAAGAAGTTTTCATTTCAAAAAAATATAATATTTTACCTATACAATCACAAAACTAGAAACACAAACTCAAAAAAACTCAAATTTTGCAATTGAATATAAACCTTATTCCGTTGTAGTAAAGTTGAAAATCTATTACAGATATTACGATAATTGTAAATTTATGGTACCGACCTGCTACTGCTAGTACTGTGACGAAAGCAAGAGAACCTATACAACTACAATATTATTCTGTCGCGTCGTCTTTGTGGGTAGTTATAAATACGTAGAAAAATAATAATCAAACTTACCTTATTTTTTTTTAAGCTTTGCAGTTCAATGCTGAACATTTTTTTTTCTTTCTTCTGTTTTTATTCCCCATAATTTAATCTTAATTATCACTATTACAACTATATTATAACAAACTAATATTTAGTTTAATTATTAATACTAGAACCCAAACAATATTTACAGACTGATTTTTGAAATTTATACACAAACACGGAAATTAACAATAATATAACGTATATTTCGATCGATTAGCGGGAACGCGGCGAGCCAGCAAAAGCGACACAGGTCCTACCTCGGTAACGCCCGGCGGGCTACTGAAGTGAAGCGCGCAGGCCACCTTTTTAGATTATATTTTGTTAAGACAATAAAAATCAGTTTTGAAAAAAATTAACCGTAGAATGTTCTACTATACATCATTGCCTATTTTTTGATATATTTTTTGCGAGTAAAAGTTAAGTCTACTTCAAATACGACTTGAAAAACCATTAAAAACTTCGCTGTTTTCGATTTGTTTGCGATTTTTTATGATCGAGTGAAGTTGTAAATATCGTGTTTTGAACCATAGAATAATCAAGAATGTTAGTTAAACTATGCCATATATTTTTTTCAGATTAAAACAAAGAATATTTGATTGTTTAATGTTGAATCAAAAATAGGTCGATTCCGAGATTTCCGAGAGTCCTGGCCTTAAACTTAAGGTGGAGGACGCCCTCAGGCTAGGTGGAGCGACGATCTTCGCGGGATGACTGGTAGCAGCTGGATGAGAATAATTGCCGAAAATCGAGTTGAATGGCGTGTAATAGGATCAGCCTATGTCCAGCAGTGGACTGCTGTAGGCTGATGATGATTATGATGAAAATCTAGCGTCGTGTATCTAGGGGCTCCCCATGCCCCTAGATACACGACGCTAGTTTTTTTTAAGCTAGGCGATTATACGCGGCTAGCTTTTGAAGCTAGGCGGTTACACGAGGCTAGTTTTTTAATCTAGGCGGTTGAACGAGGCTATCTTTTGAGGCTAGACGGTAGACGAGGATAGCTTTTGAGGCCAGGCGGTTACACGAGGCTAGGTTTTGAATCTAGGTGGTTAAACGAGGCTATCTTTTGAGGCTAGACTGTTAGACTAGGCTAGCTTTTGAGGCTAGGTGGATACAAGAGGCTAGTTTTTTAATCTAGGCGGTTGAACGAGGCTAGCTTTTGAGGCTAGGCGGTTACACGAGGCTAGTTTTTAAGGCTAAGTGGTTAGACTAGGCTAGCTTTTGAGGCTAGGCGGTTACACGAGGCTAGTTTTTGAGGCTAAGCGGCTACACGAGGTTAGTTTTTAAATCTTATCAACACCTTTCCACGCGTTAACAGTAACAATGCTAAACAGCAATGATAACGGTTACGTAGGCTTGCCGAAAGCAACATGAAAACATGTTTCTCGTAACGGGAAATCGTGTCTCTATGTTTTGCAACTTTTGTTTTCCATAAATATCCTGAGTTCAAGACTTGTCCACCAAGACAGAGAATCCTGTCCGTCAAACGTATTTAAATTCCCTGCTGATTCATATTGTTTTGGAACGATATTGCACAAGTGCATAAGTTTCGACATAATGTAAACCAGTATTAAACTAAACTGGCCTCTTATTGTATTGAAACTCCGTACTTCGCTACGCCAGCATCCTGATTGCATAACACATCAATCACAATCTGCCGGTCGATTCTGTAAAAATCTCACCGTGAAAACTTAGGTGAAGCGAGTTTGTTTTTGTTAAGAATTGACACTATTGACAGCTCACTCCACGCTCACTTCACCTAAGTTTTCACGGTGAGATTTTTACAGAATCGACCGGCAGATTGTGATTGTGGTTACAGAATCGCACTGCTGAATAATTTTTAAGGATATTGCTAATCCATTGCTTCATATGTTCGAAATATTGTGTGTGAGTGTGTGGGTGTGTGAGTGTGTTAGAGTGGGTGATGGAGAACTTGGTGCGTGTTAAACTGTTTTTTTAAACCTAGACCTATGTTTACAAATAAAGACTATTGATTGATTATTGATTGATTGATAGAAACAAGCAATTTTTTGAGGATGAAAGAAACGCTCTAAGCAATTTAGATAGTAAACCAAGCGTTAAGGTGCCACTAGTCGATATTTTTTCCATACAAATTTCGGAAGAGTAGGTATTACTCCACTGTTTGACATTGTGCATCCAAAGTGAAACATGATATTATATCGTTTTGTCTTATTATTAATGTTGTCTGTACGGAAACCGAATAGTAAAATAAAAAGTCATTAAAAAGCTATGAGCCAACAAAGATTCGTTTTTCTTGCAATTTTAACGTAATTTTGGGTGTAAATAAGTAATAAAAGAACTATAAAATCTTAAAAACAAAGTTTGTACTGACAAAGTTCAGTTATCGAGGAGTTTCATAAACTTTGTTTGTAATTGATTTATGCAGTGATTTTATCATAAAACTCGATTTTACAAAGCACTTTTCGATATTTTTTACGCGCCTTTTAGTTTGGAGCGGTGTTTCTGTGCGTGAGAACTAGACGTTGTGCGTGTAGACTAGCGTCTAACTGCTCATTAGTGTTACTATATCTGTCGGACACGAAACCAGGTGAGACAGCGTGCTTTTTGACCATGACCACCAGTTAGTTCGAGCTCGCAACTAGTTCCATCTTAATAATCCATTGTCGTTAAGCTCCGTTTATATTTATGATCTTAAGCAAAAATTCGTGTGGAAACTAAATATTTTACAGAACCAATCATTGTTATTGTCCATCAATCATACGAGGTACCTAAATGAGATTATAAGGAAGGACATTGGTAGCTGTGTAGGTATGTATTTTAACCTTTGCCCTAAATATCAACTGTTCTTGGGAGCGTTGCGAGCGGTGTATCCCTTATATACTTGTATGTAGCTTATATATAACTGATGTTTTTCTCCTTTTGTTCATATATCATTCAATCGGCTTATCTGAGCAGCGAGTGCTGAGCCGACACGAACCACCGACGATTCAGCAAGGATAGATGTTGAACGGCGTTTACCGATCGATACGAGCCGAATGAAAGCTGCATATTTGTGTTTAGGGTCGGCTTTTTCGTTCAACAAATACTGCCGAATCGAATGTGCCGACAGTGTGACCTTCAACGGAGTCTTTTATAAAGAGGAGAATAATTTCTCCTCGCTTAGTAAATAAGCCAAAACGCTTATTTACTTCTTTAATTAAAAAATGACCTTCAGACCGTATTTTCGTCATGGCGTTTAAAATTCACCGGCGACTAGCCTTCGGCTCCCCCGTCGAAAGTGTGCGCGCAGACTCAGGTGTACTCTCTTTTCTGTCAATTTCATTATCCGATGAAACTGCAATCGCCGCACGTCACGTCCGGACAGAGATCGGGCGCAGGACCATTTTCTTCTTCGTGGAAGAAGGAAGTGGCGAAGGTAAATAAAAAACAAAGGTTTAAATAGAGTTCAGATTACATTTTTAAACCTATGGGTTAATTAGGATTTATTTCCTGTCGATTTAAAAATGTAGTCTGGAAACAGCGTATTTGCGACACACCGTCTTTTATTTACAGCTTTTAACAATCACCGCTTCTCTCTCGTTTTGTTTGTCAACATTTTATTGGAGTTTTTCCATTAGAGTTTGGAAGATGGCGGTGTGATACCCGGTGCCTCGGATTCATTTACTAATTTATTTAAACCCTATGCAGGTACTATAGAAGACTAGAAGAGCCCCCTTATGTCATTAAACAGCGATAGGATTTCTTCAGAATATAGAAATACTTAAATTACCATGTTAAAACTAGCACTGACTCCACTAAACTACCTAATAAAAATATTTGACACTTGCTTGAATGTTCGAATGGAACACGCGCTCAATTATAACCAGCCTGCATTTTAAAGGTACCTATGTAGATAGGGTAGGGGGGGTAGTCCATGTAAAATACTGGTATGCAGCTGCATACGGTTAGATTGGAAGTCGATCCAAGTGGCCTAAAAAGGCTACTTTGGTAGAATCGTAAAAGGATAACGTTATGAATCACAATATGGCGAAAACAGTCCGTGTTTTTCTTTTTTTCGCTGCCTACGTAGGTATAATCAAAGAGATAGGGATTGGATTGATTAGTATTTTAGCACAGACAAAAAAAAAATAACTGAAAAATCCTTCAACAATGGGATTTGATTCGATTAACTTAACAGTTAACTGTCCATTACGATTCATAATGTTATGCTTTTATGATTCTGCCAAAGTGGCCTTTTTAGGCTCCCAGAACATAGTTGGGAAAAGGCTAGGCCGATGTAGTGGTAGATAGATAGACTATGCTTATGTTGGGAAGAGGATTAGCTTACCCGTACGGTTCAATTGCTTGATCAAAGACCGCTTTCTGACGCATGTACCTATTACTTATTAACCGGAGCTTATCTAGCTACTTAGCTAGTCTGAACTAATGAAGCTATATCGTATACACAAGTACTCTGAACACTAGGTTTAGGGCGAATTATGATTAACTTTGTCGAATGAAAAACTGTTAGAGAGTGTTTTCTGAGGGCCTAAAGGCTCCTATAAACAGACGCGACACGCGACATAATCGCGCGCGACACAAAGGCACCGCTCGTTGGGCGACTTGCGGTGCCTTTGTGTCGCGTGTCGTGTCGCGCCTGTTTGAAGGAACCTTAAGAAGCCGGATATGTAACTATGCCATTGTGTTACCCCTTGTAAAATGTCTACATTTAACTATATCTGTAATATTTATGGTGTAGGTACATAATAAGGAGTAGGTATTCTATTCTTTTTTAATCTTTCTCTATGACCAAAACAAAATATGTCCTAATCACATAGATATCTCTAATTTATTTGCAAGAACCTATTTATGATATTATCTTTTTGGAAGTTCTTGTTATCTTGTTGACAGCATGATTTATAAATGAGTACATACCGGTTTTGACCAGTTTTCAGCGATATTTGCTTATGTACAGGATAATTCTAGGTAGAGTATGACGCAAAAGGGCGCTGTTTGTACAGTTTATTTTGTATTTAGGTAATGGATGAGTAATGCTTAGTAATAAGTAGGTATTGTATATCTTTTTGGAAGATCGAACTGTTCAGTCAGGCGAGGAGAAGACCTGAAGGGCAATTCTCGTAATTTTAGGAACGTTCAGTCTAATCTGTGTCAATCTGTCAAAAATACCTCTAATTTTCCTATATTTTGACAAGTTTTCGACATTTGTTTATCGCCGAGAGGAGACTACGACTCGATTTTGAAAGTTTTACATTACGAGAATTGGCCTTCAGTTATTATGATTATTATAATCCGGTATTCATTGGTTATCATCGATATTTTCTGAAGGGTATAGCAGTGGCGTAGATTGTCCTTATCCCTGTATCAAAAATTTTATGGGGGTACTTTTCACCATTCCTTTTTTTTGTCGTTTGGAAATCCTCATGGATCCCGCCCATTCTCCGTCTGAGAAGAACGGGAGGGTGCCGTCGGACTCCTACCTACTAAGACCCCACTATTCATTCTAGTACCTACCAATATAAAGAGTCGGGGGGCCGGGAGATACTGGTACATTCGCTCCACCCCCGACTCGGCGAAGCTCTAATGGAGGGTGTTGTTTTTACTAAATAAATAAAATAGCATACTGACTTGAAAGATGGTAGCTCGTGGCTAAGTAACTACAGCCCCACGGGTTGTACAAAGGTTAAGCTACGCTTGCAGCGATTGGTCCGTGGATGGGTGTCCATCCATAACATATTGAGACCTCTCCATGGCTCGGAAAGCACGTTACCAGTTGGTCTCGGCTGATGTTCGTGGATCATTGACATTCGTTACGGGTTGTCAGAAGCCCGCAAGTTTGACAGCCAGTTAGTATGACAAGGAATATCGTATAAAGGCTCCTGCAAACAGGCGCGACACGCGACGCGAATCGCGCGTGACACAAAGGCAGCACTCGTTGCGCGACTTGCGGTGCCTGTGTCGCGCGCGATTTTATCGCGTGTCGTGTTTGTTTGAGGGAGCCTTTACCCAGTAAGTGGGTTGTGGAGGTCAGATAAGCAGTCACTCCATGTAAAATACTGGTATTCAGCTGCATCCGGTTCGACTGGAAGCTGACCCCAAAATAGTTGGGAAAAGGCTGGCAGATGATCAATAACTTGAAAGGTAAAGTTGTCGTTGCGATTTTACTAATACAATGCAAGAGCAAGCGAAGCGAGCTCAATTTTTCAGCATCCAGATTTATGTATGCGTTAAAATTAATGCGTGAGCTTGAAAATTGAACCGCGCCTGTAGCTTGAAGCTTTTGTGAACCATAAACAATTAACTTTAATTATCATATTTTGATTGATTGTATTCATTTATTATAGGCCTCTTATTGATCACTAGCTGCGTCCCGCGGTTTCACCCGCAGAAGACTCGATCCCATGGAAATAAAAAAAAAATTATAAAAAAATAAAATAAAAAAAAAATACGTCCTAATCCAGGTCATGGCCTACCTATGTGCCAAATTTTTTCCAAATCCGTTCTGCCGTTTTAGCGTGGAATTGTAACATGCAAAAAATTACAACTTTTCTCTTTATAATATTAAATTTGTTTTGATTTAGAGTTTCCAGATGGAATTACTAAAATGCCTTGGAAGTTATGTAGGCCTTTGGTGTGGGATGCAGCCTGTGTCGACACCCTCGCGCCATCCCATCTTCCTAGCAAGGTGGGCCTAGGTGCTGGGGCGGCTGCGGCAGGAGCAGAAATCCTCAAACGGGGCAAATATTGGGAGCTATATGTTTGAGCCGTTTGGGGTTGAAACACTAGCTAGGGCCTTTGGGTCCGAGTGCTCATCGATTATTTTAGGGCATCGCTAAGCGGTTGGTTGACTCTTTACATGACCAGAGAGCTGGCCTATTTTTAGCCCAAAGAATCAGCATTGCCATCCAACGTGGTAATGCTGCCAGCCTTTTGGACACCTTTGACAGCGATGCGGACGAAATTTTATGATGCCTAATGAGCTCCTCCCTATTTAATTTTTTTTTTATTATACAGGATGATTGGAAGATGGGTAAGTATCCAGTATCCGGTCAAAGACCATACTTTAACAATACTCTTGAATAAATGCAGGAAATATTTTTCGTCAATGTATCAAATTGATGTACAGACGCCAGCACAACAAGCTACCCGGAACTGTCAAATTTTCCCAATCAAAATTGATTCTTATGCTGTAGTTATAAAGTTGAAAATCTATTAAAGAAATTTGACACATTGTAGAAGCTTGATGTGCTGGTGTACCTATGTTGTAGAAGCCCTAGCCGTCTGTAAAATTGTGTTTTCGCACTTACAGTAGTATTCGGCTACGCCTTTGATATTATACATGAGTATAAATAGTGTTAATAATATAGATAAGATTATATACGACACATATTAAGTTTTTTGGAAGTACCTGCTAAAATATGGCTACGACTGATTAAAAAAATTGTAACAAATTGTGTTATCGTCCACGACCTACATTTTAACGAATTACGCGGATACATACCTTCAATAATAGGGAGGTAAAATAAAGTACACCAATCATTTGTAAATACTACTGGAAAATTTACTATCTTACGAGAGGCCTAAGTCAACTCGCAGAGGCACAATCTGAATCATTTTGAAGGATACTGCTAATCCATTGCTTCATATTTTCGAAAAAAGAATCTGCTCATTAATGTAAATAACGCAATGATTGTTGCTGAGCTGTCAAAATAAAAACCATTGCTACTGTTAGTGTGTTATGTAATTATCCTGCTGTTCGTTGTGTTTAATGAAATGAGGCACCAACTGACGATTACCCCTATATATACTGTTGGGGGAGGCCTATGTCCAGCAGTGGACGTTTTTCGACTGAAATGATGATGATGATGATGATACTGTGCAAATGCACTCAAGGACAACCCCCGTTGGCGTAGGACTATTACAGAATATGAAAACGAAGTCAAAGTCAAAGATTTTTGAAGTGAAAACTTCTTTAGCGGCGTTGTACACTTTTTTTGTAATGGGTAAAAAATGTTAAACTCGCGTCAGGACACGTGACCTGATCGAAAATTCGTAAGACTGATGGCCGTAGCCGGTACCGCGCGTGTTTTGTTTATAAGACGATTCACAAAATACACACGTAATTGTTCAAGTTTTCACTTCTGTCGGCACTCCCGGAGTGCCACTGTTTTTTTATTTGTTAAACATAGGTGTAAAATCAGGTGTTTGGAATAGAATAGGTAATCTACAGAGATCTCTATGTTTTGCCGTTAACGCCGTACAAATATCAAATATTTACGAAAACAAAATTACTACGAAATACGAACAGTAATACGAAATTACTGTTTAGAATTTATGTTAAAAATTAAATGACAAGCTAACAGAGTTGCAGTTAAACTATGCCCAATGTCCTCTACCAAAGTTAAAAAATATTGCATAGGTACAATATTTATTTCAAACATTTAAATTGTTAGAAACATAACAACATATTATCATTTAATTTTCTTTTGTGTTTCGAAAACCTATTACATAATTTATATATTCATTACTCAGCCAAATGTTTATCTGAATTCCACCTCAACAAATCACGCGATGTACAACTAGGTCACTTTTGAAAACGAATTTACATATCTAATACTTGTTCCAAAATGTGGCACAACCGGATACCAGTTGAGAACTCGTTGATTGTGCGTACAGCTAAGCAATGGAACTCCCTGCCGGAGTCAGTTTGTCCCGATAGCCTTAAGGTTTAGTTAACCTTGGGGTTTTTGTATCTCGAGTGAGGAAAAATAAGTTACTTCTAGGCAAATGTGCTCTATCATCGACCGACCGCATCTTCACCTACGTACCTACCTAAAAAAAGGTAAATAGTGCTCGGCCATCAGCAGGTGACAAAGAGGACAAACGTCATGATCTACCGGTATAGACCGGTTGATGACGTTTGACATTTTGGTCGAATTTTACAGAATAGTCTGTAAAATTCTCTCCGTGAAAAATTTGGTGAAGTGAGCTTGAAGCGAGTGGGCTGTCATTGCACCTCATCATCATCAGCCTATAATGTTTCCAATGCTGAGACACAGGCCGTATTTAAACCACGCGGAGCCAATGCTGGTTGGTAGATGTCACATGTCTTCGAAATTTTGGTTCTAGAACATGCCGGTTTCGTCACGATGTTTTTCTACACCGTTTTGAGAGCAACGGTGATGAAATAAATTACACAAAGTAACGCGCCTACCTGGGTTCGAACCCATGACCTACAAACTCGTAAGTCGGGGCCGCTACCACTGAGTCACGATTCTGCACATAATGCTCAAACGTGAGCCTGTCAATTTAAAAGGAAATGTTATATATAATGGCACAGGATGGCCTTTACCAGAAGTGGTCATCGTATTAATGGTTGAACATGTCAGCAGCTTCAATATCATCAGGATTGTGCCGGGATATAGCAGTTCGTCGTGGCCGTGGTACGACAGCGGCTCCTCTTACATCATCTTCTGTCATTCGAAGTCGGCTGCCATGTAACCATCGATGCGACGCTCTGCTAGAGTGACTGCCACCAGCCAGTCAAAATCACTCTAGTCAAAGTCACTCTTATCTGACCCTTTCGGTGGTTCCAGTAACTTGGTCACAAAATAGGACGGCGCCACTTTCTGCGCCGTTATAGCATACATAATTATTATACAGGTTGGATTTTCGAGACGTGGCAGTAAGTGCAGGTTAACCATTGTAGCTACAGGAAAACGTTCTTAGCAGATTGTCCTTAACTTTTTGAGTAATTACTAGCTGCATTCACAGATTTTGGAAACATTGTACAATCAGCTAGAAACACGTAAATACTAGCGAGAAGGTCACGTTGTCTAAAGTTTTACACCGAAAAGCCATAGGTTAGTAAGGCATAAGTGCCTACATCCAATTTTCATGTACTTCCTTCTAACACGACGAATTGTCATATTAACTTAGTCATAGTCACTTATTGCTACGCGATACTTACCTACAACTCATATAGACATCGCGTGGTTTATTTAATCATTTATTTGCATAAAATATAGGTTTTACCAGATGTAAGATTTGGTGCAGTCCATATTTTGTCTGTTTAGGACACGCAAATTAATTAGGATTCTGTAGCAAAATAGTAAAAAGAATACTTATGGAGCGACTCAGTCCGTTTGTCAAAATCAAAAAATTCTGCTAAATTCAGGATCCAGGAAGGTGGAAAGTATTCTCTATTAGTAAACATTGTCAAGAAACCAATTGACTGCTTAAAAACATAGCCGTAGTGACACCATGCTTGTCCATAGTGAAAACTTATGTATGACGCAACAATAATTTGGGGTCCAAATATTTATTCTGCGGAGCACTTATGCTGTACAAATATTACGGATTATGTTGTGCGTAATAGTAATGTAGTATTGCGTCAGCACATGCTGTGTATTTACATGCTTTTCTTTTAATCGGCTTCAAAGTGAAGGATATACTCAGTAATACCTTCTCAGGTAGAGATCGAAAGTGTAAAACTACGAACTAAGAAAATTGGCAAATTGCAGACACAGCTTTGAAGGCTGTAAAGCTTTTGATTAGGACTTCTAAATAACGACACAATAGGGAATATGCATATGATTCAAATGGTTACTATAGTAAATAAACGTATTCTAACTATTTTCGAGACGACTATGGTTGATTCACATATAAATGTGCATACTATATAAAAATAATTATAAACATTCTTTTTTTTTTGAGTTAAAGTGCAGTATACCTGGGAAATTCAAACTCATTTTAAAATATTAAAATAAATATTTATTGTTTACGGCCGCGAATCATATTTAGATCAACATGCAACCTGGGGGCCTAAAAAGGTCACTTTGGCAGAATCATAAAAGGATAACATTATACCCCACCCCAAAGAAAAGAGCGCCTAAAGTTTGTGTGATAGCAACACGCAGTTTGACATCAACATGCGTAAACAGTATCGCTGGATTTATCCGACAGGAATTTCTCAACAGGAGACGGAGTATTGCTGGGTTTTTCCGACAGGAATTTCTTAATAGAAGACGGTCTATCCGGAGATAGGCACCCGGTTAATGGCAATAGGCACGCCCCCTGTGATATGGAGCTTAAACATAACTGGGGAAATATCGTGTACCTACTATAAGTACACCTCTGCTTATCCCCATCAGCATCATAAATCGATAAAATTGTTTACTTCAACGGTTCTCCTACCTACTAAACGATATTAGTAAGGATTAGTGCATTTAAAACCTTCGTAACTTGTGTTAATAAATAAGGAATGTAAGTAGATATATTTTATCTAAGATATCCACTTTCACAGGTAAATCCCCATAATTGTTTGTAAGGCATCAATCAGATAACACTTGATATTGATTAGTTAGTTGGTAATTGTATATTTTTGGCTATAAGATAACCTATTGTGTGTACTTATTGAGGAAATATTTGAGAATAATACACCCATGGAACATAAATTACTTTACGGAAAAAGTCATGGGGTTTCTACTCAGCAATGGGATAAAGTTGGCTGAAAGTAAACAATAAACATAACAAACAAAATTGCCGATTCGAAGATTGAAACAGCGATTTAAACAAGACTAAAAAGAGCAAAAACTGGTCGTGCCGTAAGATAATGGAAATGAAGACGGAATCACCTGCAACGCTTTGAAATCCTAGTATCAAGAACCGGGGAGCAGGCTCATTTGTATGAACTTTCCACAATTTCTACTAGGAGCACAGAACGGCGAGCAGCTTTCACACGAAAAATCAATACGCGGCCTGCGCACATTGAAAGAGAAGGTAGTTGTGACGTCACTTTGCGCTTACATTGTTGGATACGGCACGATATTTTTTTCGCTTGTTATGAGCCAGGCAGAGTTCTGATATTATAGACTGGTGTTAGTTTTGTTTCTTTTAGTGTTGCTGCTTGGGTGGTACCATAGAAATGTAAAAAACAGGAGAAGTGGCAAGGGGACGTGTCTGTGTCCACGCGTCATGAGCAACATGGGCCTGTACTAGGCAAATGGTCGTCTCCGCAAATAAGTGCGATTCCGGCCGTGATCGTGATAGAATATAAAAATACCGAGTTGTTCAGCGGTTTCCTGTAAAAACCGAAGTCAAAATGGATACTTCGTATATCT
Organism: Luperina testacea; assembly: GCA_927399505.1. NCBI lineage: Eukaryota > Metazoa > Arthropoda > Insecta > Lepidoptera > Noctuidae > Luperina > Luperina testacea. The sequence continues at coordinate 8,585,525 of OV656755.1, forward strand.
CATGGAATCACTTACCATATAGGTAATAAATAAAAGTATTTTACTGTATTTGTCTATTAAAATCACGAAAAACAACAAATCGTAAAATATTTCATGCTTTTTCATATATCGCATATCTCCTTCTTTCATTTATCTATGGGCGGAACTTTTCGATGAATAGAACCAGGCAGTGTTTTGAATACTACTTCTTTTCAGAAAGCAGTTCATTGAAGACTAGACTCTTTTTCTTTATTTACTTTAATTCTTCATCAGCAGACACGTAGGCAGCTGATATGATGTGGTTGTCCATTCTAAGGTTAGGGAAAAAGTTACTTATGTTTATCAGGGCGAGCGAAGCGAGCCCTGCTATATCCCACAACCTGAGCATTTTGTGGTACACTTTACGGAAAAACTATTACGCCTATTGATTTGTGCTTTAACATAATAATTTCTATTTATATGTAGATGTGTCATCAGTAAAAAAAATAATAATTTAAATTACGAAATAAAATATTTAAAAAAACTGCCTTAAAGATTATTACCACGCAGAAAAACGACGCGAGCCTTCACAAAGCTCTGCTTTTAGCTAGTTTATTTATTTATTAAACTTTATGCACAAATAGAAAAAACTGTAGGTACAAAGGCGGACTTATGTTCTTTTATCTCTACTCTGATAATTGTACTACCTAAAGAATATGGTACCTATTTTATCTCTCATATGTATTATCGTCACGATAGATTATTTTTCTACTAGTAGAGGCCAATGGTTAAGTAGGTAAGTATCCTGGTTAGACTGGAAGCCGACCCCAACATAGTCTGTTGGGAAAAGGCAAGGCAGGCAGGTTGTGTGCGTGATATTTTTGGGATAGGTGTGGTATTTTGCTGCAGTAAAACCAGATCTTTTATATATAACATTTAGGGAGTTGTTATGCTCAACAATTCTGGCTATTTATATTCACAAATATAATATAAGGTAGCCATTTGTCAGTTTTACTTTTGAGCTTACCTACTTGCTTATGGCAGGTCTCCACTGTACTAAGGCCAGGTTCTCATTGTAAGCCGCATTTATTATTTCTGACAGTCTGAACATGTAGCACTTTAATTTATGTTCAAACTATCGAACGATACGATACTTCCAGAATGTTCGACGGACAGACGATAAAAGCGGCCGTCTCCTATGACAAGGGTTTAGTTCACAGTGATCCGTTCCAGCACGGGACGTTTGTAATAACTTGTTTATGTGTACTCTCTGATTCTCTGACTCTGTTCGGTCTCTAAACCCTGTGTAATAAATTGTTTAAGTATGCTCTCTAGCTCAGTTCGGCCTCTAACCTGTGTAATAACTTGTTTAAGTGTGCTCTCTAGCTCAGTTCAGCCTCTTTAACCAGTGTAATAACTTGTTTAAGTGTGCTCTTTAGCTCAGTTCGGCTTCTTTAACCTAACCTGTGTAATAACTTTTTAAGAGTGCTCTCTGGCTCAGTACGGCCACTTTTCTCTGTGTGATAACTGTAATAGCGTGGCAATAAATATGAATAGCTGTTTCTTTTTCTTTCAATGCGACAATTGGTGAGCGCTTCACTCCTTGGTTTCGTGACGAGAGACGTCACGATCAGCCATCCTGTGCCCCGATATGGGAATATCGGGGCGCTCTTCGCACGTGCCGGTCGTTGGCGCGCGACCTCCTCCACCGACTGTTCTGCCGCACCTGCTTGGCGAAGGACGCTCATTCGGCCCCATCCTACACATCCACTACCTGCCGTTCCAGTGGGTCCCGAATCGAAGCCGACCTAAAGTCAAGATCTTTTAATAACGTGTTGTATTTATATCAGTCTCTAATAATTTTAAATGTAAGATACAAATTAGCCTTCAGCTCATTGTAATGTTACATGGGATAGGTATTTTATCAAAACTTGAGTAAATAAATCAGATTGACCAAACAATTTTATGTTTATTTCATCACAAACTCATATGACATCATTAATAAAGTAGGTAACATATCTTATTCGAACAAAAAAAAAGTGTTATCTCAAAAATAGAGCAATAGATTTATTTATTATAATAGCCTTACACAACTAATACTAATTAAACTATAATTTACAATAATATTGGCTTACATAATATTATTTATATAATTACATTTTACTGTTAATTTATCACGTGGTTTTGTTACCCTACCTATTTTATAAAACCGTGTCGGGACAAACAGGTAAAGACAGGGTAATCTTAGAAATTGTACCATAACATGGATTTTCCTAATGCCGATGTAATTCTGATAATAAATAGTACACTATGAATTAGTACCTCGACAGACAACATGCTACAGCTTTTTGTTGCTCACTCGTTTTGCCCAAAGAATTGCCAAGCACTGAACTCAAGAATATTGCAAATTTTGAGTCATGCTTTGAAGTATTATTTAAAGAAACAATTCTCTTACAAATGTAAAACAGTCCTTATAATAGTTCAACCGCAGCTCGTGGTTTAGTTGCAATGTATGTTCGGTCTGTTGGGGTCCTAATAGCATATTATAAGTATAAATAAATACTTTTTAGTTTCTAACATAAATATTGAAGCATGCAGACGTACTTGTAGGCAGCCATGCTAATATAATATACCTATACATAATACTTAAAGTTATCATCACGTTTAAAATTGTCAACTAAGTGAAAAAAATAAAATTTCCTCCACCGACACACTGTGCGCATACAATTTTAAACGTTAATGTGATAGGTATACACAAAGCTTAATTTATCTACGTATGTATAATATTATTATAATTAGAAATAATATTAATCATTTGATCTAGTTACCTCACGATCAGATTTTGAACCGCATTCTAAATCTATCGCAATAGGTGTTTTAGTTAAGATAAATTTCAAAGAAACAATTTCTCTATACACGCCATGTAGCTGTCTGATTGTGTACCTACACAATAACAACAATATTAACAATTGTATAGTTGATATAATCCGCATTAAATACATTATTTAATGATCATTTGAATCTAAGTCAATCCATAGGTAGGTATATTAATAAATAAACAAGATGTCTATCCAAAATGGCGCTATATTGATTAAGCTTTGATACTGTTCATCTTAAGCGCATAACGATTACTGTTCCAATAAAAAAAAATAACATGACCTTTGAACTCTACAGTTTTATTCCCAAACAAAGAATGTCGAGAGTAACTTGAAACAGCGAAATATTGCGCCATTTATTGACATCTCCGCAAAATAAATACTCGAATGAATGTTATTTTCTTCAAAAATTGAGCAACGTTGTGCCTGTTATAATCATCGAATTTAAATTAGAGTAGACAACATCTAATGTTGCATACTGTATCATAGTTATATGTTAACAATCTGTAGTGTTTGAAGTTTCTTGTACAAGTTAACAATAAATTGTTCACTACCGTGTGTATGTTAGGTAAAAAACAAGATATTTGATGCGGTGGGCAACGTACGTAGAAAAAAGTATCGTAACCCCGCACGCAAGAATAAACCAGTAGAAAAAAAATACAATGCTAGAACTCCCCAGTGGTCAGAAGCCAAATATAAGTAGAACAAAAAGAGCTAAGGACTACGGAGTCAAATGTTAAGACAATGATTTTAATTACTATCGAAAGAAAATAAACGCAGATAGTTCCACCATTAGATTCTACTCCATTGGAAGCAATCATGACTCTGTCGTCAGACAACCGTCGAGAGACGCTAAACAAGGACAAAATAGAATGTGGTGCGTACAATCAGTCGCAAACATAAACTGAGAAGTAAATAGACGTAGCAATACTTTTTCATACTGAACCACGACGATCATTGATTGAAAAACTTGTAACGAAAACACAATTTGTTTTCTAGATTTGTAACTGATTGTACATTGGAGTTCACTTTCACTTAGATGTTTTCTTTTTTTAATTGATCGATCCTAAAGATTTCCCTTTCAGATATCTGCACAGCATTTAATTCAAAAGATGATGATTGAAGTTTCTTTCTCTTATGACACATAAAAGGCCCATATTGTGTACTTAAAAACGTGAAATACTTCAGCATACCTACGTAGATACGAACATAAACATTATGAGATTATTTTTTCCTCCCATAAATGGATTTGTACCTTCAAAATGCTACGCTGAATGAGATTCATAGTTATTTTAATGGTTAAAATATGGGCCTAGCTACGCGTTACAGTTGTTAGTAGCAACAATAGTAGCAAATAACTGTTTTCCGGTTTTACCTCATGTTTGTACTTGTAAAGTCTTTTAGATTTTTCGCTCGTCTTACGTCTTATAATAACTTAACTATTGGATACATAAATAGCACTAATTACATTCGAGATTATAATATGGATGTCATTGTGATTTTGTACATACCTAAACGTATGGCAAAATTTTGTATGTGCGTGTGGGGTAGCCTAAGGATGTGGGTGAGGCTTGTTCGAAGTTGGACATCGGTTTGGAGCAGTGCAGGGGCCGAGGGTAGGGCTGTGCCCGGCTGTTGGTCGGCTATGGCTTACAGGTGCGTGATGATGATTTCGTCATCAATTTCGTCCTTCTCGTCATCCTCTTCTGGGGGCTGCTTGGCGGCCTCGGCGGCGATAGCGGGGTCCTCGGCAATGGCTTTCAGACGGCGAGCCTGTAGAACACAAGAAATAGAGATTATTGCATGTTTCGTCCTGAGGTGGTACACACGATGACTCATCAAATTAAACATTTCCAGTTTTAGCTGACCGCGCATTGTATAGGCTTTTTGTATAATGAGAAGTCAGCTTATACTTACTGGAAATGTATAGCTTGATATGGCGTCGTGCGAACAATTGATTAAATGCGTCGCAATACATTTTGGGAAACGTGATTTTCATTCGAAGCAACTCGTATCTCTACAGAGCGCACGAATGAGCAATAATGCCGAATAATATCGATACTTCATATGTAACGAGTAGATCTTTAGACGACATTTCGCACAAAAAGTTTCTAGTCTCAGCTATTTTATAATATAACTTTTCAAATCGATTAAGCAATCAAATCCAAATATTTGATATACTACAATACTACAATAATTATTACATTTTCATCATCTTTATACCACAGACCATATAAAGGCTTCTTGAAACAGGCACGACACGACACGCGACACAAAGGCACCGCAAGTCACGCAAGGAGCGGTGCCTTTGTGTCGCGCGCGATTATATCGCGTTTTAGGAGCCTTAAATCGGGGGAAATTATATCCAGGGAAGTAATAGCCATAGTTTGGTGTAAAACAGACAGAGTTCCCTATTTAACCATTTTGGTACGAAACCCAAAAAATGTGTCCTTAGATACTGACCTTTCTCTTGTGCAAAATTTCAACGACGATGTAGCCAGCGACTCCGATGAGCAGCATGACCATCATGACGTAGAGCTTCATCCGGGCACACAGGTGGGTGGAGTAGGCATAAGCGATCACGAAGCCGGCAGACTCCCATAGACGGTAGTTGGAGAAGGCAGCCTCTTTGTTACGTCTGAAAAGTACTCCGTACAACCCTGGAATGTAAGGAGTGGGAGAATTAGAAATATTATAATATTTGCATATATCTTCCGCATGCCCTAAGAAAAAATATTCCAAAGAATATGACATCCACCAACGGCGGGAACCCACGTGGTGGATTAATTCCTACTTCCACTCATAGAGAGGCCTGTGTCTCAGTAGTGAGGAAATTATAGGCTGTTTACGCTTATTCTTATTTGCTATGTTTGTCCTTATGCTAAGAAAACTGCGGACTGTCTGATGCTAAAGTTTTTAGATTTGAAAAAAAAAAACATGTAGGTACGTTTTTTTGACATGATTGAAGGTAGTTCAGGGGGCCTAAAAAAGCCACTTTGGCAGAATTATAAAAGGATAACGTTATGTATCAAAATATGGCGAAGACGGTCCGTGTTTTTCTTTTTTTCGCTGCACTACGTAGGTATAATCAAAGAGATAGGGATTGGATTTGGATTGGATTGATTAGTATTTTAGCACAGACATAAAAAAATAACTGAAAAATCCTTCATCAATGGGATTTGATTCGATTGACTTAACAGTTAACTGTCCATTACGATTCATAATGTTATCCTTTTATGATTCTGAAAAAATTGGCCTTTGGAACCCTGCCCCCCCCCCCCCCCTGTTATGAATCGGAACTCAACCAAATAAATGAGAGCATAATCAGCTTCATTAGTACACGACTGATAAAATTGTATCATGCATGCAGATGATGCGCGTAATTAGTAATTACATTATTAGCTGAATAGCGGAATGCATAGAAGCAATTACTTTAATACTAATAGTGTTGCTAGCACTGATAAATACGTGCTTCGTTCACGTGCTTTCTAGACAAGTGAAGCGATCAAATCGTTTTAATACAATGACATGGCACATTGGCACTTCATATTTCTATAGCACGTTATGAATGAAAGAAAAATATATTTTTGACGATTATCCTTATGCAGAATGTCGCGGCAATTGAGGAAAATCGGTCCGCGCAGGCGCAGGTGCAGCGACCTGCGATTGGATTTTGAATCGCCATTTTATGGTCGCGATAAAATTCTATTTTTAAACCAAGTCCTAAACCTTTATGGCATTCGGGACGTCCTCCATGTCTGGTTTAATGGTGTAGATGGTGAAACCGGTTTAGATACGCTCATTTTACTTAGGAACATTATATGTCTACAGATGTTAAAGTTAGATATATATTTATATAAGTTCTATGAACATATGTGTATAACTTTTATATTTTATTCAATGAATATTAAAGTGTTATTTAACTACTATGCAGGTGACAATAAACCAACAAAAATTTTACCAATTTGTACCATACGTAAAGATCCTTGCGTCCGGGAACAAAAGATTTCAACGAGTTTAACGTAAGTTTAATAACCAAGTAAACCTGTAAATACATTTAAAAAATACAAATAATTTTATTCTTCGTAGTAATAAAAGTGAATTTCAATTTATTAACCCATTTTCAATAAATAGGTATGCCTTTAGAAATCCAGAAATGACTATTCATTCGAAACTCCATACGTTTGCAGCATAAAACGGTGAGAGTACCAGATATAATACGATTAAAATATTCGTTTCTATTCTTAGAGCGCATTTAATAGCCCAATAACAATCGCGGATCGTGGGCTAAGTTATAGGAATTGCTTTTCACCCGGGGCTAGCGCACACGTGCGATTCTAGACTTAACTATAATAACGCAGGCAGGATGGTTTATGTTTATGAAAAGCATATCATTTGTGAGATGAAAATAAAGTTTTACAACCGTAGTGCTTGGCCAGACTAGCAGCGCGGGCGCGGGGCGGGCACGGCGCGGTTTACTCAAACATAAGAACTTCATTTGAGTGTCCATAGTGGGCACGCAGGCGCAGTGAGCGGCACGGGCTGCTCGGCGCGTGGAGCGCGCGGGCAACTCACGCCATAGCTCGTTCATACAAATGGCTGCAGTGGAAGCGCGGGCGGCCCGCGCGACCGTGGTTTCTCAAATTAGCTCGAGCTTTTTTCTAGTAAAAATAAGTCCTTTTTCATCCGTATTATATTTTGGCAAACACTGGACACGACAGCACGCAGAACGCAGCCGCGCTCGACTGCGGACAGGCAGATCGCGCGCATTCCCGCACCCGCGCCGCTCCCCGCCCGGCGCTGCCAGTCTGGCCAAGCACTTAGCCTTAAGGGGAAAGCGCTAAGGTAGCCCGCAAAATTAAAATTTACTTACGTTTTTTGCAATTTGCTGGTCAGTTGGGGACGTATGTTGATTAAAATATGATTCGCGACCGTAACAAAGATGGCATTACAGAATTATAATCATTAGAATCAGCAATACAAATATTTGTTACGGCCGCGAATCACATTTAGATCAACATACAACCTGATACTGACCTGCAAATTGCAAAAACGTAATAAAAATGTCGGTTGCTACCGTAACGCTTTCGTCTGTATTATTTTTCTTTGCACATCACTATTCCGAATGCGGGTTCGGTTTTCAAACTTAACAGATATTTTCTTAACTAATTACCTAGTATCGTGAAATGGTAATTAATTTATTTTTAAAGCTCCCTTAACAGTATTATAATTAAAATCAACAAACATTAATTATATTTAGCTTAGTTATTTTAAATATTATGTGCAATAAGACCATAAAGTTTGCGTTAAATTTCTGCCAACCACCTTTCTTTTACTTATGGGATTTGCAAAATGTATGATCTAGCTTACCTAGCGAAAGTTTATGGGCAAGGTCTCATAACCTAACTAGCTTTTCCCGATGGCTTCACCCGCGTGGATGTCCCAAATAATGTATACTATGTGTTAATCCAGGTTATAAACTATGTGTGTGCCAAATGTCATCCAAATCCATTAAGCAGTTTTTGCGTGATTGAGTAACAACCATCCAAACATTTATAGTGTTGTATTATGTAGGATTAGTAGGATCATTCATAATAATAAATCAATAGCACGAGTTTGCATCGCGTGATCACAAAAGATTTACCTAATTCCTATCCCAAAATGATTATTAAATAAACACAGAGATAGACATAAGGCTATTCCTATTCCACGATCTAGCACGCTAGCGCTAATAATTCGCATAATGATAAGAATCAAGCGATCTTTGTACTTCTGTTCCCACAATGGCGAGTAAAAAACTAATTCTTAAAGTAATAAATTGTATCCACTGTATGGTCATACATATTCATATCAAATACATAATGTTAGCTAGCATAGCACATTACTAGCTCGTCTGTATCCAGCTTAGGGCGTTCACAGACGAACGGTATTAACCGGTATTAACCGGTATGACCGGATTGTCGGTGTCAGGAGGTCTAACTCCATCATCATCATTATCTGCCTAGCCTTTTTCCCAACTTTGTTGGGTTCGGCTTCCAGTCTAACCGGATGCAGCTGAATACCAGTATTTTACATGGAGCGACTGCCTATCTGACCTCCACAACCCAGTTACTGGATAATACGATACCCCTTGGAAAGTCTGGTTTGTAAGACTTTCGGGCTTCTGACTACCCGTAATGACTGTAAAAGATCCATGAATGGCAGCCGGGACCAACGGCTTATCGTGCTTTCCGAGGCACGGAGGGGTCTCGTATGTAAAAATGATCACCCATCCACAGACCAACCGCGGCAAGTGTAGCCATTGCAGCTACTGTTAGTGTGTTACACAACTACCCCGCTGGTGTCAGCGTTCGTCTGCAAAAGTGTAGCCTTATCAATGAGTGAAAGACGTTGAAATGCCATTCATCGCATGATAGTGAAATAATGCCCTCCAAACGAGTTATGATGGCTGGCATTAACAGACAGTTGTCTGTAGTGTTAGTCTTGTATTAATTAATTGGATTCAAATCTCATCTTTTTCTCAGGCAATATTTCTGCCTGACTTAACATCATGTTTATTTATTAACAACTGATCATCGTGTCAGATATAGAGTTAAGCGATGTTAAATACTTCGGACAACTATGTACAGACGCTAGCACATCAAGCTACTACAATCTGTCAAATTTCTTTAATATAATTTCAACTTTATCGCTTTAGCATAAGGTTCAAAGTTGATTGGGAAAATTTGACAGTTTCGGGTAGCTTGATGTGCTGGCGTCTGTACAAAATGAACAGTCAGTCGAACAGTTCAGTCGAACGTTGCGGAGTTACAGACGTTTTTGCTGACCGTCTGTAGGCAGCCGTAAGGGTATCATTATAAAAGTTAACAACAAACAAATGAATATGTATTTGAGATTCATGATTGTCGCGTTCTATTATATTATACTTGATCTTTATGAACTTTTATGCTTGCTTTATGAATACACTTAGAACCTATGTTCGTGGTTTCATTATTCATTTGGCCAGTTAGCTTGACCTGAGATCTGCACGAGGATGCACCGTCGTAGAGATCAAGAAATAATAGATTTGATCTTCGGATAGATGCTGCACAAATAGATTCGCTTTACGAAAAATAAAATTATCAATTATTCCATTCTCTACTGAGTATAAAGAAAATGTTATGGAAACTCCAACTACATCAATCAACTCAGCCAGGCTGCACCACAACACCCTGTCCTCCGCCTTCCGCAACCAGTCCATCCCAGGCACTTTCTTTAGGTCGTCCGTCCCACACTACGCGGTCTCCACTCAAGGACCAGTTTGCTCCACCGGCCAACGGTCCTTCGACAACCATGGCAAGCCCACTGCCACTTCAGTTTGCTTACTCTGCAAGCTACGTCGTAACTCCGGTTCTTTTCCGGACAATTTAATTCCTGATTTTATCCGACTCCGAGCATAGCTCGCTCCATAGCGCGCTGAGCGACCTTGAATTTGTGGACCAGCCCGACCGACTACATAGTTACATTTTAATATAATTTCATGAAGCCCCCCTAAACACAACCAGTTTCTAAAGTAATTATTACATAAGAAATAATAGGTGTCATAAAAAATTAACTAGAAGTGTGCTAAGTGGCTTCTCTCTCTTTATAGTCTTACCGTCTTCACTCGTAAGAAATCATTTTCATATGAATATGATCAAGTTATTCATTTGGATCCATAATGCTAATAAACATTAAACATGGGCAGGAAGCCAGGAAGAAGACTTCATTGTATGCCCATCCACTGCGTGTTTGTGATTTCAGTATAGGTTTTCTCATGTTTCCGTTTAACGCAACTCAGTTTCAAATAGTCCATGTAAAACTACACAGTAAGAAACCGCCGTACAATGATTTTTTTCATATATATATGTATAAGTAAATCAAATAAACTCACCGTTAATTTGCGTCTGCCATACAGCATCACCAACGCCCCAAAGACCGGATATGATGAAGAAAGTAGTCGGTGACTCTGGGTTCGGCTTCCAGATGAGGAGCCAGACGATAAGTCCCAAGTGTAGGGCAGCACCCATCACAAGGATGGGGAATCTTCCGATGTACTTCATAGCTGAACCGAAGACTAAGGAGCATATTGCGTTGACCACACCGAAGCAGATCATCACGTATCCGATGGAACGGATACCAAGCGCGCAGGATACGTAGGCCTGGAAAAGAACTTTGAGTTACAGACTAGTATTTAATCCCCTCCAAAGCTGGTGTCACTATGGAATGGAAACATCAGGAAACTGGGCCGCCCTGATGAATTGCTGTGGGTACTGCCAGTACTGCCACTATCATTACGCGAAACGATAGTGGTAGTAACATGTCTAGCAGCAACGTGACCTTTGAATTGGATTTGAGTTTGATGGGTTGCTCATGTTTTATGAAAAATTAAAGAGAAAGAAAGAAAAAGTATTTATTGCGACTCGTACAGGAAGATCACAAACTAAACTAAACACAGCAAAAAAATAAAAATCCAAGTTATATAAAAAAAAAGTAACAATAGGAAAATGAAACAGAAAGTCCTATACGAGGCCAAAAGGCTCCTATCTCAGCATGATGCTGCGACATTTAAAAAATAAATGTTGTAGCGCTGGTATTCTGGTATTCTAAAGAGCTACTTCCTATGTATTATAGGAAATTACGTAAGTAAAGATAACAAAATATTTTGGTTTTAAATGAATAATATAAAAGTTAGATAGCAATACAAATTCTAATTCACAGAATTTTTTACATAAGTTTGGTAAACATTACCTACCTTCTTTACGTGCATCGTCGGATAATAAACATTTGAAGTCGTTCCGTTTCAAGTGAATAGAATTCATTTCCCTAACATCCTATGCATAATAACGGTAGGTACTCATTCATGTACACGGTCATTTCATTAGCAAAAAATGTTCAGAATTCGTTTAGGCACGCGGTTTTGGCTGCTTAATGACGAGTTTCAGAGTAAAGCAACTATTGGCGAGGTTTTTAATTTGATGGGTGCCCATTAATGGAATCTGTTGTGTCCAGTAGGTACTGGTATACTGGTTACTATTATTATATGCATTGTTTACTGTGCAGAAGTACTTAAAAGATTAAATTAAAATGCAGAATGTTTTAATATCAGCTGGGCTGCTGTATGTAGAAACATTATTACTGCCTTTAAGAATAACTATTATTTTGAGGTAATTACTCGATTGTAATTAAAATAAAACTATTGTGGAATATGAGTACTTATATTCCATTTATTTTATGATTGACTTCCGTGTATAAAATAATAATGATGGATACATTATAGATATTTAACTCAAGGAATTAAAGATCGGTAACATCAGCAATGAGCCTTATACCTCAGGACCTCTCATCATAGGAAAATATCTCTGGTTTCGAAACACTTTTACGAAATGAATCGGTCTGCGAAGTTCACTAACGAACATTGAGGGTCTTTCGACAGAGCAGTGAAATTGAAAATTGTACCTAATTTGTTTTCGCAAATACGAAAAGTTAAATTTCAATTATTCAATTATCATCTAACATGCGAACGTAATCATTTGCAATTTAAACCACTAGCGCTATTAGCCTGTGACTACACGAACGCCACATATTTGACCAGAACATTTTCCAGCTTCTGATAGATGTAGCTGGAAAATTGTCTGTCCTTTTTTGGTCTGGTCTATACCAGACCTTAAGAAAACAAAAGGCTTAGCAACGTACCTGGGTGAAATCTGCTCCTATGAAGGCTTGCTCCATTCCGATCCATAGTGTAATCGGGATCAGTAACTGTTGGTTGGGTTTCTTTAACTGGTAAGCGGTTGCTGACAGCAGCTGGATTCCAGTCAGCTCCTTTGAGGGGTCTGACTGTCTTTGCTTCTCACCATACCTGGGCAAGTTAATGAATTGTTAATTCAAGAAGACAGTATAGAGAAACTACAAATAAATTCTATTACGGCAGTTGCCATTTTAAATTATATGGCAAAGCTGATAAACCTTACGTTTCTGATAAAGAAAGCAAAGGTAGTGACTTTTTCTACTAAAATATAAACAAAACTATTTATTAAAATAGTGAACAACAGAATTCCAATACTAATGACTTAACAAGAGCCAATGGAAATCAGTAAGGCGTACCATTAACAGTCGAACAAAAAACCAAGAAAAACACATGCAATTAATAACAGGAGATGTATTCGAAAATACTCGAGTATATTGTGGGAGGTTCCTGAGAATTTTAAGTACGCAACAAATAAGCACGTTACAAAAAGGCATTGACACGTCTGAAAAAAAAACAGGTGCGTCCAACGTCGAGCCGACAAATATCAATCTAAGTAACAAATGGAATTCGTAAGGCAAAAACTAGAAGACACCTTGTGTACAAATTGGATTTAGCAAGCGGGTGTGACAGTAATATATGAGTATAATGTGTTCCGTACGAATCACAACACATTTATTTAGCTGTTTGGATATTATCTCTATCACCGTTATGTTACAACAAAGAAACGAGACTTGAATAGAAAAAAGATTAAATTGATGATTGGCGAATTTTGGCTTGCTCATTCTTTAAAGTTGCTTGATGTACCAGAACCAGTTATCAAAGTAGGCCTAATAACTGCTAACTATTATTGCGTAGGATTAAGAGTATTTCCTTTCATTGGTTGAATAAGCTCTCTCAAGAGAGAGATACATGCTGAAATTGACACAATCGGATCTACATGCAACATCATCGAACATGCGATCTTTAGCGAAATGACACTCCTAAAACATCAATTTGTTGGGATTTGATTCAATGTTAGAAAAGATATTATAAAAAGATATTAAGTTACCTTGACAGTGGGTCAACAAGGAGAGCCACCATAAGCACGGCTACGACGACACAAGCGAGATATATGGCACTGATCTCATATATCTCGCTGTCGGGCGGCCGGTGCAGATTCTGGTTGTCATGATGACCACCGCCGATCATGCAGAAGTTCGCGCCGCAAGTCAATATCGTCTCGCTCGAGTTCCCTGCCGACACTGTTGCGTTGTGGACTCCCGAAGAAAATACTGCCGAAAAAAGTTGCTGCATTCGTAAGCATATAGATCTGAGCCCGAGTCTGAGCTTTTTAAAACATTTGGGACGTGAGCAGGATTATTTCAATTTACCAATCTAATTTCAAACCATTTATACCATTATAGATCGCAAAGTAAAGAAATAAAGACGAATCAGAATCATTGGACTCACCTAAACTTGAGATCAAATTTCCCCAAAGCTCAGCCGTCTGCCAAGCAAGGAAGAAGAAGCCGAAGAACCGTACTATAATACCGTCAACGGCTTGGTCGGTCAGCTTCGCGTAGACGCTGCCCGCCTGCGTCAGGTACGTGGCCTTGGAGGTCCACATAGGAGCTGCTCCTAAGCCGACCACCACACCCGCTGGTACGAGGGTGTAGAAAGCCGGGTAAAACTGCGCCCCGATGTAAGGGGCGTAGCACATCATAGATATACACAGGGTCCATTTGACCGTTAGCCTCTTTATTAAGAATGTGGGTACAAATATACAGGAGACGACGAGTGCTGCGTAGATTGAGCTCAGAGAAACAGTCCCGAGGCCGTCTGCGGCGTTTATCGAGGACTGCAAGTTAGCAGTTCCTTGGAAGGCGGTGAATTGGATCATGAACGCCGCGCTGACTGCGGCAATGTTCTTTAGTATTCTCCATTTCTCGTTCACGTTTAGTTTAACTTTTCCTGACATATAGTTATCATCTTCAGCGGGTAGCGGTGGGGGTTTGACAATGTCATCGTTCGAGTCGCGGTCGTAAGCGTCATTTTTGAATCCTGTCTTGATCGTGTACACAGAGTCTTTGTCCGGACGATCATCTTCACGTCCGCCGCCGTGCGTAGCCGTCATGCCGTGTTTCTCGTTCTGCCCTGGGAACAATAGAATTAAAATTTAGCTAAGGATTATCTGATTAATCTGTATTAATGATAAAGAGTTTGGTTGTTGGTTTAAATGCACTAATCTCTTGAACGATCGATTTGAATAATTATTTTTGCATTTGATAGCCCAATTATTGAGGAAGGCTATTTAACATCACGCTGTCCTAGCGTGATGTTAACCTTAGGCACCGAGGAAAAGGAAAAAAGGTCAGAAAGAACGCTAAGTAAGCGAAAACGAAGTAATAGTGCGGGGAGGCGATGCGATGCGATGGGGTGGGTCTGGGGAGCAAGAAATTTGACGCGGCCGAAATCGCCGGCAGAAGCAAGTACTGACATAACTTACACCTAAGTTCAAAAGTAGATAATTCTTCAAATATATAAAGAAACATTATTTGTACAGCAGCAGCCGGTCAGTCAATTTTATTCGAATATAGTAAACAGGATTTTATCGCGATAAACAAAATTATTTGTATGCAGACAGCAGTTGGGATTAAAAAACCATGTTGTATTTTAAAAAGCGTATCTGATTGATATTCTTGAATTTCGAGCTTCTTATTAGCATGAGCTTGAGGAAAAGAATTTTTAAAAGGTCTTTTTGTAATATGTATTATTTTTTTTTTGTTTAATAATTTTTTATTACAGTAGACATAGAAAAATGAAACCATATAGGAAAGAATGGGGTCTTATCTATTAGGTAGCTGTCTACCCGACTTTGACAAGTGTGGTTTAAATTGCTTCTTTCAGCAAATGTACGCTCCCAAATAGCACACATCTAATTAATCTCGCCTAATCAGCACTGAACATAGCGTGTCTACTACGCCGTTTGGTAAAGTTTTTGTGATAATTACGATTTGATCCGCATACAGAATTACAATGGGCAACTACGGCTGAGTACATATCGCCCTATTGTTTGGATTTCACAAAATGTTTCGTCATGACATAATCACCACGTTTACACCGAGTGCGCCTCCCATCTGAAAAACTACAGCTTCAAAATAGCAACTCTTTTTGTTCGGTTGACGTCGGGTAGAAGCAAATTACGGGTTATTGATGCTTTTAGTTTCAACCTCAGAAGGCAAGTCATGCCATCAGCACTTGTCAATAGATGTCGTTACTTGTTTTTGGAGTGATTTAGAGGCCTTTTATGGTATTCAACGATACGGACGTGGATAACTCAAACACCTGTTTTTCTCTTATCCCCTTGTATAATTGTCGGTTCATTCTAAGCACGAATAAAGTTCTCGTAGCAATCATCCGTCAATACAATTGTGAGCACAGTTGCTATCGGTCACCGACACCAGGACGCCACAGCATGAATTATGAAAACAAAGTAAGGAGTTTACAAATATTCTCGTCTATAGCAACGTTCTATACACAGCACAGATATCATGCAGCATATAAGGATCATAGACGGCGCTACGTGGCGTTACCAAACCCTTACAAACCATTTACTTTAAGTTATTATCTAATATCCTTTGTTGTGTCGTTAGCATTGAGTGTATCTTATCGGCCAGTTGTCATATATGGGTAAATACTTAAACTACTTTTATAGTTATTTGAATGCCATATTTTAGTATGCAGTTACGGAGGTGTTTAAGTGTGCGACATCAGTGTCGGCAAGTGTGACGCTCTAGAGTAGTCATATTTGTAAGTATATCTGCGTGAAAATCTGTAATAAACACCGAGCTGAAGTCATTAAACTATATCGTATCTTCAGAATCGCTTTAAAATCAACATATTTATTTACTTAAGTCGAGTTAATGAATGACGACAATTCACACTGTTCATACAATGACTGACACTCGTTACGACACTTTTTAAATATCATACATGTCTTGTTTCGACTTCATTTCCATATTTCATGAATATAAGAGCATCAGTGAGTCAATGGGCCTCATTCTATCAGAATATTAATTGTAAATTAATAAAAATACTGGTTTGTGCCCTCTGATAATCACTTGATAGCTGAGTATTGTGAGCGAAATGCATATAAGATTTTTTTTTTCAGTATGGGAAATCATCAAATGACCCGCTCTGGGTGGAGCGGAAGGGAGTGTCAGACTCTTACTGACTAAAACTCGTGTTCCTTCCTTAGCCCTTTATGTTCCGGGCCAGCGGTAACCCTTTCGGACAATCCCGCTGAAAGAGTTTATTTTACTGTCATTTATCGGACCGCAAATTGTTTTATCAATTCTTTAATGACCGCTGAATTATATCTACCGCGATGTAATGTAAAAAACCATTTTACTGCTCATCACCGTAACATTTGCATGTCGAAGAATGATGAATATTTATCAATGTTCTCTAAAGGAGTGAGAAAGGTTTAAATATAATTAAAACGAGACTGTCGTGCGCCTGCGCACCGTTCATGTCGAAATGAGTGCACATGTATTCAGATCATGCCGTAGACACCCAAATCGAATAGATATCGAATGCCCCATTGTGCAATTTAATGAGTGCGTACGAAGTCTGTTTGTTGTTAGATTTGTAACACGAGTTATTGTTGCCTGTACTCATTGTCAGGTGGTTGTGGTATACTGTAAACACTGCATAGGTAACGGTTAACAGAACACTAACACAGACTAACTCCTACACTTTGCTGCATAACTTTGCTTGTAGTTGGCCTATTTACTTAGATTTAATTTCAAAGATGTTGAGATTGACATAGATGGAGCTGCATCCGGTTATACTGAAAGCCAACCCCAACATAGTTGGGATACGGCTAGGCAGATTGGTTTTAATTTTAAAGATAATAATAGCGAAGATTTATCCTTTTCAACCCCTGGCCATAAACCCCTCCAAGAAATAGGTACAGGCGTGACTTTTTATTATTTGGTATCTGAAGGAACAAACAAACAAGGATAAAAACACGAGTCAATAAATACCTTATACCTAACTGAAATTCCCAGTAATTTTCCTTTAATCAAAACTATGAAGCAATTTTTAATAACGATAGACATACCGATACGTTTATGGAACTTTTTATAATATGTTTATGAATAAGGGGTGGAACACAATCGCACAATTTATTCCTAATAGTTTTTCTGCCGGTGTGATTGGGTGGATAATAACCGGATTATATCGTTCTAATGAGTGTGTCGGCCCATTGTTCTACTCTATTCTTCCCATCGCAGATTTGTTAGTGTACAAGTACGTACTGGGACCTACGTTATCACATGTGATCGACACGTGATCTTTTGATATGGCCCGTAATGATTGTTCCGAATTTTTCCATGTTCCATTTTGGTTTATTTTGATAAAGGAATTTAAGTATCGATTGTGAGTGGACGTAAAATATCTAGAAATGACAAAAACTGAACTGTTCACTTTCATTTCGAGTTATGAGCAATCTGATGCATTGAATTTTTTTTGAAAAAACATTTTAATAACTACGTAAGCAATGCATGATCATAATAAAATTATGTATTGATAGTTGTATGAGTGCAGAAGAATAAATAGTTCTATCTGAAGATAGAGTCGGTATTAACTAAATAATTGCATAAAAAGTTTTAATATATGCACGAAGCGTGGCCAGTCGTCACGATAATCGCTTTAAGTAGAATCGACTGAAGTGTCCTGTTTGTAACGAAAATATTGTGGGAGGTGCTCAATAGTTTGTACTTACTGCAGCTATGTAATAAATAACTTACAGCAAGAAAAATGAGCACCATTTCAGTAAATTCATAACTTTTGAATATAGAATGGCCTGGCCTTTTTATCAGGCACCTTTATATTGTAAAAACCGAAGATTCAGCACATTTTTAGTTTTTAAAACACAAGTTACAACAAAAACTATAAAGACAAAATTCACACAGATTTGTTTATGTTTAAGAAAATTCAGAGCTCAACAGTGTGTGCTAAGCGCAAGAATATGGCCTCCTAAAATGATAATGCGAAGCAGCGTCGACAATCGACACTGCATACCGCAGTCATGTTGTCAGCACTAACACGTGAGATAAAAATGTCCTGCGTCTAGACCAAACAGTGTTATGATATTTTCTAGGATGTTTTAAAGCACGTACTATGATTATTCTGACCAAACAATAACAAATAAACGTATCTTTGTAAGGCCATTTTACAAAAGCACTGAAATTGTTTGTTCTGGAATACTTGACGATAGTGTGGTTTTCCTTATATTTATTGTTCTGAGTATTTCTGAGTTATTGGTACTAAGAAATATTTGCATAGGGAAAACTAGATCGTTGACATTTTTCAGTTTTCGATTTTCGTTTATCCTCATTCTTTAACAAACTTTTTCGGGAAACTTGTGGTTAAAGAAACTTAATTTACTCAAAACTTGTCAAACTTTGTCTTCTCAGCAATGTGCAAAGTGTGTCTATGTATGAACAATAATGCAAAGATTTCCACAATACTTTTTAATGTAAACAACGAAAATGGATGAGGATTACCTACAACATAATCAGGCAGTTAAGTTTTATTGCTAGATACACTATCTACTTCAAAGTTCCCACAGTGGATCGCTGAACTTGTCGAAACAATGCTTATTCTATATATAAACGTATCAACAAAAGGGGCTTATTTCGAATTACACTCGCAAAAACAGTATGACGGGGACACTTTGCGTGGCGATTCCCACGAGCACAAAGCATAAGCATCATTCAGATGTTCGTCAATTTTCACTTCCGTCGCTTCCACCCCGTCATCGCTTCATAATGAGTTCTGTCAAGGCTAAACGCTAAATTACTCCCTGTCATGTTCACATAATACAGCTTATAAAGTGCTATTGTCAGGCGTTATTGTTAGGCGCGTGATTCTGGCGTGATGCTCTCGCTTCTGTCTCTTCAGCAACGGCCTTGACTTGACAACCTGTTAGTTTTTGTAGCCAGTCAGAGGATTTTGGTATAGGCCTTTCATAAAACACCAGAGGGGCAATTCTCGTAACTTTAAGAACGTACACATTCTGATCTCTGTCTCAATCTGTCATAAATAATCTAATTCTAATTTCCCTACATTTTTGACAAGTTTTTACATTTCTTTGTCGCCGACATGAGACTGTGATTAGATTTTGAACGTTTTAAATTACGAGAATTGGCCTTCTGTTATAAAATAACCTATTTTAAAATAACTCCAACAACTTTTTCGAAAGATATATAAAAACCATTTAGTCTTACGTTATTACGTAAGACTAAATGGTTTTTATATATCTTTATAGGTAATAGGTAAAGGCTCCTACTAACAAACGCGACACGCGATATAATCGCGCGCGACACAAAGGCACCGCTCGTTGCGCGACTTGCGGTGCCTTTGTGTCGTGTGTCGTGTCGCGCCTGTTTGAAGGAGCTTTAATACGGGCTGGTGTCCGCAAATCCACGTCAATGCGCGTATTTTGCGTACGGACCAAGTCTTAGAAGAATTTTCTAATTTTTGCTATCCTCTATAAAGAATCTATAAATTTAATTGTAAACTGCATCGCGTCTTAATCGATTGTTACGGCATTTATCGATATTCGATCAAGTTCAAGTCAAAGTAATCACGTTGATGCGAATTTCGTCGGTTCCAATCGATTATCGCCAGATTCGTGACCGCGCTCAGTGTCGTTTATAATTAACTGATGAAGGTATCATCTGTGGCTAATATAAATAATTAGTAACGTCATAACATCCAGCCTTCATCAGAGACTTTTGTGTACTTACAGCGGCCTCCATTACCTCACCAAGGAGTGCATTTGCATAATTATTAAATTGAAAGTGATTAAGTTTTTGTTTTTCCGTCGTGTAGTACAATGGAGACGACATTGTTGAATGAGGTCGGCATTTAAATTAGCATTTCATTGTGTTTCGGAAAAATGACAACGAGATTGCTCCACGAGTGAAACTCAATCAAGCACAGCCGTAACCACAAAAGGGTGTTTCTCAAATTTCGTGCATATTACATGTCCAGATCAAAAAATAATATTTATTAATTAAATATCTCTATTCCTTGTATAGGAAACCAAACAAAATAAAGTTGTGCTTACATGCATGGAACGTTTACTGATCAAAATAATACAATTATTGAATTATAAATGAAAACCTTCACTAATTGTCATTTCCTTCGGTGTCCATTTACTAATTTCCTAAATAAATTTGCTTTTTACCAAAATATATCCATACTGAAAATAAACAAAGTAACTATCATATAAAACTACATTAAAAAATACAACGTTTTCACCTAAAATAAATAGCAATAACTCAATAATATAATGAAAATTTATTTTTAAATATTTGTCATATATTTTTTCTGATTACCATCGGTCAGAATGAAAATTTAAGTTATAGTGTGCGTATAACCTTATGTGCGGCGCTACCGTCATCTGCTCCCCCGCGCACGTCTCAGTCAGCCAGCAAACGTCTCAGGGGGTAGACGCTTGTTCTTAATAAAAAAATATTTACGTGTAAAGTTTCACGTCAGGTGAATATTTTGGAAACGTTCTCTTTCTTATCGCACGTATTATTGAGTAAATATTTATGATTTTGTAAATTTTATTACCAATTATTAATTTAAATAATTACCTTCGTAGTTTAGAATATGCATGTAATTCATTAAGTTGATATTATTTAAGAAAAAAATTATAAAGTTCTCAAACCTCATTACCTTCATCCTCACTGCCTTCGTTTACCGTCGTTTTTTTTTGAGCGATAGTAATGAGGTCAAAACGATGGCAATTAGAATCTTCAACAAGAAAATTCATTAATATTTTTTATTTCGCAAATATTTTAAATTAGTTATATCTGTCAAGTATATTGGCGTGGGTTCTATTCCCGCCCGTGAATTTGTTTTTTTTTTCTTATTAAAACAAGCCTGTGATGTATATTTTAGATTGTTATACCTATCCTTTCAATGAGCGACTCAATATCATTACCTTTGCCAATCTCTTATTAACTATTGCGTAACCTCGTGGGGAGGAGCCGCAAAAACTCACATATTGGAGGTTGAAAGAGCGCAGCGGGCAATTCTCAAGGTTGGCGCCGGACTTCCTTTTCGATTTCCTACTGCACATGTTTATAAAAAATGGGATCTCCTGACGGTCAGACAGACGTTCTTATTACACATAGTATTAAAAAAACACTCCCAGTTAAAGTACAATAAGGACTTATCTAAAGGAAAACGCAGGAAGGGTACGGTATGCTACAACCCCTTATTTAAAACCAGCTTTTCTCACAAATTCTATTGCTTCCTTGGTTCATTCATCTATAACAAGGCAAACACCGCTCTTTCCATTTACCAGAAGCCCAGAAGCAGTTGTAAAGCTTCTGTGAGTAAATGGCTAAAAAGTATGGACTATGAAGCAACTGAAAAATTATTGATTCCCTTATCTTGACACTTACATCAATTATCTCATATAAAACTACTTACGCTACACTTACACACATCTACTCACTTACACTTATACATGCACACAACACTCAGATTAATTCACGCTTTAAAGTTTCGTTTATCGTTATGTTATTCTAATTACGTTACTTTATTTTTTATAATTTTTGTATTTTTTTCTCTTATAATTTTAATTCTCTTCAATCTCATAAAATCACCCAATTTAAGCTTATGTACATATTATGAAGCGTCGTGGGGGCCCTGGTGACTTGTACTACAGGCATTGCTCGCAATGCCTATTTCAAGCACCAGTCTCTCTCAAATGTAAATTTATCCTTAAGCTAGTTTTTTTAAGCACCACTACTGTACATTTGTGAAGAGAAAATAAAATAAACTTATTATTATTATTATTATTACCCTCTCTAACACTCTCATTACCGTCGCACCCCGTAATTTAAATACATAATACTGATTTCTTTATTACCTATAGAAAGAAGGTTTAATCCACAAAATGTTGAAAGATTGTCTACATATTAATGATATTAGAAAAAAAAACAATGTTATTTGACAATAATTTGAAATTTAAAAATATCATGGAATATGCACCAAATACGCGAAATACCCAAAATCCACCGACGAAAAAGAAAAGGATCATTACAATAATTACACCAAAGTTGCTTTTACTATTTCTAAATTTACTCGAATTATATAACAGTTAACCTTGTGGCTGTAGATAAAGGTGGTCATGACATTGATTTAGCACTGTAACTCTATTGAACAACAGCAGGCATCACACACAGTTAGTCGAATAGATACATTCATACATACATAGATAAATATTATAATATGATAGATATAATATGTATAATTAACCTTACCAAATAATTCTTATAAAGTACCACAACCTACGAGTATAACAGGCTGATCTCAATAAAATAAAATGTTATATTACTTATTTAATTTTAATAGCATATTTTTAAAATTGCTTATTGTTAATTTATGTCCTAAATTTATTTTTATTTTAAGAATTAATTTTGTACTTTTTGCTGTACCCTACAGGGTTTATATTATTGTACCTTAACTTTAAGCCATTGTAACACCTCTACAACATTATGGAATGCAAATAAATATATGAAAATGAATATAATATCCAACGTCCTTAGCAAGAAACACGAATTTTGCAATGACAAGGCCTATTACGTGGTTAATCAAGTATAGTTTAAACGGAAGCACTTAGATTAACGCGGTGCATCCTTCTACAATTTAAATAACAAGTAATTTTTATTCACTTGTAATTGTGGCAGTCATGATTGTCCTGTCACAAGCCTTTAGAAGCCTAACATTTACACAAAAGGAGTTTTTTTTTCTTCTACTAGCGTTTGTTTTAATTAATTACATAACTCAATTCGATTTCAGATTGAATTTCACGTGCCCAAACACAGTTCACGCACCTGCAATGCATGCATTCTGTACGTTGTTTAAAACATGTAGGTATTTTCAAACTCAACTGAATTTGTAAGTTTTGCCTAGTAGGAAACCGTAAACAGGAAAGCAGGAATCGTTTGTGGTGTTTAAAATATTCATAAATTATTATAATATTTCATGATTTTTTTTTCTCAATTTCAGTTTACCAATGTGGGCCACGGAACCTTAAAAAAAATACGCATGACGTTGCTTGATTTTCAGTCTATTCTAAAGGATGAGAAGATTAGATACCTAGAACAAATCCCATTTAATGTCCCGGAAATAGAGGCTTATTATCGTGCATTAGGTACGCGATGCTGTATTAATTGGTGGCCAAGGTCGAAACACAATGGGCATGGCCGGCGCGGGCGCAACAATTGTGTACGCAACACCTTCGGCTTGGAAAAAAACAATCGTAGTGTATCGTTGACGTTTAACACACACGTGACATTTCAAACTGAGCGGTTATGCACGATTCACCTGGTGTACCCTGAACCTTTAACCCCGGCGCATCGCACAGCCTTAAAGCTTTGGCAATATCTCTAAATACCTGTCTATTAGCGTCAGGTGTATGTTTTCCAACTAAAGCACTGTGGTTACACTGTTCTAAAGACGCCAGTGATGTCTTTACACGGGTGCTTACCGTGTCTAAGCACTGAGAGTTTCCGTGTGAAAATATATGGTTGTTCTCAAAAGATTCACTGTACCTACACAGTTATTGGTCGGGCTTATTTTAGTATAATTATGGGTATTCAGTTGGAAGGATAAACACTTATTTTGAAGTGACTGAATGAATGGATGTAATTGGCACTTTACAAAAATGTTACTGCTATGTTGTTGGAAATGAATTTTGAGGATTTTCATACTATTGTGTGTTCTGCTTTCAATAATGAAACCTATACAGTTGTAAAAGTCATAACATCGATCTAGGCCAGGCCCAGGTTATCGTAAACACGAGATCTTAATAAGGGAAATCGTTACGAGTCCACAATTACTTCCATCACGCGACAATATTCTTCATTATTTCTCATGATTTTAAGATGTTTTGTATAAAAAGTTGCCATTCACTGACCAATCATGGAGATTCATCTTTGTTGTCTCAATTTATGTTTTGTTTTTTGATTTTCTTTAAATGATAGTATTATTTTTATGTAGGTATTTGCGTAGGTGCTTAGTATGTAGGTAATTAAGTAATTTTATTCTTTAATATTTTTGGAATTTAGTTGGATTATGTTTACAGTTGCCTTCAAATCTTCTTTATTGCAAAGTTGAAAAACGATGAACTAATAAAGCTTGTCCAATATTAAAAGGATCATTGGACTCTCAAATATTATACTGTTAACGTCTTCTTTATCTTGTCCAATCTAGATTACCTGGGTATTTAATTCATCATTTTTGTTTTATTTTTTCCTGATGTAGCAAGATCCTAACGGCTAAAACAATATACATAAATTATTTTTGATAAAAATGCAGGTGACATCAGATCACAGATTCTGTTTTTTATACGATTACTTACAGGTTTTCTGATAAATTCAAGTTGGTAAATAAATTTTAATAAAACAACGATGTGAGATATTGCACCTATAGTTTTTATATTCAAACTTGTCGCCGATATTGTTAAGGCTCCTTCAAACAGGCGCGACACGACACGCGACACAAAGGCACCGCAAGTGGCGCAACGAGCGGTGCCTTTGTGTCGCTCGCGATTATATCGCGTGTCGCGCCTGTTTGTATATATTTTTTATGAATATTCAAGAAATAAATAATTACGTACCTACTAAATACAACAATATTTAAGTTTGAGAAAAAGTCTAATGGAAAGCCCTAGAACCCGGGGTCCTACACCGATCATGCTTACGACCATTACACCAGCGAGGTGCTCGTACAGACTTGTATTTAAATGAAATAAAAAACAGAAAATGGTCTACAATACTAGTCTACAAGGCCTATAACCCTCTCACAATCACAAAATATAAATGAATCTATATAAAAGTTACACCCACTACAACTTACGACCCTGCTTCGCAAAGTTTTTACGACTTGACAACACATCCAGATTACTTTGTTATACATAATGTGTATCTAAGTTCAGTATCAATGTATTGTACACATAAACCTTCCGGAATATACCATATTCACTAAATTATGATAAAAACCGCAACAAAATCCGATGCACAGTTTAGCTCGGGGCACCAGAGAGTACTTGGTAAAAACATTTGTATTGCCGTGGCCTCAAATCCCATCGAGCGCGCATGAGATATTAAAAAAAAAAGAAAAACTTAATTTAATTTTGTAAATCATTAAACTTTTATTTTCTCTTTACTGTACCTACTTACCTGTCAAAAAGAGTAAACCTAGATAATGTGGATAAGACAGAGATTAAAACAAAAGACGAACCAGCAGGGGATCGAAGAGCGGGGGGTTAAGAGGGGGGTTCAGGGGATCAGACCTGAATAAATCAGAAAAACAACGCACACACACAGACACACACGAAAAGCGACTTTATTTACAATATGTACCTAAATAGAAGGGCATTTATTAAACGGAATTTATATTGTATAGTGACAAATAGTTTTTATAGTAGAATGTTATATTTCCGCGGTAAGTAAAGCAAGGCGTGGGCATTCCAGTTCTAGTTAATATATTATTATTTATTGAATGCGATCGCCGGCTACATCTAGATTGCAAATCTTTACTGTTATTTATGACTAGATTTCGCTCGAGGCTTCGTTCGTAGGCATTTATTTAAAGTCAGGAGGACGCTCGATTATTCTTCGGTTTCATGTGAGCATAAGATATTGTTTGTGTTCACAAAATGTAAGACCAAAATGATTGTGACTTTACTAACAATATCACTGTAATTTTTAAACTTACTTAGTTAAAAAAAAAAACTTACTTAGAAAAAAAAAACTATGTAGTTTTTTTTTCAATAGTTTATTAATTTTTGTTAAGATATGTATCGTAACAAATAAATTTCCTGGTTAAAAAATGATCATAAAACAATCTCTGATCAAGAACCAAGTTGGATTAAAGTCAAAGTCAAATCATTTTCAAATGGGCACATGAGAGGCACTTTTGAACGTCAAAATTTACAAAAATAGAATTGATTCTAGTCCAAAAGATAGTTCCATATGAAGAAGGACGGGCAAGAAACTGCACCGTTACTGTTTTAAATATGTTTACAAAGTAGGTATAATCTATCCTGAAATGCCATTAGCTTATTTAAATTCCTATTGAAATAAATAAATTGGTATGATTCTGTTTTAGCCACGCTCGTTACTCCATGTCGGATTTAGGGCTGTTTTTTTAATCGACAGATAATTTTTTTTTCGTGGAATAAATTGACGTCTGACAGTTTTTGTATGGTAAAACTGTAAAAAATTCAAAAATATACCTCCGTTAAAATTATCTGGCGTTGGAAAATTCTGCCCTTAATGTTCGAAACTTTTTAATTACAGGAAAGAAGATGAATCTAGTATAAACTGTAGACTTCTAGAAAGAACAGGAAAATAACCTAGACACTACAATATAATACCTTTATTTTCAATTGCATAAATGCAAGAACATTTAAATTATCTTATGGTCGTTCAAAATATATTTAACAATATTTTTTTCCTTAGAAGACAAAAGAAGAAAGATTCTAGTAATGAATTCTAAGAGCTGTGACTGATTTTTGAATTGTCTCTATTTAGTAGAGAAACCGTAAAACTATTTATTATTTAATAACAAGCCGTAGAACAGGTAATATCGAACAATACCAAGCCCTTAGCTATAAATAATGAATTGCACAATAATCGCGTAATATTGATATCTCTAATTAAACTAGCCGCAGCAGTAATTAAATAAATAAGAAAGCTACAGACGGGCACGCGTCGCCGGCACTTAAATAGCAATGATCTAAATCAAGTGCAATATCTAAAGATTCAAGATGCGTATGCTATTGGCAATTTGAAGTGGTCCTTAGTATTCAATGGCGGGCCGGTGTAACGGGCGGGGCAGTAAGTAATCGTTGCGAACAGAATCTAAAATAAGTTATCAGCGACATCACGCTATATTATCGTTAATACTTCGTCGTGACAATTAATCCGGCGACTCGGTCCGGTTGCCACCGGATAGAACTGATGCGATACGTTTGATCGGGACAAAGTCGGTTTCATGATCAAGTCGTTGATCCTTACATGTGCACAAACAACTGAACACTCGGCAGCAAAGCCACTCTTTATTAGATATGCGAAAGAATGTTCGAAAACCTTCAATTAATATTAAGTTTGGTGACATAAGTAGGTATACGGTTTGTGCAGAACCCCAAAATACTTCGTCGGGTATCGTTCCAAATGTGGCCGCAAAAAAATAATGATAGATGTTGGCGTGGTCATCATAATCACTTAGGAAGACCATTATGTAACCTATATTTTGCTAAACTGTAACAATGGAGCACCCATTGTGAGAAAAAACGTCGTTAAAATAGATATGACTTGATTTTTTGTTAACATAATAAGTACTATGTGACTTGAGTTCAATTGAATTATTGCTTATTTCATACATGGTCCTTATGATCGCAATAGCAATCGGCTCAAAATTAATTTTATTATTTTCGTGTCGCAATCAGTTTCAAAGCTTCTTAGATTTTCGACTGCGAAAATATACGTACAGGTGAAAATTTAGACATAGGGATTCCGATTAGTCCTTATTTGTCAAAATATAATATTGTAACAGTTATACGTAATATTTAAATTACTAGTTCTACACTTACATAAATGTTGATTAAATAAACCTACACGCATGACAAATTAGTAGCTAATCAAGAACCGTTCGCGTAATTGGCAAGTTAGGTACGCTCCGTGGAGATTTAAATGCAGTCGGTAATGGCTAAGTTTTACATAATGAATAAATAAATACTCTCCCAGATTCTACAAGATGCTAATTAAAATAACAATTGTTCACAAAGCAATTCTTCTACTAAGACCTAAGGTCCAAGACCCATTTTAATTTACCCACCTTCTGCGCGCGACTTCGTCTCCTTGTCATTTACTGGAATTAAAACTATCCTGAGTAACAAACAAACATCTTAAATTCTTAACAAACACTTTTATACTTATAATATTAATATAAATATATATTTTTATTGGATATTCATTTTATATGCATTTATACCAATTAGTATATAAAACTAGCAGGAATAGTAGAATAGAATTGGCAAGAAAACAAATCGTTTTTAATACAAGAACCAGCCACAGTCGCAATCATCTCCTTTACTCCTAGATCTATCCGCTTCCCGCCAGTTTGTCAATTAGCGCAAGAATCGAAGGGTGCCACCGAGAAAAACACTCGTTGCAATCGGACCACGTCAGCCTGTTCTAGGAAATCCATTCAAGAGAACAGCTGTTTACTTATTCTGTGTGCGACAAACATTATTACCCTCCTGTGTTTTGGCTTGTAGGTACGTTTCTTCGTTTGCCAACCTTATGGCTATGACACATGGTACATGAAGCAACGAAATTATTATCCTTATAAACAATTGATTTCTTACATTTCGGTCAAAGTAAATTTGACTGAACCGTGTGTGCCTTTACCTACATGTCAGTTTGCTCAAGGAGTGGCCAATATTCGCTTCTGTCATATTTTAAGACTACTTCGTCCATGACTTTCGTGTGTCGAAACCTCTCAGTGATATTAAATTAGCGAGGTGACGAGGTTATTCTTTTTATTTTAAGACGTTTGTCTCTAGACATTAGATTTTGGTAAATATTTGGATCGAAATCCACAATGATTGATTTTGTAGCATAGTGTTTATAGGCTTATTTATCTAGGAGACATGCCTAACGTCTGAAAGTGTCAAAGATATACTTATTAGAAGGAGTACAGACTTAGAGGTGGCTAATTAAAGGAAATAAGAAAGTGAAAGTAGATTACTTTAGATCTTTATGGGAGATCATAAATATAATGTATTGAAAGTGGTTATTAGATCAAACGACATAATTCTGTTAAATAGCACTGCTACATATTATTAAGATAACTGCACACTTATGAACATTTGACGGATCGATTGAAATCAAGCTGTTTTGATAGAAGCCTGTCTTGAAAAAATGGTAGTTCTATAGTAGAAACTTGAGCGCAGCGAGTAAATAGTGTTGCTCCCGAGGTGGACACTACTTTTTATTACCCTCTATGAAAAAATAAGTAAGTGCAACTTAAGAATAAGAATAGTACCTACTATTCTTATTCATAACCTTTATTTATTTACATAGAATTCTTGAGGAAGACATACTCATTTTTTATAAAACTAAGTAAAATCCTAATTTGAGTAAACAATTAACGACGAACGCATTACAGATGAATGCTTTTCGCGCATTTATATTGTTTAAAAAAAAATTTTAAGCTCGCACGTTTTACTTTATCATACAGCCTCTTACTTGTTCATACAAAATGTTCGTGATGGATCTCTTTGGTGATTGGAACTAACAATATCCACATTCCAAATTCAAATCACTTTTAGTCCCTAGGAATTAAAGAGGTATTTTAGTCCCTGTTTACGAAGAATATACCAGCTCTTTTTGAATAGATGTGATAAAAACAAATTTTTCGTACCACTTGCTCGTATTGTTTGTGTTAGATATGAAATAGTAGATCAAATTACATTATAAATGTGTAGGTACAGACGCCAGCACATCAAGCTACCCGAAACTGTCAAATTTTCCCAATCAACTTTAAACCTTTTACTTTAGCAATAAAGTTGAAAATATATTAAAGAAAGACAGATTGTAGTAGCTTGATGAACTGGCGTCTGTACTTCATGAATAAGTAGGTGTAATAAAAAATATATAATATAATATTTCTAATGCTAATAATCTAATAGTAATCTTTCTTACGTAGGTAGCTCTCTACCCCATTAATATTCTTATTTTATGAAATCGTAACAAGTAGTTGGTAGGTAGGTACCTACTTATTGTTGAAAAACTCGGATATGTTAAAAAAAATCATCGGAATTGGCTCATACCCTATTAGGTAGATATCAATCTTCGCCATTCTATTACACAAAATATTCTGTCTGGCTAGGCTTTTCCCAACTACATATGTTGGGGTCAGCTTTCAGTCTACTATTTTACATGGAGCGACTGCCTATCTGACCTCCACAACCCAGTTACTGGGTAACATGATACCCCTTGGTAAGACTGGTGAGACTGGACATTGTACTATATTTATAGAATAATGTCTTGGGAAAACCAAAGCAGGTCTCGCAGGTTAACATTTCCTCGTACAATAGTATCAGACCGTAGCTTGGTATGTACTTAAGCAATTTATTTATGTATGCCTTTTCCTGTTATCTTAAACAGCCACTCCCTTTCGGAGAATGCGTAGGTACATAAAAAGGTAATATTCTGCAAGGTATTAAGATATTCATGTAATGCACACACACAGCAGTCGATCTATTCTGTAACAATCTCACCGTGACAACTTAGGTGAAGTTTGAAGTGAGCTGTCATTCCACCTGATGCTAGGGATTGACACTGTTGACAGCTTACGTCATGCGCACTTCAACAAAGTTGTCACGGTGACTTTTTAAAGAATAGCACACAAGTATTTGATGAGCGTTTTTCGGATTTGATTAGTCAGAAAAACACGGTTAATTAATACTTGAATCATACCTAATTAGGTATTAGGTATGATTCAAGTATTAATTAAATAATATTTTGATTAAAGTATTAATTCATTAACGAGAACAGGTAAATACTGCTTTAAAAAAAAGAAGGAAAATAATAACAAAAAAATTCTGATTTTCGTGGACGTTATTTTTCAACATAATTTAATGTTATTATCTTCCTAGAATGCATACCAAAACTAATGAAACCTCAGATTTATCTCAAATATTTTATTTTTCATAATATCTTTGGTAACTGCTTATGCAAATGTTGTGGGCGGTTTTTATGAACGTCTTTTATATTTCGATTTTTTTTCACTGAGTATGGTAAATATACAATTTATTGCTTCCAGCGATTCTTTATTTTTGAAGTTAGGTATTTACCAAAAACGTGTATGTTTGCGTAATAACTATCTATCTTAAACATTTAGTAGGTATTGAGGGTAATGTAAAAAAAGACTGGAAGATTAATAAAGATTTGTTTTCCATTAGAATTACGTAAAGGGTTCCAAAGTATTCAGTTGCTAAAGATACTGCTTATTTACATAGGTGATAGACCTAAATACTAAACACTAAATAAGTAGTATATAAGTATTTTGATAAAAATTACAGTAATCTTTAATATAAGAAACGTCCTATTGTTCCGAAAAGGTTGCGTCACTGCCCCGATGGGTAATACCCATGGCAATGCGCCACAAAGGCAGTTCGCTCACATAACTTTCGGTAAACACCGCAGAACAATTTCGCAACCACACCATACTGTGCCACCGTGTTTTCCCGACTACCTAACTAATGTGCTGCCACATTTTGCGTCGCTAAACATTTTGCAATAGTGTGGCTGTAGCATGATGATTATATCATTCGGATTCTTGTAGAATAACAGAGGGCCACTTCTAGAGTTAATAATAATGGTACCTACTAGCGACCCGCCCCTGCTTCGAACGGTTTTTATGACTTGACAAAACATCTAGATTTTTTATTACATGTACGTTTAGGCGATTCGCACACTGCACCGCATTATGCAGCGGGACGCAAATAACGTGCCCGGCGCGTGATTTTTTTACATACAATTTCAATAAAAACGCGCTTCCGTGCGGGGAATTTGGCTCCGTTACACGCACCCCGCTGCGTAATGCGATGCAGTGTGCCAATCGCCTTAATATTATTACGCAGAAGACAATCAACGCCCTGCGCGTTGAGTACAACAAATTTAGGCTGCCGAGGCACTGCAGCGTGTCATTCATGTTTGCCGACGCTCGCATTGATGGCTTTCATGCCATCCTCATTAAAGCGGCGTCATTACTCAGTCGTGCTCGCTGCAGTGGCAACGGCATTCTTAGCGTTGTGGCTGGCAAAATCGACTGTCCTATATTGTGGCACTGTGTGCAGTTAAATAAGGACAGTCAGAGAAACAGATCTTGTCCTACCTAGGTACTGATGATAGTATAATTAATTTATATTTCTATTTATATTTTTTGTTTAATGATTTTAACTTAATTAAAGAAGGAAATGAATTTAAAGATATGTAATTGCGATTTTAACTAATGAATTTATTTTACAATTTGATTTTTTATCATCATCATCTGCCTAGCCTTTTCCCAACTATTTTGGGGTCGGTTTCTAGTCTAACTGGATGCAGCTGAATACCAGTATTTTACATGGAGCGACTGCCCATCTGACCTCCACAACCCAGTTACTGGGTGGGTGATTTTATATACATATTTCAGTTATTTAATTATTTTTTTTGTTATAATAGTATTATTGTGACATGTATTTTTAATCCTTGGTTACTAATATAATTTTTAAGTCTACTAAAATAGATCTGGAACACTGCGTCTGAATTAAATAAATAATACCTATATCATTCAAATTTCCTAAGGGGCCTCTGCGAGTTGGTTTCAGCCCCTCTTACGCCTTCCAAAGGACCGGGACCCCATGGGCCCGAGATATGTAAAAACATAAAAATATTATTATAATTAGTATTATAAATGCGAAAGTAAGTTTGTTTGTTACCTTTTCACGCCTAAACCACTAAACTGATCAATCATCCTGAAATTTTGCATATACCTACGTTTTCAGGTGCTGTACAGAAACGGACACTGAGTGCCTTTCATAAAGAAAAAAAGTGCTGTTCCCGAGTAAAACAACAATAACGTTAGTATGATAATAGATGGCGCCACGTGTCTTTCCATTCATGATTGAACAATATTACGAAACACGGGATTGAGATTTATGCGGGTGAAACCGCGGGGCGCAGCTTGTAATTTGATATATTATACACATAAACTTTCCGGAATAAATTCTCTAAATAATGGTGAAAACTGCATCAAAATCCGACGGCGCAGCTCCGAAGAACAAGGCGGTCACACAGACAAGACACGAAAAGTGAATATAATTTTATGTATAGATTTTTCAATTCTTCGTTGGTACCTATATAAATACAGATATTAAAAGTGCTTTTTATAAGTAGTTGTAGTTAAAAATCGTTTATTTATGACACGCAATTAATTATGGCTGGAATAAACTGATAGTATTAATTTTGTTTAATCACGAAAGCCACGCGATGATTTCAAGACGGTATTATTACCTACTGACATCAGAAATAAAGGCTCCTGCAAACAGGCACGACGCGAATCGCGGGCGACACAAATGCACCGCTCAATGCGCGACTTGCGGTGCCTTTGTGTCGCGCGCGATTTTATCGCGTGTCGCGCCTGTTTGAAGGAGCCTTAAATAGGTAATGGTACCTACCTAACTAGGACTTGCACGTACTAGAGAATATACTTATAGACGTCGTAGTCTTTTGGTGTATTCACCACAATCAGCAATGTTTCCACTGCTGGAGTGGCCGAGTGGGCCGTAATCCGCCACGCGGGGCCAGTGCGGTTTGGTACATTGCACGTGTCTTCGAATTTATGGTTCCCTTTTGAGAGTAGTGGTGATAAAATAATTTATATAGGGTGACTTTGAATTCATTAAAAATCTTTCAGGGGGTAAAAATACTTTTTCACACCACCTGCTCGAAAATGTCAAATTATATGTCAAGCAACCTTAACCTAAAGTGAGTCATTAGTGGCCGGGGGCACAGCCGGTCAATAATGTTGTACTGGATTTCATTATGACCCGCTGGTCAATAATGTGATTTGAATTTGGAATCTCACATGCTCAGCTAAATTGGCAGTATAGTACTAACAAACACCCTTTGGTGCCAGAAAGAGGAAAGCTATTCTCGATACCCTTACTACGCGTGGATGATATTCTCGATTTCCTACAAAATCATAATCGACTGCTTCTTCATATCGTTGCCATGTTTTCGAAGACATAATATTGTAAGAATAATTAGATAACTACGAACCATTTTTTAAAAGGAATGGAAGTGCATATAACTAATTAGTTCTAAATATGTTATTCTTACTGTTTGTTTATTTAATAAATACTTTGTTTTTCGTACTATGGCTATTATTTTCTCACAGTAGGTGTAAAAAGTAGAGTATCCTCCTCTGGGCTAAAGGTGTCTTTGCCTTGGGCTAGCTTGAATCCCTCGCTGCATTCAGGATTCTTGTATTAACTCCCTCGCTTCGCTCGTGAGTTAAACTCTTAATTCCCTCGCTGCGCTCGGGAGTTAAATCCCGAATCCTTCATTGCGCTCGAGATTCAATATGACCCCCGTAACATAAGACACAACTTTAGCCCCTCGGTGCATAATCTACTATAACATGAATATGGACTATTTTAACTGTCAGCAATATAAAAGCATTTTCAATGTGTCTATGGGAATAAAAAAAA
The DNA here is from genome assembly GCA_927399505.1 of Luperina testacea. NCBI lineage: Eukaryota > Metazoa > Arthropoda > Insecta > Lepidoptera > Noctuidae > Luperina > Luperina testacea. The sequence continues at coordinate 8,620,473 of OV656755.1, forward strand.
ACATTTTTGTCATGGTCTGATCCCCTGAACCCCCTCGATCCCCTGGTTGTTCGTCTTCTGTTTTAATCTGATTGTATTGTTGGACTTGGTATTTGATTTGGTAAAATAATACAAGTTCACGAATAGTTAAGTACTCCCTCTGAAATAAAATAAAAAAGGCAATGAAATAATTCATTGCCTTTTTTATTTTATTTCATGTAAGACTCTCTCTCTCTCTCTCTTTCATGTGAGATGTGTGTCTCTGTGCCCGCGACTTCGTCCGCGTGGAATTTAACAAAAAAGTTATTGTTGAGTTCGTAGAGTTTACGATAACTTATTAATTCTGTATACCGCGTAAAGAAATACCTATGCTGATTTGAATGAAATTCTTCTATATTTCTCCATTTAAATTTTTTTATTCGTTTTTGTATTTTTAGTTCAATTATTATTTTGTTTTTAATTTTTCGTATTAGCTTTATTGAAAAATTTCTTTGTATACAATATTTGGTGTACGATTTTCTTGGGCTAAAACAACAACACTATATATTATTCAATCAATTTCTATGGACATTAAGGAATCTTCACGTATAGGATCCACATATAAACATAACTATACTCCGTATCTTTATTATGATTTGTTTACATTTGGTTAAGTACCTAAATAAACGGAGTATAATACAACTTCCCTATTTGAATCGGCTATTATTCAATTTTAATGTATAAAATTTAATTTCTTTGGTTTTTTTTTTCGTGGGAACCTATTTCTTCTAAAATAAAAGTAGCCTAAGTTACTCCTTATTACATCAGCTATCTGCTAGTGAAATGTTATTTTGGTATATGAACCGTGTATACATCCATAAGCATTTAGTAAAAAGCGGTTATTTTAATATTACAAACAGACACTCCATTTTTATTTATTTGTATAGATGCAAACATGCAAAGGTCGGTCGCCGACTTTGTCAACTTTCCAACGAACGATTTCGTAGTTCATATAAATTTAGAACGAATTTTAGTTCTAAATTTATATGCAACGCCAATTTGCACATAAATTTTAAACTAAAAATTCGGTGATTCAACTAGACCTTGGGGCACTATCTATAGTTCAATGCAGTTTGCATATTAAGTGGTTTGGCAATGTTAGTAAACACGATGCTATACCGATATGTTTGAATCAATGAGTTAATTTGCTTCACTTGTTTTTATTGAGGTTCATGGTTTTCATTTCATTCCTGTTTTTTATGTATATATGCCGTCGTCCGATCGTAGGAATAGCCGTATCGTGATCTGGCTGACCATTGCGCGATATGCCGCCATTTCAATTGACCATCTAACATTCGCCGTATTGTTCAACATATCGGCCCAGATACGTGTAAAAAACATAACTCTGTCTTTGCTGCCGCACAAAAGGGTAATAATTCCTACTCGAACAATTCCTATTTTACGGTCCTAAAAGTACTAAACAGTCAAGTAACTGCGACCAACTTGCCTCGCCTCGTAGTCTGGCTACGAGGCGAGGCAAGTTGCTCGCAAGGAAGGTCTTTCACAGAACTCGAAAAGTTGCGATGTTGGTATAGAACTTCTGAAGCGTATAATGAATATCATGTTGTTATATTGCAACTGTTTGCTATTTAAGGTTTCAGGGTCTTAATATAAAAGGCAAAAAAAAGATTCGGGCTCTTTTCAAATCCATAATTTTCCTTCAAATAATTATTTTAAATATTGTCCATCCTTAAAAAAAATATTTCCTTAATTTTTTGAGAAAAGAATTTTTTTTGTTAGTTCCAAATAGATAAACTAAATTATGGCAGCTAAGGTAGGTAGGCAGGTATCTAGGTACTAATTACGGTGTCTGCGCTAGTTTAGTTCGTGACTAGAAATAAGAAAGACTAGAAATAACTCTACAATTTCATAGGAATGTCTAAGAAGACAATTTGCGATTTGAAACAGTTGATGAATTATACATAACTTTATGAAATATAATGTAGGTATACAAAGAAGGAATATAAGTGGAAATTTCTGATACTAGATTTTCCTGTGTTTTATAACTTAAATGTACCTACAATTAAAATTACCGAGGAAGCTATTAAAAGAATTTAAATAATATCGCACTTATGTGGGAAAACCCTTAAATGTTACAACATAATGCCTTTAATTTCTGTGCTAATTATCTATCACAATAGTATTACGCTTATTAATACATTAACATCATAAAGTATAAATAGTACAGCACTGCATTGCTGAGTTAAGTTCGTAAATAAATAATAAATCAAGTTATGAATCTGTCAACGTATGCCAATCATAAGCGCTTAAACATCATGTCGAGTCAATTATTAGAAAACATGTGTTTACCCTTAAAACTCATGAATGGATTACGTCATTGCCACAGTAATAATGAAAGAACACAGGTATATTTACTAGTAGGTACGTACCTACAGGGTGACGGAGACATCGGCGCGCAAACTGTAGTCACGAACTCAGTAGGTACTTGATTCTAGACCCCTAGCGAAGAAATTTACGAAAAATTTTAACGCAGTGGGGTTTAGAATCATGTGGTAACAGGTTCTAAGTGTGCGCTGCGTCAGTGCGCAGGTATTCTATTTTTAACTCAACACTTTCTTGCGCGTCATTTTTAGACTAGCATCGAATCGAAGGCTTGCTTTCAAAGCTTCTTTACTCAAAAGTTGAAGGACTAAGGCCTTCCAGACACCTGGCTCTTGGCGGTTTTGTTTTGACAATGTGTCGATCCGCCGTCAAATGTCAGAATTTAACACTTTGCAGGACTCTAAACGCCCAAAGACGTCTTCATCATCTGCCTAACTTTTTCCCAACTATGTTGCGATCGGCTTCCAGTCTAACAGGTGCAGCTGAAATACCAGTATTTTACATGGAGCGACCTATCTAACCTCCACAACCCAGTTACTGGGTAATACAATTTACCCCTTCGCAAGACTGGTTGTCAGACGCCCAAATACCTACGTAATAACAAAAAAACTTATATTGTGTCGTTTCTCGAATGATCCTCTAGTTAGTATCAATCAATTAACTAGGTGTCAATGTGTGCACAAAAATCGCGAACACAAGAAGATTCGCAAAGAAAAGCGACACAGAAAAACTGTTTGTTACGCCAACAACGATTTAGTGAAAGTGACCGCCGCAAGCGACGACCGATTTATTTTACGAAAGCCTAACCGTTCAATAATATGTTTACTTTACCGAGCGTGTTAAGGAAAATTGTGGGGTTAATCATTGGGCGACTTTCGGTCAACAATGAGATGATTAATCTCGCCCGGTGCGGACTAATTAGTGGTTGTTATCGGCGGTCGGAACTGGTGTGCGTCATGGGCCCTTTATTAAAGCTTAAGAACACTCAGATACTCAGTTGCAACTAGGGTTACCATATGTAAATAGAGGGATGCCTGTCTATGATACCTAAAATGCCTGAATTTTCAGAAAAATGCCTGTCTAAAGCAAAACGCTGTATAGTTCTTTTCATAAAACATAAACGTAAAAATCTTCACAAGATACAGTTTTGTAATTTTCCTGAGTAATCAATATTGCTTTTACTGATTCAATTGTCAGCCGATTTCTTTCTTTACTTCACTGGGCGTTGACGAGAGAAAACGTACGTTCTACGTTCGCGTTGTGTGCCAAAATAGAGAACACAAACTGGCAGATTTTCATGAATTTCGCGCCCGCGCGCTTGCATTTATGCAACCGCGATGCGGGAGCGGGCGCGAAATTTAAAAATGCCTGTCTCAGACCAATGCCGGCCGCACGCCTGTCTAAACCTTAAAATGCCTGTCAAATGCGGCAAACGCCTGTCATATGGTAACCCTAGTTGCAACTCTTACCACTAAGTGAGTGTAATTAGTCTGTGACACAAGGTCAGCATTCGTCGAACCACTACACTGCACTGTATTCTCAGTCAACCATCAAGTATTGAAACTGGTATTGTTTTCTAAAGTTGTAATTTGTGTGCGAATAGTTTGTTTGTCTAACAATCGCGTTTTGTTATTAGTACAACCAGACACGCTCTTGTATAAAAAGTATTGTTTTCTTTGTAAGTTTTTAGTATTTAATTGCTAGTATAGACTTCACTGTACCACTTTACTTTACGACTTGTAGTATTTACAAAAATACCCGAAGCTAGACAATCTTAATGACATAGCTTCATCTCATCGGGTATTTTTTCTCGACTTCCACTTTAAAGATGTTTTGTACGTGCAAAACATCTTAAAGTTGAAGTCATCATTCAAAGAGCAATCAAAGAGAAAAAAGAGATAAATAATCAGAGTCAGCAATTAAAGAGATGAATAAGTCAGATTATAAATCGACTGTTCAGTGTTTAGATGACGATTTTTATACAGTCAGCTTGATAACAAAGCACATTACATAACATAAGTTTTTGGAGAATAGCAGCTCTGCAACTTTATGTGACAAGTTAACCTAAATACCTATTATAAGTTATCGGTTTCGCAATTGGCCAGTTTCTGAGGTTCTGACATCTTTTTCATGGCCTTTCGCTACTCTGCAATAATGTTATTGCAGAGTTAACGAGTTTATATACGAGAGCTAACTCGTGTGCAATTTATGAACGTCATAGGGACTTATTATGGTTTTATTGATATTAACGCATGTTCATGATTCTGTGATGTCGTGTGTAGTTTATAACGAAGACCCACCACAATTCAATTCATATAATTTGTTTTAGTGTTTAATTTTCTATTGATTGTACGATGTACTATAGTACGCTAATTGATAGTGCCGTGCTTTCCTATAATTTAAATACATGCGAGATCAATATTATGTCAACGACTCTGGGTTAATGCTGTGTATGTGTTCAGTTGGTAAGCCTTATTAAATAAATGAATATATTATTAATAAATAAGTAATCTAAGATTTATATTTCATTCAGCTTATGGTAAATACCCAGTTCTGTTATAATGTTGGTGTAAAAGTCAGGAAAATTAATTGTTTACCTACTAAATTAACGACCAACTCAAATTGTCCATAGGTATATTCAAATCACAACTGTAATTTTCAACTAATCAGCACACACATGCCTCCTTTTGGTGAGAGGGAGTGGGCCGTAGTCATAGAAATACTATAAAAAATAGTAACCCACGACTCAGGCCCAGTGGGGATTGGTAGATTCTCAGTTTAGGTTCGGTGAATACCCAGTTCTGTACCTACAATTTTAGTGTACAAAAAAGATCCGTTCACATTTTTGAATGCTCCAATGGATAGTGTCAATAAAAATAATATTTCACTTAAGTATTCCATGTTATAAAGGTATTAGGTTTACCTCGTTTAACAGACCTCAACAAGCCTATTATGAAACCACATACATTATGAAACGTAAATTTCGGATTTCACGGCCGTTGTATTTTTTTTCGAAATGTCATCAATATTTTGCAAAATCTGTCAATAAAATACTAGGATGCTATCGATAGAACTGTTATTTAATGGCTTTTAATCACTGTAGCCTGACCTGAATTCCAAATTGTTGTCGAAAATTAACACATCATACCTTCGCGGAAACAGGTCATAACGTTTGTCATCGGAACGTGATGTTTAGGAACTATTCAAAATATCGCCAGGAAATTGATTTTGCTCTATCTAGTTTCTGCCCTCTGGTTACTTTTTAGGGTTCCGTACCGAAACGGTGCCTACGTAACCCATTACTAAGCCTCCGCTGTCTGTCCGTAGGTCTGTCGGTTAGCGGGCTGTATCTCATGAACCGTAATATGTAGACAGTTGAAATTTTCAAAGAGTGTATATTTCTATTGCCGCTATAACAAAAAATAATAAAAATTGAATAAAGATAGTAAAAATTAAAGGGGTCTCCATACAAGAAACGTGTTTTTTTCGGCGTATTGCCTTAAGGCTCCTTCAAATAGGTACGACACGCGATAAAATCGCGCGCGACACAAAGGCACCACAAGTCGCGCAACGAGCGGTGCCTTTGTGTCGCGCGCGATTCGCGTCGCGCGTCGCGCCTGTTTGCAGGAGCCTTTATGGTACGGTAACCTTGGTGGGCGAGTCCGACTCGCACTTGACCAATTTTAAGTATATGGAATAGGGATTTAACATTTTGGTGTATGTTTTTATGTAGACCCATATTAAAAAAAGTTGCAGCAAAAAGTAATAGCAGCGGAATCCTCTTATAAGCTCAGAATGCATATGTGGGTACCTAAATGGTTGAAAATCAATTCGCTTCACCAGACGGCAATGAAGGAGGAAGGTACCTATGACCTATCGCTAATGACCTATGTTCGGGCGAATGGCCTTTTTGCTAATAACACGAGCAAAACTATTGCTTTCGTGTCCGTTTCGATGTCAGAATGCAAATCACGCTTTATTGGCTGTATAACAGTTTTTACGTCACGCTGACGTATCGAGATACACAATGCCCATAAATATGCATAGAAGCTTGTTATTATTGAATATCTAACTTTAAGTTGAAGGATATAAGGTGGAAGTTTGAATGTGAAGGTTCTGCGTTGAAATCAGTACCTATCCGAAAAACGTCCAAGGCAGTCAATGTCGATCAATTGATTCGCATGTGTTTCTCTAATATTAATGTCAGACTTGATATTATAATTTTGCCGACACTATTATAATTTGATTTTAAATAATAAGGTCACCCTGAAATTTGGTCCATTCAAAAGCTTGGTTGATTGATAAAATAATCTAAGGAAGCCACTATGAGTCGTCAATGGAGGTTGGCCAAAGATTTAAATCGTAGATTTGCACCACCGCGTCAAAAGATGGTCGCGTTTCTGTTAAATTTTGACACCTCTGATAGCAGAAAGTCGCTGAGACTTGATTGTTGTGGAATCGCCATTATTATTGTTTGAGCTCAATGTTCGCAGTATTGACACTTCTTCGCGCGACTTAGTGTGGTGAGAGCAAATCTTACGATTTAAATATTTGAGTTTGGCATTATTAGACATTTATGTAATGCACCGTAACTAAGTCAAAGGCTTCTTAGATTAACAGGAACTGAAGTATGTTTAAACTTGATAATTACTTATAGAAATCTGGACATCTAAAAAACCGTTTTCGAACAGGAAGGTGACTGCACACTTAATCTGAAATCTGATTCTTTCGCAAATGATGTTGTACATCTATTACTGTATCGTTTAAATCTTATTACATGGCCATAAATGTGTTTTTTATGTTAATTAATACATTCATTTTGCAACATTGCCGTCTTAGTGAGATGTAGTGGCAATTATGAAATATTACAATACTTAATTCTAAGTATCTTACGTTACATATTTAATAAAATATTTATCAGAACCACTATAGGTTTTGATGAATATTTATCACTTGTCGTGACTAAGAAGCGGATTAAAGTGAGTATGTACCTAATTAGAAGATTCCATCTGGAACTTTTTGTAGCAAAATAAAGTAAAAATTATAAATGAGTAGGAATGGAACTAAATCGCAAAGCTCCACTTACTTCCACGTGTTGGAAGAGAACTTACAACGGTTGAAAACACTTAAAAACACGATAAATATCCCGTTCGATGTGCTAACAACTATGTATAATATGACAACAAAGGTATTCGTAACATACGGTACCAGTTAGCATTATATTCAAATCATAACCACAAAAAAAAAACACGGTTGACGTACGAGAGTTATTCAAAAATGGCAACAACAATAACAAAATGGAATTTTTGTTGGTACCTACGTAATTATATCATATAACAATGGTCCATGACGCCACATCAAGCCTAGGTACGATGAATGGGTTTTCGATATTCAAAGTTTCACCACAGCCTCTATTGTATCAGAGCACCTACCTTGATATACCGGGTATTTGATACACTAATCTCTTTTTATCTGTGGCCTGGACCTGTGTGAATGATTGTTTCTATTTAATTGATTAGATACAAAGGTAAACGACTAAGTTGTGTGATTAAGTTAACAAGAAAAGTTGAATTGCAAAATCCCTAAAATATGCAACTTTGCTCTTGCATGTTAACCCCAACGTTATAAAGCAGCTCGCAAAAAATCATTGTTGATATCGATACTATAAAGTATACATATAGGATGACGATACCATGATGTCAGCTCGGTTTTACCATTAAACACAAAAACAAAACAACTAAAGCAAAGCCGAAAGAAGCACATCTTTAAGCCAATTAGTCTTTGGAAACCTAAAATTACTGCTGATGTTAAAAACTTATGAGCTCTTGGTAACCCAGGGGTCAACTACCAGCTCAAATATTAATGAAAATGACGTAGCGGTCATCATTAAATAATTCTGTGAACTAAGAATTACGAAAGAAGGAGCCGCTTATCGCTTTGATGTAGGAATTATGGCGACGGAAGAGATTCACATAGGTTTTCCAAATTCCCCTCACTAAACTGCCCTCACTATGGCGTCAGAATGCAGAGCGACACTACCGAAATATTTTGATGATACAGCTGCTATCCGCCTGATGAAGAGATGACATCAGAGGAGGATTGAAAGTCATTTCATATTAGCTTCAGTTCGCGTGGTATGTTGATATAAAGTATCTACATATATCTTTCCCCAGGGTTCAAAGTATCCCCATACTAAATTTCATCAAAATGAGTTCAGCCTTTTCGGAGATTAGCCGAAACAGACAGGCAGAAAGAAAGACAAAATTAAAAAAAAAATTGTACCGTATATACTTCCAAATGAAATTAGTAAAAAGCTGTTATTTTGACATTACAAACAAACACTTAAAGGACAAGAACTGAAAGTGGTACCAAAAAGTCTCATGCATCAAGATCAAAATATTATAGTAATTCTTTTCATAATTTTTTACGAAATTACGCGTCGGGGATTTGATTTTTGAACAGGGAATTTAATTTAAAGTAAAAAAAGTGTTGATATTGTTTTATTCCCTTTACATGACGTGATGAATGAATGGAGATAGTTTTATTTATACTAAAAAAAATGTAATCAATTTATCATTTAATATGGTCGGTTTTTCCAATAAAGTCTAACCGGGATCACGAAATCGTAAAGAAAAGAAAATATTTTGATAATGCACTCAATTGATTCAATTCCAGATGGTCGTCAATGTCATATATATTAAAACGTTTAAATGTCATGTATTAAAACGTTTTTTTTACGATTTTAAGAAAAAAAAAACCAAGTATACATATACATTACAGTTCGATGTGGTAACCGACGATGACATGAACCGATGATAATCAATGACGATACGATGGCAATTTTAATGACAAAAAATACACGTTATCAACTGACAGAACTAACCCACAGAAATGTATTGTTATTACTCTTATAAAATCCTGTGACTGTGCACATCACAGTATTTTGTCGGTTTATTACACTAAATATCCCTGGTTTATTACCTACATTCGCGTTTAATTATAGAATAAAGAACATGAAATTTATAGGTATTTCTGTTTTCCTGTGTATAACTGTAGGATTATAATGCATTTACTCCAGAAGGATGTTGTGTTAATTGTTAATTAAGATTTCAACGCAATATGCGAAGACATTGTCCGAAACTGCTGCAGATGTGCGATTTTTGCCGTTCGTGTATATGTCAAACAAAATAAAGTAGGTTCCTAATTTTTAGGTTCTTTTCGATTTTTTGAAAATCTCCGAAATCCGGGTTTTATTTACAAGAAGAACTTTTGTAGGAGTTAATATGATAAGTGTAGTCTATAAAAAACAAGGTTTGACTTTGATGCAAAATGGTACGGGATTCCATACATCCATAAGCATTGTCCGTAGGTATGTACTTATGTAGGTATAATTTTCCAGTATAGCTCTAGGCTCGTCAAAGGCATTTCAGCAGCTTAGTAATTAGCTACAACTTAGCAAACAGACGGCAGTAAAGAACAACAAACAATGACAACAAACTAAGAGTAGTAACTTAGGGTGACTGGAAGATGAAATCTCCTAATCTAAAGACTACAGAAGCTCTTTGAATAGCAAGTCAAGAAAAGTTTTGACCGGCCGGCCGAAACTAATACATTTCTGTGAAAAAGTAGTGTGTTCCAATCCTTTCACAAATATATAAGTAGGCACCTAATATGTGCCTCTACGATATGCTCGCCATGGTGTTATGCCACCAACGGGGTGGTCCTCGTGCTCGATAGTAAAATGAGAACCACAAGCCATTGTATTGTCATGCTGTCATGATTTGTAACATGTTGCAATTTTTAAGACCAATGACTTTGTGGCTACAAACGGTACACAGGCCGTTGTAGTTCCATTTAATTCAGAAAAGAAAAGGACCACCGATGTGAGTAACCGATTGACTAAACTATTGCGGTTAAATTTTGAAAGAATTTGTAGTTTTAAGGCACCTGCAGACAGGGGCGATGCGAAGGTGCGACGCTATTACGTGAATCGCGCCTGTCTGCGGGAGCCTTTAGACTTGTAGAATTTGTGTTTGTTTTCATCGAATATTGCTAACGGGTTCGATAAAAAATGTCGGATAACCAAAAAACGAGTTTGCGGTCAACTCCAATTAACAAACGTAGCACTACAATGTAAAACCACAAACATACATTATTTAATAACTATAATTTTAATACTTTCAACCTACCTCAATAGATATTTACATACATCAATGTTTCCCTTTATTTGATTAGCAATTCAAATAAGTTTCCTCTTTAGCTATAAAAACACATTTCCGTATTGATGACCGCGGCGATTGCGGTCGTTATAACCAACGATCAATAATTGCAAAACATGACAACAGTTGTACGTCAGCTTTACAATGTAAACAAGAATGAAATAGAAATATATTTTCTTCAACTCATCATTTTATGTAAATAGTCTCGTGATTTAATACTTCCTTCAATAGCTTTATGACTGAGGAAACAGTAGTTTTAAAAGACAGTGGCTAGTTTTTCTTGGTTACATTATATATTCCTTAGGGATAAAGCGCAGGAGTTCCATTATAAGTATCGAATGACGTGGCTATTAGAAGTCTTTCGCAGTGTTAATTACAAATTGCGGGACCAAACAATTAAATTGACAACCAAGGCCCCGTTAACACGCCGATAAACTGTACGATATTATATTTACTGTAAAATTTTGTGAACTCATGGAAGTTGCATACTGAATTTGTTTTTAACTGTATGAATAGTGGGATCGTGACGTGTGATCCCAACTTTTTGCCGATAAAATGTCTTACAGGACTGCGACAACCAGATATAGGTGATGTACAAAAAGGTTCATAAACAATATACGAACCCTGAGGAGTCATTTGTGGGACTGGCTGGAACTGCTCCTCATACTATTGTTTTTTTTTTCTTGAATTGCAGTAATTGTCACAGACTCCGTAATCATTGGCGTCTTCAGACACGCAACTACTATATGTTACCTCCTTGTTAATGCTTAGATTGCGTTTCAATCTGATAATACGGGAAGCTTAAAGAATCTGGAGGTCGAAAACGTCTGGACAATAATATCATTAATTTAGTACATACATAATCCAGGAAAAATTCTAAGATACCTACCATTAAAGCACATGCTTGAAATATAATATCACAATAAAATTATGAGGATATTGATTCAAAATCATTATAAGTACAACGAAAATGGAATAACATTTTATGTGGCCTGGTACGTTTCGAATAAAATTGTATGTGGCCTGGTACATTTTGGAATAAAATTTTATGTGGTTTTGGCATAATTAAAGATCAAATGAGAGAACTCTACAGACCATATTTAGTGATTTGTGGTGCAAACGAGCTTTAAACTTCGATGTTCCTAAAGCCTCGTTCATCACTGAACACAAATAATTTTATACTGACGTTGAGTCTTTGTAAAAACGTGGCGTACAACAAAATTAATTGTCTTCACATGTTTCACTATGTTACAAACGTGTGAGATAAAATTAATACCTACGTTTTTATTTAGCTTTTTTATATGGTTTTTATTCCAAGAAGGCTGGCCGGTCGTGATGTAAGCTGTCATTATAAAGCGAAAAGGTTGGCAGTTCAATCAACAGAGCCCTCCCTCGCCATGTACATAGAATATATTAGCAAACACGACAGTACACATTGCTCTTTTTAAGTATGTGCAATCTAACGCCTAATATGAAATTAGACAAGCCATGTTTGTTTGTAGATTGCGTCCCTACAATGATTTGAAAATTCATCTCTCTTTGAAAGAAAGACAAGAGGAGACAATATCAGCCTTAACTATTGTGTAGTCAATTGTTATTAACTAAGTATAGACTCATCACCACCATCTGCCTAGCCTTTTCCCAAGTATGTTGGGGTTGGCTTCCAGTCTAACCGGATGCAACTGAATACCAGTATTTTACATGGAGCGACTGCCTATCTGAAATCCACAACCCAGTTACTGAGTAATACGATACCCCTTGGTAAGACTGGTTGAAAAACTTTCGGGCATTTGACAACCCGTAACGACTGACAAAGTCCCACGAATGAGTTAGGACCAACGGAGTAACAAGCTTTTCGAGGCATGCCGGGGGTCTCGGTATGTAAAGATGGTCACCCATCCACCGGCAACCGCGGCATGAATACCTTAACCTAATAGATCGACCCGTGCAGCTGTTATTATTTATAGATGGTAAATACAAGGTTAATTCAAAATCAATATGATTGCTTTAAGTCGTTTACTCAAGTTCAAAGTCGCCATAGAATAAAATGTATTTTGAATTACTTTATTGCGATCCTGAATTACCTTCTCATTGAAACATGAAATATTATTATTGTCAATAAAAATCTGTTGGAACTAAATTGAAGATGCTCTGGCGTCGTCGTACTGTTACAGATACTAATAACTTTTAAAAGTATATTTTTATAATTAAAATCGTTGGTTTGTGGTGACTTGAAAAATTTCGGGGAATTGGAACATGCTTAAATTTATGTAAGTAGGTACCTACTTGAATAAAAATGTCTGTACTTACCCTCATAAAATTCCAGAGTGATAAAATTTTTGGCCTTCCAAATAATGTTTTTTACCTAATTAATGCTTTTATACTTTAATATCAATAAAGATGGTGATTGAAATATTGAACCTGCAAAATATGCAGCTCGTTTAAATTACCAAGTTTGGCAGGATTATAAAAATAACTTTGCCTGACAAGTTTGTCATTGTTTCAGCGGTACTATTTTGTAAAAATATCACCGTGAAAACGTAGGTGAAGTGAGCGTGGAGTGAGCTGTCAATAGTTTCAATTCCTAGCAAAAACAAACTCACTTCACCTAAGTTTTCATGGTGAGATTTTAACAGAATCGACCGGCTGTACCTTTAATAGACAGACGAGAATATCTGTATATCTAGAAGAATTTCAGTCTCAAAATTTATAAATCGTAGAAAGAATAAAACATGCTTTTTTTAGCCAACGCAAGTCAACCTAGGAGGTTAACGTCTGCTTAACCAGACTATCCTGTGGACGCCTTCATAGATTAAGACCTCCTGCCAGGGCATAAACTTATAAACTAAGCGACTACACGCTAAGGGCACCCTGTGGGGTACAGACCTCGGCTTAGGGCGTCGCTGGGGGGGGGGGGCAGCAAGGGATAGGAAAATCTGATCGTGATTATTTAGGGGGATTTTAAAGCTAAACGTTCAGCGGCGCGGGCCAGCATGGTTGGGGTAGGAAAAGACATGCTGCATCAATCTCAAATAAATTGGGTTAAGGGTAAGAGAACGACGATGAATTTATAAATTGTAGACGTACAACTTGAAGATTTATACAAACATAAAGCAACAGTTTATTAAGGTCAATAGGATTATCACAATTTCCATAGCCTCTAAGTCTAGGTATCATAACAATATCAACTTACAAGCTGGTATGACTAGGATTTAGATTGACTAGGATCTAGCTAAATTGAGTTAGATTAGATCGAGGCCGCATATAGCTTCTTAGAACATGGCTGATCTTTTTTGTCTTGAATATTATTGACAAATGTAAACATTCTTCTTTTAGAAAACTTTTTGATTTAGTTACCTACAGAATCAGATCTTATTATGTTAGGAATCAATATTTGTTAAATTGTGTACTATAATTAAAAACTAGCTAACTAGTACCTAGATTCTCTGAGCTTGGGATGCAGGTTGTATTGTAGTACTCGTATACAGGGTTAGAATAGTATACACGAAAAAAAAAATCAGCTATTCACTACATTTATGTTCGTATAACTCGCCAAAATGTAGGGAACAGCTGATTTTTTTCGCGATTTCAGTAAAAGTTGTTCATAATGATGAGTACAATGACCTCTTAAGAGGTTGTGGGTGTTTTCCAATAACCCTCTATTCTTATCCGTCACATACAGTTATTATCTACAGGAAGTAGTCACTTTTAATTTTCAAGAGATATTTTTGATGAAAGATAGACAAGAAAAGAAACGCCAAACCGTCCTGAGCAGGCGTAGTGATCAATGTTCGTGCCTTCTCTGTGTGGGACCATGCTAGACTGATAATTATTTTTGATGGGAAGGTTTCTTTTAAAATGTAAGCATTTTAATTTATAGTCCGCGCGGAACTAGTTGGCCGTGCCTTGAGTGGGGACGGGGGTGAGGGCGGCGGGGTTGCCTATTCCTCGCAACGCACGTGCAGTGCGTGCCACGTAAGAAGAGACTTGACACACCACGTGATCTGACATGCGCAGTACACGATTTTAGGTATCTTTAGCGGTATGAGGTCTGAGTGCGGGACGGGACCGGAGGTCATAGGGGCGGCGGAAAGAGGCGGGGGAGGCGGGGTCAAGTCTCTTCTTACGTGGCACGCACTGTACCTACTGAGTAATGACAAAGCGCCCTCGCCCCTCCGTCCCACCGCTCACATACCTAAGGCGCGGCCAACTAGTTCCACGCGAACTATAAGTGCTGTTATTTCCAGAAAAAAATATTTCACGATGTACGAGTAGTTTTACATTACTAGAAATAGACATAAAACGTGATGCAAATACGTATAATTGAACAGAAACACGTATTCCTATTAATAGCTGGCTTGTCAGAAATAACGTACCTAGGTATGAATGTGAATAACTAAGGCAACTATAAATAATCCAATGTTTACTATATTCGCATAAAAAACGTCTAATTATAATTTATGATTGTTTCCTGTTTATTGATAAACAGAACTACGTATACAGGTATGTATGGAATACTTAATCAAAAACAAATCGTTTCACTGATATAACTAACTGACCTGTCTGATGTTGTCCTGTCCAAACAATAGTTCATAAAAAATCTTATAGAAAAAACATTCAGTTTTCTCTAATTTCAACATTTTCCGGGAATCTTCCAGTTTTTCTTTCCAAATCTATTATAGCCAAATCGGTCTGGCCGTTATCAAAATGATGAGCTTACCAACGGATCGGTTCTGGAAAACGCAATATATAATAAATAATAATATAATAAATAAATCATATAATATTATTTTTTTCTAACGATGTAAATAATTAGTCGTATTTTTTTCCCCGGATCCAAAACTGCGTTTTGAAGATCGTGAGTACACCATTTCCATAATCGGTAACTTCTGACAATAAGCTTAGCATGATTTTGATATATTATTATGTACCTAGTAACATAAAACGACTCAAGTTGCTTTGTAATTTGTTTTTGTAATCTTCTGACTTTGTCGACGTATGAACTTGATCAGTACTTGTGTTTCTGGATTTTTATTTTATTAATGAATATTATTATTCGTTTATTGATACTTTTCCATACTTACTTTTAAAATACGTTTTTTTTTTATAAAATATATAAAAAAATTATTAGAATATAAAAAGTAGTGGTCCGGTGTCGGGAGCAAGGTCCCGCTACCGATGGTTATGACTACACAGACAGGAACCTCACGATGCAAGCCGTATCGAGGAGTACTGCCTTCTAAATCAGGCCCTTGATCCAATCGCCATACGAAAGCCCTCGAGAGATTTTGATCGAGGATTTTGGCCATCAATCTATTGGCCACTACGAAAATTATATTATTATTATTATTTTGCATGCAAATATTCCAGCATTTTAATAGATACTAAAAATTGCTTTAAAAAGGGGATTGAAGATTTTTATATGGGTATTGAAGATTTTTTATATTGATCAGGTTAAGCTACGCTTGCCGCGGTTGGTCTATGGATGGGTGACCATCTTTACATACGGAGGGGTCACCCTCCGTGCCTCGGAAAGCATGTTAAGCCGTTGCTCTAGGCTGTCATTCGTGGATCTTTGACAGTCGTTACGTGTTGTCAGAAGCCCGAAAGTCTGACAACCAGTCTTACCAAGGGGTATGGTATTACCCAGTAACTGGGTTGTGGAGGTCTTATAGGCAGTCGCTCCATGTAAAATACTGGTATTCAGCTGCATCCGGTTAGACTGGAAGCCGACCCCAACATAGTTGGGAAAAGGCTAGGCAGATGATGATGAAGATTTTTATAAGGAGTTTGTCATCCTATACATTTTTGATTATTTTAAACATTCAGAATGATTATTTCAAACATCGAAGTAAAAAGAGGCAATGTAAAAAAAAAAAATTCAGGTGATCAACTTGAACGTTAATATCTCGGAAACGTGACACTTTACGGGCTTTGGTCTAATAATGTTTTTCTGTTTGCATTGATGTCAGTTATCGATCGAGGTTTTTTGCCGGTGACTGTACACAAATATTATCAGAGTCAGTAAATAGGTAGCTACAACGAATAACCGGTATACTTCATGATTAACATTTAATACATAGTTTTTTGCTTGACATTTTTGTCGAGGATAACAAGTTGGAACTCTTCCTAGATGTCCCATTCTACTTACCTATATGACGTCATTACTATGATACAAAGAAAATCAGATTTAAATGGTATTCTTATTGCTCTTAGAGCTAAAAGAAACTCGCTGACGTGATAGGAAAACATTATCAATTTCATTGTGCCCATAAAGTTATAACAAAACAGATTGTTACTTACTATCCACAACATTGTGGAAAATAACTATCTGTCTATTTTTATTACCTAACCCCCGACAAAAACAGAGGGGTGTTATAAGTTTGACGTGTGTATCTGTGTCCCTCTGTGCCATCGTAGCTTCCAAACGGCTGAACCGATTTTGATTATTTATTTGTTTGAAAGGTTACTTGATCGAGAGTTACATTCATTATTGCTGGGTATAAGCCTCATTTGTTTGGCGTTTTCATTAGCCGTCCGCCGACGCGAGGGCGCTTGGATCAAAATATTGCCTACAACTTATAATAAATGTTATTATGTTAGTTTTTAGAGGTTTTTGTTTGAGTCGGGGATTTTTTAAACTATAAATTTAACTTTTTGTTAATAAATAACGTGAAACCAGAATAATTATAACCTTTATGAATTAATGGCTTTTAACTTGGCCAGAGAATAAGTATTGCCATAGAACGTGGCAATGCCGACAGTCTCTGGGTACATTACCTCGACAGCGATGCGGAGGAGGTAATCACCTGCAATGATGTGCAATATACATGAATATCTTCTTACAGTCTGTTCCGAAGGTCCCGTGACTGCAAGCGCTACTGTTGAGGTCTTGGGTTCGATTCCCTGGTCGGAAAAAGTGTTTTTGGGTTTTTCTGAGTGGTAGCCCGGAATATGGATTTATGCCCGGTTGTTACATGGAACTTAAATATAACTGGCTGGTTGACACTGCAGGATGTACAGACGCCAGCACATCAAGCTACTACAATCTGTCAAATTTCTTTAAATTTTCTACTTTATCGCTAAAGCATAAGGTTCAAATTTGATTGGGAAAATTTGACAGTTTCGGGTAGCTTGATGTGCTGGCGTCTGTACTATAGGTATACCTCTACCCAATTCTTCGGGGAAACAAAAAGTGATGTTGTGTCATATTGTTGTTCTATATCTCAAACAAACTGGAAATAGCTCGTTTACTAGGAAGAAGAATTTAAATAAAAAACATACAATTTGAAAGGTCAGTAGCAATAAAATGCGACACCAGTATCTGTCACAATTAAAATAAGCAACAACTTACAGAGAATAGAGCATTAGGTATGTAGAATCCTTTATAAATGTGCTGATTCTTATTCACACTCGATAAAACTAGAATTTTATGTATTTCCCTGAATGACTATTCGATAAAAATGGATTTAAAAAACACTTTAAATTGCTTTCCATTTTGTAACGTTTTTCTGCTTCAGTTTCGAGATCGTGCGCGATTAAAATGAAAAATAGTTTATAAAAAATAAAACCCCATTTTTAAATTGCTAATGGTAGATTATACCGAAAAACATTAACCAAGCAAAAATTAATCGCTACATTGACACGGCGAGGTGATGAGGTGATAACCGTTGTATTCTTTATTTTCTCTGAAGCGCTACAATAGAGCCTTCACAAACAGACGTATTATAAAATGAATCATTATCTAAACATTTTGAAAGTGAAGTAAAACAGCTGCACGCCACAGGCATAGAGATATAATATACATCTTTCATAAAAATACTTCGTGAATCACATAGGTTAAATGTAAAACATTTATGGACTACACTCAAGTGCATTGCCTTTCTTGGGATATTAGATATTGAAAACTATGCCTTAAGACTGTGACATGTAAGACTAGTTGCTTTCACGGGAGGCAGCATCGCCTTCATCAGTAGGAACAGACTGGCGTTTCAGTTAGTAAAAATACTTCAGTGGTCTTATAGCTAACATACTTCGGCCTCTAAAATTAGTCTCGCCAAAATACGAAGGTAATTTTCTAAGACTCCAAAAAGGTTGAAGCGAATATAACGAAGTCATAAACTATAGTCTAGATAACTATGTACAAACACATCGGTTATGCAGGCTCGATTTGACCCTGAACTAACTTTCCCTGCAATCATTATACAACAGCACGTATCACACAGAAATAACTTGCTAGTTTGCCAGTCTGTGCTGGCACTTACAGAATAAACATAATATTTAAACAGTTCAAAGTCAAAACACAAAATTCAAAGACACGTCAAGTAATTTTCACATCGGAACTAACTGGAGATTCCGCTCTGTTCGCCGTTCAAAGCACCATTTACATATAGCCATAAACCGAGACTGCCGTATAAAAACGCAACGTAGACTCAAGTCGTGTCGTGTGAACGGACCCTGTTAGTTAGAAAATCTTATTGCACGGACACGTACTTAGCTATTTCAATATTTGTCGTTCAGACACTGTTCTGTTTTTAATGAACCATGAAACTGAAAACTCGCAAGGTCGCTGTCACCATTGGCAGACAGACAATACGAGTACCTACGTATGTGAAATCGTTATGTTGATAAAATTCGTCAACAAAGAATCGGGTGACCGATGATAACTGATATTGACATGCCTCTGACGGATAGTTAATGTACATTGATTGAAGTTCATGTCAACACTGATTAATTTGAGTAGATAATTGATTTGAAAAACAGGAAGAAGAGTTACCTACTAAATATTTATTTGTAGATAAGTATATAATTTGAGGTGTTTGTTTTATTACACAATTTTAAACTACGTTGATGTTTTACCTTAAACATTCACAAACTATGCGATGCAAAATCACTGAATTAAATAGCAAAGTCAATAGCCTCTTCAACAATTTACTATGACATCGCGAGGACGACTCCTTATAATTGTATAAAAGAATGACGACTGAAGAGAGCGTTGAAATAGCAAACTATTTGCAGACTAATTTATGGTATACGTTATTTTAAAACAAGCACGAAGGTATCGGTTCTCAAATCATTAAGCTCATAAAGCAGGCAATGCCACAAAGCTAAAATAATTTTCTATTTGTTAAAAAGTCCAAGTATACATACTACGTGTTGGTTGTTATGGCGACGTCGACAAGTCCCCGCAGGTCTGTGGCGGGGTCCGGGCGAGTGGCAGGCCAGTCCTCGGCGACTATAACCAGAGCGCACCGGTTAGACTAGGTTCAAACTCGATCGCATAGCCATCATTCGCAAGAGTAAACCTACGCCAGCAATTGAAAGACTCCATCTTATTCTGAATCGCTTGGCGTTGCCACCTCCTTGCGCAGAAAGTTATATGGTATCGCCCACTTAAACCCTTTTTTGCTGTTAGTTTCCAGGTTCCAAAAGATTTCTCAGAAATTACTTCGTTATAAAATAATCCATCTTTGTTGTTTCCGTGTCGTTTTCTTATTCAATGAAAAAGTTGTAAAAGTAAGGATTGATTTTTCAATTGGTTGATTCAATCGATGGCTCGTAAATGTCAAATAAACAACTTGTTTTGTGGTTATCGTCAAAATTACCTTCAAGCGGTGTTCTGCGGTTTCTGTTGTGGTTGATGCTGCAGTGAATTTTCCCAATATTTCACAACTGCAGGGTTTAAAAACAGAACCTTTAATTAAAACTATGTTTCAGAAGCTATTTTGCGACCACAAAACGGTGTTTACTAAAATTACAGCCTACTAACAGTTACTTACACCCTTTTAACAGATCCAGTCAATACTTGTAACATGAATTTATAAATTCCACTACCTTTAGTTAATAAAAGTTTTATACACCTTATATACTTATACGACGCACAGCCAAAAAGTTTATACATTATTGAATCATTGGACACGCTTTTGTATAAGAAAATCGCTCGCGTGACGAGTTTTTTATTCGATAAACACAACTTGTTTCTTAAGAAAAAATGTATCGAGGAAGTGTTTTTTTTTTTTTCTTATGCCATTCTAATATGTATATTAAGGGTCGTTTGATAAATGCCATTCACGGTATCTACACATGACGTTCTTATAGATTACGTTCTTTTTCACGTAACATAACTGGTATTCTATGTCGTTTGGTGCTCTTACGCACAAGTACTTTGTTCGTGACGACACTGACGACTTATGTGATGTAGAGAGCTCATAGCATCTATGGAGCACAGTAGATATTATTTTTTTGGTTCAAAACCCAGAGTTCTCTCAGGCACTCCAAGTGGTACTTAAAACCTCAAGAGAGTAATTTTTTTAGTTAATTTTCGTTCCATAAACGAGAACAAAAAGCTGTTTGCTCACTACAAACAGATCTTATTTTTATACCACGTTAAAGCCGTTAGTACACATACTTAGCATAATATTTACTAAGTGTGATTATTAAATATTTTCCTAATGGTTTCGAGATGATTACGAGCTTTGTACCACTTCGAGATGTCATCGATGATGAAAAATATCAGTTACGAAGATAATAAACGGAATTTCCAAGTAAATGGTATGAAATCTGATCTGTTGGTAGTTTTATGCGTAGTTGTTATTACGTAACAGGCAGTTATAGGGCAATAGAGAAAATTGTATGTAACAACTTGGTGGTAACCGCAGAAAACGAAGCCTCTGATCCCAGAAATGAAAATTGCTTGCTTATTTCCCAAGAAAATTCAACGCATTAACACTTGCAGCTTTTTACTTCAATTTTGTGAGTTATATTTACGTATAAATTGAGTGTCTAGCTTAATTAATTTCAATTCAAACTTAGCATAATGTTTTGCTAAAAAAAATTCCTTAACGCCAAGAGTATTTATACGTACAAGCACCGTTCCACTGGCTAGTTTCGATTGTTATTGTTTTAAAAGTAGATAAAGTAAGTTACCCACTTTATTAGTTAATAACCGTGAATTTCTTGATACTACGTTATCTATTATACTTCTATACTAATTTATTAAAGCTGAAGAGTTTGTTTGTTTGGACGCGCTAATGTCTGGAACTACCAGTCTTGCATTTGATAGCCTAATTCTTGAGGAAGGTTAACATCACGCTACGACCCTTAGGGGGCGGGCGAGCGAGTCGGGTGAAACCGCGGGATACAGCTAGTATTCTAGCTATATTCTGAATAAAAATATAGGTATATATATTTATTTGACACTAAGAATTGCATGTTACAAACCAGTCATCATAAAATAAACACGAATGTATTGCCATAAAACTGATCCTAACCCCAAACTGGGCCTGGAACTGAAGGTACAGAAGCTTCAAAATGTTGGATCAATCGTTTAATCCGTTGATAAATTCGAGAAAAATCCGGTTTTTTAGACTCTTTAAGAACTTCGTAATGTAGACCTTGGTACCGGAGACGTGTTTGATCGCATTTTTTAAATATAGTAGGCAACTTATATAGATACCTGCATTTAAATATGTTAATGGGTCTTGTAACATCATGATCAGACGACAAAAACACTCGAGTATTTTGTTCGACAGTGTCCTTTTTATAACACTGTTACAGATTATGTGGAGGTCTTGGAATGTTTAGTTGCACAGCAAAAGTAACTATAAGTATATACATAGGTAAATAATTATAACAGCTGTGGTCTCTCTGATTAGTAAAATAAATTAATCTTGTTAGAATTTATGTAACTACACAACATAAAACTATAAATAAACGTTCTGATTTTTCAATCGACAGACAATTTGTATTGGTGGAATAAAATTGTCGTTTGATTGATTTTGTATCGAAGAACTGTCAAATATTCAAAATTATTCCTCGAATAAAATTATCTGGCGTTGGTAAAATCAGCCCTTAAACTACAGATCACTAGTCCGGCAGGTAGCACTGGTAGAGTTGTCGCGGTA
Organism: Luperina testacea; assembly: GCA_927399505.1. Classification (NCBI taxonomy): domain Eukaryota; kingdom Metazoa; phylum Arthropoda; class Insecta; order Lepidoptera; family Noctuidae; genus Luperina; species Luperina testacea. Next base: position 8,642,956 of record OV656755.1, read on the forward strand.
TGCAGGCGGTGACCGCGGAAACTTGATCTTAACTATGTACAGACGCGAGCACATCAAGCTACTACAACCTGTCAAATTTCTTTGATAGATTTTCAACTTTATCGCTAAAGCATAAGGTTCAAAGTTGATTGGGAAAATTTGACAGTTTCGGGTAGCTTGATGTGCTGGCGTCTGTACAATGTACGAGAGTACCCACGACTGATGGGACCGCCGACCAACGCGTCACGCAGCTCCGTCTGGACTGATACCCAACTCCGTGGTTTCCTCCAATTCCGTGGCCTTTAGCCTTGGTTGGTTTTATTTAAAGAACGGTGCATTTGCTTTGTGGCACGTTATTAGCAAAGTCAGACGTTAACTACATAAATAAAACAAAGTTGGGTTAGGAACACCATAACACGTGCGCCCCGCTTTGTCGTCTCGGGGGGAGTCAAACATCTCACACCCCGAACTGAGGAGGCCCGCAAAGGCCCACCAGTCGGAGATCGCGGAAGGCTCGTAAGTTCCCGTGATCCCGGGGTAAGTGTGGGAAGAACGTGGGAAGGAAACACCGCGGTGGTTTTTTTAGTCAAGGACACCACTTATAACTCAAGAACGACTGGACCGATTTTTATGATCTTTGATTTATTAGATCTTTCTCCGCCCCAAATAGCAGAATAACTATTAAAACATGGGAAAAATTAACGAAAAGAAATATGAAGATAATTTATTTCAACATTGTTGATTCTGAGGCGGTACGAAGTTAGTAGTTTATATATTACTAGTTGCGCCCCGCGGTTTTACCCGCGTAAATGTCGATCCCGTGGGAATATCGGGATAAAAAGTAGCCTATATGTTAATCCAGGGTGTCAGCTACCTTCATATTTTTTTTTTTTAATTTGGTCTAGCCGTTTGAGCGTGAAGAAGTAACAAACATATAAACGCACACACACTCACAAACTTTCGCCTTTATAATATTAGTGTGATAATAAGTCAACCATACAAGCCTCACAGAACAAGTCGTATTATTCCTAGTATCATTAATTAAAATAAAGATAAGCTAGCAAAGACTAAAGTTCCACCGGATGGCACAAGATGCAATTTAAGATGAAGCTCGTTTACCTAGAAAATGCATATTTACTAGATCAGCGAGGAAATAATTAGTAGTTATAATTTATTAATTGAGACTGGCTTCCGTCACGCGTCGTATGCGTGGTGGGAAACTTTGAGGCAAGAATGGTAATGTTACGGCGTTTTGATTTATAAGACAATTGTGGGGTTTCCCTGCACGCTCGAGGAGGCACCAAGTAAATGCTAATGCAGAGGACGGTAATACTTGCAAGTAAGCTTCTGAGGTGAGCAAAATTCTAAGCAGTGCTAAGCTCAGTAGATTGCCATCTAAATGGCGACAATGTAACTTGCTACTTGCGTTACCAGTTGATTTATTTATAGAAACACTGGCGAGCCGCCAGGGGCTTTGCCTCTACTAAAGTATTCACAAACCTTTCACGAAAAGCCCAGTAGGTAAGTAGTAAAAATTGTATGAATATCAAGCTAGATAAATAGAAAATATTTTTTTCATTTGATAGCTCAATTGTTGAGAAAGACTATAGGCTACCTAATATCACGCTAGGACACTTAGGAGCCGAGAAAAACAAAACAAAAAATCTGAAGAACGCTGAGCAAAAACGAAGTAGGTAATAGCGCCGGCAAGCGATGCGATGCTACGCGACGGGGTGGGTCGGGGAAACAAGAAATTTCACACGGACGAAGACGCGAGCAAAAGCTAATCGCGATATAAAAACTTGAACATGTCGCATGAATGATTTCAATTTATTTTTCATACGTCAGTGACTTGCATGACATCGTTTAAGTTGAGTTGCAACACAATTTGTTTAATAAGCGATTGTAGATACTGGTGCAAGGCGCGCGGCTCGCGAAATGATGCGATCTTCCACGACGATCTGCACGAGCAAGCTCCGCTAAACAAATGGGTTTTATCTCAAATTCTATCTTTTCCTGTTAAGCTAATTGATGGTAAAGGTTCTTGATATTGCTGCAAGTATAAAGGTTAGAGTATGAGGTCTGTAGGTAACTAAGAATCATATTGTAGCACATCGTGTATCAAATGTGACACCGATAATAAATAGAGGAATGTATATTTTTATAAGTACTGCTGTGCTCGAGACTTCGTTCGCGTGGTTGTCTTAAAACAATAATGGGTCTCTTAACAAATTATTTTTCTACAATAAAAGTAGCTTTAGTACTCCACATAACATCAGCTATCTGCCAGTGAAAGCCCCGTCAAAATCGGTAGGCTCGTTTCGGAGACTAGCCGGAACAAACAGACAGACAAAAATATAAAAAAATACATATATTTTTTGTTTTAAGTACCGAGTATACTTTCAGAAAATTTTTGCATTTAGTAAAAGGGTTTTATTTTGACATTACAAACTGGCACTTCAATTTTATTTATTTGTATAGATGGTTAATTATTGTGTACAGATTATTGAAATACGTAGCATGAAACGTTACACAAATAAGCCGTCCAATGCATTTACATTATCATGAAATGTAGTTACATTTCATGATAATGTAACTACATTTCATGTGTAACTCACGTTGAAACAAAATGTCGTAGTTACGACAGTTTGTTTCAACGTGAGTTACATTCGTTTCATGTCACGTTTCACCAATCTGTACCTGAAGTTTTTTGGTTACACCAAGTTTACAGAAAGAAATCCGGATTCAACATGCATGTGCACGTATTTTTTATCCCATCTTAATTTTCAAACATTCAAATATATTTGGTCATATGTTTTTGTTCTCTCAGTAGTTTTTACTTTATTTACACCGAGTTACTCGATGCTACGACCACAAAATTATAGTGGTTGATGAGTTACTGCTAACAATCTTTGGGTTAACACTAACCTTTGAAGATTGGTGTAATAAGCTTCTGATAAAATAATATTTTAGCAACAACTTTTAAATGGCATGTCCTAGAACCAAAAACTCGAAGACATTTGACATCTACCAACCCGCACTGGGCCCGCGTGTTGGATTATGGCCCAGCCCTTCTCACCAAGAGCAGGCCTGTGTCCCAGCCCAGTCCCAGCAGTGGGAACATTATAGTCATACTTTTAAATGTTCCTCAACAATATGTTAGTCGACGGCTTGTAAAGTCGTGGCCACAATAATAATTACCAATATACTCGTATAAACGTAGCCGTGGCCAATGGAAAATGAAAGTAGCAATAAATCCAATAAACTTGCAGTTTCTATTGCTTTACGGCTTACCCGCATACGCAAGAATAACACTAGAATAAAGGCTCCTTCAAACAGGCGCGACACGACACGCGACACAAAGGCACCGCAAGTCGCGCAGCGAGCGGTGCCTTTGTGTCGCGCGCGATTATATCGCGTGTCGCGCCTGTTTGTAGGAGCCTTAATGCTGTAAATGTGTAAGTCCCTTAACTTTGCAAGTTTTTGCTGTACGCGAAACGTGTCGAGGTAAATCACATTATAACAACCTAACCTAATGGCAATACAATTTAGTAGTGTCGGTATTCATCACTCATTATTTTCTGATGCCTGGAAATCACGACGCCTGTACGCATGAGTACCTTTAAGTTATACGTACATTGCGTTCCGACCCAGATCTCTGCTGAAAGACCTATACACAAGTAGTAGTGGACTTTATCCTTCGCGTGTAGACCAGCACAGAAGCAAAATATCAATAACATAATTACTGTAATTCATTTGCAAGTGAAGTCAGCAATGGTCACGAATGTTGTGCAATGTTATCAACCTCGTGCTCTGCCTACCACTCGTAGGATAGAACGTGATGAAGCGTGTAGGTATTTTCGCACACGTATTTCGTTTCAGATTGCGATATGTCTTAGCACTTGGGCTGGATTCATTACAGTCAGCAAGTCAAGATGTTGATGCAGACCTAAGCATAGCTCTCTTTTAGTCTTAGAGGCAGTAGGTATAGGGAACAGTTGACTTATCATCTCTTGTTTATCACAAAATAATTTGTGTGAAGCAACCTTGCTTCAAACAGGGTAACTATATCTAACAGATAAAGAAATTGCAAGTTTTAAGGTGATATATTGAAAAAAAGGTGGTTTTCCTATTTCATGTAACTTGTTAAGTATGTGGAATAGGGATTTAATATTTTGGTGTATGTTTTTGACTCTTTGGTCTAGTATCACGTAGAGGGAATACACGATTCATTGAAATTTTTCTCGATACATAAACATTGCTATGTTATATCTATTTTTTACTTTTTTCGACATCACGGCGTAACGCTTAAGAGTTATTCAATGGAATTTACTTTAAAACACAGAAACCTATCATATCGAAGTTTACTCAAAGTAGTTTTAAATTTGATTCATTTATTTTGTTAAAAAAGGAGTAAATTCGTTTTCGCACATACGTCGTTTCATTCCGAGCGCACGCATATTACAGTCATCTCTCTTCTTTTGTATTTCAAATGTAATTGTATTACTTTCGCTCGCTTAATAGATCAGTCGCTACGATTTATTTTCGAGGTAGCGCCTTAATTCTAAGCCGAGGCTTTGTGCCTACTTCCTGACAGATACGCGCTAACAGCCCCGAAACATTTAAGAACTCTGACTATATATGATCAACAAAGTTGTAAAAATAAATTTAAATCATCGAAACTGTGACGACTAAACTGGGATGCATTATGTTTGTACAGACAAGGCTTTTGTGTGCGCAAAAACCGCTCATTTAACTTTATTTGCGCCGGATACTAAGCTGTGCAAACAAACCCATCGGTTTCATTGTGTTCGTCTATAATACGATTGTTATTGGTTAGTTTGCGAAGGTGGACACTGACTTATTGTTTGTTCGACCGCCTGCAAGGGGTCGAGCAGTCTGCGTCATGTGCAAACAAAAATGTTACATTTTCTATCTAGTTTAAGTATTTTAAGGATTAGAAGCTGGTGGCATCCACATAATCCCGAGTCCGGACCCGTGGGTACGGCCCACAGCACGGCAAAACCCAGCGCCATTACCCAGCTGGCCGTAATCCACCTCGAGGCCCAGTTGAGGGATGGTTTTATATAAAGTGGTCAACCATAATAATACGATTTCAGAAAATTATGTTTTTGATTTGTGCATGTGCATTTGAAAGTAATTTCAAATGCACATGCCTATTAAAATAATATGCCTAATTAATTAGTAATAACTTTACTGACTTGTGAGAGATAAGCAAATTTATTTACCGATACAATAAAATAAAGAAAATAAATATATAGATAAATATCTAGGGATTTTATTTAAATAATGTTAATAGCCTATTAGTTAAAGCCATTGAACTCAAATTATATAAAAATAGACAAGACTATGAGAGCATTGCAAATATAACTTAACTAAGGAAAATTTCCATCCTATAGTGAACATATTCTTAAATATTCTTTAATAATGTTTACGTAACAAGCCCTTGAAAACCATACGGCAGCGTATCAAGCAAGTTTACCCACATCAAACGAGTATTTTGTAAACACTTTAGTATAGAACGATTAAAACAGACTGTTTTTAGTCTTGCGAAAGTTGGTAAAAGTTAAGCAGGGCCTAATGAAGGGTAATTAATATTCCACAAATAGCTGTACTAGTAACGACGCTAGACAACACTGAGTCACAACCGGTCGTTGGTTGTTGTGTATTTCATGAAATAATCTAACTTATTTATCTGCTTGTTCGTTTTCCTTTGTGAAACGATTGCACCGAGGACTTACAGGATACAAAAAGTTACTATTAAGAGGCTTACAGGACCTAAACACAAAAAACGCAAGTTTTAGAAACAATAAAAGTATATTATCGATTACATCAAACAAAATCAGAAAAATATACGATATTCTTCAGGATATATGCTAGGTATAGAGTGTGTTGAAAACATAATACGATTAATTTTAAAAAAATCATGAAGATACTTCTAAAAACTTTCTATTTACAATAAAAATCATATTAATATACATACAATCATTCTGATTATTCTACAAGCAATATACTAAAATACTAGTGTTTTAATTTTTTCGTCCAAGCAATAGATTTTTGTAATTAAATAATTGCTTCATATTTTGCAATAAATTACCAGCGTTGTGTCATCGCGCTTCTCTTTCTTTTCTATGCAGTCCGACAGTGACCGCACTTTAGGTCACGTAAGCCCCTTAAATACACTATTTAGTTCCTTAAAAATAAGAATATCATCTGTCTCGCCTTTCCCAACTATGGGGTGGGCTTCCAGTCTAACCGGATGCAGCTGCTTACCAGTATTTTACATAAAGCGACTGCCTATTTGACCTCCACAACCCAGTTACTGCGTAATACAATACCCCTTGGTATCAGACTTTTGAACATCAGACGACCCGTAACGACTGTCAAAGATCCACGAATAGCAGCCGGGACCAACGGCCTCGTATGTAAACGGTCTTGCAAGTAAAGGTGATCGCCCATCCACGGAACAACCGCGGCAAGCGTAGCTTAACCTGATCGATCGACGCGTGCGCTTGTTATTACTTAGCCACTAGCCAAAAATAAGAACGTAACACCTAAATTACTAGAAAAATCGCTCACATAATATGTTCTTCAAGTCACATGTAACATTAGGGTTCATTATTAGGTACCTACACATTAAGTAAGCACTGGGTCATCAACACTATCTAAATCACCGGTTTCCTTCAGTAATTCGTGTACCTACTGAAAACAAGCTGTTATTACTATATTTTTTTTATTCTTAGATCGCCGCAGTAAACATTTATCTACCTACTTCTGCCATTGTTTGTGTATCTGTGATAAGTGTAGGTACCGTGGTTCTCACATAATCACATAGATGTTGCAAGTACATACATTGTGTTTTTAATAAACTTCAATAATAGCAAGGCGGTGTATGTCCGCATCTCAGTCATCGTTGTGACTTAATGACTCAATGTTGTAATAAATTGTATCGCTTCAGATTCTCTGATTGATGTCTGCTCTGCTACATAAAACAACAAGGCTTTTTCCCCTGGTGATCTATTAAAAGGCCTTTGCCCTATCAAATAAAATGTATAAGTAGGTATGTACAAATTGAATCTAGGTATAATTAATTTTGTTCAATTATATCACGCTTCACCATCATCATGTCAGCCGAAAGACGTCCTCTTCTGGGCATAGACCTTCCCCAATCATCACCACTTCAACCGGTTGTTTGCTTCTGGCATCCAGCAACAGCTGCAGTAGGTATTTTAGGTTAACGGACCCTAAATCTAACTATTCCAATGGAATACCGGTCTAATTTACATAATGTTGTGATTTAAACATGTATTTAGTAGATATCAAGTGACCAACTCAGTGTATGTTTAGACGAGGATTCGGATTTTACCTAACCAATGATATTTACTGTCCGGTTGTCGAGAAAATGCGTTCCTGACGTCAGTGCGACCATTCTAGTAGCGAATAAAGATCAAATTCGTAAAACACGTCTTCGTTTGTATGAAACTGACAGGTGTCAAGAACGTGTTCTCCCGTCGCGGCCGTCGGCCGCATTGTCATATAATGAAAAAGAGCACACACAATTGATTCTTACAAAGATAACACCAATAATAATAAAATATAAACAAAAAAATGGACGAGCATAAAATCGCGATATTTTTCCATAAAATCAAGAGTTATAAACATACTATATATTCAATTAAACGTAATCCAATTAAGGTATATTTTATTATAACCAATAAAATTAATAAAAGCTTCTCGTAAAAGATAACTAACTTACAAAAGTATATTCAATAACGGATTTGTAAAAAAGATTAATGTATCATATTATGTAGGATACATATTATGTCAGTTATTTCGTGTACCTACATTAACCTGTATTGATTTCGTCACTTTTTTAAAGTTATGATTAACATGGTAAGTTATCATTACGCCATGTTTCAAGGTACCCTTTCGCCATAGAAGTTGGATGGCGTTTGTCTTATAAGACGTTGAAATAATTTTTTTTGGGCATTTTTTGAGATGGGAAAAAACTATTGAACTCGCACCACTGTTACCGTAACCGACACCGCTTCGGATGTGTTCGGCTGTCCTCGGGATGTACTCGGTTTTAATGTATGTATATCTGACATGTCAGGGATTGAAGGCAAAGTATTTTGTTTGTATTTCGTTTTCACTTCTGTTGCACTCCTGGAGTGCCAGTTTTTTTTTCCTACAGCAACCCTGCGTGCTGTGCTGGCGCTGTTATGACCCTCAAACGGCGAAAATGCTGTAAACTTATGGGTAACTACATTTTAGGGCCGTTTGGGGCCGAAACCCTCAGGTGACGAATTTTTTCTCCTTTGTACGGAGTTTTTTCGCCGACTGGTCGACACTTCACGTCACCAGATTACTGACTCGTTCTTTGGCCAACAAATTAGCATTATCATTCAACGTGGCCACTAGATGTGTTAAATATTGTATATAAACCACTTAATTCTATATATTTTTGTATAACTACAGAATAACTAATTATACTCTATGAGGGTTGCCCTCTGACATCAAAATACCACGTTCCGCAAGTAACTCTACGAGTATAAGTGCAACGGTTTCAGATTTTTCATGTAAATGTTTTGCTTTTATTTGGGTTTTGTTCGCAAGGTTTGTTCAAAAACTAGTTGATGTAAAGATAGTACATACAATACATACATCTATCATACATCTACATCGTACATCATCTACATCTACATACATACATCTACATCGACTTTTTAGTCATATTATTGCTATAATGTTAGCTGCTTTGCATTGTTAGTTGCCTAAGGAGTTTAAATACCGGTAAAAGTGTTTTTACCTCTTCACCTATCGTTTGGTGCGACAGGAAAAAATGACCTACCTTACAGGTGTTTTATCCGATGACTCTTACGACTGCACGGTAAATAATATTTATAATTTTATGAATTAAATGAATCGTGATTACATCGACACGTGCTTTTTGTATATCAATTTAATACTACTGAATTAGATGGCGCAGCAGAATACATTTTCTGCAGTGTCATGTCAACTGAATTACCTATTATGGTTATTAAGTGTAATTTTAAATTAAATGTAGTAATATAATAACATAATGTTCACTTGTTTTGTAACATTCCTCAAATTGGCAGCAATAGTGGCTATGGGTTACCGGTTCAACTAAAGACGATATTTCTCAGTAAATCGTTTAAATAAAACTAATCACTCTAAATTCCCGTATCAATTATGCTTATTAATATGAGAGCAACGTAGCAAAATGAAACGAAAAATTAAGTAGTATTTATTATTTTGATATAATAATATGTTTAGTAACTAGACATTTTATTTCCTCGATAGTTTCCAATGAATTAAGAGAAATTTGAATAGCAAATTTTTTGCTATCTATTCTCGAGTCATTGACACAAGAAAAAAGTAAACGGAGTATAAAAAATGAAGATGGAACTCGTTTAACACGACGACAGAACATCATGGGTCTTAACAACACATTTACAAGATCCTATGAGTTAATGCTTAGTATGGTTAAGGTTAACAACAATATCGGTACTTGTTGACAGGCCTATACTATCCTCCCAAACCTATTAACACTGATTTGAAAACTGTGTGAAAGCCAATTATTTTTTAAAGAGTAACCGTGGAATTTCTTGCTGGCTCTTCTCCATAGGAAACGACCAATTGGAACTGTGCACCTAGCTTCTAACGTTTTCTAAATGTCCACGTAGGTTTATGTGAAATAAAATATTTTGATTTTGATCTACGTAAGGAAAAAAGCAACATTTTCTTTGAAAAACGTTCTGCCTAATACTGCGTTGCAAGAAAATCAAACGCACTTGCTTTTTCTCTTGATTTAAAATGTGTCTTATTAGCAACCCCAGGCAGACTGAAAGATAGCATCTCGATGGGACTATAATTACCTCGCCAAGAATAACTTGATTATTACCTCGCCAAGAATAACTTGATTATTAATGACCGTAGCTAAGTCTGTTACGTACTTGGGTCACTAAAGTTTTATATTAAATAGTAGCTGTGCCCGCGACATCGTTCGCGTGAATGACGAAAAACAATGATGTTTACTAATTAAACTAACTTAACTAATTATTTCAGCTATTTGTCAGTGAAAATCCCTTCAAAATTGGTCCAGCCGTTTCGGAGATTAGCCGGAACAAACAGACTGAGACAAAAATTTAAAAAATATTTCTTATTCATTTATGAGTACTTACTGTATATACTTTCATATGCATTTAGTAAAAAGCTGTTATTTTGACTTACAAACAGACACAATTGGGTTTATTTATAAATGATGATTAAAGTGACTAAAGTGATTAAAGTGACGTTTAAACGTCAAAAATGTATGGTTGAATAGTCGCTAATCACCACTCTAAGCAACGTTGATAAATTAAGGGGTTTAATTTTACTTATTTGTATAGATTTAGGTATAGACATAATAACACTTACGTCCAAGTTAGGTAATTAACCGTGAGCTAAATGCTCCCAAATTTAATTAAAAACTCACGTTTCTTTATGTAAACAAACGTGAGTTTGAAAATACTCATGTGAATTTAAGTATTTTATTGCCTTCCGAAATCATTTAATCTAGCACTTAAATGCTACGATTTTAAAGCAACGTAATTATTATAGTTATGTAGAATTCTACTAAAAACTAGCAATAAAATCATCCGTCTGTAAATTATGATTAATTCTAGCATTGTCCTTGATAGGTCAGTAGTCTGTTAGTTTTATTTATCTCTGAATACCTTTGTTTAATTTAATTCAACTAGTTTAATATAATTTTCAATATACAAAGATTAAAGATGACTCATATGTGTGCTCTGTTATTTATTTTGTGTGAGTTATGAAATGTATGAATGGTAAATAAATCACTATTTATTGGCTACAATGCGTCACTAGTACATTATTTTACCACAAATGCTTATCGCAAAATTACGGGTTGATGTTTTTTGTCCTGCTGTGTATTAAGACTCAATGAATTACATGTTAGTGCTCAGATTTGATTGCCATAAATCATCTTTAGCCATTATTTTGTGCTTTAACAACACAAAAAGAACAAAACATATTTATTTTCTTCTTTTTATTTAATGAACATATTTTTTTTCCTTCACCCGTAGGTACCTATGACAAAACATGGCAATTTTAAAGTCTTGTAGGAACAATTTTGTACATAACATAACTTAGCGTTTACAAAGACTTCCATTCCTTATTGTTTTTCCATCCGTTGATAAATAACGATGTTATATTTTCTCGTAGCTATGTTATGTCGTTTCATATCTTTGGCATTAATCATTGTCATACGAAACGTGTCTAATTTTCATTTAATGTTATAAGAGCAGTGGTGGCCAAGTGGTAACGGCCGCGACTTACGAGTTGTAGGTCGTAGGTTCGAACCCAGATAGGCGCTTTACTTTGTGTAAATTATTTCATCACCACTGCTCACAAAACGGTGAAGGAAAACATCGTGAGGAAACCGGCATGTCCTAGAACCAAAAATTCGAAGACATGTGACATCTACCAACCCGCACTGGGCCCGCGTGGTGGATTACGGCCCACTCCCTCTCACTGAGAGGAGGCCTGTGTCCCAGCAGTGGGAACATTATAGGCTGATGATGATGATGATGATGTTTTCTTTACCTTTTGATATGTGGGTACGTACCTACTTGATACCTCGCATGGTGCACAGATTATGAGGTGCCTTATACATATTTTATGGCATAGAGGATACGATGCAGTATGGCTTATGAGTAGATGCAATCTTATAATGGAAGTTGACGATCTTGGGCAATCTATATGGAATTTTTCATATCGTCTGACCATGTGGAGCAATGGACGTCAGTCACTCTTGTTTGACATTAATTTAAGGTCTCTCCCTGAGGACCGACACGTACCGCACGAAGGTTACAGGGTCAATGTTAATTTGAAACGAATCATAAACGATGAACCTCTTAGCGATGAGGTGCGGAATACTAATGACTATATTTTATTGACCGTACTAACAGTTAAAATTGTTTTATTACTTAAATAGCCGCAAGGTCTTCGCGAAGATTCAGCCTTCTACGGTTTTTTTCTAAATATGTATACGTCGGCCCCACAACTATGGCATTAGGAGACAAACTTCCGGGACTTTGCAAATAAAAGTTTGTCGGAGAAAGTTAAAATGTGAAATCAGATGTACTCGTATGCAAAAATGTATTTGCCTTCGCGGTAAAGGACCTCCTCACTCATTGAAGAGGTGTGTGCTAAATTACTTCGAGTTCGGACGAACGATTGTTGATTTTTTGTTGTAATTCCGAGAAATCTTTAGTGTTGTTTATTTTAATTAATGTTAAGTATTAAAATATGCACTGCCTTTTTCGGTTAGTTTTTGTGGCTCCTAAATGTTAGAGACTTTTTTAAGTGTCAGAAACTAGTTTTTGTTGAATAATCACATTTCTGTTTGTATTTTATCTAATAAGCTGATACTGCCTCAGATCCAGTCGACGATTTGATAAACGACTACCGTTTCAACGTAAGTAGATATGTCGAAAAACAAAATCAAGGTAGTCTAGTACACATTTTCAAGACCACAGACGCTATATTATATTTACATGATGCAAGAATTTCGTCGTACATAAACGAATTGTTGAAAATATATTAAAATGTGATTTAGTTGTATCATAAATTACCTAAACCGGCGAATTACCTGCGATATAGGTACTCATTTTTATTTAATACCTAAGTCTTATCAAATTCATAAAAAATCTAATTTACGATAGGCAATTTTCCTAATCTACGGCCCGCTGTTAATATTTTTAAAACCAGCTCGAGCAAAGTCAAGAAAATAATTATTACAAAAGCAAAAAGAAAAAGGTCCCCTAAGTTCGATGTTTATACCTAAACGCATATCATCAATGAACCATTTTGTATACTACTTTGGGTCTTCAACAAATACCAAGGTACGGATCATGTCGCGTCAAGGGAACAACAATACATGCATACTAAATTACCTGTAAGTATAACTACCTACCCACTGCCACTTAAATATTGTGAAATGTCACAGCAGAAGAACTTCTACAAAGAGTGCACTATCGTCGATCAAGTGCCTATCATGAAAGAACTAGTGGTCTAACGCGAGAAGCCTCAATTCCCAAATCGAAATATATATACAATATAATAAAAATAATAAGTTTAAAAACTAAAACCCGACTACTGAAAAGGATGAAATAAGAAAGTACCTTCCCGTGGTCGCATGCTACCATAGCTTATAAGTATGTATGTTAGTACAGCGGCATGCGACCACGGGAAGGTACTTTCTTGTTTTATCAAAGGATACTGAAAAGGTAGGCTAGGTACTGAAAAGTCAGTACCTAGTCGGGTTTTAGTTTTTAAACTTTTTTTTTAATTATTTTGGTGCTTATTTCAGTAATATTTATGAAATATCTTCTTTAATAAGTTTCTTGAAACAAAAAATCAAAGGCATCATTGGATTTTCCCGTTATCACCAAAGGCTATTAACGAGACTTACATGCACGCGCATTGCTGCATAAAACATAACCATAAACGATTATTACGCTATAAAATTGAGGAACTGATAATATTAACCCGCTCCACTACTTACGCTTGCAATATACTTATAGTTATGCTTATGTGCTTTATGAAAATCAGTGTCAAGTTATTGTTAGCATTTTATTGTTTAATTTGCATGTACAAATATGCCATTAGCATTTATGGCCGTGAGAAAACGTTATAACAGGAAAGTAGGCAAATGAAAACTGTTCAAATATTGCTCATGAAAACACACAAGTGGGTACTTATCTGTAATCTTTAAGGCTCCTTCTAACAGGCGCGAGCCGCGATAAAATCGCGCACGACACAAAGGTACCGCAAGTTGCGCAACGAGCGGTGCCTTTGTGTCACGCGCGATTCGCGTCGGGCGTCGTGCCTTTTTGCAGGAGCCTTTAGCAAAATATTGTATTGGTACAAGTTAACTGCAATGGTGGCAAAGTGGTAACGGCCCCGACTTACGGGTTGTAAGTCATGGGTTCGAACCCAGGCAAGCACTTTACTTGTGTAATTTATTTCATCATCACTGCTTTTAAAAACGGTAAAGAAAAATATCGTGATGAAACCGGCATGTCTAAAGACCAAAAATTCAAAGATACCTACGAGTATGTGACATCCACCCAACCCGCACTAGGCTCGCGTGGTAGATTATGGTTCACTCCCTGTTACAGAGAGGAGGCCTGTATCCCAACAGTGGGAACGTTACTGACTGATTATTCTATGATGCTAGTGAGCCGAAAACCTATCCACTATTTTGTTGCCTCAGACTGATCTAAATCATTCAAACTCAAACTTAAAGCATTTATTTCAATTAAACCATTTACAGGCACTTTTGAATTGTCAAAAGGTCCGTCAATCAAAATCAAATTTGATAATAATTATGTTACGTTGATGATGAATCTCTTTGATAGTTCCAACTCGCCTGTTTCTAATAGGATCAAACTGAGCGATGTCAGTCAATTAGATTCTGATCCGAATCGTAAATGAATGAAAAAATCACCTCGCAGTATCTTCGCCTGTGGGCTTCGGCATATCAATTAACAAAACCAGATTTGAATCAGCGTAGACTTCAAATGAATACCTACAAGACCTGTTCGGAACCGTGCAGGTTTAGTCTGTTAGTCCGAACAGGCGAATTTTATGATTTGAGACTGTTTGCTTGATAATTGATCGAGCGAAAGTGGCAGACATGTAATTATAAAATTAGGTATGAATGTCGAAAATCGCTTCAAGAGTTCGAGTTCCCAACGGTGGCCGGCAGCGTCGCAGCGGCCATGATTATTAAAAAAACTTCATCATTAATTTATCGTGGTAATTTAAAAACACATGTCTGTGAACACGAATAAAATGAAACAAGTATTTGAATGAGCAATAAAAGTTTCCTCAGTGTTCTTATCGCTTAGAATATTAGCAATAAACTAGAAGATGTTCACAAATGGGCTGCCTTAGTGCGTTTTAAGGACTTGAACGTCCATCTTATCAAAAAACAGTTTGCGAATACACGAATGATATTTTGTCACGAGCCTAACATTCATCAATCGTCTTGCAGGAAGTGAATTTGTCCGAAATTTGAATTTGAAATTTGATCGAAATCTTCCCGTCGACGTGCATCATTTTGTAACTAAGCCCCCCACAGACAGGCGCGACACGAGTTTAGGAACAATTTCTTAGTTTTCTTAGAAATTGTGACACCAAGAATGTTGCCAGTCTGTGGGAGCCTTTATCCACAAAAGCTGCTTAACGGGTGAATATTTTTGTTGTTAGTCATATAGAATGTGGTCAGTCGTTGAACCGTACAGGTAAATCATTAAAAAACTAGGTAACTTATGTTAGCACGTGTTTGACTAAATGTTATTCCTCACTGTTAATGATACATATATACCTATTTGTTGTTATTTATTTTTCTGATGTCATCTAGGACACCACAGGTAATAGGTACCTATACCTACTGTCGCAGTAAAGGTAAATTGTTAAGTGACTTGGCAGCAGTGTTATTTGGTATAGATACCAATATGTTAGGAGAAAAAGTCCGAAAAATATGGTTGCATCAATGATTTTACGCGTATTTCACTTATTCCACAATGGCCGTAACAGGTTTATTTATATCATAAATATTACACAATTTATTTGCCAGTCTTGTTAGGGAGTGTCGCTTTCTTTATTAGACACTGTTGAGCAATAAACGGTCAGCTTCTAGTTACCCATATTCATACTGAAGTATCAACCGCACTTTAGTTTTGACAATTTGACATTAAGAGGAAATGCGGGTGGCCTTTTCTCCATAGAAACGCTCTCGCCTGTTTTCTTTCTGATTAATGACCATAAATCAATGATTTTTTAAAGAATAATAAAAATTAACTACTTGTGTGTCCCCATTTTGATGTGACATTATTTTTATAAGCACTAGAACCTTCAAAAAATGCCGATTTAAACCGCTGTCAACTGGGGCTTAGTGTACAAATTTGACAACTATTAATGAAAAAAGAAAAACATAGTCACAGTATTCCTCAGCTCATCTCCTTCAGCTTATGAAATATTATCTTTTAAATTGGTCCAATATTGGAGAAGGAAATAGGCGAGAACCAAACCTCGAATTATGACTTTTTACTTAGGCTTTTTCAAAAGTCTCTCCGACCGCATTTCCTCTTAAAAGAACCCCAGTAAGGGATTTTTTTAGTATAAATGCCACTACGGATGTGCCCCAGACAATTTAATGTGTAAATAGACAGTTATCTGATTCTGGTCACCAAATGAGTAGGTAACTGTTTACTTACTTAATAGTCTATGTTAAACTAATCTCATGACTAATTAGTATTTAAATGATTAAAAAGCTTGCAGGAAGAGTTAATAGACAATTTTATGCTAATCTCAGTAATCATTAATTAAGGACAGCCACCGCTCACTCTTTGTTAAAATCGACAATGAGGACGTTTCTCGTACGAACTTCTACAAAATTATAACTATTCATTGTATTACAAAATAACTATAGGTACTTATTTTTTTTTTTATTTTCAAGTAAAAACTCAGTAAGTACTTACTTATCTTTCGCGCTAATAGTAATCATTTTCTTAATGATGTTCTTATAGGTACATATTTTATGACGATAGTCTAAATGTGTAGGTAGGTATCAGTTTTTAAGCATAATATCACATCCGTTTACACCATCTCTTGCTCGTAAACGACGACCCGGAATATCTATAATTTACAATTTATCCAACTTTTACAAAGCACCTTCCCCATAAAAGAACTAAAAAAAATTCTATACATCTTGACCACCATCGTATAAACTTGGCACACTGAGCGGACTAGTCGCGACTCATCCATCAGGATATTTGAATACAAGCCATTCATACGATCACTATTGCCTATTGTTCAAAAGATCAGTGTCGTAACGGAGTATCGCTTATCGACCAGACATGGGTGGCTTCGACGAACGATTGTTAGATAAATTAACCTTAGAACATATTATATGGTGGGTCATTCACGCGGATTTGGCTTCGGTCTATCGTTATGGGTGGCGAATAAAAATTATTGCATGCTATTGAAACCTAAGAGGACCGGTGCCCTGAGACATTAACCCGGGGTCGAGGTAGTATGTAGAAGGCCAGAACATCTGAGAGCTGGAAAGGTTTTTGCCCTAGAATGGTACAACATACAGGCAAATCAATAATTATTATGAAGACCTAGATTGCCACCCAATTCGCAATTAAATAGCAGAAGGCAACTTAATGAAGTGCAGCAAAATAATTATTATTCTCTACACAATTAATAACTCATTAACCCAGAATTCGCTGTTCTCCAGTTACAAAAACCTAAGTGCAATGATTAGTTTTGTTTCTGGCGTGTTGCGATGAGGCGCAACTATGTACCTATCGCAGCAAACTTGTTTATGGTACCGTTCTTGGCTAGGGTGAGAGTGAGAGCAATCACAGTTGCAGCAGCCGCGCTGCGCGGGCGCCGCTCATCTGACTGAAGGCGCCGGCGTTACCAGCCGGTTTACTTATCTGTAGACTGTGCATGTGTCTATTTCTACATAATATTGCCTTTGAGGCTATTTTATTCAAGTCAATGTAGATGCACAAGTTTAATAGAATCTATAAACTACCTAACTTAGTCAGTATGTGTGTCTCGTAGATACACACGTAAATAGCGATTGCAATAAACCTGATATATTTCCTAAGCTGCTTGTCATATAAGATGAATGGCTAATTAAAAAGATGAATAGATGTCGCGTACATCTTTTGTAATTTGCCTATTGCTACATCTGAAACTCGAGATATGGTAGGTTATATGTTTAAAGAAGATGGTTTTCATAAAAATGTGTAATAGAAAGCTAATTGGGTAATAAAAAAACTTGTACTTTTAGTTGTGTTTAGTATTAACGTCACGTACATTTGACCTAGCAGAGATTGCATCTTCAATCAGCTACAATAAATTAGAGGACATCTTATTAATTTTCCCCCTTGGTTATCACGTCATCAGAAATGAATCAGTCCGACCTTAATATCATATTATGCAAATCCAATTTCAAGTAAATCACAGATGAATTGATTATTCTTTGTATTGCGGCCTTTCGGCAAATTTTTAGTCTGCAACGCCGTACTTCCGCTTGGCTGTTTACCGGAACGACATTTGTATGCATAACAGGTATTCTTTCGGGTCGAATCGATCTTCCTAGTTGAGGGTCGTCCATCTTGAGGTTACTAGTGAGGTTACCATTATTATGTATATCGAATACGAATAAACTGGGTTGTATTTCGATCGAGCTCTGATAAGACTCTTTTGGGTGATGCTAGAATAATAAGATTGGGACAAAGATTCGGAATCGTGATGAAAATTATGATATTACCTATTTAGAAGCGAAACGTAATTGGAAGTAGCTTAGCATAATATAGAGGTTTAGTCAAGCTCTGGAGCTTAGGGCACTATACCTACTAATAAATAGTTATGCAAGTGGAAACTGAAAAAAAGGGCTACTGAATAAAATAATGATATCAATCCTATGGAGCTCTTCAGAAATGGGCCTTAAAGATCTATCCCCATATACACAAGACTAGCTGTGCCCCGCGGTTTCACCCGTGTTCATTTGTGGAAAAAGCCTACCAAAATATATTGTATCACTTAAGATCATTACTTATGTTCATGACCGGCCGCCTTGCGGAGCTATTTTAAAACTATGATATCTCCTAAGATATTCATTGAAATCTAAATGATGTCAAGGGCAATTTTGTTCAAAATTAAATACTTGTAACGAATAGCGTATTTATTTGGATGAGGATTAATATCATGTTTATAAAAACACCTTCGCAAATATCATGTTAATAAAAAACCTCATGTTTATAAAAACACCTTCGCAAATAATGCATTATTTTAGAACAAATTTGATTACCATAAAAAAGGTTATAGTGAGTCAACCTTATTAAAAATAGGTATTATGCTGTCACGGTAATTTTTTTAGAACTTATAAAGGAGAATAATTCCGTCGTACATGATTTTTGCGTAACTTTATCCATTTACGCGTACGCAACGGAAGCTCTCAAAAAGAGTAATTTTTCCCGTTTTTGCGACATTTTTCATTGATGCTCCGCTCCTTTTGGTCGTAGCGTGATGTTATATAGCCTATAACCTTCCTCGATATATGGACTATTCAACAAAAATATTTTTTTTAATTCGAACCAGTAGTTCCTGAGATTAGCGCGTTCAACCAAACAAACAAACAAACTCTTCAGCTTTATAATATTATATAGTAGGTATAGATAGATAAGTTAAAGTACTGTACTAAATAAACAAAGTGCATCGTACATACAACGTCCTAAATTATATATCGCAGTTATGTGTAAATAGTTACCAGCCGCGGTTACAAGCCTCACACGTTTTCTTTGTTTGACCGATTTGTTTAGAAATTAACGGCTGTCCGAGACCAGGAACCGATGTCCTAGTTAGTGTGTTTACTATGTGCAGAAGATCATTGTTGTTAAGGAGTTTTTAGTTAACAAACATATACGGAGTGTGCGAGTTTTTGGGATGCATGAAGAAGCCTCCTCGTGTAGCGCAGTTTGTTCCGTTTTACTCAACTGAACCGAGCGCTCGGCGCATCCTGGGCAGTCATACCCAACACCTTATTTGACTGGCCAATTTTTCCCTTGCGGTGGTAGGGCCACCCTCCCACTGGAGTCCGGCGTCAAGCAGCCTGCTGTGTTTCGTCGATGCGTGGGAGTTCCAGTGCTTTAGGCATATTCTGGGCACGCTCGATCCACCATAGACCTCATCCATCGCTTTCCATCAGACGTGATCGAGGTCAAGAGCGGGCCCATTCAGCAATAAAAAAACAAATAAAAGAAGAGGCATGCGGGAAAACGTTACCGTGGGTTTAATACAAGAGAGCTTTTATGATTTAAACTGAATTAAATAAGACACAAATCAAAATATATGGCTATATTGTTAACCACAAAACAATATAGGTATATACATTTTAAAACTAACCGCAAGCCCATTCTTATTTTAAAATATTTTCTTTATTTTTCAAATTAATATTCAGCATATTAATTTGAAAAATAAAGAAAATATTTTTAAAATAAGGATGGGCTTCAATGACTTACAAACACACACAAACATACCATTTTGTCATTTTTAAAAGCCATTACAGTTTTAGGTATAGGTAATTCAACATTGTTGTTAGGGAAAACCCGTTGTTGTAAACAGAAATCTAGCTAGACTTTCAAAAAACAGTGCCTTGCACGGATTGAGGGAGATTTCGTGTCTAGAATTCAATTTAGTGAAACTTAAATAACTTCCTTCTTGGAAGTTATTTTATTGGAATCTTCTGATTGCGGTCGTTATGTACAACAAATCTGCGTATTCGCGTCTTAATGGAACTGTTTTCACGAAGTTAACAACCTAAATGTGCGCAAAGAAGCCGCGCCCACTCCGACCGGTTAGCAGCCTACCTGACCGGTGAAAACATGCATGAAATACAGACGCCCATTAAAATACATGAAGAAATATTTTTAAAAGCTATAAAATTGTCCTCAAAGTTATATCGAGTTTAAAAAAGACGCTTAAAGTGGAACAGACGATGTTGCATGACCGGCTCCAATCTAGTCTCAATCACGTAGTCAATCACTGAAAACATCGATTCCTTGATTGCATAAAGATATTCCACATTTATATGAACATTTTCAAAGTTGTTTGCGAATCGAGACATTATTTAAAAAATGAATTTCACGAGTTTTTTTGACTAGGGTTTCTTTCAGATCTTCCTTTTATTTGAGCCTAGTCTGTCAGCAACTAAGTAGGTATACAAGCAAGACAAGTTTTCTAAAGTTGCATGTACAACATTGTTGTTTTTCAACGCTGCGCAGCAACGGGGCAACTATCAAGATAAGTAATAAATACGTTATAAAAATGGAAACGTGATCTATTCGCAGAACTCCTGTATAATTTAAATTAACGTGATCACGCTTCTTCTATACGAGCTGTATTCCTCACGGACTAATGACATTCGTGTCATTAATGTAAGACTACACAATCGAACTTCGACGAACATCGTCGTCTAACTTGTACCCCTTTATTCATAAACTTAATTGTTTATGGCGAAAGCGCCAGGGTAGCCCGCGAATTTTTATTTTATTTTACGATTTTTGTAATTTGTTGGTAAGTATTAAGTCGTACGTTGATTAATATATGATTCGTGGCTGTAACAAATATGTATTTACAGAATTATAATCATTAAAGTCATCAACACAACTCTCTAAGACCAAGTAATCCCAAAGAATGACTATTTCATGAAATCTTGACTTTTTGGGATTATACTAACCTAACAAGTTGTATAACTGATTCTACTGGATCTTATGGTCTTGTAGAAGTAATTGCGGGAGTTGCATTTAATTAATTTCTGAATATGTTTAAGTAAAGTATACACAACTTGTTAAATTCAGGAAATAAAATTGCAATGCATAAAAATATTTATGATACTTGCAGTGTAAGAGAGGAAATATTTTTTGTTCTAAGAAAGATATGTTAATTCCTGATAAGTTAATTGCCACAAGCTTATGCTGTGACTAATCGTCCATTTTAGGCATCTTGTGTCAGAGATAAGGTTAAAAGATGAGATCAGAATATTGATTTCGTTCTAAGATAAAATAAATATTTATGTACCTACATTGATAACCTTCTTGCTCACAACTTATTTACTTCCTAATGTACTTGTTACTTGCAGTTTTAAACGCAACTCATCATCTGCCCAGCCTTTTCCCAATTATGTTGGGGTCGGCTTCCAGTCTAACCGGATGTAGCGGAAAACTAAAAATATTTTTGAATGTTTTTCTAATACCTACTTATTTCTATAATTTCTATGTATATAATGAAATATGGAAAATAACTTAATACCAACTAACAGAATCCAACTAATATTCTAAATGTGAAAATTTGTGAAGATGTTTGTTACTCAATCACGCGTAAACCGTTGAACAGAGGTATAGAGATAGTTTCGAGTCCTGGGAAAGGACATAAGATAGTTTTTATCCCGATATTCCCACGGGTTCGAAACTTACGCGGGTGAAACCGTGGGGCACTGCTAGTTTTTAATAAAAACAATTATTAGTCTTCAAAACAAATCCCTATACGTGATGTCAAATCAGCGTTGTACTTGTAACCGTAGCGAATGCAAACGACGCGGATCGATAGCAAACAGTAGATAAAAACAACTATTCTTACGTATTTGCGAACAAAATTCCGACGAAATGAAACGCCTTTAGCGTCGCACTTCATGAAACCTGCGCTCATAAACCAGTCCGCTATTTTTGGTTCCCATCGAGTCTCGACAAGGAAAATGAAGGTGCACGAAAAGGAATTCGTATCGGGAAGCCTGCAAACAAACTGCCCATAATTTACTTCACTCCTTATAGCTTAAGGGAATACGTATTTTTGGCATCATAATTATTTTTTTGACCCACAATAATATATGCTCGTTTAAACGTTAACAACGGGTTATAATTACCCGTTGTGGCCGTTGTTAATTACACATGATAGGCTCTGAGCAGGCTACATACAGGCAGCTTCCTTAAACATCTTGTTTTAAAGTGTATATGAATTAATAAATGGGTTTTAGAAAATTGTTTCTGCCTCATGCTGGCGCTTGGACGAGACAGAGAGGCACGTAGTCTGTGTTGTATATATATTCTGCAAGACTATTACGGATTCCAAACACGCGGCATCGCGCCGAAACAACCTTGTTGCAAGGCTTTTTCGTTGTAAACCGACGACTTTATGTCGTGTGACTCGACTCTTGCATGGACGGGACAGAAACTCTTTATAACTGAGGCATATGTGTATAGATTTATGTGAATATAATTATAATGAATGAATTTGTAGTTTGCATGCGTTTGCCACTGAGTCTAATAATTTTAAACGATGTCAGAGAAGATTTCTTGTAGGTACTGTTTGCCAATCCAAAATCGTTACTGTGTTGACCGATACACATTACGTAAATATTTTATTAATGATATTTATCTAAGTTTTATTAGTGGTATCGTTATTTGAAATTACAAATGTGCTACATACCCACTTACGTCTTAATAAATAATATTTGAGTTTCAACACGTGATATTGGCGATCTTTTATTTATTCCTTCATGAAACTGGTAAGATTACTCTTTTTTTGGGTTTCCAGGTTAAATTCAGCTTTTCAAACCTAGCTTACTTTTTAGGTACTGTAATCATAACTTCTACTTCTCGATATTTACGATTAACATCTCGTAAATGATGACAGAGACACTACAGGAATTGAAAAACCTACTATAGTTATCCTTTTTAACAAAGACGGATTTCCCGAGAAATATCATCAAGAAAATATGTAACTCGAAAACTATTCCAATATTAAAAGTCGCAGGCGCCGTGTTTGGTGTAGTCTGAGTATAGTCGGGCTTGGCCTTATAAAAACATTTGACACACGACTCATTGAGACTTAAAAATAGTCTGTAGATCTACTCACACGCATGTCAATATTTACACATTTGATGTTTATATCGCACACAACATATATTTACATTTACTAAAACATTATTTATTTGTGTCTTGAGAATAAGGCCTACTGTGAGTTTGCAAAATCTTTGTTTCAAGTGCAATTTTTTACTAAGATTTGACAAACTTCCCCCAAATTAGCCTAGCTTACTGCTAAGTTAAGAAGTTTAAAACGTAATTCAGTAATGAGAGTTTATTTAATAAATTACTATTGGTTATATTTTGAGATCCAAATAACATAAGGTACGACGGTTAGTGAAGAATCACGAATAGAAAAATGTAGGTAGTTGTTCTAACTCAAATCAGCTAAAAAATTAGAAAAATGAGATAAGACTTTTAGTCATGTAAGCGACGATATATGAATATTGACGTAGATAGGTATTGTAGATAGCTACTTCCTAAACAATAATTAATATATTTTTTTCACTACTTAAATTCCCCTGGATATCCCATGAAAAAGATATCAAACCATCAAAATTTACCACAAACAGTAAACCGAATAAAAAAACTAATGGTTATAAGAAGTTATTTACTTACATGTGAACAGTTCATATCATAATAAATACCTTTTTTATTGCCTTATTATTGTTATTTTCTTTTTTGTAATGTAAGGTTAAGGCGTAAATTGATACATACCTATAGGGTAAAAAAGACCCTTCGAAAGAGGCAATACCTGCAAACATTAAAAATGATAAAAGGGTAACTCGACTTCTACGAATTCCTCATAGAGGATCAATCTTGTCAGTGCAAAGGGGAGTGCTACGAACATAACTATCTCTACGGATATTGCATCGGTCTGCAATTAGCGACGAACGACTATATGGAAGTCTGCCAAAGCCTTAAAAGCAATAAGAAAGCAAAAAAAAGCGCACTGTATTCTCACTTTCCCAATTAATTTAAGCTGAATCACAAAGTACAATGGGGAGCCGATCACCAAGTGTCAATGACTGGACGTTGGTAAAATGACTCCTGTTGCTGGTTATTTAAATTTTGGAAAAAAAATAAAACAAATCTACACGCAACATTCGGTCGCGCCCCGAAACTTTAAAAAGTTTCCTCAATGAGGGTTTTCGTGAAAATTTACGACACCAGTTGGCAACACTGTGACAAGAGGTCTTCCAACATAAAATATATGATGACGTTCACATCATTCGATTCATTCGTTCATCATTCAGTCATGACTAAAGAAAATATAGGCTATTTGACAGATGCCTGGACCTGACGTGTCAGTGCTGCCACCTAGCGAACGTCATTTCAGAAAACCCTCATTTATGTCCACCCCATACTAGTCACACTAATATTATAAGGGCGAAAGTGTGTGTGTGTGTGTGTTTGTGAATTTATATGTTTGTTACCTACTTCTTCACGCTCAAACGGCTGGACCAATTTTGATAAAATTTTGTATGGAGGTAGCTGACAATAGGCATTAACATATAGGTATAACATATTTTTATCCCGATATTCCCACGGGACCGACACTTATGCGGGTGAAACCGCGGGGCGCAGCTAGTAAAATATAAATTCGTGACATATTTTGAGAATATAACAAGAATGAAATTGTTGGAAATAAAAATGAGAATCGTAAAAATAACTCCTTAGCTTTTGTTATACATAGTCAGTATTTATTTTTATGCATCATAACAATTCATATCATACAATTAAGTAAACCCTTCACGTTTTCATTTTCAATTAAATATACGCCTACATCAATTAAAAGTATGACACCGCGTTGACATGCCCTCTTCCTGTTAATGTTTCATACATTCGAAGCCTCCTTCTGCGTAATTGGCGAAGTAATAGACGGCTGTACAGATGAATACTAAACGAGTAAGACCAAACTATGTAATGGAATATTTATGTAAATTAAAGAGCGAACCGCGGTTTTAATTTGTTTTGAATCCGTGGGAGCACCAGGATGTCATGGCTCGACGTAGGTACCACGAAAATAGACTCAATCAAATCTCCGTAGCGGATTTATGGTAAAATCGTACTTAGAGCCAACTAAGCGTAAACGATAAGTTTTTGCACCCAACTTGTCTGAATGAGATTCACGCCTATTGTTTCGTCGGTGATGTTATTGTAAAAAAAACGTCTGATAAAGTACCTATACATACACACTACCAGCAGTTTACGTTGAAACTCGTTTCTAGAAAAAGTTCCTCAAGGTTTAACTGCATATTCTTATAATAATCGCACTTGTCGTCATATGAACGCTTGTCTGAGCCAGCCCAGCGACTGAATGCATTTAAGTATACATCTTAATAACACTAGAAAAATATTTATTTCGAACGTGTTACAACGTACGTGATTGCGATGATGTTAGTTAGCCGTGTACTTGGCCGCTTTGCGTGGTCCTGGCATTATGCTAAAGCATTGTATCGTCGCCTATCTTGTAGATACACTATAGTGATAAAACACTTCAAGGAAATATAATACCTATTGCCTATTTCATTAGAAAAAATCCTTATTGTTTTTGTTCCATTATTGTTTGTGTATTTTTTCATACGACGTGCAACCGGACGTTACACCTCACCACCGACCAATTTAGAATACATTACGCGACCTCTAAAACTAGTAATCTCCCTAACTGTTTTACCTCGCTTTTATCTAAAATAACTGAAAATGAGTCAAGGCCTCCATTTAAATGTAGCAAATTATGTATCGTCATGTATTTGACAATTAAAAAAAAAACTTAAACTTGGACCGGAAACTAATAGTGTGGATTATAGCTTGCTCTCTAATTGTTGTTATCAATGAACAGCGTAATGTACAGTTTTCGTAAACATTTTCGTTGTTAGGTAAGTACTAACACGTAATGTGTGTGTAACTTTTGCTCTAATTTGTTGTTAGAATGTTTTTAGACAAGGAGAGGAAAATCAAGATTTCTGCTCCGAACAGAACATTTAATAATTGCCCTGCTCTTAACCTTTGTTTACTTTATAAGGGATTCAAATATGACGTTGGTAATAAAAAATGCAACAAAATGATAAACAATTAAATACGTCATCACCGTTGAATGAATGTCATGGGAAATACTCGAGCTTCTACGAGTTGCACCCGCGCCGTCTGCAGTCGCGGATTTTAAATCAAATTGATTGAGCTTGATAAAAAGGAAACAATAAACCTCGCTTATCATTAGTTTTATGGTTTTAAAACAACAAAGTGGTTAAAAAATAATAGTACAAGTGGGTCAAGCGATGTGGCGAACTGGCGAATGAGCTGCTCTGCTATTCTAATACAAGTTCCTCAGATTACGACGAATTTACTAATTAGTTTATACATCGGAACCGGTTTCGAAAAAAGTCGTTTAAATACGTCTTATTTGATATCTAGCGCCACAGTAATGAGCAAATCCATCTATAAGAATGTGCTAATATTATTTTAAAATAGAAACGCGGTATCGATGTTAGCGTTCGAAGCAGCTGCAGTATCGAACACGAAACACAATAGCGTAATAAACATTATTGTACAATTAAAGGAACCGCTTCGTTGTTCTTAGTTACCCTAACTTGTGTGTTAATTACCTGTACGTAAATTGCAAATCGTCAGACCATGATTTTATATCACGTTCGAGTATTTAACCCGCATGTCCGTTTGTAACAACTGTCTCGTTGTGCTATCCACTGTTATCTTTAATGTACCCACTTTATATGGGGATATTCTCATGAAAGAGCAGTCAAGTGAGCAATGGTGGACAGTGGTAACGGACGCAACTTACGAGTTTGAACCCAGACAGGCGCTTAACTTTGTGTAAATTATTTCATCACCACTGCTCTCTAAACGGTGAAGGAAAACATCGTGATGAAGCCCGCTTGACCTAGAACCAAAAATTCGAAAACATGTGACATCTATCAACACGCACTGCGGTGTTATTCTGTAAAAATCTCACCGTGAAAACTTAGGTGAAGTGACGTGGAGAGAGCTGTTAATAGTGTCAATTCCTAGCAAAAACAAACTCACTTCATCTAAGTTTTCACGGTGCCAGCATTGTGGATTACGTCCCACTCCCTCTCAAAGAGGAGGCCTGTGTCCTAGCAGTGGGAACATTATCGGCTGATTATATATGGTGTTTTCGTGGAATATTAACCGACCTACGTTTTAAGTTTCGCACTTGCCGGGTAAGAAAGCAGAAGTCACCAAGATAGTGGTCAAGCAAGCTTATACATCATTGGGCAATTCGAATCGGTCAAGTTACTGTAATTACCCTGTAAGTTTCTAAACCGATTACCCACATCGAATTTATAGTTAAGTCGTTCAAGTCTTGAGTAGATAACGGCACGTGTCTAGTCTCCATTCATACACCCATTGTATTTGTATACCATAATCGTCACGTCTTTTGTCAACTTTATTTTCCAGCACACATTATACGAGACAAAAGGAAAATGATAAATAACTGCAAATATTTAAGCACCATTATTCTCTGGCAAAATAACTGTCGGTCGACGGAGTGACGGAGCGTTAAGTAAATAATATTGTGTTTTCAGTAACAAATGTTCGTTTTTAAAATATAATGGAGACGTTCGGAGAAAATGTATGAGACTCATCGCACTCATGGCAACTTTGCAAAGAAATGCATTTGTTCAAACAAAGGATTCGACGTAAAATGTTTATTAATTTCTCTGAGGGAGGAGAAAAAAGCAATTTGGAGATGTAAATGGTTATTTTGTGTTTTATGTGCATTATTATCGGCCATTCTCAACGTAATGGCGAATGTGGTTAGTTATAACGGATTATGTGGAATTTGAGAATATTATATTCGTTATTCAACTACCTACATTTATGATTCTTCTTATAATGCATGTAATTGGTGCAAAGATTACTTTTACATTCCATCTTGAGATTTATGTCTTGACAAGGATGAGGTATTTTTCGTAGCAGCGTAGCCATTTTCGTAGCACTTTTAAAACAATTATTTTGTTGTTTCGCGTAAGGTTCTAAGGATGCCAAACGACTTAGCTAATGAAAACAAAACATAACAGTTTTGTTTTCTAAATGAAGAACGCAAACCCTAATGTCCAGACAAGACACAAGTAGGTAACTATAAGAAAATAGATGTCGTAGCGTTTTCGTAGGCCTAATAAGGAAATGAAGTTCCCATTACTGGTAAAATCCACGTAAATGTATTGAATATATATACTTGTTTTCATCGCTATGATAAACGCTTTGTAGGTACCTCTCAGCTCTACGAAGTCTGATCGTTACTTATGCCACCACCAAATAATTTTTCGACCCCAGGGCCCTTAAAACATTGTCAAAAAATGTGTATTATAACAACAAAATGAATAAAACACATAATTAAGGTTTTTGTCACAGTTTCTCATTGTGTCAGTGTGTATCAGCAATGATTAGCAGGATCTCTCTAATTGACGATCATATTTGCTGTCAGTTATCGCACCGATTTGAAATCATTCGCTAAAAGGTCAGTGCTTTATAGTCGATGTTGGTTGGACGTAAATAGTCACAACTGTAGGGACACTAAATTTGGTACGTTATGAAGGATACGTGGGAATCCGAGTCGTTATTTTATATATAACGGAGAATTTCTTCATTTCCGCTGTTAGGTATTACTAAGAAACTTTATGTCTTTTGATAAAATTAAATAATTTAGTGAAATAATTATGGAATCGAATTGAGAAATTTAGAGAGCAATTAGATGGGCTACCTAAACAGTATGACTTAGAAACAAACATTTTTCAACGAAACTACATTATTGACACACACGATAGTGTGAAAAAACGTATTATTTAAATTTGCTTTAGTCAAACTCGATACAAATATTGGGTCAAAAATTCATTGTTGTGACACGGTCACCTGAAAACCTGCCATGTCATTGACTAAACTCAGACAAGGTAAGCAAGAGCAACAGTAAAACAGTTTTTTTAGGGTTCCATACAGTGCAGGCAAAACTGAGAGTTCTTATTACCGTATGCCTCTCACTAAATGAGACGTGCTCGAAATTTACCCGAAGTGAAAACTAGTATTATGAATTCTTAAGAGTCGATTCCGGAGCGGAATCGTCGTTGTGCATACGATAAGGTACTTATGGGTACTGACTGATCAGATAACACTAGTGTAGTCTAGTAAATATGTTAATTCTTTAGTATTTGTCTAGCCTAAAAGCTAGAATCCTATTTCATACAATTTTTTTCCCCTTAGGAGCAGTTCACATGTTATAGCGCTAGAAACCAAAATATTTGTTTTCTTCAATGCTTATTTGAATCGTCTTCTAAATGTGCAGAACCCTTTGGTTGCTAAAAAGTTCACATTATTGGTCCGATACGGGTTACAAGTGGCAAATAAAGTTACAGGTGGTTTTCTCGATTCGAAATCGAGTCTATTCCATTAAATTATTATGTGAAAAACAAAACTTTCTAAGTTTAGTACTTATCTACTAATTCCATTAGTAAGTAGTACCTACGTACCAATTTCCCTACTCAGAAGCGTAGCGTGCCTTGGCGGGGCCCCGTATAAAAATTTGTTTGGGGGCCCTTAGGAAGGGTAAAGATTTCTCACAAAAGAAAAAAAAAATGTTTGCATAAATTAAAAGAAAAATTTATTCATCATAATTATCTATCTGTCACTTTTTCCAAAATTTTTACAAACAATTCAAATTAAATACGGGGCCCCCGTGGCCCGGGGGCCCATATAATTGATACGGCGGTAGCTACGCCCCTGCCCCTACTATTCATTTCTAAATAGTAAGAGACTCGCTCTCTCATTCTTTTTTGAATATTGAAATAGTGAAATATGATAACAGTATTTTCTACACAAGGTGCTGCAGTGAATGTAAGGCTACAGACTATTAACATTTTACGTCAGTATAGTCGTATGACAAAATAAAACTGTTACTAAGTACATGAAACCGTCATATCGACAATGATATAATTATTTATTCAGGTAAAAACGTCGCCAAGGTCGAACGGATGAAGAGAAATTTGCCTACCGTATATACCTAAATTAATTGATGTAAGTACTTGCAGTTGTGCATACTGCATGTAAGTTATTTGAATTACATACTCTTTTTATGTACTTTTGCAAACTAGGTACGTATGGTTGATCCACTAATTAAGGCTCCTTCAAACAGGCGCGACACGACACGCGACACAAAGCCACCGAAAGTCGTGCAACGAGCGGTGCCTATTGTGTCGCGTGCGATTATATCGCACGCGACACAATAGGCACGGCCTGTTTGTAGGAGTCTTTATCAACGCCTGAAAGAATTTTCTGCTTATTAAGTGCTAGGTAGGTACCTATATACTCGCGAAATTTTCGAAATTAGCTTTGCAAATAATATTTTATTCCAAAATTTTCATTTTGCATTCAGTTGAATATTATAGAAACCGTTCCAAAACAGTTTCTCACGCCAATACCGCCATTTTTCTATAAACACAAAAGTTGACGAAACAAAACATTCTTATATTTCTTCATTCTATGGAAGGCGCTGAAATGTTCGATAGAAATTATTTTATAAGCGATAAAAGAGTCGGAACTAATGCACTTCGAACATTAACAATCTCGTAACATGTAAGGCGGAGCTGCACGTGACCGAGACGGAAACCCCACGTTATGAGAATAATTGTAGCCATTTCACTTGCTTTGTACTTGTTACCGCATCACCCAAACTGTATCACATGAAATATAACGATCAATTTCCCGAGGCACTACAACTGTCAAACGTCAATTAATCTTACAATGATCGCTTTGTGTGCATAAGTCTTTACACTTACCTACCTATGTACTCCATCAGGGACATGTACCTACCTATAGCCGATCTGCGCCAGAGCCGTTCAAAACGATGTCAGTTTATCTGTGCCTAACGGTCACCCCCTACCTTGTATTTGCTTTGTACATTCAAAATATCTTTGCATTGAATGTATGTGTATAAAAAATAATAATCTTTTCGTGTTAGACGGCTCCAAAGTGTGCCAATTGTATGAGTAAATATTAGAATGCGTCATCCATTTATTAATTTCGACGTCTTGATAAGAGATCTTAGCACTTTGAGCGTAGGTAACCGATATTATTATCAATGCAGGGAAATGTCAGATTGAAATGGAATTGCTAGTAAATACTGATTAAATTCAGTTTTTAAGTGTGATGGAGGTTGTACTAAGAATTAATAACGTGAATTAAGTAGTTTCCTGTATATCTAAAAACGGTGAAAGAAACATCGTGAGAAAACAGGTGTGTGCTAAATCCAAAAATTCGAAGACATGTGATTTTCCAACCCGCACTAACCCGCACTGAGCCCGCGTGGTAAATGACACAGCCCCCTTTCTCTCAAAGGGAGGAGGCCTGTGTCCAAACTGTGCGTTTTAATATGATTTTTATACTTAAGTATAAAAATCATAATACAATTCTTGTGTTACATTAGTAGGTAAATCATTTGAGAGAAGGGGTAGCAAAAGTCGAGAGTATGAAAGGGTAGGTATTACAAAATATTTCCTTGTAAAAACTTCAAGTTACCGTAACCTAATTCATTAAAAATAAATCATTCAATTTAAGAAGTTAGTTGGTTTATTGATGATTTTAATGATTATACTCGTAATTCTGTTAATATATAGATACCTACTTGTTACGGTCGCGAATTATATTTTGTTCAACATACACCCTGATATCTGACAAAATTAAAATTAATTATAATTATTTAATTATTAAAAAAATAATTTTACAAACATTTTTTTTGCAAAAATTAAGTAAATTTAAATATCGCGGGCTACCCCTATTGCTTCACCTTAACTAAAGTGTGAGCAGCCATTCTTAGAACGCTAGCAGTAAATTCTTTTCAACGTTCATCCTTTGTGGATTTGCGTTCAGTTTGCACAACAATTTCCGAGAAACATTATCGTTAAAACATTTCCATACGTATTCGGATATCTATATTTTAATACTCGATATTTTTTATGGTCGGTAATTATAGCGAATACGTTTTACCACGACGTGCCGCCTGCGCAAACTTGATTACCTGTTATTACTGCTAAATATATTGCAGGAATTTAGATTTGACGCCAAACAAAAAATATTTAAGAAGCAGTAATATATTACCACTAATAAAGGTTATCTCTGCGAGGTATGTAAATATCTTGACGCATCTAATTTAGTCTCGGAAGATTGAAAACAATGTTGTACAAGAGTGCAGACTATTTTAATGGGCAAGATCATTAGCGTTCAAAATGTCAATTAGAATGACGTTAATTTTGATAAACATAATATATTTAGCGACGTGTTTTGTGGCAGAAAATAAGATATTGTATTAACCTACGTACGTACGGAGGCAAAAATATCGCGGAGAGATTTTATCGCGCACTCGATTTTTCAATTCAAGTATAGTACCTATTGAGAATCCAAAAGTGCGTATACTTGCGCGGCAAAAAATCACACTGTTGAATTTTCAACTGTCTGCGCTAAGCAGTGAGCTGAAAATCAAGTGCGCGAAAAATAATCGCCGCGGGATAATCATGCACGCCCGTGCGGACCTGTGCCTTGTATAACAAGCATTTCTCTTGTAAAAAAATTCAGTATTACAAAAATGTGCACTGCACGTGTAAATTACGGATGACAAGGGTCATTATTCATTAAACAAGTATAATTTTTACACTTGTATTTGTGATTTTGTTCATCAAAAAATCCTTTGTAAGTTAGGTAGGTACAACTGTGGAAAGACATGACAAATCCTGAGAGTGTCCGGCGACTCTCCATTCCGTCTTACAAGTTTACGAGTGTCGTGTTTAGTAGGTACCATAATCAACTTTTAAATTCGATTTTCTTTTTTTAAATCTGGTCAAGTGATTCAACCGATCAAGAAAATATTAGTATTATGGAACCGAGAACATTAGTTTGTCACTACTATTTGTTTTTATCGTCCCGTCCATATGGCACAGACAATATAGGTACCATTCAGCCATGCGTTTTAGTAGAGCATTTTCAATTAAAAAACATACAAAAGAACGGCGGGAAAAAATATGGCGGCATACCTTTTTGATTTTAGAACTTGCAAGTAAAATCGACAAGCGTTCAATTTTACAAACCCTGTAATTTTTTTTGATAAACGTAATTTACACGATCTTGTAACAACTTCCTTGTAAAGTGTTACTTGTGAACTTGTAAGTTTTGATAAGCAGGGCAGTATGGATTGCATATCAATTTACGATCCATGATCTCGTTTACCTCGACTCGGCGACAATCGTGCCTTGATGAGTTTAAGAACAATCACTGCATTTATTAAATTGTATTGGATTTATCAGCAACACACCTAATTATTTACCTATTATTATTGCCATAACATGACAAAAGTATAATAGTTTTAAATAGCCTGAAAGGAAGACGTCGTTGGAAACAATAGCGATGTTTGTGGGACAATCCGATGAATCAGATTTTTACTTGTTTTTTTTTTTTGTTGTTTACCTTTGTAGCTTATAGGTACGCCCTGTTAGCTGAGGATAAATTGCACGATAGATAATTTATACATTTGGTTATTCAGATACCTAGGCTGGAAACAATGACGGCTTTAAGAATTATAAGGAAACGGAGCATGTATACCCGTGATCACATGAGCAAGTATTTAGTCAGGACAAAACCATTTCCTATCCATAATAGGTCTTAATGTTGCGAAAATACTCCATACTTACGCTTTGTTAAAAAACAATCATAATTTTCCAAAAATTACATAATAAAGTAAAATATTTTCAATAAAGAGTCGGCTACGCTAAGACGTTACTAATAATACTATAATACTTCCTCATTGAATCACCCAAGGAAGTGGAACGGAATGATTGTAAAAAAACCACAATTAATTGCCACAAGTAGATAAGCGGCCAATTAACAAACCAGACAGAAGCAGTTTGCAGCATGGAAGATACGCATCCTTCTTAGTATGAAACAGATATAATATAAGGGTATGTCCTCATGAACCATTTCAGCGTGTCGTTTCTCGTCGGGACACGATTCACTAGTCTAAATTTTTTTTCTTAAGCTAGGTATAGACAGTGCTTGATCATCAACTGTGCTCCGTGAGTTTCCCTTGCGTGCTCATAAAAACGGCCTTCATGACAAAGCAGATGCTTGAAGTACCTACTATTGATGCGCTAATTTGTGGATACCCAGCTTTACAACGCAATCAAGACTAAACAAAATCCGAGATATTCTAAGGGCGACTTTCACCAATTAAACTTAAGTTCACATTTAAACGGCGTTCAAGAGCTGTCAGTGTCATCATTGTTGGGAATATTGACACTGACAGATCTTGAACACAGTTTAGATGTGCTGATCACGATCAGTTTCATTGGTGAAATCAGCCCTAAGTCGCTCGTATGAAAGACTTTACGTCGACTTAACCAGGATCTTGACAATGTAAACGCGCGGCGTCCTTGTGGTATTAATAAACTAGGAATGGACAACTATTTATGACAGTAAGCCGTGGGAATGCATCGTGTACCTACTGCTTGGCTTGTCGTCAATCAACGGATTGGATTACAAGTACTTTTTAGTAAGAAGCGATTTAGTATCAAGTTATAGGCACCAGAAACTTGTGATTGCTAGTCTAATAACTTTACTTCGTTAAGACACATTTTATTTACCATGGGATTTATTTATAAACCAAGATTAAAGTTAAGTAACGTTCAAACTTCAAAAATGTATGGTCAGACAGTCGCTAATCACTACTTAATTTTAAGTAACGATTATGAATAAAGGGTTATATGTCTATTATACATTACTTTAAATCGAGGTAGACACAGCAACGAAGTTGTTATTACAACTACGCAGGGAAAACTACAAAATTAATTAACGATATTAAATTAACGTTTCTACATACTTACAAATAAACCTCGAAACGTTAAACTTCAGCACCATAAAATGCTGAAACCTTATCAATTGTGATTATTTGCTGTCTGGGTGTCCTTAAATGACACGGAGTGACTTAAATGAGCATATAGAGAACTAGCTGTCACAGATACCGAGGTAAGCGTGAAGATTTCAGCAAAACGGACAATATAATTACGCATAACTGTGTTATTGAAAAATACAACGTACAATCAGTGACGCTTGTACACTAAAATTACTTTTTCATGACCATAAAGGTAGCCATGTTGGAGTTACAATGAGTTTTGGATGTCGAAGACGTGTTTGGACGCTAGGAATATATGAGTGTATTGTCGCAGTTTTTAGAAAAATTTTCAGCATGGATCAACAGCAGGTGATATTGAATAAGAACTGGTTTACATTTCCCTTTTAATTATTGTTTTGCGTAGGTAAGTATGTCGGTCGAATGTTCTTGCGTTTCGAATGGCCCTCCAAATATATGACTGTTTAAAGAAAAGCCTTCAGGGTACTAAAAGGAGAAAAATTAATTTAAGTGACATTTTAAAATATACACAAATATAAATTTTAAAAGCTTTTGGCACTGATATTGTGTAGTAGGTGCACCTTTATAACGGATACCGTACATCAGTGCCTCAAGCTTTTAAAATTTATAGGTATAGGTAGGTACTATGTATATTTTAAAAGGTCACTTAAATTTATTTTTTTCTTTTTAGTTCGAGTTATTCTTTCTTTTTTAGGTTACGTTTTTATTCAAATAAAAGCTTGTTTTTAAAAACTTTTTTCTATTTTCATTTTATTTTTTACTTTTTAGTCTTATAGATTTATTAAATTAACATTTTTTGACCATTTTTTATTCATCTATTTACTTACATTATTTTATTGATTTACACCATTGACATTATTTAGACAAAGAATATTATTTAGGTACATTATTTATACCACTGATATTAATTAATTCCTTTAAATATTTCCACCTGTTTGTTTTAAATTTTAATTGAATTAATCGTTTTGATTGTTCACGTAACGTTTTTTACTCTTTAAGTTCTTTCATTTGATACCCATATTATGGGTGTTGAAAAAATGTAACCTGCCATGTTGGAGCGGCGCCATGTTGAATTTAGTGTGATGTTACTAAATGTATAGTTTTCTACTCTTCAAGCCCTTTCATTTGATACCCATATTAAGGGGGTTGAGAAAAAATAAGTAATCCGCCATCTTGGAGCGGCGGCCATATTGAAATTATTACAATATTGAGTATTGCACATTGTATTGTTACCAGAACTAATAAAGGTGTATCCAAAATTTCAGCTCAACAAATGGTCGAAAAATGGTTTGCAAATTTTGACGGACAACTTACATACATACATACTTACATACGAACAGTGCAAGCTCAGTAAAAGCTTGTAAAAATACCGATTTATAATCGGATTTTACACAGGATAAATTCTAATTTGTTGTGTCAGGTAAAGTAAACAAAACAAGGAAAATGCAGACGCTATTGAGTTGAGATTGTCGCTATAATGTGTCATAAGGCTACAAGTATGTATTGGGCCATTCATGCATGTAATAAAAGTAGACGTGGAGTTGTTTCAATAATAATAATCTAGGTAGGTATAATACAGTGCTGTTTTATTCATGAGTTTTCCGTGAGGTTTTAACTCTCTGTAAGTAAGTGTAGGTACCCGCGAGACTACTGAAGTATGAGTCATTTTAAATAAATAGAATCCGTTTCTACGAAATTGATGAGTTTTTTTTTATCTACCTGTTTCAGAATCTGTTGCCGTTCAATCCGGTTAGACTCTCTTAGCATTTTTTTTTAATCTACAAGCACCGTAAGGATTGTCGATGTTGTGAGCATGTTAGATGAAGGAATTCGTAATCAATTCAGTTCAAAAATATGTCATGTTTATCCTTACCGAGACCTTAAGGAAACTTTTTACGAGGAAAAATTGAAGTGATTGTGTCTTCGATTTGTATTAGTCATCGGAAAGTGCCTACTACTGCCTACCCTTATAAATATTGTAATCATTTATTATACATACATACCTAATGAATATTTCCCTACCATAAAAAATTTAAGTTAAAAATCTGATGGAGATGTCTTATTATACCTAAGTATTTTTTATCTATGAATTCTTTACTACTAACAATTTATTTGCGCATTAATGTTTATATTATGATTATGTAAATTAGTTCTATTGTTTTATCAAACAGGATTTAATTGGTTTAGTAGTTTTTCGTAAAAACATCCTTCGCTAACGTGCTAACACCATTAAAACAACAATTAAGTTATTATTTTTTCTGTACAAAATATGATAAACATTGGTCTTATATAAATAATAATTAAAAACCCTTTAAAACACCTCAGGTAGCGAACAAAATAATTAATAGCTTCAAAATGTTCGTAGTTTAAAAAACACTGTTTTGAATCGGCTGACCTCATTGGCCCAACTGAACAAATCTTCTGTGTAATAATAAATGCACAATGGAACGTATCACTACATAGTATAAAACAAAGTCGCTTTCTCTGTCCCTATGTCCCTATGTCCCTTTGTATGCTTAAATCTTTGAAACTCCGCAACGGATTTTGATGCGGTTTTTTTTAATAGATAGAGTGATTCAAGAGGAAGGTTTATATGTATAATAATAATAATGTTTCCGTGCGAAGCCGGGGCGGGTCGCTAGTTTCATATAATTTCGTCGTCAAAATCTTGCAATACCTATCACTAAAAGAATATTGCTCGAATTTACGTCATATCTAGGTTTTTACCGCTAGATTTCAAAAACCTACGAACAGTTATTGAATATATTAAAACAGAAATACCTATAATAATAAATTAAAACAGAAATATTTAAAAAAACAGTTACCGATTAAGGAACGAGAGTAGTAAGAACAGACAAGCTATTTGCAAAAAACGATGCATTAAGGCTCCTTCAAACAGGCGTGACACGCGATAAAATCGCGCGCGACACAAAGGCACCGCTCGTTGCACGACTTGCGGTGCATTTGTGTCGCGTGTCGTGTCGCGCCTATTTGTAGGAGCCTTAAGTCGCGCAATGAGCGGTGCCTTTGTGTCGCGCGCGATTCGCGTCGCGCGTCGCTCCTGTTGGCAGGAGCCTTTATAGTTAGCTAGCATAGACCTTGACCCTTTCAGGCCCTTTTCAAGGGAACAGTTAGCTTTGTTAATCCTAAATAATATTATAAATGCGAAAGTAAGTTTTATTATTAATAATAAGATAATTCATTTTTAATTAAAAATAAAAATACACGGACATAGGGTACCTTTCATCCCGAAAAAAGTGCTGTTCCCGAGGAAAACAACAATAGGTAATATGTGCTGGTGGTGTTACGTTTTATGATAATAGATGGCGCCAGGTGTCTTTCGAACCGAATCGACACTTAGGCGGGTGAAACCGCGGGGCGCTGCTAGTGTTTAATAAGTAATACCAGCCTACTATTGTCCCACTGCAAGACAAAGGCTTCTTCTCATACTTACAGAGGACCCGTTATCCGATGTTTTTCCTTCACCGATGCTAGTGATGTCCAAAGTAAACTCAAAAATACATATGAATTGAAAAAGTCACACTTACTTTGTAGTACTTTGCCCAGATTTGACTCGAAAACCTCTTGCGAAGTCGAAGCCATCACAATATTCAACATTAATAATGTATAACCTACAGACAAAAGGAATGGCATAAACATCTAGCGAGCAATTTAAATGTCGACGCTCTAGAAAAATCTGGCAGAAATGGACAGAGATATGTAGCTATACCATTTTGCTTATCGTATCTGTAAACGCCTGTTGTACATGGGCCTTAGAACCCGCTACAATAGTCCGTATCATATGCGACAGCACACTATTTATACAAATACAAATGTTTTTATTTGTTGAACATAGGTAGGTTAGGTACAGATGTTGTAATTATTAAAGAACGCTATGTCTAACCGTTGTCGACGTACAAATAATTTAAAAAAAAACATGCTAATTATAATAAATTATTAAACAAATAACACACATTACTATAAAATTCAAATTCAAATTGCAATAATAAAAAATACACATTTTCAATTAAACAAAATAAAAAAATAAACATTCCAATAAAATATAATAATAATAAATTCTAGTATAAATTGACAAATCAATAAATTATAAATTATTAAAGAAAAAAAGGTAATTATAATATGTCAGTTAGGTATTCATTCACTGTATAATATGTCTTTTCATATAAAATTTTCAGTAAAGCCTTTTTAAAGTCGTGTATGTTGCTTATTTCTTTAATTAGTCTAGGGATTCTCTTATTATATATCTTAGGTGCCATTCCTCAAAATCTTTTTGCATAAAGAGCAGTGCTATGTGGCTTAGGGCATATCTCTCTGTTGCGTCGTATAGATCTTAATGTATCAAACAGATGGAAATTGGATTTGACAAATACTGCTGTCTCAAAAATGTACATACAGGGCAATGTTAATAGTTTAAAATTTTTAAAATATGGAATGCAGCTATCAGTTGGTTTCAGTTTAAAAACAGCACGCACACATCTTTTTTGGGCCTTAAACGCAATGTCTTTGTCTGTGGAATTTCCCCAATATATTATTCCAAAACGTAATTTAGATGTGACATAGGCCTTATAAGAAATTAAAACAACAGACTCATTAACTATTTTTGCTAGATTGTAGAGCGCATACGAGTACTGGTTTAGTTTTTTACAAACAGTTTCTACATGACATTTCCAGTTCAAATGAGTATCCAAGTGAAGTCCCAGAAATCTAGCACTGCTTGTTTCAGCTATTATTTGATCTGCATATGCTACGTTCAAGTTAAGTTTTTGATTCTTTGATAAAATGTCATGAGCTTTGTCTTATCTATGTTTATTTTTAATTTATTTCTAAGTAACCAATTTATGATGCAAAGGATGGACTTGTTTATGTCATCTTCATAAGTTTGTATTTCTTTACATGGAACAATAAGTGTACTGTCATCGGCAAACAAAACAGTTTGATGCTCAGTGCACGCATAAAATGTTATGTACAGTCAGCAAAAGATTAAACTTGTACCTACTTTAAGAGTAAACTAGTCGCGAGCTCGAACTCACTGGTGGTCATGGCCAAAATGCAGGCTGTCTCACCTGACTTCGTGTCCGACAGAGCTGAGCTGAGCTGAGCTGAGTG
Organism: Luperina testacea; assembly: GCA_927399505.1. Classification (NCBI taxonomy): domain Eukaryota; kingdom Metazoa; phylum Arthropoda; class Insecta; order Lepidoptera; family Noctuidae; genus Luperina; species Luperina testacea. The sequence continues at coordinate 8,683,504 of OV656755.1, forward strand.
ATGAGCAGTTAGACGCTAGTCTACACGAACAACGTCTAGTTTTCACGCACAAAAACCCCGTTCCGAACTAATAGGCGCGTAAAAAAAATCGAAAAGTGCTTCGGAAAATCGATATTTATGAAAATACCACTACATAAATCAATTATAAATAAAGTTTATTGAACTATACGATAATTGAGCTTTGTCGGTACGGACTTGGTTTTGAAGATTTCAATGTTCTTTTGTTACTTATTTACACCCAAAGTTACGTTAAAAATAGCAAGAAAAACGAATCTTTGTTGGTTCATAACTTTTTAATGGCTTTTTATTTTACTATTCTGTTTCCATACAGACAACATTAATAATAAGACAAAACGATATAATTTTTAACTTTGGATGCACTATGTCAAACCGTGGAGTAATATTCTCCTGTGTATGGAAGAAATATCGACTAGTGCCACCTTAATTGTATTATTTTTGAAGTAAAAACATCTTCAGGCGCGCTTTTCGCTGTTTCTAAACAGCGAACGAAACTGAACCGTCACCCTCGGATCAGTGACGCTGAATCAGATATACACGGCTACGGCTACGTGACGCTGAATCAAGTAGATGTACTTGTTTTATCTTATTTTTAAGGCGCCTTTGTGGAAGAGAAATTAAAATTGTTTATTTATTTATTATCGCCGTTACAAAAACCTAAAGTCTTATTTTGACAATCTAAACACTGCTCATCTCTCCACAAATATTCATTGTACTAATGAACCTAAGATAAGGGCTCCCATCTTAATGGCAACCGTCGGAGTCGAACCTGTTCCTATCTGTCACTATTCATTAACATAAATGTCTCAGCACTGAGCTCTTATCGCATAATTAGTATTAGGAGCGTAAAACATTAATATCAAAGGGTTCCGTATTAAGAATTTACTTCGATAATAATTGTCACCGTTCATATGCTAATGAGGAAAGCGAGCAAGTCATACGCGTTTGACAAGTTTAGACCAATCTGGGACGCTGCATCTTCTTGTATACTTTAAAACTATTTTATGTTTCGGTGACTAAAAGGCTCAAAGTACATTTTATAGGCAGACGGGCGCGGCGACTGTGTTCGAACATTTCGCTATTTATATCGTATGTGCTAAATATTGTACCTTAACCCAGTTGAGACAGCCATGAGCCCCCCGGGAGGTCTAAAAGATGCAGGTGTAAAGATGAGTCTTGAAGGTTGCAATAAAAAACAACTTGATGTTGCACATACGTTTACAATGTCCAATATTTGCAGTGACAGGTCCTGTTCAAGTAAAAGAAAAAAAATGCCTCTATAGCTAGGTCCAATATACATACAGGTGGTGAATTTCGCAAACGAGATACGATGAGTGTCTAAAGGAAGTATACCTAAAAGAAGGTTAACTCCGCGAATGAATGAAAACAAAACCAGGATGTAGGTACAAAACTAGCGCTAGCTCTAATACTCACTCGCATGAATGATAAATGACAAGATACGTGAATAGATTGGGCCGCACAGACAGAAGTTTTGCCGACAAGTTTTTCGTCTCTAACGTAAGTTAACCTAGAAACGCCGATCACGATGTTTGCTAACAGGATACAGTCGTAAGATACACTAACGGTTGTTCGCGGCGCCACTCTCTGATACGCGACTAAAAAAAGCGCCTCATGAGAAACTTTAACGAGGTCCTTGTTCTTACACTCGTCAATATTCTCAAATTCCAACCACACACTCTCGTATAAATTTTGATTTTATTTAAAACCAAAAATGCTGTGCGCTGGCGGTTTTCTTTTATTTCGCTCGGAACCGGTATCTGACGCAACCACCGGAAAATATCATTTGCTCTTTTTATTTTCACGTGCAGGAATATGACCTTTTACAATAATTTTTCTACAATATTCTTTTAAATCACTACAGCACTCATTCTTGATAATAATCAATTACCTGCTAGTGTGTCTAACCAAATAAAACTCATAATAATTCTTTAGTAGCACACATTAATCCCCAGTATAAAATATTATGTCACCAAGAAAGCACGTTTTCTATAACATGTTCAATTTATTTTTCTCGGTTAAAAAATGCGTACGCTCACTTAGTTACGGTTAAATGGGTCAGTTAATGCATTGCTTGTTTATTTTCAATAACTGGAGCCTTGACTGAGTGTCCGAGAGTGCATTTGCCTACATTGCCAAATCGACATACGGCCGACGCACTCAAATAACCTGTTCCTTCGCTTATCTCGGCATCCACATTCGAGACCGGTTCCAGTCAGCAATAGGCGTGTTCTTAAAATCAAAATAACCTGGAAATAATTGACTTTTGCTGAACTAAAAAGAATACATGCGCATGCGCAGACATGCAATGCTATTTCCGGTCACAATTTAACCTGTCTGTAACGTGTAGTTCTGAACAGTCACCCGACGAATGTGTGTCGCGTCCGTGCATAAAAATTATTTTACTCTATTGAAATGTATTGAAAGTAAATTGAAGCTATCATGTTTGGTTCTTACACGAATACAAACGCGTCTGTTATGGTTTGGTTGGATCAATCTGGTTCACATCAAGCAAGATGATATTGCATCGACACACGATCGAGAAACGTCCAAATAAATACTATTTTATGTCTTTGGTTTGAAAAATATAAACAAAATTGTACGAGAACTTAACGCTAGTTGTAGGAATATGTAGGTAGTAGGTATAGTCGCCAATACCGTCGCCAATCGGCCAATTCAATCACCAAAACGTGATGTTTTCATTCCTTTAAATGGCGTCGCATTGTCAATTTAAATTAGGTACGTAATAAAACACGTTTTACACAAATTATTCTATAAATATTATTAACTTTTATCAGCAAACGTAAAAATTACAAAAGTAGGTATACATATGTTGAAAAAAACCTGTCAGTTGATAGCCTAATGAACGTTAAATTAAAGATATTGTATTAAATTAACGGTATTATCGTTACGACGCATCACTTAATAGAACTATTGTAATGATTTGCACATCCATAAATTATCTATGTGCAACTATTTATGAAAGTGCTTTTGTATTTGAGATTTCAGATGCAATAGAAAAAAAATTAACTATGTAATGAGTAATTGTATGTAAGTATTTATTTATTTAACTTAGGCAGGTTGCGAATCAATCAAACATACTTCCTATATTATCTTTAAGTATGCAAAAAATATAGAGGTTACAACAAAATTAAAAAATAACCAACTGTCATAAATGAATATCATTTAACGATTTTTGCAAAAAATATACAGGTTACAACAAAATTAAAAAATAACCAACTGTCATAGATGAATATCATTTAACGATTTCATAAACGAACTGTCGGTAGGTAATTGGCGAAAGATTACTATCACTCTTAAAACATTTGAGGAAAAACCCGTGGAAGTTACTTTTACATGTAAAAAATAATCAATTTTATTTCTTTTTATGTGTGTTAGTAGCACACACAGAGGTGAAAATAGTTTGTTTAACTTTATAAGAGTTCGTCATGAACTATGGAACATGAAATATGCACCGTAAAATCAAATCGAGGCTAAATAACATTATGGCTTATCAATAGTGTTATAATACATAAAACTTCAGTCATATTTCACCATTCGGCATGCAACATTTATTATTATTAACATTCACTTAACCAAAAGCCAGATCCATCAATCCAGAGCAATTCAGGCAATTATTTTCTCTGATAAAAACTCAGTCGCACTGTAAGTAGTACGTTTTATCTAACAAAAATGTACTTAGTCTACTCTTAAACAGGACTGTTGACAAGTCTTTTTAACCCCTTGGTAATTTATAAAATTCTTGTTTCGTGCGTATGAGGGTATTTTTAATCTATGCGAAAAGTAAGTATATATGTAAATATTCGTCCTCGCCCATTAGCACTAGTGACCTAGCTTCGCACTTTCACGTTCTGCTGACCCAGGGTTCTGATAAAACGCAGCGTCTTCACAACACACATCATGTAGCTTCCTCTTAGTGAGGTATCTCTTGCCTACTTTACTGTTAAAACATTTAAATTATCGCCTCTTTGCTTATTTATAGAATGCGCGTCTACACACATTTGAATTTCAAGTAGGCTTTTCTGAAACTTCAGATTTGTAAAGATATTCTCCTCGTAACAATGTCATAAGTTCTCAGTTATTATTTGTGTAACCGTAACCTGTACAAAACGATCTAACTGCCAAATCTTTATTATTTCTTTAAATTTTCATAAATTACAAGCTTAGAAAAATTCTCACATAAGTTAAGACAGCACGCGAGGCGGTCGTTAAAGCATTATGTAAACTTTAGAACGGGAATAGTTTTCCTATTATATTTCTATGCATTAGCCCCTATCTCACCAGTAATAAAGTGTCTGTTATGAAATGGGTCCAGCCGATAATTGCAATGCAATTGTTGCAGTGACATTTTTTTGAACCTCCGATTTCTCTGTTCTTTATATACCTATATTTCTTTACGTTTATTTGAAATATAGCTAGGTGTCTACCTATAAATTGTCAAATTGTTATTATTATGAAATATATTCTACATTTTTTCAATGAATAAAAAAATTCGCATTGTTGAAAGATCGGTTCAAAAATGCGAAATTTCAATCAGCGTGTTCCTAAAAGCAGAAAGGCTCCTAAAACAGGACACGCGACACAAAGGCACCGCAAGCCGCGCAACCTTTTGTGTCCCGCGCGATTATATCGCGTGTCGCGCCTGTTTGCAGGAGCCTGAAAACTAAAAACTTCTAAAATTCTATAAATAAGACGACCTAGACGCTTTCCTCCTCCGATACATACAAAATTAAGTTTAATGTTATTTAAATACTACAACTCTAACAGATTATGTAACATGGCGACCACCTCCATGTTTCTTCACATCAGTGACCAACGCGCGGCTAGATGGAACTAGTTATATCCAGTTAATTTGAAATAACGACGCATTATTTTAAACGTTTTTCGTCCGCACTAAAACCGTGGTCGGTATTAGAGATGTTACGGATGTCGTTTTATCGGAACCGGAACCGGAATCGGAGGTTTTAAATTTGATTCATCGGAATCGGAACCGGATTCGGAACCGGATTCGGAACCGGAATCGGAGCCGGAACCGGGGTGGAAGTAGAAGAAAGATGTGTTAAGGGGCCTTTCCTTAAAACATCTTTCTTCTACTTTCTTCTAACATCCACAAACAAAACAATAAACTGAGACTTCGAGCGCGAGCGTGTATAAAATAAATAAACATTACCCTGGCGACACGTGAAAACTTGTTTGTAGGCGCTCTAGTCACGTGTATCGCTGCGTTTCGAACTCCGGTCTAACTCCGATTCAAAATTATCGGAACCGAAATCGGAATCGGAGGTGTAAAATTAATCGGAAGTTCCGACTTTTCGGAATCGGAACCGAAGCTCCGTAACATCCCTAGTCGGTATGATGTTTATATAAAACGTCTAATTGGCTCGATATTAATCGCTGTAACTTTAATGTCTCGTATCCGAGGATTTATTACGATAGATTAATGTCATCGTTAAAAATAGTTGTCACTTACGTACTTACTTGAATAAAAAGTATATTATGTATAGGCATTTTAGACATATACTAGCAACCGGAAAACTATCTTTTGAACTATTTCGAAAGGGAACGCTCGCTAATAGTGGATAGCGCGAAAAAGAAATTCAGAACCATTTTCCAGTAATATTACAGTTCATTAGACACTTCAAAATAACTTTCCCGTTTGTAACATTGATATGATAAAAATTCTGGGCTGGCTTGCAGCCTTGCATGTATGATACGCATCCAATAATAAAATTTAATGACTGAATTTTGAGAACGCTTGATAATAATGGAGAAAAGCCTTCGAAAATATTATACACTTAGTTCTTAGCTCTTTCGAAATCGCAGACAGAACGTAAACACGTCCTCAGGCGTCGTCACCCCACTTACGACACCCGCAGTATCATAACATAGACCTGTATTCCAACTATGTTACACAAAGGACATAGAAACAGGGATCGTTACACCATACTATGCAAAATAATAAATCATCTACGACTTGGACTCAACAAAAAATCGAAACAGTAACACTACCTACATTCATTTCAGTTGGTCTTATATACATTTTCAACTTAACATTAGGTAAAAAATAAGTTTGTTCAATTTATTCTTGCAAACAAGTTGCGTACTATAAGCTGTTATTTAATTTCTACAAACGATTTCTTGGTATATCGGCCATTTGTAAATGTTACATTTAGTTATGTTGATGGCTGTAATTAATTTGTTAGCAGTGCCCAAACGGCCCAATGTCAAATGTTTTGAAGATTTTTTTTATTCTGATTTATTCTTACCGAAGTTTGGGACCGCGCTGTTGGCATGTTCTTGCATTAAATCGATTATGAGATGTTGACTAATTTGAATTTGATGCTGAAATTTGTTTTCTGTTAATACCTGGGCTAGCAATAAATTGCAAGGACAATAAAATACCCACAACAACATTGTTGTAATGGAGGTTTGTGTAGATAGGTACCTAATACATAATATTAGCGAGTTAATAAGAGATGTCTCTTAACAATAACGAGGTAAAATAATAATTTTCCCCATGAGGTCAATCTGCTATTAAGTCGCAAGTTTATTTTTTATTGTCATTGTATTGTAGATATTAAACATAAGTGGGGGAGAAATGCTTCTGCTGTAGGGTGACGAGTTTTCCATATTCATTAAGGACAGGTCCTGAAAAGCGCGCCCCTAGCGTCATCTAGCTGATCATTTTGAAAGTTTTGGACAGGTGTCAGATGACGGGTTTTACTCTTCAAACAGGTTGATAGGTTTTCTACTGGAATCTAAACCAAAACGATCTATTAACGTTTATTTATTAAATTAAGACAATATATTCGAAAACGATGTTGATTAATAGGTAGTATATTCGCCTGCGAGATTTAACTGATTGATTTATAATAACGTAAGGCTATTTTTTATTTGGCCATTATGTTGCATTTTCGCAACTGGTGACAAATTTATTTAACGCTTATTTTTGAATATTATAATTATAATTATTTGCTCTTAGCTTTCTCTAGACAGAAAAATATTGATAATATATGTATATATATATATACACGTGTTCAATGTAAAATATATAAGTAGTTTCCTAAATAAGAATTTAACGTAATGAGGGTATCATTAATTAATTTGATTTTACGACATTTTATAGATTATGAAGTTTCCAAATATACCTACTTTAGAAATGACATTGTAATTATATCAATATTTACACTTTATTACTAAATTAATTAATTGTGTACTAAATCGATATCGTTAGATATCCACGTACTTGTTAATGCAAGAGAGACATTATTGGTACATGTTCAAACCTATCATTGACTAATAAAAATAAAATTTACATTGATTACTCAATCGGCTGAATGGCAACTCGACATATTTTTATTATTAATCCACAATCTAACGACTCCGTCTGGTATCGCGCTGTGAAAATAGGTTTTGTGTATACCAGCCGTCGGTGGATTATGCGCGAACAAAAGAAACAAACATACGCGTCGAATCGCAAAACTTTTCACTGTGACATCGACGCAAGATATTCGATCAAAAATACTTAAATCAAAAAAGCAGACACCATAATCATCGCGCAGTGAATCCTTTAGAATCCAACTTGTACAGCCGAGTCTCTGCAGAACGCCAACGCATAATCTGCGAGTAGGTTTCACAGACCGCGCAAAGTGGTGAAGGCGCCTGCGCACGGGGCGCCGCGACCGCACTCCTTTCAAGGAGGTGCGGGTATTTTGGAAAGTAAGATTGAAACAACATTATCCACTTCGGACGTGAACTCGCAAGAGCAGACAGTCGCTGTGCCTGATAATAAAAACCAAAAATAACTAACTTACCTATTGAAAAATTTCAGAGGTCCAAGCCGTTGCGGATTCCTTGTAGCCGTCTCGTGCCAAGAGAGTAGTCCGGTTTTGCATTCACGTACCGAAGCACGATCACTCTGCGTGAGAGAAAGGGCGCGCAACTCGTTCACAAGTGAACACTACCGCGTGTTGTTCCTCGGCGGTGCGGTGCGAGAGTGGGCGTCGCGAAAGCGTGTTGGCGTTCGCGGGTCTCAGCTTGAACTGAAGGCCGCGAGGTGCGGGGGCCACTTTATGGCAGTGCGCGGGCGCACCCCGCCTGCGTGCACCCGCGCCCCCGTGCAGCCTGCACCCGCGCTCCTGAAAATCGAATTAATCAAACTCATCATTATCTCAGCCTCATTCTATAATTTTCCTTACAATGTATGTAGAAAATTACTCTTTCAAAATGCGTTAATTCAAGTTTTACACGTGTCGCCTGAAAATACATTTGTCAAACTAAAATTTTCCACATACAGAATTGTGTCAATAAGCAGTAATAAGCACAAGTTTTAACAATGCGTTAATTCCAAGGTTTCCATGACATGTCGCCTGAAAATACATTTGTCAAACTCAACCCTAAACTATAATTTGTTTTATTATTCTACCAATTTATAATCTGGCCATGAAGCTACATGAGCGGCACTTAGTTCCTAGATTTCCAACAATACTATGTGGTGCCTACGTTTGCGTCATCCAATTTTTAAATCATCATAATTAAGTTTGTACCAATAAGCAGTAATAAACAAGCACTAAAGCTTTAACAATGGGTTAATTCAAGGTTCACACGTGTTGCCTGAAAATACATTTGTCAAACTCAACTATAGACCATAATTTTCTTCATTATTCTACAAATTAATAATCTGGCCATACATGTGCTTACATGTAAACTAAGTAGCACTTAGTTCCTAGATTTTTAAAATCACAATAACATTATTAAGGGTAAAGATTGAGTGTGTTTTATGTTTGTTACTTCTTCACGCACAAACGGCTGGACCAATTTTGATCAAATTTGGTATGTAGGTAAAAGTATCCTATGTGTTAATCCAAGGTGTCAGCTACACCTTGGATTAACACATAGGATACTTTTCATTCCGATATTACCACGGGCTCGAGATTTATGCGGATGAAACCGCGGGGCGTATCTAGTAATACATAATTTGTGGTGCCAGCAATTGCGTCATCAAATTTTTAGTCTATCCAAAGAAGTTGAATTCATCATAATTAAGTGAACTTAATTATGATGAATTCAACTTCTTTCTTTTTTTTTCAATTTCTTCTAAGACTATTAGATTACAAATTTAAAAAAAAACTTGACTAAATCCTTTGCCAATGCAAATGTGGTTACCTGCATAATTTCCCTAAACTACTTAAAGAACAACTGCTACTACTGATTTATTATACCAAATGCTTAATAACAATTATTTAATTTTACATACTTGAAATAATAAACTGGTACCATCAAATACAGCAGAGGCGGTAAAGTAGCCGTACTAAATATTTTTAAGCCAATGAGTCAGACCTATCCAAGTTCTGGATAACAGAAATAATTCCATGCGACATACCTATGAATGTGCATGTACGTAGTAAACAAAATTGCAAAATTATGTGTAATACATGCACAAGAACATACCCTACATTCGGAGTAAGAAGATCGGTAAGAAAGAAAAAATATATCAATTATTACCTATGGGTAATAATTGATATATTTTTTTAATAAACATTTTCAATTATTATTGTAGAAACATTTTAATGTATAAAAAATCTGTAAGAAAGGTAATTTTGTCCTTGTTCCCTTTTTATCTAAGTTGACCCAATAAATCCTAAGTCAATCTTATTTTACATAAAGCTGACTTTTCCAACGCCAGATAATTTTATCGGAGGAATAATTTAGAACTTTTGACGATTCTTCCATACAAAAACAGTCAGACGTAAATTTTATTCCACAAATAAGCGTTATCTGTCGATGTAAAAATCAGTTCTTACCTAAGAGGAAATGCGGGTGGTCGTTTCTCCATAGAAATGCTCTCGCCTGTTTTCTTTCTGGTTAAGGCGAAAGCGCCAGGGTAGCCCGCGAAATTCAATTTTTTTTAGGTTTTTTGGAATTTGCTGGTCAGTATTAAGTTGTACGTTGATTAATATATGAATCGCGGCCGTAAGAAATATGTGTTTAGAGAATTATAATCATTAAAGTCATCAACACAACTCTCTAAGACCACGCAAGTCCAAAGAATAACTGTTTCATGAAATCATCATTCTTTGGACTTACGTGGTCTTAGAGAGTTGTGTTGATGACTTTAATGATTATAATTCTGTAAACACATATTTCTTACGGCCACGATTCATATATTAATCAAGATACAACTTAATACTGACCAGCAAATTACAAAAAACGTAAGAAAATTTGAATTTCGCGGGCTACCTTAGCGCTTCCCCCTTAATGACCATAAAGCAATGATTTTTACAGAATAATAAATATTAACTACTTTTATGTCCCTATGTTTTCCTTTTTGATGATACATTATTTTTATAAGCACTAGAACGCTCAAAAAATGCCGATTTAAACCGCTATCAACAGAGGCCTAGTGAGTGTACAAATTTAACAACTATTAATGAAAAAAGTAAAACATAGGGATACAGTATACATATATCCTTCTTAGCCAGTTTATGAAATATCTTTTAAATTGGTCCAATATTGGAGGAGGAAATAGGCGATAGCCAAACCTCGAATTACAAACTTATTACTTAGGTTTTTTCAAAAGTTTCTCCGACCGTATTTTCTAAAAAAAGAAGAATTAAAATGCACCATAGTTCAATTGGTGTCCGACGATATTTTCAGCGAATGGTAAATAGAATGCCAATCCTCGCTGCCTAGAAAAAAATCACAGAATACACTACATACCATAACATCACGCCTGTAATCCCCGAAGGGTAGGCAGAAGTGTACCTATGGCTATAGTACACCCATATTGCAACAGTTATGTTTAAGTCCCATGTTCTCCGGGCTGCTGCAGAGAAATTCCTTTTGGATAAACCCAATAACACTTTCTGCGACCTGGTAATCGAACCCAGGACCTCATGCTCAGCAGTAGTGCTTAGGTCCACTACACCAACGAGGCAGAAAACCTTCTGTAAATTATGTACCTTTGTAAGTATGGGGAGGACCAATACCAACAATTTCACCATTTTCCCTGATCTGGGTCAAAAGAAAATATAAATTATGTAAATAATTTGCAGTGTCGAGTACGATACTAAATATTATTATAATAATAGATATTATGTAGAAAATCGAACAGACTTCTTCAAAGAGAATACAGCTTTCTGTGGTTTTAAGCCAAATGTTTATTATTTTCAGAACCACCTGATAATTTCATAGAAAAGGAGATTATTTGAAAGAAATTATGATGGTCATCAACATGTCGGCCAGCAGACGTCTACTTCAGGACATGCATGGTTACCTGCCTTTTTTTCCCCTGAAAAATTATTTGAACGCCAATAGATCAAGTATACCTACATATCTATATATATACCTACATATCTATATATAATAAAATCGTAGCAAAGTCAAAACAGGACATGGTTTTTTTTTTAGTTTTTTTGCGAGGTCTTGGAACGATTCTAATGCCGAAAATATTTTTTGTAATTTTTTATCCATTTGTCTCTGAATGTATGTTCCAACATCACGCAAAAACTACCAGATAGATTTTGTTCAAATTTTGCGTAGATATTTCCTATAAGCTTGGTCAGCTAGTAGGCCATAAATTATTACGCTATTTGCTATAGCTATATACTGAGCAGTCTTGCAATGTGTTCGTATTGTTCTATAGTTTACCTCAACTGTAAAAAGACGAGCCAGAATATCGCAGATCTTACCTTTTAAATGATTATCATCACGCTAAACCTTTATGGAGCTAAGCAGTCAATCATGACATATACAGGGTGGATTCTTGAGATGGGTCAAAGAGCACCTAAAACATTGTCGTTACAATAAAACGGTCTTAGGAGACTGTTCTTAACTTTTTGAAACATTTTGAACTGCATTCACAGATTTTGAAAAAAAAAAAGTTGCAGCAGGAAAATGGGCAATTTTCACGAAAAATATTTTGATGTCAATCTATCATGTTTCTATTAAAGATCAAAAAACTCTTTCAGACCAACTAATGTTTGAATACTATAAAAGTCAGAAATCGCAAAAATAACTTCTCATATTATATATTTCGTAGGAAATGAGACTGAGATGAAAGAGAACACAATATACCTGTGTAAAACTACAGTCGAATTATTCCATTACTTCACTCTGGGCTCAATAGGGAACGCGAATATAGGATGTATTTACAGATTTAACCTTTTAAATGCTTATCATCCTGCTATATCTTTAAGGAACTATGTAGTTAATCATGACATAATATACGTAATAGCCGTTCTTACGGCTTTTTCGTCAATTTTCAACAAAGCAAATAGCTTAGCGGTTCGACGACTGTTTTGCAAACCTACTCGTATCTACGATCCCAACAATTTATATTTTTTGTGCTTCCTTTTTACATTTTGATAAACTATTATGTTATGATAGTTCGTCAAACGTACCCAGACAAATATAATGTTTAGGCCTCTGCAGTCATCTTTGTTTAGAATAAAAATAAATATTAATTTATGGTTAGGTGACTGTTAATGAGAAATCCCGTGTGTTTACAATTTATTGTTATGTCACTTTAGTGATAACTTTTTTATAGGAATAATTTTTATAAATTACACACCACACACACATAGATACTGACAGACCATGATGCTTTCTTATGAAAGCATCAGTCAGTCAGTGCATACAACCCGAATCTCTTCAAAGTAAGAGTGAACAGGCTTCTACTGGGTGAGCTCACTCCATCGTAGACTTTGTATCTGTCACCTCTGACCTAGACTAGAGTCAAGAGCAAACCCATTTCATATAAAAAAAAATCCAAACAAGATGTAAAAAAAAAACATGTACCTACCTAATCAGTTCAGACACGTTGTAGTTTAGCCTCATATGATGATTCAAACTGATGGACAAAAGCCTCTTAATATGCCTCACATGCTGCTAATTACATACATCGCTCGATCAGTGCCTACTCCAATTAAGCTCCTACATACACGAACAACGATAGATGTAATTCTTTAATCAGCTGCTGACGTATGAAGCCTAAATGAAGTACATGAAAGCTGCACGGAAAAACATGGATGTCTTACGTTAAAAGCATGTTATTATAAAAACGACCTGGTCACTGTTTCTAATAGGATAATCGTAATGTTTATGAGAAAGAAGAATCGGTTACAATAGGTGTCCCTTATAATCGCCTATTGTCGCATCCGACGATGTTGTAATGAGTATATTGTTAACTAGCTTCTGCCCGCGACTTCGTCCGCGTGAAATTTCTTGCTCCCCCGACCACCATGTTGCATTGCATCACCTGCCTTCGCCATCACTTTGTTTTCACTTTACTTTCTTTCATGTTTATTTTCGTTTTGCTCTGTTTCTAAGGGTCACAACGTGATATTTAATAGCTTAAAACCTTCCCCAAGAATTGAGCTATCAAATGCAAAAAGAAATTTTCAAATCCGAGTAGGAGTTTCGGATATTACCCCCTACATACAAACAAACAAATTTTACCAGTTTAGAATATTAGTATAGGATGAAGTCATAATAAGGAGACAATTTGTAAGATTTCATTGCTGGTTTTACCTCAAGTTGGTGATTAGGCGCACCTCGAAGGGTGTGCTCTTTTAATAAGATCACGTTTCCTCAGGGTCTGATTGTACATGAGCTAATAGGCACGTGCCTTTATGTACATTGTTCACGGTAATTGTTTGCTGATAGTGTTGCTATGGAGTGCTCCTGTACACCTTTAAAAAGGTACACTGCTAAAAATTAAAGCTGTTTATTGCTTGCTTACCAACCCGCGCTGGGCCCGCGTGGTGGATTACCGCCCACGCCCTCAGGAGGCCTGTGTCCCAGCAGTGGGAACATTATAGGCTAATTATGATGAATAAGATTGCTTGATTTTACGTGACACGTGGAAGTCAAGACCAAGAAGGGCAGAGGGAAAGGCCATTCATTTAGAATTGGTCTCAGACTTGAGTACTGCCTTTCTCGGTGCTTTCAAAGGTTTCTGTGCCCGGAGAGGAACATCAAAGTGTATGTACTCTGACAATGGTACAAATTTTATAGGCGCTGCCAAAACACTCATACAGGAATACAAAAAGGCGTTAATGCACTACATTGACGAAGAACTCTTGAGTGAATTATGAGAACCTTGGAGTTGAGTGGCAGTTCAACGCTCCAGTTTAGCCGTCAGCTGGAGGACTGGACCGCAGTCAAAAGCCATGGAACCGTAGTATTTACTTGCGAGTCCTTATACCAATAACTACGACTAAATGGGATTTAGTGTCATAGATGGATTTTATGTAAAAAGGCTACGCGATTAAATGGTCTTCGGGAATTCTAAGTAGTCCCGAAGCGTTTGCTGCAGGATGCTCTTGCAGAAGGTGCATGACACTCCTTAGTCCGGAGGACATCCAGGGCTTGCAAAAGCGCTCGTAAAGTTCAGAGCAGGGTATTTCGTTAAGAATGCAGAAAAATATGTAGGTATATGGGGAGCTACATTTAGTGCCAGGAGTTGAAAAAGTGTAGCAAGGTGGCTCAGTCGCAACCAGTGGCAGTAACACATCTGATCCATCCAAAGGTTGTCTTTAAAAGATCGCTCTTAGCGATAAGACCGCCCATTGTGTCACCCTTTGTACAGTTTCTATATTTATGTCTGTAATTTATATGGTGTACATAATAAAGAGTATTCTATTCTATTCTGATGGAGAAAGTCGGAATTGATTAATTAGATCTTTTTAGTGAGTTGAGTGATAGTAGGTATGAAGTCGTATGTGTAGGATGTACTACGAGATATGCAATCTGCAAGGCTATTTCCAGGGCGACAGCGAAAAGAATCAGCCAGTTCCTGATTGAAGACGTGGTGTTAAGAAAGTGGTGTCAGATAGAGGGTTTATTTTTGATGTCGCGATTAGTTTAAGAAACAATAACTTTTTTCGGGGCCAAATCGTGTTTCTCCATGTCGAAATGCCATCCAGTGCCATCCAGCGATAAATCGACTAGTTGAAAGATTAGATGGGACGTTGACTTTGAAAGTCAAAGTCAAATTCAAATCATTTATTTCAAATAGGTACATTAAAGGCACTTTTGAACGTCAAAACTTACAGTAAAATTTAATTGATTCTAGTCGCCTCTTCCAAAAGGTAGTGTTCGTATGGAGAAGAATGGGCAAGAAACTCCACCGTTACTCTTTTAAAATGTTTTGCAATTCTATCTAACCATTGTCAACAGAACTCTTCCCCTAGCTGATCATCTCTCATATTCTCCACCTGCATGCCATACCCTTAACTCGTCAACTGCCTCTGGTCCTTTTCGTCTGGACTTAGGGGATTCCTACTTAAAAAAATCCGCAATGTCATTTATACTGTATATATCTCCCTGCACAATGAATGATATCATACTCGTACGCCTTGATGCACAGCGACCAGCTGGCCAACATTCCATTCACGTCCTTCCTATCTTTCAGCCAACATAACGCCTTATGATCCGTCAATACTTGAAAACTCAAACCTCATAGGAAATGTTTGAAATAATTTAATGCCCAAACCAGCGCAGGGCATTCCTTTTCCGTCATTGAATACTTTTTCTCACTTGTCGACGCATACAATATCGGGTATATGACGTCAGTACCTTGCATAAGGCAAGTTCTCCCGGTTTGTCTTGTCTATCATAGTGAACCGCAGAGGCCGATTGCGGTGGACACACGCTATTATATTCCTAATAACTTTAAAGAATCGAACAATACACTATCATATCGGTGCAATAAGTATCGAAGCATCAAAACATCGGTGTAAAGTTGTTCGCACAGGAGTTTATCGTATTAACGTTACATCGAACTAAAGTGCGTCGATTTTACAAGCATCGCAATCAGATAGTATCGGGGTAACGTGCTCAAAGTAACGAAATTCGAACAAACAAGTTTCGCACTCGAATAGAACACCCACGAGATGAAGCCAAAGGAAACTGAAGGTAGAACTGCCCATATTTATTTATTTATTTATTTAATACTTCAAGCGCATAAATGTACAGAGGCGGACTTAATGCCATAGGCATTTTCTACCAGTCAACCTTTGGGTGATGCAGAAACAAACAGTGGTAGGTGCAATCATGACCATTGAGGAATAAATATTTTAAATATAACCTATTAAAACTGGATATAATATATACCTAATTACATATAAATATACATAAATAAACTTCATAAAAAGAAATGAGACATACAATGAGAAAATATTACCGTTGTGATGATACTGCCAGCTTCTTGCGAATGTGCTCGCGAACCTTAACTTTAAAGGATAATCGGTTGGTTGCCATCCTGATTTCCTGGGGGAGCGCATTCCACAGAGAGATAATCTGAACGAAGAAGGAAGAGTGAATGAAGTCTGTGCGGTGAGTGGGACATTGGAGAAGACGATTGTGTGATGAACGTAGATTTCTATTGTGGTTGGCGCAAATGTACTGAAAGTGGGGGGCTAGGTAACCAGGCGAAACCGGAGAATCAAGAAATGAGAACAAGGTGGCGCCTTTAGCTCTCTGCGCTAGCGTATGGGCAACCACTTAAGAAGCGACCGATGCGCAGAGACATGATCATATTTACGCAGATTGAAAACGAATCGAATGCAGTTATTAAGAAGACCCATAAGAGGGCCCATAACATAGTATAACATCACGCCTTGTTTCCCCGAAGGGTTGGTCACAGGTGTGTAACTATAACGCTTTGCCCGACCTGGAAATCGAGCCCAGGATCTCATGTTCAGCAGTGCGATTCTGTAACCATCTCACCGTGAAAACTTAGGTGAAGTGAGCGTGGAGTGAGCTGTCAATAGTGTCAATTCCTAGCAAAAACAAACTCACTTCACCTAAGTTTTCACGGTGAGATTTTTACAGAATCGACCGACTGAAGTAGCTATTGCGAACACTGGACCGACAAAGCAGTCAGAACTGCAAAAAAACATTAAAATAAAACTCGGATAATCTCATGTCATAGTGAATGGTCAATTACATCAGCAAGCATTACAACCGTTTTTTAAAACCAAGCTTTCAGGAAGTTTATTCACGGTGCTAATGTTGAATATAGTCAATTCAAACACGTCATTGTTTTATGTAAAAGGTGCGCATAGGAGCAATTGATATAAATTGAAATGGATATAAATTGTAATACCACACATCATCATCCTTATTGAAATGTTACGTCGCAAACTGCATATTACAGCCGGTCGATTCTGTAAAAATTTCACCTTGAAAAAAGAAAAAAAACTTAGAAGAAAACTTATAAGATGAAGTGAGTTTGTTTTTTCTAGGAATTGACACTATTGAGAGCTCACTCCACGCTCACTTCACCTAAGTTCTCACGGTGAGATTTTTACAGAATAGCACCGCTTTTTCGAGAAATTAATTTTGTGATTTTCATGTTATTGCAAAAGTGAATTAGATATTTCATATGGTGAAAAATAACGTCTGATGAAACCGCATTAAAGTCCTTCTGCAGACAGAATTTCGGCCAAGGTGGCCAATCTCTACGGAGATTAGCCAAGTAGGTATGCACGTTAATTATAACCTGCAAACACAGGTGCACTCAGAGGACTCGCACTTCTTCCCTCAACCTCTTACTCCAATGGGACGACAATCCAACACGGCCCATACTTCAGGGGCAGGATCTATGAGTGATGGTGGTACGGGGGCTCGGCTCACACCGCCAATTTCCTAACTCCGGCTTACTACTGAGAAATTTCTGACGATAAAACCCAATTCATTTTTGGCAAAGCTGGGATTCAAGCAACGGGGCAGTCAATATGTCTACTTGTTACCAATCTGCTGTACAAAATCAGAGGTACATTTTGTTTTGATGACATAATGCAACGACATTGTACTAAATAACGTGACCGGTAAATGACGGTAGTCGTGGAGATGTCATCTGTGATGCAGTGGTAGAATACAAGGGTCTTGGAACACATGTGGCATTGTACTTATCTATCTATACTAATATTAAAAAGAGGTCAAATTTGTTGGTTTGTTTGTTTGATTGTTAGTTTGTATGAAGGGGGTGATCTCCAGAACTATAGATCTGAAAAATTATTTTTGCATTTGATAGCCCAATTCTTGAGTAAGGCTATATAACATCAGGCTAGGTCCCTGAGGAGCCGAGCAAAAAAAAAGCAGATGGCACGTCAAGCGAAAGCGAAGTAATAGCGCGGGCATGCGATGGGATGCGGGGTGGGTCGTGGGAACAAGAAATTTCACGCGGACGAGTCGCGGGCACAAGCCAGTATTCTTATATGCACACTCACACCGGGTTTAGACTGGTACCTACACCAAACTACAGGTTAAATGATGCACTTGAATACAATTGTGTCTTTTAGTTTAACACTTTCTGTATTGCATTTGATTGCTGCCACAAGCATCATCATCATCCATCATGACAGGAACACCAGCCTTCAGATCCTCCCAGTGACCTTAGCAAACAACAGGCATTATGGACAGTAATGGTGCTGTAATCAGCAATCTGCTTAACTGTGATAAATTGCACAAGTAATCACCAGACAAATGTGGAACGTGGCGTTTTAGAGTAGAAAAGGCAAAAAAGCAAATGTAGGCCTGTTAAGACAATACCAACAATAGCACGGGACGCCAGCATCAATGACATCATCCGTCGTGCTCTTGTCACCGCGGGGTGCCAGCTGTTTTAGAACCCCATGGGTTGGCACGCGACGATGGGAAGAGACCCGATGAAATGACTATGATGTCTTGGAAGGTAGATAGGCCTTTTCTATAGGATGCACCCTTGCGTTATCCCATCTTCCAAGCAAGGTGGGCGTGCTGGGACGGCAGCTGCAGATACGGAAAACTTCAAACGGAGCAAATACTCCAATCTTTTTGGAACTTATATGTTCGAACCCTTTGGAGTTGAAACACTAGTACTATGGGGTCAGATTTCCGAGTGCCCACATAGTTTTTCGACACATCGCCAAGCGGTTGGTGGACTCTCAATGTGACCAGAGGGCCGGCCTATTTTTTAGCCATAAAATCAGAATTGCCAAACAACGTAGCAATGCTGCCAGCCTTTTAGACACTTTTTCTTTTGACAGCGATGCGGACGAATTTTTTGATGCCCTTTGATTATTTCCCCTCCTTTTTATACTGTGTACATATTATCATTATTATTTTAAGACTGTTAGCTTTTTAAATTATGTAAAATACTAACTTGACTTTCATATGACTTTTGTCTATGACTACCAAAAACTCGTCCCCTTTCACACCAACGGGCAAAAAAAAACCCCAAAAGAAGGTGCAAATAATAAATCTGCCAAAGTTAACAAGCGATAGATGATCTTGAGGAGATAACCACTAGGCCAGCAAAAATATCCTAGGCTAACGGGCAGCAGTGCCACTGGTACGTCGGGACTGGTTCTGCGGTCATTAACCTTTCTGCTCAGCGTGGTATTAGTATAATTTCTACCCTTTTTGGTTCAGGTTGGTGTCGGACCGCGGCGGGTCTTATGCTGATACCGTCGTATCATTAACTACACATTTAAGTTTCCAATGATTTTTAATACACTTTGAGGATTTTATGGACTGCTGGCTTATACTTTAGCAAGACCAATTTCGTTTAACCTAAAGTCTACCGGAAAAAGAACAGTTCAGAAAAAAAATACAATGTTTTATATGCGAAACTATTCCAAATTAAAAATTCAGTGTCGCAAACATTTTGAAGAACAGATTGTCTCGATAAAAATGTTAAGTACAAACACATCACGTTTTTACGTTTACTGCTTTTTAAAGAGCTGTATCTACAAGTTTATTATTTTTATTAATTACCTCAAAAAACTTTTTTCCTTCATCCGCAAATTAAAACTAGTATTTGAAGTAATGTCAAGGTCTATCGCCAATTATGGAAATAAAACTTGTATAGATTCACTTTTGACTACGTATTGTAAATCGTTGCTATTAAAAGCCTCCTGGCCTTATACGTGTCATGGAGATATATATACTTAATTATGCTTAGTAATTAGCATTAAGGAAATTACTATGGCACAATGGAATCTACTGGAGATTCCATTGTGCCATAGTAATTTCGGGTGTATTATATGGGTACTTAAGCTAAAATGTCATGCAAGTTGAGATCGAGTTGAAAACGAAAATACAATCGGCCTGATTTGCATTTTCCGTCGAAAATCTAAAATGAAAACCAAAAAATGTTTCTTTGCTTTTCAAAGGTTTTTTTTTTTTTACTTAAAATATTCCGTACGCAAAATACGCGCATTGACGTGGAGTTGCGGAAACCAGCCCGTATGACCTATTACCTACTTAAAATATATAGAAATATAATGTTAAAATATTTTAATAAATTGTATTTAAACGTTCAAATTTAATCAAGAATTAACTTTAAACTTTTCTTAAAGATAACATGTGATTTTAGTTCCTGTAAGTTTTCTCTAGAGAAATGAATACGCCATTCGCGGCGTACTATAGGTACCCCTCTGCCTAACCCTTTGGGAATTACACGCGTTATATGTTAGTTAATATGATGCATAAATGAATAGAAATAAAAAAAAACGGTTATTTAAACAAATAAGCTGCGAAAATAATGTTTTAACAATAGCTTAATGGGCAATCTTGCAATATTAGTGACATAATTTTAGTTGTGTCTGTCACAATTGTGTCACTAACCTAACATCACGCCTAGCCTGTTGATGTTTCGACCGAGACAAATGCTTGACCTATCTATGGTTTTATTACTCCATTTTTGTTTCTGTATTTGTTATAGTTGACTAAATGGCTATCTCGTAAAATTGATACAATTGATTGAGACAACTTCAAATGCTTCGCTATCAATTTTTGGGACAGCCAATGAACCCGTTTAAATCATGAAGCTTTAATGTATCGGTAATATGCCTCTTTATTCTCAATTTCTTTTGCTGTTGTGTGTTGTTATAGTCTCTCGATTCAGCATGCCTCTTGTACCTGAAATCGTTTTAAAAATCTTCAGGTAGTCGTAGGTACTTATACCTACTACTACAGTACTACTACCTAAATATTTTTACATCGATTTCAGTTTCATCGGTTTTAGATTTGTATGTGATTTTCAGTTGAAGGCTAAGGCCTTCATTCGTTAATGTCGGTACCTACCTACAGCAAAAGCTGGTACTTACAGTACTTACAATGGTGATTTCATCAGCAAGCTATTTTGTATTGTTTGCCTCCGTTTCTGTCTATTTAATAGTTTTGCAGTATTATCCTTATGAATTCATTATTTTTACAAACTGAAGTGTAGCAAATTCAGGTTTTGAATTCCTTTCTTTTAAATAAGTTTAAAGTAAAATTAGAAAAATGAAGTATTTATAAAAAGTTTTGGATACGAATAAAAACACTGTTTTCCTGTCTAGACAGAAATACATAAATCCTAGGAGTCTTCGGTTAGCTGGACCCGGTCGCTTCCCGCAGGTCCAGTTGACTACATGATTTATTTTCTGAGCTACATCATTTTGTAGCAAAATTGAAATGATAATTCTACCACTTGAAACTAAAGGATCCCATAAATATATATAAGACCAAAATACGTCTTCGGTCGAAGTAATGACTTCAGTCAAAGCAATGACTTCAGTCAAAGCAACGACTTCAGTCAAAGTAACGAGTTTAGTCAAAGTAACCTCTTTAGTCAAAGTAACGACTTTAATCAAAGTAACGACTTTAGTCAAAGTAACGACTTTAGTCAAAGTAATGTCTTTAGTCAAAGTAACGACTTTAGTCAAAGTAACGAGTTTAGTCAAAGTAACGTCTTTAGTCAAAGTAACGACTTTAGTCAAAGTAACGTCTTTAGTCAAAGTAACGACTTTAGTCAAAGTACCAGCTTTAGTCAAAGTAACGACTTCAGTCAAAGTACCGACTGCAGTCAAAGAAAGGAGGTAGGTACTATACTTACTATGCGCAGAATAATGTAACATTTTCCCGATAGGTACTTTTAAAGTGTTTGGTGGTTGCAGATGAGTAAACTCATTTCACTGATACTAGATACATAAATCAGACTATTCTTAGTTTGAGAGATTCATCTCTACCTGGACCTTAATGGTGCCGAAACGTGGACACTGACGGTCGGGTTTGTCCACAAATTCAAGGTCGGTCAGCGCGCTATGGAGCGAGCTATGCTCGGAGTCTCTTTGATGGATAAAATCAGTAATGAAATTTTTCGGAAAATAATCGAAGTTACCGTCATAACTTGCAGAGTAAGCAAACTGAAGTGGCAGTGAGCTGGCCATGTTTGTCGAAGGACCGATGGCCGGTGGAGCAGACGAGTCCTTGAGTGGAGACCGCGTATCAGCAAGCGTAATGTGGGACCCCCAGCTATATGGACGGGCGACCTAAAGAAAGTGGCTGCGACAGACTGGATACGGAAAGCGGGGGGACAGGGTGTTGTGGCGCTGCCTGGGAGAGGTCCAGCAGTGGACTGCAATAGGCTGAGTTGATTGAAAGCACCTGTCGGGGTTCGAACCTACGACCTACAGCTTGTAAGTCGCGGCCGGTACCACTGGGCCACCACTGCTCGCACAAGACGTAGGTAATCTTCATAAAATTTTATCTAGGCAATCTAACTAAAAATAATATAGTTATTCTTATTCCTTTTCCATAACGGTAGCTCTCATATATAGCAACATACAAGACAATAGACGATTAAATAAAAATAGATGTCCGTTTATGTGGTTGTGTACTGAGAAACAATATTTACTGAGTGGAAAAGCGCCTTTAATATATAAACGGGCAATCGAAACATAGCCGCCGCTCACAACTTATAACTCGTTTTTTTTCTAAAGATCAATATATGTATCGTCTTATTTGCATTGTGTTATCAACCGTAACACGGCTTCGAACTGAATTCCCAACTTTGGCATTTATTTCCCTATCTTTTCAATGTTATTTTTGAATTTATTTAAAGTGTTGCCTTGTTTGCAAGAAGTTGCGAACTAACTTCGTTTATTACTTCTGTCGATTATGATATTCGGTAGTAGAATTTTCAACCTTTTAGTGAGAGGCCCTTAATATTGATACCACCACGTGTATCTAAGGTATATGCTCAAGACTGTAGCTGTGCATGATGCACGTGCTCAGATGCACAGGTTCAGTCACTCGTGAAGTCAAAGTGGTGATGATGTCAGATAACCTTCCCCAAAATGTGAATAGCATAAGGTAAGACGACAGACGACTGACGTCCGTAGCGATACACTGGAGAACTCGACAGTCTATGAACGGATGTTATCAATAGGTATAAACATTTCCTATCTTCCTTGTTTCTATTTTAGCACTTATATCGAGATTCAATTACATAGTCAGGAATAAATTATATTATAGATTCCATTTAATATTCTCAAGATCCACGGGGAAACATAATTTCCTTACGATTAGAACCTAATTTGTCATGTGTTTCCTCAATAAATTATATATTTTATGATTGTATGAGAAAACACGTGCTATGCTGTGATTGTAATATTCAAAGGCGTCACTATCTCCCTACTAGGTACACACGGCCACACATCGAGCTATCCATTTACAGTTTTAGCTGTCCTCGCATTGTGTAGGTGTTTCGTACAATCAGAAGTCAGCCTATACTGGTTATGTATAGCTTCATGTGTAGCCGTGCGTACATACCTATTTAGTATGTAAAAGACACAACCTTATCAAGTAGAAATTAGCCGTGTGTGGGCCTCGGCGGTTTGGACCAAATTCTTTTTTGATGTGGCCAGCAAAAAAGACTACTAATAATAATTTAATAAGTACAATATTTTTCCCTCTTAAGGGGACTACATGCCCTAAAGCGCGGTCACTGTCGGACTGCATAGAAAAGAAAGAGAAGCGCGATGGCACGACGCTGGTAATTTATTGCAAAATATGAAGCAATTATCTATTAACAAAAAATCTATTGTTTGGACTAAAAAATTAAAACACTAGTGTTGCTTGTAGAATAATCTGACAAAAAATCAAAATGATTGTAAGTATATTAGTATGGTTTTTATTGTAAAAAGAAAGTTTTTATAGGTATCTTCACAATTTTTTTCCATCGTATCAAATTAGTTGTATTATGTTTTCAACACACTATCTCCCTAGCACATATCCTGAAATATATCATATATTTTTCTGATTTTGTTTACTGTAGTCGATCATACACTTTTATTGCTTCTTAAACTTGCGTTTTTTTGCGTTTAGGTCCTGTAATCCCCCTAAGCAAAAACAAAGAAAGGTAACTAATTAATTGTGTAAATTATTGTTTACCCGCCCCTGCTTAGCACTGTTTTTAGGACTTGACATAACAACGAGATTTCTTTTTAATTTAATTTTTTTTCCTTTTTTATCTTTTTTTTTTGCTTTATATTTTTTTTGTAAGTTTTATATTAATGTATTAGGTATACACATACCTACATAATATAAGAGCAGGGGCCCGTGGCTAAATAACAAAAGCCGCACAGGTCGATCAATGCCGTCCCATATGTATATAAAAGCTAAGAAAAAGAGAGTGCAGCTGTGTCTGCGCGCACAGTTGTGCTCTATAATATATCTAGTCCCAACTCAGATTGGTCGCAATGGCCTTAATTCCGTCTGGAGGACTATTGGGATTGTTAATAATAATAACAATCCTAATAGTCCGCAGCATTGACTTACCAATACTGATGTATCGGTAAGTCAGTCATTGACTTACCAATACTGGTAGTAGTAGTAGTAGTCAATGCTGACTCCTTGGTCAAGTGGTTGTAAATGTGACGGCTAGGTATGATGTCCTGCGGGGTGATTGCGTAACACACTAAATGGATTTAATTTTGACAATTCAACCACCATTCATGGCGTTATTTACGTCGTTGAGCAGACAATTTTTTCGAATCTATGATGAAATGGGTTAGCAATATCCTTCAAAATAATCCAGATTGTGATAGAAAATGTGTTACGCAACTATGGTGCTGGTTTCGACCCCGTTTTTTTTTAAGTTTCTCTATGAGGACATTCTCAGTTACAAACCGTAAGAGTTTCGAATTGTACCTGGTTAATAATAATGGAAATATAATCTAGTTTGATATAACATGTGACTTATAAACACAAATGTCATAGAGGCTGTTAATTTGTATATAAATCTGCCTTTATGTATTTATTTATATATACTTTATTGTACACCAGAAAATACATAACAAAAAAAAATACGATTATGAATACAAAACATACAATGGGCGGCCTTATCGCTTTACTATGGATTCATCTTGGATCCCTGGTATACTTGAACATTTGCGTAGGAAGGAAGATACAAATTTTGCTTAGGTTTTCTCATTACAGGCAAACTACTTACATGTTATGCGTTGTTCTAAGATAACTGCCACACGTGTAGGGACATACTTTAGTTTTGCTGCAACAACAAGATACGGTACTGCCAACATTCCTGAGCGGATAATGGAATAACAGGACGTAGCAGTGCAGATATCATATTTAAAGGCATTCTGGGTACAAAAGCTTAGAAACAAACCAAAGAAACTTGCAAAAATCATCTATCTTGATGATGATCTTGATTGGCCATGAGGCGGTTGACTTTGTGTATATTATTTCATCACCAATGCTCTCAAAACGGTGAAGGAAAACATCGTAAGGAGACATGTTCTAGGACCAAAAAATCGAAGACATGTGACATCTATCATCCCGCAAATCCACACTGGGCCCGCGTGGTGGATTACGGCCCACACCCTCTCACTGAGAGGAAGCCTGTGTCCCACCAATGCGAACATCATAGGCTGATTACGCTAAGCTATGCTATGACATCAAGATATTAACACTTTTTTTTTTTGTTTCCGGGGTGGAAAATCCTCATGGATGTCCACCGCCCTGGGGCGGGCGGCGGGGTCTGTCAGACTCTTACTGACCAAAAACCACCTCGGTGTGCCATCTCACACCTACGCCGGGGGTCGCGGGAACGTACTATCCTTCCGCAACCCCCGACTGGTGCCGGCCCACCTCCGCGGGCCTCGTCTGGTCAGGGGGGTGTTTGACTCCCCCCGCGACGTCTAAGAGAGGCGCGCGTGGAACACTACGCGCCGCCACCTCGGGTCCTGATGTGTGGGGGGCGACGGACGTCCCCGAGTCCGTCGCTCCTATACCCATTTAGGGGGGCTGGAAGCCGCCGACGCCCGGTGCGCCTGCTGCAGGCCGGATGAGTGGACGACATAAGATGTTAACACTGAGTTAACCATTGAAAGCATTGGACTACTGGGCCTGTTTAAGCGTCCCTATAGGCATTGTTTACTATAACTAAAAAAGGCACTTCGGTGCTATTCTGTAAAAAGATCACCGTGATAACTTAGGTGAAGTGTGAGCTTAAAGTGAGTTGTCATTCCACCTGATGCTAGGGATTGACACTACTTAATTGACAGCTCACTTTATGCTCACTTCACCTAAGTTTTCATGGTGAGGTTTTTACAGAATAGCATTACTGTATTCACCTACTCTGCTTAGGTAATTTAACTTCTCCAAAAGTGGTGAAACAGAAGATTTCAAATCGCCTATACAAAATACCTACAAAATGTTGTGGTTTGTCTTAAATGGCTATCGAAACACGCGTCATCCTGCTTGACCAATCAGAGTGTTTCATGGAAGGAAATATTATAATAATGTTATTGCTAAAAGCTTAGGAATTCCGGGTCGTAAGTCAAAACAATACTTTATAAAATAAAACACAAATAACCCGAAAGATTGAAATGCCAGCAGATATTTAGACGTTTCCCTTGACCGTTCTGCGTTTATAAGTCTTTTCACACATTCACCTATGTAGGTATCTTTATAGCGACGGTACGTGATAGCCAAACATATTAGCAAGGTATTTTAATACACGAAAGGATTTGCAACAAGTGTGAGTAATTTAAATGGCATTTTAATGCATATTTCATTTTGTTGTTATTGCTGGAACCCCTGCTAATCTTTATCGTATTTGAGGTTCTTGCTTTTATCCCTTTTATTCATCACCACCATAAACTCAGTATTATGGTTGTGTTATGGAAGATCGGAGTGGTGGAAGAGCATAGTTTCTTTTTATCAAATAGGTGGCCGGAATCAACAAAATTAAAAAAATATATAAAATAGTACTGGGTACAGCAGGGACGCATACAAGAATCAGCTTCCCTAGGCATCAAAGGAGAGGTTAGGTAGGACGCCGACTAGCTGGTTGGAAAGGTGACCTGAAAATTAGACGCAGTCTGGTTCAGAAGATGAAGAGAGATCCTTGGGAGAGACCAATGGCGAGCAGTGAACTGCGATAAGCGGCGATGATCGTGTAACCGTTAGGTACAAACAAGCCAACTGTTAGTTAGTAGCAAGCTTCAATAATTCACAGCTCGCCCAGTGAGAGAGGGTGTATAATGAAACAATGATTATTGAAAATGGGCGTTCTCTCATTTTTTCCAATTTCCCCCTTCTGAGCCTCATCGAATTGCATCCCCCAATCAAGTTTTCAAACGTAAATTTGCAAAACGTAACAGCTTTTCCCCATACAATTCAGCTATATTACGGGCAATTAGCTTAGACGGCAATATTACGGTGGTGAGCTGCGATAGAGCACTGGTGCAGTGATAACGGTCGCGACTTACGAGTTGTAGAACGTAGGTTCGAACCGAGACAGGCGCTTTACTTTGTGTAAACTATTTCATCACCACTGCTCTTAAAACGTTTAAGGAAAACATCGTGCGGGAACCGGCATGTCCTTGAATCAAAAATTTGAAAATATGTGACATCTACCAACCCGCACTGGGCCAGCGTGGTGGCCCTCTTACCAAGAGGAGACCTGTGTCCTAGCAGAGAGAACATCATAGGCTGTAAGCCGCAATACGCTGCTGTATCGTACGCTGAACCCCCTATTACTGTTTGAGGTACAGACGCCAGCACATCAAGCTGCTACAATCTGTCAAATTTATTTAATAGATTTTCAACTTTACCGCTAAAGCATTAGGTTCAAAGTTGATTGGGAAAATTTGACAGTTTCGGGTAGGTTGATGTGCTGGCGCCTGTACAAATCACGTCAGCGGGATTGTCCGAAAGGGTTACCGCTGGCCCGGAACATAAAGGGCTAAGGAAGGAACATGGGTGGATTTTAGTCAGTAAGAGTCTGACACTTCCTTCCGCTCCACCCAGAGCGGGTGGGGTCATTTGATGATTTCCCATTCTGGAAAAAAAAAAAGAAAAGGTACAAATCACAGCGCAGTCTACCCCGAACCGCATATAAATGAACTTGACAATCAACTACAATGACAATCGTGCCGGTCACGTGTTCCATTCACTATACAAACTACGTAAGTGAAGCTAATTCAACGGACATTCATTATGTTCTAACTACGTCAAAAACGTGCGAATTATAGACCTGTGGCATAATGTGGGAACGGTACGCTTATACGAGTAGTTGCACATAGCTTAGCAAATATTTATCATCGCTCCCTGCCTGCACTATCATATACCCACACAGGAATCTAGACTTTAAAACTTAATGGTTAAGGGCTTGAGTACCTTGTATAATGACGATGGAGGACATAAAACTGATTATACATTAAATTAATGCTTATATATGTTTGTTAGACAAGGCTATAGCTAGATGATAGACTAATGAGGCTTATTAGTATATTTACAGTTCCGAAGTTGCGTTTCCTGCTCAGCATTATGCTTTTCATTATGTTAGATCCAACCATAACATTGCTGAGGAAAAAATAAAAGTGCACTACAATGTCATTCAATTATAATTCTATGGTTGCATTTTGATGTGACGGTCTAAGTACTGACTACCGCATAATAGGAAGGCTTAATGAGGTTCATGAGGTAAACAGATAAGACGAGTCCTTGTTCATCCGTTGTTTGATGTTGATTAGTACGTAGGTACAATGCGTGCCACGAAAGATGAGACTTGACCCCGCCTCCCCCGCTCTTTTCGCCACCCCTATGACGTCCGGTCCCGTCCCGCACTCAGACCTCATACCGCTAAAGATACCTAAGATCGTGTTCTGCGCAAGTCAAACCACGTGGTGTGTCAAGTCTCATCTTTCGTGGCACGCATTGTACACCGGTAGTCTAAGCAGATATTTTTTCTACCCTTTTGTAATTCGGCATTATAAAACTACACATAACTTCACGCCTGTATTTCCCGAAGGGTTAGAGCAGAGAGGTGTATCTACAGTACGTCCACATTTCGCTAATTATTATGTTTTATTTCCATATAATAGGAGGCGAGCCTATTGCTAACAAGGTACATCTCCACAGCCCTGGCTGCTACTAAGAAATTCCAGATGGAAAACCCAATAATGCTTTGCCCGACCAGGGAATCTGACCCAGGACCTTGTAGCCAGTGTTGTAACATCACTATTTAGTTGGTAATTAGTATGGACACCACTAGACATAATCTATGCTTCCGGTTGATTCCTGTCACTCGAACTGTTTGGTCTGATCCCGTCTGTGATACCGTATCTGTCTCTGTAATCCATCTCTTCTTAATAAACCAGGTCTACTCAATGAACAATAGATATCTTTTATTCCAAGAACATAACAGCCAGCAGTAGTATTTGCGACAACTAGACCAAAGACATTTAATAAAAAACTGGCCAAGTTCGAGTCGGACTCGCACACGAAGGGTTCCTTCCGTACCACAAGGCAAAAACGCCGATTAAAAAAAACACGTTTGTTGTATGGGAGCCCCCATAAATATTTATTCTATTCTTAGTTTTTTTTTTTGTTGTTATAGCGGCAACAGAAATAAGTACATCATCTGTGAAAATTTCAACTGTCTAGCTGTCACGGTTCATGAGACACAGCCTGGTGACAGACGGACAGACGAACAGTGGAGTCTTAGTAAAAGGGTCCCTTTTTTACCCTTCGGGTACGGAACCTTAAAAACTGGTTGTAGTCAATACTGTTAGCCATTATACCACCCATGGCCAACTCAAAGATGGAACAGTCAGCCATAGGTTAAAAACACAAACTATAATTTAGACCATTGTGGTCTGGTAGTGTCACCAGGGATCCTCCTAGTAGGTATAGAGGATACTGCTTTTTTCACAAAATAATAGCTCTTTATAAGCACTTAAATAACTCTGAAAAGCATTTTTTTTTAAAGTTGGGCGCATACATGAGATTTATGGATTTAAATCAAATAAACACATAAGGAGGTAGTTTGATAACTGGAAAATCACATGGAAAATCAATAAATTCTTATCAGCTCGAAAAATTAAAAACTTCCTTTTACATATTTAGTCGATTAATAGATTGATAGTTTTATTTCACACTAACCTTCATAGGCTGCTCTGAAAAACGATGAAGGAAAACATGGTGAGAAAACTGGCATGTCCTTGAAACAAACATTCGAAAATATGTGACATCTACCTACCCGCACTGGGCCCGAGTGGGTGCCCTCTCACCAAGGGGAGGCCTGTGTCCTAGCAGACAGAACATTATAGGCTGTAAGTCGCAATACGCTGCTGTATCGTACACTGAACACCCTAATTACTGTTTGAGGTACAAATCACGTCAGCGGGATTGTCCGAAAGGGTTACCGCTAGCCCGGAACATAAAGGGCTAAGGAACACGGGTGGGTTTTAGTCAGTAAGAGTCTGACACTTCCTTCCGCTCCACCCAGAGCGGGAGGGGTCATTTGATGATTTTCCATCCTGAAAAACTGAAACCGTCAAATTTTCCCAATCAACTTTGAACCTTATGCATTGGCGATAAAGTTGAAAATCTATTAATGAAATTTGACAGATTGTAGTAACTTGATGTGGTGGCGTCTGCACCTAATCTGAACTTAATGAAATCCTTTAAAAGGTAATTTTTTGACACTTAAGGGCAGGATCTTCGAGCGTAGTAGGCATTTAGCGTTACCTCCGTCCTCGCGTGGCAAATGCCGCGAAAGCGCAGTTCGAATGAACTCGCTGAGCTTAATTATCATTATATATTACAACTATATTATAACAAACTAATATTTAGTTTAATTATTAATACTAGAACCTAAACAATATTTACAGACTGATTTTTGAAACTAATACACAAACACGGAAATTAACAATAATATAACGTATATTTCGATCGATTAGCGGGAACGCGGCGAGCCAGCAAAAGCGACACAGGTCCTACCTCGGTAACGCCCGGCGGGCTACTGAAGTGAAGCGCGCAGGCCGCCTTTTTAGATTATATTTTGTTAAGACAATAAAAATCAGTTTTGAAAAAAATTAACCGTAGAATGTTCTTCTACTATACATCATTGCCTATTTTTTGATATATTTTTTGCGAGTAAAAGTTAAGTCTACTTCAAATACGACTTGAAAAACGATTAAAAAATTCGCTGTTTTCGATTTGTTTGCGATTTTTTATGATCGAGTGAAGTTGTAAATATCGTGTTTTGAACCATAGAATAATCAAGAATGTTAGTTAAACTATGCCATATATTTTTTTCAGATTAAAACAAAGAATATTTGATTGTTTAATGTTGAATCAAAAATAGGTCGATTCCGAGATTTCCGAGAGTCCTGGCCCACGTGATCGTTGGCGTTCATTCCATAATAACGTGTTCCTCTGTTTTCTCTCTGGTTAATGATACTAGTCCAAATATCTTTGTACGACAATTATGTCGTACAAAGATATTTGTGGTTGGACTAGTGACAAAATTAAGGGACATACCAGTGGTGGAGATGTACATTAGTACATCTCCACCACTGGTATGTCCCTTAATTTTGGCGTAATTATATTAACATTAGAAAAAAGGATACGCCAAAAAACGAAACACGGTAGTGTCAGTGAAATATGTTAGTATGGAATGAACTTCAATAACCACGTGTCCGCGCTTTATCTTCAAGATGAGAGAGAAACAAACAATAACGATTTAAGTATCAAACTAACATCGCTAATTTCTCTGCAATCTAACAATATGATTCGTTGACGATTGTAATTTATCAATTTAGCATTTATACTATTCTTTGTATAATAGAACAATGGGCAATAAAGCCTAATATGGCGTGAAATGACAGTAAGTATGCGATTCGGACACCCGGAGTTATAGTTACCAAACTGTATAGAGGAATCAATTGCAGATATAAAAATTGAAATTAGCAGATTGGCAATACATCGAATTGTATAAAAATTAATTGAACACAAGAAAATTTTAAATGTAAAGTATCTCTTATTGGGAGCCGCTCTGTTTAGTTAGTATCTGATACTATTACTTTGTATTAAAAAGTAGACGTAGGTACTTCATCTTCGTCCATGTCGTAAAATCATTCATTGAATAAAACTGTGAAGTCACGTACAGCAATATCTTAATCTGCAGTGGCTCTAGACTGCTACCGGAAAACATCCACATTCCTTATTGTGTGCAAATCCAGCGCACACGCATCTATCTGCCGCTAATCTCGTTTCAGTAAAGGCAAAATAATTGTTAGTAATTAGTCACGTCATGCAAACAAAACGACATAAGCGCCAATGCGACTCATCTTTCATATTATATCTTGTAACAATGTCAATAGGGTTAGTTATGATTCACAGCATGACGCACCCAGTCATTACGTTTCCACTGATTATATCAATTCCTAAAAGCCCTATTTGGCTTCGTAAATTTCCACTTACAAAAATTGCGTAATATTTTTTATGACCTGACTAATGATTGGTAGGTTAGTTAAATAAACAAACAATCTAGTCTAGTGATTTTAATGACTGTAGGTACTGCATTTATAAGGTGTTTATATGTTCGTCTAGCTAGTCCATATGAATAAACACCTGAACATACACCTAAATATAATTTGTCGTATGTTATGTGACGTCAATGAGTAGGTAGCAACAGGAAAGATGCTGGTTCAATTATCAAGCTGAGTTCTGCTTAGCTAGTTAAACGCGGCATTTATCTGGCTTGCCCCTTGGGCTAGCCACTTGTCTTCACCATCTTAATCGAACTGCATTTTTTTAGAACAGCATCACGAAAACCAGCTGATGGGATTATTGAGACACATATTGGGGCATCGGGAGACGACATGCAATTCCTGTAGTTGTTACATATAATATTATACGTATTTGTCTGTAACTTCGTACCTAAATAAAAGAAATAACTCTTTCAGACCGTATTTCGGCCACGGCGGCCAATCTCAACGGAGACTAGCCTTTGGAGCGGGAGATATTATAGTGCACAAGTGTTCGCAGTGACACAGGTGCAGTGGCGGACTAACAGGGGGGCGGAAGGGGCGGCCCGCCCAGGGCCTCCGGTCTTGGGGGGCCCCCAAATGTCTCCGCGTTCCCCTGATAAAATCCTAAACAAGACTTTAAAAATGTGACTTTAATAATCCGTAGTTTCTAGTCAATATGCACCTACGTGTACATTGGTCCTTATTTTATTTGTAGTGCACGTTTATTAGGGATGTAGGTATGTAGGTACTTGTTCTCATCGAGAGACTCAACATGGCAGTCTCTGTACATTTGTATATCTATATCGTCAAATCAATAATGAGGCTTAGTTTAGCTATCTTTTATAAAAGTTTCTTATTTATCTCATTATTTTATTGCAAAGGATTCAACCATCTGGCTCTCAGAAAAGGAGCTAAAAAAACGAAGACTGAAGAGGCAAAATCGCTTGCTGAATCTTTATCCAATTACTTTTCGAATTCTGAAGAGAAGAAAAGTGGCGTTGCCGATGAAATTAACGAAATAAACATAAACACTTATTTATACATACAAATGAATAAAAAGCTTGTAAAACTACATTTTTTTTAAAGCTGGGGGGCCTCATTCAGCTTTGCCGCCCCGGGCCTCTGACGGGCTTAGTCCGCCACTGCACAGGTGCACTCCCTCTTCCCTCACTCTCATAGTCCGATAGGACGGCAATCCGACACGACCGGAGAGAGATCAGGCGCAGGACCAACGGCTTAACGTGCTTTCCGAGACACAGGGGTATCCCATTTTTTTTTATCGTTGAGAAATGCTCATGCATTCTGCACTACCACGGGGAATTGTGCAGTTATGTTGGACTCACTAAAACTCAACGGTGTCCTCCTCTGCCGCTTACGGCGGGAACACGGGCACCTCGCAGCAAACATATCGTGTTTGGGCTCATTCAATTGGTCTCGATGAGTAGTTAACTTTAGAGAGTGTGAACAGGATAACATAGTCTGATGATAGAGCAGGAAGGTGGACACAGGAACTCGGTCTTATAAAAAGCATCCACTCATTCAAAAAAAGCAACTTGTGAAAATTTTTGTTATAATCAATAGTTTGATTATAATAAGCAATGATACAAATAATATTAAATAGCAAAATTGTTGTTTTTCAAAAAATTGCTTGGTAAGGTAGGTGCAGTGGTGGCCGAGTGGTAGCGGCCAAAAATCTACTACTCGTAATTTTTGGCCGCTACCACTCGGCCACCACTGCACCTACCTTACCAAGCAATTTTCCAACAATCCAGCGCTCGAACCCAGACAGGCGCTGTACTTTGTGTAAATAATTTTAACCTGTTACAAAATAAGTCTGGAAATATCATGTAGTTGCTCATGTTATTTTTATTTTATACCTAATTCTTATCAATTAAAAAAAAAAATCATATTGAAGTTAG
The DNA here is from genome assembly GCA_927399505.1 of Luperina testacea. NCBI lineage: Eukaryota > Metazoa > Arthropoda > Insecta > Lepidoptera > Noctuidae > Luperina > Luperina testacea. The sequence continues at coordinate 8,718,080 of OV656755.1, forward strand.
GCTATTTTGGTTACTTCCGCCTCCTAAAAATGGTAAAGGAAACATCGTGAGGCAGCAATGTCCTAGAACCAAACATTCTAAGGAATTTAACATTATCACCCGCGTGGTAGATTACAGCCCCCTCTCGAAAAAAGCATGCCTCCGTCAACTTAATAGGCTGATAATGCAACATGTGTTGCTCGAGGGCTTTTTAATTCGCTATTTAATAACTCGTTCGTAGATATTATATTCAGTTGAAATCCATTCAGTTAGAACGAAGTACGATCACATTCTTTTCTATTTCAGCTTCATTGGATAGAGAGGCATAAAGTTGATATTATTGTCCCCGTTGTTGCGACTCATCGAAGGTACAGCCTACCTACTTTCCAATGACCTAGAACTAATCATGAAATACAAAGGGAAACCCCATAAAACAAGTAAAGGAAAACCCCGTATTTCAGGAATGTAATCAGTCATACATTTACAATGCGGTCAATAACAGGTTTTGTTATTATTTAGATTTATGCCTGAAAAACAACCTTCATAGCGAGAGTAACTTGCATTCCAATTGTTTTATCGTGTGGAAATCATAGTGCATGCTCCCGGTATCGACAGCCGCAGTGAGTGTAGATGCGGAGGTAGCGAGCTATGTATCTCAACCACATAATCAACTCGGCTTATCCCAGTCAACTACCTCGACACATCCTCTTGAATTGTGCCACAAAACCTGGTTCTCTGCCTTCCAGACCCAGTCGGTCCCAACTGTCTTTTTTAAGGTCGTTGGTCCATCTAGCTGAGGTTTGTCCCACGCTGCCCTTGCCGATTCGCGGTCTCAACCGAGTGCAGTGGCACAATTTGGTAGAAGCCTATGTTCAGCTGTGGCCTACGAAAGGACAGAAGGTTTAATATGGACATCACATTATTGTAAGTGAGGAAACCGACATATCCTAGAACCAAAAATTCGAAGACATGTGACATCTACCAACCCGCACTGGGCCGGCGTGGTGGATTACGGCCCATTCCCTCTCACAGAGAGAAGGCCTATGTCCCTGCAGTGGGAACAGTATAGGCTGATTATGTAAGTATGTACTTATACAGCGCGGGTAACATGCGTTTTTTGAGTTGTTAAGGCACTGGCGAATGCTATATAGGAAAAAAAAACAGAACGCAAACTGTAACCATTAATTCACTATATGATTCTAGACCAGAAATTTTTCGTCGGTTATAAAAAAATCTGCTGTTTCATAGAAAAGTGCAATATTTACGCGGTTAAAATGACAACAACAACAAGGACAACTATTTTTTTTATAACCGACGTAAAATTTCTACGCTCAAGTTTAAGTCAATAATCATATGCTGAATTCATGGATATATGTTGCACACTGGTTATTTTTTTCCTGTTTGCATCGTGTATTTTACCTTAATGCAGAAGTAACACGTACCGTGTGCAAGCACCATTAGGTACAGCCGGTCGATTCTGTAAAAATCTCACCGTGAAAACTTAGGCGAAGTGAGTTTGTTTTTGCTACGAATTGACACTATTGACTCTCTCTCACTCCACGCTCACTTCACCTAAGTTTTCACGTTGAGATAGTTACAGAATCGCACTGCTGGTAGGTACACACTTGGTCTATTAAATCCAGCTTTGATCCAACTTTATCTGGATCAGATATACTTATCATGTCATATTGCGTGTCACATCAATGGATTGGCTCCCAATATCCAAGAACTGGAGACTTTAATAAAAGCAAACAAACTAGACGTGGTACTAATATCAGAATCACATAGCACGTCCCGAAGCTCGTTCCGCATTAAGGGCTTCAACATCTACCATACTCCCCATCCCGACGGTAGTGCGCACGCTGGCTCAGCGCTGGCCATTCGAGGAAACCTGAGACATTCACAGATAGAACCATATTCTACAGTGCATCTACAAGCAACTTCTGTTAGATTGGAGGACCGAGCAGGCCCTATTATTCTCTCCTCAATCTACTGCCCACCAAGACACAAAATAACTTCAGAGATGTTTAAAACCTACTTCAACACTCTTGGCCACAGGTTCATTGCAGGCGGTGACTGGAATGCCAAACATACATTTTGGGGATCCCGCTGTAACAGCACTCGTGGACGCGATCTGAAACGTTGTGTTGATGAAAATCATCTAAAACCTATATCTACCGGTGAAGCCACCTACTGGCCTAGCGACCCAAAAAAACTTCCGGATCTCCTAGACTTCTTTGTAAATAAGGGCATAGACAGTTTACACACGACAATTGAATCGAGCCTAGATGGATCATCAGATCATACACCGGCGATCCTCACTATTAGCACTAGTGAACTCACTCGAGAAATGCCCGAGTCTCTGACAAATAACAAAACTGACTGGAACGGTTTCAGGACTTGCCTCATTGACAACTTTACTTCTACTATACCTTTAATAGATCAAAACGACGTAGAAAATGCCTGCCTATATCTCACAAATGCCATTCAAGTAGCTGCCTGGATCAATACACCCTCTCGATCCAGAGGTTCGACCAACCCCTCTCATCCGCCAGATATCATGCAAAAAGTGCTAGAAAAACGCAGACTTAGAAGAATTTGGCATCAGTCCCGTCATCCGCTTGATAAACTCTACTTTAACAAGGCAGCTAAAGAGCTAAAGGCTATAGTCCAGGAATCCATTAATTCAACGGTGGCAACAAATCTACAAACGATGTCATCTACGGGGGTTGGTGCAAACTCGCTCTGGAAAGCAACTAAAAACCCAGATAACCCTCAACAATCTTATCCTCCAATTAGGTCACAAGCTTCCTGGGCAAGAACTGACTTGGAAAAGGCCGAAGTGTTCGCAATGCATCTGAATTCCGTATTCAAGCCCAACGAGAGCGTTGCAGATGAGCGTGATATTGACGCAATATTAGAACAAGATCTGCAGATGTGTCTACCCATTAAACTAACAACACCTAAAGAAATTGCGAAGGAAATCAGACAGTTGGACTCGAGAAAGGCTCCGGGGTTTGACCTGATCACACCTTCAATACTTAAAAATCTTCCAAGAAAATGCATTGCCTTCTTAGCTAGTCTGTTCAACGCTATCTTTCGAACATCTCACTTTCCTGACCTTTGGAAAATCTCTGAAGTTGTCATGATCCACAAATTAGGCAAACCTGAACACGAACCGTCGTCGTATCGGCCGATAAGCTTGACACCTGTACTGTCTAAACTGTGGGAGAGGATATTCCTTAACCGACTAAAGCCATGCATGGATGTCAATGATGTCGTTCCTCCTCATCAGTTTGGCTTTCGGAAATCTCATTCAACAATAGAACAGGTTCACCGAGTTTATCAAACAGGAAGACAGGCCTTTGAACGCAAAAAGTACTGCTCAGCGGCATTTCTTGATGTTCAACAAGCTTTTGACCGTGTCTGGCACAAAGGATTACTGGCAAAAGTGAAGGATAAACTTCCACACTCAATGTTCCTGCTCATCCGGTCGTACTTATCCGAACGCTACTTCCGAGTTAAACAGGGCGAAGCACGATCAAGATTGTTTGAAGTGGAAGCTGGAGTGCCACAGGGTTCTGTTCTTGGCCCTGTGTTGTACAACATATTTACATCCGATTTACCCACATTAGACGACATAACAGTTGCAACATATGCTGACGACATAGCCTACTTATCAGTTGATGACAACCCTGAAATGGCTAGTAAGAAGCTCCAAAATCAGTTAGACGAGACACACAAATGGCTCTGTAAGTGGCGGATACGCGCCAGTGCATCCAAGTCTAACCATATCACCTTCACACTCAGGCACGGAAACACCCCTCCTGTTAGACTTGGACCTGATACCTTACCACACACAGATTGTGTTAAATATCTTGGCTTCCATCTAGATAGGCGCCTAACATGGAAGCATCATATTAAACAGAAAAGGGAGGAGATAAACCATAAGTTCCGCAACCTGTATTGGCTCATGGGAAGAAACTCGGTACTCTCTGTAGACAACAAGTTACTCATCTACAACTCGGTTCTTAAACCAATATGGACGTACGGAATCCAATTGTGGGGCGTTGCCAGCAAATCTAACATTCTCTGCCTGCAAAGGGTTCAAAATGGCATCCTAAGAGCCATAGTAAATGCACCTTGGTTTGCTCGGAATAGCGAAATTCACGATTACTTGCAGGTGCCGCTCGTAAACTTTGAAATCGAGCGGTACAAAATTCAACACAAGGCACGCCTAACCATGCACCCAAATCCACTAGTGACTGAACTGTTAAACCCGACAGCGGTGGTAAAAAGGCTGAAGAGGAACCACCTTCTATAAGTGGGAGGGGCAGCACTGGCTGCTCCACCACAACGCCATATAAACTGCAACAAATTCGCTTATGGTCTGACGACCGATTGCAAATATTAAAAATGGAGAAAAAAAAAAAAAAAAAAAAAAAAATATTGCGTGTCAAACCGACTCTGTTGCAGATCGTCATAGTCATCATCACGCCAATCTTAATTATAGGGTTTATTTAGCATCCGATCAGTCGATCACGCCCTTACTTAAGGTGAAAGCGTCAGGGTAGCCCGCCAAATTCAAATTTTCTTACGTTTTCTGCAATTTACAGGTCAGTATCAGATTGTGTGTTGAGGTGATGATGTAGATGATAAAGAAAGAAAAGAAATAAAGAAAAAGAATTTACTGCGACTCGCACAGGAAGATCACAAACTAAACTAAACAAAGTCAAAAATAAAGAACCAACTTATATAAAAAAGTAACAAAAAGAAAAATGAAACAGAAAGTCTTAAACGAGGCCAAAAGGTTCCTATCTCAGCATGATGCTGCGCATTTTAAAAAATAAATGTCGCAGCTCTGGCATTCTGAAAGGGCCCGCTGTGATGTCACGGGCAGTGATGATGATGTTAGTTGTATTGCCAAGCCATTTTAATTTCGCGGAGTAACCCTGGCGCTTTCGTCTTAAGAGCATTTACGACGTACGACATTTCATACAAACTTTCAAGCCTTTGTTTTTCGAAAAGAATGAACCGATTCTAATTAAACACACGCATAAGCAGAAACAAAGGTCTAAAAAGTTAGTTAACGGTTAGTTAGGTCTGCTCTATAGACTCATAAGTCCTTGAAAACGACCTTCACTGCTTTAATGCAAAACGTATTAAGGACGCATACAGTGGAACAAGGGCTCCAAGATCATTTCAAGAGGCCTACAATGTACTTCCCAATAAACCAAAATCTGGTGGTGCCAGATTTACTATCGGTTCATCGAAAATGCACCTATCCTTCTGCAGCGAGGTGTGAGTCACGGAATCGTTATCTCTCCAAAACTTCACCTCTGCACTGGAGGATATCTTTAAGGTTTTAGAAATAATTGTCTTTAAATTACATGCACAACATTACAGAATTGAATCCCTAGACGTTGTACAGAGCAACATCAATGAAGAGTACATCACACACTTTCGGTTTGCCGACGATATAGTAGTCATGGCTGAGGCTATGGTTAACCTCAGTACAATCCTCGATGGCCTCAGTAGAGCAGAGTAGAGCTTCCGAAAGAGAGGGTATCAAAATAAACATTGACAAAACAATGGTCCTGTCAAATGCCCATGTGACACCCACTCTCATGAAGATGGGAGACTACTCTCGTAGTTGTAGACGATTATAATAACTAGGAAAAACAGTCCAGTTACCTAAGCTACTTGGTTGGACCTACGTCCAACTTCGAGAAAGAGGTTAATCGTTGAATCTGACTCGGCTGGGCACCGTTAGGGAAGCTAAGCAAGCAATATCTACTCGTCGCACATAACGCAGTGTCTCTAGATGAAAGTCTTTGACCAGTGAGTGTTGCCACTGTTGCCAGTGATGATTTGTGGCACTGAAACGTATACTACTCTCTCACAATGGGCCTTATTAGAAGGCTGAGTCACCCAAAGGCCGATGAATGAAATGTGTCAAGAGATACGCAGTACAACCAAGGTAACCGACATAGCCATAAGAATTGCCTTTAGGTAAGTGACACATTACTTGCAGAACGGATGGCCGAATAGGCATCTCTTGGGCTTGCTCGTTCCATCTTAGACCTCATCCATCGCTTTCCATCAGGCAAAATCAAGGTCTAGAGCTGACCCATTTTAAAATATAAAAAGTGTATACCAAGACATATGCTCAGATGTGTAGGTTAGTTGTATAGGTACCTGTCAGTTATCATCATTAATACTAGTCACCACACGACAGCAATAAATCACTCGACCAGATAACAATAAAGCGATGACGTCAAATAAATCCTTTGATTGTTCTACATTGAGTCGGAGAAAAATTATTTAGCTTTTCCTTTGTAATCCGTATCTTTTGAAAAGGAATTAACGCCAGGAAATAATTTCTATGCGAACGCGTCATCTATATAAATATCTATTATTGTTTATCGATTTGTTAGGGCCGTTTCCTGTTTAATCTTCTACGATGTTGGCAATACTTAGGTATATACCTAGACGTAGTACTAGACATTTGTTGTTTGAATTAAATTAAGTAGGAACTTGACTATGTAATGGGGATGCAGTAATAAAAATAAAAGTCATATCCATAAGGATATTACTTTTATGACTGCTTTTATTACAGCTGTATATAAATACAAGTGGTAGGTACACCTACATAGTAGTAGCCAGTAAGTATAGAAGCTTTATACCGACGCCTTAGAGTGAAAACCTCGGGAATGTAAGTAGCATTTTATGAATTTCGGAGAATCTTATAGTATCGAACAGTTCTGGATATAAAAGCAGGTTAAATTTCCATAGTAATTAATAAGAATACAGAACCTCCTTTTTTGAAGTCGGTAAAAAAACATAGAAGACGCCGTACAAAAATTTTAGAGCACGCAGTTCTTTCTTCCTCCTGAAAACTTACTTCTTTTACACTTACGAGGTTTTCACTCTAAGGCGTCGATACGTAGACTAAGTAAGTATCAATCAATCAGCTCAACCTATCGCAGTCCATTACTGGACATAGGCCTCTCCCAGGCTGCGTTACAACACCCTGTCCTCCGCCTTCCGCATCCAGTCCGTCCCAGCCACATTCTTTAAGTCGTCCGTCCATCTAGCTGGGGGGGCGTCCCACACTACGTTTGCTGATACACGGTCTCCACTCCAGGACTTTTCTGCTAACGGTCCGTCGACAACCCAGCCCACTGCCACTTCAGTTTGCTTACTCAGCAAGCTACCTATAATATCGGTAACTTACTAACTTCATTTCAACAATAATTTTGTTCCTGATTTTATCCTTCAAAGAGACTTCGAGCATAGCTCGCACAGAATAGCAAAGGTAAAACCAAAGGTTGACTGGTAGAAAATGCCTATGGCATTAAGTCCGCCTCTGTACATTTATGTGCTTGAAGTATTAAATAAATAAATAAATAATAAATAGCAGCACAAACGGAAAATAAATCAAGTTTTACTTTTATATTTAAATTGTATTATAAGAATTGTTCAAATTTAGTTTTCACTTATTCGTTATTTTGTTTGTATGTAACTTCATTTCGTAGTCTCGATGAGGCTAACTAGCTCAACTGAAGCCAATTTCGATTTTTATATTATTTTATTTTTAAAAATTTCAAAATGCCCACTGCCAATATTACCTTTAAACGGAAATCATACCAAGTGTTATTTTATCTTTTATATTTAAATATTTGTTTTCAGTTTTTCCTTAATTAAATAGTTAATCTAATTGTTTTTACATTTAGTCTTGTAGTCTCGATGAAATTAACTAGCCCAAAGCCAATTTCAACTTTCATTTTACTTATTTTGTCTAAAATTATCAAAATGTTGTATCTACGTAATGGTGCCTAAGATACAGGCTGTGCCTAGTTCGGGGCCAACCATACCTCCATATTGTAATTGTTAAAAATAAACGATTTTAACTTTACTTTATAAATCTTTATTTATTTCAAAATCATATCACAGGCATTGGTTCATAAAATGCACATTCTTAGTTACAGAAAGGTGTAGGTGGAGGAGGGTCATGGGTTACAGATCACCCGGGTCTCTTAGATATGACATATACTTATGTTAATTAACAGTTAGAGTCAAGATATTATTTAATAAAAGTGTGAAATTGCAATTAAGTATAAACAGAACCTTCAAATATAAAGTTTTTGTTTTTAATTTTCGTTTATTTACATAATAGTGTAATGTATTGCGCATGACGAACGAATACACGATAATACCAATGGAAACAGCCCTAAAATAAATGCTTGGACTAACTTTCAAAATTAAATAAGGTCAAGTTGAAATAACTTTATTTTTATCGACAACAAAGTTACTTACCTACAAAATAATTCGTTTTTGCTATCGCACATTTGCTTGCAACATACGCGTACCTAGTTGAATAGGCAACTCAACTGAATCAAATAGATAGATATTATACAGGGTGGAACGTTATATTTATAATTATTTAGAGTATTTTTCGTCCAGGGCTCGTTCGAATTGTCCACCCTGTACCTATGCACTTACCTAAACTACCAGTACGTGCTGAACACTGAAACGTGGTCACTCACGATGGGCCTTATTGGGGCTATGGAAAGGGCTACAAATTTCGAATCCATCCATACTATTATAAATACGTAAGTAACTCTGTCTACCTTTTCCCGGCTTAACAGCTGAACAACTTTCGAAAAAATTTGGCACAGAAGTAGGTCATGACCGAGAAAGTAGAACCCATAATGCTCAGACCTGGTGTACCTCTGCCTTCACGGGCCTTTAGATGGCGGCAGAATGGACCCAGATCAGGTGTGGTAGCTGCCCTACCCTCGGTACACCTATGCTTCGTTCATCGCCTCTCGTCATTGCATCAACCGTGTCCACCTGCTGTTACCACATCCTGCCCACTGTGACTCAAGAAGTCTAATGGTTCACTTTGATTGTCATTCAGCAGATCACCAGTTGCTCCTGACTTTTGATGATCAAGAGTATTTTTCTTCATAAGTACGTGGAGCCCTGACACAGCCAGAAGGCGTCGCGGCAGACCCCGTAGAAGATGGCGGGACTAGCTGGAGAATACAGACGCCCAGTGGTCAATTTAGCCTTAGAATGAAAGAGCTGGAATTCATGGGGAAAGGCCATTGACCAGCAGTAAGATGATTCAGGCCAAGTTACATAAGGACAGTTTAACTATCCTAACATCTACGGATTGCTAAATAAGTTAGGTCCCTTATTAGAAAAGGGGGTAATCAAATAATACACACGCACCAGGGTAGATCTCTTTCCAATCACTCCGCGGCCACGTGAGCAGCCTTTAGTTTTCATAATACTTCGCCGCTAGTGTTGTCAAAACGTGACGAGTGGCGCAATCTAGTGTCAAAACTGTGCACACGTTTTTTTTATAATTATTATCAACGTTTCCACACGTTGCATGGGCTTGACTTAGTTTTCTGGGTGATAAATCAAAACGTTACACACTCCACAAACACATTTTCTTATAAATATCATATATTGTTGTATGTATGTGTACCCAGAAAATCGAATCACACTTTTATATTAACTTTGCTGTGCCCGACAGGGTTCCATGATTGATTCGATGTTTTAAAATACCAACTATCATTTATTATGTAGGTACACATTATGGAATGCAATAAAGTATTGAGTATTGAATGGAATAGAATACTCTTTTTTATGTACAATTGTACACCATATAAATTACAGACATAAATAGAGTACATATATCATAAACTATTAAGAATGTTCAAAAATAAATGAAATATACAAACTCTTTAGTTATTACTTACAGGAAATGCCGATAAACTAAATTATTCGATACACTGCTAGTGCTAGTATATCGAAAAATTTTGTTTCTATTTAGAAAATATAAAATTAAGTGTTAGTCGACTTTAGTTGCTTTGACATCGTACAAAGAGAGTTCTTGAAAACGCAGACAGGCAAACATTAGGGTTTCATGACCACCGGGAACCAATTCCTAGATTTACCATATTTATTCTAGTTCCGAGTACATATGAATACTAGTAGGTAGTGTAGGTAACATTCTACACTAATAGAAATACTATCTATTATCTCATCATCATCTGCCTAGACTTTTGTCCAACTCTGTTGGGGTCGGGGGGGACACTTTTAACGCGTACATCTTTTGTACATCGTTCTCACATATAATTATAAATTCACATTATTGATGTAACTAATATTTTTGTACAACTATAATTTAAAAGAGTGTCCATGGAGTTTCTTGCCCGTTCTTCTCCATAGGTACCTACGCTTTGGAATGGGCAACTAGCTTCATATTTTCTGACTGACCGACTTTTTGACAATTCAAAAGTGCCTGTAAATGGTTTAATTGAAATAAATGTTTCGAGTTTGAGTTTGAGTCGGCTTCCAGTCCAACCGGATGCAGCTGAATACCAGTATTTTACATGGAGCGACTGCCTATCTGACCTCCACAAAACAGTTACTGGGTAATACGATACGCCTAGGTAAGACTGGTTACCAGACTTTCGGGCTACTGACGACCCGTAACGACTGACAAACACTATCACCTAATAAACAGAAAATAAAACACAAAATCTAACAACTTCATACTTTATTTTGCAGTAAGTATTCCTTAAGGCTTTTTAACATAAGAAACAATAGTATTTATAATCAACAATCTAAACAGGATTCGCTCAATACATTAACAGCGACGTTGCTTTTGGAAGTTTTCATAATAAAAGTCAAAGTGAAATTATTTTACAAAAATTGACCACAGAAAACAAAACAATACTAGTAGGTAATTCGACTAAAACAGGCGATTTATTGTTGCTCCTCACATTACATTGACCAAGCACAATCAAATAAACTAACTGTTCAACAATTAACTTTTACATCTAAGTAACATGTCAAAATCCAGAAAATTAATTATACAAGCTTTTTGTGCAAACGAAGTTTAGAGAAATAAATTCTAAATTTGATTAACGGCTAGTTTTGTGCGAAGAAATTGACAAGGTATATCCTGTTATAACAATCAATAATTTAACACAGATTATAATATGCTGACATGGGCACGCCAAATTTACGTCTCTCTAAATATAATTTTATATACTCAACTGCAATGTAATCTGCCTCTTTTATAGTCCAAGATCCCAGGGCCGCCAGACCATACTTATTTTCTCAGAAATGAAATGTATGGGATGAAGTAGTGGTAATATGCGCATTGAGTGTATGCATACCTGCTAGCTTGGTCAGACGGCCAATTCACAGGTCCCAGGTGCGAAAGGCAGGTAAAAACAGCACTCACTATTCTTAAATTCTCAGAGCTGATTCTTACATATGTTTTAGAGAATATTGTTAAAAATTAGTAATTAATACTGCCGGACACTTTCCGTCGGCACTAACTTTTACCGGACGCTTCAAAGTTCCCAAAAAAATAATGTACCTAACTTAACTTATAATCTCAATCTTGATTTTTATATATAATACTCAGGGAACTATTTCAATATTTTTTGTAAGCAGCCAGACCAATCTGAAGGGCCAAACATCCCCCCGGACACACGGAAGTGTCCCTATGCGTATGAGCGCGAACGTGACATGATAATATGAATACATTTGAACTCGTAATGAAAATTACGAACAAACCGTTGTTGATTTATAAATAATGTTTTTTATTGTATATGTTCAGGAAATTTATGATTTTCAACAGCAATCAATCTAATAAAATAGTTATTTATTGGCGTCTCATAATAAGCAAAAAAAAACAAGGAAATTTATAAAAACAAATTTCATAATTATTTATTAAAATATTAATTAGGTATTTATTATTTATTATAATGTAATTTGTGATTTTTTTTGTCTCCATTATCATCATCATCATCATCATCGAAGTTTGATAACTTATCATCCATCCAATGCTGGTATTCATATTATCATGTCACGTTCGCGCTCATACGCATAGGGACACTTCCGAGTGTCCGGGGGGATGTTTGGCCCTTCAGATTGGTCTGGCTGCTTACAAAAAATATTGAAATAGTTCCCTGAGTATTATATATAAAAATCAAGATTGAGATTATAAGTTAAGTTAGGTACATTATTTTTTTGGGAACTTTGAAGCGTCCGGTAAAAGTTAGTGCCGACGGAAAGTGTCCGGCAGTATTAATTACTAATTTTTAACAATATTCTCTAAAACATATGTAAGAATCAGCTCTGAGAATTTAAGAATAGTGAGTGCTGTTTTTACCTGCCTTTCGCACCTGGGACCTGTGAATTGGCCGTCTGACCAAGCTAGCAGGTATGCATACACTCAATGCGCATATTAACACTACTTCATCCCATACATTTCATTTCTGAGAAAATAAGTATGGTCTGGCGGCCCTGGGATCTTGGACTATTAAGGAATAAACTACGAAAAACAGGGTCGCAGTATTTTCCTACAATCATAGCCCATCATAAAACATTTAAATATGCAAACAAACATTACTCAAAATATATTATTTTTCTATAAATATATAATATGAATCTGGCTTCTAATTGTAACAAAAGGCAAGCTTGGTTAACAAACCGTAATATTATTGATATACATAAATATATAAACCAGGTAAATGTCCACTAAATATAATCTATAGGTCAACTGCATACACAGCTACAAACAACTTTAACAAAAAACAGGCATTATTTGAATAATGTCTATATTTGATCAATTGAATAATATAACTTCTGTTAATCGAGTGCCACTGAAAATTTTGTCTAGAGCATTATAAAAAATATTTTATTTTATGTACTATCAAAAATACTTCTTTATAATGTGTCGCCGTGTCGGACAGACTTAGTATTGAGTAGCGCGCAGTGTTAATATCTTATCCCATGTGCGTGCGAGATCTTATCTGTTTGGTTAGGTTCCGCGAACAACGTTCGATTATATTGTTTTTTTCCACTCGTACATTTAAGTAATTATTATTATAGTTCTGAGTGAGTGAACTCTTCACCGACTTGTCACGACACAAACAACTATTGCTTAAAGCTGTAAGCCCACGACAAGTGGCGCATTTATATTGAACACTTCCATGATTTTGTTTTATTCAAGCTTATTTTTCCTCTCATACACAAAACTACTTACTGTCACACTGACTTGACTGACAGTTTTGTATAGAAGCGTACGACTGTCAGAAATAATCATGATGGTAAAATAAAATTAACAAATTAACATAACAACCTCACGTCTGTATGTGCCGAAAGTGCACACTGACACGTCACCAGCTATGTAATAAGCCTAATACAATAGGAGACGGGACTATTACCACTGAAATTATGAAATTAGTTACTAAAAAAGGAAGACATGACATATTATGTTTAGGGTTCTCGACAGTACAAGCAAAACCTTTAGGAACTGAAAAAGTAACCGACTAACCGTGGAGGTACATACTGACTCTCCATGGGAAAGGGCCAATTGGAACAGTGCACCTAGGTTTGACGTTTTATATGTAGGTTTATGTAAAATAAAATATTTTGATATTGATCGTCGCTCCTCCGACATAATAATCATGGTTATCAATTTAATATGTATTAGGGCCTGTGCACACCACGTTTTTTAAACGCGCCGATGACGCAGCCTGTAGACCTTTCTGTAGGATAAAAGCACGCCATCGACACACGTTTCTAAAACGCTCATCAACGGCGCGTTTAAAAACCGTGGTATGCACAGTCCCTTAAAGCTATTATATTATATTCGTAGATGAACTATATATCGATAATTGATAGATTATAAAGGACGCAAGGATAATGTAAGTACAGGAAAATTTTATCAGCTACAAAATCGGGGGTTATAAAATGTACATTAAAATTTGACTGGTATTTAGTAAGTACATTTTATATGTAACAAAGTAGTACGGAAGCCCTATTAATTAATAATAGCCGTGGGCTTTTCGCTCAGAAAAAAAGTTCATAATTTACTTTCATTGGTAGTTAATATATCAGCTGCGACAACTCGCGCGATTATTCAATTAATTCGCCTACGAGCGATAAAACAGATAACATTAGTAAGATTTATTTGTACATTAACTTGTATAATGATTTTACACCTATTTATTTGATTATTGTAATTCACGTACATTCCGTCTATCGAAATAGAATAAAACAGATTATTTAGTCGCTCAAGTACCGGTCTTAAACGCTCATGCAACACCACTTTGAATACTATTGTTTTATTAGGTGATCAAAGTCATACTAATCAGTATATGCATGTCTATTAAACTGTTTCTCTGTACAGAACATGCATTAAAAGATAGCTATTAAAAATATTAGCTAAATGTAAATATATTTGTGGTTTATACTGCTGTTATATGATGTCGTATTATCGAGGCACTTTAACAATTATCAACACTTTACTGCGTGGCAACTCAACAAGATGGGGTACTGTTTTTGTAATCAAATAATGGAATGTCATTAGCTGCCTATGTACCTTCAAAGCTTCGTAATGATAATTTTCTGGATTTGTGAGTAACGTTCATGTCGACATATTCACAAGGAGTCTACTCTTTAAGTTTAGGGGCGAGGGCGAGCGCGCGCCGACAACTTTGTACCTGCGCTTCGCTTTTGAATTTCAGGATCTGTTCTTTACCCTATGATCTGTAAAAAAGAAAACATCAATGCAACAATTTGTCTGGTATTTTATCACTATGGTAAGGCAGGTATTCAAAAACAAATGTTGATTCCTAAGTTTATCTTTGCACTTCTCTCGGAACAGTTACATATTCTGCTTGTCACTGTCAGTATAGGCCTTTATAAACACTGCGAAAGAGTCGGGTAGACATTGCGCATGAGTCGCATAGACGCTGCACATGATTCGCGTAGACGAGTTGTATCGAAACTAACGTCACTTTGACGTGGCGTTAGCGTCGCGTTTGAATAGTTTATACGTTAGACGAACGCGTATGCTAGATACAAACAGAACTGAGATTAAGAGGGGTTAAGAGGTATATATACTCACTATTGCGTGGAAGAACGAGTGCATGGCTGTCGGGGACGGTACAGCAATGCAGGTTGTTATGGAACATGTACTGGATGGTCAGGTGCTTGTCGTCGCCCACACACGGGTCGTAGAAACCGGGCAGCTCAGACTGTGAACAAATATATACAAATAATAAAAAGGCACATTACTTTAAAACTTATAAAAGACAACCTCTGCGACAGTACAGGTTTAAATCATACTAACATGATAAATTCGAAAGTAATTCTGTCTGTATCATGCCACTGCACTGTGGTTCTATAGTACCTACGACAAAAATCACCCAAGGCCACTCTGCGATTCTCCAAAATTAATAGTCATTATAACATCTACGAAGTCCAAATTTAACAAAAATATAAATTAAGTGCACTTGGCTAATTACTTTCATTCCCATTTCGTCATCGAAAGTGTGAATACCGGTGTGCTCCGACACGTTATCAGTGACTCGCACATTTGTTACGTGTTTTTGTTCCCCGATTCCCGGAAACCTATTCCACAAGTGATTTATATTATGATGGATTTTCAAGAACATTATAAATGTACATTATTTTTAATTATATTTAGAAATTGAAGACCATTCGTTTTTTTTTTTAACTGCTACGTGATGTACTGTTTTTCGAGAACATTTTAAATTATAGATAAAATCCTGTGATTTTGACATACTCATTATGTGCCATTGTTTAGATTAGTCTTTATTGACGCTAGTTTTGCTTTTAACAACGAACTCAATTGGTTTAAATTATGAGACAGGCTAACGATTTCAAATGCACATAGACTTTGTACAGAACTTGACTTCATTTTCAAAATGTTTATGATGAGATCAAACTTTCCATAAATAGCTATTTCAATAATTGCTACTATTAATAGCGAAAGGGAGTAATTTCATGCATGTATGCAGTCATGCGGGTTATTACCGAACCGCCATGATATGGGGGCGAGGAAACTATTTATATAATAGCCTTCATTATCCTAATAACTTCCGACGATATTTGTGTTTACATCGCAATGCTAATTTGTTGTACAGACGTCAGCACATCAAGCTACTACAATCTGTCAAATTTCCGTAATAGATTTTCTACTTTATTGCTAAAGAATAAGGTTCAAAGTTCATTGGGAAAATTATACAGTTTCGGATAGCTTGATGTGCTGGCGTCTGTACTTTGTGAAACCTTCCATAGATTAGATTAATTTATGTTGTATTCAGAGCAGTGGCAGACCAATGATAAAGGCCGCGTCTAATTAATTGTAGGTCGGGGATTCAAACCCAAACAGGCATTTAAGAGGAATGCGTTCGGAGAGACTTTTTGAAAAAGTCTACGTAAAAATGTAAGTCATAATTCGAGGTTTGGCTCTCGCCTATTTTCTCCTCCAATATTGAACCAATTTAAAAGATATTTCATAAACAGAATAAGAAGGATATATACTGTATCCCCTGTGTTCCTTTTTGATGATACATTATTTTTATAAGCCCTCAATAAATGCTCAAAATTGCCGCTGTCAACAGAGGCCAAGTGTACAAATTTGATAACTACTAATGAAAAAAGAAAAACATAGGAAGGGACAGTAATATCCTTCTTATTCTGTTTATGAAATATCTTTTAAATTGGTAATGGTGCGACGTTGAGTACGGTGCTCAAATACACGAGCGGCTTGTGGTCGACGGCTGCAGTTGCCTCTGCAATTAACGCGTGTCGCTTGTGTGTATGCACACTTAGCCACCACGGAAGGGGCTGTCCATTAATCACGTGAGGCTCGAAAGGAGGGGAGGGGGTCCATAAAAAATCACGAAATATCACAAGGGGGGAGGGGGGGGTGTAGTAATATATCACGTGTATTTATTTTTTTAAAAACATCCTGCAAAGTTTCTAATAAAATTAGATGATTATACCTGTATTTTATAAACATAAAAAAAAAGGTCCGATTTTTGTAGGTACTAAAGATACACGTGATATGAGGGGGGGGGGGGGTAAGTCTTAAACCTCACCATATATCACCAAGGGGGAAGGGGGGTTAAAAAAATGCCAAAAACACATCACGTGATTAATGGACGGCCACGAAGCACGTGAACGTGAAAGGAATCTAATAAGCTGATAAAAACTGAAAATTGTAGCCTATCAACCATTGTGTGGTAAACTGTTGCACGCATCCGTAATTGTAACGTAAGGTGATGATGAAGGTGATGAAGAGCAATTACAGAAATTGCTACTCGTTATTATACACTGGTAGTCATGGAAAACGTGCTCCATTGTCAAGCGGCCGTGATCGCCTACCGTTGTAATGGTGGAAAAACCCTGTATCTGTCGTTCACGGAGTGATTAGTACGACTTGGATGGCAAACATTGAGTTTTAGTATTGAATTATACAGCTTCAAGTAATAAATTTTTACGTTGTTTTATCATTAGGTCTAATAAGTTATTTTTAGTCATGTTTTGCCACCGCGTTACCAAGATTGCCTGTTAAAAATAAGGCCACCTTTGTACAGTATTTTTTTACTTGTGCATTAAGTTTTAATAAATTAATGAGCCAATATTATTCTGGTGCTATACATTGCAGGCGGACTGCTAAGCGCAGAAGGCAACACATCCAGCTGATGCCGCCCTCACATAAATTTTCGGGGATCAAACCATCCGCGATTCGCTGAGGTTTTCCCACATCGACAAAAGAACTTGTCAGACAGGTTGCGGAGCCACTCCAATATACTACATAACAGTACTAAGCATAAGCATTATCGGCCAAGAATGTTCCCACGCCAGTGATATAAGGACTCCTTCTCTGTGAGAGGGAGTGGGCCATAGTTCACTACGCGGACCTTGCGGTTGGTGATAACTACGTTTTCAAATTCTCAGTTCTAGGACATGCCGGTTTCCTAACGACGTTTTCTTCCCCGTTTTGAGAGCATTGACGATAAAATATATCCCAGAAAGTAAAGTTCCTGCCTGGGATCGAACTACGCCAAGATAGACGAGGCCGTTAGCACTAGGCCACATGCTTCGCTTTTATAGAGTGGCTTGGAGCAGCAGTAAGCCAGGGTGCTTACTCTTCAATTTAATTCCGATAGATCGACATTGGAATTGTGACGTTTCGTACTCTTGAGTTCGATGCTAGCGCCAAATGATTTTTAGATTGGGTGTACATTTTGGAGAACTAAGTGGAATTGAGTTCGGGCTTGGCGTGGGGTAATTGTTGACAATATTGTTTTCAAGAGTACCGAATCACGTGACTGTAAAATTAACATTGGACTTATATTGGCATCTCATTGGAATTAAAATTAGTTTGGAGAGTAAGCCCCCAGATCCCTTCCAACAGTGCAGTATTTTCTTCCCAACAAAAAAGGAGTGGATTAACGTCGACAGTGTTGGCACTGTCGACTTTAATCCATTCCGTTTATTTGCTGTGGAAAAGCTACCGATTTTTTTTTTATTGGATAGCCATCCATCAACCAAACCTCACAGTGTTGATAGGTCATTTTTGACTGACAGACTGGGAATGTCAAATTCTATATTTTGTTTCAGATTGCTTTGTACCACGGTGGTATTTGCGTTGCAAAAGGCATCACTTTCCTTTCCCGTTGCCCATGGATTAAGCTAATACGGATATTAGTCATAACAGTACATCACGCCTGTAATCCCTAAAAATTACGTAGAAGACCGCTTCTAGGTGTGCCTTCTGCCACTACTAATTATAGGCGTAATGCTTTTCTTATAAGAAGCTCTCAAAGCTTCAATGATGTATCTTTTGAACACGATATTGACTTATTTTGCACTAAGATAAGCACGGCAAGGACGCTCTTAGCCAAATAATTTTTTGTGAATGATGCGCTGGCTAGTTGTTCTTAAACTCATGTGTAGTACTTACTTAAATAAAAATAAATAAATAAAAATAAAAAAAACTAACCTAACACAATGTACGGACGCCAGCACATCAAGCTACCCGAAACTGTCAAATTTCCGCAATCAACTTTGAACCTTATGCTTTAGTGATAAAGTTGAAAATCTATTAAAGAAATCTGACAGATTGTAGTAACTTGATGTGCTGGCGTCTGTACTTTAATTGTTCGGCTTAAGTAATCGATATGTTATATAACTGTGGAGGCTTGTTATTAGCAACTTGATAATGTGTTGTTGTAACCTATTATTTGTAATTAGTCTGTAAGCCTTCTTAAAAATAAATAAAGGGTAAGACAGAAGTCAGTTATGTTTTATGTCCCACGTAAAAGGGGCGACTCTATATATCAAAAAATCTACAGTTTTTAAGCCAGAAGCTGAATAGAAAATAGTATACATACCTTGCTTGCTTCAAGCAGTTCTAACCGAGAGTCCCTGACGAGGCATTGTATCGGTATTGTGACGTCAATCACTTCGGTGAACGTGTTGGGCGTCTCGGGCGAGTTCCCGTCGCCCGTCGGCTCTGCGCCTACTTCGTGGCTAGAGCAATCTGTCAAAAAAATTATCAGACGGTCGATTCTGTAAAAATCTCACCGTGAAAACTTAGGTGATGTGAGTTTGTTTTTGCTAGGAATTGATACTATTGACAGCTCACTCCACGTTCACATCACCTAAGTTTTCAAGGTGAGATGGTTACAGAATCGCACTGCAGTACGTCATTGTGTAACAACTGTAACTGCGTTCTCCGATGTTCCACAAAAGTGCATTGATAAGGGTTTAACTTACAATTACACATGAGAACGCTATTGTCTTGTAACCAACGACAGTACAAACCACGTGGCACAGTAATTATTTTCTGCGTCGCTAGCCTATGGAAACTCGTGCAATGAGTTGGCACTATTCGGCACAGCAGGGCGGCAAAATATATCTGTGGTGTTTGATACTTACACATAATTTTCAATTTTCATTACATCCACCTTTGTGTAATGTTATGTAATGTTATAATTAAAATGTACAGCATTTGTGTACTTGAAGTAATAAATAATTAACGCGGTACTTACTTGGAGGTAACTTTCCATAAAGTGCGCGAAGGATGACGAGGCCTTTCTTCTTTTCCTCGTCAGACCTGATCCTAGAGTACGTCTCCCTCATCAGTTCAATGGTAGCACGGGCCTGCCGCTGCATCTCCTGTAATCTGTTGACGAATGTTTTAAATACAATCTGCTGTTTGCGACTCAAAGGGAAAAACTTTTAATGCGTTTATTTGATAAGGTTCTATTTACACATATCGTGACGCGTTCCGGACTATAGGTCGGCACAGAAATGGCTTGCATACAATTTGTACAAACTTTTCGCCTCGTTTAGGGCCAACTCTCTAAGTCCGTCAACAAAGATAATATGGGGCCGTCATAAAGTAGTGGTAAACCTCAGTGTTACCTCCCTACTAATTAAATTTTTCGGTCGGGCACAATAACAACAAACAATAACACATCGGGAATAGAGACAACAGTCAAATCGTGTTGTCATTCATTCTTAGGTCGGGCCCCAAATTAATCTATGTCCGCAGGTTAGGTGATACCGAGTGCAAATCACCCGTAACTTCGGCCAAATCTACGGATTTCGTGCTTTGGGAGTAAACCTCCTAGACCGAAGCTCAGCCCAACCAGTGTTTCGGGATGTCTACAAACACAGCACGGATGGATTGCAACTTACTTCTGGACATAAACTACCATGAAATCAGGCAAACTCACTTGGTTCTCTCCTCTCCTTAAACATTATAATGGGTGTAAGGAGAGGCTTAATGTAGCTCAGCTAACTCACTAACTGCTAACTATGATGTCATATCCCTATGTATTTTACTGTGTGTACATAAATTATAAAATAAATAAATACCTTTCATAATTAGCCTCCATAGACCGCTGCCGGTCGCGATCCTGTCGCTCCCTTGCGATAGGATCCAGGATGATCTTCTTGAGTACCAACCACGAGATTAGAGGTACAACCGTCGCGTAGAACACCGGCGAAGGCATCACCTCCTCGCAAAGGTGGATGGGCACGACGATGGTTTGTGATGAACACGTCCACCTAGAAGAGAATGGTATAATACATTGTACTCATCATTATGAACAACTTTTACTATGGGACGACACCTGAAAAAACATTCCTACTGTTACTACTTTCCAGCTGTTCCCTACATTTTGACGAGTTCACAGTCATGTATAGATGACAAACCAAAATGTGTCACGCCACGGTTCGACTACATGACAGACTTTGACGTCGAGGGCAGGTTTTTGATTTTTTAACGTGTGGCAGTGAAAAGGTTAAACCAACTGATTAACATATTCATTTTTATTTATACTGTTTCAACTTTCTAATATCTCACCACTTTTTCCCGCAATGATAACTGTAATTTCGGAAGTCGGTGTCGTTGGTTCCGTATTTTCGTTTTTTGACACCGACTTCCAAAATTAATATTATTTTTCACGTTGCACTTTTTTTTTGGAAGTCGGTTGTTTTTTTTTTTGTAAAACAGTTTTTATTTTTCACCGTTTAGTTGTACCCACCTACCCTACACAAATTCATATAACACTACTTGCTATGTCTTATCAGTGACAGGAAGCTATTGAACACATCTGCGTACCCCTTTAGAGGATACAGGCGTGATGTTATGATGTGTGATTGCGTAAACAATGCATAGATATGCGAAAGGAGCAATCGCGGTTGATTTGCTGGCATTTATTGAAGAGTTCCGTTGTCTGCCTCCGAAACTCATCATCAGATCTTTACGAAATTTAAATGGGACCATTTCGGAATAAAACTCTTTCGAACAAAAAACGAATTTTGCAAATGCGTTTATATATGAATTGTGCCCAAATAAAAAAAAAAAAACAATCGAATTGAGAAACTCCTCCTTTGTTGAAGCCGGTTAAAAACAAAATTCCGTCGTGTGGGCTCTCTCCGCTGCTTGGACGGTCTGTGTACGGTATACAACTGCTCGACTTGTCAGAATATGTTACACACTAAAAACTTACTTAAGTTTAAGCATAACGCCACTGGGAACACCCAGCATCACAGCCGCGGAAACACTGCTATTCTGTGACACCTTTTTCTCAGCACCATACTCGGCTATCGCGCCAAACGTGCCTAGCCTGAAAAGTATATAAAATTCGGTATTAGATTGTCGGCATTTAACATGCATAAAATATACAATGTTAAGCTTTTTTAAACATAATAGATGGTAAGAATAAGAGTGAAAATCGCCATAGACTCATTGTTATCACGGCACTTGCAAAAAGTAGTATTTTCTTTAATGTCTTAGAAATAGTCATACATTTCGCGTAGGCTATATATAGGCACATTATGCGGACATGTTGTCTATGCAAGCTTTCGTCATACGCACGCGAGCTTATGAAATATGAGCTATAGTATGAAAGTCCAAGTATGCATAGGTTTTATGAATTCAGACTGCGTAGCATTTCCTTTTTCTGGTAATAGTACCTACTGCGATTGCCCACTGCAAAACATTTTGACAATGGCAATATGTATATTTAAAATGCGTTTACCTCAGTTAATATGAAGACTTATTCTAACAATGGCAGTGTGCAAACTGGTGTAATTAATGGCGATTTAAATGTATGTATTTGCTACAAGCAAGCCAGGCATATAATTAGTAAAATTGATCAGTCATGGTAAAGGGCATGAAAGCTGACCCCATTCTGTGTGGGAAAAACACGGATATAGAGATTTACTAACAATCGCAAAGCTAATATTGTTCTTTTAAAGGTCGATAAGGCTGACTTTCCATAGAGGTGCGCTAAGCTGCGTATCGATTTATGTATATGATACCAACAAATGGGATGGGATGGGATCGTCATATTTTTATTTATAGCGTAGCTTAGTTTTGTGTTATTTTTAGAGCAGTGGTGGCTAAGTGGTAACGACCGCGACAAATGAGTGTAGGTCGTAGGTTCGAACCCAGACAGGTGCTTTACTTTGTGTAAATTATTACATCACCACTGCCCTCAAAACGGTGAAGGAAAACATCGTGAGGAAACCGGGCATGTCCTAGAACCATAAATTCGAAGACATGTGACATCTACCAACCCGCACTGGGCCCGCGTGGTGCACTCGCTCTCACAGAGAGGAGGCCTGTGACCTAGCAGTGGGAACATTATAGACTGATTGCGGTTAGCTGGTGCAAAGGAGTTTAACGAAACTAAGTTTTTACATACACGCAAAGCTCATCTTAATAACTCCGCTACAACACTTAGTTCTGATTGAAATAGACACAATTTTTTCGCAGCTTAGCTTCTCCGCTTAGCTACCTCGCACATCTCTGGGGCAAAGACTGTCTTAACAGATTCACTGTCCATAAAGTAGACACAATAGTTAAACAATCAACATGAATCATATGTGATTCATGGGACAGGGAATGTGTTAATATAGGATTCCGTCGTTGATTTGTTTACACAATGGACGAATAGATAAACCATTCTTTATTTAAAACATCTACACGAGCACAGCTTAGTGTCTGAATTGATAGCGTATCTTCTTTCAACTAGGAAGGAAATGTTCGTGTATTTAACCCATAGAAGGAACTATCCGAACATAAGTATAAGTATTTTAGAGCACACAGTATGACAGTGGAGCCTGCATTGCTTTGTTGATCGATTGATGCATTTCAGAGTTGGCAGCACAGCATGAATAAGCAAAACAGTGCAATCAATCGCTAGATGAACATTTATTAAACATCGAACAGCATTTGTTTATAAAACTTACTCAGTCTTATTACAAAACAAAATCTAACTTTAGTTCTGCCTGTACCTTTGATACAGTATTTGTATTCCGAACTTTATTTCGATTTTGGCAAAGTACATAATACTAAAATGACAACTTAGATCCCAACTAGCTGTCATTTTTGTATAAAGAACTGCATTTCTATAACAGTTAGTTTCCCAATTCAATAACTGGACCGGTGGTTTAAGCCTGATCTAAAGGAAAATCTTGTTTTGCAATAAGGGGGGTAGAGTTCGCGGTGCGGGAGGGGTGACAGCGTACGTGATAGTTCTATCAAGCTACACATGAGATAGTTTCAACAAGATTTTTTGACAATTCCTATAAGTAGGTTTTAACCAAGATCAATTGTATTGCCATCTATGTCGTACATAATATCGACGGCGAAGTGCCAATAACACCATGACTAACTGACAAAGTCAAAAATTTACACAAACTGGAAAAAACGTTCAAAAATAGACACGTTGGTTTAGTTGGGAGGTACATATTCCCACATTTTAATTTAATGCTGTTGCAACTAAAAATACACTTAGGCGATTTCACTAAAACATGCGAATAACGCCTTTCACAACGGTAAAAAAGTGAATTTCTCAAAAAATGTCAGTTAGGAGGTATTGGTATTTCGGCTTCGTAGAGCGTTATCTCTGTCGCACGAAATACAAACAGTCCGGTATCTATTAGGAGCTGTCAAAACAATTATGATTTGCTTCTTTTGTTTGATAATTATTTTCATTCTTTGTATAAAATACAAAAAAAGGTAAAGGTCGATGTGCAATATTTATCGCCGGGTACTGTACTACATCGTAATGCGTGGGCTCAGTATCGTTATTACTAGCCCGTACTGTCCCACTGCTGGGTACATTCTTTAATTCTGGATCGTCCCACCATTTCCTTTGTCTTTGGCCCTGTGTCCCATTACCAACTACCTTAATTTATTATTCATTATCTATTTAATTCAAGTACAGAAATGTATAGAAGCGGAACTCCGAATACCATAGGCATTTTCTACCAGTAAACCTTTGGTATTGCATGATCTACTCTCACATAATGTTTATTTATTTATATATACTTTATTGTAAGTACACCAGAAAATACATAACAAAGAAATACGATTATGAATACAAAACATACAATGGGCTTATAGCTTTCTGCGATCTCTTCCAGGCAACCTTGGAATGGACAGTGATTGCGTGGATATAAAAAAAATGTTTAGCTACACGAGAGGAGAAGGATGAAGATATTTAACAAAAAAATAATATCTATTTATTATTCACTGTCAGACAATGCATAGCCTAAACCGCTGGGTCTAGATGAGGAAAGCACTAAGGAAGGATTTCAAAATTCAATTTTCATTTCATTCATTCAATCCTGTTAACGGGTTAAATAGGGAATGAAAATTTGTATGGATGATCATAATTTTTGCCAATGGAGTATTCCATCGGGCACACAGCTTATCATGTATAACTTACTTCAAAGCCAGCCTGAGCTTCATATCATGTTGTGGCAGTTTCCTCATGATATTGAATGATATGAAGGAGTGAGGAGTCCCAATCTGCACCGCGGTGTTTGTGTGGTATTTCTCGGAGTCACGCACGTAGATCGAGGTCATTGAGGAGCCGCCTTGACCGCCCGCGCGGTATGTTAAGTACCCCACCGAGTGAGCATCCAGTTGTACAGCCATTGCTAAAGAAAAAAAAAAGTAATCAACCTATTTTGTTTTGACATTCAGTAAATTTTCATGTTTGCCAAATTTGACATAATTGTTAGAATAATCGCATCCCTGTTTGGCCAACAGTGTGTCTTGAAGCAATATTTTTAACACACAAGTTATCTTTTTAACAACATAGAAACTCTTCCTTATCTTGACATATAAAACACTGTCTATCTGTCAGTCTGTTAGTGCATTTATAACTCGACAATCACTAATCCAACTGTTTCCTGAGTAGGTTTTTGTATAATATAAACGTTGTATAATATAAACGCGATAAAAAAAACTTACTTGATATAAGACTTGGTGAAATTCCTCTAGGTGTGAACTGCAACACGGTTCCGCAGTTCAAGAACATCAGCCTCGAAAGAGTCCTAAATATCTTGAAACCGAGAAGAGGTCCATTTCCTATACCAAACTCGACCTCTGTCCAACCTTTCTCAGAACTGAGGTTTCTGTTACATACATTCACAGAGCCGGTACCTGAAAATATTATTTAACTGACTTATTATACATGGTAAATGTACAGAGCATCGTGAGCAACGTAAGATACTTGCTAAATTAGTATTTTTCAAAGACTTGCAAATAGATCCAATTTTAAAACAATCTTTATCACCACAATAGCCATTTATAGCAATTTGCCTTATATTTGCAGAAACAACCTGCCACGGCATTTCCACCATTTTAATAAACTTTAATTATCTGGACAACATAATCTGGAAGTTACTGCTACAATGAATAATCATCATTATCATCATTCAGCCGAAAGACTGCGGATATAGGCCTTCTCAAGCATCGCTGCAACAATGGTTCTGGTGCTTCCCGCATCCAGGGGGTCATCGATCCACCTGGGGCTTATCCACGATGTGCCTACCAGAACAGGCTTTAAGAACATTTCGACTCCATTGGCCGTCCGTTCTGTTATCAATGCCTACTACTTCTTGCAGTATTTTTCATCGAGTCAAAACTCATACATCACCACCATAATCATCATTTCACAGTGAGATGGTTTCATAACCATATGGACTTTGTATGGCATCCGCAAATGATGACACGGATTATGTTCATTGATATTGAAGCTAACAGCAGTGTTACTAAAATAGTTGTTACCCTATTTCATTATTAAATACATGTTTAAATGATAAAGTTTCATTACCTATCCCATTCTGGGTCGATATGTTTCCCGATAGAGTCATGGTGTTTCTCAGAGTGACTGGTGCGTCGATTGACTGCTGTATAGTCATGCCGGATACTTCAATATTTGGTATAATAGTCGGTTCTTCCCTATAATTTTAGAAATACAACATAAATTAAACATAAATAATTAACAACTATCACTCATTTAGAATGCAACATAAAGGAATGGAAAGGGATCTAAAGAATAAAAATATTATAATATATAAATCTAAATACAAGGAAAATAAAATACAAAAATCTAATTTAAATAAGTATGCATAGAAACGTTATGTCAGAAGTGAATGAGGTAGCTCAAAATAAACAGTGTATAAGTGTACATAATGTATGTAAATCGGATTTACATATTTAAATTGTGCTTACCAGCTAAGCTGAGGTAACATTTTTACCACGAGATAAGTGAGTGACAATACAAGGGGAGAAGAACTATTAATAATGCTGTAGTTATTGAGATTCTTCAGCATATTGTCTAGAAACACTGAAGTATTTGTTTATTCACTGTTAATTATGGGCATTCTGAATCCAGATCCACCAATAGAAATCTCAAACAACAAATTGTACTATTACCTATATGGGCTGGTGTCCGCAACTCCACATAAATGTACGTATTTTGCGTACGGGAAGGCTCAATAGTTCAAAATAATGTACACTTAAAAAACAAATGTGTAACAAAATTAAAATAAAAAGCATTACTCACAAAATCTCATACTCATCATAATATTTCATGAACATGTCCGTCGCGTTGACAGACAGTGTGATGGTCCCGCGAGGGTTAGCACTCTGCTGCAGTCTTCGCTCTTCCCTCTCGCGCTTCAACCTGAAAGTAAAGTTAAGGGGGAGGGGTCTGTAATAATACTTTTGCAATTGCATGACATGTTTTGCTTCACTTGGTAGTAAAAATTCAGGCCTACCTACCGCCTCCTTCAGAGGTAGTAGGGTGGCGGAGTCTAGAGGGAGAGTGCTACGGTTGTGTAGAACCTCAATGCAAGTCTGGAGGATGCACCTTTATAAGGTTGCCACATATCCCTTTTTGGTCTAATTCCTTAAGAAATAGATGTAACAAAAACCACCAGGTGAACTGATCAATGGCCAGGTTTCCACTCAAAACACCCAGGCAACAGGAAGATCCTGGAAGGGACCTTCCTGTTGCCATGGGTACTAACTATACCGTAAAAGAGTGTACCACCTCCCATCCCCAATCTTACCGTGTCATATCCTCCCAAATTTCACAATCCCTTCCCACCCTATCCTTCTACCTTTTACTCTTAACCATGACCCTTTTGTGACTGGGTGGTTGCAGACTCGGCTATCACTAAAAGTAGCTGATGGCGGGTAGTTAATATGCTCCTATAACCTGAATAAAAATCTGCATAAATTTGATCTTAAAACATACCTTTCATATTCTTCTCTGATTTCTCTGGGTGTGCGAGTGCGGAATATAACCTCCCATCCCTCTACCTCCAAACCACGCTTCCCTAAAAACCCAATTAATTCAGTGTTCATCATTATTGTTATTTTATTTTGTATATAAATAAAATGGTACCATAAGGTAGGATACCCCAATAGTAAACCATTTATTTATATGTGTGTATGGATCTGTCCGAATTAAGCATTTCAAGGAATTTGTATACTCCTTGTGGGTTGTAACTGTTGTAAGCCGAAAATTACGGAAGATAATTAAGGTCAGAAATCTTACCTAGGGTGTCATAGATGGCTCTCTTATGTGAATCAGACAGCACCTCATAAGCTTCTTTAACTTTGTTGAATATTTGTTCTGCCCATTTTTGTTTATTTGGATCAGTGCTGTGTTTGTCAGGGTGAAACATACGCGAGAAGCGGCGATATGCACTGTTTATTTCTTCTGGAGGTGCCTGTAAAATTATGGTATTGATGAGTTTGATGCCTACCATAGCACCATGTATGTATGTATACCATATCATGTTTTGACACAAAAGAGTTTAAAAATTACCTACCCACTATAATCAAACTTAAAAAAAGGGTTAATACCCTTTCAAAGCATAATGTCTTCATAATAATTTACAAGGATGTTCACAATGCTAAGACATTTTAGGCCTGAACTTCATGTTCAAGATGCTAAGACATTTTCTAAAGGTGAGACCCAGAGATTTGACCCTCCCACTCTCTCTTGGTCAATAAATAGGGTCATCTCTAAGCATGTGTAAATATTACTCATTGTTTTTCCGATAATAATTTATTTGAACTTTTAAGTAAATATGCAGAGTATGATGTATCAATTATACTTTCTTTTCTTTTTTGAACGATAAATCATAACTACGAAGAATAAACATTTATTTATTTGAATATAGCTGGTATGGTCAAGAAAAAAGACACCTTATTATTATTTCTGGATTTTCAAGACAAATTATACAAAGATTGTTTAAATTGACTGCAATCATTGCCTTCCCCAATATACATACATTTAAAAGGTCAAGGCAAATGGGTTAACTTGGGATGCTTTGTCTATGGCAAAAAGCTTTCTCAGCATCACTAAAAATGCATACCAAACACACACAGTTGCGTTTTATTAATTAAATTGCATCAGACTCACTATCTGCAAACTTCCATACAATACATTTTTGAATAATTTATGAGATTATTATCTTACAGAATTTAGCATAACATAAAGAAAATTCATAACTTCAAGCTTCACTGTTTTACATACTGCAAGTTTAAAGATAAATATTGCATCATCCTGCACAGTAATTGAGCTATAAAATAAAATTCCGATTCGTAGTTGGTAACATGCAACAGTAGTTGTCTATCTATAAGATTATCTATTTAATTAATTGGAATAGGGAATTTTATAGGGACATGTAACGAGTGCTGGATGCACCGCTCCTAACCTCAAAAATAAATTTAAAATAAGTGATACAAAATCAAATAGTGTTAAATAAAATAAGTAACTCTGTTGTTTTTAAGAAATATTTGCATTCCACGATATAAGGTTGATTTGTGTCGTTATATAATATTGATAGTGTAAAAATGCTGAAAGCAATATTCTAAAAATGCACGTGATTTATATTTACCGTCTTTGAAACATTAAGTAACTGATAGTAATTATCTTCGAGCAGAAGATTATCGCCTTCTTCATCCATTTTCTATAGCAAAACTATAATTTTATAATTAAAAAACCAACAATCAGTCCCTCCAGTGATAGATGTTACTTGACTTTTGCCGCTGCAATGACAGCACGGGGGCGCCACTTGTGGGACGGGGCGGCACAGATAACTTAAAAACAATAAGAACAAATGATTTTATTTTTTATAGTCAGCCAGAGTAATTGGCTTTAAAAAAACAGTGGCACTCCAGGAGTGCCGACAGAAGTGAAAACTTGAAAAAGCATAGTAATTTTATAAATATGTTTCAAGGTCGTTCTTCCCAAAGAAAACGTACCGCGCGTTGATGTCTTTATAATGGCCACAACTTAAAACAGAGGAGTCAGTTACGGTAACAGTGTCGCGAGTTCAATGGTATTTTCCCATCTAAAAAAATTCCCAACGCGCCTAAAGAAGTTTTTACTTCAAAAAAAATTTTTTTTATTAAATGGTCTTGTACAGACGCGCATCAAGTTACTACAATCTGTCAGATTTCTTTAATATATTTTCAACTTTATCACTAAAGCATAAGGTTCAAAGTTGATTGCGAAAATTTGACAGTTTCGGGTAGCTTGATGTGCTGGCGTCCGTACATAGGTACAGTTGGCCGCACGCAAGACAACGGCAACAAAAACAGTATAAGCTGGCCTAACATTCTTTTGAAACTCTATGCACTACACTAGGCCAGTTGACGGTCAATGTGTTACTTCCGATTAGCGATGAACGATTTACTGTACTCAGGGCTGACTCAGCAACGTTCTACGGGCGTGGATCCAGTTTTCATGCCGTGGAAGACTGGAAAGCTGATCCTGCTGAAGGAGGGGTGCCTAGCGCACACCCCTTTCCCCTTCATACCGCCTCGTCGTGTTATTGGATGTTGAATGTTGTGGGTAAACTCGTTGATAGAACAAAATTATGGCAGACCGCCTCGTCCAGCACACCATAAAGTAGGGGCTGAATCTGGTAAATAACGAGTTTGGTTTCCGCCGGGGGCGATCCACAAACGACCAAGTGGGCCCATAAAGAACACATGAAAGGTAATCCTCCTGTAACACTCAAAAGAAAACTCATCTACATGTGCATTGTGCATCCTGCCCGTCCTAAACTATGGTGCACAAAGTTGGTCACTTACTGAACAACAGAAGTCCAAGATGTAAGTCCTGAATCAAGATTTGCCAACGGGCAATGGAGCGCAGCATATTATAGGTGTTAAGTGTATAGATCGAGTTAGAAACACCATTCTGCACACCATAACTCAATTAGTAGCGGATGTTGGAGAAAAAACAGCCAGGCTGCAGTGGGAGTGGGCTGGACCCGTTTCACGAATGCACCCGGAGCGATGGGCAAAGATCGTCACTCACGGACGCCTGTGGGAGGACATCGCCGTCGAGCGAATCGAGCGTCAAGCGTCGAGCAAATGTTGGTACCACATCGTCGCACCACCTTCACCGTGGTCTACCCTCGGTGAAGGGGGTGCGACGAGGTGGTACCAACATTTGCAGGGCCAACATGGCCACAAGACAGGAAGGTTTTGAAGAAATGAGGGATTTTTTTTCTCTTTTGTTTAAATTCATGTTTTGGTACACCATTTTTACCATTTTATAATTTGTCATTGAAGAGGTGGCTATGTAAGATTTACTGTAAAAGTTGTACATGTTACTGCAATAAACTTTTTTTTTGTATTTTGTAATGAGGGCCCGCCTGTGCCCAGCGGTGGGACACAAAGTAAGCTAACAAAAAAAACTTACTATATAGGGTGAAATTGAAAACATGCGACAAATCGAAATGGGAGATTGTACACATCATTATGAACAACTTTTATTAAGGGACCAAACCTGAAAACGCGAAATAAATCAGCTGTTCCCTACATTTATGTTCGCATATCTCGTCAATATGTAAGGAACAGCTGATTATGACTGTGTTCAATGTTGTGTATTTTCCCCCCTCAACCCCGCTTACAAGTGAATTTATTAGTGCGCAGCGACTCTCCTCATGATCCGAGCCGCCATAGTTTGAATCGGGCCCGAATCGGCTCCGATATGTCGGGATTTATCGGTAGTTAGCCGGAACTTTGGACCCCAGTATGGGGTTACGAAAACGAAGATTTTAGTTGACTGATATGAATCAATAAAAACTGTTGCCTGCTAAATAGTGGAGACCACGTATGTAAGGTCACATGAGATTCTGGATCAAGTGAACGTGCGTCTTCCCCCGGAGCAGGATTTCGAACAAGGAACTTAATTACTCATTTCGAATGTGCTGGTCACCGTGAGTCGTGAGTGAACAGAGAGATGAGAGGCGCAGCAAGATGGGACAGGCTGGATCAGATTTTTATTATCTTTTTTTTTATTAGCTTGAATCTGACTACTCTGAGAAGATCGCACACCGCGGTGCCGTGCGCATAGATATAGGTCCTCTTCAAACGTTCGGATATAAAGCGATACTCGCGTCACTAGTGCAGACAGCTAATTTAAGTTGTTTAGTAACCTTATGTCGGCTTATGCTTATGATATCCCTAATACGTCTCTAACTCTAGTAACTAATATAGATCAAATTCGCAAAACACGTACCGTATGTGTCCGTCCAGACTGGGGAGCGGGGCGGGCGCGGGCGCGGTTGAGGGAACGCGGTGTCAAGAACGTATTCTCGACCATAAATAATGCACAGAGTTCTGAAGTAATAATATACCCTCCGTATTATTATTATACTCTTCTATCTACGCTCTCGACGATGGCCGGACGGACTGTGTCTAGCATAGACTAATATTATAGTTCCTTGGACTATAATATTACGAACACAGAACACTTTTAATTTACCCCTTCCTACTGCGAGCAATCTGCCCCATCCACAGATACGTAATAAAACAAGATAAATATTTATCAAAACATGAAGACATTCATGGAACACTTTTATTAGACAACTACATTGAGAATACAACACCGACAGTCAGAAACAAAATATGTATTCTCAAATATGTTGGATTCCAAATTATCACCTATTAGGTACAAATTGTTTTTAGCTTAGGTATACATACTTATTATACTAAACTCCCACATTATATTTAGTATAGGTAGGATCCGAAAAAGGATCCTTTTCCGGTGCCGAGTACCGGGTTACCAGGTATAAACAGGCGAGTAGTTTAGGAATAGGACCAGCAAAAAGTAGGCAACCTAACTGTTACATTGTGTTATGTAGGTATGCTATAAATTTTCAATTGGAATCTATATCGTTTTGTAAACAAGACAATGAAATACATATTATCAAAACAATAAATAATAAAGGTACATATTTTTAATTATAGGCCGCGCAGATAGAGAATAGATCTGAAAATGGTGGCGGGTACTCATGGTACGGTTGGCAAAACAATTTCTCAAATATCGATTTTTATTTTTTTATTGACTTTTTTTGTTATAAATTATTCTTTTTTAATATTATTAATTAATAATAGTAGAAATAATGTCAAAAAATATTAATAAAATAAATAAGGAGCAAGGGTACAAAACACTGGATTTTAAAATTTGTCTTTATTAATTGCGACATTTCAGAATCATATTACAAAAATACCACCTCACATACGAGTACATACATAAAGTCACGCCAGCCATTGTTCAATCAATCACAAAATGTCAACTTTCGTAACAAAAACTTAATGAAAATAAATAACAATCAAACGTAACGCAAACAAATAACAATCAAACTCAACAAAAACAACAATGAATATCAACGAAAACAACAAAATAACGAAACGAATTTAACGATAACTCGGAGTGCGTCAAGTAGCGTGGAAAGCGAATCCTGACTGACTATTTTTTTGTAGCGCGTACTGCACTGTGTGAGTATAGACAGCGATAGAGAGAGAGCGAGACCGCATGCGAGCGGACGCCATTTTCAGATCTATTCTCTATCTGCGCGGCTTTGTAATAAGAACCATGGACATATTTAAGCAGGCAACTCATTTAAAATATATTTGTAAACATAGTAACTTATATTTAATTTTAATAAAACATAATTTTCATCCAGTAAACAGATGGGTGAAGCTCGATCATACTTCGGATTTTATGACTAGTTGGAATATAATAGCAAAACATGTCAAAACTACTACATAATAGAAAAACATTTCAAAAAGGATTATAGTACAGGCAGCAACAAAAGTCGATTAAAACTTTATTTTTTTTAACTGAAGTGTTAATCGACTTTACATACATTGTACAGACGCCAGCACATCAAGCTACCCGAAACTGTCAAATTTTCCCAATAAACTTTGAATCTTATGCTTTGGCGATAAAGTTGTAAATAAAATTAAAAAAAGACAGATTGTAGCTTGATGTGCTGGCGTCTGTACTTCTGCTGCAATTTTGAACAAATATTTTGCTCAATAACTGATATTTATAGAAACTGAAGTGTTAATTGACTTTTGTTGCTGACCGTACCTATATACTAAACATCAAGATTTCTGTGCTATATCTAAGTTAAATATTAAGAAATGTACTGTACATAAAAACCTTCTGGGATGAATTCTCTAAATGATAGTGAAAACCGCATAAAAATCTATTGTGTACGTCGCTGTCAGATATATTGTAGCAGGCAAGGGGACTAAATAATTCTGAACAATTATAAATGTTAATAAGTTCCATACACTACAAGTTATCATTAATATCTGAAAATTAATTACTTCATTAATAACTTAGCAGATGCTTGTCAATAATTTCTATACACACAACTAACCGAAAATAACTATAAGTACACTTACAACGTCGGGTGTATCTACGCACACAAACACTGAGCTTACCTAATTAGTTATGTGTGATATTTAAAGGATAAACGAAAAGCAAACACTAACTAGATCTGTATACGATGAAAAGGGAATAAAAATTGTATAGAAAATCATTTGTACAGGATATAAGAACTGTTAAGTTAATGTCAAACTATTGAAAGAAAATAGATCTTGGTTTTGTAATGAAATTAAAAATTATTGTAAATATTATTATTATTTTTTTTTTTGACAACATCGATAAAATAATTATTAGTATTTTTTCTGTAACCTCCTTCTACATTTAATACGTCCTGTAAGCGTTTTCACAAAAAAATATAATTAATTAATTAAATTAGCAAAAGAGTTCCTATTTAAATTGTATTTATAGATAGAATTGACATTGCAAGTGCTCAGATATTTATGGTTAGTTATGTGTTAGAAATTATTGACAAGCATCTGTTCAGATATTAATGGTAACTTGTAGTGTATGGAACTTATTGACATTTATAATTGTTCAGAAGTATTTGGTCACCTTGCCTGCTATAATATATCTGACGGCGACTGTACTTAAGTAGAACTAAGCGCACACACAGAAAGACACGAAAAGCTACTTTGTTTTATACTACTTTTTTATTACTTAAAATACTAATAGTACTAATTTGCAGTACTTAATAATTTTATAATAATATTATATACATAATTATGTTAACCCTGTATGCACAGAGTTATGCGAAAAGCTTAAAAATAATATTAAGTATATTATTATTTGTCTGTGTAATTTAGAAGAACTAAGCGCACACATAGACATAAAATATATACTACTATACTATTTATAGACATAGATTGAAATAATTTTATTTACATTAAGATTTAAGATGTTTTAATATACAACTTGAATAAACTTTCAACTTGCAGGTGGAAAAATGCTATACACCAACACATGCTTACCATTGAGTTTTAGTGTATCTAAATCATGACCCACTCAGCTGACTCACTCAGCTTTGTGGCGACATGACAAAAAATCAAGATTTACACAAAAATTCTTCTGGAATAACTACTTACAAGATGGTAAAAACTGCTTTAAAATCAATAGTGTAGTCGTTGTTCTAAACTTAGAAGAACTAAGCATACACACACGATGGACACGAAAAGCGACCTTGTAAAATATAAAAATATGTAGTATAAATATTTATAGATAAAAGGTATTCAGCCAGTTTACTTGTGATACTATCATTAAGATTGATTCTGATTTTATTGTTAAAAATTTATTTTCAAAGCATTTCCTTTAGCATTCCCTCTAATAAGCCTTACCAGTGCAGTTAGAAACTACACACAAATATCACAGTATCCGCTCAATATTTTACATCTTTTGCACAAAATCAGGTACTGTTGACATACAATGCTTTGCTTAAGTATCTCCATTAAATGCGAAAGTAAAGTAAGAGTTTAGTAAATTAGGGCGAAGTGGTGTTCTCCGCACCTTCCTGGAAACTGTTTGTATTATTAGTAAATGGTGCTCCAAGCCCATACAGGTGACCACTGGTGCTTTCAATGTTACCATCAAAAAATATCTGTAAAAAAATGAGGTTGGTTTTAATTTCCTTGCAATGAAAACTCCTGGATTCGACCATAAAAAAAAAACATACATAACTCAGTAAATGAACAGAAACATACTTCTTTGATTTTGAAAAATGCCATTCCTGTGAGATGTGAATCAGACCCAGCTTGGTGCTGGAGTCCTACTCGACGCAGTTCTAACTGGTCAGCTACTTCTTGCAGACCACCTTTTAAGTTCTTGCATAACTTCATCAAGTACTGTAAATAAATAAGTATAACAAATAAAGGATCATGACCATGACAATGTATTTCATATTAAAATTAATACTTACTTTCACATCATAAACAGTAGGAAAGTACAATCGGAGGGTTTCAAAGAACTCAGTTTCTTCCTGAGGCAGATTCAGATCAGTTAGGATTTTAAGCAAATATCCGAAATCATAACCGGAATGAAAACTCAACCACTTGATATTGTCCATTAGCACAATACCTAAAATGAGTAAGTTAAATAATTATTGAATTGAATAATGAAGTAGAAGTAATAGTGTGTTGCTTGGAGGACAGAATTTTAAATCACCTGAAGTCATCAGAAGTTCTGCAAATTCTAATGGTTCAATGCCATGCTCTTCATGTTCTCTGAATTGGAGACCAGAATTTTGTAGCAGATCAATTGAGTCTTGCGCATACATATCTTCTCTGAAAAGAAAAATTAATAACATGACTGCTGTACTTTCAATGGATGTAGATACTAAATAATTAATCATTATCATCGTTGTACAGTGCCCGGCGATAAATATTGCACATCCGACCTATTCGATCCTAACGATTTTATACAAAGAATAAAAATAATTATCAAAAGAAGCAAAACATAATTGTTTTAACAGCTCCTAATAGATACCGGATTGTTTGTATTTCGTGCGACAGAGATAACCCTCTATGAAGCCGAAATTAGCCGATTGTCTCTTTCCAAAGGTCAATGTGCAATATTTATCGCCGGGTACTGTACTTAGTTACTTACTGTAAGTTGAACTTAAAATTAAATTGCCAAGTAGTGCAGCCTTGTGGGGTTTTGCCATTTTCGTCCATAAATGTAAGACCCAACTGTATGATTCTTAAAAGGTCCACATTACATCTGGAAAGATGATATACATATTTAAGAATATAACTAGCAATGACTGGATAGAAGGATAAGATTGTGTCTTATATGAAGACAGCCTTTAATATTTTAAACTTTATTTTATTTTTATTATTTGTTGTTATAGCGGCAACGGAAATACATATATATATTCTGTGAAAATTTCAACTGTCTACCTATTGAGGTTGGTTCATGAGATACAGCCCACTGACTGACAGACGGACAGCAGAGGCTTAGTAATACGGTCCTGTTGTCACCCTTTGGTTACAGAACCCTAAAAAGCTTAATTAGAAAACCATTAGTATTCAGGATAGAACAACAGCGGTCTTATCACTTAATAGCGATGTCTTGTTAAGACATCACCAATAGACAGGAAAACAATATATACAAAATATATATAAAAGAGGGTGTACTGAAAGTAACATAATGTTAGGTATTACGAATGCACTAGAAACCAGGCTCAATCAAAATCAATATGTAAATCATTAAAACTATTTCAAGACTTATCTTCAGTTTTATTAGTCATAAAATATTGTGAATGGATACCTCAACAGCTGATATTGATAGTCGGCAGTAGACCTGAATTCACCAATTGGTCTTGCCACTACTCCAGGAAATTCGGTGTCCATGGCCACCCAATGATACTTCTGCACAATCTAGGGATAAAGGTGGGTGGGTGTTAGTTTCACTGTTTTTTAAATTAGGTACTAAAAGATAGCTAAGTTACACAAATGTAAATCAAGGAAGAATTCATATTTCTAGGGAATACAGTTTTATATATACATTTAAGTACCTGTCTGATAATATGAAATTCTTCATGCAGATTATGATTCCAAACATTTTTGATGGAAATGGGACAATCCTCTTTAACGGCACTAGATAAAACGTATCCATAATTTGCTGCAGGCATTGGTAAATTGATTATTTACTCCAGAAAGAGTGAAATCGAAATTACAAATAATTGTTTATACTGTAATGCAAAAATACAACAACACAAGACCCACCACAGGCTATGATGAGACCACAGATTAAAAGGTCCCACCCGCAGCACAGACTAAGTAGTAGTCACAGAGTACTTAGTAGTACCCACAGAACACTATTACAACACATTAGATCCATGGACTTATTATACAATTAGATCACTATTAGATCTAGCGGAGCTAGAGTTCGTCCCACGAAAGATGTACGCGGCGATAAGTTTAATTAATTATTATTATGTAGTTAGCAACAATCCAAAAATCCTCCTCACGATAAACAACCACCGACGCAGTTCATGTCACAAAATCTCCGGTTAAAAACCACGCGCGATCAATCGCAGTGTGGCCTAGATAGCACTTTTAGTTTCTTGCTGAGTAGATGGCTGGTAGGCTAAAGGGACGCGTGGCTAAGTAATAACAGCCGCACAGCTCGATCGAAGGTTAAGGTACGTTTTCCGAATCCGAAGTCAGTCTGGTGACCAGTCATTACGGACACGGGTAATCAGGAGCCCGAAAGTTTGAGAGCTGATCTTCCTACTGGATTTAGTGTTATCCAGTAATTGGGTTGTATAAAATACTGGTATTATTATTCAGCTGCATCCGGTTGTGATGGTCAGATAATCATTTGCTCCATGTAAAGTAACGGTATTCACAGGCTGAAAGCATGTATTGGGTACCTATAAGATTGTGTGAGTGGATGTATATCCACTCACACAATCTTCAGTATTTACGATACTGACGTGTTATTTTTTCATACTTCTTAGTTATTTATTTATAGAACAACAACACAAGCAGTTGTCTTAGTCCACACGGGCAATTTTTAATTACGCACTGAAAACAAAGCAGCGCTGCCGCGGACTTCTATTGTACATTTTGTATCTATGCCAGTTGATTTTAGCAAGAATTTTGAGCAAGACGTGAGACGTCACTGACGCAATCATAGACAAATCTTTAACCAATTCTAATCTGTGAACTATTCTCTCTCCCGTTAAAAAATGTGGATTAAATTGAATAAATTTCTTATTAATGTTCCGTTAATTGTTGATATAAATGTAGGATATTAAATTTGTAAAATAATTTTTCAAGTGGTATCAGTCATCAGTTTATTATTATCGAGGTAAAGTTGTTTGTCTACGTTGTTATTTGTAGTTTTAATAATCGTATAATTCTTGTAACTGTAAAAAAATATCGTGTTTTGATGTGATGACCAGTTAGAAAGTGATTAAATGTTGTTTTTGATCTACTGCCACTATCCGATGAAGGCTTTTATGGTAATCATAAACTGTGTAGGTGGTTTACCTAGTTGTTTTGGGATTGTTCGTAATAAAATGGCTGTTTAGAATTTTGAATCATTGCGGCAAATACTGTGAGGTGAGGAAAAGAATACATTAAATTGGGACTATCAAAGTTTTCACTTAGTGGTATGTGCTATGTCAGAGATGCACCAATAATTTTCACTAAGCAACATATCAGACTTTCCCCTTGCAGGAGCATAAATTACACACACAAGCATACCGTGTGTGAAAGTATCGTATTATTAAATTAATCTTACTAATAAAATAGATACAGTCTTTATTGCTATTTTAGTAAACATTCTAGTCTCACAACTTTTCATATTTAAATGGTATAGTTTAATATGCCTGTTTTAGTGATGCTATTATATCTAAGCACAGTCATCATAATTTTCCTCCTTTTATAATGAAGTAACTCAACAATTTTAGTCTTTGTAAAAGTTTTCTGAGATGTCTAGAAAATAGAGTATAAAACAATAATTAATACTAGTAAAGTTTTTTCTGAAAAATACATAAATTGCTTTGGTAAAAAAATGAGTCACTAAAAATTAAAACAATAATATTGTGTGTTCAACTTTGAAGTTCTCAAAACAGAACTTAATGTTTTCTCATATGACTGGGATTTAGAAGGCTGCATTTATGTTTGATGTTATTTATAAATCCAATAACTCTCAACAGCAGTTCAATATAAACATCTCAAAACTATGACAAACTTATACAATTTTAATGCATCATTTCCATCCTTTAGCCTTATCTTAATTTATTTGGGGTCAGCATCAGCGCAACTTGTCATATTCCAGACATTTCTTGCAGCTACAATCTCTTTATCCACTCTGTTATTCTCGCTCTCTAGCCATATTTTGTTTCTTTGGTCATTCCATATTCTGTTAGCCATCCACATATCAATGCACCTACTGTCCTAATTTCTTAAAATGATATGTAAAGTATTTCTAGTATTTCATACTTATTGTTTAACTAGCAACCCGTGGTTTGGCACCATTTTTACGACTTGACGGAATATTAAGATTTATTTATTAAAAGTAAGTTTAATATTCCCTCTCACTGAGAGGAGGCCTGTGTCCCAGCAGTGGGAACATTATAGGCTGATGATGATGATGATGATGATGAAGTTTAATATTAATGTATTGTTCACATAAACTTTCTCCAATAAAGGTGAAAACGGCATCAAAATCTCTTACGGAGTTTAGGGCGCATTCCACCAAACTTTTATACCTAGAATAAGTCTTATACTGAGAATAAATTTTGAATTTTTGACAGTTTTTCCATACTAGGACTGTCAGACGTCAATTTTATTTCACATATAAAATTTATCTGACTTTGGTAAAATCAGCCCTTAGAAGAACAATGAGGACACAGACAGACAAGAAAAGCATCTTTCATTTATAAAAAAAACATGATAATAAATAGATATCCACAAATAAGACCAACATTGAAGCAAATCCTTATCATTCACTGAAAGCTGTCACACAATTCATCTTTCTGGAATTTAGATAAGCGTGCGTGCGTGCGTGCGTGCGTTTTTGTTTATGCAGAATAAACTAATTTTCTTTCTTTCTTTTCTTCTTCTTTCTATAAGAGTGCGGAGATCATGTTTGTTTCCAATAACACAGAGTAGCCATGGATAGTGAACAATAAAAATACATTTTGAATTACTATAAATAAATTTCATAGTACCCAAAATTTTACTGCAAGTTAAAAACTAACAGAAATTGCAAACTAAAACAATAAATAGATAAGTTTATTAGTAATAAATGTTAAGTAAAATCACAGTCACATTGTGGTTTCAATTCTTGATACTTTCATACAATTATATGCAATCATGTACAGGAAGTCCAGCAAAGCAGGTCTGTGCCTATTTCGTCCGCTTACTCCAATTAATTTATTGTATCAGTGTCACATTTAGTGAGTTGCATACAAATTCGACACTCTGTCGAAGAGTGCCTTAAATGTTGGAACAGGTCCGGTGAATGGATTAGAAATCTATTTGTGCTGATTATTTTTTAAATGGAGTATTGTAAATTGAATTCAAAGTGAAATTGTTGTACTACATGGCTGTTCTGAAGTATTAAATCAGCCCATCACAGACCAGTGACGGATTTGTTCTACCCTGAATCCATCAGTATCAATTGTTATGTTTTACAAATTCTGTATACTATTGTTTTATTTGATGTAGAGCTTCTAGTTTCATTTTTATTTTCAGTTCTTAAATATTTTTTTTGAAGGGCATACATAGTATGCTTAGAGAGAGTCTTGACTATTATACACGCTTTTATTTCTTCTCTGTTCTAGTACAGATCCAGCAATAATGTAAAAATAATAATAATGAAATAAAAAATGCTGTTATTGCCCCACCCCTTCATAAATGGGCCTAGTAGCAATAAATTGTTAATTGATCAAGTATGTTGAGATGTTGACCCTAATTGAATTGGTTCTATGGCGGCCGTATTTTATTTGTCGCACACCTTAACGGCAAGTAAAACATTGAAATGTGACCTTTATATCGTATATTATATACTTACAGTCACATTTCTGGTCTGAAGTGTACAATGACGCGTCGACAGTGCGTCTTACACGCGCTGTCAACTATTACTGTTAGTCTACATCATTGCTGAGCAAAGGCCTCTCTCCATGACTTCCATCTCTTTCGATCCAGGGCAAGTAGGTAAATGTTACTTTATTATAACTGTATAAAACTTCAAAAAGTGGTAAAAGACTTTTTTTGTGTACTGCTGAGCGATTCTGTAAAAATCTCACCGTGAGAACTTAGGTGAAGTGAGCTGTCAATAGTGTCAATAACTATAGCAGGTGGAATGACAGCTCAATTCACCTATGTTTTCACGGTGAGATTTTTACAGAATTGATTGGCTGAAGTAGTTTTAGGATATCGGTTTAGATTTCGTATGCATGTACCCTCGTACAACAGACATGGATAAATTATCAGCAGCTTGTCGTTAAAAGTGTAGTTGATAAGTGTACGGGGATGAGCGTGGCTCGATAATAAAAACGGCCGCATGGGTCGATCGAAGGTTGGCTGAGGTTGGTACGTGGATGGGTGACCATCCATTGCCTATCGAGACTCCTCCGTGTCTCAGAAAGCACGATAAGCTGTTGGTCCCGGTTGTCATTTGTACATATTTTACAGTCCTTAGTCAGAAGCCAGAATGACGGACAACCAGTCTTACCAATGGGCAGGGCCTGATTTACCCACACGCTAACTAGGCTCTAGCCTAGGGCGCAAGGATCGAGGGGGCGCTGAGCTTGCTCTTGCAAGCACCACTTATTTACGGAATAAAATATGATACTTAATTTAAAATATGCGCCTAAATACTAGTAGAAGAAACGCGGTTCGTAAATCTAGTAGAATATAAAAAATTGTAAGTATATTCATGGGCTAGGCAGGAGAGGCCCGGGGGAGGGGGGCGCATATTCATAGTTAGCTTAGGGCTGTCAGAACTCTAAATCAGGCACTGCCAATGGGTGTTGTGTTCTCTGACCTCCACAGAAAAAAACGACTGTGCTCGCTCCATGTAAAATACTGGTATTCAGCTGCATTAGGTTAGACAGGAAGCCAACCGCAAAATAGTTGGGAAGTAGACGATAAGTTTTCGAAGATAGGTGGTATTTCAATAGCAGCATATTAATTGTGACTAGGACTGGGCGTTGAATTTCTTAGGTTCAGTTTAATTATAATTTTAAAATAGTTTTCATTTTACAGGGTGACTAGATCCTACTTCATACTAATATTATAAACGGCAAAGTTTCTGAGGATGGATGGATGGATGGATGGATGGATGGATGGATGGATGGATGGATGGATGTTTGTTACTCTTTCACGAAAAAACTATTGAACGGATTTGGATGAAATTTGGCACACAAATAGTTTATAAGTAGGATTAACACATAGAACATAAC
This sequence comes from Luperina testacea, assembly GCA_927399505.1. Lineage (NCBI taxonomy): Eukaryota > Metazoa > Arthropoda > Insecta > Lepidoptera > Noctuidae > Luperina > Luperina testacea. Next base: position 8,761,373 of record OV656755.1, read on the forward strand.
TTTTTAATACAATATTCCCACGGGATCGAGACTTATTGCGGGTATAACCGCGGGGCTCAGCTAGTCTATTTATAAATTGACTTTTATAAGCGGAAAATTGAAATTGCCAACTAAACAAGTCTAATAATGTGACTTCGTAAAATAAAGCCATTAATATTTTCAATACTTAAACCGAAACGAGAGTACTTACCTATTCAAATATGACAATATTTTGTATTTTTTCGTTGATACATAGTAACTATGTTATATGTTTTAGCATCGTTACATTAAATACTTTTACCGTGGTATAGAGCAGCCGCTCTGGAATGTCAATAAAAATTATTTTAAATTCAGTGTCTATAGTCCGCGCGGAACTAGTTGGCCGCGCCTTAGGTGGGTACGGGGGTGAGGGCGGCGGGGTTGCTTAGTGTTCGCAACGCACGTACTGACTAATGACAAAGCCCCTCCGAGCCACCGCTCACATACCTAAGTTGCGGCCAACTAGTTCCGTGCGGACTATAGTACTTAGTTATTTAAATTGTCTGTTTGTTCCAGATATAAGGCACTTGGTTATCAGAATGCCGTCAACCCACCTAAACCTACGCGAGGATGACGTAGTCCGGCTGGCCCTAGAGTTTCTACACAACCGCGACCTGCACATTACTCAACTATCGCTGGAGCGTGAAACCGGTGTCATTAATGGCAATTTTGCTGATGACGTGTTGTTTCTACGTCAACTCATCCTCGACGGACAGTGGGATGACGTACTGGAATTTATTCAACCACTCAGCGCACTCAAAGCTTTTGAAGCTGACAAATTTAATTACGCTATTCTAAGGCATAAGTATATCGAATTGTTGTGTATAAGATCTGAAATTAAAGCTTATAATAATGTTGAAAATATTGTAGATGAAGTTGTGAAAGTCCTTAGCGATCTAGAGAAGCTAGCACCCTCGAAGGAAGAATACTCAAATCTATGTTTATTGTTGACGTTACCAAGTATTACTGATCATGCGCAGTTTAAGAAATGGAATCCCAGCAATGCACGCGTTCAGTGCTTCAGAGAGGTGTACCCTCTCGTAGAACAATTCTTGCCTTGTGACAAAAAGTCCAGCGGATCGGTGTCTAAATGTGCAAAAAATGATCGATTAATGCAACTACTTATTAAGGGAATATTATACGAGTCATGTGTTAACTACTGCCAGGCGAAAGCCACAGGATCCAAGGAAGCTCAATCGAATGAAGTTAATTTTTCGAGGCTACTCGACGGTTCTGGTTTTGATGAATCGGATCTAAGCTTGCTGTCGTGGCTGCAATCTATTCCAGCTGAGACGTTTAGTGTTCCATTTGAGCAGAGAATGTTGAATGTAGACGTGGAGAAGTTGGAGCGTCCATCTTTGCACACCTCGTGGACGGAGCACATGCTTGTAACACCGATAAAGCCGCGCACGTTCCCTCATTTGGCAATGCCCTTTAGGAGACCGCGCTCTGCCGCCGATGCTATGACAAGATCATTGCGTCCGCTTCCTGACGGCGCTCCACGGCATCCCGCTGTTATGGCTCTCTCAGCAATCGATTATGGCCCTTCGTCTTCTTGTTTTGCCGGATTTCATCTTACTGGAATTAAAGGCAGCAGACTGATGAACACGTCTGTGGATAGATTATTTGATAGTAAAAATGCCGAGAGTATTTTCAACGGACTGAACGAATCCCTGAAGACAATTGATGAGGCGACGTTGAAACCCATCGGTGAGTTTACGGCTTCGACGAAAACGAACGATAGTAGCATCGGCGCGTCGAACGCCACTACTCCCGAGCACAGGGGACATGATTACTCAGCCTCTACGTCGATATCTAACACGGCAGCATCGACTGAACGCTCATCACTCGCAGAGCGCACGCCGCAGCAGGCTGAAGCGGCAATGTTGCCGGGCGCCGATGGAGATTTTAGAAGGGAACTACTTAAAGAATATCAAATCCAAAAACAACGCGAGTGCGATGATTATCTTCGCAATCTCTGCTCTTCAGACTTGAGGCAACAGAAAATGTAAATATATTTAAACTCAATTGGATAATAACAGTTATTTAAAAAAATCTTTCGAATTATTTATGCGTTTACTTTCATTTACTTTCAGGATGGAGCAAATAGAAGATGTTGCATCAGCTTTTCCGTCAGCTGTCAAGAATCCACAACAGATCACTCCCGATAAAGGTCGCGAGCAGGCACCATTTATCAGGTAATTTCTCACCTACTTAGAAAATTAGCTGCTTAGTTTATTCTAAAATGTACAATCAGTTATTTATCTTAGTTGACTTAGATATATATAAAAATGTGAAAAATCGCTTATAAAAGATATTACGTTTGTAATTGATAGTAGATGATTACTAGTATGCAATGCATGCACGAAGCAGCAAACAGTAATCATTTCTTACGGAGTGGTGTACTTTCATCGGTAGAGCGAGCAAGCAATTTGTTCTGAATGTTTGGTCGCCAACTGCTCTTGAGCTGTTTTCTCTAACGAGCCGATAAATTACAATGTAATATGTAAAAAAGTAGTCTAGTGTTATCAGTTCGAATTGAATACAGTGCATGAAACCGAAATCAAGTGAGTGCGTTGTCGTGTAACATACATGTTTTAAATTTATCGTTTCAGGAAAAACGAAATTATCGAACCGCCGGAAATGGGAGACCCGAAAAACGTAAGAATCTTTTTTATGTAACTTTTGGAACAATAACCGCGTTTATTGTGTGTAGCCTTGGCCATTGGTTTTAACTGATGCTATGTATAAACTTCAAAACACGTCTTGCCTTTTAAGCGAAATGACTGATGTTACAAAAAAGTTAAGCTTCACGTAACATCGAACACTGGTGCCCGTTTCATCATGCCTCTTATAAAAGCCATGCCTACATCATTTGATGGAGGAATGTAGTTTCCATAAACCGAATCGTTAAGTTTTGCAAATACAAAATGAAAGCGAAGCCTCTAATGTCTTTCATCAAGAATTAAAATAATAGTCTTAATATTACGATGTAGTAAATTTTTACATTTAACGAGATTTCTCGTTGAAAGGCAGCGTTCACGGTCCAAATAGAAATATTTTTTAAAGATTTTCTAGGTCGGAACACGTATGTATGAAATGACGCTGTCCGTCTCATGCATCTGAGATGCTATTATTAAGTCTTTTAATCAGCTTAGGCGATACATGAAATTGAAAAATAATATTTGACTACTACTCCAGATATCGTAGTGTAATTTCTTTGTGATTTTGATCTAATAATGGAACAATATTACTCTGAGATTATTAAAGCAACTGATTAATTCTATATCATTACGATATCATTTCATTTGAAAGCTTCGCTTAATTGGCCAGCGAACTACGCATGCTAATTCGTTGTTCATACAAACGTAATACCAAAATAATTTGTAAATGAAACATATTCATAAGGTAGTGTGTATTTATTCCGATAGGATTACAGAACATCTAGGTTCCCAAATACATATTTTGAAAGGACACTGATATAAAGTCGAGATATGAGGGATTTCAAATTTCTATAGAAAACTTATTTTTCTCATAATTCGTCTTTAAATCAGTGTCCATTCAAAATATATATTTGGGAACCTAGATATTCTGTAATCCAATCGAATAAATACACACTATATTAAGAATATGTTTCATTTAAAAATTATTTTGGTATTACGTTCGTATAAACTACGCATGCTCCGCCGGCCCCTTAAAAATAGTACGCAGAAAATAACTAGGATAACTTAAATAATTAAAAACGCTATTATTTTTAAAGCTATACTCTTTACATACGAATAAAGATTCATAAACGTTGCCTAAAGTTAAGTAGTGATTATCGACTGTTTAACCATATCTACATTTACGTCACTTAACTTAAATCATCCATACTAATATTATAAATTCGAAAGTAACTCTATCTGTCTGTATGTATGTTACCTTTTCACGCCTAAACCACTGAACAGATTTCGATAAAATTTGGCATAGAGATAGATTGCATCCCGGGGAAGGACACAGGATAGTTTTTATCCCGATATTCCCACGGGATTGACAATTATGCGAGTGAAACCGCGGGGCGCTGCCAGTCGTTATAAATAATCCCCATAATGTTTATCTTTATTAATTTTGTATCAATATTTATGCAGATGATTGTTGCTACGCATTTACGATTAAAAAAATAATATTGCCCACATAAACTGCTGATCCGACCACACCGTCTCAGTACATTAATCACAGCGTGATTAGAATTTCACATGTCTTTTGATATTAGTAATTACTTTCCTAAGCTATTAACTTACTTCTTTTTGTCATTAATTGGTTTACAGTACTGTCGCAACTTGCGTTTACTCGTAAAAAGAATGTTCATTAGTCTCGTTATTTTCTTTCTGTCGCTTGAAAACATCACTAATTAAATTGTTATCATATTTAGTTGTCATCGGCGAAGATTCCTGGCCACGTTAATCTTTGCTTGTTGGAATCGGAAGTGAGTGGATTTAGACTGTTGTGTTTATGGATTTCAGTTCGATTGTACTATGCAAATGACTAAAGTGTAGGAGCATTATTCCCCTGTGAGCAAAAAAAGGCACGATTGCTCTTCTTATTCTTGTATATAGGTTTTTACAAAAGTTAATTTGATGCACGCTTTATATTCATCGACACCGTAAGTATTTGTGGACGTAGTCACTCAAACCTGGCATTTGAAGAATTTTCCAACAAATACCTACCGCCCTTTCGAATGACATCAATTAGTAGACCTTTGCAAACTTGGTTAGATAAAATTAGAGCTAGAGCGAGTGGCACATGGACAAGAGCTGGTGACAGAAATCTATGGAGGCAGTTGGAGTCTTTTGCCATTGGTAGGCAAACAGAAAAGGTTTTTGAGGCAGAAAAATAAATAAATCAAAATTAACCAATTAAGCTAGACACTAAACTACACCAAACAAGTGAAAGTATGATATTGAATATTTAAAAAATGTATAAATGTGTAACCTATATTTTAAACCTCGGAATAAAAGCTTATTGTTATTACCGGTCGAAAAATTCTGTGGATTGAATGCGCGTGCATTGATCACCACGCTTGCTCAAAGCGCAGCGGCGATTTCAGACCTATTCTAGTACCTATGTGAAACAAAGTACACGACACACGAATGTCGGTCACCATATTTGACTCTGCTTAAATACAGTATTTGTAAATTAAAAGTCACTTTTCGTGTGTCTGTGTGACCACTTGAGATCTTCTAAACTACACAATGGATTTTAAATGAATATTCATCACATTTTTTCACAATGTTATTATTATTATTTCATCACAATGAGCCATAAGTTTTTGCTATGTTTTTTATACATGTTTACTAAGTGCTTCAACTATCATTCATGTATGAGCAACACATTGCTCTGACTCCGGTGACAGCAAACATTATAATAATAATATGTATATTCTTTATTTCGGACTAAAAGTACTCATAATCCCTAAAATATTAATAAAAATGACTTCAAAACTATGTTAGTAAACGTTTACAGACTAAAAAAAAAAACAAAAAATGACGTGGCCCAAAACACGTTGGTACGTGCCTCTGTACTCAGTGCTTTAAAAAGGGACTGTCCACTCAAACTCAAAGCATTCATTTCAATTAAACCATTTACAGGCACTTTTGAACTGTCAAAAGTCGGTCAGTCAGAAAATAATTATGAAGCTAGTTGTCCATTCCAAAGCCTACAGGTACCTATAGAGAAGAACGGGCAAGAACATCCATGAACACTCTTTTTAAATTATATTTTACAAAAATATTAGTTACTTCATTATTTTTGAATTTATAATTATATAATGTGAGAACGATGTAAAAAATAAAAAAGACGTACGCGTTAAAAGCGTCTAGAGTACAACAAACAAAAACTTTGCCTAATAAAGTTTTCAGGATACTGCTAAACTATTATTGACGCTGTTCTCTTCCTCATGTCATGAACATCGTCAACACGGACTTCCGCGAACATCTGCGAAGGGTGGAAGCCTCATCAACATCCCGAATCACAGTAGGCCCTTGTAGTTATTAAAGTGATGCTATGAAAACAGAAATTATATAATAGGTCCGTGTTTACTATGTGATCCGTGTGAGTGTAAATTAGAAGACAGTAGGAACAGGTGCACGTGCGGTTTGAACAATGTACATATCTACTATATAAGTATAGAATATTCGCTTGTAGTATTTAAAATATCTCAACAATCTTGAAGTGGATAACACTTCACAATTATTATATATTTCCGAACAAAGGGCTCTTCAGATGTTTTACAACAACATTTTTCTCTGTAAGTAGCTGATTTTTTAATGATGATTTACTTAGGTGCCGGGGAAACAGTTACAGATTTATTGTATTGCGTGCGCCTTCCTTCCAAAACAAAATACGGCTACTGCACCTTATACCAGTCGGTCGAGTCTATCAATATTGTACGCAGTTACTCCTGCTTCCTTGCGATGATGCAATACCATGTGGTTTAATCATTACTTATTAAGAATCTGACAAACTACCCCAGACTAAGGTAGTTTGTCAGATGCCCCAGAGTGGAGGAAATTATTCAGGAATACGTCCCCTACGACAATAATAAGCTGTAACCAAATTAAAATACCCAGAAATGTACTGGTCACATGAGGAACAGACGGCTCTATTGGGCGGCTGAATATTTGACAAAACTACAATGGCAGCCTGTCTAATTCAGCTACGTCCTCGAATATCTCACATCTAGATACTGTAAGAAGTCAAACAACGTCATGATTTCTCTACGTTTATTCCAAGCGAACGTTTTTACATCACTCCTGCTATATTATCACCGTTTTCTTCCAAAAAAAAACTTAATATAAATATTTGAAACCTTATTCTAAACTCGCTTGACAGTTCGATACAACCAGTTATTTTATTGCCAGCCTGCACTACATAAGGTCGACTTTAGCAGACAACCTGTACAATAATTATAGTGGCAAATTACTTGACTTAAGGTGACTACATGACTTTATGAAAGAGAAGCGCGATGACACAACGCTGGTAATTTATTGCAAAATATGAAGCAATTGTCTATTCACAAAAAATCTATTGTTTGGACTAAAAAATGAAAACACTAGTGCTTTAATATGTTGCTTGTAACTAGCATATATACTGAAGAATATCATATGTTTTTCTGATTTTGTTTACTGTAGTCGTTCATATACTTTTAGGCATTATAAAACTTGCGTTTTTTGCGTTTAGGTTCTGTAGTCCCCTTAAGACTACCCAGGTAATTAATACTAAATTCGCTCAGTAAAACCGGCGGTTACCGCAATAGATAAAAATACAAGTGACATACAAATTCTGCATAACCTGCTTCTTATTTGCTGATGACAATGGTAGTAAACGATAGTTTAATCAAATAATTACTGTAGCACTAATAATACATTCCATTATAGCTTGCATACAATACAATACCCATTCTTAAATCTCCAGCTAAAATGCCTTCCTTTCGATGATTCCATTCCATTTTGATGGCCTGAAACACGGGTTTTTCATAAACCTACATTTAGAATTTAACTTTCCTCGATTGTAATTAATGTACATCATAATTTTACTTTATACTTTAATAAATTTTTGATTTATTTATTTACCCAAAATAAAACAGAACTGTTTAAGCATAAGAATCATTTATTCTCTTATGTTCTTCGTCTTGATCGCAAAATGCGATAAGGCCGCCGTTATATATTGTAATTTGTAGTGTTCGATCAATTTTTTTGTTAAGTATGTATTTTGTAGTGTACAATAAAGTATGAACTTAAAATATATTTTTTTCTTTATGTTGCAGAAATTCTAAACTTTCTAAGTAAACTGTAATAATCTATCTAACAGTGCGAATAAGCAGTACTGAGACATTATTAGGTACGAATAAATCTTTTATCTTTCAATACATTTAGCCGCCTGCCCGTCTGTATGTAGTCAATATATAATTTATTTACTAGTTCAATCATAAAACGTTTCGACTGTTCTTATTTATTGCTACACTGTAATTGTGACCTTCATACGTACTGGATTGGATTATTTTGCGCCCACTCGAAATACTTAAAATGCGCAATCACATAAATAATGCGTCAGGATAAAAATCTTGAGTTGCCATGAGGTGGGTAGGATAAACGTGACAGTACAATGGAAATTTTGAAGTTTTGTTTACTCTTATTTCGCCCCTGTGTTTAAGGTTCGTTAGGAGTTTATACACGTATGTATATTAGACATGGGTTGAACCCGCTGCTGTTTTGCGGTAATCTTTTTGGTAGAGTATAAAAATACGAGGTCTCTTTTATGAATTCTTGGTGAAAATTTTTTTTATGTATTTACCTAGTAAGCGTTATATTGTTGAATGCATTCTTTCAACCGTTTTTTTACTTGGACTGATTTTTCGATTAACAGGTAATTTTTATTCGTAGAATAAAATTAACGTCTGACAGATTTTATATGGAAGAACTGTTAAAAATTCAAAATTATTCCTTTGATAAAATTTTCTGGCGTTGGAAAAATCAGCCCATAGTGGAATACCTCGATAACCTTGATCGGTTACGAATTTACGATAATTACTACGTAATATCTAGTAAGTACTAGCGGTCGCCCGCGGCTCCGCTCGCGTGGTCCCGCTTTTCTGTTGAAATTTTTCCTGAATTTTCTTTGCTATAAACCTCACGGAGCCCGAGACCTTTCCAACGAATGAAAAACCGTGGAAATCGGTTCGTGCGTTCTGGAGTTATAGCGTCAGGAAGGAAAACCCGACTTATTTTTATATAGTAGAAGATTTGGTTAAGGATAAAGAGGTGCTTATAACCAGAGACAAAGGTGTTAAGTAGCATTTGTTCAACAAGGATTTGTTACTGTTTTTGATTAATAAACAATAAAAAAAAGGTACAGACGCCAGCACATCAACCTACCCGAAACTGTAAAATTTTCCCAATCAACTTTGAACCTTATGCTTTAGCGATAAAGTTGAAAATCTTTTAAAGAAATTTGACAGATTGTAGTAGCTTGATGTGCTGGCGTCTGTACCTAAATATTTTTTATTAATTTACTTTGCCTATACTTTACAAAGATTTTTTGCTGTTTATTACCTATTTACTTATACCATTTGGCTCATTGAACTAAACTGGAACAAAATATAGGTACATACTAGACCAGCACCCTATTGCGTAACACACTATTACTCTCAATTTGAATCATTTTGTAGCATATTTCTAATCCATTGCTCCATGTGTTCGAAAAATGTGTCTGCTCAACAACGCAAATAACGCAATGAGTGTTGTTGAACTCTCAAAATGAAACCCATTGCTACTGATAGTGTGTAACGCAATTACCCTGCTGGATTGTTTATTCATCATTGCTAAAATTAATTAACACTTTGAGTCATTCATATGAACTGCAGTATATTGTCAAGGGCAGTCTTGTCTTCAGTACGGGGACAATATGTTTATTGTGACACATATTAAGAAGAACAGGCTGACATCATAAAGTCTTTTTTATACGTTGAGCTGAGAACAGACAGACTTGGTTTATGTATCGGCCAATTTACTTTTCTTATTGTAGTACGCAAGTATTTATTTATTAGCCGGCGCTCTGTCGATTTTGTACAAGGTGGAGACTACAACACAACAATAATTTAAACTTCAAATATCTAATGATGATCTCAGTCTGCATACGAAAATGCAATCAAATATATCAATGGTTTAGTCACTATAGCTAGTCAAAGATCGGCAAATTTCCATAGTCGGATCATCACTACTATTAAGAAAGAAAGAAAGAAGATTTAATTTTTTTTTTAAATTTTGTTGTTATTATTTATTTGATAGTTCCAAAATACTCTTAAGCCTTAGTATTGCCAGTGTTTTCATTTATTGTCGTATTGTTGTTTCCACATTGTATACTTCATAGATGGAAACAAATGCTGATCAAGATGGTGATCAAGACACAAATTAATAGAGAATACCTACAGTACTTATATGACTAGTATACAATAAAAATTGGTTGAAAAAAGACGGAAAGAAACGCATTATTGTGTCTGTTTTTGCTGTCCCAAATTGGACGTTTTGGACTATTTATTATATGTATAATCAGCCTATAACTTGCCTAGCCTATAGCTTGGGTTGGGACCCAGCAGTGGGAACATTCCCACCGCTGGGACACAAACCTCTTCTCTGTGAGAGGGAGTGGGCCATAATCCACCACGCGGGCCCTTGCGGGTTGGTAGATGTCATTATGTCTATGAATTTTTGGTTCTAGAACGGCTGAAAGCAGTGGTGATGAAATTAAATACACAACTTGTTACTACTCAAATCTCTTTTTTGACTACTTTGACACTTGTCAAATTAAAGATGTCAATTATTCCATCATCCTCTGTACATAGGTAACCTCTTGAGTGCCTCACGAAATCAATATGGTTGAATCACTATAGCAAAGTATACTAGTATTATTGCTAAAACTATAAAATAATTTAATGGGTTTTTGACCGTTCAAATATTCTGGACATGTCCCGTTAGGCCATCATTCCGTCTCTATTCCTTAAATTTGGCATTTTAAAAGAGTTATTGAACGACTTCTTAATGTTGTTTACTTTTATGGACGTTTTCTACAGTCTGCTTGCCCACGCGTTAGGCCAATTTTGTGTCTCATATGTAAAAGTCTCTACTTGATACCTATTATTTCTAGATATAAATTGTCAAAATCCTTTACCACAATTATTTCTTTACCACCTAACTCGCACCAAAGCTTATTTGTTAGGTATTAAACAACCTGGATGTTGTATAATATCTATTCAAGGGCTATTCTTTTTTACTGGCTATTAGATTTTCAACTTTATTGCTAAATCATGAGGTTCAAGGTTCTTTGGGAAATTGCAAAAACATAAGGTTCAAGGTTGATTGGGAAAATTTTACAGTTTCGGGTAGCTTGATGTGCTGGCGTCTGTACGTATCGCACACTACAGGCCGTGCGCTCTGCACTTTTTAGCATTGAAATGCGTTGCGCTGCAGCCCGCTGCAGCTGTAGAGGGCGCTAGCTCTAAAGGCCAATTAGAGCGGGTCGCATCGCATCGCATTGCAAAAATACTCCTTCATCAGCGGCCGCTGTTACTGTTATGCGTTGCGGCCCGTCTGTATTGTGCGCTACTTAATACAAAATGTACAAATGTGATTGAAGGAGAATGTTTACAATGCCTTGCGTTGTAGCACAGTCCGCCCAAATGTGTGCAAGCCTCATTGAACTGGACTAGATATAGTTCAAATTTGAATCTGTCTGAGACAATGACTGCGTTGCGGCGCAGGCTGATGCGATTCCTAATGTGTTTGGCGCAGTTTTGAAATGCGGCGCGCTACGGCTGCACTGTGCGCTTAGCTTAAATAACCGTTTACGTTTAGTAGCTCTATTATTTTTGTGCTTTTCTAAATCAAGTTGCCTATTATGTTGTTAAATTGGTAGTTTTTCTCAATTTTGAAAGTTCATTTGAATATCAGTTACAAATATGAAACATGTTTAGAGGTTGCAGTCTGCTTTCTTGAATAGAGAATGTCTTACGGCATCGCTAACCTTTTGTGACCTACTATTGTGAGACCGTGATGTTTTGCCAAAAGGAAACAACCGCCGCTGGGCCTCTTCCCTCAAGGATGTTGCCGTTTTGAATCGTTCGCTTGTTGATTTCAATTATTATCTAACCGGATCTAAACTGCCAGTACAATTAACCGGGGAATTGGTACTGTTTATGGAATCAAGTAATCGCCGAGTTAACTTTATTTGCCACATCAGTTAATTTAGTTAATTACATGCGCAGATACAATCGTAAAATAACTAGCTTGTTTATATTTTAACAAATTGGATAAACACTGAGCGTTAAAAATGGGCGTGGGTTCACCTCATTAACAAATCAACAATTTAATCACGATATAATTTTATTGATGTCCAGTTTGGTCGCAAATTATAATAAAAGCTAAATGCGTTTGTATTATTGCAAGTACTTTGGCGACCTTCGCGTGAACTTGAAGCGACGCCTACATGCCATCAGGTCCTGGTTTATTATTGATGTCTCTCTCAAAGTATCTACTGGACCATTATTTACCTTGTTGTCACCTATATTTATACCTACCATATAATTGTAGGACACGGCGATAATCGTAGTCTCGTTGCTCGCGCGCATGCCTCTTATGAGTCATCGGTAAGCGTTCTGCGCACAATGCCGTCCGAACAGTCCAGTCGCGACGCGGCATACCTAGAGGACATACATGTCACTTAATTTACTCATACGCTCGCGTTACGCACGATCGAGCTTCGGAAACATTGTTGTCTTAAATTGTGAATTAAAAATATATCGTACGGAAGAGTGTTGACGTTCTGTGAAGATGACTGCTGTGAAGAAAGTCATGGCGATGCGGCAGTTGGACTCTATGTTTGGAAGCATGAATCTGGAGGGGGAGGGTCGGCATTCTCCGGTTGTCAACTCTATCGTCGAGCACGACCCTCGTTGTGAAGTGCATGGCCGTTGCAGTACACCGTATAGGTCGTCACTTTACCTTCACAGTAGAGAGTCTACGCCTGGATATTACAGGGATTCAGCTTCACCCACAAATGGGGGGCTTATCATCAGGTATTTTAATTATTTTATATGAACATTATTGAAAAAATTTGATACTTTTCGTATGTTGTGTAACGATAACTATGATGAAACAGGCGACGAGATTCACTGGGGCTGTCTCCGGCGCGCGAGCTGGAACACCCGTCGACGTTCCCGAGTATCCTGCGGCGTGACCGTCACAGCCCCTCCGTGACGCCACCGCGGCGTGACACACCGAGCCCCACTCACAGACTTTACAACAAACGCCACTCTATGGGCTCCTTCCCCAACCTGAGTAAAAGCAACATCGTCAATTACAACAGACGTGATTCCATATCCAGCAACGGTGTTCGAGATATGAAGCGAGACTATGTCGGATCCACAAATTCGCTGTCCAGAAAAAGTTCTATCGACACAAAGAAGTCTTCAACGGACTCCTTGGATGTGTGGCACGGCAGTAGCGTGCCTTGGGAATCTGAAAAAACAAATTCTGTATCGTCGCTAGTGCATGACGAACGAGTCTCGTATGGACATAATAATAAGGTAAGATATCTGAGACAGTAACATACTATTCGGGATTAAAACAATAAGCTTTTATGGTCTAACTTTAGTATTACAGAATATCAACTCATGATCTCATCAATTTGTTATTTTTACAGGAAAAAGCACGCACATATTGTATTGAATTTAAAAATAAGTAATGATGTTTTTATTTCCAATATTTGTCCCTTATCATTAACGGCATGATAAGAATTTAATAACTTTATACATGTTATTATAAATTTCCAGTGTTATTGATGAGTAATATAAACTTGGTACCTAAGGATATAATACTAATCGAAACTCCTTTTATTGGTCATTGTAGTGGGTGGCGAAATGGGGACCAGTAAGAATAATAAATATTTAAGTTTCTATTTTTGCTCTTTGCCGTTATCCGCTTTAAGCGTGAAGCAAGCATTATCCGCGTTTAAATAAACCTGTTGATTATTACAAATAATTCTTTGTGTTGCACTATGCTAAAGATTTATACAATACTATCACGTCATTCACGCTTGTATTACTTGTTCCTGAAATAACTTTTTCATAGCAGAAAATAATTACAGTTATTGTTGTGTATGACGTTAATAATCACAAAAGGGATTGTGATCGTTTATAAAAGGTCGGAACCATTTAAAATACTCAATTATATTAAATTATTGCGCAGCCGCAGGTGCTAGAAACTTATAAGGTACTCGTAATAGTTTCAAGCTGTTTCTAAAGGTGTTATATAGAAGTGAAATAGCTGTTAGAAATTCGGTACATTAGTGGTATATCTCGCTGTACATGGTCGCTGGTAGGGCGTCCGTCCCGCGCGCCTCGCGCTGACCTATACAGCCATAAATGGGCATGACGCCGCCGACTGCCACCCGTCACGACTAAATCATGACAATATTTACATTTTATCTCGCATGCCACTGCAATATTTGCTCAGTCTGTTCAACAAGATACGAAAAATTGTCATTAATGCGTTGTTTTCGTTTGAACAACAGTTAAATGAGTAGCTTCAGAATTCCAGATAGGTACTTCTGACAAACGGTTATTTTTGTTTAAACTTGGAAAAACTGGAATTTAAAGGTTACCAGCGTACGATGCTATAATAATCATATCCGCCGTCATCCATGGATGACGTCAGCTAAATGACTCTAGTTATCAAAAGAAATCGATGAACGAGTTAGGTAATCACAATCAGTCATAATATCACTTTGTTTGAATTAACCGCGACTGCTTATAACGTAACTCAGAATCTCTCGGTTTATAAACCTATTGCTTCAAATTTAAACTTACGTAAAATTGACTTGCTCATCGGATTACAACAATTAATCTAGTTAATTTGTAACATTGCCTAATTGATAAGCACATCTGTGCAATCAGTAGAACAATATTGTTCTATGATAATTGATAAATGATGAATGAGGACAGATTTAGTACTTATATGTACAAACGAAACCTCGTCCCAACTTAATGAATTTCAATTTAACTGTAACTGGATCTCGTCGTAAATACAAAGTTTGACCCGAGACAAGTTTCCAGTTAATCAGTCAATAAATTTCAATTGTTCGCGAGGCGAAGACGGCTGTAGCTATGGATGATTCAGTTTAAACGTATGTTTCTATTAAATTGTGTCAATGTTGCCTTCCACATGATAGGTACCTCGCCTAAGGATTTTTGGCGTACTCTCTGTGAGTCACTATGAAATCATGGCTCCTCAGTGCCGGCTTGTGTAACATGAATATTATTAAGTTTACGTAACCCATTATAAGATTTGCTTTATCGCTTGTTATTGTTTCGATCATCGTGGTTTTGTTAACTTGTTAAACTACAAAAAAGTGTTACAATTAGTGTGAGATCTCGCTCTACTTCTTTGTGAACGATAGAGTTTTTATAGTCGTTGATATATTGTGAATTTGAATCAAGCTGTTACTACAATGGTATTTTGATTGACTAGTGTATGTACAGTACATAAGTATGTTTTTGCTCCGCGCTGGCTTCAATGGCAAGATTTATTGTAGCAGTATATAGTTCTCATACGAGTCGAAAAGCTTCCTTTTGATATACAGTAAAAGCTCCTTATTCGCGCTTCCTTCATTCGCGTTTTCACTATTCGCGGATTAAAAAAATGCGACCCAATTCTATATTCGCGGCTAAAAATTTCTTTATTCGCGGATCTAATTGATCGCGCCGCCTTAGCACTGCCGCCTCCTGTCAAAGGATGCTGCACCCCGCTACGGACACTACCCAATATTATTAGTAAATGCCGTCAAATGGACTAAAAAAACAGTAAAATAGATCTTATTGTAAAATAGCAAATGAGCTCTGCGATTTCTTTATGAACATTGATCCGTCTATGGAACGAAGTCTTATTTTTAAAAGGCAAATTGCTAATGCGACTGCTGCGTATCAGTCTGAACTGAAGGAGCTTTTAAAAACTGCCAAGCAAGAGAAAATTACAAAATTCTTCAAACCATTGCAAGCCTAAGATAATTTAATGAAAATGTTCAAAAACTTGAATTAAATTGATTTTTTTATACATTTGCTTTTTTTTTATTTTGACACCTAGGAACGTATTCCATATAATCCCATATAAATTACCATTCCGTATTCACGGTTTCTGTATTCGCGGCATATTTTTGGAACATATGCCCCGCGAATAAAGAGCTTTTACTGTATTGAGGGGAAATCTATAGATCAGACATATTCTTTTCATATAAGGTAAGGTACGGTTCATCGCACACATACCGAAGTTTTTTTAAATACATTGTTATGAATAGTATATGTATTTATACCTCATCATCTGCCTAGCTTTTTCCCGACTATGTTGGGGTCGGCTTCCAGTCTAACCGGATGCAGCTGAATACCAATATTTTACATGGAGCGACTGCCTATCTGGCCTCCACAACCCAATTACTGGGTAATACGATACTCCTTGATAAGACTGGTTGTCAGACTTTCTGACTACCCGTTACTACTGTCAAAGATCCACGAATCACAGCCGGGACCAACGGCTTAACGTGTTTTACGAGGCACGGTATTATATTAACCCATCCACAGACCAACCGCGGCTAACGTAGCTTAACCTGATCTATCGACCTGTGCGAATGTTATTATTTAGCCACGGGCCCCTCTATATTTATACCTGTTGTAATTAATTATGTTTATTGATTGTTAACATCTTCCGTAGCGTCCCTAAATGTGGTGTTAATTGTTATTCGTTTTTCACGCGTAGGTCGAAATTAAGATTATGATGAGTTTCTTTTGACATTAACTTGTTTATTATTATGCTCTTTATATGGCACAGCCTTGAGTTCCTTCGTTACGAATAAGGTGACTAATTAAATGTCTGAATTTTCCTACGTTATTTCTAAAGTGGCGTGGGTGCCTACGTGAGCAATATTTGTATGATTTATTATATCGTGCCGCGTGCGCATATCGTCTTCATCAATAGATAACGCATCATAGTTAATCAAACATTACGAAATTACTTCTTTTCTGTTATGCCATGCTTTTTTTTTAAATCGCTAGTCAGGCGTAATAAAGAAGCGAAAGTTTCATGCGCGCATGAAGAATTATACACTCTTACTAAAACTTACGTTTGGAACAGTTCATAGAGCTGATATTGTCGTAATTCGTTTGTTTCATCATCATCTGCCTAGCCTTTCCCAACTATTTTGTTTATGCTCTAAATGCATGTACATAATACAAACAAATACATGTACTACCATACATGCATGCATGCAAGTTTTCACATTCATATAATTCTACGGGCAAACCATAAGTTATCTCGGTTCGGTGAGACGTCACAAACATATTACTAGTCACTATTACAAAGTAATGTTCCAGTAAAAGAAGAAACATATGTATATTTTACAATATAGAAAGTCAATGTCGAATAATGTACGAGTTACGACTCAACAAAACGAGTGCGGGTGACAATAGTATACGTATTTGTAATAAAGTTTGCAATCTACGATTGTGTGCTGAAGAGATATCTGCAAGTGCTCTGCTCGCGAGCAATATCTGAGCGCGTACGATGCGCGTTGACCGCGCACGGGCTACCCCTTTCACTTGTATTTGCATTCAACGGATCGAGTGGAACGTTAGCGCGCCTTTCTCTCTATCCCCGTCTCTGTCTAACGTGCGTCGACTGTGGTGCAACTCTGGTGGTGGGC
This sequence comes from Luperina testacea, assembly GCA_927399505.1. Taxonomy (NCBI): domain Eukaryota; kingdom Metazoa; phylum Arthropoda; class Insecta; order Lepidoptera; family Noctuidae; genus Luperina; species Luperina testacea. The sequence goes on from OV656755.1 coordinate 8,778,671, forward strand.
CGGCGCACGCCGCTCGCCGCCCGTGACAACAGTAGCGCAGTTTCCTCGACTACATCCGCACGGAACCGACACCGCCGCGCTCGGATGATCTATCGCGATCTGACATGAAGTCCAAACCGGCACATTACATAGACGCTCCTTTTAGACCGTGGCCGCCGCTTTCGCGCCAGGCGCAGCCGCAGCCCAACTTTTATTTCCGACCGCCGGACCCGATGGACTTAAGGAATTTTAAAACATCCTCGTCGAAAGGATCCACATACTCGGATTTCTCCGGAATGAGTGCGTACAGTAACAAATCGCGGGATTACTACTTCTTGTCGCCTAGCTATCGTTCAGCAGGCGCCCCAACACCAAGCAGCCATGCCGCCGACCTGTACGGTATGCGAGAACGACCTCGCCAGCTCAGGAACCCAAACCCTTCGCCGCCAGCAGCAGCTTGTCCGTGCAGTCGCTCGCGATCCTTAGAGGACGTCCGCACCGAGGTGGTGACTGAGTGGGAGGACGACGACGAGAACGGCAACCGCATCGTCGCACCAGCCACCAAATTTAATCGCACCGCATACAAAGCCAACCCCGCCTTCCAAAAACAAGGATTCCTCACCCGCCATTCTATGGAAAATCTAGTCGATAGACCACCGCAGATATTGCCTCCCAAACGGATCTCTGCCTTTCAGGTAATTGAACTAACTTTCTATCCAGACAGTTGTCTCTTTGTGAAATGACTGCATTGGAACATTGTCTGTTAGAATGCCATCAACGACATGAATTAATTTAACCATAGTGTTTAACTGTATCTGCTCTTTTATATGTATTTATGCGTACTTTCTAAGTTCTTAAATCTACATGATTATCTTGTTGATGCTAAGCGAAGTGAGTAATTTGTGGTGCTTTAGCGAACGTGTTAGGAATTATAATAGTACAGGTATGGTGGCACAGTGTTATGAGAATGAAGCATCGACTCCTCGCCAGAGCGCGTTCAGCTCCGTTGAACCGCAACGCGCCATCCTGCGTGTGTAACGGATGTTCAATACTTGTTTTTATGTGATCGCACACACATGTATCGTACTTATAAGTACCCTAATGTCAAACTCTGTATCTATTCATGCGAATTTGGGTCATTTGGTTACTGGAACCTGTTTCTATTACTTAGGTCGTCTTTTGCAATGCGAGTGTGAATTCTATTGTCCGACAATTATTGTTTCATTAAGTCCGTGTTTCAACATGATGTCTAATTATGTAAGTCTTTTGAAGCCGTGTTTTTATCACGTAGCTGTAATGATGGCCCAGTTCTTGCGCACCACAGTCCACATACCTGGTGGTACTTCGTCATACACTGTGTCACTAGTCAAAACTGGATAGGCAGGCGTTTTTAATTTCACAGCATCAAGCGCGTCTATCTTTTTAATCGTCTTTTGTCTTACTCTGCGGATTATCTTTGCTAATAAACACCTACTCATGAAGAAAATCAATCAGATGTGCATTGAACTTGCATTTATCTGTATAGTAATTGTTAAGTGAATTTCTTTAGTGTCTTGGCAAAACTTCCATCCATGATTTTTAGTATCCCCATGAGCATCTTTATTGAGCGCCACTGATTTTGATTCGAATTGAAGATTATTATCGCCCTTTTTATGGATTGGATTTTTTTTCTTGAATATTTTTGCGATACACATACAATGTGACCATACAAAATTGCATTAATTTTATGTTATTTTTTACGGCTTTTAGTTCTTATGTTCTGGGGAAAATTCACGAAAATATCGTGTGCTAAACTTTTCTTGATATTCAGCTAGAAAACATTGAAACGAAAATAATGTTCAAGAATCCACATATTATATAAATAAGGTATATTATTTATGCATATTATATCATCTAGATATTATATAATCCCAGAAATATAGACGATGATTACCTTAATAACAAATACTAAAACTTGTCATATGTATTTAGCATATTGCTAGTAGGCAATAAATACATAATCATGAGATTTTCTAAATTTTAATTGCAAATATCGTCTATTGGTTTTGATGATAACGCGGAAACCATAAAGCTTATTTATTACGTAACAGCCTTCATATTATATTGATTTAATTTTATGCATTATGCCAGATATCTAAATGGAAGTCATTACCGACTATATAAAATGGCACTGTAGAAGTACATAATCATGACGACAATGCAGCAATTAATCTCAGCTTTATTATTAAATGGAATCAGTTTTTATTTGTCTATGTCTAGAGTTTTTACGCTTTCTATAATACAAGGAAAGTTCGTCTGATGCTTTACAAATTCTATTGATTCACTTTGTTTGAGTGCTTCGACGTCTGATGCTTTACAAATTCTATTGATTCACTTTGTTCGAGTGCTTCGACGCCTAAGTGTCCTTTTGTGTATTTATTTGTATGATTAATTAGTTGGTCATTTAATTTAGTGCCTAGTGTAAATACTGGTAATTAATAATCGTGGTATTCAAAATAATTCTACATGTTGGTTGAATCCATTGATTCATCAATTAATATAATTTTTTTGGCATCATCATTTTCTTGTTCCCTTACTCAAGTCTATTTGGGGTCGACGTAACATGTCCTCCTCCACGCTTCTCTATTAGGTCGTCTTCTCAGTAGTAACCCCTTTTCTAGCCATATCATCATTATAAAAATATTAGTCATCATATCTACTAATAACAGGCGATGACGTGAACACTAAAAAAACAGTTACGCGCTAAAACTCGCGACAATTTGTAAATAAGGAGGCTTGCTTCGGCTTTATTTCGCCGAATAGCGTAATAAACGATCTCGTACGTAAAAAAATGCGGTAAAGTACACTTTCTACAACACTGTGCAACAATGAAACGAAAAGCTACACCAATTACTTGATTCGAACCGTTTCAAACGACATTCAAATGCGTGTCTTGTCGCGCCGTGACTCCGCATTAAAACAACGATATCACTTTTGTATTGCTCATTTTTGGATTTTATATATTTTAATCAGTACAAATATAGTCCTAAGCTGCTATTCGTTATATATTTATATCAGGTTTTTTGTACCTAATTTGCATTAGGTAGGTGTGATACGAGTCTGACATATTTGGACCGTAACATCATGCAACAAGTAATGAGTGCATCGCAACTTTGTTATCGGTCAGGCAGGTGATCTAGTCGTGCGTGTGTCAATAAACGGGTTCCTACTAGGCCGTCTTGCAACTCGCGGCCTACCATATCCATCCATACATTACAACCTGTTTTAGTTACCACCCAGTTGGTATGCCCAACATTCCGGGCTACAATGAACTGCAGTTTAAGTATTAGAATATAATCGGCGGCTTTCGCACGCTTTCGAGAATCTTTAACGTGATTAGTTTATTTTTGAATGAATACTTTTTATGACTGTGATCGTTGTTCAACATGTAACGATTAGAAAAGGCCTAACCTGAGTGTGTCTATTTATAGATTATTATTCAAAAAGAACTTGTTTGATCTGTGGTTAACCGTTCACTTGTGTTGGGTTATCGGTTCCTTTTTGGAGTAAACGGTTATGACTCAATCAAAATGTACAATGAGCGCTGTTCTGGCTCGTTCTATATCTGCTTATGGTATCATACCAAGTGCGAACTACATTCTACGTGTTTCTGTGTAGTAGAGGTCTAGAGGTGTGCGGAACACGAATGCCTGCGTCATGGTCTTGGGCCGGCGTGGTCGGTGCGTCACCGTCTCTCCGACACTATCACTGATCTGAGAATGCACCGAACAAGGTTACCGAGGTTTCACCACGGTGACGCCGCCTCAGCGAAACATGTACCGTTCCCGTTCTGAATGTCGAGTAATTTTCACTTTTAAACGCGAACAAGAGGCGTCTTGTATTAAGGCTCGTATACACAGGCGCGACGCGACACGCGACACAAAGGCACCGCTCGTTGCGCGACTTGCGGTGCCTTTGTGTCGCGTGTCGCGTCGCGCCTTTGTGTACGAGCCTTTAGGAACTCTTATTGCCTGTCACTGTGCAGGTACTGTTAATGATACGGATTTGCAGGGTGGTTCTCACCCTGGAAGTGCGTACCATGAAATTTTTCAATAGAACCCATATTTATTTTAGTACTGAAGGTAAACTATAACCAATCGTAGAGTTATATATACGCGTACATACAATGTTAGGACCCCAGCTTCCTTATTGCATCACTCGGAATGACACACTCTTTCATGTTGTCAGTACAACAATTTCTATTGCTCCATATGTTTGAAAATATTTGTTTGTTCATTACAAAGATAATGCGTTGAATTTTGTTGTATTATTTATCAAATAAAAGGGTTTGTCATTCCGAGTGTGTTATGTTATTAGGCTGCAGGTAGCAAAAACAACAACATTTGATTGATGGAGTTAAACATCAATATATTGCTCACCAGACTGGTGCGTCTTTTATGTTCATTAAGCTTCGAGACTCGTAAGACAGACAATCAAATGGTGAAGTGTTCTTCAATAGTAACACTAAACCGTTAATCTATTACATTCTCTTTGAGTAACACCCTATAATATCTCCGAAATAAACATGTTACATGTCAATCAAAACAATCATTACCTACGTCTCGTAAGATTTATTTTTATTTTCATACTAGCTGCGCTCCGCGGTTCCACCCGCATAAGTGTCGATCCCGTGAGAATATCGGGATAAAAAGTAGCCTATATGTCAATCCAGTGTGTCAGCTACCTCCATACAAAATTTTATCAAAATTGTTCCAGCCGTTTGAGCGTGAAGAAGTAACAAACTTATAAACACACACTCACAAACTTTCGCCTTTATAATATTAGTGTAATTGGTGTTAGATAGCTACCTAAATATTAGTTCAAAAATATTTTAAGGTACTCAAACTTTGCATTTCTAATAAGTGGAAAAACTGTTCTTGATTTTTCATTGCTATCCTTTGACGGAGAATTGAGCAATAAAACAAACCTTACAACAGTAAAAAAGTTAGATTGAATCCAAAATTCCCCACATTCTCATCATCATAATTTTATGTCAAAATTATTCTTCAAACACGTCACCCGAGATAAGTTATAATTAATTTACGTTCCGCCATGTCATACCTGATGCGTATTAATTTTAGGGAGAACGGGTCCCCAAAAAGTAAAATTGTCACATTACATTACATGTTTGACGGTTGTTGCAGGCACAGATCAGAAATGGCGGTCATCCTGGTTTACCACTGTCGACTCCAAGCAGCGTGGGCGTTGGACCTGAGGTCAACGGATCCAGGCCTACCTTTAAACCTGTCACAGTCCTGGAAGATCTTCAAGCTGTCCGGTGTGCCGAGTTCCATCCTAATGGCAAGCTGTATGCCGTCGGCTCCAACACAAAGACGCTCAGAATATGCACTTACCCCAAGATTGAGGATGTCAAGTAAGTGTTAGTTAGGTAATGTGCTTTGTATTTTATTAGTACGCTGTCGCCCTTAATTGAGAACAATGGTACTTTGCAATTCCAGTGAGAGATATTTGTTGGCTTGCAGCCACGTGACCATAAGTGCCAGTCTTGAAACTCTTGTGGGATTCCTCGGTTTGATTGTTAGCAAAACATCATCCATTCTGATGATGCATTTAGGTAATTGATAATAACGAATGTACAACAATATTGTTATCTCAGATTAATATTGAAATGCAGTGTGTCACGTGTTTATTTATGAGAGCACCTAATTGGACTTTAGAAGAACATGTTTGACATCATAATGTGAAGTTATGTTATGTTTTATTCGAGGGTGTCGAATAAATATAATCTAATATATAATCTAATATTTCCGGGCTTTTAATCAATATTTCTCTAGTTTTGACAGTATGTTTAATTATATAGGTATGACAGTATGTATAATTAATTATACAGGATTATTGGTAAAACATTAACAACCTCTTAAGAGGTCATTGTACTCATCATTATGAACAACTATTACTATGGGACCAAACCTGAAATCACGAAAAAAAAATCAGCTTTTAGTCGAGTTGTTCTAATTCGTCTCGTCTAAATGTAGGGAACAGCTTATTTTTTTTTTCATAATGATGAGTGCAATGACCTCTTAAGAGATTGTTAATGTTTTACCGATAACCCTGTATATATATTTTTGACTAAAAGTTTGCAACTAAAAAAAAATATACTTCGTCTAAGGCATGTATGGCTCAAAATGCTGTAAATGGTGTCAACTATCATTCCCCTAATGCTTTGCACTCAGCTTCCAAACACCCTGTTTTTAAGCTTGGCATTATTCAACTTTCCAGAGCCACGAGTTTTTTTAAGCCTTCATTTGCATGTTTGTCAGATTTGGTGACAGATATGTATAAATACATTGCTGCGTAATCGGATATTTTATGTGACTATAAATGGTAGCTGTTATATTGAGGTTCGTGCGATGCGATATCATTATTAGGTATTAGCGTTATGTCATTTATAATGTTGATATACCAGTATTAAAATCAGATAGAAAAAGGTGACAAATGTGTCCGACTCTGAGAAAAAATTACATGGATTTCACTTTTGCACCGTAGTAAAATATCTCCTAACTTTAGATTTCATTAATTGGGACGTTGAATTAATTATAAAATCGAAATTTATTTATTTATTTATTCAGTAGTACACATACATTTTATACATTTAAGTTGGTGCAACATAAACTCATTAGAGTTTTACCGTGCACCAAAATCATCGACTACATAATTTAGAGATTATAACCACTCAAGTAGGTAGTTAGACAAAAAGTAACAACACACAAATACAAGAGTGTATCGTAATTCCGTAGTCTATGGTCTGGTTTCCGGTACGGCGTCATCCGAGGGGACGACCGTGGACTTTCTTCATTCTGGCCGTGGTCGACCTTCCCCAATACACTGCCAATTACTTGGAATTGCGTCTCCTCAAGTTATCTCGGCCTTTATTGTTTTATTTGTTTAAATTGAACCGCTTCGTAGTAGTATAACGTTAGATATTATCTACGTTAAATGTTTTACATCCAAAGCTATCGTGGTATATGATGTTAAGGCTCCTACAAACAGGCGCGACACGCGATATAATCGCGCGCGACACAAAGGAACCGCTCGTTGCGCAATTTGCGGTGCCTTCGTGTCGCGCCTGTTTGCAGGAGCCTTTAATATAATGCGAGCAGTTTCTGTTTTTTTTTTAAATAATTATTCATATTAACATTATTTTATCTATAAAAATAATAGTAACTATAAAGCCGTTTCTCGTGTCTGTCTGTGTAACCGTGTTGTTCTTATTTGCAAGTTGAATAGCTGAGTAGAAAAATGTAATAAACACATTTGTTGGCTCTCTCCTTAAAGGGTTCCGTACCTCAAAAGACAAAAACGTAACCCTTATAGGATTACTTCGTTGTCCGTCTGTCTGTCAGTCTATCAACACCCTTTTTCTCAGCGCCTCACGCATGGAGGTATCAAGTTGAAATTAATATCAAATACGGTCAATACAGACTACGGTTTCTTTTTAGCTCTAAAAAAAGCAAGCTTCTAAGTCTAACATACGTTGGTACTAAATACGTTGATAATAGGATGACATACTTACTCGCAAATAAATCGAAATCTATAGGGTACTTCCCGTTGACCTAAAATCATTAAATTTGCCAAGAACCAAGGTCTCTCAGCACAAGTAAAGGAAAAATTCCAAAAATCGTTAATTTGTAGGGTAACATAAAAACATATTTCTTTACGATTACTAACTTACATTTGTAGTTCGAGAATGACCGTGACGTATATCGATGTGTGGGAGAACATGTTTTTCAACTACAATGTAATTTTTTTTTTGGGGTAACCTTATCTCAGCTACGGAACCCTTCATTATGTGTGGTCCGGCACGCACTTGGCCGGTTTTTTTATTGTTTGAGAGTGAATAAAAATGCAAATGTAATGTGTGTCTAATAGCAACTATATCGAGCAGTAATATTCCGGAATAGTAGTAGATAGTCTCTCGACTATTCTAAACTTATTATACCGCGTAGTGTGGCTGGCACTTCTTTGGGAGACTCCATAAGATTAATCTGTTATAGGCTATCCATAATATTATTATGTTCGTTGTTAATATAGCTTCACATTTTATTAGTTTTAAATATTATCTGATAACAAGTACTTTAGTTACAGTTTTTGATTGATGTGCAGTGTTAAGTGTCTTAAGACGGCGCCTATGCAGCCCAACGCGAGCGATTTCGTACCTCTCGCCCGCGCCACCCCGCGCCCCCTCTACTATAATACGCGGAAGCGCGCGGCGCGGGCGGCGAGCGGCGACGCAGTAAGTGCGATCGACTGCGTGAGTCGAGTTCGAGTTTGAACGGCCGCCCAGCTGATCAACAGCGATCTGTGCCGGAGACGGACCGTGAATTTGAACTTGATTCGTATGGCAATAAAGTGTATTCGTAAAAAATTATGTCATTCAAATAAAGTTCAAATTCACGGAAGTATTTCCACGGTACGACGGATCGATGTGTAAAAGATAACACAGCTAAACAAACGAGCTCATTGTCGGTATACAATACATACATAATTATTATTTGAAGCTCTGTTCATAGACCTACAAACTGACATACCTACCACCAACATAGTAGGTAAATAGGTACTAGGGCTTCCATCCCGAGGCGCGAGTTTCGAAATTTAGAGGCTCGTGTTTTTTTTTGTGGACTCGATACTATATAGACTGATCCGTTATTCTATCCTCGCGTAGGTACTCAATCTATATACTTACCTAAAAGGTTAGTATGAAATAAAATGTTATGTAAATATTCATCAATGTTTATTTATTAAACAATTTAATATGTTTATTCAGAATATATAATACCATTACAATAACAATAAAAATCCCATAAAAAATAAAAGACAAAGAGGTTTCAAAAAATTTCGCGACGTGCAACGTTCGAAGGTATGTACTTATTACAAATATCGTATTACCGTAATAACAAAAAGTAATGTTCCCTAAACAAAAATAAACTCTCTCATAACATAACCATGCATGTACCTAGAACAAAATAATGTTTCCTTATAAATAAAAATATCGACCAAGCAAGTCGGGCCATGCATAATATAGGGTTCCGTAGCTGTAATTACAAACGACTGTAACATACTTTTTATGATGTAAAGATAAATAGAAGGCTAATAAAAGAGTATTGTTTGCTAAAGGCAAAGGCAAACCTTTGAACTAGGACGTCTATTGTCTATTTTGCAGTTTTATCTTTATTATTCGAAAAGTTATAATCACATTGTTCGCGAAATTATTTTAAAACAGTTTTTACTAAGTTATAGCAACGTGGAAGTTTCTAGGTTAGAAATGGCAGGGAGGGTGGGGGGCACTGCAGTGCCTTGCAACGCCCCCTGGCATTGCAAGGCAGGCAATTTGGCGGGCCATATTTCGCAAACGGTATAACTGAAAAAAAGTGATGTATTAATTTATATTACCTTCGTTTAAATAGACCTATTCAATTATACCCATCAAGAGGGGGTGCATTGAAAAAAATAATTCTTCCCCATTTGTATCTTTAGGCTTGTAAAAAAAACCGCCCAAGTGCGTGTCGAACCACGCACAATGAAGGGTTCCGTAGTTGGGAATGAGTTTATCCCAAGAAGCCTAACCCTTTTCTCCCCTATCAACTCCAAATTATTTATACCGCAACCAAAGGCTGTTGAGGGAATAGAAAAGGTTTTTAATTCTTTAAAAAAAATTTAAGTCTATCATTCTTCTTTCGTCTGATTCTTCATTGATTTCTATCTGACCTGTCCTCTTCGTCTGGAAACCTACAAGATTAATGCATTTTATTACATAAATATAAAGCAGATAATAATAGCAATGCATGAATGTTCTGAAATAGTAGTACTATTTTTGAATAGCTCCGATACTTTCCCATGGCCAAAGCCCTTTCATATAATATGCCACTTGACAGAACTTGTACGGAACCCTAAAAACCGTCAAATAAAGAATATTCTCCCTTTTGAAGTCAGTAAAAATGCGAGAACTGCAATATTATCGATGCATTCATTTCTATTACCTACCTTTGATTCTCATAAACCAAGTCTTCGAGCTCATCCTCGTCGTTCACTTCGTCCACGTCGTCGTTTTGGATTTGTTGAAACAATAAGATTTTAAACTTTTTGGACTTTTTGAATAGTAGCATTTGGGCCCGGCTTTGCTCACGTGGTACCTGAATAAAAAGTAACCTTAGTATTGCGCTTCCAGTCCCAAGCTCTGAGACTAGATTTTCAAGACTCACACACTGTCTCGTAAATTCCCGGGAATATCGAGACTTATACAGAATGAAATGGAATAGATACGCACAATGAATGATTCCGTAGTTGGAATGAATTTATGCCAAGAACAAACTTAACATTGTAGTTGAAAATCATGTTCTCACTCGTAAACTTGTAAAGCCTACGTAGCTGTGATAGTTTTCCTTTTAACATCGTTATACTACTAGCGTGAATTTTTTCACATATCGAAAAACAATCATTTAGCCTTAGAAGGACTTGATTTTAACAAAAATCAGCACTTTAAAGCTTATTACACTGGCCTGCAAAACTAAGTATCACACTTTTGAAATTGGAATAACTTTTTAAGTGCAGAAGATTTTCGAAAGAAGAACTTTCGAAATAAAAAGGACTCGAAAAAGAGTTAAGTCTTTTAAGAAATGGCTGAAAAGAGCTTTAAAAAGAAAAATAATCCTTTTCGAATTACAATTTTACCAATAATTTTTTTTTCTGTTTTTGGTTTCAACCTTTTTCTTGATCGATGAGTCTTGTTACAAAAGCTAAGTTAGACAACAGCACATACATTTTATTTATCGTGCTTCTTTCACTTGAAGAATGTGCTAGGATCATGACTTTTCTGGAACTAGGCATCAGTATGCGTTGTACTGCAAGAATGGTGGGTGTGACGTTACGAACGGTCCAGAAGGTGAAACGAAGGTACGAAGAGATTGGAAACCATCTGAGGAGACCTTGTAATGACCGACCCAGGTGTACTAGTGCCCAAGAAGACCGTTATATTGTTTCCACTGTGTTGAGAAATCGCCACCTTAATGCAGTTGAAGTCCAGCAACAGCTTCTTCAGACCCGAAGGGACTACATTAGTGACAGTACAGTGAGAAGACGACTTGCTGAAGCAAATCTGAAACCCCGAAGACCAGCGAGTGGCCCCAAACTCGAGAGAGAGCATCGAGTAGCGAGACTGCGATAGGCCCGTGAACACATACAGTGGGATGAAAAAGAGTGGTCAAGAATTTTGTTCACAGATGTGTCTCGATTGTCACTTTACACTTTCGATGGAAGGCGAAGTGTCTACAGGCGGCCTGGTGAGCGATACCTTCAAGACTGCTTCTCAGGAAGAGTCCAGTACGGTGAAGGCAGTGTACAATGTACATGTATGGGTTGGCATATCTTCAGAAGGTCGCACAGAGTTAGTGGACATAGAAAATGGCACTCTGACTGGGGAAAGTTATGCCCAAGAGATTCTCAACGCGTATGCAGGGCCGTATTTAGCAAATATGGGTGACGGATCGATACTGATGCATGATAATGCCCGGCTTCACACGACTCAGGTTGTGCAAGAGTATATTCAGGAGGTAGGTATCAGCGTGAAGAAGTCCTGATTTAAACCCGATTGAGCATGCCTGGGATGAGCTAGGGAGGCTAGTCAGAAGCTGTAGACCACCACCTACCACCCTCAGGGCACTAAAACAGGCCCTGATTGAAGAATGGGAGAATATTCCCCAAAATCAGCTCTGAAACCTCGTGTTCAGTATGCCAAACCGGCTCGAAGCTGTAGTCAGAGCCCGAGGAGGCAATACCAGTTATTAAAAATTTAATTAAATGTAACTGCACTGTACTGTATTTTTGACACTAAGCTAAAAATGGCTATTTTTATTGTTTTAGATATTTTTTAAGTTAAAAATATTACTAATGTATAGTTACTAGTTTCAAAGAAAGCCGATAAAATTTGCTACAAAACGTTTTTTATTTTAAAACTCTAAATTCTATAGTTTAGAAAAAATATAAATTTTAAAAGTGTATTACTTAGTTTTGCAGGCCAGTATATTTCACAAACTGATCCCTAAATCGAAAAATGGTTTTCACAAACCCGCAAGATTTTTTAAAGGACCATCCAACGGTAACATTGGGTAGACGAGAAAAAAAAAACAGCATGTGTGCAATTTACACGTGGTAGAAGGTGAAACCTTCAAAAACACTGTATAATGCTTCCTGTCTCATTTTCTCCCACGTTAAATCTTATGAATTTAAATGCCTCTTTTTCGTTTCATAAACTTTCAAATTACAACGATGCTAAAGAACATCCATCGATCCATCCATCCATCCATCCATCGATCCATCGATCCGTCGATCCATCGATCCGTCGATCCATCGATCCTTCGATCCGTCGATCCTTCGATCCACTGATCCGTCGATCCATCGATCCGTCGATCCGTCGATCCATCGATCCATCCATCGATCCATCGATCCGTCGATCCATCCATCCATCCGTCGATCCATGGATCCATCGATCCATCGACCTGTCGATCCATCGATCCGTCGAACCGTCGATTCGTCGATCCACCGATCCGTCGATTCATCGATCCGTCGATCCATCGATCCATCCATCCATCCGTCGATCCATGGATCCATCGATCCATCGACCTGTCGATCCATCGATCCGTCGAACCGTCGATTCGTCGATCCACCGATCCGTCGATCCATCGATCCGTCGATCCATCCATCCATCCGTCGATCCATCCATCCGTCGATCCATCGACCTGTCGATCCATCGATCCATCGATCCGTCGATCCGTCAATCCATCGATCTGTCGATCCATCGATCCGTCGATCCATCGATCCGTCGATCCATCGATCCGTCAATCCATCGATCCGTCGATCCATCAATCCATCGATCCATCGATCCATCGATCCATCCATCCATCGATCCATCCATCCATCGATCCATCCATCCATCGATCCATCGGTCCATCGATCCGTCGATCAGTCGATACATCGATAGATAGATAGATAGATAGATAAAACGTTTATTTAGTGCAACAAAAGACACAATACAGGTATTAAAAACATTAAAAAAGGTGAGAAAAAAAAATTAAAAATAACAAAGATTAAAAAGATAAAATGAACCATAGACACCTAGCTCATAAACATCAATAACGTCGATCACTACTGGGCGGTGTGTGTCTTATGATTGCACCAAATGGGAGTCCAGCTCAGCATATGCCAGGTACAATACCTGACGCTGGTATTCTGCTGCATCCCGTTAGTGACACACGGATGTCGAGAAGACACACATCGATGCTTCGATCCGTCGATACATCGATGCTTCGATCTTTCGATCCATCGATGCTTCGATCCTTCGATCCATTGATCCATCCATCCATCAATCCATCGATCCATCAATCCATCGATCCATCGCGATCCGGCGATCCATCGATCCATCGATCCATCCATCCATCGATCCACAAAAACACATAAAATTTCAAATCACAACGATGCTAATTAAAGAAGTTTTCACTTCAAAAACATCCCCACTTTACGAGTACCTAAAAAAACCGATAGCGTAAAAAAAAATTTTTTCTAGATTTTATTTTACCACTTTGTCGGCGTGATTAATAATGTACGGACGCCAGCACATCAACCTACCCGAAACTGTCAAATTTTCGCAATCAACTTTGAACCTTATGCTTTAGTGATAAAGTTGAAAATCTATTAAAGAAATCTGACAGATTGTAGTAACTTGATGTGCTGGCGTCTGTACATATTATATCCATGCCAAATTATAGTTTTCTAATAGTACTAAGAGCCTCTGAGCTAAACTGCGGACGGACATGGCGAAACTATAAGGGTTCCTCTTTGACTACGGAACCCTAAAAAAGAGAAAGCCATCATGGCAATTTTTTTTTTTATTTAAATAAAATTCATCAGTTTGAATAAGTAATATTGATTAGTAAAAATATCAGTGATTGAACTAGGATGATATTATTTTGATACTTATTGTATTTTTACCCGCATTATATAGGTAGATAGGTAGGTACACACGGCTACGTATCAAACTATACATTTCCAGTATATAAGCTGACCTCTCATTGTACGGGAAAGATTCAATTATGTTACATTATGCGATTTAAAATTTACATACATAAATTTTATACAAAGCATCACGCCTGTATTGCCCGATGAGGTGGGCAGAGGTGCGGGAATCGAACCCAGGACCTCACAGCTCAGCAGTAGCGCTTGCGACCGCTAGACCAACGAGCCAGGTAAAAAAAATATTAACGGGGATTAAAATATTTACTTTTTTTTTCCCCAGGCAATAGACATTCGAAATACCTAAGTAGCTAAGGAAATAAAAGAATTGATACCGTTATATAAATCGGTAGTTAGGTACAGATGCCAGCACACCAAGCTACCCGAAACTGTCAAATTTTCCCATTCAACTTTGAACCTTATGCTTCAGTGATAAAGTTGAAAATCTATTAAAGAAATTTGACAGATTGTAGTAGCTTGACATGCTGGCGTCTGTACTTATTTTTTTCTTTCTTTCGTTCAGAATACGGAGTTGTTCCCTCAAACCATAGATTAATAACGCCTAGATCGATAGTCTTTATACAAGCGCTTCGTCTCAAGTGAGGCAAAAACGCACACATCAATCTATTGATGTATGCGTGAGCATTGCGTATTTACGATCGCCGACACGCACACAAACAAAACTCTGATGTTGTGGAGTGTGTACAGTGCAGTAGTAGTTTCCCCGAAAGTGGGGAAATTTTATACTTACGTAAAATCGGATTATTTATCTTGTACTTGGTAACGTACTAGTTCTATTTAAAGCTTGTTATAAAAATAACATGTTAATTTACATTAAAACGAATATTTGTAATTAAAATCTATATTTATTATAAGTTAACATTCAATAGGTACATGAATGAGCAGCATTAATGGTTTTAATCATTTTAAGGAAAAACGTGAAAGTTTCTTTACACTAGAAGCGCACGATTTCTATACAACGTGTTTTTTTTTATATTCCATAACTCTATGGGGTCATTGTACTAATCATTATGAATAACTTTTACTAAGGGACCAAACCTGAAATCGCGAAAAAAAAATCAACCATTCCCTACATTTTGACGAGTTATGCGAACATAAATGTAGCGAACAGCTGATTTTTTTTTCGCGATTTCAGGTTTGGTCCCTTAGTAAAAGTTGTTCATAATGATTAGTACAATGACCCCATAGAGTTATGGGATATCAAAAAAAACACGTTGTATTTTTACTGGTCTAAAGAATAGCAAGTTTTTTTCGCTAAAGTCTAACTAAATTGTTTGCAGCTGATAACGATGATTTTTTTTGCATGTACACTCTACTTATCTATATAAAATATCCGTATATTATTTATTTATATTTGAATTGAGCTCACCAAGACCTTAATTTTGATACCCATGTTGTAATAATTTAAAATAAATAGTTTCTTTTCAAATCTCAAAATGGCGCTACAAAGCCGCCATATTGATTTTTCTCTAAAAAAATTTTGGCCAGTTGTGTAAAAATCTCGGGTTCATTGTAAAAAAAAAATACGGGTGTGTATTTATTTTTCGTTGAACAATAGGGTAATTCATTGCAACTGGTAACACCTTCATAACATGGCGGCCTAAAATTTTGTTGTCGTATTTAATTTTTGTATTCATTATTGTAGCAAAATACAAGTCGAATTGTAGTACTTACCTATGAAATGATATGTTGGTATGTTTTTTATTCTTTTCTGATGCATTGTGACACCCATTCACTACACAATAAGTCATTATTAATGAAATTGTCTCGGAAAGCTCGGAGATGTTTGCTCTAGCGTTTGACCTTGACAACTGGCGGACGTTCGGAACGTAGTGAGTCGTTTAGACTCACTTGAAAGTGCCTCACTGAAATCGCGCGTACTCGGTTTCTAGGCGTTATAATTCTATGCCTCAAACGTTTTGTTTTTGTTTTTTTTAAAAAACGTTGTCCCACACTAGGAATTACTCCTGTATCGTGGGTGCGTTTACAAACATTTAAATTCACATACACAAACATCCAGACCCGGAACAACTACCTGTAGGCAATACAAATATTTGTCCGGTCGGGAATCGAACCCGCGACACGCAGCGCAGCAGTCGATCGCTCAGCCACTGCGCGAACCACGGAACAAACTGTTTTTTCTGTTCCGTGGCGCCAACCATGTGTCGTGTTTTCCGAGAGTTTTCTTTTTGCCCATCTTTATTTACACTAAATAATGATAATAATTTATTATGTTTACACCAAACGGGTTTAACTCCTTTTTACAGTAGGTAATACTTACCACTAAACAAAATAAAAATGTCGAAAATAGTCCTCTCTCTGTAATGTCGCCAAACGTAGGTTCGTCCTCCAACAGGTGCCGTAGCAGACTGATTGAATAAATTGAAAAGGATAGCGCTATTACTACCGCGTGCAAAACAAGAGACAGAAAGAGAGTATGCTCGCTTAGAATAAAATGACGCAAGCGCCAAATCACTGGATTGCTAATTACGAGGAGAACGAGTAGAAAAATAAAAAAATAATTCTGCACGATTTGAGATAATATTATTACCTATCTATTAGTTTAAAAATCATCATTAAATTCCATAGGGTTTCAGAGATCTAACTCAAAATAAGTGCAAAACGAGGTTTTTTCGTTATTTTTTTTTATCGAGATTTTTTTATCCAATCGTGTTTTCGCTTCTGCAAATTTAAAGATTATAAGTCCAAGTTTAATGTGTCCAAATAGCAAACTCTCAAGTCTTACAGATACCGATATCCAGATCGCCCAATATCACCAAAACATCATAATATAGACTCTTAACACTTACGGCTGATTTTCCAACGGCAGATAATTTTATCGGACGAATAAGTTTGAAATTTTAACAGTTCTTCCATACATAAACTGTCAGACGTCAATTTTATTCCACGAATACGTCAATTTTATTCCACGAATAAAAATATCTGTCGATTGTAAAATCAGGCCTTAAACAAATAAAAAACTGGCCAAGTGCGAGTCGGACTCGCACACGAAGGGTTCCGTATCACAAGGCAAAAACGCCGAATAAAACACGTTTGTTGTATGGGAGGCCCCCTTAAATATTTATTTTATTCTGTTTTTAGTATTTGTTGTATAAGTACATAACAAAAAATACTAAATACATCATCTGTGAAAATTTCAACTGTCTAGCTATTACGGTTCATGAGATAGAACTTGGTGACAGACGGACAGACGGACAGTGGAGTCTTAGTAATAGGGTCCCGGTTTTACCCTTTGGGTACGGAACCCTAAAAATGAACTGATTTGACATACTTTACCTTAATTGTTTTATACAAGTAATGTGCGCTGCATGTTACAGTTGTTTGAACTTAAACTTCCCTACCCTTTGCAAGATCATAGGATTACCATAACATCTCAGGAACCTCTGATAAAATTAATCGCAGTATTAGCACGTAAGTGGGTGTTTGTCGTCTTAAAATTGCACACATGAGAATATAAACATGAATTAAACTCCATTATTCAACAGTTTCTGTAGTGTTACGGAAAACATTTGCTTCTGAAATTATTTCCGCACGAAAGAAAATTATTACGCATCGAACGTACCATTACGTAATTTTATCGAATTTATGTTTTATATAATAACGCATATTCGATGCTTTAGCCTATAAAGGTATCTATTATATACTGCGACAAAATCCATAACAATAATGTTATTAAATGTCAAGGCTTTTAACGTTATGTACGTGAAAATGTCGTTATATCACTTCACTTTGGTCTTGAGGTTACCATGTTGTGGTGACTTGGCTTCGAGGCTGAATGAATCCGTGAGCCGTGAAAACAAGGTATACCTCGATATTGACCACGTCGCAACATTTGCTCCCCCTTTGTGATGTCATCGGACCCTTAATTAGATTGAGTTTGCACAGTTTCCGCGTGACCACACATAATTAGTTCTGGTAAATACGATAATTAATTAATTAGATTGCCACAATCGAACAGATTCCGTATGACCTATTTTCTCCGTCATTATCAATTATGAAATTTTAGCTAATGTAGCGTTGATATTAGCTGTACATATAGGCTTTTTATTAAATGTACCGTAACACGATATAGAATGTAGAATAATTTATTGCAAAAACGGGTTTCATAGATTCCTCTCAAGACCGGTAGGCGGCCTTCATTGATACTATTGATAATATGATACAATAATGTTCACAAATAATCGTGTTCTGTCCACTCCAACTATAGGTTGCCTGAGGTAGCTGCGCGGTGCGGGAGGGGTGATAGTTGTCACATGTTGACGAATCACTGAGCGCTCGCATCACGTCACCACATACACCCCTCCCGCACCGCGCTGCTACCTCAGGCAACGTCTCAGTTAAGCGGTCGGCCTATAGTTGTGATTCTTGTCGCGATCATTACAGTCGATATAAGGCCGTCATCGCACTTACGAGCTACGCGAAAGCGATGACTAAGCGTTCACGGGCCGATGACCCGACGTTAAGTTTGTACACAAAGTGTCACTATGTAATGTAATGAAAAGATCGCTTTGTATGTTATAGGTATGCCGTAACATACATCTGTGGAAACTTGAGAAAATATTCACACTTTCATGCGGAAAATTTCCATAAAAGTCAGTGTCGCCCAAAGCCTGAGATATTTTGATCCATTCTAATTTATTCAATTTTCCTCGATATTTTTTTATAGTAGAGCCTAAAGCAATACGTAACAGTTCTTCTCATTATGTAGATTAAGCAGTAAATAGAAATTCGGAACTTCATATTTTATTGAACAGTATTATTACATCAGAGGTCAAGGAGTGTCGTAATAAAACGCATAAGTTTCTAATTAGTAGGTTTAACTATAACTTCATAATTCATGTTGAGCTAGTTTCTATTAGCAAAACATTTCTATATCAAAGACAGCACAAACAAAACCATAGTTGATTGCTAGTTCGGAATGAATATCGTTCGAAGTATTACGTATACGATGATGTTGTATTATATCGTCGTTGATAGTCCAATTCCGCGTAACTAACATTGTTAAATACCGCGTATGTACACTTTCGCAGATTTTACAGGAGGGCCAAAAAACTAATTTTCTAAAATACTAATCGGCCGAACTTTGAACGAACTTGAGTAAAGGATCGTTTCGTTGTCCTTAATCTAATGTACTAGTTTTATAATCAATATTCCCAATACTTCATTTACAAAGTCACTTACGCTGTATAGTTTCACATGACTCTGGATCATAGACAGTACTTACGCGAAATTGTAAATAAAAAAAAAAAATACCACTATCTCAATCAATCATTTATTTAATAATATTAAGTATTTAAATGATTATGTTAAATCATAAAAATTATATGGTTAAGAAAGAATAAAGTTATCAGAGTTGTTATTTTAGTTAGTTGATATTTTTTCATACTTGTTGGTAACAAGTATGAAAAAATATCAAAAGTAATAAAGAGTCGACATTATTTCTTCTATAAACTAACTCAGCTTATAAACTGCAATAACAACTATGCAGGAATATCTTGAAACATCAAATAAAAAAATAAATTCTAAAAAAATACTATTAAATAAAATAAAACTTTTTAACAACTAACAATGAGCTGATGCCATTATCATTTAGGAACAAATCAAACAGTCTCAAAATTATCACTTGTAACTAAACAAATCTAGAAACAGTCTTAAAGTCTTCTCTTCTATAACAATTATCTTTGTAGTTAACAAATTGACCTAAAGTAATGATATCTATTAAAAAAAAACGTACAATTATGCCCAACAAAAACAAACATTGCTAAAATCACTACTTATTTCTTTTTAAACGGCAAATTATCATAAAATGCATGACAATCACGGGGTATGACACTTTTCAGTTGTTGCAAGTGTTCATATTTTGTTTCCTGAATAGGTAGTTTCGATGAATAAAGTAAAGGAACGCTGAACAAAGGTGAAGAAATATTTTTAGGTCTCCGAGGTAGGGGGCTAAAATCTGCTTCAAAATGATTTTTGTATTCGATTGTTCCATTAGGGTTGTACTTTAACACGCGGAGATCAACAACGCAGCCATCGCCAACCCCTCGTCCAGGTCTTATCGAGTCGTATATTATTTTGGTACTTTTTAGCGCTGTAATCTTTGAAGAACGTGTGGTCTGGTTGGATGACAGTGTATGGAAATGGTCTTCTCCTAGCTTCTTTTGTTATGGATGCATATTGTGAGGGCCAAAAAATTTGGCCTTTTTTCAATTTTCTTTCAATAACAGAATGTACTGAGTCCACCTCCATCTGCGTGTGGCCTTTTTCTAAATACTTTTGGGTTATAGTCACGTTCTTCTCCATTGCTAATAGGAGGAGTGTGTTTGATAGTACACTATTTCTGTTTTGCGCTGTGCGTGTGCATCCATCGCTCCAAATGATAATATCTTTCGGGTCTCTCTCTAACAACTTTGTAATATAATCAGCATAAAAAGATGCGTACGTGGCTGCTTTAAGGTCACACGCTGTCTCGTCAAACCAATAACAATCGACATGGTCTGTTCCAAGGTCATAAACTGTAAAGTTATGTACTGCTAACTTCGTCTTAAAATACAGCGCACTAGCGTTCAAAGAAGGCCATAACTTCACCGCCTGCAAGTCAGCAGTAATAGCGTGGATTATTTTTAGTTTTGCCCTCTCTTTATCTCTTTTCTTTTCTTCTCGCGCTAAATTTTTTGCTTCGACATGCTTTTGGTATGCTCCTTCTTCTACATTACTAGCCTTATAGGAGGAACCGAAATCACATGCGTCTTTCTTTGGTTGGTATAGCCCTATATTCTCCTCTTCAAAGACATCATTAAAGAGCTTTCGTGATGCGGCTGGCACGGAGTTTGATGCTCTACAATATTCTACGTACATTCTGTAGAGCTCGGATTTCGATTGAATGATAGGTTCTAGATATTGTTTTGTGCTAGATTGATGACAGTAGTGTGATGGTAACTTAGGTAAATTATTCAGGTAACTTTTTACGGAATTTCTTTTAGTCTCAGTGCTAAGCGAAATATTTGAAATTTCGTTATCAAGGCGCCTTTGATTTTTTCAATTTCAGAATAAAAATCGTCCCTATTTTATTTATAATAAAGTAAAGAATACGTGTGATATACTTACATTAGAAATAATCCAGTAATTACACATACAAAGAATTTCTACCCAGAGCGCCAAATAAATACTCCACACACTTATACAAATTGGCGCAGATACGCGGCTTTCGTGTCGTAATTTGTTCGTCGAAAGATCCGCGATATTGTAATTTTTAATAAACTCCTCTTCCTATTGGTCGATTCAAAAAAATCTCGTACGGGTCGACGCCAATCACAATCAGTTACCTAAAACCGCGAAATCTCATTTTTGATTTTTTTGTACATACGCGGTTTTGAATAATGTTAGTTACGCGGTATTGGACTATCAACGACGATATGTGAAATTTGGATGTTTGCTCAGAAGTATGAAGCATAGAAGTAGGCTTCGTGAAAGTCAAGCTAGCGGGCGAGTGTATTGCTCTCGTAGATATCATGGACTCTTACGAAATTTTGCACGTATTACGTTTCACTCACTATAATGCTCACTGTCATGTGTATTGAGTACCCACTCCACCGACTGTTGCAAATTTGGAAATGTCCATTAAAAACCGTGACACAGCAGGTGTAGGCCAATATATTATTACAAAAATACACGATTGCCATCTTTGTTATGCCTGCTATAAACTACCCACTCACAGGCAACCTTCAAAGCAGAGACAAACAGAACTCCAGCTAAACGTTCTCTCTTATCTTGATTTATACTTTACATTTCACATTGGCTGTAGTAGAAGTAACTGTCGGTGAAAGTGCCATATTATTTCTTCCAACAACTTATGCGTGATTTCTACAACGAATGTTTCGATTGTACGTGACCTATAATGCCTTTTGGATTGTGGTTCTCAAATCAGCCGGCATGAAAAATAGGTCGTTTGATATCAAAATACATAAAATCGGTTGATAACCAAAAATACGCAGAAAAACGCGAGTTTACTATCGACTCGAAATGTTAGTGTGTTTTTTGTTGACGTACTTTTCGTATTCGTAACATAAATGACGACTCCGATGAACGTAGGTGTGACAAAAAGTGCCAGAGTGATCGTTTTAACCACGGTACAATGGTTGTTAATAACCACTTTTGTTTCTCGCTGACACTTTATTATAACAATGACGTTATAATATTGTACTTTATGAAATAAGGTCCGGCCGGCTTCAGTGTGGAAACTGCGACGGTATTTAGCTCACACTCGCAGTAGTAACACTCAACGTTCTAATGAGCTCACGTTTTACCAGCATCACACTCAAAAAGATACAACAGCAATAGGATGTGCAAAATATTGAGATATTTATCTTAGCTCGCATTGAATACAGCTATAAACCACGAGCTATTGTACTTAATAATCAGTTGCTTTAGTCTCATTATGCGCATAGACAATAAAAGCCGTAATTCACTTTATAATGCTGCGCGGAAATTACCCGAGTCGATTTTATTTCTTGTTTTTTAAACACTATCTTGAAAAAGAACAAAAACGTTTTAAAGATTTGCCGTGTATTTACAAAGGGGTTCGATAGTCTAAAAATTTGCTTAGACATGTGCATCCGGTAACTGACAAATTGCTTAAGGCAACATGGCGAGGTATTACCAACATGCTATTTACAGTTAAATGTATTTGCACACACTTCGGTCGCTGAAGCACTTAGAGCATCTGACTTATTGCAGCACACCCTCGGCATTTAGAAAGGGAATATAATAAGAACCATTTGTCACTGTAAAAACAGTCTTGGAGACCTCTAGAACCTTATTATACAAAGCTCATTCGAATATATCCGTATTAGGTACATACATAAAAGATTGTGTTTACCGAAATTGATGAACGATGAATTGCATGTTATGTTATGGAGATTGCGTATTATAGAATGTGTTTTGTTAGCTTTTTGTCTTTCCTTAGTAAAATATGGAAGTGACAACATTAAATTTTCTCTATTAAATCATGGTAGATTTTTAAATACATAGATGCGAATAATAATATAATCGAAAAACTGCTTTCATAAACATATTTATGATTAATTCGTATAAATTGCTGTTGATTGAAGGCTCCTACAAACAGGCGCGACACGCGATAAAATCGCGCGCGACACAAAGGCGCCGCTCATTGCGCGACTTGCGGTGCCTTTGTATCACGTGTCACGTGTTTGAAGGAGCCTTGAATCAAAAGCCTTGCCGTAGAAGAGTCCTTCTAAAATCTATTATACAGATACTGATGATCACACCTAATGAACACAAACACTTAATACGATATTCAAGAACTATTGCCGCGACATAAAGTCTAACCTTTGTAACACTCGCACCAATCATCATCATAATTTATGCAAACATAAATAAATCTATTTAAAACTGTGATTAGGACTACAGAACATCACTTCTATGCAGAGAATATAGTATATTACCGATGTGAAAACTAAACTCTCACATTGGATATGCGGTTACGACTATAAAAGCATCTGAGGAAAAACGTTTCGCGCTCATCTAAATTAAATTATTGATAGATTTCCTCTGTGCTTCAACGATGGAAGCTATAATAACGGTCATGCTCAATCCGCTTTGATAGCATTCTATTTCAATCGAAATCCCGAAAATGAAAACAAAACGAACGACGAGTTTGTAACGAACGACTCGACATTCTTCCATAGCTTTACAAATGGCAACATCTCTATAGGTATCTGTCTGTTCTCACTGAAGACCACTTATAACTCGAGCTCGAGTGAGGACTTCTAATCCAATTTGGGTGTTTATAATTTGAATACATACATACAATTTTTTCTCTGGCTGTACAGATCGGTTTTTAAAAAGGGATTGCTATGGCGGCTATAGGTAAGTATACTAATAGTTTCAAAAAGGGAGATTTAATGATAGAACGCCAACAATCAGCAATACAATATTTAGATTGAAATTAATTTTATGTTCAGATTTTTTTGCATTAATTCTATCTCCTGTTCAATAAAAAGTCATAGGTACAAACAAAATTTTCCAAAGTTGGACTAAAACAAAATTGCAAAGTTAAAATGCGCACTGGGTAGCCGGCACGGTGGCGGCAGGTTGAACGGGTAAAAAAGAGCATAGCGGTTGACACAGTAGGTAGTATATTGGCTCCACCCGTATGGTCTTATGGTCGCAAGGTCCAGGGCTCTATTGCCAGTTCAGGCAAAGTGATATTTGGGTTTTTCCATTAGGAATTTCTCAGTAGCAGTCCGGAGTTTGGAAGTTGATTGTGTGACCCCCCCCCCGTGCCACGGAAAGTACGTAAAGCCATCGGTCCTGCGCCTGAGATCTCCGTATCGGATTAGAGTAAAGGAACAGAGAGTGCACCTTTGTTTGCGCACGCACTTGTGCACTATAATATTTCCTGCGTACTTGGCTAATCTCCGATGCGATTGGCCACCGTGCCGGAAATTCGGTCGGGAGGATATTAGCCGATGATAAAGGCCTTCTTCCAAGTTAGAAACTAAATAAATTCCTTTCAACAGGGACACAAGCGCTCCAACGGCACCGACAGTCTTATTGAAGCGAACCAAGCACCATAAAGGCAGCATCTATTGCCTCGCATGGAGCCCAGCAGGCGACCTTCTTGCCACAGGGTCCAACGACAAGACAGTCAAGCTAATGAGGTTCAACACCCATGCCTGCAATTTGGAAGGACAGGAGGTAAGGATAATATCTTCACCTCATTTTTTTTTTTTATATTTCTTTTATCTTTTTAGGTATACAGGACACGATGTTTTGACCTGGTAATTTCTAGATCAAATACGCATTCCATTTTGGAAATCGGAGCTATTTGATTCTTGCCTCATAGTATGTAGCTGTGCTAGTAGCCAATATATCTACCTAAGCTTTCAAAATCATATTATTAGATACATAGTTACCAAAGTCGAATTATGTTATCGCACAGTTTTCGCCGAAAGAGCACGTGAGAGATAATTGATGTTTCGAATATTTTCGCTCGTCAAACGAAAATAGGACACCAAAATGATTACTTCAAATAAATATATTATTAGGCTTCGTAAAGAATGTAGGTAGATACTTAAATAAGTTCTCTTTTTAGATCAAAGCCTGTTAGTTGGCAATTTTATGAGTGTTAAGAATTCTGCTGTAAGGTGAAGAATTCATGTTCGTAGAAAACACAGTGTTCTCATCGTTAAACCGCCATATCTCAATGAGTTATTGTAATTTTTCCTTTCCGCATGAAGCACTCTGAGGCGCTAATATGCTTCTTACTCTGCAAATCATCCCTTTGAAACTATCACTTAGTAGTCTTTCAAAAGAGATACGTTGAATTATCTAGGAGTCTATATTCGATATTTATTCCATTTTATCTACTTATCTATGTGTATTATGATCTAGCTTAGACCTTTCAATAAAAAAAAAGTAATAAAGGGGCATTCAAGTATTACGTAAGCACTACAGGGGGGCGGGGTGTCTTTGCTTTCCTTATTTTTGATGACGCGTGGGATATGGTGGTGTGGATGGTGATTACGTCAGCAGTATTTATTTTTTTACTTTTTCGGATTTTCTACAAACTATAGTAGATTTTGGTTTGAACACATGGCAGCCCTACTTGTCTCTGCTTGAAAAAGAAACGCATTTTCAGGGTTTCTACTGGGACTTTATAACTACTGATGCTCATGAATCAATAAAGAAACCAGAACACGTTGAAAAATGCATGCATCAATGTTTACGTAAGCATTGGGGATAAGAGTTTTGCTTACTTTTGTTGAGTTGAGTCGAGGAGGGGGCGTTAATAATTGCAAGAAATTGCTTACGTAATATTTGAACGGCCCCAAGTAGCTTCTGAAACGGCCTGAATATTAATTGTTTGCTTCAAGTAAAGTACTCACATCAAGAATAACGCCACAATAATTTACTTGTCTCCAATCATAAATTAATTCATTAAATAACTCAACCTCTCAAACGAGGAGATGTCTCGGTTCAAATGTTATCAAGTGTTACGAACTCGAATGATAAGCGGCGGCGAATTGAAAGATGATCCAATTGTTTTTAAGTTTCAATTAGTTAACCTTGTACATATGTATTATCGATACAAGTAACATAGACGCAACGAAGTGAATCATGTCGCAAGAAATCGAGCCCTGCTAGATTGTTCTATGTCAATAATTACGTCTGTTGTGGTAAATGAGTAAATACATGACAGATTGTGTATTTATAGTATGTTGAGTATTTTCTGTTATGTTTACCTGTATTGCCTAATCATTCCTTTGACTCATTGGCAAACTATCAGTAGTTTCCATTAGATCCTGTTGATAAATGGTTTCCTGTGAGGCTTATCTCGTAGCGATCTGAACTGAACTGAAGTGGTCGTTTTGTATTCTTAGGTGCTCAGTTTTTCATAGTCATCTATTGGACAGGTGCACTTAGTCTGTCTACTATAAATGTCTCCGTCAAGTTTGTTTGTCGTCGTTGAATAAGTTATGAATGCAAATAATATTCCGCTGAAAAATAGGCCTGCGTCGAAATAACTTAATCTTTTGCAAATATAATATTTGGAACCATATTATTAATTAAATGGTTTATAGGCTTTACGCTATGTCGCACGTTACGTCATCATACGAGTAGAAATTATATCGAACTTTTCATAACAATCTACCAATGTTTTTTTCTTATTTGCTCTTAAAATTAATGTCAGTAAATACTCGTGTAGGCAGGCAATATGTAACGAACTAGACTCCTGTGTAAATTAGCTCTGTGAGATTCTATATTAGTTCATTTGTCAGAGACTTATGAATAATAATTTTCAGATATTTACGTCAGTCTTACTTTGCAAATGTATTTATTCTATGTATCTTATGCCTTTTACGATGTTTCTTTGTTCTTGTTTCCTGTTATACGAAGATAAATGGTAGAAAAACGTAGCGATTGTAACAACTTATGACTCTCGAATCGAATAGAAAGAGCTTCTAGTCACTGCCAGTCAATGTCGTATGAATCGGAGCGTTAATGGCGCAAATGCAATTTATTCGAAACGTTACTGTCACTCTGCAACATCAGCGTCCTCTTAACGATTGTCAATCTCGATTAATCGCATATGTGGCACGAGCTCTTAAACAGTTGCGCGCATGATGCTGCTATTCACCGGCTAAGTATTACGCACTGTTATAAGTATTATACGAATATATGCAGCTAAATTTCTTTGTCTAGCTTGTCTTTTTAGTACAGTTTTTATTTTGAACATCAGCGGCTGTGCTCGTATCTTTCTTCAAGGTCAAATGTAATTTGATCAGTATGACACAAAGTTAAATCATTTACTTCAAATAGGCACATCTAGGCACTTTTGAACGTCAAAAATTACAATAAAATAGAATTGATTCTAGTCGCCCCTTCCAAAAGTTAGTGTTCGTATGAAGAAGAATGGGCAAGAAACTCCACCGTTACTCTTTTTAAATGTTTTACAAGATTTTGTATACATTCATTATATAATTATATGTGAAGACGATGCACCTAGAATAAAATTAGTCTACCACAAAGGGTAGATAAGGTACACAAGATAGAGCACCTAATTAAGATGTCTGTTCTGAAATGATTGAATAACGTTATGTTGACAGTGAAATGTTCCTGCAAAATTCAAATGTTTTCTTTGAACGTGGGTAACAATTCTATATATCGGTTTGATATCAGTTATGGAAAATCATGTTATGGAAATAGAAACTCTTCAAAGAATTTTATGAATAAGTAGTTTTTGTCGTTCAATTACTAATTATCTTGGAAACAGGGGGTGTAGTAAACGGGTTATCGTAATGATTGGTTATCTGATTATCTGATTGATAATTTTAAATGTTGTAATTTTGAAGTACATAAATGTAATCAAACGCTCGTCTAAATCTATGACAAGACATATTTGCTTACATCACACACGTCTATTATTACAGTCAGAATAGATGGAAGGACCGTATTCATCATTGTTAAATATAAGTATAAAAAAAGTAGTTAAAAAGACTAAAATTGAATTACTGTTTCATGAAATATCAATCAATAGAATGATAAATGAACTTAGAGGGTTGTATTGATGATATTAATTCTGTAAATACAGACTTATTACGCTCGCGAATCATGTTTTGTTTAACATAAAACCTGACACGGACCTGCAAATTGCAAAAAAATTAAGAAAATTGGAATTTCGCGGGCTCCTGGCGCATCCCCAAGCACATAAACTACGAAGTCAAAACAATATAGTTCTACTAGTTATTGAGTATGAGTAGTTGATGATATAAGTGCATTCTGCTCCCATGACCATGCCATACCAGTTTCTTTAATTACGTATTTTGTATTGACAGAACCTGAATATTGTCATCAACATCATCTTCATCATTTCAGGCGGAATGCGTTCACTTATTAATAAGCTTGTTTTAGTTTAGGTTCAATGTACCTCTTACCATGCGGTGATCACAGAAATGCCATTGAGTATTTGCTTCTTCGTCGACTTAATTAAGTCAAACTCATTTTTAGTTGCACCAACAAGGCTCTGCCAGGTCCACTTTCTGTGCCCACGCTTTCTGAAGAAGGAGTTCATCATAAAGAGGCCTTCCTTCTCCATGACACATGCCAGTAGGCGACCCCGGGGGTTCCGACGTCCAACTTCCAAATTGTCCCACTTGCAGGACATCATCGTGTCGTTTGTCCAGTTTCGCGTTGCAGTCCCCCATGACTACGTGAAGTGAGTTTAAGAGCCATGCATGGCTCTTGAAAAATCCTTCTACATGGTCTCCGCCTAATCGTCTGGGTGTTCGGGGTCGGGGCTATATTGTCATTACGACCGAATTACTCATGGCCCAGGAGTAAAGATGATGTATCGTAATGAAAGAAATTGAAAATCAATCAAACTTTGGCTGTATGACTAAGCTATCTTCGAACTCTGAATTATAGGTCGACCTAACTTGTTGGGTAGTTTAAAAGAAGTGCTTTCATTTTCGCAAAAATATAATGTATATTTAATTTAATATGTATATAAAAAATATTACACCCAATTTTCTGTGAATAAATATAGGTAAAATATACATACCTAGTTACTGTAAGGTCCCATTTGGAATAATGCTCTATTACATTAATTGTTATGCCTTAAGGGGCTGTGATTAAGATTTCGATTCCTCGGAGGAGGCTACTATGACTGCTGCTAACGAAACAGCGAAAGTGGAATATCAAGCGAATATATTTATCGCTATCTGCGTCCCGCGGTTTCACCTGCACTAATATTCCCACAAGATACATGCATTTTTTTAGCATAACCGTTTACATATGTCACTCGGAAATAGCGTAGCTTTATATCAGTAAAAATATCCATAATCGGATCGGTTCTTGAAGAAGAACTTTTTACATACCTACATACAAGTTTACTTCTCTAAAATCACTATAAGTGATATAGATGTGCCCAGTTTTACCGTCGGAACTTCTCCCATAAAAATAATGAATTGTGACATTAAAACTACCACAATTGTTGTCAGGTTGAGCTGACGATGCACGACGGGACAGTCCGGGACGTTTGCTTTATCGAAGACACGTCGAACAAGACCAGTCTGTTGGTCAGCGGCGGCGCCGGCGACTGCAAGATTTACGTCACCGACTGCGCTACAGGCAAAACTTTCCAGGTAATATAATTTATGTTGACCAAGTCTGGACGTTACAAGAAAGTTTCAATCTAAAACAGTTAATTACTTCTTTGATTTCTTGTGATCGTCGTCTTGATTGTATTTTCTGTGTCAGTTTTATTTGTGCTACTTGGCCAAGCCTGATTTTTGGATAAACTGGAATCTTTTTGTCTAGGAAATAATTTAGCCTTAAATCAAAATTGGCCGGTACCATGTTTAACAGGTACAAACAATTGTATTTCTTAAGGTAACTCTCGAAAATTAAACTGTCGACGAAAATCAGCGGTAAGATCAGCGCGAAAAAGTGTCATGTACACATTGCAATCGCTAATTTGATACGTCTATGCCGCCCACACGTGTTTGTGTTTACGTTCGTGATTAGAGCACCCCGTGTATAGGCGACGATTCAGACGAACACATGATCCCCCACGAATATCATTACGCACGCGATTTGTAGTGTTACCCCGTAATGCTCGCCACAACCCGTGAACGACCGAGTTGGGACACATTTACCAGCCACCTCCTGCCTCATTTTACAGCCCTGTTTAATCCCACCCTCACATAAGGACCACCATTAATACCTTCATATTTCTTCTAGAACTGTCGTGAAACTGACGCCCTTTATTCATCGTTAATTGTTACGCTCCCGTTTATTTTTAATCTTATTAATATGCCACGTGTCACTTTAATAACCTTTCACACTTTTATTTGCCGTCTGAAACAGAGACTAGGTATTTCGATTTGAATAAAACAACTTTTTATGGCACTATAAACATCAACTGAGGAACGATTCTAGAGAAAGCGCCTGCCTACCTCGGGTTCTAAGTATATTAAATCAATTCCGATTTGAAGGGTGCGTTTGATTTGTTCTGAGATTGGTGCAGAGTGATTGGTATTTGTATGGTTGCTTTGTGTTGTGTGCAGGCGTTAAGCGGACACTCAGGGCACATTCTGTCACTGTACAACTGGGGCGGTGCCATGTTCGTGTCGGGCAGCCAAGACAAGACTGTTCGTTTCTGGGACCTGCGTACTGGCGGCTGCGTCAACATTATTTCGCCGCCAGCGGGACAACCCAACAAGGTATGTGTTCTTTGTTTTCATCAAAGGTAAGGAAACATCATGAGGTAACCGGCATGTCCTAGAACCAAAAATTCGACATGTCTTCGAATTTTACCAACTCGCACTGAGCCTGCGCGGTGTTTACGGCCCAGTGTCACAGAGGCCCGATTAAGCCTTTGTCCCAGTAGTGAGAACAGTATGGGTAATTTATGCTTTGTTCCATTTAAATATGTACTACGTGTAGTTTTCAGCGGTGACGAAATTGGGCTTATGTCGTATTATTTACTTATAGTTAGTTATAAAAGGTATAGTTTTCATACAGCAAATATGGAAGATTAAGGCCCTGCACACGCTGGATTTTCTTGCCGTGAAAAACTACGGTGGATTCGCCGTGTGTAGGTAGGCACGGTCGTCAGTGTAAAGAAATCGTGGCGTTTATAACGGGCCATAAAGCCACGTAACCAGGACTTTAAATACCGGCAAAATTTATTAATATTAAAATAACGGTAATAGATTTAACGTTAATCATTGTTAACGTTACTTGTTTATTAACGTTAATTTTATCGATATTTTTAAACGGTTAAACTTGTGAGGTGGATGTAGCGGGGAGGCTGAGGAGCGTGGCGGGCCGTCCACTACGTCGCGCTTTATAACAACAACAACATTATATTTACACTAAAAACTAACAAATAAAAACTAATGCACACGAAGTGTCTGCGTTGTGTTTCGCTGATGCCATGCCAATCAAAATTTTGCCTGATTCTTCTTACACGTGAGAAGTTCTGGTAGTGTAGTGAGCGGATTTTGTTAGTGATATATGTAATACTTACTTACTTAATTAACTGATAATTTATGCAAAATCAAAATTTAGTGGCAGCCTACATCAATCTGTATTATTATTATTAAAAGCACCAGAAATTTAAACTATTCATCATTTTATCTGTTTTCTATATTAAAGGTTAAAGGTACTTATGTTTTGGTCGTTGGTTTTTTTAAATATACACACATAATTCACGGTGCACACACACACACACATTTTCGTAAAAAAACCAAGGTAGGTAAGATTTTTTTTTTCACATATTTACAACTAGATTCCGCCTGCGGGTTCGCCTGCGAGGTGTTGATAAAAACTATCCTATGTCCTTCCTCGGGATGCAATCTATCTCTCTGCCAAATTTTATCGAAATCCGTTCAGTGGTTTAGGCGTGAAAAGATAACATACAGACAGACAGACAGAGTTACTTTCGAATTTATAATATTAGTATGGATTCGAATATTATTTTTCTAGTACCTAGTAAACATGATTACATATGTTGTCTTCTCTACCTCTTAATACTACGAGTAATGATTCAGAGTATTGTAACATGTTCAGTTGTTCATGTTCATGCTTTAAAACACCTGCACAGTTAGAAAGCAATGCACTTATGCACGCATAGACTGCCAAAAAGGTCCTACGTGCGGCACGGGTGGCGACAATGCATCTAAAGTGATCCATTGCTAAGCGAAGACACAAAAATATACGTAACTTAGCTAAATTAACGGTAAAATTAACGTTAGTAATCGAATTTACGTTAACGTTAATTAACGTTATATTACAGCTAATGTGTCATACTTTCGGGCTACTGACGACCCGTAACGACTGTGAAAAATCCACGAATGACTGATCGATCGAGCCGTGCGGCTGTTATTACTTAGCCACAAATCCTGCACGTAACAAATCCATTTGTTTGTAGTTTACTTCCCTGTCAAATGGGAAAATACAGAGAACCAAACCAGTAATAATTAATAAGCTGGCCAGTGATCCTCGGATATTTCTCGTAATTCTAAAATCGATGCTACCTATTAGCCAGATAGATAAGTGCAATAGTTTGAAATCACAGATATAGATACGCCTAGATAACGTAAAAGCAACTACTTCGCGTACCCAGCTTACGTACAAAAATCGTAAGCCGCCACTTTCGCGCTCAGTACTGAGTACTGCTGGCCGGGTGAGCGTGAGCTCTGGCGCTAGGCCCCGGGGGTGGGGCGAGACGGGTGCCGCACGCGATTTGTTTTTCCTATCACTAAATAGTGCTTGTGACGCCTAGTAGTCAAAAGGTGGTTTTCATATAGGTCGTGATACTTGCGTTATCTAGGTCTATCTATATCTGTGTTTGAAATGCATATCAATATTTAATACCGTACGTTAGTTTAATTGTTGGTGCATGTCGTAGGTGTAATTAGTGACGACAAACCACTATAGTGGACATGAATTACATCATACCTACACGGTTTTATAGGGGTGTAAATTGTACGATGTCATAATATGGCTTATGTTACACAAACTGCAAGTATGTGCGCAATGTCGAATTGTCGACGTTTACGCAATTGTCAAGTGTTCAAGACAATTCCACGTAATGTGTTAACGGCGTAATTTGAATAAAAAATTGCACCGATTACCATTAATAATGATGTGCAAAATAGAGCTACGTTCTAATTGCTTGCATTTCAACATAACATAATATGCCAACCAATTCGGATTGCTAAACACAGTCCGCGTAATCAAAGTTATGTGGGGATAGAAAAACAATGTTTCATAAAAGTGGTTTATTGCACGCCTAGCTTATTAATGTCTATTGTTCGACGAAGTTATACATCATTAATTTTACTAACAGTAAGGAATAGTTTTCTCTCTTCTATTTTATTTAGCGTGGTTCATCGGTGTTTCTTG
The DNA here is from genome assembly GCA_927399505.1 of Luperina testacea. Lineage (NCBI taxonomy): Eukaryota > Metazoa > Arthropoda > Insecta > Lepidoptera > Noctuidae > Luperina > Luperina testacea. The sequence goes on from OV656755.1 coordinate 8,812,190, forward strand.
TTATGTTTCCTTATAGGGGGCCGTCATTCGTTTTTGTTGCGTCGTCAATAGCTGCTATTAGATGCTTACGTCTCAAAATAACAATGATCTATTTGCGGGACGATGTAACAGATGTTTAACACCGAAATTAACTCTTATCATTTTAAATAAGCTGGAATTGTAAACAAGTGTAAAGTGTTTCTCGTTTTAAACATAGCTATACTTGAACTGCAATCTTAAAAGCGTCTTATTCAGTTCATTTCTCTTATAATTCGACTAGATGAAAATGCCCGGTATCTTCAATATACAGGATTGATTTTGCCTTTCCAAGAAAATTCAGGATTAATCTTGCATCTGATCGTTTTTGAAAACCAATCTTATAAAATTGGGTGTTATTATGGTTTAGTAAAATGAGTAATTGGCTACAATGTTTAACTATGTTGAGTTAAGATAATAAATTGTTGGTATAAAAATAAATCATTGCAAACGATACGGACGACTCGCCTTGGGGCGCATCTGTCACAATCACGACTTCGGAATGCAGACTTGTAATCGATACTAGATACGTTGTTTTGTTCACATACCTTTTGTATCCTTTGAGTTTCCGCGACAAAAACGTTCAGTCCTGCGTGTCTTTTGAGGAATTCCTTCAGAAATGTTAGGTTTTTTTTTTCTTTTTGGGGGTTGGAAATCATCAAATGACCCCCCCGCTCTGGGCGGAGCGGAAGGGAGTGTCAGACTCTTACTGACTAAAACCCACCCGTGTTCCTTCCTTAGCTCTTTATGTTCCGGGGTAGCGGTAACCCTTTCGGACAATCCCGCTGCCCTGGCAGGCTTCGGCTCTAGCGGGGCCCTTCTCTGTAGCTGACATCTCTTTGAAGCGCGCGTGGAATACGCGCCGTTCGTCACGGGCCTGATCCTGATCGGACGGTGAGCTACCCATTACTCTCCGTCCGCAGGCCCGCGCCTACGGTGGCCGGGAGTCGTCACGTGGCTTTCGACGCCTGGAGCGTCTTCCGCGGCGGCTGGGACGTGAGGCTCTGTCCCTCAACCATCCCGCCAACTCCTTCGCTAGTATGACTGTTTCGCAGAAGGAAGTGACTGCCTCCCACTCCCTCTCGCTCCGGACCATGGCTTGAACCAGGGCCGGACGCGAGAGTTCGCCGCTGCTGCCGATCGCCTCTACGAGGACACGGCGGTGCACCGCCCAAGCGGGGTAGACCTCTACCGTGTGCTCCACCATGTCCTCTGGGCGATCCTCGCAATGGTGACACCCGGGCGTTTCCTCCCACCTGGTGATGTGCAGGAACCTCCCGAAACATCCGTGTCCGGTGAATGTTAGGTTTGACTTGCAAAAATAATTGTAATTTTTCGGTGAGATCGTGGGAAATAACATGGTGTATCAACATAGGTTTTTATAAGGCTAGATTAGACAGGTGTATCTGTTGGAAGTTGCAACATTTTAGTTAATATTCACACATTTTAACATTGTACTACTGTCATTTTGACTGATCCGCCATAGGGAGTGAAAATAAAGCAGTCCTCGGAATCGTATTCAAGGCAACAAGTGCGTGTTATTTATTGTTCTTCCTATACCTCATCGCCTGGAATCAAACCAACCTACAGTCCATTATAAGAGAGGGAGTCGTGTGGGTCTTGGGAGTCGTGCCGATTTGCTGAGTAGTGCCACACACCAGCAATTTACACCGCCGAAATCTCGGAACAGTTTCGTACATCTACAGTTCGCTTGGTTTATGATGATTGTATTTAGAATTCAAGTTGAGTGTGACATAATTTTAAAGCAAGAACACATAACATAACATCACGCCTGTTTTACCCGAAGGGTTAAGCTGAGGTAACACACACATTTGGCCAGTAATGTTAAAGTCCCATGTAAGGGCGAGATCAAGGAATCAGATAATAATTTAGTAGGTATCTATGTATAAACACATTTTTTTATCTGATGCCCATACATATACATACATAGTTTTGAATGACATATTATGATGATCTGCGACTGGAGTAGGTAGCTTGATAGAGAGAAAACTTCATACGACCCCCAATGATAGTTGCAATACTCAAAAGCGCGCCAGGACAAAATTTAGATGCTTTGCCTCTAGATGGATTACTCTGTGGTGCAACATTAGTGCGACACGAAGATTACCGAACCTTTCTATTTTACCTGTAGTATGTTTCTTACTATTTCTTTGTCTCCAGGGCTCAGCAGTAGCATCTCTGGCCGTGGACCCGAGCGGCCGGCTGCTGGTCTGCGGGCACGACGACGGCTCCTGCGCGTTGCACGACGTCCGCGGCTCCCGCGCGCTTCAGCGCTTTACGCCGCATTCGGGCGACCTGCGCAGTGTTCGCTTCTCGCCCGGTGCCTATTACCTACTCACTGCTGGGTATGATGGACGGGTGGTGCTTACTGATCTTCAGGGTAAGATTATTATGGACTTTTTCTAGTATATTTTTCTTATAAAATTAGAGTTTTCCATTATTTATTAATATTAAACATTTCTTGCTGGACTCACAGTTTACACCAAAGCATACAGCAAACCAATAATAATTTAACTAGAAAATAAAATAAAGTATCACTTGTTGAAATCAGTTTTCGTAGTGGGGTTGAAGGTTTAATTAAAGTGGAGACACCTGTTATTAGTTGGTGCTAATCTTTACCATTAATGTCATTTTACTGGTGTACTTAAGCTAAAGTGTGAACCCAGGTGACCTGACCTGCGCCCTGCCGAGCGTGCCTGTGGCCCGCCACCCCGACAAAGTGATCTCCGCCCGATGGCACCCAGACGACTTCTCCTTCTTATCGACGTCCGCCGACAAGACCGCCGTGCTGTGGACGATACCGCCCGTCTAGCGAACACTCCACCACGTCCCCACCGGCTAGCACAAAGAGCAAAAGCTCCGACTACAACTTATCCATTGGCGATATCATTCTATTCGACATATCTCCACGATTCCACCTAACTCACCGTGCCTCACTCAGCAGCTTTGCCTTACGTACATTTTAATAACAGAACAATAATAGATAGCTAGTTATTTAGGAATTATGCCAAGCAAAAACAAAACACGGTGAGTCTGGTTGAATCAAGCCAAGATTTAAACCAAGCAAAAGTACGGGAACCAATCGTGGACGTTATTAAACGAAGGTATAATTCTTCGATCGACTGGACGGTATAACGACACCAAATACAGGCACCAATTAACGACAGTCACTTAATATCGCCTCTGCATTGCACCGTGACTGATCGCCTGTATCTTGCAAGCTAAATTCGCTTGTATCGCGACTGTATAGCGACTATTTTGCTTATATACCTCTGGTTATATTTACAATCACAAATTAATATGACGAAATACTCCTCGTGGTGGATATTTAGCATGAATAATAGAGTTGGTTTACCTCTGATGAGGTAAAATTAACTGTATTTTTGTAAAATAAAAAGATTTAGTTGTAGGCCTAACATTGAAGTACTTATGCTGAAAGGTAGGTCAAATAAAGAAGGATAATAATATAGTGAATATGTGGAGTAATTCAAATGGAAATATTTAGCCTTTCAGTGGATATTATGAGGATGTGTATGTAAACCGCCACTGGCTTTTATTTGCGTTAACTTTTGCTATAACTTTTCTTCCTTAAGGTGAATGCGCAGTTGTAGCCAGTGAAATTCAATTTTTCTTAGGTTTTATTGCAATTTTCAGGCCAGTGTCAAGTTTTATCTTAATCAAAATACGATTCGCGACTTTAACAGGTACGTATTTACAGAATTAGAATCATTAATACATCTTTCTATATTAGATTTGTAAAATCTAACTTAAAGAGACATTTTAATGATTATAATTCTGTAAATACATATCTATTAAAGCCGCGAATCATATTTTGATCAAGATACAACCTGACACTGACCTGCAAATTGCAAAAACGTAGTAAATTTTGAATTTCGCGGTCTACCACTGCGCATTCACCTTAAGCAATATAAAGAATCATGGCAGAATTTGTACAAAAAATAAACATGTTTAGAGAAGTTGGAATTCTAATTCTTATACTCTTGGGTGCCTAAAGAATATATTCAGGCATTTACAATAATAACCCCGCAATAAAAATATAATGTTAAAAATAAATAGTTTAACGAGGAGCTCATTATTTCAGAACGAAAGGGCGGCTGTCAGTGTAAACAGCAGTGGCAAAGATGAAATCGTTAGATTCGCCCTACCGCGTCAAAACATAGTCGCATTTCTGATTCGTTTTGACTCCTCTGATACACAATGACGCAGTGACTATACTTGATTGTCATAGAAACGCTATTTAATAATGTGTGCACTCACTCTTCTCAGTATGGATACTTTTTCTTGTGACTAAGTACGGTGAGGGCAAATCTAGTTATTTAAATCTTTGGGGGGCGGGGTTTGACTTAATGTCAAATGCTGTCAATTTTTTCATAAATTCAAAATGGGCAACTATACTCCATTTACAATAAGATTAGACATTTAAACAAAACTTTTTACAGTCCGTTCAACCGATTTTTACTTCTATTCCGTAGGCATAAGGACGGCATTAAAAGCAAAAACGTGATTACAATACCAACTGTTTATTGCAGCTGCCATTTGTCATGCCACCAACGCAATAGAAGTCAAAATCGGTTGAACGGACTGTAAAAAAAATTTATTTCAATGTCTAATCTTATTGCGAATGGGGTATAGATGAAACAAAAAACTGATATCTTCATTTCGAAATATTTTAATTATGCGGGGTTTTAAAAATATGAATCTATCTACTCCTGAATTGTTTTCTCAACGTTGGAAAATATTTTAAACCCTCTAAATGAACCCTTTTTATTTGTACAAATTAATGTAAGGATGTCGCCATGATTCTTTGCAATTTAATTCGTATTTATTAGGATCGAGTTTCCGTGTTTAGTGAAAATAGCAATCTTAGGCTAACGACGCACGTGGAACTTTTTTTCTGGAAAACTGTCCGGTTTTGTTGATTTAGTAGCTGAAATGACCTGTCCATCATTTCAGCTACTAAATCAACAAAACTGAAGCTTAAGTTTCATAGTGTTGCAGCGCTTACTGTTGTGATTAATCGTGCTGTGCTGTAAGAATGCTTTTAATCTTATTATTTAACTATCGATCCAAATAAGAGCTTTAAACTATATGACTTGTCTACGACACTGACATCATGTTTAATTATACTTACATGAATTTTTAGACAGCTAGTGCTCCCATAATGAAGACTGTAATTAAATATGCAATAGTTTTTCGACCATGACTCATGTGTTCGTGGACAAGGTACTATCTCACTTCAACTTACGTAGATGCGGAGTACGTAGTGTGATTTGTTTTGTCACAACAACCATAGGCTTAGACAGTAGCTACATAAAGGCACACTAATGTGCTGAACTTATAAGTATGTTATACTATCACACAATTCTAGTTCACAGCTATAGAATTACTTATTTATGTACAGTGATTCGGTCTCGGTACGGATTAGTTTAAGATAAATAGAGTATTGATATCATCCATGTGTAATGTAGATTTATCTAATAGGACAAGACCGTTCACTGTAGCACTGATGAATAAATATTATGATTTGACTGCAGATTTATCAAAATTACAATTGGATTTTATGAATATGGACGTAAATACATAATTACATATTATTTAAATACTTTTGGTATTCTCCCAGTATAGTACGGACACCAGTGGTGTAAGTATATAATTATTAATTGTATTAATATTTTAAAGAATCTTAAAGATTATAATGTTACTTAATATAAAGTTAATAAAAAAAAAATATAATGCAATTTATTCGTGTAAGACATTGCACAAATTTTTAATATCATTGGTATGTAAAACTCATATTAAAACTATTTGCATAGCTTATTAAAACCTTGTCAAACAAGTACTTACATTAAGTAGTGTTTGGTATTTATTATTTTTTATAATCGGATATGTTTATTAATATTTTATGTATTAACTGCGCGCAATAAGTTTGACGAAACATATAAGTAATTGTTATTCGGTTGTGATAAAATTATTTAAAAGTTTAAATACATCGTATAATGTAGGTACGCAAGAAAGTTTGTTTCTTACTTTGCTATTCATTGATTATTTCTGTTTCCCTTTAAATTATATTTTTTAATGTAATATTTTGCATAAATCTGGCATTTTTTTTGCGCGTGGTTCTAGTGTTTAAATTCAGTGTCCGCACTTGTAAGAATTTTATTAATAATATGATACTTATTTATATTTTATGTATTGAGAAAATTATTATTGTAATCTAATGAGTCCATAACTGACATGTCTCTAAACTAAACCATCGAAATGTTAAAACTGTAATATGATCTTTGTTAAAACCGAATTTCTATAACATGTGTATCCATTTATTATTTAAGAATATAATCACATTATTTACAACTTGTGCTTTTTATTTTTGCCAATGCACTGCAATTATACCTGACTTTTTGTAATAGTGCCTTAAAGCTTACAGCTCTATCTACACGACGAGAAGGGAGAATGGAATGGAATTAGCCCCTTTTTTTTTTTTTTTTTTTTTTTTTCAGGATGGGAAATCATCAAATGACTCCTCCCGCTCTGGGTGGAGCGGAAGGGAGTGTCAGACTCTTACTGACTAAAACCCACCCGTGTTCCTTCCTTCGCCCTTTATGTTCCGGGCCAGCGGTAACCCTTTCGGACAATCCCGCTGACCCGGCAGGCTTCGGCCCTTACGGGCCCCTTCTTTTATTGCTGACATCTCTTTGAGGCGCGCGTGGAACACGTACGCGCCGTCCGGCACGGGCCTGGTCCTGATCGGACGGTGAGCTACCCATTACTCTCCGCCCGCAGGCCCGCGCCTACGGTGGCCGGGAGTCGTCGCGCGGCTCCCGACGCCCGGAGCGTCTCCCGCGGCGGCTGGGACGGGAGGCTCTCTCCCTCAGCCGTCCCGCCGCCTCCTTCGCTAGCATGACTGCTTCGCAGAAGGAGGCGACTGCTCCCCACTCCCTCTCGCCCCGGACCATGGCTTGAACCAGGCCCGGACGCGAGAGGTCGCCGCCGCTGCCGATCACCTCTACGAGGACACGGCGGTGCTCCGCCCAAGCGGGGCAGACCTCCACCGTGTGCTCCACCGTGTCCTCTGGGCGATCCTGGCAATGGTGACACCCGGGCGTTTCCTCCCGCCTGATTATGTGCAGGAACCTCCCGAAACTTCCGTGTCCGGTGAGGACCTGCGTCAGGCGGTAGGTGAGGGCGCCATGACGCCTCTCTAGCCACTCCTCAAAGAGGGGTCTTACCGCCGCTATCGTGGCGTGCCCTGCGCTGGGGGAATTAGCCCCTTGAATCAGAATCTCACTATGTGTTTCTACCTAGCTGGACCCCGCGAGCTAGGCTTATAAAACTAGTGGCAATGCTTTGTTTGTTCAATGTACCTCGTGAATTTATCAACAAGATCCAATGTACCTCGGTCAATTTCTCCTGTTCTATCAAAAATTCCTTGAATTAAAATTAATTAATTATTATTAATTCCTTTTGTTCAATAACAAACAAAGCATTGTCACTAGTTTTAGCCTATTACTCGTAGCTCGCGGGGTCCAGGTAGGTAGAAACACATTATCTCACTTATTGACGTACGATTAACAAACATGTACCTAACATTGTACACACACACATGCAACGTAACATCTATACATAGCTACAATATCCGTAAGGATTGTCGTCGTCATCATCTATTTGAAATAATACTGACGTCATAACGTCAGAATTAACGTAGATACTTAAAAAAAAAAACTAGTGTGTAGACACTAGATATATTTTTTTTTTTACTTTGTTTTGAGCGCAAGGATTCCGGCGGCTGAGGTTACCGTTGTTAGCTGCGAATGCTACCAACGAATCAAAGGCGTACTGACGGTATGCGTTGGTTCACCGTAGTCTACCCTATGGGTCAGGCACCATATCACTTTTACTATCAGACTACCATACATACTTTAGGGTGCCATCCGCACTTGGTTGATATCCCGACCAGTCGTACGCAGCGCTTCTAGCCAAAGTATGGAACTCTTTGCCAGCGCCTGTGTTTCCTTGCACATATAACCTTCAAAGCAAGATTGAACGCCCCATCTGCTGGGCTCTCTCGTTCTATCGTAAACCGAATGTTTGACTTCTTGCCGGTAGAAAGCGGGTTCGATTCCAACATGGAGCAACATTTGTACCTACAGCTAGAGCCAAAAAGTTGTTTTCGTGTCATGATTTTGATTTGTGTCTAATAGCACTCGCGACACAATTTGTTTCGGATGAAATCCTTTTGTTTTATTCCAAATAAATCGTGTTTTACTCCGTCGTACCGATGCATTCATTTCATACATGAATTATATTACAATTACAATTTTACAAAGGGTTGTGTCTACAATCCCTTGTGAGCGTCTGCTCGAAAAACCTATTTTATGGCAGTGAATGAAGTATGGTGGTGTGATTGCCAATTAGATAGGTATCTAATAGTCGCTAATAGTCTTGGTACGCTCTCATGATAATTTTTTTTGTAAAGATAAAAAGACTGTTTCAACCGTTTTATTTTAATAGTCCTTCGATCCCTTCGAATGGTGACTACCTACAAGAATGGATCCAGGATTTATTATTGGGAATACGGCAGTAAGAAGTTGTCCTCTTATTGCACTATGCTGTTTTTGGGATTAATTCTTTTTCAATGACATAATTAGGTACCTATAAGAAAAACCTACAAAAATAATACAATTTTAGCACCCCGCCTCGGATAAGATAGATTATTATCTTTTGATCATACATACCTACAGAAATCGGAGTTACTTTGTTGATTGCAAATGTGATAGGTACATTTTCTTTTGACCATTTCTACAGAAATAAGAGTTTGTTGACATAAGTAGTAAAAGCTTAAGAATTAAGAGAACCTGGGCTGCAAGGATTAGAAAGGCTGAACATTTAAGCACCGCACCTCGGATTGGTTTGGTTATTTTTTTTTACCAAAATAAAAACAGCACAAGCTAAAACTTTGGACACGCGAGGTTCCTTGCCCGCGCTTTCTTATGTTATCCCAAAGTGATCTCGCCCGCTGAGGCTCCAGGCTCGATGCTTAGTTGGCTAAGCAGACCTCTGGGTCTGACAACGGAACAGACCGCACCACTTATACCTTAGTAGTTACGCCACTGCTCCCACTGCTGCTGAAGATATCCAGTAGTTCTTCAGCGTTCACCATTGAAGCAATGTCTTTATGGCTACGCATTAATTCAGCCAGTTCATTCAGACATTTTTTCATAATACTGTGAACATATGTATAATTATGTTTTCAACCGGCGGGCGTAAGGTAGAGAAAGATCGCTCGGCAGTGGGTGTCACAGAAAATGTGCACAAACGAAACGAATGTTATTAAAGCATTATCGTTTTATTCTCCCATGTTTTCGTTTTATGGGAGGCACGTGCCCCAGTCACACCCCGCCAGGATCCGCCCTTGACTACCTACAAGGATTTTCCTTAACTTCATACCTTTTTCGTAATAAATTGCGACATCCATCCTTTATACCGCATTGTATGCAAATAAAAATACTTACTTACAAACCTTTTCCATTTGGGCCAATCATTGGTCGTATCCTCGCACAGCGGGTTATTCCTATATTGCATCTTACGATTGTACTTCCCTATTCCAAGTATTCCAGATCGGTGGCTTACCTTCCACCACAGAAAAAGCTGTTGCATTAACCATGACTAGCTCGTGACTGTGACGCGTGCTCAATCTCAGTTACAAAAAAAACTTCTTTACTTATTTATTTTTGCTTTATGTATTTTTTAAACACACTTGCTCGTAAAGTGGCTCTTATTGAACCGCTTTTAGGTCCACAACGCAGTGTATTAAAAACGCGTGCTTTTTACTTTATATTACTGCACTAGTGCGATAACGCCACAGATAACTATTTACTAGTTGGAGATGCGCGCTTTTTTAATCTCATCAAAGAGACTTCATGCCAAAAGAAATCCGCGGGCCATATTTCACTTTTTTTTTAATAATCTGTATTGTCCTTGGTCGCCAAATTAACTAAAATTTATTTACCATAACGTGAATGCGCAGGGACCACGGACAATTTCAGGTGAATACGCAGTGGTAGATCAAATATCGATGCAAATCCAAAGACAGTTCATGCGAAACTTATTGTTCGTGTACCCACATCACAATAAAATAAAGTTAACCACAAAGTTTTATATTTTTAACCAAACTAAAAATAAACATAATTAAGTTAGTGTTACAATAAAAGGTGTTCATATCTTCTACATGCTTCGACATTTATACTACCTACCTCTTTTTATTTTTAGAAGTTTAGTAGGTTGCATGTTACTAAGTACAATCTCAGTCAATACCTGCCTACAAAATAATATTTGCATTATCCTACTATTACAATCATAGTGACTTAATCAGAAGGTTAACTAATGAGAAAAAAAAACACAAGTAATTATTTAACTTAGGTATACCTAAAGTACGCCTTTTATACTTTCTACTGGCCGATTCCTATAACATACGGACTGTTAAAGGTTAAAATTAAGACTCTTTTATCTTTACCAATAATGAAGCAAAGACCTCAGAGCTTTGCATAGTAGACCCTAGTAGACCCATAACTATGGAAGCAGCTATCACAGGTACAATTAGCTTACGGATCTATTTATATTCCCAGTTTGGCAACAAGAAAATGCTACTATTGTTAAGCAAAACCATCGTTTTTGTTTATAGGAACCGAGCATTTGTAAGTAGTATTAGACCTCTTAAAAACATGGATTAATCAATATTGATAATTTTTCTGTTTCTAGGTCTATTATTGACCCAATCCCCGGAAGTAGACGGTTCAACCGCGTAATCGCTTTGAGTCTCATGTATGACGGGCGAGTCAAGTGAAGTCTGTAGCGATGACGTCACGGTGAATTAGGTGCAGACTCCCATGTTTCTTTTTCAGTGTTTTCTGTTTGATTAGCAGTATTTGTGATAATAGGATTAGAGTACCGTGTGTGTCTTCGTAATGGCATAATTTGATTTATATGTTTTCGGTCTACCCCCCCAGGTCTGATTTTACCTTATACGTTACTGCTCTAGTGCGCTCAGAGATCTCTCCTTCCATGCACTTGGGATTGTTTCTAGAGTGGTCTCGAAACAGCACTCGATAACCAAGTTGGACCTCTCTGTTTGTACTAGGGATGTTACGGAGCTTCGGTTCCGATTCCGAAAAGTCGGAACTTCCGATTAATTTTACACCTCCTATTCCGAATTCGGTTCCGATAATTTTGAATCGGAGTTAGACCGGAGTTCGAAACGCAGCGATACACGTGACTAGAGCGCCTACAAACAAGTTTTCACGTGTCGCCAGGGTAATGTTTATTTATTTTATACACGCTCGCGCTCGAAGTCTCAGTTTATTGTTTTGTTTGTGGATGTTAGAAGAAAGTAGAAGAAAGATGTTTTAAGGAAAGGCCCCTTAACACATCTTTCTTCTACTTCCACCCCGGCTCCGGCTCCGATTCCGGTTCCGAATCCGGTTCCGATTCCGATGAATCAAATTTAAAACCTCCGATTCCGGTTCCGGTTCCGATAAAACGACATCCGTAACATCTCTAGTTTGTACCTTGAGCGTGTTCAAACTGCTTGGTCTGCGCCGTCTCGTCCGCATCCACAGTGTTGCTGCGTAGCAAGTCCAAGCGCATGCGCAGCCTCCGTCCCAGCAGCGCTACAGTACAGCTGGCTCGCGCTGTGTGCTTGAGTGTGTACCGTTTCTATACACTAATAGAAAATTGTTTATTGCTCGCTCGATGTTCTCACCTTCAGAAGCCGCTTTTTTAATTACTTCCTTTACAGTTTTGACGGCGTTCTCGGCGGCGCCGTTGCTCGATGGATGGTAAGGGGCTATTAGAATGTGTTTGATTCCGTTGCGGGTTAAAAATAACTCAAATTCCTCGGATCGAAATGGCGGACCCCCGTCACTCACCAAGCACTTTGGCAACCCAAATCGGCTGAAGCATTCTCGTAATCTGTTTGATACTAACTTAGCCGATGTACCCGTCCCCATCAGAAATACTTCGATCCACTTAGAGTGCAAGTCAAGTATCAAAAAGTAATATTTACTTTGGTATTGTAGAAAATCTACATGAAGTCTCGTCCAAGGTTCCGAAGGGCATACATACTTCTGAGTGTGTGTGTGAAAATCTTTTAATAATTTATTCACGGTCACTTTATAATCGCCGCATAAACGAATAGAACCGTCCGGCTTAATAATTGGCACAATAGGAGTTCCATAATCGGATCTGTCTACTTTGTAAGCGTTTAAGTTCTTTTTCCACTGGCACGCGCAGCGCAAGTGGTAGGGGACGAGACTTGCAAAATACCGGCGTGTAATCAGTCAAGTAGGTACGAAAAACGTCGTATGAAACGCGATCAGGTACTATTATTGTATATGTACAGTCAACAAAAGATATAAGTACGGTCTTGGCGCTAAAAGCGATGTTTTAAAGACCAACCTTTGGATGGCTTAAAAGTAAAAGGCGGAAGGAAATACAATGCTGTAGGCTCTTATTACTTTGTCTTATGATTTTTTTGTGGGGTCATCGATATTTACTTGAAGTATTAGTTTAAAAAACAGTTTTTTGTGGAAACTTGACAGGGGTGGGTATAGTTATCTCAGCGTGAAAAAACGAAAGAAAACAGATTTTTTTCAACTCATAAGTACTTCCAGCGGTCGTTCCCCCTAAGAAAAAAACATCAAATCTTTATTATTTTTATTTTATCGTGTTTAAATATCGTATACCCATCATGTCACCCTTTATAGGCCAAACCTGGTAAAATGTAGAAACATAATTTCCATAATCTCTAAGGGTTGATTTATAAACATTGCCTAAAGTTAAGAGTCATTGAAATATAATAATTTATGGTTTCGCAGACGTTAATGGATATTTACACTTTAGGACGCCTTTATTAATATGGGGGAGGTAGTTATATACATTTGGTAAGTTCCCAAACAAGTGTAGGATGGATTTTTATGAAACAAAGTATTTTTATTCTAAGGAGACAAATAAGAAACGCAATTTTTGGAGACAATAAAATTTATTCGGGGAAATAAATAAACATAGATTCGAAATTCTAATAATGTGCTACTATCCAGCATAAACATGTCTCTTTCTGAAAAATGGCTGAAAAGCCTGTCCTTACAATGCTTTAGCTTTTACATTCTTTTGCTAATAATGTGCAACTTACTATTTTTTTGGTTTTTTATTCTGCTCATAATAACTTTATAACGTGAATGTAACTAGCCTATGGGAATACATGGTTATACATTGAGTAACTTCCCGCATACAAACACTGAGTTAAACTGTTACAGGTATTCAAGAGTGGTAAAAGAGTATTCATCAATAGATATTTGGCTTTAGGCCGATTGTTAATGCAGAACTCATAAAATATTCCAATTTTTTGAAAACCAATTCGTAAAGATGTCAAGAATATCTAAAGATCATTAAAATTTTAAATTATACTTTGAAGCTAACATTTCACAGTGGGATGTCCCCAAATTTTGTAAAAAAGATCGCAGTCGAGGCTAAGTCGAAGCCAAGTTTAAGAAAGTTTATAAATTCAATAAATTTATATGAGTCAAGTCTCGAATATTTCTCTTACGAACACTCCTAAATATAATACAGTTACAACTAATCAGTTTATTTCATAGTTCACTAATTTAATCATTACTTTCTTACATCAAAAGGTATAAATATGTAAAGACTAGATTCGCGGTAACAGAAAATACATAATTTAAAACTCAACAATTAAGTATGAATAGAATCAAATAACTTAAATATTATAACGAGTTTAAATGCTAAAAACTTTCTGAGGCTTAGGATATACTAAGCCTTACACTACTCGAGACATTACCTAATATATAACATAAGATACAGTACCCGGCGGTAAATATTGCACATCGACCTTTGGAAAGAGACAATCGGCTAATTTCGGCTTCGTAGAGCGTTATCTTTGTCGCACGAAATACAAACAGTCCGGTATCTATTAGGAGCTGTTAAAACAATTATGATTTGCTTCTTTTGATAATTCTTTTTATTCTTTGTATAAAATCGATAGGATCGAATAGGTCGATGTGCAATATTTATCGCCGGGTACTGTACGTATTTAAATTAATTAATGACTTTAGAGTAGTACCTACTTATAAATAAGTACTTTTAAGTACCTAAACAATATTAAACTATCAATACATAAAAACAGCGCTCTATACATATATTATGTAATTAAATTCAAACATGATATTATAATGATCCAATTACTGAGTAATTTATTGTGAATTATTGATTAAAATACAATGTTAAACCAGCTAATCAAATATAGTGCACTTGAATATGAATGATCAAATTAGGTACCTATAAGATTAGAGAATTATTAATTCAGATTAATCGGTCAAGTGTGTGGGGAAACACAATGCGAATCCTATTCTGTGACAAACTCACAATTACAATTGCTTTCATTTTGTGAATTCAACAACATAGGATAGGTAGGTAAGATAGGTACACACATTAAGCTGATCTAGACATCGATGAAGGGGAAAGCGCCAGGATAGCCCGCGACATTCAATTTTTCTTACGTTTTTTTGCAATTTGCAGGTCAGTGTCATGTTGAATGTTGATTAAAATATGATTCGCGAGCGTAACAAATATGATATTACAGAATTATAATCATTAAAATGAATAATACAACCCTCGAACTGCATTATAATCCTAAATAAATGACTATGTCACTATTTCAATCAATAGGATTATTAATAATAACTAAGCAATTTGTGAACTACCATTTTATAGGAGCCATACAAACGATAAATATTGTGTATAAAGTTTAAGTTATACTATTATCGCATCAATCTGTTTTGTATTTGCAATGGGTTTTGTTTTAGAGTCCCAATGAAAGCGATTGTAATTGCGGGAATCAGGGTGCCAGAGATCAAAGCTGACAATTCATATATCTATAGGGTAGGTACGCATTGTCATGAAACGGAGTAGTTTCGTGAGAAAGGACCGCTGAAGATTTTTTTTTTGTACAAAAGCGTTAGGTATGGACTTCTAAAGTTTGGTACCCACATTTAATAATATAATATTATCAGTTCAGTGCTCAGAAAACCATTGTATTGGCAACAATTTGTCTACAGTTTTTAGAATACGTCTACAGATTATATATTTGTTTTTTAAACAATTCTGTTTAGCTTCGCAAATACCCTGTGTGCGCGCCTTCAGTTAAATTTGATAATCTTGTAGTCGTAAATCTGTAAAAAATGGAGAAATGTAGTTAGTTTTAGATACCTATAATATACCTATTTAGGTATGATTTGCTCACTGTCGACACACTTCTGCACCCTCATTGCGTAACACATTTTCTATCACAATCTGAATAATTGTGAAGGATATTGCTAATTCATTGCTTCATATGACGAAAAATTTGTTTGCTCCACTACCTAAAAAACGAAATGAATTTTGTTTAATTGACTAAATTAAAGCCAATGTTGCTACTGTTAGTATGTTACGCATTATTACACCGCTGTTCGGTTATAATGTACCTAAATATCGAAGAGCTTTAAGTTTTTGAGTGGCAAATAAGCAAGCAACCTACCAGGATAATAACTGGGAGACATTTGCCACAGAAAAAGAAATGGCTTAATTTATCGTTATATTTTTTTTATTGAGCCTGTTAGCTCTCCTACTGCTAGGCAAGGGCCTTCTAGAAAGAAAGAAAGAAAATACGTTTATTTGCGGCAAACATGACACAAAGTTCTCCAAGTTATCGTTACATAAGCAGCCTATAACGGTCCATCTGCTGGGACACAGGCCTCCTCTCTGAGAGAAGGAGTGGGCCATAATTTACCACGCGGGCCCAGTGCGGGTTGGTGGATGTCACACGACTTATTTTTGGTTTCCTCACGATCACCTCACGATCGATAACGATGAGCCAATTGGCGACGAACTAATTAATTAATCAATTAGTTGCAAAAAACTATGATGTCATTGGACCAGAATGTTCACCAAAATCTCACGAAGAGCTCTGAAAGTTTCATGACATTATCTGGCTAACCCGCCCACGAATAAATGTGGAGTTTTTCACTTGGTTGAGCTCAATCTTATTTCTAATTAGCCATCACTGATAACTTACCTAAGTAGGTACCTCATATTTGACGCAATCTTGCATGATGTAGGTACCTATATGAAATCTTATACCAAATCTATTTTCAGCTGAATAGAGTAAAGAATATAAACTATTAATACCAAGGTATATTTAGTTATTATTTGATGATTAAAACTTCCACACAAATATTGATATTCCTATCTTATCGTCGCATTGCTACAGTATTGCTACGACAAAACTTATGGACCTACGTATATTTAAAACCTTTAAGGCGAAAGCGTCAGATTAGCCTGCAAAATTCAAATTTTCTTACGTTTTTTGCAATTTGCAGGTCAGTATCAGGTTGTATGTTGATCTAAATATAATTCGCGGTCGTAACAACTATTTATTTACTTAAAGAATTATAATAATTAAAATCATCAATACATACATATCTCTAAGTTCATATTACCCTATTTAAGGACTATTTCATGAAATCATGATATTTGAGGCCAATTCTAACTCAAGGATTCCGATTCTAATGATTTATCACACTAATATTATAAAGGCGAAAGTTTCCAAATGTAAAAAAAAAATCGCACTCTACCTTAGCGCATCTCGTAGATAAGCCTTCATTATTGCACTTAAAATATTATTTTATTTCCACTATATTTAAGTAAATTCTAAAAGTCGCGTAGAATCGAAATAATATCTTGAATGAAATCAAATAAACATTATATGCAAAGAAAATGTGGTAAATAAAAATAAACAACAAAGCATCTTTTGCTTAATATTGCCTTATTTATGATTACATGAGATTCATATGCAATCCTATACTTTTCTCATGAATAACGTGGTAGGTAATCCATTGTGAAGGAAAACGCATAAAAATGTTATGCTAAATGAATACTTGTCTGCAATAGATTGTGTTTAAGGGGCTTACAGGACCTAAACATAAAAAACGCAAGTTTTAGAAACAATAAAAGTATATGATCGACTACAGTAAACAAAATCAGAAAAATATATGATATTCTTCAGGATATATGCTAGTTACAAGCAACATATTAAAGCACTAGTGTTTTAATTTTTTAGTCCAAACAATAGATTTTTTGTGAATAGACAATTGTATGTTTCAGGATATAATCTAGGTAGATAGTGTCTTGAAAACATAATACAACTAATTTGATACGATAGAAAAAAATAATTAAAATATTGGTCTGAGTAAAATACCTCTAAAAACTTTCTTTTTACAATAAAAACCATACTAATATAGGTACCTACTACATACATACAATCATTATGATTGTTTTTTCAGATTATTCTACAAGCAACATACTAAAGCACTAGTGTTTTAATTTTTTAGTCCAAACAATACATTTTTTGTAAATAGATAATTGCTTCATAATTTTGTAATAAATTACCAGCGTTGTGTCATCGCGCTTCTCTTTCTTTTCTATGCAGTCCGACAAAGACCGCGCTTTAAGGTCGGGTCGTCGCCTTAAGAAATTCATGGTAATGGTACCAAAACAGCTTCTTTAAATATTGCAGTTTCTTTTTAAAATATTATGCAGAACTGCAGACATCATAAAGTTCGAAGCGTACTTAATAGTCAAGTGGTATTTCACTAGAAACACAGACCACAATATTAACACTTAGGCACTTGAAGTGAAATTGATTTACACTGAATTATTAATATTATAATTATTTCATTCAGCTGGTCCCTAAAAAGGGGTATAAAATAATTCTGTGGCGGGACCATAAATTAATGTGATTGCGGTCAAAAACTTTACATTCAGCAATTTGAGGGACAAAATTTGAAGTCGTTTGTAGGTGTAAAATAAAATTCGAATTCCTTTTTTTTTGTAAGTACGAAATGGCAGCTAGCACTCCAGACGGTCGGTGGCCGCAAAAAGCAGTTCAAGGACACAAAACGACCTGCGGGCAGTCCTGGCTCGGTCTAGGTACACGGGAATTAGGGACTACCGAAGCGATGAGACCCTTAAACTTTTGCTTACAATACAACATTCTTTTCGTTTCAGTAGTAACTTTGAAACACGTCAGCGTCATCGAAGCTTATCTCCGCTATTGCGACAACATTCACCCGCCTATTGATGTTCTTCTCTTTATTGTATAATGATCGAACTTTATGAGACTTTGATCATTACGGCGTTCGATAATAATTAGTGTCAAACGGTCGACAGACGATGTCCTTGAGTACCTACATGCATAGTTTATACTTACCCGAAGCTGACTAATTTCTAGTTACAGTTAAGGGTTTAGCTTATATTTGTTGCTCAATCTAGCCAAGACATGGCATGGCTGGGACTGACCGGATGCGGAAAGTGGAGGACAGGGTGTTGTCGCGCAGCCTGGGAGAGCCCTATGTCTAGCATTGGACTGCGTTAGTCTGAGTTGACTGGTTGATTGATAGCATAAACGAATGAACGCATTAGGATGGAAGGCACACAGATAGACACTATACTTTTTACTCGGTTACCAACATGAATAGTTCCTAGAATGCGACTGAAAGTTCGGACGAGTAGTTCTAATTAAATTCCGCTTGTCAGAAGGTAGGTATTTATTTATTATTATATATACTTTATGGAGAAAATACATCACAAAAAAATACGATTATGAATACAAAACATACAATGGGCGGCCTTATCGCTTTCATGCCATCTCTTCCAGTTAACCCTGGAATGGACAGTGATTGCGTGGATATAAAAAATGGGGTTGTCAGTGCTGCAACATAATATACTATAATAGATACATAGATATATATAATGCTGTATAATGGATACGTAAATAAATACATACTAAATATACATATAAACAACGAAAATAAATGATGACTATAAATTATTGCAGCTGCGAAAACAAAATCACAACAACAAGTAATGTTCCTTCACGAGTCTCTTAAATACAGCTAACGGTTGCGCGCGTTTTTTTTGCGCGGTATCTATGTGTAAAAACTCTCACCTTCCAGTCGTTGCGGTCGGTCAATTTAGAGAGAATCCTTCTGAGTGTCGTCGGCGGGCGGTACTCCGGCGGCGGACATTTTCCGCCTTTCGTTCCGTGCTCGGGAAACGGGCCGGTAGTACTGCTCGCTCCTCCGCCGTCAGCGCTCTGGCACCGGAGCCTCCGACTCCAATTCCATCCACAATGAGGAGATAACGCGAGTGTCTGCAGATTTAGGTTAAGACGTAAGTTTTTTAGTTTTAAGTCGCTTAAAATCTAATCCGTAACATCAAAATAAAAAAAAAAAAAAATCATCATCAACACCAGTCACAAAACATTCAATATAAAACATAGTCCGCCAATCACATAAATTATAATTACGAACAAAAATCCAACTGCAGTTCTGTGTGTTCAATTTTCCATAGACTCAAAAGCACCGTATTCCAGGATAAAATAATTTGAGACCAGACAATTCTTTATAAGAAATGAGATAGGGAATCTTTCAGCTTAAACTTTACACCTTTCATAATGCTGAAGTAATATCGATATTATAAATCAGACAAGACTCGCTTGCAGAAGGTACAGTACCCGGCGATAAATATTGCACATCGACCTATTCGATCCTATCGATTTTATACAAAGAATAAAAATAATTATCAAAGGAAGCAAATCATAATTGTTTTAACAGCTCCTAATAGATACCGGACTGTTTGTATTTCGTGCGACAGAGATAACGCTCTCCGAAGCCGAAATTAGCCGATTGTCTCTTTCCAAAGGTCGATGTGCAATATTTATCGCCGGGTACTGTACCTATTTGTTTTATTGCCCACAATTCGTCCTGATATTCATCAGCCATATTATTATCATTCAGTTTCTACTAACAAAACCACTTTGTGTTTGAGGGATTTATACAGGGAAAAAAATAATCAGTCCGCAAACTGTATCTATCCATGAATTCAGTATATGATTCTAGAACCCTAGCGTAGAAATAATACGTCAGTTATAAAAAAAATACCTATCTGCTGTTTCATACACAAGTGCAATACCGACTCGGTCAAAATAAATTTACCAACAATTTTTTTTATAAATTACTTAATTTTCGACGCTAGGCGGTCTAGACTCTCACCTACTGAATTAATGGGTCCAGTATGCGCACTGGTTATTTATTTTTTCTTTATGTGGTCCATTATCATGTGACGCGAGCATCATCATTGTGTCATGGTCATACTTTTTCACCAATCTGGCTAGAATGACACTGTGGTTTACAATGTCCCAAGATCATGTTCCCAGGGCTATCGTCTTTCCCAATCAAGAGTCTGCTGATTAAATACCGTTTAAAAAATGCATAATCCTTATTTTTAAAACAAGCACAGACAGGTACACATATTTAAAACGAACTAAAGAGCCGTGCAGTACACTAGTTGCACAAAAAGCGTTAAGTACAGAAATTCTTGCAATATTCGGACAACTAGAATGTCAGTAATTCAGCATTGACCTGGGAAAACGAGGTAACTACAGGCAGTGCTAGCTTTTATATTTATTTTCAGACGCGATTCCTGCATTATTCTTCAGAGCGAATTAACCGGGTAACGTTTCTATCATTTAGGTACACAGGAATATCTCGTGAATACTTTTTCATCTACATTGTGAATCCCAAACAAATAAGATATCTATTGAAAGTACAGTGCGTGCCACGTAAGAAGAGACTTGACCCCGCCTCCCCCGCTCTTTCCGCTGCCCCTATGACGTCCGGTCCCGTCCCGCACTCAGACCTCATACCGCTAAAGATACCTAAAATCGTGTACTGCGCATGTCAAACCACGTGGTGTGTCAAGTCTCTTCTTACGTGGCACGCACTGTAAAAAAAACACGCTGGATTTTTGACAAATTACCTGAGGGGCAATTCTCGTAATTTTAGGGAACGTCCACAATCTGATTTCAATCCCAATCTGTTAAAAATACCTCTAATTTCCCTACATTTTGACAAGTTTTTGACATTTGATTGTCGCCGAGATGAGACTGCGACTATTATAGATTTTGAACGTTTTCATTTATGAGAATCTGTTCTCCTCACGCAGTAACAAAGAAGTTTGGTCATAACTGTCTCCAAATAATCTTTTTCCTAAATGTAGGTAAGATTGTGTCACAAAGTTATCTTAACTCCATACAATCGAATACCTTATTTACTGGAGCGTTTCTTCAGTCAACATGTAGCCGACCCTCACATGATCTACGGCCGCGACTCGAGTGTTTATCAGAATGAATACGTATTGATGGCAAATATTGTGTTACACACGACTCGTAAGGACGACGAGGAGAAAATACTTTTACAAAGCAATGGAAACCAAGACCGTATCGATAATATTCATAGGGATGCAAAGGATAAGTTTCATACGAACAAAATTGTTTCTTAGTACAGTTTTTTGGTAAGATCAAGTGACCCTTTTTGTCCTCCAAATATTAGTATAGAAAGAACGGGCTATTTTTCTAGTATATAGATAAGTTATAATTAGAATGGCTGCTTGTTGTCTCGTTCCAGAGTAAAGGCCTTATGACGTATGAACATTAATCATTATACGCTTGCTTATTGCGTGTTGGCAATGTTGGATTATTGCCAGTCCAGGTAAGCGCACGATGTTTATTCTTTGCAGTAAGTATGTCCAAGATAAACTTAGAAAGTAGACGCATATGAATTTATTATATCTAGTCCTATTGGTACTTTCCAGGATAGAACGGCGCTACGGCCGCGTTATTGGCTATAAACTATTCTAACGGAAGCCACGTACAAATCGCAAATCACGCTATTTGGACGTATGAGATAGTGATTAATGCTCAAGCAATTTCGATTTCGATTCTCTTAGTTTGGTCGACACACTTTTTCTAATTGCTCGCAAAATAATGTTGGGTCCAGCGGTTGCTAGAAGTTTCATGACATTAAACCGCTAATAGTCCTAGTTTCTCGCACATTGTTTTATAGTCCATTACAAGGATATATTGATTTAACTAGTTCGGTAACTACTTCTACTTTTTTGTGGACAGAACGAACATATTACTATCGAAACATTCTTTCAACATGTCTCGGTTCTCCGCTAATTTCATAGTTTGCTAGTTAGGTAGTAGTAGCCTCTTCTTCTTCTTCTTGTTCTTCTTAGCGTGTCGATATCAATCTAAATGGACTCGGCCCAGACAATTCGGCTACTTGTTGGCGCCATCACCAACGTCCATCAGTTCCTGTAACGTGCAGCTGACAGGACACGCAGGACACGATATTAAGTGTCCCATCGTTTGTGGAACAGCACCACATTTACACTCCAGAGTACCCTATTTAAATTCAAAGTAGCCTATTTAAACGGGTTGTACAAAGTTTTGAAATGCAAATATTCTCTTCAGCTTTTTCGGGTTTTGAATTTACGTGCGCGCTCTCGTTATTAGATGATATTTCGAATACGAAGCCTATGTATTAACATTATTCACTCGAGGATACTGTGTTAATACAACCATATTTCTTGTGTCACAATCCGGCTGGAGTGACAAGATAAACACACAATACATATACATTGGCTCAAAAGATATGAAGGTCAACATAAACTACAAAAGTTATAGGCTGGATATTGTCAGATATTGAATGGCAAAAGTTTCCGCATGAACGTATATTCTACTTAAATGTTATAAATAAAGAATTTCATAAAATTGAGTGACTCCCAAAGGTAACATTGAGCGGCTCAAGTATTTGATCATAAAGCTAGAGACAATTTGAATTGATGGCCATATTTGGCCGATGAAGTTTAAAGTTATTGAAACACAGTTTAATATCTCACATCACTGTCACGTTTTGCCGTTGCTGAACATCCATCTCTAAATAAAAATTGTCTGAGTAGGTACACAGAATAAGATAATTTTGTTTTCAGAGCAAAAGCCCTTTATTGCTTCAGCGACATTTGAGAGAGGGGAGAAACCATCGAACAATTGATACGGATAATTAATGTTACGTTTGTACTTTTACTTGACAGGGTATTCTTCTTTTGCAACATTGCTATTTTGTGAGTTGATTCTTCCAATTCCGTCCTATTCAATTGTTCACATCACATTTTCTTGTACCAAAACCATCGGACTTTTAGCACTATTTACACATTTAATAAACTATAGAAACTGTGTGTACACATGTACACTGTGTGGAGGGGCTTGTGGCTAAGTGATAGATAACAGCTGCACGGCAGTCGATCGATCAGGTTAAGCTACGCTTGCCGCGGTTGGTCCGTGGATGGGTGACCATCTTCACATACCAACACCCCTCCGTGCCTCGGAAAGCACGTAAAGCCGTTGGTCCCGGCTGTCACTCGTGGATCTTTGACAGTCGTTACAGGTCGTCAGTAGCTAGAAAGTCTGACAACCAGTCTTACCAAGGGGTAACGCGCGTATTATTTTAGTAACTGGGTTATGGACGTCAGATGGGCAGTCGCCCCATGTAAAATACTGGTATTCAGCTGCATCCGGTTAGACTGGAAGCCGACCCCAGTATAGTTGGGAGAAGGCTCGGCAGATAATGAGAAACTGTGTTAACACATACTAATTACTTGCAATATTTAAATAAGTATGTGCAGTCATGATAGACAATTGTTTTGGCAAATACAGAAAATGTAATATATATATACACATTTGATTTGTTGCCAACGAAGATGTAAGTCGAAAGTAGAGTATCGAAGACGTGTGTCGTATGCTACCGTGAACACGCAGTGCATGGATTAGTAATAAATACCCGCATACCTTGGCGACTGATGGCATGTGCATGCGCACAGGAGTTTAATGCTCTCACCCGGTTTCTCAGCAGGGCTTAGTTGTGATGGAGCTTCGACAGCTTCTTCAATGCAGCTTTGTTCATCGGGGAATTGCACGTGCTTCTTGATAGCGGAGCGGCTTGGTCTTGATAACACCGAAGCTGTCAACAGATATCAAGTAGAATGATTAACATCGAGTTTTACGAGAAGTTCTAGTTTTTTCTTTAGTATTTTTCTTTTAATTTTTTCTGACCCGCCGCCGCTGGTCGTGATAAACGAATTATATGAGCCGAGTGTCGTGTCGTTTCAAGTAAAAACCCTAGTGCACAATTTTACCTAAATTGATGCGAGGAAGGGATTGAAGATGTTTTATGTCAGTGTATTTATTCGGTTAAGGGGGAAGCGCTAAGGTAGCCCGCGAAATTCAAATTTTCTTACGTTTTTTGCAATTTGCTGGTCAGTATTAAGTTGTACGTTGATTAATAAACGAATCGCGGCCGTAAAAAATATGTATTTACAGAATTATAATCATTAAAGTTATCAACACAACTCTCTAAGACCACGTAAGTCCAAAGAATGATGATTTCATGAAACAGTTATTCTTTGGACTTACGTGGTCTTAGAGAGTTACATGTAAAACAATAAAACCTAATAAAAAAAAGCGGCTATGCAAATTCTTTATCACGAAATTATAACCCCAAAATAATTTAAATAAAAACTACTGAAAAATCACGTTCTAAGAAGTGTGAAAAAAAAGTTTAAAAACTAAAACCCGACTACTTACTGAAAAGGATGAAACAAGAAAGTACCTACCCTATACTGACATACTTATAAGATATGGTAGCATGCGGTCACGAGAAGGTACTTTTTTGTTTCATCCTTTTCAGTAGTCGCGGGTTTTAGTTTTTATTTGGTTCATTTTTGGTTCGTTTTAGTAAAATAAGATTAGTTAAGAAAGTGCATGTGAATAGAATGAGTCACATTGCTACTTGCCAGTTTGTAGCACTTGAAAGTCTGCTTGAGAAGAGGATTCTTTAGTCGCCCCGACCGGACCTCGACCTTTAATGACATACCTAACGTTAAAATAGCTGAATTTGCCTTGAATAAAAAAAAAATGCCAAAAAAACTGAAATTATAGGTTGTAGTAAGTTATTTTCAGAGCTCTAAGAGACAGCACAGAAACATGGTCTTGGGTGTTTTGTGCGGTAACGAAAAGTTACTTAAGTATATAGTTTGATTCCAGTTCAGGACTTCATTGACGGACAAACACAGTCTCACAGTCCAGTCTAACCGGATGCAGCTGTAGCAGATGCGCAGCGGATGTGCAGTATTTTACATGGAGCGACTGCCTATCTGACCTCCACAACCCATTTATATTATTGTCTGTATCACTGGGTAATACGATACCTCTTGGTAAGACTGGTTGTCAGACTTTCGGGCTTCTGACTACCCGTAACGACTGTTAAAGATCCACGAATGACAGCCGGGACCAACGGCTTAACTTAGTTAAGGATTAACTTAACTTAAGGATATTACAAATTAGAGGATTATATCCAAGATAAGAATGCTTGGAAACATGCTGGTCCTGTTCCATAGGACAATCTTGAGTCTAGACAAAATCAAACTGGTTCCTAATTAAATTAATATTTTTAAAATTTTGATGACATTGATTTTTACAATCTGTGGCTACAGTAACAAACACACTTGTTAAAATTTTAAAAAAATAATCTACTTTTACAATATTTGTAAATATGTGAGCACCATGTACCTATCTATCACATAATTGATTTACCTGTAATTGCTTCATTTTTAATTCTTTTTAGTTTTTTGTGGTAGATAGACTTATTTTATTCTAGGTGCATCGTCTTCACATATAATTATATTATGTATACAAAACCTTGTAAAACATTTTAAAAGAGTATTGCTGGAGTTTCTTGCCCATTATTCTCCATACGAACACTACCTTTTGGAAGGGGCGACTAGAATCAATTCAATTTTACTGTAAGTTTTGACGTTCAAAAGTGCCTTTAATGTGCCTATTTGAAAGAAATGATTTGACTTTGACTTTAACGTGCTTTCCGAGGCACGGAGGGGTCTTGGTATATAAAGATGGTCACCAGGTCACCCATCCACGAGCCAACCGCGGCAAGCGTAGCTTAACCTGATCGACCGACCCGTGCGGCTGTTATTTCTTAGCCACAAGCCCCCTGGTGTGCTGTCTAAGTAGGCTGGTATGCTTGTAATCGAGAGCTACCTAAGTATGCTTTTAACAATATCACATTGGTACTTGCCTTCTACCATTCTGTTTACTTCCACTCGCCCTATAGGAGACAATTCTTTGACCGCTGGCAATTCGCGATCTTTAAGAACAAAAGGAGGGGAGGGTTTGAGGGTAAGGCAGGTAGGTAGGTAGGAGGTTGGGTTGAGGGTGGTAGGGACATTGACGAGCAACCTGATAACAATGGATTCAGTACAAGATTCTAGAAACGCGGGATTTTTCGCCGGTTATTAATAAAAAATCTGCTGTTTCCTACAAAAGTTCGTGTAGTTGCGTTAACATTTATAAAAGCATTTAACGGGACATGGAGATCTCCACTTTTAGAGGCATCGTAATTGCATAGCCATCTCAGAGATCAGAAGCACATGCTAAATTTCAGCTGTCAAAGCTGAAATTTGTACATAAAAAGAATAAATGGAGGAATTATACTATGCTTGTAATTTTCCAGCTGAAGGAAAAGGGGCGATTTCAGATTATTGCAAGTCCAAAACTCTTGCATGTCTTGACTGTGTAAGCCGGTGATAGCCAAGATCAAAATAAAGAATGCTACCTAAGTACGATTTTAATAATATCACATTGGTACTTGCCTTTTACCAATCTGTTCACTTCCACTTGCCCTATAGGAGACAATTCTTTGACCGCTGGCAATTAAACGTTTTAATTTGGTTTGAGACAAAGGTGTCTACCTTTGTCTCAAACCAAATTACACAGTCAAGACATGCAAGAGTTTTGGACTTGCAATAATCTGAAATCGCCCCTTTTCCTTCAGCTGGAAAATTACAAGCATAGTATAATTCCTCCATTTATTCTTTTTATGTACAAATTTCAGCTTTGACAGCTGAAATTTAGCATGTGCTTCTGATCTCTGAGATGGCTATGCAATTACGATGCCTCTAAAAGTGGAGATCTCCATGTCCCGTTAAATGCTTTTATAAATGTTAACGCAACTACACGAACTTTTGTAGGAAACAGCAGATTTTTTATTAATAACCGGCGAAAAATCCCGCGTTTCTAGAATCTTGTACTGAATCCATTGTTATCAGGTTGCTCGTCAATGTCCCTACCACCCTCAACCCAACCTCCTACCTACCTACCTGCCTTACCCTCAAACCCTCCCCTCCTTTTGTTCTTAAAGATCGCGAATTGCCAGCGGTCAAAGAATTGTCTCCTATAGGGCGAGTGGAAGTAAACAGAATGGTAGAAGGCAAGTACCAATGTGATATTGTTAAAAGCATACTTAGGTAGCTCTCGATTACAAGCATACCAGCCTACTTAGACAGCACACCAGGGGGCTTGTGGCTAAGAAATAACAGCCGCACGGGTCGGTCGATCAGGTTAAGCTACGCTTGCCGCGGTTGGCTCGTGGATGGGTGACCTGGTGACCATCTTTATATACCAAGACCCCTCCGTGCCTCGGAAAGCACGTTAAAGTCAAAGTCAAATCATTTCTTTCAAATAGGCACATTAAAGGCACTTTTGAACGTCAAAACTTACAGTAAAATTGAATTGATTCTAGTCGCCCCTTCCAAAAGGTAGTGTTCGTATGGAGAATAATGGGCAAGAAACTCCAGCAATACTCTTTTAAAATGTTTTACAAGGTTTTGTATACATAATATAATTATATGTGAAGACGATGCACCTAGAATAAAATAAGTCTATCTACCACAAAAAACTAAAAAGAATTAAAAATGAAGCAATTACAGGTAAATCAATTATGTGATAGATAGGTACATGGTGCTCACATATTTACAAATATTGTAAAAGTAGATTATTTTTTTAAAATTTTAACAAGTGTGTTTGTTACTGTAGCCACAGATTGTAAAAATCAATGTCATCAAAATTTTAAAAATATTAATTTAATTAGGAACCAGTTTGATTTTGTCTAGACTCAAGATTGTCCTATGGAACAGGACCAGCATGTTTCCAAGCATTCTTATCTTGGATATAATCCTCTAATTTGTAATATCCTTAAGTTAAGTTAATCCTTAACTAAGTTAAGCCGTTGGTCCCGGCTGTCATTCGTGGATCTTTAACAGTCGTTACGGGTAGTCAGAAGCCCGAAAGTCTGACAACCAGTCTTACCAAGAGGTATCGTATTACCCAGTGATACAGACAATAATATAAATGGGTTGTGGAGGTCAGATAGGCAGTCGCTCCATGTAAAATACTGCACATCCGCTGCGCATCTGCTACAGCTGCATCCGGTTAGACTGGACTGTGAGACTGTGTTTGTCCGTCAATGAAGTCCTGAACTGGAATCAAACTATATACTTAAGTAACTTTTCGTTACCGCACAAAACACCCAAGACCATGTTTCTGTGCTGTCTCTTAGAGCTCTGAAAATAACTTACTACAACCTATAATTTCAGTTTTTTTGGCATTTTTTTTTTATTCAAGGCAAATTCAGCTATTTTAACGTTAGGTATGTCATTAAAGGTCGAGGTCCGGTCGGGGCGACTAAAGAATCCTCTTCTCAAGCAGACTTTCAAGTGCTACAAACTGGCAAGTAGCAATGTGACTCATTCTATTCACATGCACTTTCTTAACTAATCTTATTTTACTAAAACGAACCAAAAATGAACCAAATAAAAACTAAAACCCGCGACTACTGAAAAGGATGAAACAAAAAAGTACCTTCTCGTGACCGCATGCTACCATATCTTATAAGTATGTCAGTATAGGGTAGGTACTTTCTTGTTTCATCCTTTTCAGTAAGTAGTCGGGTTTTAGTTTTTAAACTTTTTTTTTTTAAGTACGATTTTAATAATATCACATTGGTACTTGCCTTTTACCAATCTGTTCACTTCCACTTGCCCTATAGGAGACAATTCTTTGACCGCTGGCAATTAAACGTTTTAATTTGGTTTGAGACAAAGGTAGACAGGGTGGTAGGGACATCGACGAGATGACTTTCCATGAGCTTTAAGGACAAAACGTTATTCATATAATTTGTTCTTTATTCCATTATGCACTAACAGTACACCATGCTTACCTACAATGCTGGTAATATTAACAAGAGACGGTAGTATGCATAGCTAATGCAACCTTAAAACATGTCTTTGTAAAAAGATTTTTGGGACGCAACTTTCTATGTTAAATGAAAAATGACAGAGAGAAAGAGTGTGAGAGATAGTTTTTATGGTTTTCGAGGATGCTGAAACCAATAGTGAGGTCAAAATGAAAATCCGAGATGGCGGCTGCAAAAACTTTCATGTTTTTCGTCATGGGTGTCATTTTCGTGGGTTTTGAGAGTGCGAAGGCCGATAGCGAGGTCAAAATGAAAATCCAACATGGCGACCACTTGTCCGAGCTTCTAAAAACGTATACTAGATGGCTCTGTATTGAAAACGCTTATTAAAGGACAATGGTTAATGTTGTATGGGCCACGTACCCATAAATTTGTCTGTAGCACTATGAACTATGTCTATATTTTATGCTTTCAGGGAGTAGTTTAATTAAACCTAGGAAAGCAAGCCTGAAATCACTTGGAGAAAAAAGATATGTGAGGAAGTAAGATTGATATAGTTAAGGGAAATATTTAACTTATTCTCTAAAAACTTATTGACCTGCTGATGATGGACCCTTTTTCAAAATAATGAACCTCCAAAAACTTTTTGTGCTTCTAATAATGCACTTTTTTAAAATAATGGAGTCTCTTTGTATCTTTCTGGCCTTTTGTCACAGTTGGTGGTAGAACTTTTTTTTTATCTTGGTGATATGCTCATGTATTCTGCACTACCACGGGGAGATGGTGCAGTTATGTGGGACTCTAACCCACTAAAACTCCACGGTGTCCTCCTCTACCGCTTACGGCGGGAACACGGGCACGCGTTAGCACTCATCCGTGAAACCGCCACGGCTGTCCGTCACCGGACCTTCCTCTGGGGAGTAGGTACTACCCCATTACCGGCGCACTAGAATACATAGCACGCCGTGACCACCCCAGGGACCAAACTAGCACATGAGCTTTAGTATTTTTAGGATCCCAAAATAGGTTTGAGGTTCACAAAAACAGGCGTAATCATTATATTAGAGTGTTCAATAATATTTTTAGCAGTGCATGAGAATTATTAAAGGTTCGATTAAATACATGCTTTGTTTTGTGCAACTTAAAAAATTATAGAAAGTCAAAAGAGGTTGAATTATTTAAAAAAAAAGTGTATAATTAGAAGCGCAAAAGCTTTTAGATGTTCATTCATTTTAAAAAGCGTCCATCATTAGCAGGTCAGTACGTTTTAAGAGGATAAGTTAAATATTTCGCTTAAACAATTTAACTTCCTCACATATCTTTTTTCTCCAAGTGAATTCAGACATTCTCTTAGGATTAATTTAACTACTCCATAAGGGTAACAAAAATCAACATAGTTCATAATGCTACAATTAACTTCGTGTATGAGTAGGTACGGTCTTAGCCATTCTCCTTTACACTTTCTCTCTCTTTCTATTAATATATGAGTGTGTGTGAAGAAATTTCGTTTCCGACGGGGTCCCCCGACCGCACACGTTTTTTTACAATTTTGTACTATACGTATTTATAGGAAACATGATTCAAACCACAAACCGTTTGTTTCAACGGTCAACGGTGTCGATGTTCGACTCGTAATATTAAATAGATAGCTTAGTTATCTATAAATTATACTACATTTGTTGTAAAAAATATAAGTATTTAAATATTTACTAACTATCGGTTATGCTCAGACAGAAGATATATTGTTGTCTACAAATATAACCACTAACATACTGTATTACTTTTATTTACGTAAGTTTTGATTTAGTTTTAACGTTGTTCTCATAGAAAATAAAGTAAAAGCTAAAGTAAGTGGACTTTCAAGCCTGGCGGGTTCAACCTAGTGCAGGCAAATAAGCAACTGAAAGAGCTCTTTTAGTAATATATTAGTACTTGCCATTAGCTTTTGCTCGAGGAGGCTCATCATCATCATCGCCACGACCTTTAAGGACAAAACGTTTCAAGTAAACTTTACCTCATTGCCTAAAATATTGATAATACATATATAGATTTATTGCTCAGACTCAGAACACTCGGGCGATATTTTTCTGATATTGGTAGCAAACAATCGGGTGTCCCTCCTGATGGCTAGTTGTAACAGTTGCCTATGGACAAGTTCAATAGTAAAGAGACAGTAGCGTTGTCTCTGGGAGACAATAAGTTTTGAGAGGATAATTGTCTCATATAGGGTGTTAGGCGGAGAGTTATCCAAAGACCTATAGAACTTTTTAGAAGCATTTGATTTCCTAGATCCCTCTTATTTTGATTAGTTTAAGTTAGTTAAAGTTGGGCTTATTGAGTTTTTTTCTCGTTCCTTTTACTTTGAGAGCTCCGGGGGCCTAAAAAGGCCATTTTGGCAGAATCATTAAAGGGTAACATTATGAATCATAATATGGCGAAGACAGTCCGTATTTTTCCTTTTTTCGCTGCACTATGTATGTATAATCAAAGACATTGGGATTGGATTTGGATTGGATTGATTGGTATTTTAGCACAGACGAAAAAAAATAACTAAAAAATCCTTCAGCATTGGGATTTGATATGATTAACTTAACAGTTAACTGTCCAATATGATTCATAATGTTATCCTTTTATAATTCTGCCAAAGTGACCTTTTAAGGCCCCCAGAATTAATTATTCAGTTCTTATTTGCATCTACCATTGTCTTTGCTAGACCAAAGATGCATCATACACCAAAAACATACAAAACAAAAAACTTCAAACACATGTAAAAAAAATGTTACAGGTGTCAAAAGCTAAATTTTTGGAAATTCTTGAAATTACTACAAAAAATATGATATAAAAAAATTGTGAACCTTTAGGGTCTTTAAACTAAATATGTATTTTCTAAATGGGTCTACCTACGACCCCTCCCTTGTATGGCTAATCCTCCGCCTAACACCCTGTATATCTAAAATAGTATTAGCACATGGGTGCTAGTAATATTTTAGATATACAGGGTGTTGCAGTAAAGCAGCGTTGATGTGTTGCTTTGTGTAGGGTATGGACCCTCCACAAAGCAACACATCAACGCTGCTTTGTGGCACATGCTAGATTTCTGCTTGGATTGGTACTCTGCTGGATTAACTCTTTCATATGGAGCTGCCCTTCGAGACTGTTTATACTGGCGAGGTTGTGTACCGCTACTTTGTGCTTTATTAGCGGATGTTTCTGGGCCGTCACGACCTTTAAGACAAAACGTAAGAAAAACACCTACTAGCTAAATCAAATGGTTTAATGCTTATAATTTCTGGGCGCTGTTGATCAGCAAACAAACTGTTCAGAACTATGGTACCCATAACCTGTCAAGCCACAACACAGCGATGCTGTTTGGTGGCATTAATAGCATTAACTTTGTCTACAATGATTACTCATTCGTCAGCGCACAGAGTTGAGGGCTCTGTCTATTTGTTGTTGTCTATACGCTAGAAACCCACCTTCCTTCCATTCCTTCTTACCCAACTTCCTATGTTCAATACTTTTATGCTCTGCCGATAGTAAAAATCCACCTTCCACAAATAATCGTCTTCTACGAGGTCCTTCTCACCGCTCTGGTGTCAGTTATTCTTCTTTTATGTCCATGCGGTCGTTCTTTGGCAGAAACATCCCAGCGCTGATTTTGCTGTATTCGTTTTTTTTTCTAACTTTCGTTATTTCTCCATATTTTATTTTGTTTATATCTTTGTATGTATATAAGTATTGGCATTATTTTTAAGTTATCTATCCCATGCCATATGCCATGCCACTTGCCATATTTTGCCTTTGCATGACCCTAAGTTTGACTGGTAGAAAATGCCTCAGGCATTAAGTCCGCCTTTGTACAGTATTTTTTCACTTGTGCATATGGTTTTAATCAATAAAAAGTAGTTAATTAGTGGGGGTAGTACTATCCCTGACGAGCTCTTTCATAAAGTGCTGATAAGTAGGTAAAACATTGCTACTTGCCCGACTGTACTCCGCTATTTTGCGCTCGAGAACCCGATATCTTAACCTCTTCGATACCACGAGCTTTAAGAACAAAACGTTATAATTAAATAGCTTTGTTGCCAAAAATTACAGTTTTATGGTTAGATTTTTAGCGTGCATAGACAGCCACTTTAAAAATCTAATCATAGATAGGTATGTCTTTTTATATCCCACATTATGGGAATTTCCTCATACAGTCAATATTTTTTAGCAGCACGCTTGCTCATTGCGATTTGGCGATTCCAGGTCTTGATTTTAAATAAAAAATTTCTGACTATGGACATAATCAGGTAATCATAGTAGGTACATGTGAATTTAAAAAGTGTCACATTGGTACTTGCCAGGCTGAATCCCGGCAACGCCAGATTTAGGAGAGGGTCCTGCAACGTCCGGGTTACGGAAACCTTTGAGCACAAAATAAAAGTTGTATCATTGCCAAACCAAATAGGTGTATGAATAAGCTTTCAGAACTCAAAAAATAAAACATAGAAGTGTTAAAAAGGCGGCATAGTGCTCCTAAAGTGCCGTAATCCGGCGCTGGAGATAATCTTAAGTTTCCGGTCCAAAACTTTTGTAGTATTTTCTATTGTCGAGGTTCATAAGATTTACAAGCACGCTCAGGGTTACGTAATACACCCTTAAGGGTGTAAATCCGATCAATATAAATATGTGATGAGGCTGTTGTATTAAGAGCATGGTGGTCATTTATAATTTAGACTTCCATTAACATAAAGATGAAAGGAGTATTGCACTATAAAAAAACAGCATGTTGTATGTTTTGGTTCATTGATTAAGAAACCTATAATGAAAGTTAATATCTCAAAAGATAGGTACCTACTGGTGATAAGAAATTAACACATTAAAGCGTCAAACCTAAACCCGGTTATTGATTTGAGAATTTCAAGGTGATAACCAGCGGAATTAAATTTTTCTTTGAAAAAAAAAAACGTAAGTAGTTTTTAATTTTACGGACTGCCTTCGGCAACGTTAAAGTAGAGCTTGGCAAATCTTCAGATTATCAATTCAAAAACGGGGTATAGTTATCTAAAAAGTGCTTACATTTAATGATCAGTGAAGCTACGTAAATTAAATTGTAATAAGTTGTGTAAAATCGGGTAGAATAAATTTACCTACATAATAACACGTTTATTATGAGAAAAATTGTTCAGAATCGTTCTAAGTAGGTAAGTACTGCAAATATGTACTTAATATAATCTAATAATAAGCTTATATTGAAGATTTCATAAATGGGATTTATGCTTAGTATACCGAGTTTCCCATAACAAGGCTGAAATACAGTTAATTATGCGTAAAGAGAATCTCGAGTAAATAGCGGCCTAAAGTTTCTATGACAAGTATTATAGTTCAGAATTGTTGTAGCTAACCGGAGTACCTCAGTACCTAAAGGTAAGTTAGGTACATGAAGTCTGGCAGTTATTAGAAGGTTAAGTTTTAGGTATTTTCCTCGATTTGGCAAAAACCTTTGACACCGTTTCTACTTCCATCCTTATAGAGAAGATGGAGAGCATGGGTATAAGGAGAATGCAATTAAAGCTTTTCGAAGATTTCCTTAATTTCATAATTACCGGGAAATTTATTACACACGGAGTTCCACAAGGCAGTGTGATCGCGCCTACTCTATTTTTAATTTATATTAACGATCTGTGTGCGCTCAATCTCGACAAAGGCAAAATCTTTACATTTGCTGACGACACTGCCCTAATATTTATTCTACCACGTAGCGAACCGTATTCGAAAGTGCTCAATCTGGCCTGAATAAGGTGTCAAATGGTTGAATGACAACGTCTTTATCCAGAATCAGGACAAAACAAAATATATTAATTTTGCTATGCGAAAAGGTTCTCGAAGTCTAGCGCCTCTATTTTCTATCACAGCGCATAAATGTCCCATTTTTGGATCTCGAACATGCCGGTTTCCTCACGATGTTGTTTTTGGGAGCGCCTGTCTGGGTTGGGCTTCGGACCTACGACCTACAACTCGTAAGTCGCAGCAGTTACCACTAGGCCACCACTGCACTCTAAACACATTATGACGTGTAAACAAACCTTAAATAAAAAAATAATAAAAGGTAAAGAGGTGGGGGGGGGGGAGTAGGTGAGGTTGTTGTTACATAACTCATTACAATTAACGACTTTTAAGGCACGTCTTTATGCCAGTCACTCCTTAATCACCCAAGTTATATCCTCTTTACAGATAATATCAGATGAATAGTTTGCCATTATGAATTGTACCGTAGCGTGATTTAACCTCAATTGATCACTGTCTCCATAATTTAATATCTCGTTGCCATTACTTAGGGGAGCTCGGCACTCCAAATTATCTGTGGATTTATGATTACCTAGACTTCTCCATTTTCACGACTACAGCCCATCTATCAGGTGGCTTGCGAAGGTTTTAAGTGAAAGAGGGTTAGGAAAGTGATAACCTAAACGTTTTCTCCCTCATTTAATAAACTCAAGGAAAAGTTATGTCAAGTTCAAAACTTGAAAAAGATGACTAAACTGGTATATCTGATGGCGTGACGTAATTCTGTTTTATTAATTAGTTTATATATAAATGATAAGAATTCTACTTCTTTTCAATATACCGTTCGATATGAATAGGCTTTCGAGCGCCTTTTCTTTGACTTTTGCTATAAATTAAAAAGTTTTACTATCGATTCTGCGTCTGAATTCTTCAAAATATTTGTTTCAAATTATATTTTATGTAACAAATACATTCAAAATTTTCATAATTAATAACTTAGCTATGATACAACGTTAACAACTTCTTAAGAGATCATTGTACTCATCATTATGAACAACTTTTACTATGGGAACAAACCAGACACTTTTTTTTCGCGATTTCAGTTTTGGTCCCATAGTAAAAGTTGTTCATAATGATAGTACATTGACCTCTTAAGAGGTTGTTAATGTTTTACCAATAACCCTGTATATAGCTGAAGTCTTTTTTTGTCTTCTCAATCTATTTATCTAAATGTACTAATAATACTCGTAAACCTGAAGAGTAAGTATTGTTTGTTTGTTTTTGTTTGTCAACGCGCTAATCTCTGTTACTACCAGTCGGATTTGAAAAAATATTTTTGCATTTGATGGTCCATTTCTTGAGGAATGCCATTTATGACTATAGGCTATTTTAAATCACGCGAGGACCCTTAGGAGCAAAATGAAAAATGTATGAAAGAACGCTAAGTGAAAACGAAGTAATAGCGCGAGTAGGCGAGGCGATGCGACGGGGTGGGGGAGCAAGAAATTACATGCGAACGAACTCGCGGACAGAAGCTATGTAATATAAAGTTGAGCCCTGACTGGCAGGTTTTCAAAGTATAGGTACATGTTTTTGATAAATTGTTATAACTGACCTACATGACGAAGCGATTGCTGGCAAAACCCCAAACAATTACTAAAGGTTGTTAATGAACAATTAACTTAATATTGGAGTGCCAATAAGCCCAAATAAACGGGTAAACCACACTTTGATAAACAAGAGCGGGATTCGATCGTACAGTAATTTTATGGAAGATATAAATGAATGCTCTTTGAATGGTAGTGCATTTAATCTACAGAATAACGGTTACGGTTGGCTGGTCAGGTGGGTAGAGAATGCCATGTGGCATTAAGTTCGCACGTGTGCACATCTGTGTTTCAATGAATAAATAAATAACAGGTATACACCAATCATCTGAAAATAAGGTAATCGATCACATAAACTTTCCCGTAAGTATAGTTATTGGCTCTAATTTATAAAATTCGAACAATGTTAAAGAAAACTTACTTATGATTTATGGCTTTCACGTTATTGCTTTTTACAATGTAACTTGCATGAACGAGCTTCCTAATTGAATATGGTATATATACGTATAGGTAATACGCACAAGTGCGTATTACCTATGCGTGCGTCAATTATAGAGTTATAATAATTTTCGAAGGTAATGTTGAAACATTAACAAATTTAAATTTTATATATGTTCCGACTTCCGGGGCCTTCATTATTTAGACTTGTTTCGGCTTTTAGTATAATTTCGTTTTGATCTTATTTCTTTAAATATTATCTTTTTGTTTCGAACTTCGGTTATGTCGCTGTTCCGATTCTCACGCTTTTTGCATTATTTTGTAATCACAGTAAAATTATCAAATGTACGTTATAATCATCATTGGTGTACTTACATCATAATTTACTTAATTTTAATTAATTCTTATGAATATTTGACCAATGTTATCAATGTCAAAGAATATTCAATTTTACCTTTGCCATTTCTATAATTTTTAATTAGAATTTCATAAATTTTAATGTCATTTAAATTTTACTTTTTACCGATGTTACCAATGTTTCAATTTCAATAGACCGTATTACCGCTTATAAGTTAGCTTATTTATCTGATTCATTGTTTTATGCATGTATAGCAGCTATAAGTAACGGATGAACTGTTATTTTACCTTAAAAATATTGTTTGTATGAGTGTGCCTATTCAATTTTTGTTTAGTGAACCTATTGAAACATATAAATTATAATACCTTTGTAAATTATTTCTAACATTTTAAATTTAATAATGTACCCAATATTCCGAATAAATGTTGATTTATTTACTTTATTGGAAATATTTTCAGGTTAACTGGTTAGGGCACATAACGAATCAGTCATTAAGATATAATTACGGCTGTTTGTGTGCCGTAATGTTTGTACCTAATCAGTTAACGGCAGAAGGGATTTCAATACCTGCTGTGTAGTTACTAGTCAAAACAAGAAGCTTTAAGTTTATTCTCAATACATCAAGGGGGTCTTATGAGGTTGCTTGACAATTCTCTTGAATACCTATAGTCTCATACAAAGCCGGGTTTAAGATTGACTGCCAAATCATGTTGCTTTGTGAAATATACCTATACCTACATACATAGTTTATTGATTGGTTTGTAACCAGTGCATGCCACTAGTTACGAGTCAATCAATTAACTATATGTAGGTATATTATGTTAGAAGTGAAATAGTTATTGGTGATAGTTATTAGTGATGATTCGTTACGATGGTGAAAGATTCAAGATGGCGGTGAATCTAAAGATGATTGGCGATGTACTGTGATTCTTGCTGTGTTATGATATTCACTCGGACAACACAGCTAGTTTTCTATTTCTATTTATGATAGACAGTCACCAATGTTAGTTACAAAAACAGCATAATGCTGTACTCACGTAGTGGACTATTGCTGTCAGATGGTCGTGGGTCTGACCTTACCTCGATAGGTCGTCTAGGAACTAAAAGGTCTGAATTGAAAATGCAACCGAATTGAGAACATCCCCCTTTTTTTAAGTCTGTTTAAAATCCTTGCTTGATTTAAAATTATAAGCGGTACTTATAGATTTTACATTAGTTAGTAGTTTAAAAAAATTGTTAGTTTTGAGAGGAAATTTGATATTTGATAAATGATATTAAAAAAGAAGTTTTTTTAAACCATCGTTATGGTAAACAGTTAAGCTGCGAAAAATACTTCAGATTAATGAAATCAAAATTTATCAACGTTCCATAAAGTAATTATTATGTATTTTTTATTTAGTTCACATAAACGTTAAGTAAAGTATAAGAGTATGTATTACATAACATACATAACATAATCAGCCTATAATGTTCCCACTGCTGGGACACTGGCCTCCTCTCAGTGAGAGGGAGTGGGCCGTAATCCACCACGCGGGCCCAGTGCGGGTTGGCAGATGTCACATGTCTTCGAATTTTTGGTTCTAGGACATGCTGGTTTCCTCACGATGTTTTCCTTCACCGATTTGAGAGCAGTGGTGATGAAAATAATTTACACAAAGTAAAGCGCCTGTCTGGGTTCGAACCTACGACCTACAACTCGTAAGTCGCGGCCGTTACCACTCGGCCACCACTGCTCGAGTATGTATTACGACCCATCAAAGGATAGATTTTTGTTACCACCTACGAAGACGTCTGAAAATGTAATAAAATAAAACACAGTTACCTCACGGTGTCTCCTTCCTGGATAAAATGCTTCATTGCTAGAACTTTCTACTTACTGATAACCCTAGAGGGAGCTTCGGACAACTCTTCAGGGTCGCAGCGGCTGGGCATCGGCCTCCCTGCAGAGCGGCGGCGGCCACTGGGGGCAGAGCTGGTGGTCGTCGTTTGTTGAGCTGTGGCAGTATACTGCACCGTGTTCTGAGGCAAATAGAAAAGGTGTCAATGATGCAAGTCGCAAAATGTGGGAAAGATACTTTTGCGTTTTTATGCGACTTTAAAAGAGGACCTGCTCAGACCACAGGAGGTTTTTGGGCCTTAAGTAACTCCTTATATTTCCGTCAAATATTCATATTTTATTTTACATAAAAGACTACATGTTTAATACCTACTTAGTTGGCTCTGTATACCTAATTAGCCTATCCTGGATGAAACTCTTTAGAGTATTACTTAGATGGAAGTCTATTAAACCTTGATAAAATTTTAATGTTTATCTTGAGTTTGTTCAAAGTTTAAAGCGGCTGGAAAAGTTTTTGTTAATGTTGAGTGGAAAGTTTTGGTACTTATTAAGAGTACCTACGAGCGGGAGTTTGTAGCCTTGGCCAAGGGCGAAGCTAACTTCGCTGGGGAAAGGCGACAGTTGTCATAGTTCTGCTGAAAAATAAATCTAGATTAATGTCTAGTTCGTAAAGCAGCATCTGGCTTATGATTGATTTAGCTTGGATGGCATGAAAGTTTTGAAATTATTGATTCTTTAGTTGCTGGCTTCAGTAAGAATTCAGTATGAGAACTATGGCCTGGTATGAGACATATAAAATATTATCACACTAATATTAAGGCTCCTACAAACAGGCGCGACACGCGATATAATCGCACCCTTGGTCCTGCGACGGGTCAGGTCATTGGTCCCACCGCCTGCCAATTTTTGGCCGCAGAGGATAGAGCGGCCAACGTCATACCAACACTCCTCCCCCCCTGCGGCCCCACCGCGTCCGCCATCAGACGGTGGCGACCCCGTCAAGGCCGCAGAAAGCGTTGGAAGGCCTCCCACAAGGTGGTCCGACGACCTTGTGAAGGCCGCAGGAACCCGTTGGATGCGAGAAGCACAGAACCGGTCGCAGTGGGGTTGCTTGGGGGAGGCCTATGTCCAGCAGTGGACGTCTTTCGGCTGAAATGATGTTGATGACCCATTGTGCAAAGGTTAGCCATTGCCTTCCAACGTGACAATGCAGCAAGCGTTTTGGGCACCTTTGCACCGGGAACTGTTCGGGGCGGGTTATTTGACTAGGTTGACTTGTTGTGGCTGTTATTATTATTATATTAATAATTTATGACATTGTATATTTATAATTATTAAAATATACATTATATCTATAATACCTAGTCATAGAACTATTTTCTGAACAATTAATATGAAAGTTTGACTCTATTCCAAAACTTATATTTATTGCTTAAAATAAAAGTACCTATGCCTATAGGTGATTTTAATAAAAACTCAGATCGCTCCAAAACTAAAAGCTGTTTATAAAAGTGGGTGTTTTCCCCCGAGGGAGATAAATTCCACCCTTCTGATACTTACAACATCTTTTAATTTAACTAAGTAAGTAATACACGAAAGTATTGCGCAGACGAAGCAACAAAACGTCTTGTAAAAAATAAATTGTAGGGTTATATTCTAAATTAAACTAGTAAAATATGTGTTCATATTGTATGGCGACTACAAAAATGAAAGATATTGTTTTTGTAGTTGTAAGGCTATAACATATCAAACGAAATAGAAATGATTTTAAAAAATTGATTTTCATATTTTAAAATGAAGTAGAAAAGCTGAAGAGTTTGTTTATTTGTTTAAACGCGTTAATCTCTGGAACTACTTACCAGACGCATTTGAATATTCTTTTTTTTGCGTTTGATAGCTCAATTCTTGAGAAGGGCAAGCGTAGCGTAGCTCCTAGCGTAATGTTTAACAGCCCATTAATTATAATGGGCTGTTAAACATTACGCTAGGACCCTTAGGAGCCAAACAAAATGAAAACAAGTCAGAAAGACGTTAAGCGCGCACGAAGTAATAGCACGCATAGCCTGCATGCGATGCGATGGGATGCGTCGGGGAGACAAGAATTCTCACGCATACGCCGCCGCAGACAGAAGCAAGTATCAGTTAGTAACACTATGGTACCATCCATGCCAAATAATGTTGCTAAAAACTCATTAAAAGTACTTAATTACTTTTCTAGGTAGGTAGGGGAGAGCGAGGCTAAAAGTTCCGATTTATAATTAACCTCAAAAATTGTTACGAATACTTGATTTCAGTATTTATACAATGCGATCAAAATCAACTTACATAACTAACTTTGGTATTAAGACAGTTTGACATTTGGGGAATTTTTTGTGAGATTTTTTTATTATTAATTTTTAATGCCTAAAGTCAGAAATTAACAACTTACCCCGATTTGGGGCAAGTTGTTAACAAACCGGGGTAATCTGTTACCATATCTGTAAAAGTTTATTATTAATTATTTGGGAAAAAAATGACAGGAAAAAAAAAAATAAATGATAAAACTTTCATCTAAATTATGTATTCTTGAAGGTGGAAATTTATATTTATCCAACACTGTGCTCAGCTTTGTAAAAAAATCGCTAATATTGTGTTTGTTAAAAGATGTCTCCCTGCCGGGATTCCGGTGCTCTTATTAACAGGTGAGGATTTCTTTTTTAAAAACAGTCAGCCAGTCTGATATTGCGAGCGTTAAATTTCAATGCACATTCATACACTAACTTTTTGACTTCTTCTGGCAAAAGACTGAAGAAAATTAAGGCACAATTTAACAAATATTCTGCTAACTTATATTCCTGTTCTTCCGTAAAGACCAATCTTACTTGTTTGTAGTCAATAGCGATATTTTATACTCCAGATCCTTTTTGACAAATATGTATAATTACATATGACAAATATTGAATTCTTAGGCAACAGTTTTTATTTTCCTGCCATCTTTGATAACTGCATCCGCTACTTTTTGCATCAACTCCTGTGACACGGAACCTCGTGTTGATTTTCGGGTATAAGTCCATATGCTACAAAAGAAGAAAATTACAATATTTCTATTCCATTGTAGGTACAAATTAATTGGGGCAAGTTGTTATGAGGTCACAACGTGCCCACGAAAAAAGGAACATTTAACCCCAAGCACAGGTGTTGAAAAAAAAGCAAGATATAGGTTAGATTACGAAACACGTAATTTACGTATAGTGTACCGGAACAGTAAATAAATTATTTAATTAGGGGGCTTACAGGACCTAAACGCAAAAAACGCAAGTTTTAGAAACAATAAAAGTATATGATCGACTACAGTAAACAAAAACAGATAAATATATGATATGCTTCAGGATATATTATGCTAGGTAGGTAGTGTGTTCAAAACATAATACAATTAATTTGATACTATAGAAAAAAATCATGAAGATAACTCTAAAATCTTTCTTTTTATAATAAAAACCATACTAATATACATACAAACATTATGATTTTTTGTCAGATTATTCTACAAGCAACATACCAAAGCATTAGTATTTTTATTTTTTTGTCCAAACAATAGATTTTTTGTAAATAGATAATTGCTTCATATTTTGCAATAAATTACCAGGGTTGTGTCATCGCGCTTCTCTTTCTTTTCTATGCATTCTGACAAAGACCGCGCTTTAGGTCATGTAGTAGCCTTAAAACACTGAAACACTAGAGGCTAATCGTTAAAATTCGTGAGATAGACCAAAAATACCAAATACGAAAATATTTACTTACGTGAACCAGCGACCCACGTGCTGCTTTTCCGATGTTCGGGTGCCACTGGCCTGTTTAAGATGGCGGCTGTCGGTGCTCTGTGGCGTTCCGTTTCAAAATGTCTTAACTCAATATTCCAATATTTTTTCCTCGCAAAGTTATTTCAATCGGAACAACTTACCCCGGTAACTTCTAGCCCCGCTTTCCCCTACCTACTTTGCACTAAAAAGTTGTACGTTTTATAAATTGGCTGTCGTTAAGACCAGCAGCGTAAAATCCTTATATTAATTCAGATGTAAACATTAAAGCGAGTATCTGCGTATCTCATTAATCGGGAAACGGATCAAAAAGCATTTCACTGCCTGAATTTCATCTAGTCAAAATTCCTGTGGCTGGTTTTACAGAACTTCACTGCAGTAAAATATCTGTGGCCACGTAAAAACTAATAAACAGTATTCTGACTTAAACTTTTTAAACAAAAAACAATATTACTTCTTCATTGTTTATTTTCGACGAGGTCGATTACCCCAGACTACAATTTCGTGCCATATTACATATGTTAATAATTATAATAACGTCATTTAAGTTAAATTCGATTAATTATTCCTGTAAAAACTTGTCAATTAATTTCATGAACCACAGATGAAACTGTTGTGTGCTACTGGCTTCCGTTACCAAATAAAACAATGTTCAAAATCAGTCCGGAAAAGTCGGAAAGCCTACATAAAATCGAGTAAAAGAGAGATAACCAGGGCTTTAAAAAACCGGTCAAGTGCGAGTCGGACTCTCGCACTTAGGGTTCCGTACTTTGTAGGTATGTCTATGTAAATAGTTTATCACGGTTTTTTTTATGTGGATATTGTTAGTAAAAGTTCCAATCACCAAAGAGATCAATCACGAACATTGTATGAACAAATAAAGGCGTTACAGGCTGTATGATAAAGTAAATTAAAAAAAAGTTTGTGTTAAAATAAAAAACGCGCGAAAAGCAGTCTGCTTTCATAGTTGTTTACTCAAATTAGGATGTAACTTAGTTTTATAAAAATGAATATGTCTTCCTCAAGGAGTGATAATGAAATAAATAAACGTACGTATTCTTATTCATAAGTTGCACTTACTTAA
Source organism: Luperina testacea (assembly GCA_927399505.1). Taxonomy (NCBI): domain Eukaryota; kingdom Metazoa; phylum Arthropoda; class Insecta; order Lepidoptera; family Noctuidae; genus Luperina; species Luperina testacea. The sequence goes on from OV656755.1 coordinate 8,856,191, forward strand.
TTTTTCATAGAGGGTGATAAAAAGTCGAGTGTCCACCTCGGGAGCAACACTATTTTAAGCTCGAGTGACGTACTTTGAATCCCTTGCTGCGCTCTGGATTCAAAGAAACACTCTCGCCTTCAAAATAGTTATTTGCTCCCTTGGCAAACAATCTACTACTTTTGCTTTTTTACGTTAATTTAGGTATTTGATTTTTTTCACAGCTTCAAGGGACTATAGGCCTGAGTATATGGTATTAATTTCAACTCGATACCTCCACGCGTTCCCGAGATAAAGGGTCTTGACAGACACACGGACGGACGGATGGACAACAAAGTGGTCCTACGAGGGTTCCGTTCTTTCCTTTTGAGGTATGGAACCCTATAAATGACCATCCTTATGGCATTAACGTGCTCCAATTTGCAACGCCAGTCCTATGTGATCATTGGGACAGTTATTAATATGCAACACTTTGAGTCCGTCATCATTATTTGAATTAATAATCGAAATAGCTTCCAAAAATAATTGAAAAGTCAATTGTTTAACATTTCAGATCATTTTACCGTAGCGGTTTTGGTTGAATAAAATAGATAAACAATCCATTTCGTATCCAAATTTTACTTGGTATATACACAAACATGTTTCTTTTAAGATAGCAACACTGTCACCCATTTACTTTACGCGATATTCTCAAAGTAATATCGGAAGTGCTTGTCTCCCAGACTTTTCATAGTAAGAACGATTTTATTATCGATCTCATAGACAACACGCCATAACGTTGGTACGTAAATGTTGATTGATTAACATGCCAACTGCTATCAAAAGGACTAATGGTCTATAACAGTGACCCAAACAGTGCCTGCTTTATTGTTGGTGGATTACGAGCTGCGAGCATCGTCCAGCGCATTGTGGCCGCGTGACTCCGCCAAACGTGTCCGCGCTACTGGCGACCAACAATCACGAGCAATCATCTCTAAATGTGACTGGCTCGAAAATTCTCACTTTAAAACGTTTTCATGCCTTTTGTCCTCACTGACGCCATTTATCTGTGAAAACGGACAGGCTTGCTGTTGAGCGTGTTCGTAACCGCAGTATGTTCTTATTAAACCCAAAAAGGAGGCAATATCGTTAATCCTCCTGAAGGAATCTGTTTAGTCGTCTTTTACGACACCCACGGGTAGACTAGGGCAGTATATTTATATCTTTATCGGGATTTATAATTTCTCGGATCTCAACTTTCGGCCGCTGAAAGTTCGGTCGATATCAATTAGGTAACTATTTTAGAACCAAAAGTGCGTTAAGGGATCTCGTTCCCCAATCGTTTCGATAAAAGTTTTTCGGTTGAACAGGCGATAAACAGCTTTATTGATAGAAAGCCTCGATAAATCCCTTGGCATCATAGAACTCGTAAACACGTTCGTTTCAGCTCTTTTGTTGGGTTCCTATCTTCTATTGTATTAATAAATCAAAATGTTTTTCGACATGGCAGTCCCGAAAATTAGGGTTGTTGAAAACACGCGTTAACATTCTACTGTGATTATATCTTCCACGACAATATTGTATCATTACTGTTTTATACACAATTAAGAATTAACACGTGAGTCTGATTTCAGAAACTGCCAGAAAGATTGTGTTGATTGAAAGTTAGCTTACAGACATAAGGTTACCCGTCTTTCAGAAGTTACACGTCAGCAACGTAAAGTTTAAAGTTATATATAATGTAAAGTTCAGATATTTACAATTTCAGAAGGGTGCGTGCCCAGTTCATGTTGCTCTGTCAAGTTTAAAGACAGCCAAAATTACTGACCCGCCGCAAGTCTGATACGTTAATTGGAACACTTACCCGATCAACATTTTCGAAGGCTGCGGTACCGCGGCCGACGACGTACTCTTGGAACTGCGAGATCACGCAAACCATAGCGTAGATCTGGGAACAAAAACAGTGAGTCAGTATATTTTAAGAGGCACGATGTAGGTAGGTATTATTAAGTTCCTTTGAATCCCACCTATCAAACCTGCCAATGAAATGTGCACTCAGGCCCGGACTTAGAGACCCAGGGCCCGTAGGCACTTGTCATTTTAGGATTTTTCGCATACGGCAGTGATTGAACGGTCATCTTTTTATGTGAACTTTGGACGCAAGAGCGAGCCAAACGAGCTCGAAAAATTTTAGTACCTCGGATAGGTTAGGTTTTATGTGGCTGTTTTATTATAAAGTAATAGGAGTTACTTTGTCGACTTATACAAGAAAGTTATAAAGAGTAACTAAGATGTAATAACGAGTCGCGCGAGCTCGAATAATTTAGCACCTTGCGTCAGAGAGATTAGATTAACTTTTGACAATTTAATATGGAAATAGGAGTTGTACAACTATTGTGTGTATTTTTAGCATCACACCTCGGATAAATCAGATTTCTTTTCCTTCCTACGGGTGTAAAGCGCGGAACCTATAGCAATTGCTATCGAAAAACGATACGTGAACAATCAAAACGATTAATGCCATTAAAATATAAAACAACAAGTGGTATTATTTAAAAGAACTTAATAACAGTGCAGTGGTATAAATAATGTAAATGGTGTAAATAATGTCAATGATGTAAATAATGTGAATAGGGTAAATCATGTCAATGGTGTAAATCAATAAAATAATGTAAATAAATAAAAGAAATGAAATGAAAGATGAAAATAATAAATCTTTAAGACTAAAAAGTAAAAAATAAAATGAAAGTAAAAAAGTACAGACGCCAAGCACATCAACCTACCCGAAACTGTCAAATTTTCCCAATCAACTTTGAACCTTATGCTTTAGCGATAAAGTTGCAAATCTATTAAAGAAATTTGACAGATTGTAGAAGTTTGATACGCTGGCGTCTAGCTACAAATTTACCGTTTTAGGACTTTTCCCTTTACTTGTGTTACATGATCTTGCTTCTAGCCAAATTTCATGATTCTAGGTCAACGGGAAGTACCCTATAAATTTTGATTCCCTTGAGAGTGTCGAAATATAAGTTTTTTGCGACATAAAAGGCCGTATCTATTTTATGTTAACTTAGGTTTTCACAGATTTAAGGAATTGTAGACCTGAGTATAGGTATGGTTTTAATTTCAACTCGATACCTCCACGCGTTCCCGAGATAAAGGGTCTTGATGGACAGGCGGACGGACGGACAACAAAGTGATCCTATAAGGATTCCGTCTTTTCCTTTTGAGGTACGGAACCCTAAAAATAAATTTAAACGACATTTTTAAATATACTTATATAAATTTTAAAAGCTTGAGCACTGATGTACCGTATCGTTATATAATTTTGAGCAAATGCATAATTTATATTTAATTTTAATATTTTACTAGAGTGGGTCACTACACAGGTGTACCTACCCAAGTAACACAAAATCGATATAATGGAAAAAGTGATGACCAGAAAATTTCTTCTAGCTTCGTTATAGAATTTGAAGGGTTTTAGCAATGTCTTGCTTCTGTATAACAGCATTTTATTAACTTTGTAGTTCCTAAAGCTATATAATCCTCTTTTTCAATCTTTTGTGCAGCTAAAGGTTTTATTTTAGACATAATTTATGTCTCTATACAGCTTCTAATACAGCTGTAAGCATTATACAAAAGTGTAGGCCGTATGTAAGCATTAATTACGGCTTAGGCTATTAAAAAGCATTTTAAAATTCTTTAAAACTGCTCTATGTTTTATAACGACCTTTCGCATGGGTCACAACTGTTTAACGGTGTACATTGGTGCTGTTTTAATGCCAGCATTTTAAAAGCATTTCATCATAATATTATATAGCCTTTATCTATACAAAAGTATAATGACAAGAATTTTAACAAGCAATAAGTCGTATACGCATGCCTAAAGTTTTTAATTATGCTTACGCCATTTTGCTTTTTGTATCGATAATATTTAAAATTTAATTTTATGGTAAATAGTCCTTTAGAAAGGACTTCAACCTATGGTATTGACCGGCCGGTACAATACAGGTATCATAATGACTAAAACTAAAGATTTCTTCGTAAGAGCATATTTTTTTTTACAATTCCACATATTTTTATAATATTTTTGTAATAAATAGCTCTTTAATTTGAAGGCGCATGAAATATTTGATTCAAATATATACATACTTTCACAGTAAACTGATACTCGCAACCTTAATTCACTCATAGAGAACAAAAACAAGAGTTTAATTACTTGCCTTGTAGCACTTTTTATATTTTTTTGTTGAAAGTATCCATGTTCTTTTTACACAAGATTTATTAATAATAACAGAAATTAAAAATAATATTTGAAAATGTTTTTATTTTGCCTTTGTAATGGTACAAGCTGTATAAGAGCCGCATTTAACATATGCGCACTGCTTTAACCTGTTTTCACAGCCCATTATAATGCGTTTATCATTCCGGTAGACAACCAATATAATGCTGCTAAAATGCCATTCTTACACTTAAGGCTGTATAATTTGGGGCCCAAATTAGCATTACAAGAGCTGTATAGTGGTTTATAATGCCTATATGTAACTTCTTATAAAGCTATAATAATATGCTAATTCTGTTATCCATCGATTATAAAGCTATTTTGTGCTACTTGGGTACTACACACAGCCCAAGTAACACAAAATCGATATAATGGAAAAAGTGATGACCAGAAAATTTCTTCTAGCTTCGTTATAGAATTTGAAGGGTTTTAGCAATGTCTTGCTTCTGTATAACAGCATTTTATTAACTTTGTAGTTCCTAAAGCTATATAATCCTCTTTTTCAATCTTTTGTGCAGCTAAAGGTTTTATTTTAGACATAATTTATGTCTCTATACAGCTTCTAATACAGCTGTAAGCATTATACAAAAGTGTAGGCCGTATGTAAGCATTAATTACGGCTTAGGCTATTAAAAAGCATTTTAAAATTCTTTAAAACTGCTCTATGTTTTATAACGACCTTTCGCATGGGTCACAACTGTTTAACGGTGTACATTGGTGCTGTTTTAATGGCAGCTTTTTAAAAGCATTTCATCATAATATTATATAGCCTTTATCTATACAAACGTATAATGACAAGAATTTTAACAAGCAATAAGTCGTATACCGGCATCCGCATGCCTAAAGTTTTAATTATGCTTACGCCATTTTGCTTTTTGTATCGATAATATTTAAAATTTAATTTTATGGTAAATAGTCCTTTAGAAAGGACTTCAACCTATGGTATTGACCGGCCGGTACAATACAGGTATCATAATGACTAAAACTAAAGATTTCTTCGTAAGAGCATAATTTTTTTTACAATTCCACATATTTTTATAATATTTTTGTAATAAATAGCTCTTTAATTTGAAGGCGCATGAAATATTTGATTCAAATATATACATACTTTCACAGTAAACTGATACTCGCAACCTTAATTCACTCATAGAGAACAAAAACAAGAGTTTAATTACTTGCCTTGTAGCACTTATATTTTTTTGTTGAAAGTATCCATGTTCTTTTTACACAAGATTTATTAATAATAACAGAAATTAAAAATAATATTTGAAAATGTTTTTATTTTGCCTTTGTAATGGTACAAGCTGTATAAGAGCCGCATTTAACATATGCGCACTGCTTTAACCTGTTTTCACAGCCCATTATAATGCGTTTATCATTCCGGTAGACAACCAATATAATGCTGCTAAAATGCCATTCTTACACTTAAGGCTGTATAATTTGGGGCCCAAATTAGCATTACAAGAGCTGTATAGTGGTTTATAATGCCTATATGTAACTTCTTATAAAGCTATAATAATATGCTAATTCTGTTATCCATCGATTATAAAGCTATTTTGTGCTACTTGGGAGTGCCTCAAGCGTTTAAAATTTATATTACGTATATTTTAAAATGTCACTTAAATTTTCTTTTTAGTTCGCGTTATTCTTTGTTTTTTAGGTTACGTTTTTACTGAAATAAAAGCTTGTTTAAAAAAAATATTTTCATTTTTAGGGTTCCGTACCCAAAGGGTAAAAACGGGACCCTATTACTAAGACTACACTGCCCGTCTGTCTGTCACCAGGCTCTATTTCATGAACCGTGATAGATAGACAGTTAAAATTTTCACAGATACAAATAATAAAAATAAAATAAAGTTAAAATTTAACGGGGTATAAAAGAAACTTGTTTTCGGCGTTTTATGCCTTGTGGTATGGAACCATTAGTGCGTGAGTCCGACTCGCACTTGGCCGTTTTTTAACCTTACTGCCTCTCCATAAAGGTGACACGCAGCAAACATGAGCCACAAAAATGTATTCTACGGTACAAAATAAAAGGTAAGTAGATACCATAACGAACGACGTGTGATTGCCCATTGGATCGTAACATTCGTAACCCACAAGAGAATTAATTCGATGCTTCCAACTTTCGCTAAGATGAATCGATAAGGGAGAGAAAACTAAAAGATAAATGGATGTTCCTTCGTCATCGTCCGAAAGAAACTAGAAAAACAGATACCTAGTTATAATTAAAAGGAACTTCGATGATCCAGAATGATTAATAACCAGTTTTATATAACGCGGACAGCGAAATATGATAAGAACATGGAATACTTAGTTATGTGCAGTCTTCTTTCCGTAACTATGATGTCAATTAATCTCAGTTAACAGACAATTGTCTTGCGATTCCAATTGATTCGGGTTGTAAAATAATTCTCACTCAGCTTTTATGCATTTCATTCCAATCAAAATCACGTATTTTATTTCACATAAACCTGCATGGGCGCTTATGAAACGTCAGAAGATAGCGTCCAATTGGTCGTTTCCTATGGAGAAGAGGCGGTAAGGAACTCCAAGGTTACTCTTTTAAAAATAATTGGCTTTTACAATGTTTTATTATTCCTGTCAACAAGTACCAGGTACTTAATAAAATAGGAAATGTTCTACAAAACTACAGTCTACAAGGCGCGTAACGTTCCGCAGGGTTGCTCGTACATAAAGACCGACAATATAATTAGAATACTGCATGCTGTCAATCATTGTTATCGGTTTCAGCACTCTTTTTAATTACGGCTCACATGATAATTATCCTTCTCTATCCATAAAGAAAAATACAAAAAGTAGGGGACATCAAGGATACTGGAAGTAATACTAACATAAAAGATAATGGATCCACTCCAAATTGATCAAATTATCAATCCGAGAAAGGAAGGTCGTGTGTCAGCTTAAGAAATGTAATCAGTGCCTTTCCATGAAGGAATCAAATGTTATTTTGTACACTTTAGAGATTGTTAATCGCGCCTTTTCTATAAAATTTACGCGAATTAGTGGTAGAATTAATCACATGATAACGGACGAAGCTACCCGGTGAATTCATTGTTAGGGCGTTTGTGCACTACAAGGAATTTTACCGTCGCCGAGTCCAGTTTAATTTTTTTACTATGGCTTGCCATATGGGGCCGTAAAAAATCGGACTGCCGGACAGTAAAATTCCTTGTAGTGCACAAACGCCCTTACGGTTGAAAAGTAACACGGTTAACTTTTACGTGTAAAAAATATTTTTGTATTTTTTACCCATTTAATAGAGGATCCCTAACTATATTACGATCATAATTAGCCTATAATGTTCCCACTGCTAGGACACAGGCCTTCTCTCTGTGAGAGTTCACGCTTTAAAATTGAAATAAATCTGCGTAAAGGCTCCTTCAACTCAGCGGGATTGTCCGAAAGGGTTACCGCTGGCCCGGAACATAAAGGGCTAAGGAAGGAACACGGGTGGGTTTTAGTCAGTAAGAATCTGACACTCCCTTCCGCTCCACCCAGAGCGGGAGGGATCATTTGATGATTTTCCATCCTGAAAAAAAAAAAGGCTCCTTCAAACAGGCGCGACACGACGCGCGACACAAAGGCACCGCAAGTTGCGCAACGAGCGGTGCCTTTGTGTCGCGCGCGATTATATCGCGTGTCGCGCCTGTTTGTAGGAGCCTTAATAGGCTAAGAAATTGTATATTTAAATCTGTTCACAATGGGTTTGCTGTTAGAGTGCGCCGTAATCCACGACGCGGGCCTAGTGCGGGTTGGTAGATGTCACATGTCTTCGAATTTTTGGTTCTAGGACATGCCGGTTTCCTCACGATGTTTTCCTTCACCGTTTTTGAGAGCAGTGGTGATGAATAATTTACACAAAGTAAAGCGCCTGTCTGGGTTGGAACCTTACCCGTTGTCCTCGGTGAACGACAAACGCGGTAAGGCGCTCGTCGCGAAAATATCAAATAGTCGTTATGTGTACTTGTGGCTTAGTTTGTCGCCTTAAGGCTTCTTTAAACAGGCGCGACACGACACGCGACACAAAGGCACCGCAAGTCGCGCAACGAGCGGTGCCTTTGTGTCGCGCGCGATTATATCGCGTGTCGCGTCTGTTTGTAGGAGCCTTTAATCAGTCAGTGTGCGACGAAAAGCTACGAATAGCGGACTTGTTTTTTGCGCGACGAGACGCGACGCAGTGTGAAGTACGCTTTTTCTAGAAGAAGTAGAGTACAAGTACTTGATTTCAGAGATGGTAAATAAAGAGTACAGATTAATAAAAAAGAGTACCATTTATTCAATATTTTTTTTTACTTTTTAGCACGTTCGGATATAAGTGATGAAACTCTTAAAAACTTATTTCTTTCTGAATATTATGATATTTGTTGTCTTCCTTGTTTGTTTACGATGTTTTTGTAGGCCTGAGTATTTAAAATATGAATTTTCGAGTATTCATACGCAGTATACATGCTCATGGTTAAAACAATAATGAACTGAGATTGCCGCGTTTGTCGCTCACGAATGACTATAAAATAGAACACACGTCGCGTGTCGCGTCGTATTACGTCACGTCGCGTCGCGTCGATACGTGTCGCGTCCCGTCGCTCACCTACGACAACGGGTAAGACCTACAACTCGTAAGTAAGTCGCGGTCGATACCACTGTGCCACTACTGCTGTCACTCATATTACGATGCTGAGTTCCATTTCATGATTATTCAGTCTTCACAATTCTAAATAAATTGAAATATAGAATATATTTAATATATTTGAAAGCAGTATAATTAAAAATAACAATATTCGGTTAAACTAAGCGCAAATGAAAGCGAAGTTTACAACAATATTGAAACTAAATCCAATTAAATCTTAGTCTGCATTTAATAAACGTTCAAATAACAGACAATAATTTTGTTGATAAATAATAATATAACCCAAGGATATTTGTGTCTGGAGAAGATAGCAAAGAAGGTAGGTAGGTATATAAGATTTCAAAAGAGAAAAGTTATCAAGGTATTTTTTTATTTTCTGAAGACAAAGAAAAGTGGCGGTAAATTAATAGCTGCCAACTAATAGCTCGGTACAGTGGGAACAGGGACATACATAAAGCTTTTAGTGAAGCGATACATTTCGTTGAGGAGCCTTATCTCTCTAAATGTGAAAAGGCACCTTCAAACAGGCGCAACACGCGATAAAATCGCGCGTCGCGCCTGTTTGCAGGAGCCTTGATTCGGACCGCCTGTGCACATTGGTCTCAAGGTTACAAGGTTACACACCTACATAAATTCGCGCATTTTTCAAACATATCCACCAACCCGCACTGGGCCCGCGTGGTGGATTATGGCCCGCTCACTCTTACAGAAAGAGGAGGTCTGTGTCCCAGCAGTGGGGACGTTACAGGCTGATTATGTGTAATATGTAGGCAGAAACCAGAAGACAAGTGCTAAGATTCTTTCATCTTCTTTTGCTTCTTCCATGTTTATACCTGAAGGATATACTCACTAAAGGCTCTTACAAACAGGCGCGACGCGCGACACAATGGCACCGCTCGTGGCGCGACTTGCGGTGCCTTTGTGTCGCATGTCGTGTCACGCCTGTTTGAAGGAGCCTTAAAGTGAGTCTATGTCCTTCAAGGGCGTTTCAAACATCCATGTAACGAGGTAAGTATCTAGTTAATGTGATAACACACCTCTCATAGTTCCTCATATTATCCGCACTACCTCTACCGTGCCCGAAACTCCTTGGAGCGTAATAAACAATAATTACGTGGGAACTTAAGTACCCTCCCACGTGTACATTGCCAATCTTCTTTTATTTCATATTAATGTAAAATTCCGTACAAAGGACACATTCAGATCTTAAAGTTCTGATCAAAATGAAAAGTAGGAAATCTAGTTGGGCGAGCATCATTGCGAGCATTTTGTTTGTGCAGAATAAACAATTTTTCTTTCTTCTGAATACAGTTAGACTGTTGTGTTATTCAAGATATACATGCTTCGAATCTACGAACGTGTAGTTTTACTTCGGTATTGCTCAGACTGACTCGTGCTCGAGCTAGGTTATCTAAACTTTCGTGACTATCCAACATGACTAAGAAACTTGGTCAAATTGCAAAAGTGGAGTTTTAGAGAGGGTATTATAAAAGTTTTGATTGTGATTAAACAATTTTCTTTTTGAAGCTTTTATTGGGCTAAGTATATTTTGTTAACATGATGACAATTGGTTAGTAACATTTCAATAATATTTTCAATTATTTATTTAAGCAGCATTGTAGGTACCTATTCGTTTGTAACAGGTGTACCTACCGCTTATCTTTTTCAACACAAACTAGACTAAAAAAAAAACCTTTTTTAAAGCAAGCAGAACCAACATTTCACGATTACAAGCGTTTGAATAAACAATCGACGGACATTACTCCCTTTGAAAAAATCAGGCTCCAATCTCTGTTTCAATTGCCTTTGCAAGAGAAATAAAACATTTTATTTGAGTTGTTAGTTGGGCCCTTCTAAAGTCCGTATTATTTAGGACCTGCGTGTTTTCCATTCAACCACATAAACTAAATTATAGATAAGTGTCCTTTATTTGACAACCCGACTTTCAGGGATTATTGGCAAACTAGTGGACAAACTCGCTCATCACGTACGAGTAATTCGTAACTTTGTGAAGATTTAATTTCGTTCATATCATGCTGAAATTATTCAGTGGCCGCGTAGATTGTATTGAAATTTAGCGAAATGTGTGCCGCTGGCTTCGGCGGTCGCGTAATGAATTAAAAATATCATACATACATTATATTAAAAACACGACCTTTTTGCACGTCGACGTTTACCTGTTTGGGACCCTGGATTATGTAGTATATATACCTACCAACTTACACATCTACCAACGTTAATATGTTTTTGGGCTGTAAAATGTATCAACACGTCTGAATATAATCCCTGTTTTTGTTATTTTACTCTTGATGAAAATTTGGTATCATGTATCTAAGGATAATGTCTCCATATTGTGTTGTTATTACTTTTTTACCATTTATCGACCAACTTGTGGCTAAACAAGATAGTAAGATAATTATGTCGCTAAACAGAGATGCAAGCAAAGAAGACATACGAAAAGAAGTGCGCTCTTCTACATAGATTAGAAGTTGTAGGTACAGTCAGCAACACAAGTCGATAAACACTTAAGTTTTTTTAATCTCAGTTATTGAGCAAAATATTAACACTTCAGTTTTTTTAATCTCAGTTATTGAGCAAAATATTTGTTCAAAATTGCATTATTCTTCTATAGCAAAATATTTTGAACAAATATTTTGCTATATTGTTAATCGACTTTTGTGGCTGACCGTACCTACATTCGAAGACAGATAACAGTGTCAGTGTATTTATAGCAAACGCTACATAAGTAATGCTAGTACCTACTCCTTTTCAAAATCTGATTACTCTATACTGATTCTCACGATTTTTCAGATATTCAACTTTTCAAAGTAATAAAAGTTAAAATTTTAGCTGAACAATGTCAGGTTTCTTTGAAACTTGTATTGCGGAAAATTCAAAGTGAAACTTCAGAAGTATTGAAAACCTAACGAATGCATAAGAGTCAAACGGCTTAAGATTGTTTCAATCGAAGCAAATTGGCCAGTATCGCCTTCGATTTAAGTTTATTTTTCAATAACTTTGCCTAGAAGTTAAACAATATCGCATTATGAACACTGTTAGCAACACAAATCTGACAAATCGCAAGAAAACAAGGAAAAGATGAATAAAACCACGCAATACATTTATGAGAGTATCGATTTCGTAATATTCCCCGCTGGGATAGGGATGTGTATCAATATAATTTATTCTGAAGCAAGTGGATGTCAACCAAAAGGGAAGATTGTGCATGAGAGCAACCAAGCGAAAGATATCAGTGTATATCATGTAAATGTATCGTCTATCTTAATAGCTACTTAAGTGGGTATCTCAATAATATGGAAGAACGTAAAATATTCTGTTAATAGCTCCTTTAATAACACTAATCTGCTATTATTATTATTATTTTGTTATCTACTATTTGTAGTATGTATAAAGCTAGAAATAGTAGTACTTACTTAGAGCTGTAATTACTGTCTTATTATTTCCACCCTTCCACTTGCAGTTTTGATGCAGGTATTAATATAATTAAAGCGACGACTATCCGTTCTTACATGCATATGTTGCCCTTACGTATACATAAAGTCAAAGTCAAATCATTTATTTCAAATAGGCACATTAAAGGCACTTTTGAACGTCAAAACTTACAGTAAAATTGAATTGATTCTAGTCGCCCCTTCCAAAAGGTAGTTTTCGTATGGAGAAGAATGGGCAAGAAACTCCACCGTTACTCTTTTAAAATGTTTTACAAGGTTTTGTATACATAATATAATTATATGTGAAGACGATGCACCTAGAATAAAAGTCTACCCCGAAAAAATAATAAAAATAATTAAAAATTAAGCAATTACAGGTAAATCAATTATGTGATAGATACATGGTGCTCACATATTTACAAATTATTTACAAATATTGGAAAAGTAGATGACCTTTCTAGAACTCTAATAAGTGTGTGAGTTATACATACAATTATATTTAGGCCCCTGGCAGCAATTAAAACGATTACCCATGTGCAGACGTTTTTCCTACCCCTGAAATTACATTACCAGTCGACAGTGACGCGGAGGAATAAGTTTTTCAACGTAATATTTTAATTTTAGTTAGGTTAGGATATATAATTTGTAGTTCATTTTGTATTACAAGTTTGTACATATTAGATAATAATAATTTTCAAATTAAAAAAAAAAACCCCGGAAATGGCCGTATGTCGGTAAATATGGAAAATTGAAACCGGTAAAAAGTTTAAGTGATAGCGCATTTCCATCAATTTTAAATAGAAACAGTGTCGGACGCGGCACCAAGGGCTTGCGCAAAAAGTCTTGTATGCGGTACCTTTTTTCTATACATATTCAACGTTACATGAAATGATAATCATGCTAACAATGCATATACATACTTATGAAGTCTAATCTGAAAGGGTCCATGAAAATGTCTGAGGAACAAACTTTAGCAGCTTCTGTTTAACATGTTTGTTATTTTTAGCTTTCAGTTACATGTTTGTTTCGTCAGTAATTATTTGGGCTAGTCAGTTTCTAAATAGGTTTTGTGATTAATTTCGGAATTGAGTTTGCATCAGATACGAAACTAAATCAAATCATACGCATGAAAAGACGCAAATAATTTACCTCTCTTCAACTTGGGACTTTTAACCGTATGATTCTCCGAAATTTAAGTGTCTAGGGATCAAGCACGTTTTTGCTAGTTACAAAAAATCTGGGGTTTTAATTATATTTTTTGTAACTCCTATGGATACTTCATTAGTAAAGTTCGTCCTTTGAAAAGGGAAAGGATCAAAAGATGAAAATCTTCTGTCGAGTCGTATTCCTATATAATTTTGCAACAAGTTTGAGGCCAAATCAATTAATTATTATAAATTATTTAAATGATGGTGTAAACCGCATCAAATCCATTAAATAGTTTTACAATAAAAGCGAATTTTATTTTGTAATATTTATAGACAGATTTGGAATAAAACGTAATATAATATTTTTCAGCAAGGTAGAATGAAGAAAAGCCTCTTACTTCTTTTTTAATAGGATGGACACGAGGACACTCCTAACTAGACAAATCCTATCACGAGACTTTGTCTCTGTCACCTCCGACCTAGACTAACAAAAGCATTACAAATAAAAAAAATTAAAAAAAAAACGAGAGAGAAAATCAAAGATTGTGAGCTTAACAATCAGAGTTTCGGGAAATATTATGTAAAGCAGGTCTGCTTTTAAGCAACATTATTTATACGTAAGTAGGTATAGTGAGAGGCATGATGATAAAATGTACTGCTTTTGGTGAATGGCTGAATGCCTATTCTAAACTAGATTTAATCTAACGACGAATAAATATTTGATTTTTTGTATAATTAAATTGCTTTTTAGTGTTTCGTACCAAATAGGTGACGAAGGACCCTGTTATTTAGCCTCTGCTGTCCGTTCATCCGTACGTCTGTCAGCGGGCTATATCTCATGAACCCTTAAAGGTAGACAGTTGAAATTTTCACTGTATATTTATAATTTCTATTGCCGCTTAACAACAAATAATAAAAATAAAATAAGGTGGAAAATTAAAGGGTCTTCGTACAAGAAACGTATTTTTATCACATCTATTCAAAAAGAGCTAGTGTATTCTTCGTAAGCAAGGACTAAAATAACTATTTAATCCCTAGGGACTAAAAGTGACTTTAAATTGGAATGTAGATATTATTAGTAAAAGTTCCAATCACCAAAGAGATCAATCACGAACATTGTATGAACAAGTAACAGGCTGTATGATAAAGAAAAACGCGCGCGAGCCAAATTAAAAAAAAAAGTTTGTGAATAAATCACACAAACTTTTCACAACCTTTTTTTAATTTTACTTAGTTTTATAAAAAATGAGTATGTCTTCCTCAAGTAATTGTACGTAAATAAATAAACGTAAGTACTATTGTTATTCATAAGTTGCACTTACTTATTTTTTCATAGAGGGTGATAAAAAGTAGTGTCCACCTTGGGAGAAACACTATTTTAAGCTCGACTGACGTGCTTTGAATCCTTCGCTGACTCTCGCCTTCAAAATAGTTGTTTGCTCCCTTGGCAAACAATCTACTATTTTTGCATTGTGTTACGGAACCCTTCGTGTGCGAGTCCGAGTCGTCTTTTCAGTTGCAGTCTGGATTTGGGCCTGGTTGACGGTAATAGGCTCGATTCTTGTTACATGGGCCTAGCCTGGAGAATACCGACGTCAATAAATGTTATATGTCTCTATAGTACTTATAATACCTATAGTATAGTTAAATATTATAAATTGTAAAAAGAAAGGCACAGTTATTCTCGTTAGAGATTTATGCGCACTTTCAAAGGTATAGCTGCATTAAAATGTTAATTTGGCTAGGCCGTAGGTGACTAAAATCGCAAGTTCCAAAGTAGAGTAGGATTCGACTTTTGTCATGCGGCGACAGGTTGCATGCGGGTGACTAAAATCGACCGTGAAAATGCTCAGCGGCAGGCGATCGTCTGCCGCATGACGGTCGACATTTTGATGTAAAATGAACTATAGTCACCTGCGATTTTTATCGATATGTATAAATTGGAGGCGATTCGGCTTGTGAGGTGATTTGGTAAGCAACCAGTCGCACGTCGAAAATCGACCTAGTGTAAATCCATACTAATATTATAATCCCCCATAAATTTAACATCTCGGATCATTTACTAAAGATCAACAATAGATCTAGGAGTCAGTCATCATGACAAATGCTTGGTATTCAATGTGAATCAGTCCGTGTCTAAGGTTGCGGTACTAAATACTTCCCATTCAAACGTCGTACAAACGTACGTAGATGTAAGTTCCTATAGCCATTTTTAGTATTTTGTAGGGACATATAGAAAGTGCGATGAAATGTTCTCTATGCATCACTTTTTTCGGCAACTAAGTATCATACTAGTCTACAATGTTCCCACTTGATGGGACACAGGCCACCTCTCTGAGTGAGTGAGCCATAGTCGTAAAGGTTCATTAAAAAACCAGCGTCAGACAGTATCTGTCTGGCATTAATGCTGAAATTAACCTTTTTGGCGCAGCCGTGAGGCACAGGAATAACTCGTTGTTTGAAACATTATTTATATTATGTAAATTTTGTGTTTCACGAACTGTGTCCAAATAAACTATTTTTCTTTCTTTCTAATCCACCACGCGGGCCCAGTGCGGGTTGGGGATGTCACAAGGCTTCGAATTTTTGGTTCTAGAACATGCCAGTTTCCTTACGATGTTTTCCTTCGCCGTTTTTAGAGCAGTGGCAGTTCGGAACTAATGCTACCATCTTGTTTTTAACCGACTTCAAAAAAAGGTGGAAGTTATATATTTGGTAGAATATTTTTTTTGGTTACCTCACAACTCCGTTATTTATAAGCCGATTTGCAAAATCAATTTTTATTTGAAAGAAAATGCTTTCGGATTGATCATATAGAAATTTGATCAAAATCGGTTCAGTAGTTTGGTTTTTAAACCAAAATTACTGGTAAAAATTCAAGTAAACGAAATTGTTTTTGTAAGTATATGTTATCGCGATATCTCCGGCAATTGTGAAACGATTTCAATTTTTTTTTAATGATGCTTGTATGCCTCAGGGGTTTCATATAATTTTTTATTAACATTGCTTGGGTAGTTTTTGAGTTAAGCTTCAATAATACGTATTTTTGCCACTTAGTTTATAATGATGATGTTATATTAACTTCCTGTCACTGATATTTACATAGCAAGTAGTGTTATACGAATTTGTGTGGGTCAAGTACAACTTAAAAGTGAAAAATAAAAACGGTTTTACAAAAACAAAAACAACCGACTTCCAAAAAAGACACTGCAAAGTGAAAAATAACTTTAATTTCGGAAGTCGCTGGCAAATAACGAAAATGAGAATCAAACGACACCGACTTCCGAATTTAAAGTTATTTTTCACTTTGCAGTGTCTTTTTTGGAAGTAGGTTGTTTTTTTTTGTAAAAAGTTTTTTTTAATACATTTCAAGCGACATTTCACACATGTTTACCATCAGCTCCCCATGTCAACGCCATTCGAGCGCCAGAAGTTTCTTGTAGCAGAGTATAAGCGGTTCAAGCAGCTAACTATTCCAAGCTCATTAATTTGGGTTATTCATTCATTGAAAATTTCATCATCTGCCTAGCCTTTTCCCAACTATGTTAGGGCCGGCTTCCAGTCTAACCAGATGCAGCTGAATACCAGTATTTTTATATGGAGTGACTCCCTATCTGACCTCCACAACCCAGTTACTGGGTAATACGATACTCCTTGGTAAGACTGGTTGTCAGAATTTCGGGCTTCTAACTACCCCGTAGCGACTGTTAAAGATCCACGAATGACAGCCGGGACCAACGGCTTAACGTGCTTTCCGAGACTCGGGAGAGGGGTCACGGTATGTAAAGATGGTCACCCATCCACATACCAACCGCGGCAAGCGTAACTTAACCTGATCGATCGACCTGTGCGGCTGTTATTATTTAGCCATTCTCCCCTCATTCATTGAAAATGTTATTATTTACTTGTTGAAAACCTGACAAATACCTATAGAGAATTCTCTGCTTTGCACGATACTTTCCGATAGCGTTGCGCAGTAATATTTTAATGTTCCCTTTTATGAACCCCCGACGTAAGAAGAGGGGTGTGATAAGTTTGACGGCTTTGTCGTTCTGTGTATCTGTGTGTCTGTCTGTGGCATCGTAGATCTCAAACGGCTGGACCAAATTCAATGCGGCTTATTTCAATTAGAAGGCTGAAAATCTGTTCAGCAATTTTCAACATACTCTTCAGGTCTTTCTTAATTGGTGTAGGGATCTCAGTCACACAATAGTAATTAATTTCACGTCCGATCGACTTGGTTGAAAAGTATTTCGTTAACACTGCTATTATGTGGAAAGCTTGATCTGATGCTGCAGCTAGGAGAGTCTGCCTGATAACCAGCTCCGCAACCACTTACAGCAGACATATCGTGTGCGCCCATTCAATTGGTCTCGATGAATTGAGATGGAGATGTTGAACATAGATGGAAAAATAATGAAACTTAATTAATTAACGAAATACCTGAATTTTAATTGGACATAATTACTCATATTTAGAGCTCTGTAGCTCCTCATTGACAATCGAGAGGAATTGTCACATCACGAAATATTGCCCTTGAAGAGATCTTTCCATTGGCATATAATTATCTTAACACTATTGGACTTGAAGGCAGAATCGCCTAATCTCCTTTGCAATTTAATATAAGTTATATTTTGAATAACTTATTGCTTAAGACTACATGACCTAAAGCGCGGTCTATGTCGGACTGCATAGAAAAGAAAGAGAAGCGTGATGACACAACGCTGGTAATTTATTGCAAAATATGAAGCAATTATCTATTTACAAAAAATCTATTGTTTGGACTAAAAAAATCAGAATGATTTCATGTTTATTATTATGGTTTTTATTGTAAAAAAAAGTTTTTAGAGGTATCTTCATGATTTTTTACCATCGGATCAAATTAGTTGTATTATGTTTTCAACACACTATCTCCCTAGCATATATCCTGAAGAATATCATATATTTTTCTGATTTTGTTTACTGTAGTCGATCATATACTTTTATTGTTTCTAAAACTTGCGTTTTTTTGCGTTTAGGTCCTGTAAGCCCCTTAAAGCAATGAATACGATACATGTGGTGGGAACAAGTCGTGTTCTCACGGTGCGGAACTCATCTTTTATTCGTACCTATGGTATCGCTGGCGTTTCTAGTAGTTATCTATAAGTGTCCTGGGGGTGGAGCCTGAACCTGGTAGGCCAGTACATCTATTGATATGGCCATTAGAGGCAGGGCCTTTATGACAGCATAATGGATGAGTGTCAGTACTTATAGCGTGTGAGGCACTTAAAGAGCTAAAGAGACAAGTGGTGTGAGTGCGTATTTGTTAGCAACTAAGTATCTACTCGCATGTTTGTGAACACGACATCCCTTCCCGTTTTTCGACTTTTTAATTAGGATAAAGGTTTATCTATATATGTAAAATGAAACCGTGACTGACTGCCTGACCTATCAACACAGCTCTAAACATTGAACGGATTGGGCTGTGGCACACATATAGTTATTATGACGTAGGCATCCGCTAAGTAAGTGAAAATTTTGTTTGTATGAAATATCTTATTCCTTGAATTAATTATACTTGAAACTTGGTACGAATACTTATTGTTATTACATATAAACTATAAGAAACGCTTTAAGGCTCGTACACACAGGCGCGACGCGACACGCGACACAAAGGCACCGCAAGTCGCGCAACGAGCGGTGCCTTTGTGTCGCGCGCGATTCGCGTCGCGCATCGCGCCTGTGTGCAGGAGCCTTTAACCAAAATTTTATGGATAGAAAAGAAAAGTATATACTTTTCTTTTCTAAATCTTTCTTAGTAAATGTATTCAGCATATATATGCTGAATACATTTACTAAAAACTGTACATTGAGAAACGGCATCCAATTATTATCGTAAGTAAGAAGTAAAGAATATATACGAAAGTTTCCACCATGATTTTCAGGATATCATTGGTAACAATAACACAATCAAGCATCACGCTTGTGTTCCACGGAGGGGGGAGGGGTACCAGTGGAAAAAACGCTCTTTCAAACAGGCAAGACACGCGATAAAATCGCGCGCGACACAAAGGCACCGCAAGTCGCGCGACTTGCGGTGCCTTTGTGTCGCGCGCGATTATATCGCGTGTCGCGCCTGTTTGTAGGAGCCTCAACTTTTAAATTAGAAACAGTTTTGAAATCAGCAACAGTGATAATGTTTATTAATTAGTAAACACAGCGTACCTTTTATCAGATTAAACGTTGCTGAGATTGCATAAAACAAAAGTTCTACAAGTTTTAATCTAGAGAAGTGTTCAAGTAAACCAGCATGGAAAGGAAAGGAAACTGATGTTACAAGACAATTGTCCTGAGTCATCTAAAGGAATAGACGAAATTCATTCTAGTGTCTACCTTAATGTCATTAACTCCTTAAAGCCAGTATTTTACCAATTGGGCTATTACCGACAGGTACCCAATTGGTAAAATACTGACTGAAAAGTTTCAATTTGTTACCATATTTTTTCAACTTGGAGGGGCTCGTGGCTAAGTAATTAACAGCCGCATGGATCGGTGCCGCGGTTGCTCCGTCGATGGATACTATAAATCTTTACTTACCGAGACCCCTCTTTGCATGGAAAGCACGTCTGTCATTCGTTGATCTTTGGCAGTCGTTACGGGTCGTCAAAAGACCGAAAGTCTGACAACCAGTCTTACCAAGGGCAGAGGTATCGTATTACCCAGTAACTGGGTTGTGGAGGTCAGGTCAGGCTGGTGGTCGTTCCCAGGTGAAGGCCAGCAAGCAACGGGTGCAGGGGCACCCTTGCCTGTATTGCACAGGACTCCATCAGTGTCGGACGGGAATGGCCATGTGTTCCCGGCCATTCCCGTAGCCCCCCAGTCTGGGGGGCATACGGGGCCCACCAGCTAGGCGGGCATGCGCCGGGAGGGTTGTGGAAGTAAAGGCTGAGCCAGTTTCCCATGGCCCTCACATCACGGCAATGTGGAAACACCGCTGAGTTTTAGTGGGTATACTGTAGGTGTCATTCCGACAGGAGTCCCACATACCCCGTCCCGGCAATGCGTAATGCATTTCTCAGCGACAAAAAAAAGGCTGGTGGTCGTTGTCAGGTTTGTGTACCGATCGACAAAAGTTTGCGTTCTGTTAGGGGTGATCCATTAATCATTGGGACAGGTCTCTGTTAAATTGAGAAGTTACATATTTGACGTTATATCATATTTTATTTGAGATAAACATGCCTTGGAGGCGCCTTCTAAACTCTAAATAGGGCAAATGTCGACTAAGAATGTAACAGTGTAACACGGGTAAAAAAAAAAACTTCCCGTAATACTACTGGATAGCTTGGTAGTTCTACGGGATTTTTATACCCGTAGTACTACTGGTAGTACCTACCACGAGCAACTAACGAACTAGTTAATGATATCTAAAAAGTAGAAACCAATGGTATCTGGCAAACAAAAAAGTAATAATTTATTACTTCGATGCGTATTTACAAAAGCTAGACTACAATAGTACAACAGTCGATATAAGAACTCACCGAGGTGCATCATAATAGCCGTAATTTCATTCACCACAACTAAATGAGTTCAGCGCAAACTGAGAGTTAGGTACTGAAACTTCTCAATGTGGAACAAGTAGGCGTCGTAAATAGTGGGATTAAAGAGCGGAATGCAGCAAATGAAAGAAATTAAAATACTGCTCACATTTGCGTGACTAACTTTTTGATGTGTCGTAACCACGCTTCCCATTCAGTTGGAAAAGTTTAATAGAAAAGTAATATCTGGACTGACGAATTTTTAATGACTGGTATGTAAATTATTTATTTTTCTGTAAGTAGGTTTGTACAAACACTTTTACACGTCAATCATATTATTTAAACTAGATGAGGTCGGCGTTTCCTATCTGACTATTCTGAGAAGAAAGGCCGAAACAAACTCAGAGATCATAGTCTCTTTTAAAGTCCAGACAAAATCTTGGTCAGATCATGTGAAGACCATGTAGTGTCTAAAATGGTCTTTTGAGGAAAGAACCACTCACATTGAGCGGACCTGTCCAGTCAGTGCACTCATTTATTAAAAATCGTGCAGCTCAACTCAGAACTTGAGGAGCTCAACGATTCGACGAACAATACCAAAGAAAGAACATTTGGGTAGGCCGCGTAAATTACTCAAACTGCCAGATCATGATTAAAACTAACTAAGAAGGAAAACAGAAAAAAGAAATGACCCACATAGTCGTCACATTACAATACCTAATTAAATAAAAAAAATACTTTACAAAGTAAATATTCATTACATATAAAAGGAAGTCAGTACTAAAAGGAAATCACTCAGATTTGTATTATTTTGGTAATAAGAGAAGCGATAACTCTCAGAACGGTGAAGGAAAACTTCGTGAGGAAACCGGCATGCCCTAGAAACAAAAATTCGAAGACATGTCACATCTCCTAAACCCATACTAGGCCCGCGTGGTAGATTATGGCCCAGTCCCTCTCCCAGAGAGTAGCTAGGCCTGTGTCCCAGCAGCGGGAAAATTATAAGCTGATTATGTGTTGTGTGTGGAAGGGATAATACTTCTATTTCTGTGATAGTTTCACCGTTGTACAGCAGCACATCAAGCTAACCGAAACTGTCAAATTTTCCCAATCAACTTTGAACCTTATGCTTTAGTGATAAAGTTGAAAATCTATTAAAGAAATTTGACAGATTGTAGTAGTTTGATGTGCTGGCGTCTGTACAACATTCAAGTGTGGTAAGCTACTTATGCCATAAATATATTTTATTTATTTATAACTATGCCATGAGCTATCGTATTACAATATAATCAAACGTGATTGGCACAAACTCAGTTAACTCAGTGTTTGGTCACGCAGCTTCAATAACGATCCCGCATAAACCTTTCAACATTCATCGGATTTTAGCAGCCATCTATTTCGAGCTTACCAAATCCTAATTATAAGCAAACTTTAATAGTTGATCCCGTTTAAATTAACCACTTACTGTGGTATTTCAAAGCAAATATATCTGCTTTAGGCAATTTAGGTATTCCACTTTTCCCCACCAGTGGGGCGGCCGGGGGGGGGGGAGCAAAGTGGAATAATTCAAATATTAGTATTCCGCAAATTGACAATGGCCCTTTTTAATATTTCTTACTGGATCTATATTCCGCTACGTTATTAACGGCACCTACCATTGTTGACTTTATTGACTCGTAAAATGTTTAACTGCAGGGACTTTTTATACTATTTTTATTTCACATTAAATATTGAGTTATTGCGTATTATTTAACGTGTAAGAGTCGTTGCCTACGTACTCGGCGTTGATGCCTAGTCGTCATTTTTTCACCCTGTGTATCGATTTTCTTATTAATAAAAAAAAAGTAATTAAAAAAAATAAAAAAACCCGACTGCGGTAAAAACTTATGTTAAAAAAAGCGGAACCCTTTTCAATTTGAAAATATAAGAAATATGGTATGGGTCCCGCCTGCTTCCAACTTTTATTTAATTTAAAATGGGTTTGTTTTTAGCTTTCAGTTTTTTTTTCAGTTAAGTTTTTTACCGCAGTCGGGTTTTTTATTTTTTTAATTACTTTTTTTTAATACCAGCTTTTTAGTTTACAAATGTGAAAGATTTCGCAGACGATTTAGTTCTTAGTACGTGTTTTTTACGATTTGTCACATCGAATTACTTTTAACCCAGTGTCACTCTCACAATTTTTTAAGACGAATCTAACGGCTCCTCTCAAGCTGAAATAGATCAAGCCGTTTAGGTTACAGAGCGTGCCAAAGAAATATACACACTCGAAAAACATAACCCTCCTTCTGGCGCAGTCGGGTAAAAATTGCTTTTTTTCGCTGTATTTATTTCGGCTGCTGATGGAACATGCCTGGATTTTATCGATTAACTGCTTGCGTACTAAGTCGGCCCTTCGATTTATACATTAATATTATCACTCCCAAAGGCGTTATCCGTTAAAGTACCTACGTACTTTATTAAAACTATCATTTTGTGTCCCACTATTTAATTTGGCAAAAGTTGGCTGACGTATGTTCAATGTTTACGTGCCATAATGTTCTCTATTATAAGCCGCTTTTAACAAATTCTGACTCCATTCAAGAGTTCCTCTATATTGCAGCTTTTTGCAGTCTATAAAACTTCGCATAAATTATAATGTGCTAGTTAGCTTTCCCAACTATGCATGACATGGCGAGTCCTAGTTTTATATTCATTTTATGACCTGCATCCAGCCACAGAAACAAGTGTTTATTTCAGTAATATATTATGGATGTTTAATCATCATAAGCATTTTCGTAAATATTCCATTTAAAACAGAACAGGTGGTGTTGCATGTAAACTTATTTCATAAATACAGTGCTTATTCAAATAAAAAGCGCTCGTTTAAGTACACGCTTGGCTCTGGCAGGAGCAATCAGTCACTTGCACGGTGGGACGTTAATCTATTGCGGGGCAAACAACTTTGATAGGCCACTTTTTGCCCAATGTTAAAATTTTATGATGCAATTTCATGTTTCTAGAGAAAAACATTTATTAAATGTTTTTTAAAAACCTTTAGTAAAATAAATTGATGTGTGGTTAGTGTTTCAAATACAATAACATTTGTGTTTGCTTTACATTTTTATTTTATTTTGTTGGATGCTAAACTGATGGTATGTTGTAGGTAAGTTTTGTCACAGACACCTTTGGACGTCTGCAATGCCAGAGGTATCTCAGATGCGTTTGAAATCCCAGACAAGACAAAGCTGGAATGCCTCATGTGCCTGTGATTGCAACGGCAGCCTTCAAAGAGGAACACAGCAACGCCCTTTTTAGAACAAGGTTCTTTAAGGCGCGTTTGCGGTAGGAGTAAAAGTTTTCGAGAGTGCTGGAGGTCAAAATGAAAATCCAATCCATCCAATCGGGTCCAACGTGTTTTCCGAGGCACGGAGGGAGGGGTCTTGGTATGTGAAGATGGTCACCCATCCAAGGAAAAACCGCAGCAAGCGTAACTTAACCTGATCGAACGATCCGTGCGGCAGTTATTACTTAGCTGAAAGCCCTTCTTATATGATAAACAAACAAGCATCTGAAACATTCTCGGAAAAACAAGTAAACCTAAATAAAAGCCTGTAAACAAGGGAAAATTTCTAAAAGCTGAGCGTATTTGTATACAGATTTCCCTTAATTACATGCCTTCATTATAGGCCTAAAATTTTAGACTGATATTAAAATAGACTTTCATGAAGATAGTCCAAAGAAGCGTTAACCTGACATTTAATGATTTTATTTATAAATATAGTATCACGACCTTTCTGCCACACTGTATTTCAAAAGAGCGATGCTCATAGCTGACCAGATACCTACATATAGGCTTTCCTCGGGTTAAAGCAGCATTTTTGCAATCTAACGGTTTAGACTTTGTGGCTCGTCAGCGCCAAATACGTCATAGTAATAAATAATAAATTTATTTAGCTAAGTTTACATTCGAGTGGATTGAATTCCTAGACCTCACACTAGGATTAGAGAATCCTAGTGTGAGGTCTAGGAAAACACAGAGGTGTTGTGAGATCCAGGGTCCTTCGTTCCGTTAACAATTTTATGTAATATGGTACATTTTTGAACGTAACACTTAAAATAGGCATAAAAAAAGTGTATGTAGGTATACACTATACATGCATGGTGGTGTAATTTGTGTCAGTCTGTTGTGTTGGTGTTGTAATAGAGTGTCTCTATGCTATAGGTACGTATGTAAGCGAGTGCACTTATGTATTTGTGAATTGTTAATCTGTGTGAGTTTTACTTAAACTACGAAACTTTCGGTCATGTCGTAGTCCAGTGTAAGAAGCTAATTTGTTACCGTCACTCTGCATTTTTTATGTGTGTGTGTGTGTGTGTGTGTCAGTGTTTATCTTTGAAAAATAACCCTTTTAAAAGTTCTCCTATACGTATATATTCATGGACATTTGAACAAGAAAAGTTCGACGTTTTAAGTGATATGCAGTCATCGTTTTATCAGAAGGCAAGCGAAGTGCCTGTATCATTAAAGTGTAACTTGTTAATAAGGTTTGTTGTGGCTATCATGTTTCAGATCTTTCCCACAGGGCCCGTGCGATAGAGCCAAGATCATCATTTAAAGGTTGTGGATTCATCAATTTCAAGAGTTGTTGAGGGAGACAGCCGCAAAGAGGGTCACCATAACGAGTGCTCTTAAACTTTCTGCCCTATTCCAGATACTCATTTGTACGTTTCTCTTAAATCTGGGACAGGCCTGAAGCATTCCTACATATGTATAACAAGGGGTATTTACATTTACATACCTGGTACCAGGGGTGCCTATACTATTGAATGAGTTTACTGACAAAAAATCAGTTTTATCTCCGCAAACTAAGGTTCATAATAATTGAACTCCGTTGATCGATCGCCTAACGTTCATCGGTGGATCCTCTGATGTACCTACCTACCACCGTTTAGTGCAGTGGTGCCCAACACGTATTGCTCCAAGGGCTATTTTGAAATACCCGACACGCGGGCACCGCCGAGTTAGTAAAAAAAACATAAGTGATATAAAGGAAACTACATTTTACAATTACACCACCTTTTGTTTATTATGTTGGAACAGCAAAAGCGAAATGCTCCTACAAACAGGCGCGACACGCGATATAATCGCACGCGACACAAAGGACTTGCGGTGCCTTTGCGTCGCGTGTCGTGTCGCGCCTGTTTGAAGGAGCCTTAATGCGATACTTGGTTGTTCACATTTTCAGAAAGCTTCTTAAAGTCTAGTTGGTAATCTTCTGCGCAACTCAAAATCACACAATTTTTGACGTGTTTGTTAGTTAGCATACTTCTGTATTTAGTTTTGATTACTTTTAGTTGAGAAAAAGCACGTTCACATAGATATGTTAAGCCAAAAAATGCTTTAACGATAAGAATACAGTTACGTACGTTTTTGTATTTAACAGGGTCCATGAGCTTGAAAACTTCGTCGCTTTTACTGTCTGTGTTTTAAGGATGATATCACTGCGAAGTGTAATAATTTCCAATTTTACCCAATTTACTTTTTTCAGATTTGTGTATTCCTTATCCGATTTTGTACGCGGGTGCTTAGAAAACCCGCGGGCTACCAGGTGCTCGCGAGCTACCGGTAGCGCACTACTGGTTTCGCTTTCAGCGCATTCTTTTCATCAATTATCTATGCATCAATGCATCCTTTGTTGGTAATAGCGAGGAAACAAATAATTATATCGGGATAATTCTAAAGAATTCCATTACTATTCAGTGGTAATTTTCCTTTATTATATCTCCCACAGGTTGGTAAATACAATAAGACGGAATTCATTATGG
Organism: Luperina testacea; assembly: GCA_927399505.1. Lineage (NCBI taxonomy): Eukaryota > Metazoa > Arthropoda > Insecta > Lepidoptera > Noctuidae > Luperina > Luperina testacea. Next base: position 8,883,001 of record OV656755.1, read on the forward strand.
TATTTTGCAAATATGGCTTTTGGTTGGTGTTGGGTTTGTATGCAAGCGGAAGCAACATTAGAGCATTAGAACTTGTAACATTAATGAACTTGTAAACGTTTAACACACGCGTTATTCATATGCACAGTACATACATTTTATATTTATTTAGCAGGTTATACCTATCCTAACAAGTTCGAACGAGGCCCGTATCGGCGCGCGGCATTTTAAAGGCCATCGGATCAGCTATTATGGTATACATAGGTATTTCACGGTAGCCTTGCTATAAAAGCAACGGAACGATTAAGACACCCGAACTTCCCCCACCCTGCATACTTCAATCCGGGGGGGATTCTCCCTGCGTTATCACCCCAGCCCGTTTCACGCAAGCAATTTGAAAGATTGGTTTCGCAAACAGTTTTTGTGCCCTTTGTTTTGAATGCGTGACGAACGTGTATTTTACTCATCCAAATATTAGATTTCATCTCGAACAAGGGTGGTACAGATAGAAATAAAAGAGATAGCAAGAGGAATATTGGTCGAGACATTCAAACGTGCCTTTTAATGTGCCTATTTGAAATAAATGCTTTGAGTTTGACATTGACATTGGAGTTGGTACCAGGAGACAATGAAGCTACGCAATTTCAAGTTCGCAGCATCCCTAAGCAGTAAAGTTTTCCGGGAAAGCGGGAGTGAAATGCGAGCTCGAAAGCCTGCGGAAAGTGAAAAGCGAACGAAGCTGACAGTAATTAATGTCCTAAAAACACAGTTGTTTATGATCACTAGCGGTCTCGACTCGCGTGGCTTACCAATCTCCGGGCCAATAAAGAAACAGGTTAATATCGACTATGATTGTCTTTTGACGTGAAACGTCTTTAAAATCGCACTGACACATGACATCACGACAGAAATTAAATCTGAACTGTAACGAATAGGTCTTTAACTTGCCTTAATAAATCTAAAATATGTCCGGTGTCATTATGAGAGGCTTGTGGCTAAGTAATAAAAGCCGCACGAGTCGATTGGTCAGGTTAAGCTACGCTTGCCGCGGTCGATCCATGGATGGGTGACCATCTTTACATATCAAGACCTCTCCGTGCCTCGGAAAGCATGTTAAGCCGTTGGTCCCGGCTGTCATTCGTGGAACTTTGACAGTCGTTACGGGTCGTCAGAAGCCCGAAAGTCTGACAACCAGTCTTACCAAGGGGTATCGTATTTCCCAGTAACTGGGTTGTGGAGGTTAGATAGGCAGTCGCCCCATGTAAAATAGTGGTAATCAGCTGCATCCGGTTGGACTGAAAACCGACCCCAACATAGTTGGGAAAAGGCTAGGCAGATGATGATGAAGTCCGGTGCCATTATTTATTTAAATAATGGCACCGGACTTCATCATCATCTGCCAAATATTTCTGATTCAGATTCATATCAACGAGCTGACTATATAATTTTATATAGTTAGCTCGTTGATATGAATCAGAATCAGAAATATTTATTTGCCAACAATGTAGGTACAGGTTTGAGAAGGTATAGAATACAATGTTTCCGCTACATTCTACCTTACGGCGGCGTGCAAAAACATTAGATAACATAACATTGACATTAAAATAACAAGACATCAAAAATTAATATACATAAATAAATTGTCACATAAAAAGTCATTAGGTACATTAAAAATTAAGTTATCAAATTATTAATAATTGCAAAAAGGTATTTAAAATGTCAATCACAAGAAAAAGTCAAGGTTCAGTTATAAATCTTTGTCAATCAAGAAGTCATTTACAGAGTAGTAACATTTTTGTAATAGTAATTCAATCAGTTTAGTTTTAAATATGCGACGTATGACGTTGAGTCTGCGTCGGGTGCCGTGACCAAAACCGGGGCTTTCGCTCGTTTCCAGTAGGTACCTCACGTCATTCATACGTGTGTGTGTAGGGTTTATTTAGACCAATTGATTTTACCAATGTTTATTTTGGACCATTTCTACACGTTAAAATACATTTTAAAAAAAAGCCTATAAAAAAGTATTGACATTTAATATGTTGGCCTCAACTCTCCACCCGCGGAACAGCCAGTAGAAAAACTTAAAATAAAAATAGTTACAGGACTTTAGAAACAGTGCTTTCTATTTAATTAAAAAGTATCCTGGTTTCACAGTCAATGTAATTCCTGTTCTGTTCACATTTCAAACAAAAATAAACCGATAGCATTGCAAACATTATAGAAAAATGTTGAACCTATTTCGTATTTTCATAATGTGGTGTAAATTGAAATTCCGGGCCACACACGGCAAAATAGGGTGAAAATATATGCTTAGGTGATAGTTGTTGGAGAATGATGACCGTCCGGAACCCTTTCTAAATATGTGAGACTCATCTCCGTTAGGAAATGTTGCTATTATGTGTAAATAAAATATGCTATTGGAGTGGGTATCCGTATAAACTACCGAATATTACATTTTATATTGGATATTACGTTAAAGTGATTGATGATTGTCTATAGTAATAATAAAACTGAAGAGTTTATTTGTTTGAACGCGCTAATCTGAAATCGGATGTAAAAAAAAAAAACTTTTTTTTTATAATTCTTGAGGAAAGCTATTTAAGATGTCGCTATGATCCTAATGAGCCGAACAAAAGAAAACAAATCAGAAAGAACGAAGTAATAGCGTGGGCAGGTGATGCGATGTGACAGGGTAGGTCGGGGGAACAAGAAATTTTACGCTGACGAAGTCGCGGGCATAAGCTAGTAGTTCTTTTATAAAATTATTCTTACAATCAGCTCGTGATTTAGTAAAAGTGAAACTACCTATGACATTGAAGAAGTCGCATTGGTTGGGTCCGTGAATCACCCCGTTTTCAAATTAGTTTAATAAGAAATTGTAATTACAGAAGAAACAGCTTCCTTTACACCGCTTGCCACCGCCTTTTCATACGAAAAAAAAATGTTCGTCAAATCTCATTAACCATTTTCTTTTTAGAAAATAACTCACTGGAGGGACCGAATTTTCTTTCGTTACTTCAAAAGATCTGAGATGTACCGAGAAATATTTTTTTCTATTTTTCGAACACAGAGCCTTATGGATATATAGAACTTAAAAGTCTCAAATTTTATTGAAAATGGATACGTCTAGGGTAGACGTATCCATTTTCAATTTTCAATTATCATAATACCTTTGAAAAATTGATTTCATTAGCACTCATCGTTAGAACACCCTTCGACCACTTTGAAAGTTGGGTCACAGTTATGTCAAAGAGAAGTATCTAGTTCATCCTCACATAATAAAGTTTATAATCTATTTATGTATTTGTGTACCTGTTTTATTTATGATATGATACATTTTTATTGTTTTTTATCAGTGTTCAACCAAAGCACCTGCCATCGAATCTCTTCACCACCCTTAGTTGACTGGCAGAGAATGCCTAAGGCATTAAGTCCGCCTTTGTACGTTTTTTGTGTGCGAAAAGTTTAAATGAATATTCTAGTATTAATTTTGTCCACCAGCGAAGGCTCAGATAGAACTAGCAATTAATAAAGCCTCAATGTTATGATTGCCATACAGGGATATATGGCAATTGGACAACTATTAAGTGCATGGGCTCCCGAAACCACAAATCAATAAAAGCAAATATGGTCAACATTATGCTCGGTTACTCCGGAAATGTTATGCACCGAATACGTATATATTGTGGTTATTTATGGTCAGACTATGAGCAGATATTAATTAGTGACCGGAGATTGTTGTGTGTTGTGTGATGAGAATTTGTGATCAGGTACCGTTTCTTTGGATTGACAGCAAGTCATATTTGATTAGGAAAATTTTCTTTGATTTAGTTGCTTGATAATTTTTGACCTGGTTTGACCTGATATATTTTGAAGATTCCTGGTAATCTGTTCCCAAATTGCTGATATTATTCAATCACGCACTGATTCCTGGCAGCGTGCAGTGCTTAAAGTCTTGATGTCGAGCTCCGCATCATAAGCTTACCACAATATATGGTGTAACGTTTTCTCCAAACCTAAATATTACATTCAACCACAGATCGCTGGAAGTTAATTTGTTTTTCGGAAGCAATATTATTTCCCTTTTATTTATCCTAAGTTTAGAGCTAGTGAAAAAGGGTGATTTGCTCTTTTCTCCGGATACCGGATCGTCTACTGCTCGAGTCACAAGCTATTGCATACTCCAACCTAGCTGCAGAGTATTCCTGCGCTTCGAGACCCGCGCGGCGTTGGCTGCTGAACTTCGTGACCTCCTTTGCCTGTGTCCTGGAAACTACGATCGAGTACCATTTGACTGAGTACCATTACCATACCACCATACCATGCCCGTACCACCGTACCATGTACCATTTCCTTTTTATTGAGTACCATTTTTTTTTACAGTTTTTTATTTAAATTTGTTATGTGCGTTTTTGTTTGTACAGAATAAAATAAATTTCTTTCTTTCTTTCTTTAATTTTTTCTTGTTAGCACATAAGCTCCTGACCTTTTTTATCACAGGATAACTTAGCTAATGTATTTTTTTTTTTAATGAATTCTTTTTAAAATCTGTTCTAACGAGCCTAAAACACGATTGTAATCAGGTTAAAAATTTGCGATGTACGTTTTTAAATTTTATCCTAAACAAATATCCTGAATTTGATATTCATTATTCCTTATTCCTCTTTTTTCCTAATATTTTTTATTTTTAACCCGACTGCCAGAAGGAGGTTTATGTTTTTCGAGTGGTGTGATGTATGTATGTAGGTATATATTTCTTTGGCACGTTCTGTAGCCTAAACGGCTTGATCGATTTTAGCTTGAGAGGTGCCGTTAGATTCGTCTTAATTGTGAGAGTGACACTGGGAACAAAAAAATTGAAATAAAAAAAATTAAAATAGACGATTTTGGGCGCCATATTTTGTCTTAACAAAATTTTTTTTTTCTCAAAACCTATCGTTTGGGGTATTAAAATAAAGGGTTTTAAAAGGTGAATACAATTACAAAAATACATACAACTTATATGGTTAAAAGTAATTCGAAATGGCAAATCGTAAAAAAACATGTACCAATGAACTAAATCGTCTGCGAAATCTTTCACATTTGTAAACTACACAGCTGGAAAAAAAAAAAAAATAATTTAAGAAAATAAAAATCCGACTGCGGTAAAAAACTTAACCAAAAAAAAAACTGAAAAATTAAAAACAAAAAAGTTAGAAGCAGGCGGGACCCATACCATTTTTATTATATTTTCAAATTCAAACGTCACATGACATTAGTTATAAGCTAAATTCTTGTTACTAACAACCTTGCCTTGCCTATGGACGTTTTTGTCTGAAATAAATAATTTTTATTATTTTATAACATCAACAACAATAAAAAGGTAATTATGATGTTATGAAAGATCGTTCATTTTTCGCTACGATTGAAATTTCGACCCTTCCTCCAGTTAGCAGATAAATTAAGGGTTTCGGCCATTTGGGTGACCTTTTCGTTATAATATCCCGTTGTGTGACATTCATAGAAAGTGGAAGGGTCAGGCTATTCATGACCCGGAACCTCAAAGTGATATTCGATTTTTAATAAGTACGCGTCAGTGAATCCATAAAATTTACCATGAAAGGATGTTGAATTTTGTTTTTATTATAGGTATGAGCAGCTGTTATTAAAAACTAGCTTTTGGATGTCGGAAAAAATCCCACGGGAATTTACTACCGGGATAAAAAGTATTCTTTTGTGTTAATCCAGGTTACAAACTATCTGTATGCCAAATTTCATCCATATCCGTTCGGCTTTTTTGCGTGACTGAGTAGGTGACTAACATCTAGACTTACAGTACCCGGCGATAAATATTGCACATCGACCTTTACCTTTTTTTTGTATTTTATACAAAGAATAAAAATAATTATCAAAAGAAGCAAATCATAATTGTTTTAACAGCTCCTAATAGATACCGGACTGTTTGTATTTCGTGCGACAGAGATAATGCTCTACGAAGCCAAAATTAGCCGATTGTCTCTTTCCAAAGGTCGATGTGCAATATTTATCGCCGGGTACTGTAGGTATAAACTTTCACATTTATAATAAAGTAGGATAAATTATTATCGCGGGTAGTCAGCGAGGATTACTTTTAGACGAAAAAAAAAAAAACTTGTTAGTGTACCTATAACTGATACAATATAGAACCTACCGTATCTGTCAATACCTAAAATATTGAACCTTTGGATCTATATAAAAAGCCTTTTCTGCGGAATACCATCGGTTCACCTTGGATTGACAAGGTTAAAGCTTCAGGCATTTTTAACGAAATTCCCAAAACCGAATACGTTGTTACTGCCAGGTGTCGTTTACGAACAATATGTACAAGAACAAAGAAATCCCTTGTACCCACTCTTTTACGGTAGATATTAGGAAATAACGCTATTATCCATTGTGAGAAACGAAACTTGTGTCTTGCGATTGCGAGGAAAAACAGTTTAGGCGGAATGAACGTTTTCAATGGCTCTCACTTGCAAGAGCTATACATTGGGCCTAGAAAAGTGACAATCGCTTTAAAAACTTTCTAACTTCTACATTGATTTCAACTGGATTCACATAAATAAACGTTTCGGTAGCAATGTCAATCCCGCAGACACATTTTTGACTTTTCTGTCGTCGTTATCTATACTAATATTATAAAGAGGTAAAGTTTGTAATCTATATATCTATACTAATATTATAAAGAGCTAAAGTTTGTAAGTTTGTGTGTAAGGGGGTAACCTCTGGAACTACCAGTCGGATTTGAATTTTTTTTTTGTATTTGATAGCCCATTTCTCGAGGAAGGCTATAGGCTATTTAACATCACGCTATGACCCTAAGGAGCCGAGCAGAAAGAAAGAAATAAAAGCTTGTAAAATGTAAAAAAGTCAGAACGCTTAGCAAAAAAGAAGTAATAACACGGGCAGGCGATGAGATGGGACGAGGTGGGTCGGAGGAACAAGAAAATTCACGCGGACGAAGTTGCGGGCACAAGCTAGTGTTTGATAGAATGTAATTTTATATAGGCCCCCGGGATTAAAGATGACTCTAACAGTTGAGAGCAGTGGTGGCTCAGTGGTAATGGCCGCGACTTTAAGAGGTCGTAGGTCAGTTGCAGGTCGTAGGTGCGAACTCTGACAGGCGCTTTACTTTAAGTAAATTATATTAGAGAGGAACATTATAGTGACTAGCAGTGCCCCGCGGTTTTACCCCCACAAGTGTCGATCCCGTGGGAATATCGGGATAAAAACTATCCTATGTCCTTCCCCGGGATGCAATCTATCTCTCTGCCAAATTTTATCGAAATCTGTTCAGTGGTTTAGGCGTGAAAAGGTTACATACAGACAGACAGACAGACAGAGTTACTTTCGAATTTATAATATTACTATGGATTATGCCAACAGTTGACATTATTTAGAGCAGGCATGAGATTATCTTAAAAAGCAAAAGAGATATTTCTGTTCAAGTTCATGTACATTGTATACTTTTTCTATAAAGTAAAGCAATCAGTAGAGAGGAAAGATCCGATACAGAAATAGATACTGCGAATAACTAAAAAAGGTAACGAGTTGACTTGCCAAGTGCAATCATTGGTTTAGTGGTGCATCAGTCGGAAGGGACAACAAAGCGACATCCGTTCACTACGCATAGTATTATATACCACAAAATACATGGGTACAGAAGGTCAGTTCCATGCAGTAGGCGAAGACGTGCGCACAAGACACGCGATAACTTAAAGCGAGTGTAAGAATCGCAATTGCGACGGGCATGTTCGAAATCCCCGTAAATAACGTGTCTCAAAATTCAACGATAAGCGCAACAGAGGGTGGACTTCATCATGACTACTCGAGAAAAAAATTATGAAAAAAGAATATCTACATTTTTTTGGTAATTACAAATTGGACTGAAAGTAAAAAACTTTGAAAATTTAAATGAAAAAAATAAATTTGATTGATTTTTGTTTAAAAACTACAGGCATTCTGGGATTTTTAATGGTAGTGGTGTAGCAGTGCTACTTAGGTTGCCGATACAAAAAAAATAGAAATATTTGAAAAATTGTGGTCATGGTAGTTTCCGAAGGACCTCATAGTATTTTTGTAATCTCCAAAAACAATTAGATATTTTTTTTCATTATTTTTTCTCGAGTAGTCATGAGCAGGTCCACCCTGGGCGCTTATCGATGAATTTTGGGACACGTTGTATACGCCTTTCGACCGTAGCAATTAACATTGTCGGATCTACATTTTTGCGATTTTCATTTTATTGCATTAAAAGCCTTAGAATAAGTTTATACGCATAAGCATATACTACTACGTCAGGTAATTAGTATTTATACGTCACACCAAATTTGGTTAAGGTACATTGACATATATTTGATACATATTTGAAGCTTTGAACGGCCGTACCCTAAAGTAGCTATTTTTCACATACGACTATGTTAATTGCTACGGTCGATTTATGTATGCAGTGTGCGCCTGTTTTCACTTGTTGTATGGAATCAGCCTTCTGTTCTTACCTATTTTGTGGTATACTGTTCATACTCATAGTACACTAGAGTCCCGAGTTCCTACCGGTGCAAGTGTGCATAGCAACCTGTTGCTTCAGTGATCTACAATACAGATGCAGGCAACTCCTTGAAACACTTTTCAATTAAAAATTGTAATTATTTTTAGTTCTAACTAGCTTGTAAAGTGATTAATTTGAATGTAATGTAAATGTCGGGATCGGGATGATCAGTGGAGCCAGTAAATATAAGATACCAAAATGTTAGTTGCTTCATCACTGTAAGGACAGTACCGTCCTAAAATTCAAGCATATCATGCGGTGTCTCCCCACAGACAACTCACCTCTTATCTTGTACCGCATGCCCGTCCTGACCTTCACACGTGAGTACCTAATGGCTGCGTCACCGAATGTTATCCGCGTTGCTGAATTTTGGGCCAAACAAATTAAAAAAAAACGATATTTGTTTTTTCGTACTATTTTTGTCATCGACTCGCTAAGAAAACGCCCATCATTGGTAAAATGTTGACTACCTCTGATATCGTTATAATTTGTATCTATCTTCTGGAAGTTGATGAAAATGGCCAAATTGTATGAGATTGAATATGAACTGTTACAGTATAATTTATAGTGTTACCGGCCAAGGCCAAATCCCGTTATTAAAAACGTTAGAAATCTAGTCGCAATCTAACCTCAGCGGCAATCTATGTCTAGAACTTGTCAAAAATGTTGAGAAATTACAGGTATTTTCTAACAGATTGAGACTGTGTACGTTCTTCAATTTGCCCCTCAGGTGTCCCTACAAAAGATACAACAACAAAAAACTAAAACAACTTTATACTAGCTTACAGGAAAAAACAACAGTGAAAACAAGAAACAAATTAGAGTTTGCATATTTTATCTCTTAAAATAACAATTTATATTTTTCATTTCTTGTACCATTTGTAAGAGACTTAAGATGGAATGTTTATTCCAAGCAAGGTCAAGTGCGAATTTTTCTTGATAACTGAGAGTTCTGTTGGTACAGTAGCGATTTAATTCACCAAATCGCGTTTACTTATGACATGATAATTTCTAAAAGAAACCATAATCAATGTGGGAAATAGGTGTGCGTTTATTTTTCAGGTCAAAGACATGTAGGTACTGTTACATATCTTGAGTCAAACGAATTGATCAATAATTGTTAAAAAACTAGACGTACCTACATACAATCCCCGTCACGAGAATTTTGTAAATAAAGAACTTCTACTAAGTTACGTTGACAATTCAATCAACAACAAATAATCCCAAATTCAATTAACTCAAAGTAACATAGGTACGTGTAATACGAAACTAACGAGCAATTTCACTTGGTCGGGTTATATTTTAGCGAAATAAAGCACTGTCGTCTAAATGTTTTGTGGTACCGGAACGCGTCTGACTCATGGAACGTAAACATTTGGGCCGCCATTTTGAAGTAAGTTCACGCTGACGCTGTCAATGCTGCAGAATACTCGGAATTGTCTGACGACAGTAATTAGATGTGTGTGTTAACATAATTATATCCATGTATAAAAATAAAAACACTACAAAACTTTTCGTTTTTTTTATTTGATCTAAAGGTTGCGAACCCCTGAATGTGTATTTACAAAATTTATTGGTTCTCGTGACGGGGACTTTAGTAGGTAGGTAGATTTGTTACTATTAGGTTAAAAAAAAGGAAAATGTATTGCTAGCAGTATTATTAAGACTTATTGCTACAAAAATATTGACTTACGGCATGTTCAATGAAATCTCGAAACGGCTTGTTGACACTTTCCGTGACTCAAGGGCTTTTACCTTCGCCAGAGGATAAGTATTGCCATACAACGAGACAATGCCGCCAGGCTCTCGGGTACATTACTAGTCTACAGCGATGCAGAGAAATATCAGATTTGTACTACATACATATTTATTTTAAAACCCCATATAAAAATACGTAAATATGAGCGGACAACAGTGTTGCACCTGACGCTAATGTAACATTAGTGTCGATCTCATAAGGTTTATTGAAACTTGGTGGTTGTGGCTGGGTTTTCGATATCTTTGTAGGCACTATAATATTCTATATACCATCACTCCCACACACACTGCTAGACTAGGTCTTGAATAAAAAAATAGAATGCATTTTAAGGCTCCTACAAAAAGGCGCGACACGCGATATAATCCCGCGCGACACAAAGGCACCGCTCGTTGCGCGACTGGCGATGGCGGTGCCTTTGTGTCGCGTGTCGTGTCGCGCCTGTTTATAGGAGCCTTTAGGAAGTACGCAACACGGCCAACAGTTTATTTTTCTGTGATCGTTTATTTGTCAGTGTAGCCTTTGTTGTAAAAAACTGAGTTCGAACGCTAACATGGATCCATCATGGCGGCACATTGTAGTGTACGGGTACTGTAGGGTAGTATCTGCAAAGTAAAGCTGCATGTTGCCATGTATTGTACACTATGTATCATTACAATCGATACCAATCTCATAGTCTAGTGGCCAGTCGCTGCTTGACTAATAACTGCTTTATTGACAATATAACATAATCACATTTCTTCAACTTTTGTAAGACGACAGATCATCTTTCGAATTTCAAATCTGAAGTCAACTTGATTGCTAATTGCTACACGAATTTTCATGTAACATTTAATGGCCGCGAGCCACGTCTGGCGCATTATTCCGTTCAATAGATTTGACCACTGAGCGCTGCCAGTAGCCCATGGACCCACCAAAGAGACCAGCGAAGCGTATCACGGTGCCCAAAAAATCATAGTTCGACGAGCTAGAAAAGTGGGAGCAGTTTTCTAGGTGTGTGTATTAACTTGGCAGATATTTTACTGTTATAAGTATGTTACCTACCTACCGTAAAAATTCCTGCTTTTAATTTGTTAGCGATTGTTTAAATATCTTCAAGACGAAACGATAAGTTACTATGCATGATTTAATTTTCAATTGTCCAATAAATCTACAGAATAAACTACGAGAGAAATGTGGTCAGATTGTGGCCGTCCAATTTAGTATCCACTTTAATAATAATTATAATTAGCCGCTCGATAGAAGCCTCGGTACGCCACAAAAGGCAAAATTAATTGAAACTCTCAAACAATAAAACGCGTGCAAACGAGTGAAATTAAGTTAAGTGAAATCTTTACTGAAAATATTTGCTTTTAAAATATTCTTTATGACAGTATTTGAGTACGGTAAATACAGATATTGTTCTGAATATATAAATTATAGTATGACTAATAATCTAAGTCGTAATTACACAACCTTCGTCAGCCAACTTTAATTATGAATGGCTCAATCTCCGTGTCACTGTCGAAAAAGGCGATATCATCTATTTAATTCTCGGATCAAAATAAAATGTATTACATTTTTTGTAGCTATCATATCAATATATGGGTCGGAATATCATTTACTGGGCCGATTGGAATTCGGCAACATGAAAAAAAAAATCACCTTTCAAAAATTATGGAGTATGTTCCACCATTTTTTAATATTTCTAGAACATAGGTAGGTACTGTCTGATCTAAGTACATAATTAAGCTCATGAAAACGCAGTACGAAATCGCTCTCCGTTGTTCTAAAAGTTTTCCTCTCAACGGTGGGGTTTAAACATTTTCGCGGTCTCCATCTTACTATTGCCTTAGCCGTGCGTACCTTCTCTGAAGAGCCCTTGAACTAGTTTCACCCCTTATGCTCGGGTGAGCACCTTAACGCTACACGCTTGTCTCGCTTTTAAGTAAAAGCTGACGAATTGATGTAAGAGACTAGACAAGATAATAAATATTGGACAATGGCTTTAAAGCAGGTTTTACATATGTATATATGAAAAAAAATACAAGCCGTGTGGCTTGAAGGGATTTCCCATCGGAGGTCGGAACTCCTGTAAGGCCACTTTTTGGCTGGTTTAAAGTATCATAATGTACTTGATTAGTTTACTACATCTGTTACTTATAATTCTTACTCAATACCTATACTAGAAATATTAAAAGTAAACACAATAGGCACTGCCCTAGGTCGTCGTGTATTTGCTACCAAGAGAGGTCCAGATTATTTATATAGGTCCTGCAAAATTTCATTAAGTTTTTCTGTTCGAAACTCCATTATGGACCGGAAATAATTGGGCGCGAAAAAAAGCGTAATTACAACCCTTTACAAATTGTGAACAAACATTGCAATAGATAGAAGACGGGTTTCCGTAATCAATATTGCAGATTTTCATCATGTTCATTTTCTTATTAACTGAGTTGTTAAAACTTTTTGTATCTATTTCTTTAGTTGTAGGTGGGGGGCGACACACCCCATAAACCATAAACTTAAATAAAAAACCGGTCAAGAGCGCGTTGGACCCGCGCACCGATTGTTCCGTATTGCGAAACGTGAAATGTTTTTCATCGGCGAGGCCTATATTCGTCAGAATTTTATCACTACGGTAGAGAATATTGTAGTTTAAGGTCAGCGCCATCTCTTGACCGATAGCGGAGCTAATGTAATTTTTGTTGATTTCTGAAAGTGTGGTATTTAGAGATACAGTTTTATTTTTCCTGTAAGTTTTTTTTTACATTTTTCATCAAAAGTCGAACACTATGCTGCCAAAAAAAAAGAAAAAATGTTTGAGAATGTGCCAACAGAGCTCTTTCATATAATACCCCAGATGCCCTAGTAGCCCCACTTCGAATTTTTAAGAACACATTCCAGTACTTACGTGTTGCAAAAAAAAAATCTTTCTTATTTGCAAAGTAGTTGAGCAAACGTCATCTAAGACTATTATACATTTCAAATTGATAGCATAAATCGTTTTTGAGATATCCGGCTGTGACAGACGGACAGGCAGACTGAGTCTCACCATAAGGGTTTCTTTTTACCATTTTGGTACGGAACCCTGACAAACACCATCATCTTTTTAATCATGAGATCCAACGAACCACACGCTTATGAGCACTGAATTATATTTTTCATCCCTCGGTTACATATATGGGGAGTGGCACCCCTAATTACTTTTTCCATAATTTCACTACACCATTGTATAACGGTGCACAGAATACACCTTTTTTCCAATTTTCATCGTTAAATGGCTGTGAGTTAGGTATTCGTCGTCCGAATACCTAACTCACAGCCATTTAACGATGAACGGACGGAATGAAACGGACATGATGAACTGTAAAACGAAAAATTTCTTTGTTACGTATTATTTAATCGCAACGCAATACCTATGCGCCATTGTTGTGTTCGTGCTAACAACTTAAATTTCAACCGTCACTTAAATTCTTGTCAATAGTTTAGAGTAGTCCACACCATTCGTATTTGGTGACCGGATGATATCGAACGTTTACAAGTAGCGAGCTTGTCTGCAATCCACAGTCAGTCATCACCAACCATCACCAACAGTCGATAAAAAAAAACACTCAACAAAGTATGTACTTTAAAAGAACGAATGAAAACCTTCTGACGCAGTATGTGCAATAGTGGCTATTGTAAAATCTTCTCATTCAATATATTAGTTTTCTACTTAGGTATTTTCGGTAGTCAGATACGTTCAATACGGAATGGGCAATCCTGTTGAATAGCCATTCTTTTCACATCATATGGACGAGTAGCTGCGCTCCGCGGTTTCAACCGCGTAAATGTCGATCCCGTGGGAATATCGGGATAAAAAGTAGCCTGTATGTTAATCCAGGGTGTCAGCTACCTCCATACAATTTTTTTTATCAAAATTGGTCAACCGTTTGAGCGTGAAGAAGTAGCAAACATATAAACACACACACACACACGCACACATACTCACAAACTTAGCTTTAGCCAACAAACTTAACTTTAGCCTTTATAATATTAGTGTGCCACCTACAGACAACATCGACGCGAGAGAATTAAAAAAAAAATTTACACTGCATTTTTTATTTCTGATTTAACTGTTGGAAATCGTGTAGTTTTATAAAAGTTTATTTTTATTTTTTGTCGAATTCGATACGCTGAAAAACAAACGCGGAAAATGGCCGAAATACGAGTATTTGTGAATGAAAGGTTAGTTTTGGAGGATTCCTGGAACTAGTAAATATTTGATGCCATTCGCACGTCGTTTCTCCATAACAACAGATGGTCACGGGCAACAGACTGTAGACAGTCAAAATTGGCTCTACCAATAATAAACCCGCGATTAACCAAAAAACTTCTCAACCTGAGTAGGAATAACCTCAGAATAATAATAGGTACAATTACGGGCCACAACCTCCTTAACAAACATCTTTTCAACATAGGCGTCACGGACAGCCCCCTCTGCAGGGGCTGCCTTGATGCCGAGGAATCAGCCGCCCACGTCATCCTGGATTGCGAGGCCGTGGCTTCTCAACGTGAAGAAATCCTCGGAACAATGAGGTCGCTCCGCGAAGCCTGTGAAGCTCCCAGGAAGCTTCTGTGCTTCTGGGCGGAGCTAGGCTGGCTCTGTTAGCCAGAATCCCCACGCACAACGGACCGAATGAGAGTCTAAGTGCGGAAAAGGGAGTCCTATCATCATCATCATCATCGCACGTCGTTTTGGCCCACAGAAACTGCGAGGCCCATCGATTCACAATAGAGTGTTGATTGTCCTACTCCTCTATTTATTGCGACAATCCAGCAGTCGTTTCGAACAGCCACTCGAAACGACTCTAAAGAAATCTTTCGACGAAATACTCGTAGCTGAAGTTGGTAAAGGGACGAAGTGACGACGAGACGAGTGAAGTTATATGTGAGTGAACCGATGAGCCAATGGACTAGAGGATGCGGTTTCGGTTACCGCATTGGGACAAATATTTGGGTTAGACAGAATTGTTAGATCGATTGATTCAAATTTCCGAGTTGTAAGGGAATTATATAATTATTTTTTAAAGTTGCAGATTCATTGTTAATGATATGACGACAGCAATAGACTCCATAGCAGCTTAAGCAAAAACAAATTAAAAATATTGTAGGTGTAAAAATTAAGCAATATAGGTATGTATGTGTGTATATAGGTGTGTAGGTGGTAGGTAGGTAGGAATGCAAAATATTGTAGAGACCAATACTTGTTTACTATATTTAATAGGGATGTATTTAATATCACTTTCAATTTGATGAAAACAGCTATAAAATTGTATATCATCACTTTAAAATAATACATCTATAGTTTAATATTATCACTTTAATAAACATGAACCAAATTTATAAAATAAATATACACTATAAAGTAATGATTTCATAAACAACATAATTAATATACAAAGCTAAACATTTTGAAGCGTGAAACATTATATTTAAAGTGCGTCTATATATTCCCCATATTAAAATGTGCTTGTAATCAATATCATTCATTACTTACGCCTACTTACCTGCCACTATAAACAATTAATATATACCTAGGTAAAGGTATTAGTATTCTAATTCGCTCGCTCTTGCATCCTATGTCGACGGAGAGCTTAGGAGAGCTCTCTTGTCTTAGGAGAGCTCCTATTTCTGTGTAAAGGGTTTAAAGTAACCTAACCAAACCTAACCTCGGGGTGTCCTTCGCTCGCTCTTGCATCCTAACCCCGAACGCAACCGATGTCAACCGAAGTAAACACAACTAACAAAATATAAATTAATCAGTCTTATAGCTAGTACATCGTATTATTAATTGTATTAGTAATTAAACTAGCTAATCCAACTAAACCTAAACTAAAAAACTAGATTATTCAATAAATTTTAAAGCTACACAATACAATAATTTTACAGCTACTTTGCTAGTTTTATACATTTATAGTGGAAACCATTATTTTTATTAGTTCATTCAATTAATTTTAAAGCTAAACGTTTTAAAGTGTGAAACATTATTTTTAAAGTGCGTTTATATATTCCCCCTATTTAATAACTGCGCCAAGTCATCATAAAAGGGCAGAAAGCCAATCGATCAATTTATTATTAAGCGACAACCCATTTCCTTTAAGCGACCGTCAATAAGTTAAAGATTCCTCATGATATTCTATCTTACACCACAAATTTCTAGTGAAGGTAAAAATCTGGAGAGAAGGTTAATCAAACCAAGGTCAGGGTCAAGGTTTATCGGTATGTAAAGAAAAAAGTCCTACGCTGATTCCAAAACCATTTTGAGCTTTTAGGTTTCTTAACCCTATTTTTCTATTTTGAGCGCTTTAAATTATAAGATGGAGTTTATTTTAACATAAACGAATAATACCACTTGACTTTCATTTGACCTCCAAATGACGTACAAGGTAAGCAGATTAAGAATACTTTCGGAGCCTCATGAAAAAAAATTCAAGTCATATAATGTCAACATAGGGATGACCATTAATTATAATGCAGTCATGCGAACATTTCGGCCTTCGAATCGATTAAAATCAAGCCTTGAAAATCAATTCATACAAAAAATCTAATTCCCGAGTTCTGAATGAATCATTATCAATATAATTTTTTTTTTATTTTTTTTTTTTATTGTAATTCACAAAACTGATGTACAATCACAAAAGCATTAAAGCAGTTACAACACAATATTTCTGATTGACATCTACTAGATGCGAATCCAGCATGCATAATTTAAGTAAAACAATTAGTATTTAAAAAACAAAAATTAAACAAAACTTACAAAATGTGAACTTTTCAATAGATAAGGAGAACGTTTCGAAAGAACAATATAATACAGACAAAAGTAACTAAAAAAAAATAATTATACAATTAATACTCTAAGTTTAGTCCTAACTGAGGCTACAGAACCAGCAAAGACATCTATTTCACCACGAATGGAGTTGGCAAGAGAAAGCATGCGGCAAATGGGTGAAAAATGACCGATATTAGTCCGACTATGAGGCAGGACGAAAGTCCTTCGATTTAGTAAGCGGCTACTATTACGTGGTATACTAAATTTCACTTTTTCTAACAGCTCAGGAGAATCTATTATACCATTTATTAGTTTAAATAAAAACATGAAATCTAAAGATTTCCTACGTGCGCTTAAAGATTTCATTTTATAATGATTCAGCCTAGAGTTATACGAGTTTAGACTACGACATCTGTTATCCGAGTAACACAAGTGATATAGAAACCTTTTTTGAACGCGCTCTATCCGATCAGAGTGCACCTGATAAAACGGGTTCCATACCGTACTACAATACTCCAAAATACTTCGAATAACGCTGTTGTAAATGGAAATAGTTAAAATTGGTTCTTTAAAAATTTTCATTTCCCTGACGATGAAACCCGATAATTTAGATGCCCGACTAATCATTTGGTCGTAATGACTCCTAAAACTTAAACTACTGTCTACTAAAACACCAAGGTCCCTTATGGTATCAACTTCTTGGAGCGGGCTGTTATTAATTGAGTAATAATATCGACATGTATTCCTTTTTCTGCTAAACTTAATGAAGTAACATTTGTTTTGATTTAATGACATTTTATTTTGTATGCACCAATTGTGTACGTTATTTAAATCTAACTGAAGCTGTATAATATCGGATTCATCGTGTATAACTCTATATATTTTTAAATCATCAGCAAAAAGTTTATATTCCGAATCAATTTTGTTGCCCAAATCATTTATAAAAACTAAGAAAAATAGAGGCCCCAAGTGTGACCCCTGTGGCACCCCTGATGGTATGTAACATTGTTTGGATTTAAAACCCTTGAGATATACTAGTTGCGAGCGATTTTTTAAATACGATTCGCACCAACGAAGCAACGACCCGTGAACACCCATACTTTCTAACTTTGCAATTAGTAAGTCGTGATCCACCAGATCGAAGGCCTTCTTAAAGTCTGTGTATATTGAATGAACTTCTTTACCGTCATCTAATGCAGATGATATATATGAAACATACTCAACTAGATTAGACAGTGTCGATTTTTTGGGGCGAAAGCCGTGCTGGTTATCATTCAGCACATTTAGATCACATAATGATAGCTTATATAAAATGCCTTTAACCACTCACGTGTCCCTCTGCCCGCGAATACAGTTTTGAATGTAGGTTTATGTGAAATAAAATATTTTGATTTTGAAAGAAATCACTCACAGTCGTGCACCTCTAGGTACAGACGCCAGCACATCAAACTACCCGAAACTGTCAAATTTTCCCAATCAACTTTGAACCTTATGTTTTAGCGATAAAGTTGAAAATATATCAAAGAAATTTGACAGATTGTAGTAGCTTGATGTGCTGGCGTCTATACATAGTTGATACCTAGATACTATCCGTCTTGACTCGGCAACAGTACCTACTAAACTCGCATATCTAACAACTAGAAACAAAATTAGTAAATATACGAAATTTAGGATTTTTATTATTGTGTTATACGTGGCAAAGATATTTAACTACTATAATAACTCTTCAGCCTACTTATGGAGTGGAATTTAGAAAAAATTACTGCCTAGAAAACAAAAAAAAATACCTGAAAAAACTTTACATAACTTTACGTAAATTCGCTAAAATTAATTCGCAAAGTACAAATAATTCACAAAAGTCAAATATTTTTTCCACACATCCTTCAAATCATTCGCGTTTTATCTTGGAATTATTTCTGTAGAAAACCCTGTTATTTTTTTTAAAGTTGTAGAAAAGCAAATCCTAGCTGGCTTCTTAAAATAGTTTGTAGCTAGTTAATAGTTTGTTTGTAGTTTTTTTTATATATTCCGCAAAATACAACTGTAAGCGACCGTTCACACGTCGCTGTCCTTACAGTAAAAAGTTAGGATCCCTCGACAACATCCCACTGTCCATTCGGTTAAAATGAAATCATATGGAACTGCCAGGTGTTGCTGAATTATACAGTAAACGCAGTGTCTCCGTTCACACTGCGTTTACTGTTTAATTCTCATAGATAAAGTCTAATTGAGCGTATAAGTTGAATAGTGCGGTATCAATAAACTGTGTATAATTAGGATACAGGTGGGGGAAAGGACCTCGAATCCACTGACCTCATTCGAGACACCGTACCCATGTGGGTTCGGGGTGTTATAAAGAAGGGAATATAGGTAACTATATACATGTGCCGTGGCGTTCTCCAGTTATATCTCTAAACGACAAAGGTCTAAGATTGGCTGGGACAGCTTTATAAAAAAACTAACTACCGCCCGCGACTTCGTCCGCGTGAAATTTCACCCTCTTAGGGTTGGAATTACGAAAAACCCTTTCTTAGTGGATACCTACTCTTCACAAAGAACACACCCTCTAAATTTCATGCCACTAGGACCGGCGGTTTAAGCTTAGTGCGTTGATATATCAGTCAGTCAGGACTTTGAATTTTATATTATAACTAGTATTTGGGCGTTGCGCGAGCTGCAAGCAGCTCGCGGGGTCGTGTTTTTGAGGAGTATTTCTTACCCTTGTAAAAAGTATTTGGGCGTTGCGCGAGCTGCAAGCAGCTCGCGGGGTCGTGTTTTTGAGGAGTATTTCTTATGATGGGGGGAGGGGTGAAGGGGGGAGAGGGGGGAGTTTTGAAAAATGATTTTGACCAACTCTGGGCCCCTTGATATGAATCTGAAAAAAAAATTTTTCCAAGTCTCTTAACTTCCGAGATCTACCTAGAGGGGGGGAGAAGGGGGGCAAGGCGGGCAACTTTGAAAAATGGATTTTACTTTTCCGAGCCTCCTCTATACGAATCCGTAAAAAAACAAAACGCAGGTTTCTTAATTTCCGAGATACGATGGGGGGAGGGGTGAAGGGGGGTAGAGGGGGAGTTTTGAAAAATGATTTTGACCAACTCTGGGCCCCTTGATATGAATCTGAAAAAAAAAATGTTCCAAGTCTCTTAACTTCCGAGATCTACCTAGAGGGGGGGGAGAAGGGGGGCAAGGGGGCAACTTTGAAAAATGGATTTTACTTTTCCGAGCCTCCTCTATACGAATCCGTAAAACAACAAGACACGGGACTCTTAGTTTCCGAGATACGATAGGGAGGGGGGAGAGTGGGGTGGAAAAGGGGAGGTTTGGGATTTTTCCCATACTCGTGAGAGTTACTTCTATACGAATCTGTAAAAATATACCCACCTCCCCCTTCACCATCTGGGAGAACAATTATGTCAGTGAGTGAGTCAGTCAGTCAGTGGTAATCGAGCTTTATATAGTATAAATAATAATAATAATAATGTTCCAAGTCTTAACTTCCGAGATCGGCCTAAAGGGGGGAGAAAGGGGAGAGAATGGGGGGAATTTTGAAAAATGGTTTTTACTTTTCCGAGCCTCCTCTATACGAATCCGTAAAAAAACAAAACCCAGGTTTCTTAATTTCCGAGATACGATGGGGGGAGGGGTGAAGGGGGGGAGAGGGGGGAGTTTTGAAAAATGAGTTTGACCAACTCTGGGCCCCTTGATATGAATCTGAAAAAAAAAATGTTCCAAGTCTCTCAACTTCCGAGATCTACCTAGAGGGGGGGGGAGAAGGGGGCAAGGGGGCAACTTTGAAAAATGGATTTTACTTTTCCGAGCCTCCTCTATACGAATCCGTAAAACAACAAAACACGGGACTCTTAGTTTCCGAGATACGATAGGGAGGGGGGAGAGTGGGGTGGAAAAGGGGAGGTTTGGGATTTTTCCCATACTCGTGAGAGCTACTTGTATACGAATCTGTAAAAATATACCCACCTCCCCCTTCACCATCTGGGAGAACAATTATGTCAGTGAGTGAGTGGTAATCGAGCTTTATATAGTATAATAGATAAGACATTTTTTACAATAAATGAGATCTCAATTTCAAGAAGTAAACATAAAGATTTGTCCTAAGTAAATTACTTTATCAAGACACGCACAACATACTTGTTTCGATTACATAAGTAATGAAGGTAATCACTTACCGCAGAGGAGTAAGATAAAAATCAAACGAAACTGGACGGTAAAAGATAAAACCAAGGGATTTTAGTGTTCTGTGCCTTTTCTGCAGACTTCTTGATGAACATTTATTTTATGCTGAGCAGTTATATATAGGTACATACCTATATTGCTTACTAAACTTACTAAATGAAAGTGTAAAGTTTCTCAAATATACATAAGTCGAATATATTCCAAATAATGTCTAAAAATCTTTTCGTCTTATGAAAAGATTCGCTCGTTGGTAACCTAATATACAATTTCTAATAATTAATTAAACGATACATGAAATTTTCCTTTCTGGAATATTCTTGACCAATTACATAAAAAGAGCGACACTCATTTTTAATAGACGGGTGGGACCGGGTCATTGATCCACAATTCCCATCTTCCCTAAAAAAATATCTACTGCCTTCTTTTCTGCCCTCTAGCAAAAATTTTAAAAAGAAAATTGTTTCAGGTGCCCGTTTGCCCGTTTAGGCATTCAGTTTAATTAGTCATTTGACTTTAGTAATTAATTTTATTAAAGTGTTTGTAAACGTGCGCTGGTTGACAATAAATTCATTTTAAGATAAATTATTTTACGGCATTATGACTGGTGTATTCCTGACGATTCGTATGTAAATGGCTCTGGGGCTCAAGACAAAAGGGTTCTTTAGTTCAAAAATAGTTAGCGACTCGCGTCTGGAGGGTTGATCAACGCTTCACTTTGATGATTGTGTTATAAATAAAATATACAGTGGCCTCCAAAAGTTGGTTAAAATTTTTCCACTTTACGCTTTGAAACATCACATTATGATTTAAATTTCAGTGATCCAAATGTTTGAACCATTATGTATAACGTTTTTATTGACTAATTCAAAACTACCTTTGACTTATCATATAAATAATCAAGTAATCCCTCCCTTAAGAACGTTTACGACGTTTATTTCATACAAACTTTCAATCCCTTGTTTTTCGAAATGAATTAACTGATTTTAAAGAAACTTCATACGCATAATACAAAGGTCTAAAAAGTTACTTACGACGAACATTTTCATTTTATACACAAAAGTTATCGATTTCCATACAATTCAATTTTATTTCGGCTGATAGCAAAGATTTTCATTCTCAATTCATATAATAAATGATTTTATTATTGTAAGTAGGTTTGTACAAACACTTTTACACGTCAATCATGTTTTTTTTAACTAGATGAGGTCGGCGTTTCCTATCTGACTACTCTGAGAAGAAAGGCAGAAACAAACTCAGAGGTCTCTTTTAAAGTCCAGACATAATCTTGATCAGGTTATATGAAGATAGTGTAGATCGATGTCTGAGATAGTCATAACACAAATTTCCATTGCTACCTGCGTAATATTTATGCTAATCTATCTGTTTCATAATACTTTAATCAAAACGACGTTGTTCTTAGCTTATTGAAATATCTCGGGAGGTATTCAGTAATAAATCATAATCACGATTAATTTCAATGCTTACGCAGCTCAAACGAGACTTAGTCAGAAATGACCTGCCAAAGGGGCCAATGGAAAGACCGTTCTGCGGATTTCAACAATATGTTTATTGATCCTTATATTTATATATTGGAAAGCGTGCTTACTAGTATTTACGTGAGACGTGTGATCCCACAAAAGACTAATAGAGTAGTGCAGTCACTATGCGAAAGTAAAGATTTCGGTCTTAAAATGAGAAAGACGATAGTGTTGAAGTAAGATCGATTTCTCTTTGCTATACTCCAACACGTCCCCTCAAAAATAAATCCTTTTCTTTTTAATTACGCTAAAGGATATCAAACATCTTTATACAATTACAAAATCACACACCTCCAATTTATCGCTCTCTCTCTTTGAATACAATCATCATGGTCCAACATTTGTTGCGCAGGATTAGGGAAACCCAGAAAAACCTTATCAATAAATTTATCCATTATAACTGGATACTATAAAATAATGTTATTTATCTTATCCACGTTGAACATAATTACCTATACAACGTACCAACGTTTCCAATGATAAATCTAGTTGTTTTTATTTGTTTTAGAAACAATGTTTTAAGAATCTGCACTGTTTCGTTTGCAAAAAATTTCAGAAAAACGGAAATCAGTCTGTAAACTGTAGGTAGGGTAGATATTACATGAAGTTATGAAAGTATGGAAGGATAAGTAGGTACATGATATTGATTCAACACCTCTGACCGAACACGTTGCACGCATTAAGGCTCCTTCAAACAGGCGCGACACGACACGCGACACAAAGGCACCGCAAATCGCGCAACGAACGGTGCTTTTTTGTCGCGCGCGATTTTATCGCCTTTACACAAGGGACTGACTCAAGAAAATGAGTGCTGTGGAATACGAACAAATTAAAACGCTATTGTATTCATACAATATAATGTCAATCGAAAAAGTTTTAACTCTTTTGAGTCAGACAGAGATGCATCCAACAGAACATAAAAAAAAAACATTCGCATGTACTAATGGTAGACAGCTCCGAAAACATGACACGTATTTGCCAATACCGAAGCGAACAACAAAGAGGTATGGACACGCGAAAAACGTGCGTAGATATTTCATCAAATTGGAGACAAACCCCATTGGGACACATCAATAAAATGCGTCAATTTAGTTTCCATTGTCCCGCTCCGTTACGATCCGGGGTTCGTCTGAAAGCGAAGCCTCACTAAAAAATAGTTGGCGAGGCAGTTTGCAAGCCGCCTCACGCCGCTTCACGACGCTACGCCCGTCCTACTAGAGGATATTTAACTCGCCACCGCCTGTTACAACTCTCATTCAATTACAACCTCCGAATAGTACCTACTGTATAATTTGACAGCTGAAGTGGAATTTGCTTTGAATTGAACATTTCCCAGTTACATTCACAATACAATATTCAAGAGTTAATTTGTAGCAGACTTGAGCGTACTATGTTTATCTTATTGTTTCATTTGCTGAACTTTAGATAGATAGATAGAATACTCTTTATTATGTACACCATATAAATTACAGACATAAATATAGAAACTGTACAAAGGGTGACACAATGGGCGGTCATATCGTTAAGAGCGATCTTTTAAAGACAACCTTAGGATGAATTTAAAAAGGGGAAGGACAGACAAATACTGTAGGTAGTCCGTAGTGTACCATTTACATAATACAACAAATACATACATAAAGTATATTATACTAATCTAAATATACACATACATATAAATATATCCATATAATTAAAACATGAAACAGGAGCAAAGAAAATATAATGAGATGAATGAGAAATATAATGGAAAAGGAGAGAGGAAGTGTTTTTTTTCCATAATTTTAAACGTGGACAAAGATTGAGCACGCCTTACCGACACGGGCAAGTCATTCCATATCCGCACTGCTTGAACAGTAAAAGATTTGTCATAAAAACTGGTGGAATGCATCGGCATCTCTAGTCTCAGGTTTAGCTACGAATTTACTTTAAATGTAGTTATTGTGCAAATTGGGGCACTGGTAGGTATATCATTAATGATCGGTAACTACCTGGCCGAGCTCGCAGACTGTGGAAAATGTGGGGTAGGAACGTCTCTATAACTTTCAACAATATTATGTCTCTATTATTCTTAGCGTGTCGATAGAAATCTCGGCACAGACTGGCACACCTTTTATAAGGATATAATGTCCATTATCTCCTTATAAAGGGTGTGCCAGGGAAAGTGAGTGGTCAAAGGTATTCTCCTCACAATATTTATTTTAAAATATTATCATCGAAGGTACACAGAGTGATCGCTGTTATGTGCAATATACTTTTGTACGCCATGTTGTTTATTAAGAACTAGCTTCTGCCCGCGACTTCGTTCGCGTGGAAGTCATAAGACACCACTGCAATATATTAAAATAATAGTCACATTTACCGCCAAGAAAACTAATTAAAAATTAAATTGAAAAAACGGAGAAAACGGAACTAATAACGCGTTATTAGTTATGACTTTTTTCTTTTTTTCGGCTCCTAAGGGTCGTAGCGTGATGTTAAATAGCGTAGCCCTTTCTCAAGGCTTGGGGTATCAAATGCAAAAAGTTTTTTTCAAATCTGACTGGTAGTTCTAGAGATTAGCACGTTCACACGAACAAAAAAATAAACAAACTCTTCAGTTTTATTTTTAGTTTAGCTATAGATAAAACCGCGATAAAATCTGCAATAACTAAACTACAAACCTCACAATACTAGACTACAAACCTCACAATACTAGACTTGAACCGAACTTAGTGGAATTAGAACTATTGGCATAGTGCCCGAAGAAGTTGACTGTTAGTGATAAGTTACTACTGATTCTACAAACACCTTTAATGTATACCTGAACAATGTCTAACTTGAACTTCGGGGAATTGTGGCTAAGTAATAACAGATGCACGGGTGGATCAATCAGGTTAAGCTACGCTTGCCGCGGTTGATCCGTGGATGGGTGACCATCTTTACATATCAAGAACTCTCCGTGGCTCGGAAAGCACGCTAAGCCGTTGGTCCCGGCTGTCATTCGTGGATCTTTGACAGTCGTTACGGGTCGTCAGAAGCCCAAAAGCCTGACAACCAGTCTTACTAATGGATATCGTACTACCCACTAATTGGGTTATGGATTTTAGAAAGGCATTCGCTCCATGTAAAATACTGGTACTCATCTGTTTCCGGTTAGACTGGAAGCTGCCCCCGACATAGTTGGGAAAAGGCTAGGTATATGATGATATTCTTCAGGATATATGCTAGATAGATAGTGTGTTGAAAACATAATACAACTAATTTGATACGATAGAAAAAAATCATTAAGATACCTCAAAAATCTTTCTTTTTACAATAAAAACCATACAAATATACATACAAACATTCTGATTTTTGTCAGATTATTCTACAAGCAACATATTAAAATATTAGTGTTTTAATTTTCTAGTCAAACAATAGATTTTTTGTAATTAAATAATTGCTTCATATTTTGCAATAAATTACCAGCGTTGTGTCATCGCGCTTCTCTTTCTTTTCTATGTCGTCCGACAGTGACCGCGCTTTGGGTCATGTAAGCCCATTAAACTGAAAACTTGAGAGTTATCGGTCGTTATAGTGTTGAACTTGAGAGTTCGTGTGCGCTGTTTACATTTTGTTTGGAGACAAGATGCTTGTTAGTTCATAAAATAGTTTTTAAGTTAACAAAACAAACGAACAACGAGCAAGTAAAATATGATAAAGAATCTATCAAGGACGGGCCGTCAGTAACTTCCCTTTATGTTCGATGAAGCTGCAAGAAGTTAAGAAGTAAAATATTTGTAATGGACACAATAGCCTGGCTATGAGTTCCGCGGTAAGCGGTTCGAAGTATTTAGATGTTTACTGTTGGAACTTTCAGCCCGATTGTTTGTTGTTTATTACGCTACTCCTAGCTAAATATTACTTTAGTTCCCGTTTTGAGGAGTTTATGTTAGCTTTTCCTTTTGAAACTTTAGTTATCCTATGAATACATAGATTGAATGATGCCAATTATTTTCAAGAAACAAGTTACTGTGTTTCGTAAAAAAGAAACGCATAAAGAAAGAAAGAAAACATGTTTATTTAGCACAAAGCCACAAGTGCACACAACAAACAATAAAAATTGTAAAAGAAACTAAAAAAACTAAGTGAAAAAAAAAATCATTCAATCTATTCCGTAAAGGCCTGCAAACAGGCGCGACGCGCAAAGCGATTCGCGGGCGGCACAAAGGCACCGCTCGTTGCGCGACTTGCGGTGCCTTTATGTCGCGCGTGATAGATTATACTAATTATAGATATTGTTATTATTATCATAAGTATTCCCAACGGATATCCACCTTCAATATCGTTGATATTTTAAACGACGGTAGATGGAAACGTCAAAGTTATTTGTTCACGACTATAAAAGGGGGAGCTCTGAGTGGCAGGGATGATTCTTGTTCGAGACGTTGACCAGGACGGAGCTCCGGTCTATAGATGTTCAGTTGATTAGTATTAGTGACGTTATTATGTGGAATAGATCGACCAGATGTCACGTAAGTTAATTGATATTATTATATAGATTATTGCTGATAACTATGGTGTTCTATATATTATGTTATAATATGGCCAATATTGCTAATATTAGAAATGTGTGGCAATATAAGGAATTGTTGATAGAATACTTTAATATTGTTTCCGTGGAGTTTCTTGTCCTTCTTCTCCACGAGGACCTAGATTTGGAACGGACGACTAGCTTTCTGATTATTTACTGACAAGCCTTGATTGAATAAATGTTTGGTCTTGTCTTTCTGTGCTTTATTTATAGAATACTTTCCCTAAATACCATATTCATAGGTATTACACATATTAAATAACTATTGGGGTAATATATATATACTTAAAGATAGATTATACTTTATTCCGCTAACACGCGCGATTTTATCGCGTGTCGCGCCTGTTTGATGGAGCCTTAATTGTGCGACAGGTAGCCAACCCGTTAATATCCGAATCCTATACTTTGCTCTTTGTCAGTCAATCCTAATCTATTGTAGGTATCTCATATTGAAGTGGTGCAAAGACCATACTTAAGCCTCTGGAAGTCGTACACGGAGCCATTCTAAAAGTAGCTTCGTTCAGACCGAAACTCTCTCTAACAACAATAAACCTTTATTAGTATATTATTACCTATTATATCAATATTTTTAAAATTATTATTACCTACATAAATTTATTTATTATTCACATTTAAGATTAATCAAAAGTAAATACAAACTATTTACACTAGATACTAAATTAAATGGCTAACTAACTTAGTATACAAATAAATACAAAAACAAATGACACTTTTAGGCGTCGAAGTACTCGTCCGCATCGCTATCATCCGGAAACTTGCCCAGAACACTGGCAGCATTGCCACGTTGAATGGCAATGCTAATTCTTTGGCCAAAGAACGACCCAGCTCTCTGGTCACGTGAAGTGTCGACCAGCCGGCGAGAAATTTCCTTAAAAAGGAGACGCGCACTCGGGTCCCATGAGCGTTTCGACCCCAAACGGCTCAAAGCTGTAGTTGCCTATAAGGTTACAGTATTTGCGCCGCTTGAGGGTCTCAGTAGCCGCAGCAGCGACGTCAGCATAGCCCGCCGTGCTAGGAACATGAGATTGCGCAAGAGTATCGACACACGTTGCGTCCCACACCAGAGGCCTACCCACCTTCTAAGGCAACAACGTCACGCCGTCTGGTCTCTTCCCATCGTCATGTACCAAGCCGTTTGGTTTTAACACTGCTTGTACGCTGGCGGTGACAAGGGCTCGATGAATAATATCGTTGATGCTGGCGTGCCGTGCTATGAAACCTGCGCTCCTGTAGCAGGATAGGCCATGGTGTCCGAGACTGTCGACAGCTTCACCGCAGTGACATCGATGCGGAGCAACACAAGGTGCGCCCAAGCGGAGACACGTAGCGAGCCGAAACGATGAGTCATCCATCATTATGCCTATGGTGGATGATGGAAGCGCCTGAAGCCAAGCCTGACTCCTATTCTCCCACAGCCAGCAGACAGGCACGCTCAACAATATTACGTGACGTGTTTACAAAGGTATTCCGTATACCTAATACTGCAGAGCGGCACGTCCCACCGTCTCTGGGAAGACGGGTTATCGGGCAAAACCGTATTGGGACAAGCCATTTTCCAAGCGTTCAACGCATCAAACACGGTACTTCAAAATCGACCAGTGAGGAAGATAAAATGTTCCTGGTTAATTTATCGGTACTGTGGACCGAGGAGAGGAAGGCTGGTAAACTTATACTTGAAGTTTAGCGGACGCCGAGACCGCCCAAGCGAATGGGTAGTGTGGCTTGCTACCACGCACGGTCGTCCAGGGCCACATTTAGGATGGAAGTTAGGTGTTTCTAATAATTTGGTCTACTTTTCCTAAAAGTTGTGGATGTTTCCATAGATGAGAGGAGCGAAGGCTATAAGTAAATTTTGGTCCAAAACAACAGAACCGAATGAGTGTGAAATTATATTACCTAATTAATTCAAAATTACAATTTTATTGTTTTCTTGTTAACTTGCAGTTAACAAGACAATAAAATTAACAGTTATTGCTCTAAAGTGACAGACTTTTTAATCTCGCTGAAATTAATAGAAAACTCATAGAAATCAAAGGAAATCATAATGCTGTTTTTAAGTTAGCCAAATAAATTAGATGGCAACAGAAGCGACTATTCATTAATTAATACGTCGGGTCAAAGAGCCC
Organism: Luperina testacea; assembly: GCA_927399505.1. Taxonomy (NCBI): domain Eukaryota; kingdom Metazoa; phylum Arthropoda; class Insecta; order Lepidoptera; family Noctuidae; genus Luperina; species Luperina testacea. The sequence continues at coordinate 8,912,523 of OV656755.1, forward strand.
GAAAAAATTTTAATGCCTTGTTTACCGTTTATTACCTATGAGAAATAGAGCCTCCGTAAATCCTAATTTTATTGAGCAAAAATAAATTTCAATCAGTATCCCACTATCTTTTGTGCCGCTCTTGAGTATCGTAACATTTTTTGTCATTACTCCGAAACTCGGGTAAAAAGGTCCGGGGTTAGTAAGGATAAACTAATTAGAGTACATCGCGGTACCTACATTACGCGCCGGGCTTAGGGGCGTAAAGCTCCCCTTTAGTTACCGTTTTTATTGCTTTTTTAACCCAAAAAAAGATACGGGCGCATCTGACTGGCTTGTTTTGGATAAGATAAACAGACGTAAGGACCTAGTTATATTAATATTCACAATATCGTTAAAATGACTAAACTTGCATGTCTGTTAACAATTAACCCTTAAGGTATTCCTAGTAAAATATTTAGACGGAGCTTGGAGAAGAATTAGGAGGAAAAACATTCAGCAATTACGTAAATATTTCAAGCTTGGTTCTTCCTCATTTGTACAGGTCCTGAGACTGCTCTGGTTACATGGCAAGTCATTACTGTAGATACCTGGAATACCATAAGCTCATATAGGATTTTAAGTGGTCTGTTATTCTGGTGTATCACCATTCCCGAGCGAGTCACGCGAGGCCGACCCTAACGGTATTTATAACTTGACAATACATCAAGATTTCTGTATTATTTGTAAGTTTAAGTTTACTAAAACATATGCCTTCCGGAATAGATTCTCTAAATGATGGTAAAAACCACATCAAAATCCGATGCGTAGTTTAGAAGAAAAACGCGGTAACTCGGAGAGACACGAAAAGTGACTTTGTTTTATACCATTTATTTAGATTATAGTATAGATTACCCATTTGCGGACAGTAGTTGTCCAGAAGCCGCAACTTCTGAGATGTAGGTCGTATGTTCGAACCCAACTAGGCACATTACTTTGTGTAAATTATTTCACCACTACTGCACGAAGGATAACATCGCAAGGAAACCGGTCTTATATTAGAACTTGTAAATTATTTTAATTAACTTTAAGATAACTTATGACCTACTCTAAACTAATAAGTTTAGATGAATATATGGATGATATCTTTTCTGACAAACGCAACAACTGCAGCTTTATTTTTTTTAATCTGAAGAGTTTGTTTTTTTTTTTTGTGTTAGTTTGTTTTTTGGACAGTGCTTATATCTGGAACTACTACTAGTCGGATTTGAAAACACTTTTTGGGCCAAGGCTATAGGCTATTTATAACACGCTAGGACCCTCGGCAAAATGAAAAAAGTCAAAAAGAACGCTAAGTGAAAACGATGTAATAGCGCGGGCATGCGGTGCGATGCGAGAAGTGGATCGGGGAAACAAGTTTCACGCGGACGAAGTCGCTGTCAGAAGCTAGTATAAGTATAAAATCTACAAAAGAGATACCACAAACTGAAGAAAATACAATTGTCAGAATACTTAGAGGAAGTATTTGCATTGCAGAATTTACATATTTAACGTTTGTTTCACGGCTGAGCAGATATAAGAAACAAGAAGCTGAGACATGCAGAACCTTTTCGTCACTTTCCCGACATCGTTTGTGCTCGGTGAGGGAAAAACATTCGAATTTCCGAAACAGTTGGCAGAGAAAGGCAGGGGAACAAACAAACAGACGATTGATTTTTATTGGTATTTTTGGTTGAAAATGGAGCTTCAATTTGTACATTCTACTGCATACACAATCAAATTCGGACTTTTTATTTGCATATAAATGAAGGTTTCGAGATTGGCGATTGCTACGTCGTTACCGGGTCCTTTAATAGTTAGCTTATAGCGTACATGCCCACGCTTTGCAGGCATTCCAAATAGGAATTTACAGAAACCTTAAATCTTTCCTAAACCGTTAAGGCTCCTTCAAACAGGCGCGATTCGCGTCGCGCGTCGCGCTTGTTTGCAGGAGCCTTTATAGGTTCAGCTGCGGAGTGATTGCGTAACACATTATCAGCAGCCATGGCTTTCATTTTGACAGTCCAATATCATTCATTGCGTTAGGAAAAAAAAATTGGCAAAATTTACCAAATTATTCGCAGCACACTAACATCCATTCTAAATGTGACCTTGGACGACCGAGCGTGGCTTCAAGCCACACTACCCATCCGTTTTGGTGGCCTGGGCGTCCACAAAATTACCAGTATTAGCTTACAGTTCCTGTCTTCTGTCCACAGCACTGAAAAGTTGACTGGGAAAATTTTAGCCCCTTACCTGGTTGACTTTGAAGAGCCGTGTTCGACCGACGCAGTGAATGCCTGGAAAGTGGCTTGCCCGAAAACAGATGGGCCCGTAAACCCATCTTCCCGGAGACAGTGGGATGTACCGCTCTGCAGGTTGGTACGGAATAATCTTATCAATACGTCCACCAATTCTGCTGAGCGTGCCTGCCTGCTGGCTATGGGTGAGTGGGAGTCGGGGCTCTGGCTTCAAGCACTCTTGTCGCCCAAGATAGGCACTATGCTGGGTTACACCACCTTCCGGCTTGCTACCTGCCTGCGTTCCTTGTGGGGCTCCGTATCGCTGTCAATGCGGTGAAACTGTCGTCTGCCTCGGGCACCATGGCCTATATTGCAGTAGGAGTGCAGGCCGGATAGCACGGCACGCCAGCATTAATGACATAATCCGTCGTGCTCTTGTCACCGCCGGGATGCCAGCTGTTTTAGAACCCAACAGCTTGGCACGCGACGATGGGAAGAGACCAGACGGAATGGCCATGATGTCCTGGAAGTTAGGCAGACCTTTGGTGTGGGATGCAACATGTGTGACCCTTGTGCCATCCCATCTTCCAAGCATGGTGGGCAAACACTCAAACGGCGAAAATATTTCAACCGGATTGAGAGTTATATGTTTGAGCTGTTTGGGGTTGAAACACTAGGGCCATGGGGTCCGAGTGCCCACTTGGTTTTTCGAGATATCGCCAAGCGATTAGTCGACTATTTCTTGGCCAAAGAATTAGCATAGGTATACAACGTGGCAATGCTGCCAGCTTTTTGGGCACAGTTCCTGTTGACAGCGATGCGGACGAATTTTTGATGTCCTATGATTATTTTACTTATTACCCGAGGGAGGGGCAAGATGGGGAAATCTGACTTTTTCTACTTTTTGAGGATTTGCTATATAATTACTTAACATAAGTTCCTAATTACATTGAATTATGGAAGACTGATTACCAAAGATGATTACTAAACTAAAATTGATAATATAAACACGAAAATGTTAGTTTTATTGAGTTTCAAACGTTAAGTACCCCATCTTGCCCCCCTCTCCCCTACATATTATTATTATTTTAAATGTTAGCATAGGTTATGTAAATATTATCATGTTATGGATTGGAATTGCGTCATTTACGTTATTGAGCAGACAAATTTTCAAACATAATGAAGCAATGGATTAGCAATATCCTTTCAAAATGATTCAGACTGTGATTGATCGTGTGTTACGCAATCAGGGTACTTATCTGCCACATATTCAATAGTAAATTATTCACCGAGGGGATAAAAGTGTGACATTTGTCATGGGCGCTATATTGATTCAAACTCGGCCAAGGTAAATACACCTTGCTCCCCGAGGAGAATATCTACTTTTCGAACCTACTGCGTGGTAATAAAAACCAATTCGATTTTCGCATTAATAGTGATAGAGAAGCGGGTGAGCAAAGGTGGTGTGAAAAAAATAATATCCTGAATACAAAGCTTTCTTGTCAATCCATGAAGTAGGTATTGTAGTAGATATCCACACCAACATCTTATTTACAAATTATTTTATAAATTCTATTAGGTAATTGAATGAACCAGCAAAATTTTTAACAATATATTATTTGAAATGCTACGTGACTTGATATCTAAAAATACCGTTTTATATTCGTTTAAGCATACGAATATCATTTTGCGGAGGTTTGAGGAAAGCTGTAGTTATACATTTTTACGTTATCTCTTCATGGTGTCGAATAACAAAGGTATAAATGTGGAAAGAAAGAGAAACGTTATGGAAAATAATGTAATAAAAACTCGTATGATAAGCAGCTCTGCAAACTGCGTCACCTACACCATCGTGGGTTACTGAAAGAATAGAATAGAATAGAATAGAATACTCTTTATTCTCTTTATTTTTCTTTTTATTTTTTTTTCTTCTTTATTTTGAAAGTTTCTGGATCTGGCCACTTACAATAAAAATAAAAAACGTCGTTAAAAACATGCTTTTATTTAAATAAAAACCTAAAAAAGAAAGATTAACGCGAACTAAATAGAAAAAAAAAAAAATTTAAGTGTCAAAATATATAAATTTTAAACGCTTGAGGCACTGTTATTGTGTAGTAGGTACACCTGTATAACGGATACCGTACATCAGTGCCTCAAGCTTTTAACCCCCTTAATATGGGTATCAAATGAAAGGATCATTTGATTCAAAAATTAAGGGGGTTGAAAAAAAAAGTAACCCGCCATCTTGGAGCGGCGGCCATATTCAATTTAGAGTGTTGTTACTAAATTTATCGTTTTCTACTCTTCAAGCTCTTTCATTTGATACCAATATTAAGGGGATTGTAAAAAAAGTAACCCGCCATCTTGGAGCAGCGGCCATATTGAATTTAGTGTAATGTTACTAACTTTATCGTTTTCTACTCTTCAAGCCCTTTCATTTGATACCCATAGTTGAGGAAAAATTCGTAATCCGCCATCTTGGAGCGGCGGCGACCATATTGAAATTATTACAATATTGACTATTGCACGTTGTATTGTTACCAGAATTAAAGGTGTATGCAAAATTTCAGCTCAATCAGATACCAACAAATGGTCGAAAAATTGTTTGCAAATTTTGAACGGACAACTTACATACATACATACGAACAGTGCAAGCTAAATAAAAGTTTGTAATAATAATAAAAGCTTGTAAAAAGAATGAAAAAACAATTATGGAATTCGAAAATGGAACTCTTTGGGAAAATGTTACGTTTTAATTTGCGAGACTGTCATTTGTTTTTTCATTGTGACGTCCTTTCGAAAATTTATTGTGTGTCGCTATCATAATTAATTTAACTCATGAACATTTTCGTTCAATGATTTTTTATGATTTTCGTTGTGGTCTTAAGTCAACAAGAGTGTTGCTAGAGACTTCAATTGGCATTTGGTGATGAAGCACCATCTCACAGCTCTGTGTATTCGTGGTTTGGAGAATTTAGACGTGGACTATAATTACGAGGGAATATACTTTGAAAAACAATAAATGTATTGCAAGTCTTATTTATAGTCTTATTTATCAGAATCCAGAAACTTTCAGTATGCCCTACGTGGTAGGTACTTGTAGCTCCTTAAGACGAAGAAAACATAAGTTTAACAAATAATTTTATTTACCTACCAATAATATTTCTATCACTTTTTGTACAAAATACGCGCATTGTCGTGGAGTTGCGGACACCAGCCCGTATTACCTATCTCTTTTTGTAATATGATAAAGTAAACTTAGCATCTATAAATTACTATTCCATCAATTTCTAGTTTAGAACAATGAAATTCTCAGCTATGAGAAATAGTTTTAGACCAATTAGCTGAATGAACTTGATTTCAAGCACCAGAATTAAATAAAATTCAACTGACGGAAATGTTATGACAATTTCGAATTGTTAACAATAGGCGGTAACAAGTTCCAGAAACTGGAGTGTTCAACAGTTTCACATACAAAACAAACTTCGATAGCCGCAGATACCTCGCATAGTATTGAGAGCTACATCGATATGTTGCGCCACACTGGGCATGAAGGCGCGCCGACCGAAAATATTGCTGATTGATACCAAATTGAGTATTATCATGGCCAGACAGCCGTAAATACGCTCACTTATTGCCAATGATGTGGGTCTCCAAAATAAACAAGTATTTTATATTAACATCGTTTTGTGTTCTCAACTCACATGCGTTTTATATTCAGTATGGATACACCCTTTAGGTCTCACCCTGCGAACTTCGAGAGGTTACGCAGTCCTTTAGCGGACTCTGCCCATGTTTATTTTTCATTAATTTCATGACATCAATGTATATATTAGTAGTGGGTTTAAAATATACCGAGTTCGAGTTGTATGTAATTCTGTGCCAAGAGGTAATTTATGTACCTAAGTCTTCAAACATATTCCGCTTCAACATTTGAATATTATTAAATTTTCTCTTAGTAAGTTGTCAGTCATGCCCTAAACCTCTGCTGTACGTGATGTTATGTCAGAAACATGTTTAGACGTGTTAAGGTAATTAACCTACAACCGTCTGTGTCGAGTACCTACTTACGTAAAGAGGAGCGTGTTTAGTGTATTTTTCTATTAAAATCTCGTGAGAGAATATAATATTTTGTCGCTGTAGTTTTTGTCACGAAGTTAAAACTTTTCCTAATAGAATTGTTTTATGTAATTAATAATAGACCACGACCAATGTGAATTGTTATAGCAATTACTCTTATAAGATGATTCAGATAAACGGCAGGCTTGGTATCACAGATAACAACGTACATACTTGGTATCTATTGATGTTCATTTATTACGTTTTATTTCACTATTTCTATACTCTGTACTAACTTTCCAACGTTCCCTTTTTCGGCGAGGCCTCTCGTTTCGTCTAAAATCCAATTTCGTTTGATCGATCTCTTGGCTCCGACAGTAACCCTTTATCATTTTAATACTTGTTTTAATTAACATTTTGGTTGGTTTGTTCATTTCAATTGAAATAAATATTTATAACACTTTACCTACAAAGTTCATTTAAGGTACCATTTTAAACATGATTTTTTAACAATTAATTATTACGTACGTTTGTGGAGCGTCCGAAAACATGACCAGTTAGAACGTTGACCACTTATTCACAAAATATATCTTTACAAACTATGTGTATAGAATTACTTTCAATCTTTGCTACAGTTCTTCTGTGACCTGATTTCCTAACTAATTTAGCAATAAATAGTAGAGTATGTATGAACAGTCAAAAGCTCATACAATTATCAGAGATAATAGTTAATTATTTAGCTCTGTTGGTCTATCCGAAAACTCCGGATTTTTAAAAGGAGAATGCCGTTGAATTAGGGGACGCTGTCACAAATAAACCTAGTGTAGCATGAGGAGATTTTTTTTTAAGCTTTTCATATAATGCAAACTATTCTTACATTGATTTCCGAGAATAAGTGTAAATCTGTTTGTTTGAGTAAATATGTATTTATAAAATTTTTGCGAGTTTTTGCGATGCAGTGTGTCGTGAATATTTTGTAAGACAAAATAATTATTATAATTTTATTACCTAAACAGCAAATTCGTATGAACTTATTTTTCACGTTTGTGGTATTATAGAGGTATGAGAAACAGGGTGTAAAGTTCACTCATTCTCCATAGAAAGAGGAGGATCCTCCGACCAGATGGGTGTTATGTCTGGCCGGAAATGGAAATGGTGGTACGACGTTTCAGTGGAGAATAATGATACAAAGGTACCTTTTTTCATGATTTCAGAAACCAGGAAGTTTTTTCTTAACAAAAACGTTAGTCTGATTTAAAAAATAAGAGTAATTTGGTACGGTCGAATGGCATTTCCGTTTTTGATGATATTTTAAAAGCTGCAGCTTCGTTAATTTGTCGCGTGAATAATGCTATTATCATTAAGGGCTATAATTTTCCCACTGCTGGGACACAGGCCTCCTCTCTGTGAGAGGGAGTGGCTCGTAATCCACCACGCGGGCCCAGTGCGCGGTTGGGTAATCCCGTCTAATTCCTTATTCCTTACAAAATAACATCACGTAATTTCGTATTTGAAAAACCGAGAATACCCATTTGAACGCTCAGCTTATTTGTATCTTATTTGTACAATTGCTTTAGGAAGTATAAACAATATCTACGTACCTGGGTGTCTTTATATAGGTACCTACTACAAAATATATACAGGAAAAAGTAGGTATTGTAATTAGCGCACATTTTAAATTTTGTATCATATCGGCGTTTTTTACATTTTGATAATTTTGGTTTTGAAATGTTTTGTTGCGAGTGTGCGCGCCGTCATTGAGAGCTATGGTCTGTCTAATATACAGTGGCCTCTAAAAGTTAGTTCACATTTTACCAACTTCACAAAAAGGAGGTTATCAAATCGTCACGTATGTATAATGTAGGTACCTAATATTATTGGAACTGCGTTACATCCACATATGACAATCTATTAGAGCTTCCAAACAAATACCTATGCAAAATTTTATAGATGTATGTATGTCCACGCATTTCTCCGCAACTATTAATCGGATCGTGACCATTTCTTTTATTGGCTTACATTTAGTTCAACTTAGAAGTCGGTGGCAAAAAACTAAAATACAGATCCCAAGATACCCGCGACTTCCGAAATTAAAGGGTCCTTCAAACAGGCGCGACACGCGATATAATCGCGCGCGACACAAAGGCACCGCAAGTCGCGCAACAAGCGATGCCTTTGTGTCACGAGCAATGCGCGTCGCGCGTCGCGCCTGTTTGCAGGAACCTTAATGTTATTACATAATTTTGAGTAAATTTCTTTTTGAAGTTTTTTTAGCTGCGACACATCACATGTTTGAACTGCTGTAAAGTTGTTATTGACTAATTTAACCACCTTTGACTTATCATAAAAAATAATCAAGTAATCACTTAGGAGTACCTGATATTTTTTTTAATTTTAAATCATAATGTGGCATCACAGCTAAAGTGGTAAAATAACAACGAACTTTTGGAGGCCACTGTGTAGTCTTGACTAAGTCTACGCCCAGCCCTAGATCGTGGATTATAAACCCGCTGCACTGGTAACATTCACAGATTACTACCGATAATAATTACAAGCAGAGCTCTGCGGTTTCACACGCATAAGTGTCAATCCCGTGGGAATATCGGGATAAAAAGTATCCTATGTGTTAATCTTGGTTATCGTCGCCTTAGAGTGAAAACCTCGGGAATGTAAGTAGCATTTTATGCATTTCAGATAATCTTATAGTATCGAACAGTTTTGGATATTAAAGCAGGTTAAATTTGCATATTAATTAATAAGGATACAGAACCTCTTTTTTTGAAGCCGGTAAAAAAAAAACATAAAAGACGCCGTACAAAAATTTTACAGCACGCAGTTCTTTCTTCCTCCCGACAAGTTACTTCTTTTACACTTACGAGGTTTTCACTCTAAGTCATCGTTATAAGCTATATGCTAGCTAAATCCGTTCAGTAGTTTTAGCGTGAAAAAGTAACGAACATACAAACACGCTCACAAACTTTCGCCTTTATAATATTAAATGTGATTATCATTAGAGTACTTACATTAAGGACGATGATGAAGAAATCCAGAGTAAACAGGAACGACGTAATCGGATTGAAGTTCAGCTGAAACAAACAAATGGATTAAAAGTACCTTTATAGTACCAAAACTAACATGGAGTGAATAACCCTTACAGAATCAGGAATATGTGCAAGAATAATCTATTACTTCCTCTATTAAATGATTAAGTTTGAAATTACTACTGTTTGCCAATTTGGAAGAGTTATTTTCATAGTTTGGCAAATTGGACCATTTATCCTGTAGCAGCGAAAACAGGTAAAGTTGATACCAAGTCGTTACAAGGGCCCAATTAGGCAAAACAAGTTTGGTTTCAGACCGAGAGAATCAAGTATCAGATTATAAAATAAGATTTTTTAAATGATGCTACGAAAGCTGCGTTGTCTACGAAAACCGTAGCTGCTCTACGGATTTCGTAGCTCATATAGCTTTTATCATAATAGAAATGATAAAAACGCTGCCAACTTATATTGAAACTACACGTATTGTGTATTTTTTATTATTGTGAAAGCATTTTTCGATGGTAGACACAACAATATTGCTTTAGATCAGATTGCAATTATGATAGTTAATTAATTAGACGCGCAGCTCTGAATATTTGATAATTTAATCAACAATAGTGTGCTGTTTAGTACAAATTGTTCTATGATTAATTATGTCACAAGCAGAAATTTAACAAATGTCTGCTGTGAATTTTGTAGACTAAAGCCGTTCCATTTCGTAGTAAGTTCTGACCACGATGTAGTAACTAATTGGGTATATTCAAAATCATCAAACAAATCCATTTCATTTTTAATTTACCAACATAACAATATTATGAACATTCAGCAAAATTAAAAAAAAAAAATTAGGACTCGCTCGTAAAACAAAAATATACTACATAATACTAATATATTATATAGATATTAATAAAGAATATGAATCCACCGATCACGAAACCTGATTTATTCGTTTGACTTCAATAAAGTCGCTGTATCGTATCGTATGCAAATTTTATTTACTTATACATTGCAAAAGAACGACAACCTACTATTTATTATTGCAACTACGAATAGACATAGTCGATGGGTTACTTTCCCACGTTTGAAAACAATGCCCGTTTGAAAACTATGCAACGATTCCATAGACAAATAGAATTTGTCGATTTATGACGAGCAAGTTACATTCAACCGGTAAAGGCTCCTTCATACAGGCGCGACACGCGATGAAATTGCGCGCGACACAAAGGCACCGCAAGTCGCGCAACGAGCGGTGCCTTTGTGTCGCGCGCGATTCGCGTCGCGCGTCGCGCCTGTTTGCAGGAGCATTAAAGCAGTTACTAGGTTGACAATACACCAAATTTTTATTCTTTAGCTGTGTAGAACTTAGTCCTTCCTTTTATCCTTTTTAGTCCAGCCAGTATGCAGAAATCGAAATAGCGCTGGACGGGACACATGTTGTTTTTTAGAAGAATCAAAAGAAGTAGAGGAAGATGGATAGTTAAAGTGATAGGAAGATGATTTTAGGAAAGTAGCAGGTTCAAAATTGTTATGTAGGTACAGCAAAAGTCCGAAACAAATGGAATATTTTAGAGGAGGCTATTGTCGAAAGAATAGCTGCGATGAAGGAGACCGACCGAATGTCGAGAGTATGATTTTAGTTTTCTTATAACAATTTCAAGTTTCAAATACTTGTTTTTATTTAATAAGTAAAAACTAACAGCAAAAAAGGCTTATATTACTTTATTTTTATTTGCTGATTCGATACCTGTAAGCACTTTGATAGCTCTATGAAAAATTCTAGCTAGTAATACCCTTGTGGTGATTTTCTTCAACAATCTCGCGTTTTAATATGAAATATGGATCTTTGAAAGAGACTGCTATAGTAGTCAAACGAGGGAGGGGACGTTCTTCAAAGCCTTTTTTCCAAACCCAATATTTACGGCTTCGTAGGTCATCACATTTTACTATACGTTGAAAACACAATGATATTTGCCGATAAAAATATTCTCTAAGATACCGGCGGAACTGCCGCAAATAAAAAAGCCTTACAAATTCTGAAAAAGAAATAAAAGCAATAAAACATACTCGTAGGCAGTGAACAAATTTATTTCTACCGAAAGCGGCACGGTGTCAGTGAGAAAGTAAATTTGGTGGCACGGCGTATCTTATCGCACATCAGGGTCATCCGGACTTGAAGCCCGACAGTACGCCGCGTACTTCGATACCAAACACTACGTCAATTAGACTTAAGACTCCTACAAACAGGCGCGACACGCGATAAAATCGCGCGCTACACAAAGGCACCGCAAGTCGCGCAACGAGCGGTGCCTTTGTGTCGCACGCGATTCTATATCGAGTGTCTATTCTATATCGAGAGTCGATATCGCGTGTCGCGCTTGTTTGTAGGAGCCTTTAGTCTTTTTAATTTAACAGTAGATAATAAACAGTAATAAAAACGCACTCAGCGATAGTAAATGAGAATCAACCCGCAAACGCGAAATTTTTACAAACTAAACCTTCTGCTAGGGATTTTTCAGGTAGTGGTATCAAAAGGTCTAGGTAATTAATGTTCATATAATATTTGGTATAGAGACGTAACGAAAGGAAATAAAAAACATAAAACAAATGGTAAATGATTTACCCTTAGAATAATAACGTCTAGAACAAAACACGAGCGATATCGTGTGTCCACATCAGGAACTGGATAGGATGATGATTTTTCATGTAAAACAAAATGATATATTTTTACGGAAGGTAAAATTCTACTTATTTAAAAATAAAAGGAAATAAATGAACCATTATTCGCATGAAGAATGGGATATCGTTCAATGCGTTTAGAATGTTTGATGTCTGATGTATTATAATAATATTAGAGGCATGTATTAATTGCTGACATGTAAAAAAATCTGTTAAAATAATCACAAACAAACTTAGATAGGTAAGGGGCCCGGTTTTATTTAATTAGAGTAAATTAGGTACTAATATGCTTTTAGTAGCAGTGTCGGTAACGACCATAATGTAGAGGCTGCAAATAAATAGAGTTTAATTTGACGCACACAGATGCCACCAGTATCCTATTTACAAAGACTAATATAAAAACAATTTTTTTTGCTAAACAAAAATAAGAACAAAATTTAAAACAATAGGGGTTTTTGTTTCCTCACAAATAGCAACATTGCATTGTAGTAATAAGTTAGGTCATTCGAATTTTTTTGTTTGCTGATCGATTCACGTAAAAATAATGTATAAAATGTAAGTACTTACTTGTGAAATGTAATATGATCACATTTTTATTTATCCTGAAGTCCTATGACATCTCCCTTTCACGCTATAAACTGTCATTTTCAATTATTTTAAATTATTTACCCACGAGCTGAACGGAACGTGACCTTGAGTAATGACGGCTCGCCAAGAGAAATTAGCCACTACGGCTAAGTTTTAGTTGCCTCACTTTTTGCACTCGTACTAGGTTTCTATACGTTATTATTCTAAGGATTTACCGTACCTCCCGTCACAAGTGTTTATTTAATCAAAACAACGGGCTAATGTAGGTTCTCTTGATCGTCAGACTGTATTCAGGTATCCAAAACAAATGACTACTCCAATTTGTTCACCCAACACAGTATTTAGTCAAGCAGCTTCGGCCGTAAACCTAGATTTAAGTATCTATGACATTCAGGTTTTGGCTTTATGTTACACCCTTGCCGGTCGTACTTAAAATTGGATACCCATCTACCATCTCAACTTTGTTCCTTTATACTTGGCTATACAAACTGGGCTAACGAGCAAGAATTAATGCAAAGGTAAAGATATTTTGAATACATTAATTAACATGATAGCTTATATCATATATAGTGTATATAAAATGACGTCTTACATACAACTCATAAGTCGCGGCCGTTTCCACTGGGCCACCAGTGCTACTATTTCAAAATTATCACTTATTGTTCTGCTGAAAATATCTCTATACATAATTATATCAATATAAAAAGATTAGCAACGAATCGGACCGTGAATATGATTTGACTGACGTTTATATTTATTAACATCATTATTAACAGTCACACCTCTTGGACAAAATTGACCAAATTATTCGCAGCACACTAACATCCATTCTAAATGTGACCTTGGACGATCAAGCGTGGCTGCAAGCCACACTACCCATACGTTTTGGTGGCCTCGGCGTCCGCAAAATTACCAGTATTAGCTTACCTTATTACCTTACACCACAGTGGTGTGGGATGCAACATGTGTCGACACCCTTGCACCATCCTATCTTCCAAGCACGGTGAGCTGTGCTGGGGCGGCTTCTGCCTGCAGGTGCGGAAAACCTCAAACGGCGTAAATACTCCAATCTCTTTGGAACTTACATGTTTGAGCCGTTTGGGTTTGGAACACTAGGGCCGCCCACTAAGAATTTCTAGACAACGCCAAGCGGTTGGTCGACTCTTCACGTGACCAGAGGGCTAGCCTATTTTTTTGGCAGAGAATCAGCATTGCTATACAACATGGCAATGCTGCCAGCCTTTTGGACACGTTTGTTGACAGCGATGCGGACGAATTTTTTGATGCCCTTTGATTATTTTCCCTCCTTTTTATAGATATACTTGTACATATTAGTATTATTATTTTAAGACTGTTAGCTTTTTTAATTATGTAAATATTATAATGTAGTTTACTATGAATTTATCAGGGACCTGTCAATCACTATAATAAAAAATCTAAGGATCTTACTGGATCATTAGATTTTAGAAAAAGTACGTCATCGTACGAAACGGAAACACCATCATCATGTTATATTGTTCAAAAAAATGGACATCGCTTTTCCAGCTTCCTGCAGCAACCTTCATTCATAATTCCCTTTCTCGTTGCCGATGTGAACGAATCGAAACAAAGTCTTCGTCCACAAGGTCATTATATTCTACGTAACATTACCGTGAGATTTGCAACAACTGTCGATGCCAACACTGTGTTTTGCATTGTCGGTAATCGTCGGTAAATAACATAACATCACGCCTCTAATCCCCGGAGGGTTAGGCAGAGGTGCACCTATAGTACCCACACTTCGCCAGCTATGTTTAAGTCCCATGTAATAGGTGGCGAGCCTCTTGTCATCAACTGGATGAAAATCCAGACTCCGGGGTACTACTGAGAAATTCCTGGTGAAAATTCAATAACACTTTGTCCGACTCGGTAGCCTCTCACGCTCGGCAGTAGCACTAGGCCTACGAGATGGCGCCGGTAAAGCTTATGACAGATTTTATAATTAAATTCGTTTTACACAATACTTATTAATTATTATGAACAGAGGGAGTGCTAACTGAGAGCGTCTTTAACGAAGACATTATTAAATAGAAATGAGATTTTTACGTAAGAAGAAAAACCGTAAAATTTTGTATTTATTACCAACCTACATTTTGTTGTATTATGAACTAGAAATGTGAACTGTATTAGTATCTGAAGGAGGGTTTAGTGACGCGCTCACAATATATTGAGCACTAGCAGTGCCCCGCAGTTTCACCCACGTAAGTTTTGATGCCGTGGGAATATCGGGATAAAAAGTATCCTATGTGTTAATCCAGGAAATGGTCTATCTATGTGCCAATTTTTATCCAAATTTGTTCAACAGTTTACGCGTAATTGAGTAACAAACATAAAACATCTTCACAAACTTTCACATTTATAATATTACTAGCTGCTCCTCGCGGTTTCACCCGCGTAAGTGTCGAATCCCGTGGGAATATCGGGATAAAAAGTAACCTATGTGTTAATCCTGGTTATAAACTATCTGTGTGCAAAATTTCATCCAAATCCGTTCAGCCGTTTGTGCGTACATAATACCAAACATATAAACACACACACACTTACGCCTTTATAAAATTAGTGTGATTAGTAGGATTATGAAGAGTATTGGAAAGAAGCCATAACATCCCGTAGACTTCAGTGTATTCCTATAAGGTTGAATAGGGATTCACGTGAATGAATAGGGATTCACTTGAGTTCCTAAGTCTGTAATAGACGTGGTCGACCCACTTGTCTAGTTCTGAGTTGAGTTACACGATCACTGATAAGTTCTTGCACTGACGGGACTGGTCCACTCAAATCTGTGTGGTTCTCCCCTACAAAGACCATTTCAGGCACTAGTCTACATTGTCCTTACATGATCTGACCAAGGTCATGTCTGGACATTAAAAGAGACTTTGATCCTTGATTTTGTTTAGCCATTTCATTTCAGGGGTAGTCAGAGAGGAAATGTCGACTCCATCTATCAGACTTTTCTATAAAATAACGTGTAAAAGTGATTCCGATTTACAGAATAAACCATTTCACTTCATTTGTAAGCCCCTGAGGTCATACTCCATTTACCCAGAGAGACAAAGCAAACAAGGGTAATTTGCAAGGGAGGGTTCAAGTTAATTTAAAAGTTATGTAGATTTAACTAACCACACTGATATATTAATTAATTACCTGTATAAATCCTTGTATTTCGAGATTCACTGTCAGAAAGTGTTTATCATTGTAAAAGTCAAAGTCAAATCATTTATTTCAAATAGGCATATTAAAGGCACTTTTAACGTCAAAACGTAGAGTAAAATTGAATTGATTCTAGTTGCCCCTTCCAAAAGGTAGTTTTCGTATGGAGAAGAATGGGCAAGAAACTCCACCGTTACCCTTTTAAAATGTTTTACAAGGTTTTGTATACATAATATAATTATGTATATGTGAAGACGATGCACCTAGAATAAAAGAAGTCTACCCCAAAAAATAAAAAGAATTAAAAATGAAGCAATTACAGATAAATCAATTATGTGATAGATACATGGTGCTCACATATTTACAAATATTGGAAAAGTAGATGATTTTTCTAGAATTTTAACAAGTGTGTGAGTTACTGTAGTCACAGATTGTAACAATCAATGTCATAAGTATTTTAAAAATATAAATTAAATTAGGAACCAGTTTGATTTTGTCTTGACAAATGCCATATGACATAATACTGTGGAAGTAACTAAAATAGACCTAACGCGCAGGCTCAAGTAGGTACATGTTAAACGCAAACGTGTAGGCTCAAGTAGGTACATGTTAAACGATTGATTTTACTTCTGCTATAGTGTCGTAATCTGAAGAACCAGTTTTGAATTTCTCGGAATGGAGCGGTTATATCGGCAAGATGCATTCAGATTTTCAACCTATACTTAGCGTTACAAGTTTCCACGAAACCTAGAGATTTACCACAACTTACTTGGTCCATCCATTAGGAATTATATTCAACACTCTCATTTGGCCTATTCCTACCGTCCTGTATTGTAGCTTATGTAAGTATTTTTAATGAGAACGCGTTTTTCGGGATCGTCGTCACAATTTTTTTTTGGTCAATGGAACTTGGTTTTTCAGCATTGCTTATTTTAATAAATTCAACTGTGATTAAAAATTTGCAAATGTCGTAATTTAACAGTGATATATCGTGCAAGGTAATAAGAACGTTTTTCGAGTGGCAGGACATTGTTATAGATATATTTTAAACGGAACAAAATTGTCACAACAATTTTTTCGGTCCGTAAATTGAGATAAGACAGCTTCCATCTCTGCTTAGCCTCCTTTCGAAACCACGAGGCCTCGTTCGCTTCCATTAGCAATGTGTACACACCTCAAAGCTTTTAGGTACCACAGCAATTAAATTTTGACGATAATAAAATTGGCGTAAATACTTTGTGTAGCTATGTATGTATTGCGTTATCAGATTCCTAGGTTGTTGGGAATGTAAATTTCCTCAAATTGTACTTATGGAGGGGACTCAACTAATACAAAGACGAAAGAAGGTTTCATCAAAGGATAAACAAACGTTCATCACGTTTCTGGGTTGACTAACGATGTTTTCTTTCGCTTATGTCTAGGTATAATTCCTGGGGGGCAATTGGATAACACATTATCAATCGGAATCCGTTTCATTTTGACGGTTCAACAAATTCATTGCGTTATTTACGTGTTGAGCAGACACATTTTTCGAAGTTATGAAGCAATGGATTAGCAATTTGCTTCAGAAAGATTCAGATTCCGATTGATCGTGTGTTATCCAATTAGGGTGCTGGTTAGGTACTGTTTCTGAGAAATCTGTAAGACTTTCCTATAGTAGGTTAAAGGAAAGTCTCACAGATATCTCAGAATACAGCCTACCTGAAGGCCAATCCTCGTAACTACACAATTATGTGCATACTTACTACAAGAGGTTGTTTTAAAACTAGACTTTGAACTTTTCTAATTTTGAGAAATGGTCATTATACAACATAATATTCCTTAACATCTGTTCGTTACGAAATCATCAAAAAACTTATAACTTGATATTGTAAGCAGATTTAAACAAGCTTTACAAGACAAGTGAAATAAATTAGCAGAAAATTGGTTTGAAACATTGTGTAAAGGCTTTCCGAATAAAACCTGATTTCATCAACAAGGAAAGTTCACAAGACCAAGCCTCGAGAATAATATAATCCCGAGCTCTCGCACGTGTTTCACGTTTTTATTAATATAAATGTGCATATTATATTAAATCTGTGAGCCGTAAGTTAAAGAGAAACGTAATATTTCACACAGTTTAGTAGAGAAAACTGTACCTAAGAGCCTTCTTAAATAAAGCTACTTCAAATAAACTAAGCTAATTAGGTAGGTATTAACTGAAATAAGTAACTTTGCACGCAATGCAACTCAACTATTAAGATTTGTTCGAACCCTGTTGCCATGAATCTCCTGACTCAAGTGATGAGGATATTTTCTATACTTGTTATTTGATTTCGTCAGAAAATGAGTAGATAGGAGCGTGGTGACTACCTTTCCGAGAAACTTGAATCTACTTAGTAATTATTACTTGTTACTGACGCGTTAAGGGTCCTTCAAACAGGCGCGACACGTGATAAAATCGCGCGCGACACAAAGGCACCGCAAGTCGCGCAACGAGCGGTGCCTTTGTGTCGCGCGCGATTATATCGCGTGTCGCGCCTATCTGTAGGAACCTTTAGGTAATAAGATACTAAACAACAGCTCAGTATGCAGACTTCTATTGAAATACAATCGAATTGTTTTGTACTACTACAAAATAAATAAAATTGAACTTGATTTTTTTCTTTCAACTCCGTGGTAATGTTATCATTAATCACTACAAAACCGATCACAAAGGACGTAGTTTTTGCTTAGAACCAAAACAGTGCAGAAATGTTCTATGAAATCTCATGGTTGCACAGTTTTTCATGAATGCACTGTTTTTTATTTTGTATTTAAATATATTTTACCACAGAGGTCTAATGTCTCCCATTAAGTTTAATACAAAATGTATGCATTAGATCAAAAAGATACTGGCTGAAATAAATAAAAATCGGCTAAATAAGGCCGACTCGATGAAAAAAAAAAAAACTTATGGCGCGCATTTTGTAGTAAAACTTTGATATGTACTTCATATTTAGCAAGAAAAGATTAAAAAAATGGAAATTGCGATAGCGATATGAATGCAACTCCAGAAAGTATAAAAACAGCTGCAAATTAAATTGTTAATAACCTTTTGCCGCAAAAGTCGCGGGATAAATATTTAAAAGCTTAGGAAAACTTTGTTTTCATTAACTTGAATTTTTATTTTGAGTAGGTATATTTTATCACGGTAGGTAAATTGCCAGTTGAAAGAAAAGTAGATTACGCACCTTGCTAAAGTGAGTAATTAATGCAAATGCACTCGTGTTAATTCGGGCATTATTTACTCACTTTGCGCTCGATGCTCGATGCTCGAATCTAGTATTAACGGTCTTCAAAACAAAGGAGGTTCATTATTCAACACCCATGTTTGTAAGTTCGCGATTTTCTCAAAAAATCATTAATCTGTTTTGATAGTTCTTCTTGAACTTTGAACTTTTCGCACGGGTTTTAGGACTTGATAAAACATCAAGATTCATTATTGTATGTTAGTTTAATATTAACGTATTGTATGCATAAAGGCTCGTACACACAGGCGCGACGCGACACGCGACACAAAGGCACCGCAAGTCGCGCGACGAGCGGTGCCTTTGTGTAGCGCGCGATTCGCGTCGCGCGTCGCGCCTGTTTGCAGGAGCCGTAAAGCTTCCGAAATAAATTCTCTAAATGTTGTTGAAGACCCCATCATACCCCGTTGAACTCACACATACATACACGGAAAGTGATTTCAATTAGTAATATGTATATTGTATATATACATACGATATGTATAGATACTATATGTATAGATAAATAGTAACTGATTAGTAATTCAACTTATAGTTTTACCAACACCATGTAAGTTGGGTAATTTCTGAAAATAAATGTTTGCTACTTTGTTTAATTACAAAAACTGAAAAAAACCCTGCCTTCTTATAAGCTGCTGGGGCCTTAGTTTCTATAATAAAACCAATTTATCTAGTACAATAAAGTGCATAATAACCTATCTGTCTTCAGTATATGAGCTATTACGGCCCACAATGAGAAACAATCCCGTGGGATGATGCAACAGATTCCTCGGTGGACACAGACTTGATTGTAGCGTAAAACAATTAAACCACTTGAGCGTTGGATAGAATATTTTTTACTGTAGGTATAGATATAATAGATAGGTACATACATGGTTTATTCAGTGCATCAAGAAAAAACAACACATTAAAATATGTAGTATGATATGATGACCTGACACATGGAGCTTAATATATAACTATATGCAATAAATTATACCACATATACATATCTTTGTTATCGCCTTTTCTGACAATATACAAAAAAAAAATACGAAATCGGTGGCAAAAATACAGCTGTTCCCTACATTTATGTTCGCAAAACTCAGCGAACAGCTGATTTTTTTTCGCGGCCAATTTCGTAATTTTAATTATCATGGTGTCAATGGTGTTTTGGCAAGTCCGGTATGAGCTTGGATATTCTCGGCCAAAGTGGGAAATGCTAATGACATGCACATGAAAGAGCAGTACATCTAAGCTGTCACCCTGAAAAGTCATCAAATGCTTTCGCTAAAAGTCGCCGAAATCGGTTAGAACGCATCATTATCATCATACTGGCGATGCAAGAAAAGTGTCTTAAGAGGAGAATTAGAAAAATGCGCGTAGATGCATATTTCCTCGTTGAAATTGTTAATTGGTATATATAACAATTAATTGGTATAGGTAGTTCGTTTTCTCTTCTACAATAAAAATAAAGCGCTTTTTAAAATTATTTACCTATTTATTTAGCAATACTCGTTCGTTCTCCTGATGCATGTTCAGGCAAAAACTCATCGAGGGCTTATTAGAGAGCTCTAATTTGCAAATTCTGTTCAATATAATCCATCAAAACAATTTTTCTCATATCACAAATATCATATACTTTTATATAGAATACATTTTTGTTATAATATCCCTTATAAATAAAGAAAAAACGACTGAACCTAATTCAATTTTTTACTGGAAACAAGTCTAAATATCTCCGAAATACTACATCATTTTCACGTAGCACTTATACCAAAATAGTCTCCAATAATCGCTTAAACAATATCAATAAAAAAAAAAAACTTATTGATGCTTTGATTTTTTTATAAATAAACTGCTGGCTGGAGGCCTTAATTTATTGAGGCATCCACAGGCAAGCCCGGTTAAGCAGACGACAACCTCATAACTGCGAGATGCAATTTATAAAAAAAAAAGATGCGCGCGCTGTACCGAAATGCAAGAGGGCTCTTAAAGATGCGCGAGGTCTGAACAAATCATTATTACTGAAAAAGTTATTGACACCTTTGTTTAGATATTAGTCTGTGACGAAAACTATATTCATATATTTATAGCAATCAATATAATTATTATAGTGTTAATAATCTAATCAGCCTTGTTTACTTGTTATAATTTTATCTTATCGCTCTCATTCGGTGAGTGCTTTTCAGCTGCTTGCTCGATAGATAATGTTATTATAATAATTGTCCGTTGGGCCGACTTTTACAAGCAATTTGTACTTGTAACTGATTTTATGAGGTATTTCATTCAGTATATCGTTCTATCAGCGAACCGTTCATCGGAAAAACGAATTTCGGAGAACTGTGTCAGTATCGTTTATAGGGTACCTATCGGCATCGTCTTTCCCAAATCTTGCCAAAGGGTCGTCTTTCCCAGTGCCTGGGTTATGGAGGTCAGATAAAATAAAATCCATGTAAAATACTGCTATCCAGTTGCAGTAGTTGGAAATTGCTAGGCAGATAGGTTGAATAGAACTGTTCATGGAATCTGTTCACTTTGACGGTAGGGATTTCATAAATCCAGAGTTCCTTTGGATCAGATTCATTGTGAAGATCTACAATATATAGATCTTCACAATGCATCTGATCCAAAGGAAATCTACACGTACCTATATGTAAAAGATGTACATACAATGTAAGTTACGAAAGAAAAATATGGTTGACACCGCCCACATAATATTATTCATATTTAGAAGCTTTAAATTTCTCGAAGAAACAGGCGAGCACAAAATTACGAGTATATCACAACTGTAATGGATAAAAAACTTTTGTTACGTTTTAGTTTTGTTTAGAAACTTCCATGGACTTAGCAAATGTTTGCAACTTTACATTGGACATAACGAAGGTAAGAACATGTTTCTCTTTTTATATTTTCTTGAGTAGCACTTTGCGGTCAATGATCTAATCTAATGACAGAATGTTGACATGCTAATAAAATACATGTATTGCTGTCCTTAACATAAGTTTTGTATATTGACATGAGTATTGTGTATTGGCATTTGTAAATATTATATATTGACCTAGTCTTATTATTTGTTTTCAGTCTGTGTTGACATGCAATGTATTGTCATTTCCTTTCTTCAAGAGGGAGTGGGCTGTAATCTACCACACGGGCCCAGTCCGGGTTGATAGATGCCACATGTCTTCGAATTTTTTGTTCTAGGGCATGCCGGTTTCCTCACGATGTTGTCCTTCACCGTTTTCTATTGTTATTTATTATTAATCCATTTGTATTATGAAATGTGTTATTTTTTTAAATTGTTTTATTACTGACCAGGCTTATTTTATGTTATTTTACTATCGAGACTTGGCTGGCTTGATTACTTAATAACAAACATTTGTACGCCCTCAGGCGCACTCTTTATTATTTTTATTTACCATTATTATTGTACCTATTTCGAACAAATTAATAAACGACTTATGAAATATCGGCGAAATGGAATGAAAAAAATTGTATATCGTATCGTATCGTATCGTGTCGTATCGTATCGTATCGTGTATCGTATATGGCTGAAATTACACCGTGAATGGCTACGCCTGCATAGTGACATAAATATGTAGGTAGAAACTTTATGGGTCACATTAGACCTTGTTATTTTCAATCAAGGTTTTAGATTAAATCCGGCCATTTTCTAAAACGATTTCGAAGCTTCATTCGTAATTAACTTTTTGGTCAACAGATTTAAGCGAAAAATCAGTTTACGTACGAACAGAAAATCTGACTGAAAGAATTTCGGAATGTGCTCGAATAATTGACTGTGGACTAGATATTATCTTTTTATTTATTCTAGGCAAACGATCTAATCACCAGTAACGTGAGCAAAACATTAAGCTTTAAACATCGCTTTATACACGTAACGCCCGCAGAAATTTATTCTAAAGCGTATTATCGCGAGCTCGAAACGGTGCAAAATTAGCATTTAAAATAAAACATTTATCACTGGCTACATTTTAATTTCCGAATTAAAGTAGGTAGGTATGGTACGAATTCATACTTGAATATTTGACTATCTGTTTTAGAAACTGAGGGTTTGAGACGTGTAACCTTCCTACACTCGCGCATTGGTCTGTTAAGACCGACAATATACTCCTTCGTGATTATTTTTTTTTTTAAGTGAAAACTTCTGTATTGTCTTTGTACACTTTTTTTGTAATGGGTAAAAAAAGTTAAATTCGCGTCAGGACACGTGACCTGATCGAAAATTCGTAAGAGGGATGGCCGTAGCCGGTACCGCGCGTGTTTTGTTTATAAGACAATTCACAAAATACACACGTAATTGTTCAAGTTTTCACTTCTGTCGGCACTCCCGGAGTGCCACTGTTTTTTTTTCATCAATGCTGAGATTTTGTATTTCCTGTAACTGCCCAGCACTTTAATTTGTATAGCACACTATCAATCGGAATCTGAATCATTTTGAAGCAAATTGCTAACCCATTGCTTCATAAGTTCAAAAAATGTATCTGCTCAACACGTAAATAACGCAATGAATGTTGTTGAACTGTCAAAAGGAAACCGATTCCGATTGATAATGTGTTACGCAATTACCCCGCTGTTCGTTGCTACCAGCTGCTTTTATTCCAGGGTGCAAAGTGCGTTCAAGCGAGTAGCACGTATGGCCGTATTTGACGACAATTGGTCTGTGGGACCGACGCGAGAATGAGGTCCAGGGTTTATTTTTATTTTTGCTTAGTACAAAATGCACTGAATTAAAATGATGACACTTCTGCCTTAAATGTATTGTATGTTTAATGTTCATGAGGTTTTCTTTTAGATTTGTAAGTTTGCTTTTAGACTGAAATAAAATATGTAGACCGACACTTATTTTTATATGTACTTAGTGAAATTGGGGTCCGAACTTTCGGTGTATGTGACCGTGCGAGGGTATGAGTGTCACAGAATTTAGCCCGGGTATAGAAAAGTTTTAAAGCCAAACTCTTTGTAAAACTCGACGTGGCTCTTATTTTCCGTTGGGTACTATTAACAGTACTTATGCAGTATAAGGGAACCGTACATCATGCAGGCTGCTAGAAAATTGACTCTGGTTGCATTCGATCACTAAAGCGAATTTAGATTCCGTTTCAAAATTGAATACGCATGATTGTTTTCAAGCAACAGTAGTGATGCTATAGGCGCGTAAAAGTGAAATAAATAGTGAAAAAATTAATATTGTTTCTTATAGCGGCCGACTTTTTTACCGTCTGGACTGGACGAAAACAGGGTATTAAAGGTGAACGGTGTAGAAGTTTATGGCACAGAAAACTCTTATTTTTTTCAAAAACCTAAAATGAAATATTAACCTATCACTAAATATTACTTATTTGAAGTAAGCTTTTCATAATAAAAAAAAATCGGAAAATAATATAAAAATTCAACCTATAGGCCCCTACTCTACGCGCGGAAATTATCAATGAATTCGTAGCGACATTCAATTCTTTTTTGATTCGATTGAAGTTATTGGCAGGCTTCAATAAAAAAAATTAAAGTAAAAAAAAAGAGATTTCAGTGGCTTTTACTTCGTCCACCTTTTATACCCTGTTTTTGTCCAAACGGTAAGAAAGTCAGCCGATATTTTCGTATATAGAGCCTTTGTACACACACGTTTTTTTGCCGTGAAATACTACAGTTTATTCGCTGTGGAATTAACTCCGATCACTATGGAAGTTTGTTGACGACATGGCGGCACTACGGCACGGCGCCGTCGCCTTAAACAATAGAACCGTGTCATATACAAGGTCACACAATTTTTCTACGGCGCACAGTAGGTCGAAACTGTTATATGATGGACATAGGGATATTATTTACAAATTCCATTAAAAAAAATACCTATCACAGATCTGACATTCTGATGAATAATTGCTATGAAACGTTTTTATCTAGAACTGATAGTTTGCCCGGAAAAAAATAGTTTAAATTTTTGTTGCATGGTATGAAACAGAAACTGCTAAAATTTGGCCAAGCCTTGACAGATCGTGCTTTAAAACTACTTAATTCTTATTCTTTGGCTCGTTGGCCATAATTCTACGCTATTCACCAGAATGTCAGAGATCTTTGGATAGGTATTAAAAAAAAATGGAATTAAAAAATCCCTGAACGTTATTTTTTTTTTCAGGATGTTGTCCCTATGTCCCTCATATAGCAGTCTCGACCCTCTGTGCGGCGCAGCGTACCGTACAGAAACGGTGCCGTGCACAAAGGGCCTGGAGATTCCGGTACGGTTAGCGCGCCCAGTGTTAACAGTATGGCACGTCCACGCAGCTTTATTACATTGGCAACAATTTAATTACACATTAGATGCAGTATGGAAGATAAATATAAAGATAGGTAATAGGTAATACGGGCTGGTGTCCGCAACTCCACGTCAATGCGCGTATTTTGCGTAAAAGATAAAGATAATTTATTTGTCTAACATGCGTTTACATAAACTGACTAATCAGACACGCAAGGTATTGGATTTTTGAGATATTGTCTCTGAAATTTCTAGCACAGGGTGGGCCATTTTTTGCACGGAAAGTGTATATCTATCTATAAGTATAAATACAAACATTTTAGTTCACGTTTCCAGTTCAAAACTAACTGCAACTTAGACTTAAGGCAAAGCTTGCTACTTTATTTTAGGATCTGTATCAATAGTCTCAAAGTTAACTTTTACATGCAGTAAACCGAGTTTAAACTTTAGCCGAGTTTTATGTGAAGTCCATACAAGAACATGCTTGCATAGAGTTTTGCCAATTTAGTGAAAAGTAAATTAAGAAAAAGATACCAGCATGAAGTATGAAAACCAAACTACAGTTTTATTACCTCCTTATTGCGCTGGTAGTCACCCAATATTCTTTCAATTTCTGCAAGTCAAAGTCATTTGAACCTGAATCATAAAAAGCCAAAGTTCACCTAAATTTTCAACTCCGATAATTGGAAATCCGAAAATGTTCTTCCTAACATTTTTCATCCTAACAATCACAATTTCTTACTACTCTGATGTCTCTAATGTTCATAATTCCGAAGCATTCAACTTCGTAATGTCAGTAGCAATAAACGTCTATAATACTTTTATTTGTTTTCTTATATTTTGTCAACATAACCATCTTTTACACTATTATGCAAAGTCATATCTTTTTTGTTTAGATTTCTTTTTATTCATAATAATCAGTATTATATCTAAGGCTAAAAGTGTGGTGTTGGTGTTTTTGTCTCCGACTAACCGTTTGTCGTAAAAACGATGTGGAAGGGATTCATAGGTTAGAATTATTGTGACCAACTACGCGCGAGCCGAGCGAGCGAAGCGAGCGGTGCCGCGGCAGCGGCCGGCGAACGCTACCTCGAAATTGGTCGCGAAATTTTTCTCAGTATTTTTTTCATAGTGCCCCCAAGACGACACTCTGACCTGAATTTCATTCCTTTAAGACAAAAATCACTTGGTAAATGTTTCTTTCTGAGTATGAGTGAAAATATTATGGTAATTATGTTTAGGGATAAAAGCGTTATGATAAAAAACAGTAGGAGTTTAAATATATTTACAGTAATGATATTATTAATTACAATTTTCGGAAACATGAGTGTTATGAACATCGCCGGTAGCACTACAAATAGTATGAATGAAAACTTTAGGATGAAAATTTTTAGGAAGAGTGATCATTCGGATTACAAATCATTAGGAAGAACAATTTCGGGTAAAGAACTTTAGGTGAGCCAATATGGACCCCAATCATAGTTCTAAAATGTTCATGGACTTCTTTCTCCGATTGAAATAAACTTTGACGTCTGTGAACACAGTTTATTAGTAGGTTCCTAAGTTTAAGTTTTCACTGGTCCAGAAATACGGAGAAACCTAATCATTGCTTTTCTTTACGACTTCGTCGGAAGAAATAAATAAAAGTGAGCGTAAGTCGGTATTATGGCGGAACGAGGACAAGCTTTGAAGACGAATCAATTCGTTTATTTAATTTATTTCCCTTCAGATGTGATGACGTTTTTTCATTTAATTTGGTGATAACACAAAATTAGGAAGACACTATTTGAGGACTGTTTCATTAAACCGTTGATATTATTATTCTCATTTTATCGTAACAGATAAATCATTACTGTATGTGTAATATCAATCCAGGCATATTTCATGCAACCGTAGATTAGATAGTATACATTACATAATATGTGCCTCGTAATTAAAAGTAGATTGATAAGCTTGAGTTAATCGCACCAAGAACCTTCGTAAAACGTACGGATGGCCGTCTACGAGATCTTAGCATGATGCCTGCTACGAGATTGTAGCACGGTGCCTGCTACGCCGTAGCGCTTTGTTTAAGTAGCGTATTTCTACCTAAAGTAATCAATACTTTACGCGTCCATAAAATTTTTACTCAACAGAGATTTATGTACGTATAATATCTAATACTGTAGGCAGTATTTTCATGCTAGTATACCAGTTGTGCATAATTTGCCTTGAGACTCCAATAAGTCTCAGGTAAGTCATAAACGCACGACTAACTTGAGCGACCTTTGTTGGAACTTAATTCAAAAGATATTCAATAGGTATCTATCTATAAACTCAACAGTGGACCGCTTTCTCTTTGTGTCCGACACGATCATGACAGCGGCAAAGTCGGCATCACGGTATTAGGAAGTTGGGACACCGTCCTTTAATCCTGCCGAACAGTTAATCAAAAGCCTGCAGGCGAATTTACACCCTTTTCAGTTGGCACCGTATTCAGTGAGGCCGTTTCGTAACTACCCGTATCGGAAAATATCCCGTAACGTAGGTAGTTTATAAAGAGTTTAAGTTTTTTTTTTTTGGGAAACCAGTGCAGTTCGTTCTTTATGGTGAAATTGCAAGATGTAAGCTTACTAGAACTTGATGGGTAGGTAGGTACTACTACTTGGTTCTTCGATAAACACCGTCTCATTTTCTCAATAATATTGAAATGAAATGATATTTTGAGATAGTTTTACACGTCAATATTTTAAAACTAGATGGTGCCAGCATTTCCTAGCCGACTGATCCCTGAAAAAAAATGCCAAAAGAATTTCAGAGGTCACGGTCTTTTCTAAAATCCAAACATTATATTATTAGGATTTTAAGTGAGTCTAACGATGCAGGGCCATGTTTGGAAGGGCCTTTTGAAGAAAGAGCCATTGCAGCTTTGAGTTGACCTGTCCCAACCGACGGTATGCATGCATCAGTCATCGCTCAACCCTATTTTATGGAGCTCAACGACCAGTCACACGTCGCTACGAGATCTGCAGGACATTTGCGAAGGCCACATACAAAATACTTAAAACCGCCAGACAGTTATAAAGTCATGTATTCAATCTCGCCTGCATGGTACTCACATTTATAGTCAGTTTTATCTTATTATCAGCTTCAGTCTGCTTGTATTGGATAGAATTACGGATTGTTTACGCCGCCACAAACTAGGAGACTTACGTCAGCCGCAGTTTGGTAACCATAAACCAATTTTATTTAAAATTAAATTAATTATAAACGGTGCTCGAGACTCGGCGATCAGGACAGGCAGCCAGGGCAGTAATTAAACAGATGCGTTTAGTCGCCGGCGGCAAACGTTCCCTTGGTTTTACATACCCTTTTTAATCAGGATGAAAATACATTTCACATTACCTGCTATGATTATATTACTAGCCAAGTGACCCTAAGGCCAAGTGAGCTATAGAGCGGATGTGTTTTTAAAGGATCCGTATCTTAAAAGATCGCTTGCGTTCGTCTGTCAAAAACATTTTTCTCGGACATAAGATATCAAGTTGACAAAAACAAGTTGATTTTATTGTGTCGTATACATTGCGTCAGCCTTTTGCAAATTATTTTGACCGACATTTATAGGATATCAATACATAAAGATATATAAAGAGATAAAGAGGTAAAATTTGTTTGTAAGTTTGTATGTAGGGGTAATCTATGGAACTCCTAGACAGATTTGAAAAATACTTATTGCATTTCATAGCCCAATTCTCGAGGAAGGCTATAGGCTATTTAACATCACGCTATGGTCCTTAGGAGCCGAGTAAAAAGAAAATAAGTCAGAAAGAACGCTAAGCAAAAACGAAGTGATTGCGCGGGCGCTTCGATGCGACGTGAGGGTCGGGGTATCAAAAAATTTCACATGGACGAAGTCGCGGGCAAAAGCTGATTGGTTATAAAGACACTGGGACCTCCTAGGCAGCTAAAGAAAAATTCTTTGGGTTACTATAATATATGCATTAAAGTTTAAAAATCTTGAATACGCTAACGAAAATTTGAGTACGGTACCCTTATTCGACGAGCCAGACTCGCTTTAACCATTTTTGTCGCTAGAGGCGCTTTAGCCAGTTTTGTCGACAGAGGCGCCTTCACATGATTGCACTTCTGCGGTTATTCGATTACCTAATTATCGAATAACCTAAGTGTTGTTACCTGAAAATTAACACACACTAAGTGTACGTGGCGTATCACTTGAAATATTCAAAGATTATCTCAAGAATCTCACCCAGAGAGTTAAAATTGATACCCACCTCAGTGAAGAGGAGTTTGTTACTTTCAACATGCCTCAAGGCAGCATACTGGGCCCCACCTTGTTTCAAATGTACGTCAACGGACTTTGCAAAATGAACCTCCCAAATACCTTAGTACTTGGGAGGTTGGGTACGAGTATATATATTATATACTCGTACATACGCTGATGACACCGCGATCCTAGTTCAAGGACCTACTTGGGATACTATCAAATCTATAGCAGAGTCGGCAGTAGCGGAAATAATTAAATGGCTCAATTTTAATCTTCTTACCTTATACATAAACAAATTCTGCTAATCACTAATCTTCCCTCAGGCACCCAACACAGGACCACGTTCGCAAGGCAGCAGTATTATGTAACTAGCGCTTACATTTACAAAAAGATTCATAAACAACTTAATATCTTAGACCTCAACAAACACACCCTAAAATTAAATGTGACACAGGACTATGCCGCAGCGGAGACTTTACTTACCTACATCGCCTAATAAGCACACACTCATCTCCATGCTTGCACGAATACTTCTATTGCATCCAAACATACTCGCACATACAACTCCCCCATTCACTCACACACCAACACCACATTACCTACTTATCCACACTCACACACAAACACCTACACAGCTATAATCACATTCATTCGACCCTCACCCTCGCACTCTCACATTACTCATACATAATTTAAAAACTAATGTGAACTATAACTTTTTCCCTTCTGAAGGTAGATCGACCCTGTCTACTCATACATAAATTTCAATTGGATCCTCATTGCGAAACAAATACCATAGTTTAAGAGACAGAGTTTATTTTATTCTGTACAAATTTCTGCAGCATCCAAATGTTTTATTATGTAAATGTTCTCTAAAATAAATAAAAAAAAATTGTAAACTTACAAGTACATATTATGCTTATCCGTATTTTTGGGAAATAAAGAATGGAATTGAATAGATTTATTTTCTTACCACAACTTAAAGTTAAATTAGTCAGATACAATTCTGTACTTACTTTGTGGAAGTCTGGCGCCTAAACAAAGTTTTTTACAAAACCTGTAAAGGCTCCTTCAAACAGGCCCGACACGCGATAAAATCGCGCGCGACACAAAGGCAACGTAAGTCGCGCAACGAGCGGTGCCTTTGTGTCGCGCGTCGCGCCTGTTTGCAGGAGCCTTAAGTCAGGTCACCAGGCCCCTCGTACCAAATAATATATTTCAAGTATTGTACTGAAGACTTTGTTTGAAATCACAGTAGTATTAATTCATTCATTATTATGTCAGATATTAAAGATAAGAAAATTATAAAGTATGGATAACATAGCTGCCGATAGCAATATAATTATACACAGC
Source organism: Luperina testacea (assembly GCA_927399505.1). NCBI lineage: Eukaryota > Metazoa > Arthropoda > Insecta > Lepidoptera > Noctuidae > Luperina > Luperina testacea. The sequence goes on from OV656755.1 coordinate 8,943,449, forward strand.
GAGGAAATGAAAGGGTGATGACGGGTGCCGCGTACTTAGCAATTTAGCAGACCCTAATACTCGACATGATTGCCAGAGGTAGTTGCATTTTCACTTTTGGCTAACGGTCGTTTAGCATTATATAACTAGATACTACTGCATATTAAGGAGAAGCCCTTTTAGTTTAATGTTAGGCATGCTTTTCACTTGTTCGGGTCAACTCGGCAAAGCCTGGAGTCAAAATCGACGTTCTATTTCGCCCGATCCGGTCGTGACGAATCACGCCGAAACCCGAAAAACTGTGTAGCATCCCTTACTTTATAATTCAAAGAAGAGGAACTGAAGAGGACTGTTATATAGTACTTATTTGAATTAAAAATAATCTCAAACAGATTGTTTTTTTAATCACTAAAACACCAACAGAATAAAAAAAAAACAGTGGCACTCCGGGAGTGCCGACAGAAGTGAAAACTTGAACAATTACGTGTGTATTTTGTGAATCGTCTTATAAACAAAACACGCGCGGTACCGGCTACGGCCATCTGTCTTACGAATTTTCGATCAGGTCACGTATCCTGACGCGAGTTTAAAATTTTTCACCCATTACTAAAAAAGTGTACAACGCCGCTAAAGAAGTTTTCACATCAAAAACAACATGAAAAAGCAAAACTAACTCTGAGGCAACTGAGTTAGATTTGATTTTACTTGTTGTTTGTAGTGTATGCAATAGCCGGGCCCCGGTGTTAGTCACGATGGTTTTTCAACTTGTAAAAACATTCGGCGCTGTGACTAACACCGTGTGTGTGTGTGCTGAATGTCGCTTGTCAATAGATCGCGCCAACTATTGCTGCGATCGTAAGAATCATTGTCTGAAACTTTTTGATTGCATAGGTTATGCTCTGTGCTTTATACTAACTAGTGAGTATTTTAACTTTACCTTGTTACTATTCTTCCACCACCACCACCAAAACCTCTATACGCCAAGAACTCAACATCAAAAAGCGTCTATCTGTTCTGGTCCAAACGCGCATCCTCAAATACTTCGGACATGTCTCGAGGCGTGAGGGAGACTCTATTGAGCGCCTTGTCGTGCAGGGTAGAGTGGAGGGCACTGGACCACTTGGACGCTCGCCCATGAGATGGACTGACTAAATTAAATCCACAGTGGGGATCCCTTGTATGAGTGCACAAAAAACACTAGAAATCGGAGTAGGTGGCGAGAAATCGTGAGGCGAATCACATCAGCCCCTATACAAGAAACTACATGAGGACCACGACTGTTCTGACAAGAGTGCTACGACGAAGAAGTAGAATATTCTTCACAGGTAATGTAAAAATACCATTTCAGCATTAGCAGAATTTTGTACTAAGCGTCTATTATGTTACTAATAATATAATAATAATTCGTTGACTTTGTAGTTTTACACTAAACTTGTTGATCGACTTCATGTTCGAGCATCTATCATTGTTGTGTATACCTTATGAGTTGTGTTACGCTCGTCACAAGTAGTGCTCGTGAGGTGAAACGACTGTATATGTATTGTATTTCTGAAACAGCATGCGCGGCGCGATACGTAGCCGGCACAGGCGCAGGCGACGACGGCCCGCGCTTCTATCGCGTTCATTGAAAGTATATGCATCTAAATACTTAGATGTTTAATCAGATTGTTGATACCAAATATTTTAAGACGAGCGTTAATCCTGCCGTCAAATTTTTTTTTTTTTTTGAAAAGTTTATGAAATTTGTGCAAGTGTTTGGCGCAAAATAAATAAATTAATTTTTACATAGATTTTTGGCTGAGTCACTTTTTCCTATCATGTTTTACGTAAATTTATGTTACAATTAAAAGAAACTGTATTCAAATTTTGATGCAGAAGATTTGAATATCTCCAACAGCGATGCTGAAATTCAACATTGTAATACAGAAGAGGCTTTTCTAACTACATAATCTAACTAACTTAAGAACGTAATAGACTCCCGGAGCCCAATTTATTCGGGCGAGTAAATATACAAATATCTAGTTACATGCTTACTTATACATACCCCTTCTTGCAAATTCCAAATGATGTAATGTGTATTTACACGAGAGACAATACGAATACCCCCAAGCTACAGATGTACGCGATATCTTTTGATTTACTGAATTTCTATGTTGTATTATGTCAGCTCAGTTTTTACGTTTAGTATAAGCTGGATGTTTCAATGTTAAGCCCCCAGCTTAATTATATAAATAAATGTTCAATTACACATGTAAGTTACTGCGTAGATTAAAGAGCCCTGAGGGCACATATAACCAAAATGGGACAGGGGGTGCCAAGTGCCAATTCAACAGCTCGAATTAAAAACGGTGATCGATATGCGACGCTGCGTACGTGACGTAGGGCGTTGTAGGAATGTGAAATTGTGGATACAAAACTTCTGGAATGGTTCAGGAATGGAAAACATAATACAATTTTTATTTACTTGTGGGTTATACCAAACCATAGAAGTTAAGTAGGTATATTATGTTGCGTAGGTAGTCTTTAGGCTACGATCATTTTCATTGGTAGGCGATGTGCTGCGCCGCTGCGGAGGTAACCACAAAACCACATCGAAAACACATCGGAATAAAATATTATGATAGCTGCGGTAATCCTAACATTTTAGTGCCTGATCAACTCAGTGTAGTAGTTATAAAACAAGATATAAAGAGATACTACATCTGGAATATAGTAAACTAGCAGCACCCCGCGGTTTTACCCGCATAAGTGTCGACCTCGTGGGAATATCGGGATAAAAACTATCCTATGTCCTTTCCCGGGACTCAAACTATCTCTATACCAAATTTCATCTAAAACGGTTCAGCAGTTTAAGCGTGAAGAGATAACAGACAGACACACTTTCGCATTTATAATCTATTAGTATGGTACAGACTGTACATAATTATTATAATAATTCGTGTTTTTGGGGTTCCGTACCTCAAACGGAACCCTTATAGAATCACTTTGTTATCGGTTCGTCCGTCCGTCTGTCTGACTTTCAAAATCCTTTTCCTTAGGTCGCGTGGAAGCATAAAGTTAAAATGAGTACCAAATACTTAGGCAGCTCTAAAACAAATAAGTTTCTAAGTCCTATAAGTTCTTGAAATGATAAAATATTAAGTGTGGCAAAAATAAACATTTATTGTTATAGAATTTCAAAAATGAGATAGTTTTCAAATACGAAAGTTTATCAAGTACTTACAGTTTGCAGGTAGAACAAGTAGAACAGGTTGATGATCTCGACGAGGGTTTCCAAAGCCATGGCAACCACCCACGGCAGCAGCATGTACTTCAGGTCCTAATACAAAAAATATTGTTACGTTATGGACTTATGGTATAATATAAAATATTATGGATATAAATATGTCTTGATTTTTTGGGTTTCGTACTCAAACGGTGCTAACGGGACCGTATTACTACGGCTCCGTTGTCCATCCGTTCATCCGTCCGTCCGTCTGTCACAGAGCTGTATCTTTTGAACGCTATTGGCTAGACACTTTTTTCACAGAGTATTTACCAATATGGCCGCTATAACAACAAATCATAAAAATAAAACAAAGTTAAAAATTAAAGAGATTTTTACTAAAGTATTAAAAAAAAATGTAGAGTTGAATTTTGTACGGTGGTACGGAACCCTTCGTGTCCGACTCGCACTTGGCCGCTTTTTTATAAAGAGTTATTGTGCCTCCTATTCCTTGTACTAGTTATAAATGGTGAATATATAGTCAAGTCAGCCTCAAAAGGATGTATAATATATTATGTAGATCGACCAGAATTCATTTGATTGTCTACAGTTTGTGTTCCATAAAGGCTCCTACAAACAGGCGCAACACGCGATATAATCGCGCGCGACACAAAGGCACCGCTCGTTGTGCGACTTGCGGTGCCTTTGTGTCGCACGCGATTTTATCGCGTGTCGCGGCTGTTTGAAGAAGCCTTAATACTGTATTATCAATGTGTGACTACAATTAAATACACAATGTGTAATGTTTTGTGAAAAATGCATTCTTGTTGATGTATACTTCTTTTTGAGGCTGACTGTACGTTGCGTCGCGAATGTTTGCTTCATCCAGGAAGAGCTAAAGGTATTTTATGCGGAAATTGTTTAAGATATTTTTGTTGGGCGAGCTTATTGCAATCAACTGATGGCATTAGGCTCGTGTCCTATTGCATGGGACTTAAACGTAATTGGCGAAATGACGGCACGGTTGGCGCAGTGGTTAAGCGATTGACTGCTGCGCTGCGTGTCGCGGGTTCGATTCCCGCACGGAACAAATATTTGTATGACCTGCAAGTAGTTGTTCCAGGTCTGGCTGTTTGTGTATGTGAGTTTAAATGTTTGTAAACGCACCCACAATACAGGAGAAATTCCTAGTGTGGTGCAACGTTTTGTAAAAAATAAAAAAAATAAAGTACTATAGTAGGTACATCTCTGCCCGATCATTCAGGGAAACAAGGCGTTATGCTATGTTGTTTAAGATATTCCTTGCAATATCGCTCAAGGTATTTTTAGAGTTATTTCTTTACTGGCTGCCACGTTCCACGCTAATAAAGGATGATGGACAAAAATTTATGGAGCCTAGTACCCGCTCCAACAGCAATAATTTTTAGGGTTCCGTACTCAAAGGGTAAAAACGGGACCCTACTAAGACTCCACTGTCCGTCTGTCTGTCTGTCACCAGGCTGTGTCTCATGAACCGTGATAGCTCGACAGTTGAAATTTTACAGATGATGTATTTCTGTTGCCACTGTAACTAAAAACAGAATAAAATAAATATTTAATGGGGCTCCCATACAATAAACGTGTTTTTTTGTACGGAACTCTTTGTGTGCGAGTCCGACTCGCACTTGGCCAGTTTTTACATGACTAGAAAGGTTTTATTACGTATAATAATATCTACTTTAGCGCTTGTTTTGTTTTGTTGTCGGTTTCGAGTTATTTTGAATCCTAACTTTTATTGACTATTTTCTATTAATTGTTCACTAATGCTGAATTAACGGTTTTGCGAGGGACAATCACCATCAAATATCGGGATTTTTATAGACATAATCATTGCCACCATTATCATCTGGGTCCATACTATTTACTGTAATATAAAGAAAACAAATTTTATAACAATACATGCCGGTTATCGTATGGTCGTCGTCGTTTCCTTAGTTGCTCTAACAAAAATGGAATGAAGAAATACGATGTAATAAAAATGTAACATTTATTTCTGCAAAATAAATCATGTTTATACCGGGATAACTCCGAACGGACAATGAATTGGTAAAAGTCGTTATAGTAAATATTGTTCCTATTGGAAAGACCTTTTCAACGAAACTACAATTATTGCTGTGGCCCCTCCACAGTAGGTAATAATTTTATTGCAGTGTCGTTGAAAAGGTAACAAAACGCACATCATCATTTTTCTACTTTAGTTATCAGCATGCGCATTGCGCAGCATATCTTTTTCTTGTATACATCTGTATTAAGGCTCCTACAAACAGGCGCGACACGCGATATAATCGCGCGCGACACAAAGGCACCGCGCTCGTTGCGCGACTTGCGGTGCCTTTGTGCCGCGTGTCGTGTCGCGCCTGTTTGATGCAGCCTTTAGCCGTCATCCCTAAAGTCACCCCCTTTTCAGCCATTGTTTATTAGTTAATCATCGGTACATCGTACATGGCTGATATAGTACACGTATAAAAGTAAATGGTTCCAGGGCAAGAGGTTTCGATGATGAGTTATCATTGGCGTCGTAATAAAAAAAATCACCTTTTTATTAATAAAGATAACACTTTTATTTATAATGTTAAGTTATTTCCGTTAATCCGTTCCGTTCCGTTTTTAATGTTATACTATTTTTAACTAGCAGCGCCCCGCGGTTTCATCCGCATAAGTGTCGATCCCGAGGGAATATCGGGATAAAAACTATCTTGTGTCCTTCCCCGGGATGCAATCTATCTCTCTGCCAAATTTTATCGAAATCCGTTCAGTGGTTTAGGCGTGAAAAGGTAACATACAGTCAGACGGACAGAGTTACTTTCGAATTTATAATATTAGTATGGATATACCACTGTTTGTTTACCCTTATGAAATAAAATAAAAGCTTTTTAACTTAAAAGAACATAAAAAAGACGATGTTGTGAAGAATGTTCTCATGAAATGCTCACATAACATACATAATAAGCCTTGTTCCCACTACTGGGACACGGGCCTCCTCTCTGTGAGAGGGAGTGGGTCGTAATCCATCACGCGGGCCCAGTGCGGGTTGGTAGATGTCACAATGTGTTGAGTTTTTGGTTTTAGGACATGCCGGTTTCCTCACGATGTTTTCTTTCGCCGTTTTGAGAGCAGTGGTGGTGAAATAATTTGCATAAAGTAAAGCGTCTGGGTACAAACCTACGACCTACAACTCGTAAGTCATGCTCGTTACCACTTGGCCACAACTGTTCTCAAAAATATATATGTATCCATACTAATATTATAAATTCGAAAGTAACTCTGTCTGTCTGTCCGTATGTTACCTTTTCACGCTTAAACCACTGAACGGATTTCGATAAAATTTGGCAGAGAAATAGATTGCATCCCGGGGAAGGACATAGGATAGTTTTTTCGCGGGCGAAGCCGCGGGCGGAATCTAGTATATATATAAAATACTTGCATAGCAATAATGCACGGTAAGTGGTGACGCCACGAGCTTGAGAACTCTCAGGTGTTTAAGTTCGTATAAACAAAACATCGCATACAATGTATTATTATCTGTCTAGATAGGAAATATACTTTAGCTATTTTAAAAAAGCTATTTTATATTGAACTGAAAGTTTGTGATTTAAACTTATAAGTGATACTCTTAATATAAAGCAAACAAAGATATTTTTGTTCAGTCGTATAGCAAAATTTGAAGAAGAAATAAAGAAAATTAACCTTTGAACAGTAACCTTTATTTTCTTTTAGAAAACTTTCTTATTCTGATGTTATTGTAAAACAAAAGAAACGTCACAAGGAAAAATAAAAGTTAGGAACATCTTCTGTCTACAAGATGGCATTGAAAGTCATGTACCTAATGGCAACACAAACTTATGTACGCAGGTATACATTGGTTGCTATTTGAAAATAATGTCCCTACACTTCTCTTCTTGTTCCCTATACACTGGAATAAATGTATATTAATAATAATCAAATGCTGTTCGTTGACTGGTCACAATTGTATTTTTTTGTTTTAAAATGTTCGTAAATAAAGTCTGAATTAGGTTTTTTATGGAAAGAGAAATGGAAAAGTTTTCGTAAAATTTTCGAATTCTGAATAACAGAACCTTTATTTTTCTGTGAGATCGTTGTATGAACTCCAGACCATTTTGAAATTTTGACATGGCCCGTCTGTCGAGTCAGCTAATTCATAATAAAAATTAGTTGGTACTTACTTAGCTTTGAAATCGCATTCCAATTATGTCACAGATCCTGACAAGTAGGTATAGTCCCAAATCTTGTGCAAGTTGGTGCTTTATATAGGCAATATTAATATCCTGTTTATTAAACTTTTGAGGTATTTCAATCGGAGCGGAATTCAAGTGCGATGATCCGGACACTTAGTTTGGAATTGCAGACCGGGATTCCGAAGTCCGGAGTCGCTATTTCAATATTAATTTCAGAATATTACAGACGTTGATAGCTCGATTGCTTTCGATTTGATTTCAAGATCAGGATCAACAAAGTCGCCCTACTATTTATATTGTTAATAACGGAACTTATATTTAAAATTGCTGCTGGAGCATAGATCAAACAACATTGGGCTCTGTACCCGTGCAGTGTGTCAGAGCCAAATCCTCGGGACGGGTCGGTAATGTTCCATTAGAAAATTCTCAATAATAGCCGGCGGCGTCTCTTTACATAGGACTTGCAACAAAATGGCGTTATCATATAATTAAAACATCTATTTCCTTATTCGGGATATACGAGTACAAGCGTGATATTGTAATCCCATTGATTACTGACATTTAAGCCATTGAACAGACACTTAAGAGGGGACGAGGTCTGCGAGGAATTTCAAAAATAGGTATTTGAAGAAACTAGCCGTCGCCTTACCTCAAGTCTACCCCCGTAGTGTGTGCTGCAGCTGCAGCCCCGTAGCTGCAGCTCACCGAAATTGTTACAAAATTTTTGACGAGGTCTACGTTTCGTATTCCCCTTTTTTCTTCTCGAAAACTAAGCCAATTCAATTATTTTTTACATTAACATTTTAAGAAAGAGTATTTTTCGGGTCCTATCATTTTTTTAAATATTAATACCTTTTCTAATTTGTCTGTCTTTGCCTCTCATCAAAAAAATGCGGGCGGTAAAATAGGGCATTTTTTGTAATTTTTAGAGGGTCATATTTTCTTTAATTAGTTGCTGAAAAAAAGAAAATGAGAGGAACATGTTTACAACAGACCTTGATTTTATGAAAAAAAAATTTGTTTTCATATTTTGGTACTGTATTTCCTGAATCATTATTCAGGAAGAAAAAGGGGAATACATTTGTATGGAGAATGGCACGCCCTGTTCCCTGTTTTAAATTCTATGTTAAGCATAGAATTTATGTACAGTAACTTGAGTTTACATTATATTGAGTGGAAACACGACATGGCACATGGAGGCAAAGTTTTGAAGTCCTAAATCAAATGTAAACTTTATTGAGGAATATTCCTTACATATTATACATATGTAGGTTTAACATTAACATAAAGTTCAAATGCTCTTAGCTTTTGCGATCCGTCATCTTTGCTATATGTAAACGTTTGCAGCAACAGTTTTGCATAGTGTTTAATATCACGAAGGCTCCTGATATGTTGGCATAACAAGTAGTTTGATGTCGGTTCGCAAAGAAAATTTGTAGTTTTATAGTGTATATTTTATCGTTGAACTTGGAAAATGTTACGTGCAAAGTATTCAATTCAAAGTTGACGATAAATGCTTTTTATATGTATCAATATATCAATATTTATATATCAATATATCATAACACTGTGTGACCTAAAAACGCACTTTAGTCGTTTTTCTGTGACTTAAGTAATCCATTTTTATACAGAAAAGGGTTTAGGTCACACGAGCTATAAAATTTTATACGATACGTGTGACTTAGGTGGTATATTAATGCATGGTGTCTATGAATGTACTATTTCGGCACATTTTGAGAGATAGGCATCTACTGAGAGCTTTTTTCGAAATACGATCACAGATTTTTTGTTTTAAACAAAGATGGAAAAACAATCATCTCTGTGATGTGATAGACATGATGGTGCCTTTATTTATCGTATGCTACAGGTGTGATCTAGTCACACCTGCAGCCATAACCCAGCATAATTATTTATCAGTTAATTAAACTCTGTGCAAGTGACGTCATGTAATGTTACCGCGCTGGCGTCACTCACTATGAACCTGTTCATTCGTTATACACCACTGTAAGGTAAATACATCCGAGCACATTAATCAAACATTGTTCGCGGTACAGTGGATAAAATCAATAACCCTCAAAATTCGATTTCATTAGAATCCCAAGTCACGTACGTGCCTACCCATGAAAGAAATTCTGCAATCTTTGTTTTTTAGATCACAACACTGGTAATGATATATATAATATAATATAATGTTATAGCTATTTGAATATTATGAGCGTGTGTTACATCATTAGAAATATGTTTGCACGCCTACTTATCTAAGTAAAGGTATGGTTTACCTCAATTAAAAAGCGATCCGTGGGAGTTATGCCTTAGCATGACACCCACTTCGCAGTATTTCCCGCCTAATTTTAGGTCCTAACCTAATCTACCCATTTATAGAGTGTATTCATTGTTCAGAGTAAAGGCAGTCTTGAACAATATCCAAACACTTATATGTATAGGTACAACACTGTTTAGGGTCGTAGTAGAAATTGGATTTTAAATACATATTCACGAATAGGAAATAGTGAATAAAAAGCACAATGGAATAATCTGGGTATCAGACCGCTTTAGTAGCGCAAATTCCGAACCAACGGAGATTTGGCCTTTTATGTTAAACGAGCAATAATGTAATTCCGCTTTGACCTTAGAAGGGTTGCCAATAATACGTGCTGAGGAGTAAATGGTTTGCAAATATTAGATATAATTTATATAAAGTCACCAAAAAATGAGAATTAATTTGATGACTGAACTGTTTGTTTGCTATTAATTAAATATTAGAAATCATTCATCGGTTTCTTACTAAACTTTAACTAGGTACTATATTATATTCGACGACTTGATTACTTAACTCCTTTGGTGACAGTACCTACTGATTGCTTTCTTCCGCACATTTATTGTGGGCTTACACTTTAGCCAAATACGGCAGAATATATCTGTGCCTCCTGTGATAAGTGATACAAGTCAAAAAACGTCATTTTACAGGACAGCAAAAACAAGATTTAAAAAAATCTAGTTCGTTAATTAAGTGGGCTAGGTAAAATATCAGTGCACTCTTTTGTAGAACAAAACATTTTCTTTCTCTATATAATTTAGATTTTTTGATAGATATTTAATTTTGGAAGTAATTCATGAAAAACCTGCGACTTGTAACTTTTACTTAGTTTTTATGTGCTAAAATTAAGTTATTAATGATACTTGTACAGTTATATTACGTTGCACCAAGCTTGCACCAATAAATTGTCTTAGTGTAAACTGATATACATCAAGTTAAAACGTCTAATAACTCATTAGAATAATGATTCTAGCAAAATGTGCTAAAACAAAAGATGAAGATATAACCCTTAAGATTTATTTTTTTTACTTATCAGTCACCTCTTTACATATTTTAGTTGAACTGTATCAATTTACTAAAATCCTAGTCTTTCAGAAGATATGTTAAATGATGTAAGTCAAGATGTACCCCTCAAAAAAAAAGATAGTGATATGTGTAAATAAATACAAGTTTTAGAAAAATAAAAAATCAACGTTTATTAAACTAAAAATACAGTCGTTAAGGCACATTTTTATCAAAATTCTTATACAACTAAATGGAGATCAAATCATCACAATCTGACAATACGATTGTAACTAGGTATTCTCAAAAGGAACATATCATAAACAAAAGTTTGAAACTTAAAACTAAGTAATGGCACAGATCAGTTTTGATGAGCTATCACAGCAAGCAATTGACCTACTCAGTGTAATACAAAGTATCACAATAAAGTTTTAATCTATAAAAATAACAAAAAAAAAACAAAACTTTAAACTTTCTTTAGAGGTAGATAATCTCACATAGTTTTTAAAAGTACAATTAAATCAAAAACCTCTAATAAAACCTAAAAACCTTTTAAATGTCCACCTGTAGGTAGACTAACATTGTAAAGAAAAAAAATAGTCTTTCCATCTATTAATTAAGGGGCCTTATACAGTCCACTAGCGCCGCCAATCGAAAAAATGTCATAACTCGTAAATAGAATCAAAAATACAAAATGTGGTCTATTATTACTGTAGAAAAGGCAATAACGTAATTTTATAACACATTGTCAACACTTGAAATATTATAGCTGTTTAGCTAAATCGTGCATTTGTAACAAAAACGGCCGTTTATGTTTTGAATGCACGATTTAGCTAAACAGCTATATTTCAAGTGTTGATAAGGTGTTATACAATTACGTTATTGCCTTTACTAGCGACCTCGGTGCCATGACCCGTCAACCGTTTTGCTCGTTTCTTGCTCCTCTCTTGATTCGCAGCCATTTTCCTGGGTATCAAAATGTTTTCTTCAATATCCGATTTAGTAGCCAATTTCATTATTTTATCAATTCGAGATTTAAGCTGAAAAAAAAATAAAGAGTAAGAAAACCATAGGTATTCTTTAAATAATATCATATAATAAAATTAAATGTCTAGATTTATTACAACGAGGGAAAATTACTTTGACCTCCTACTTAAAAACAATACTTACAACTTAGCAACATAATATTTTTATTGTGTCAACTTTTCGTTATTTGGTGTAAGGTGATTTAATTCAATACAATAACAAAAATCTCAATATTATTGAATTTCGTGTAAAATGATACATCTATCAACTTACGCATCGATCCATGGCGCATTCGGACGTGAACACACTCCATTACAGTCGCAGTGACACTGCGCGGTGCGCGGGTGCGGGCGGAGCGCACGAGTGAGCTAATACGGCTCTACGTCCCGCGCACCTCCGATTACCCCCTCGAACCCCCGCTACCTGCACTTGTATCACTTAGCACATTTATTATTTTGTACCATGTTTTTACAATTGGTTGGAATTTTAGATACAACTACATTTATATCTGTTTACACATAAAAAAACAGATTTGTGTAGAATGATTTAAGTCAAGTTGTATCACTTTTCACAAAAAAGAGCATACCTTACATTCAGATTTGTAGATACATGTCGATTTGTATCCTAGAGGCATATCGAAAGATTTAGTTTAAAGGGATATTACTCTAGTCACATCAAAATTCACGATAAATGAACTGAAAAATAAAATGTGAAGTTAAATACAATAGCATTTAAATCACAAAGCACGAAAAATTGTGTGTTAAGTGACCGGTTTTGGGGTTACATCTTGACAAATATCGATTGTAACGAATTTTTTGCCAAAATCCCTATAGTTGTATCACTTTGCACAAAATTATCTCCGAAACTATAGCAGATAGAAGAACGTGAGTTAGACCAAAAAAGACGTATTTTTTTTTTGATAATGCTCATGTGAAAATCACAAAAAGGGTACAACTCGAGTTATATCACTTATCACAGGAGGCACAGATATGTAGGTATGATAATAATATAATGTAACCAGAAAACTAAACACCAAAATGATAAAGTTACACCAGCTATCAGAATTTCGGGCGCCTAACAATCCGTAACAACTGCCATATATATTTGTGTTGTTACACAAATATACATAAATATGGCAGTTGGGATCCGGATCCGGTCGGATACCGAGATCGACAGTTTAACATGCACTCCGATGCACGCAAGGGTATCGACGTTGTCGTGAACTACCTTTATTTTTAGAATTATTGTAGGGGTGAGCCCTACCCACGCGAAGGTTACTGTAGCCCTTAGATACTAGAGTTGGTCAGTGCTAACTTATTGAAAACGCTAAAGGAGTCCCATTTACGTACATTAATAATGATGAAAGGAACCACTGAATTTGGGCAGTGAAAGCGTTGTGCGCGTAGGCACGAATACGCGTGTGGCTGAGATGCGCTTAAAACAACATATCCGGGATTGAATTTTTGGCTTTCTAACATTATACTTAATGGGTTTTTCAGTGCGTTTCACACCCACAATGCATCCGTATGTGCTAGTTACTCAATGGCTCATTATTTTTTTATGAATGCTACAGTTAGAGCCGTTCTGTACTTCTTCTGATCCGAATCCGAGAAATGTCGGTCCGAAGTACCCATAGTACTATTTGTATGAGGGGTTGCACACTAGATCCGAACTCTGTCCGTCCGAATTTAGAACATTTTCGATTCGGATTGAACTCGGATCTTGAATTCGGATTCGGATCGGATGCAGGGCAGAACCGTTCTTAGGGTTTTTACAGTATTATCTACACTTCTTGTTGCACAATCGAACAAATGAAGTGCCTATTTTTATGGCATATACATTTATGTAGAATTTAACAGAATTGTGGAAAAACACGAAATAGATAATCATTAAAAAAGTATTAATGATACAAAACTCAATGTCCATTCTAACTCGTAGAATGTTTCCTAAGAGGGGTGCCGTAATACTTTCTCCCCTCTAATGGGGTGTGTAACCAACACGTTACTCAGTACTGTATCCTTTTTCAAAGTTATTACTGTTAGTCAGGCGACCTCGTACATTTATACTTTTGTTCACACTGTTCGTTTACACGGTTCACAGTGAAGGGTTTATTTTATGAAAGTCACCGTGCTTTCCTTTGTTTAGAACTGGATTTGTGTAGGTATGTACACCATTTTAAGATCTGTATTATCACTTATCTTGTTTTTATCCTAACCTTTAGTAAGGTGTTTTAGGAAGTGTGGTTAAATAAATTTCGCACTTTATTAAATCTCTTTAATACCTACCCACAATATTTTAAAACAACATATATTGGCATTCATAATATCTTTTTCTATAGACTATAAAATTTTGCACAACCGTACCTACTGTTAGCAACATTTTAAATATGTACTTCTCTGAAAACTGTTATTTAGTCTTCGGAAAGTACAACAATCTTTGTGATTCACCACTAAGTATAGTTATTTTTAAGCACAAACTGGCTTTATTGGCTTATCAACGATATTTTGCGGCTAAGATTACATTTTATCTCCTTAACAGAAAAGTGTCTGAAGAGGCGATCAAGGGATTATGTGTCCTAAAACGATATAACGCAAACCTGGTTGTTTACTCTATGTATCTATATCACGTATTCTTCATCATGTAAAACTGAACAAACTATTTGTGTTTCGTTTTCGCAAATGAGCGCAGACCGAGTTCCCTAAACCGAAGCAGACCGTGGCATAAGACTCAAAATGCTTAGATTAAGAGTAAATGACAGTCTAGGATGAAAAATATTAAGTTACATTTTACTAACGATGATTTTTTGTCATTTATATTTCGTTTTTTGTGCAGTGAAAGGGTTTTGTCAGGTTCACAAACATTAAAGAAACTAGATGTTTCAAAGGTGGATTCAGCTCGAATATCTAGTATTTGCCGGCGATACTAATATCAGTGGTAGCTAGTGACACGCCAATTAATCGAGACTTTGACTACCTACTTGTAACTAGTTAGAAGCAGATTTAGTATCAATGGCGTGCCTAGGGGTCTAAATTAGGGCAAGCCCACAGATTTTCAACGTATAAAAAAACGCCCAACTGAGGGATTGCCTGATTTTCAGTTATTAATGTTTGTGTTTGAGTTCATTGATTGGTATTTTTTAATGTATTTATTTATTGATAGGTTTAAGTAAGTTTGTTGTTGTGAATTATGATTTTATTAGGGCAAGCCGGGCTTTTCGGCTTCTATGAAGGTACCGCCACTGTTTAGTATAGCCAAATCAGCCAACTTTACCTACTCACGATTCCATATTCTCTGCTTCGAGCTCAAACAGGTTAGTACCCGACGTGTTTGTTTTAAGTAACTTCACATATATCATAGACCAGGGGGCCTCAAAGGCCACTTTGGCAGAATAATAAAAGGATAACATTATGAATAATTGTGGACAGTTAACTGTCAAGTTAATCGTGTCAAATCCCATTGGTGAAGGATTTTACAGTTATTTTTTTTGTCTGTGCTAAAATACCAATCAATCCAATCCAAATCCAATCCCAATCTCTTTGATTATACCGACGTAGTGCAGCGAAAATAAAGAAAAACACGGACTGCCTTCGCCATATTATGATTCATAATGTTATCCTTTTATGATTCTGCCAAAGTGCCCTTTTTAGGCCCCCAGATGAATAGTTCTATCTACCTACTTTCGCTACAGTTTTGTATGACTTCAACGTCCCGTATCATCCCATTATTGTAAATCAAGTAAATTCTCAAGTAAGACTGCAAGACTTTTCTTAATCACAATGATGCGGACGAATTTTTTGATGCCCTTTAACTATTTATGCCCTCCTTTTTATATACTTCAACATATTATTATTTTAAGACTGTTAACTTTTTAAAGTATGTAAATGTAATGTAGTTTACTATGAATTTATCAGGGACCTGTCAATTACTATAATAGAAAATCTAATGATCTTACTGGATCATTAGATTTTAGAAAAAGTATGGCATCGTACAAAACGGAAACAAGAATATATCTAGAGAAAGTCATCATGTTATATTGTTACAATAAATTAAAAAAACACAAACCGCAAAGGATGTTAAAAAGAAATTTCCTTTTCCTTCAAGAAAAGTGAACTGGAAATGGCGCGGGAAAGAACGCGCAGCTAACTGCTAGTAAGAAAAAAACGGTAAAATGTAATTATAGTTTCATCCATAGCCTTTTATCTATAGTAATATTATAAAGAGGTAAAGTTTGTAAGTTTGTATGTAGGGGTAATCTCTGGAACTACCAGTCGGATTTGAAAAAAATATTTTTGTATTTGATAGCCCAATTCTTGAAGAAGGCTTATAGGCTTTTTAACATCACGCTAAGAAGCCGAGCAAAAGAAAAAGTCAGAAAGAACGCTTAGCAAAAACGAACTAATAGCGCGGGCAGGCGATGAGATGCGACGCGGTGGGTCGGGGGAACACGAAATTTCACGCAAAGTCGCGGGCAGAAGTTAGTAATAAATATAATGGTCTCAATATTTTTCTTTCGTGAAATGGAAGTTTCAAGCGGCAGTACAGTGTGCATTTGCTCGTTTTGAGTTAAACATGGAAGTAACTTGTTGAATAGAACAATTGCAGCGCACGATTGCTTATACAGAGTGGCAGGGACATCGAGCAAACTGTAACCATGGATTCAGTACAGTCAGCAACAAAAGTCAATTAACACTTCAGTTTTTTTAAATCTTAGTTATTGAGCAACATATTTGTTGAAAATTGCAGCAGAAGTACAATTTTAAGTATATAAACTCTTTGCCTATTACCTACTAGTATGTGAAAATCTAAAAAGCAGTTTATTAAAAAAAACCGTCGTCAATTTAATAACATGTAAAAATGACAGTGTTGATGGATTTTTGTTGCCGACCGTACACTATTCTAAATACTTCTTAAAAAAATGCTTCTCCATACTGGTTATAAAAAAACACGTATTATTGAAGCTAACTCAAAAACTACCCAAGCAAAATTTATAAAAATTTATATGGAACCATTCCTGTGGCCATAACCTACCCATTAAAAAAAAATTTAAATCGACTTATACATAATTGCCGGAGATATCGCGTAATACTGCGCCGGAGTGTAACTTATAAAAATAATTTCGTTTACTTGAATTTTTACCAGTAATTTTGGTGAAACCAAACTACTGAACCAATTTTGATGAATTTTCTATGGGACTAATCTGAAAGTATATCCTTTTAAATAAAAAAGAATTTTGCAAATCGGCTTATAAATAACGGAGTTCTGAGGTAACAAACATTGAAAAAAAATTTTCAACCGAATTGATAACCTCTCCTCCTTTTTTGAAGTCGGTTAAAAAAATATGCTTCTCCATACATTTTGCCCACGCAGGTATTGCACTTTTCTATGATACAGCTATTTTTTAGGGTTCCGTACCGCAAAAGGAAAAACAACCCAGAAAAACACAACACTTCGTTGTCGTCGGTCAAGACCCTTTTTCTCAGGAACGCGTGGAGTTATCAAGTTAAAATCAATATAAAATACTCAGGGCTGCAACCTCTTAAGTGTGACAAAATCAAAGTTCTAAGTCAACGTAATCAAAAGATACGGGCGTTTATGTTCCGAAATCAAATCCTATAGGGTACTTCCCGTTGACCTAGAATCATGAAATATGGCAAGAAGCAATGCCATGTAGCAGCACAAGTAAAGGAAAACATCTTAAAACCGTAAAGTTACATTACAAAAAAAAAAAATTTTTCCCCGTGATAAACTATTTACATACCTACTTTGTACGGAACCCTCGATGAGCGAGTCCGACTCGCATTTGACCGGTTTTTTTTTAATACCCTCCGACGAAAAAATTTTGCTCTAGACAGTCTAGAATCATGTGCTAAATGATGGTTACAGTTTGCGTGCCGTCGTTTATTTAGCAATCGTGCACTGATTGTTCTATTTCAACAAGTTACTTCCATGTTTGAGTCGAAACGAGCAAACGTACAGACGGCATATCAAGCTACCCGAAACTGTAAAATTTTCTCAATCAACTTTGAACCTTATTCTTTGGCGATAAAGTTGAAAATCTATTAAAGAAATTTGACAGATTGTAGTAGGTTGATGTGCTGGCGTCTGTACGTTGCACTGCCGCTTGAATATTTCTACGCTAGGGGGGGTCTAGAATCATGTGCTAAATTCACGTTTGCAGTTTGCGCGTCGATATTCTTGCCACCCAGTATTATTTGCTAGCCAACCTCTTGGCTTAAAGACGCCGCGAGCGATGTTATGTCAACTAAGTATACCTACACAACGAAAGCTGCTCATAAATCACCCGATACACAATACAGCAACGCTTGAATCTTACACGAGTTTTGAGCTCTAAACGTGGTGCTTTTTATATCTCAAGATCATAGTTCTGCCATAAATCATAGTGTTAAAGTTCATCATCGAATATTCTTACAAAATATCGTGTTAAAATGCTGGCAGTTATGAGTGGTATATAATAAAGCTGAAGAGTTTGTTTGTTTGAATGCACTAATCTCTGGAACTACCGGTCAGATTTGAAACCTTTTTGCATTTGATAGCCCAATGGCGGAAGGCTAATAAGCTATGATCATCGCTAGGATTCTTAGGAGCCAAGAAAAAAGGAATAATGAACGCTAAGTGAGAACGAGGTAATAGCGTGGGCAGGCGATGCGATGCGACGGGATTGGTCGACGAAATCGCAGGCAGAAAGTAGGTGTGTTATATTTATACCATATTTCCTTTGAATATTTTTATTACGATGAACCTACTTTCAACAGGAACTTGTGTTTTTTATTGTTGGATTTATTACAGGCGGGTGGGGTGTCCACCCACGAAATGGCCACGCTACCCCTTGGGCAAGCGCAGATGTAGAATAGATACAAGTATTACATTTTCTTTTTTAATTTGTCGCCTCTTACGATTTACGACAAATGATTTATTATTAATTATGAGTTGTATGTTATTAAGTTAATGAGAAAAACGGTGATGGGACAATTAATACGAACTTTGTTATACCGTTCATTATGCGGTATGGTATACCAATTGGGTTCTAAATCTAACATGTTTTATTCGATTCTCCCTGTAAGCTTACCCGCACGTCTGTAGTATCAATTCAACTACGTAAACCGTCGTTACTACTACAAAATAAAGGCGCTGACAAAACCTAATAGTTACAATAGAGTGCGTTTGACTGTACGAACAAAATGGTGACAGTCAGCCATCAAAAGCCGGAGGGGTTGTAGTGGTGAGGTACACAATTACACTATTAGTTTACATCATAGACAGAGGGTCTATAGTGTAAACTTCCCCTGTTTGAAATAATTATTAGAATAAACCTATAGTCGTTTTATGATTTAAAATTGGCTTGACGTTGTTTAAAATTTCTTGGTAACTCAGTTCCAATGCTACGGTGTTTATTTTATTCCAAGATTAATTATTATTAAAGTCTTCTTTTGTTAAAATTTTGAAAGAAAGTCTGTTTAATGCTGTTTTGAAAAATGACAGGCGGGCTCAAGGTAAAGGGGCCAATTCAAGGTCGTTGTTCAATGAACCAAGAAGATCCGGAATTAAATTAACATTACAATAATTAGAGGAGTTGCGTCCTTAAGTCAAAATTAGCAAACGTAGTTTGAAACACTTCTACGGTTACATGGACCTTTTAAAGTCGGCAGGACAGACCAGCAGGGTAATTGCGTAACATTACTTATCAGTAGCAATGGGTTTCATTTTGAGTTTTTGACAGTTCAACAACACTCATCGCGTTATTTATGTTGATCAGCAGTCACATTTTTCGAACATAGAAAGCAATTTCGTTCAAAATTATTCAAATTGTGAATAGAGTGTTACGCAATTAGGATGCGGGTGTAAAAAGAGGCTTATGCCAAACAACGAATTAGGATAAGTTCGTTACACGTTACTGTACCATTACCCAAGATTCCTTTGTCAGTTTTGTCTTTAGAAAAACTCCTTGTTAACCAAAGACAGAGGAAACGAAATATCTTTTATTCATGCGCCCTCCAAGGGCTACTAAACAGTCGACCAAAAACATCCTTTAACACTGGCTCCTTTCTCGAAAGTATACTGTAGCTGCAGTGACGAGGAGAAGGGTACACGAGGGGGGTATGCCACCCTCATAAAATATCCCTCCCAGCTCCCCTCGCCGCGCTCAAAGCGTTCTCACAATTAAGAAGGGGCGGCTGAGCGAATACGTCACTTTCCCAAAATTATTCAACAATTGCATTGATTAAGAATGTGGGCTACGACTGCCAGTTATTTGTTTTAGCTTGTGAATTGTGGAACACATATGTACTTAGTTTTCTTCAAATCATTGAGTCAATCACGGATTGTGGGTTGGCCGCTTGTTTTTTTTATTTAATTGTGGAGTCAATTGTTCAACAATTGCATTGATTAAGAATGTGGGCTATGACTGCCATTATTTGTTTTAGCTTGTGAATTGTGGAACACATACTTAGTTTTCTTCAAATCATTGAGTCAATCACGGATTGTGGGTTGGCCGCTTGTTTTTTTTATTTAATTGTGGAGTCAATTGTTCAACAATTGCATTGATTAAGAATGTGGGCTATGACTGCCAGTTATTTGTTTTAGCTTGTGAATTGTGGAACACATACTTAGTTTTCTTCAAATCAGTGAGTCAATCACGGATTGTGGGTTGGCCGCTTGTTTTTTTTATTTAATTGTGGAGTCAATTGTTCAACAATTGCATTGATTAAGAATGTGGGCTATGACTGCCAGTTATTTGTTTTAGCTTGTGAATTGTGGAACACATACTTAGTTTTCTTCAAATCAGTGAGTCAATCACGGATTGTGGGTTGGCCGCTTGTTTTTTTTATTCAATTGTGGAGTCAATTGTTTTTTTTTTCTTCATTTTATTAAGGAATAAGTAAGCATGCGTTATCTATGTTTTCCAACGCCTGTGCTGACTGGATGGAGACTTCGTCGGTACCTGAACCACAGTACCTGAACGTTTAGATTGGCAAAGATAAATCCATGACGTGCGTAGATGTAGATATTAGGTACCTAACTTAATTAGTTTGAAGTATGAAATGAACATTGTTGGAAATAATTGTTTTCTTGACTTTAATAACTGCTGCACATACCTAATTCATATCGTACAACTAAGTGCCTCGAACTAAATTAGTATTTAATAATAGACCTGTTGGTTCATCAGGGGTCAACTATTTCATTGCATCGAAACTATAACTAATTAAAAATACTGCTTGGTTTCAACGCTTTTAAATTCAACTTTTATATCACGGCAGTATTTAATATTTTTTCACCTTTTTCAATAATAACGTAAAAGCACTCTGTCTTCGCAAAGACTCTGAAGATTTGATTACTTCACTTTAAAGAAAACGTTACCGCGCTAAAGTAGACTGTTAAGGCTTCTTCAAGCAGTCGCGACACGCGATAAAATCGCGCGCGACACAAAGGCACCGCAAGTCGTGCAACGAGCGGTGCCTTTGTGTCGCGCGCGATTGTATCGCGTGTCGCGCCTGTTTGTAGGAGCCTTTATTATAAAAAAGAAAGCGTGCATTTAATTGATCTAGGTTTTGTTTCTCACGTGAAGTTGATTTATAGGTGTGTCCTGTTATTATCTATATTTTATAAAATAAAGTATTTATAATAATTTAATTAATACGAACTTTGTTATACCGTGAAATTGATTTATAGGTGTGTCCTGTTATTATCTATATTTTATAAAATAAAGTCGGTTTAGTTACACCATTTATAACTCAAGAACGGCTGGACCGATTTTGATGATTTGTCTCCGCCTCGAATAGCAGAATACCTATAAAAATATGGGAAAAATTCATGATAAAATAATAATGAAGATAATTCATTTTCTCATACATTCGTTCTTAGATGGGTTAAGTGGACAAAGGTGTTATCACACCACTTATAATATTCGTAAGTTACGAATTATAAGTGGTGTGTCTTAAATCCATGAATCGATTTATCATCAGTTAAAACCTATGTTCATGCAAAAAAATCGGATTTTTTGACTTTGTCAGATAACACCTTTGTCCACTTAGGTAACCCTTCCTCTGATGCGGCCCGAAGTTCGCCTATGAGCCTCTTTTTATCTTTCTGGCACTTTCGCTCAGTTGGTCGAAGTAACTAAGTTAGGCTACTCCGACCAAATGAGTTATATTGTATAAAGTAAAGGAAAAGCTTGCATGAATTAATGCGCTTTTATCTGCCATTATAGTCACTGGTGTCATATCTTCTCAAAGACACGTTCTTGTTCTGAATATACCCACTAAACCGTTTCATCATAAGTGTACATGTAAAGCTTTGGTCGACCTTTACGAACGGTCGTGGCATATAAAAACTCACTAAAACTACAACTGGGGCAAGGCAGTTTGAGGAAAAAGACGTGGAATTCCTTTTACAGTTGCTATATTACTAGCAAATCTATTTTCCTGTGTGGCTTACGAATCGGAACGTTCACCGGTGAAAAACTCCTTAGTAGGTTTACCTACTTAGGAAAAATACGGTTTTTGCTCAATATAAGAAATTGTAAATTTTCAGACATACTGTTTGTTTCATTTGTTCACCTCGTTTGAGTTTGCTATAAAACCACCCTATATTTTGGCTATTTTTCACCCGACACAATATTAAGTATATTTCCTATTGAAACGCAGCGAAAACGATGCTTGCTAACCATAGAAAACCTTGCTAACAAAACAAAACAATTCATTAAACTTTCCACAAATATGTAGATATACCTAAATAGGCAAAATGAGATCCCTAAATATACCTACATACATTATACATTGACAACAGAAATCAAGGTGACGTCTAATCAAAATTTGAAATAATAAGGACGCGGAAAACTTTCCGACTGACATTATTACTTGCGAATCCTCTCAAAATAGACAAGAAATAATATAAGGGAAACGCAAACAATTATAGCCAATCCTAGAACAAACACTAAGTTTAGTACGGTGAAAATACTATTTTCGGTAGTAAAGTGCCTATTCATAATATAACAACAATAAAATTGATATACATATATATATTAAAAGCTATATAGGCATTTGATGATGATATCTATTAATATAACAATTAATTATTATTGTTCGAGATTTCCGAGAACTTGGTCGTAATTAGCAGCATTTGAAGGTAAACTTTGTACTCATTAGTAAAGTAACTTAATACCCAGAGAAAACTGATACGTTTCTTAATTACTTGAGCTAATTAATGACAAAAATAACGTTCAAGGTAAAATAAAACAAGATACTGGTTTACCAGCAGAGCAGTGATGGCCCAGTGGGAGCAGTGGTGATAAAGTATAAATAATTGAATCACCTCTGCTCTCGAAACGGTGAAGGAAAACATCGTGAGGGAACCGGCATGTCCTAAAACCAAAAATTCGAAGACATGTGACGTGACATCTACCAACCCGCACTGGGTCCGCGTGGTGGATTACGGCCCACTCCTTCTCAGAGATGTCCCAGCAGCACAGACACAAACCAACCTACAATGTTCCCAACATTGTAGGTTGGTTTGTGTCAATGACACAAATGAGTTTCAGATTGAAGCTTGCCTGTTATTCTATGTTGTATGGTGGTGGAAGTTATAGTAAGGAGCCCAAAAGTCTGACAAGCAGTCTTTCCAAGGTGTATCGTGTTACCCGGAGTAAGTGGGTTGTGGAGGTCAGTTAGGTAGTCGGTCCATATAAAATACTATTCGTAAATATTATTTGTATAAATAGTATTCAGTTGCATCCGGTTAAACTGGAAGCCGACCCCAAAATAGTTGGAAAAAGGCTAGACAGATTGATTGATGAAAAAAAAAACTTACTGCCTTTTAGTGTCTTACACCCGCACTCAGAGATGTCACTTAATAGTAATCAGTCACTAACTAAAGGTCAAAAATATAACGCATTGAGAACATTTCAGTTTTGTTGTTATGCGCTAATATTATTAAAATATTCAATTAATGATTATCGTTAAGACTCTGAGTGCGGAAGAAAGTCTCAACTAAAAAAATACATTCACCGCTAAATTGTTTTTAATGAGATCTCTTTTCATCATATCAAAATTTTCTCAAAATAGAAAATGTAATCTCTCTATGTATTTTTTCTAATCGCTCTACATTGTAACGATGAGTTGCAAACAAGATAAGTAATCTTCATAATTTCCTCCTGAACTAAACATCAATTTCAATAATACTTAAACTTTGAACATAAAAGTTGTTTGCACGAGGTAAAGACTTGCTTTATGGCGATATTCTTATAGAGAATCGAGCGAGGTCTGCTTAACATAACATCAAGCCAGTAATTCTCTAGAGGCAGGCAGAGTTACATAGGTATGACACTCCCATTCACCAGTTGTACATTATATATGTTAAAGACCTACTATGTGTACTGGGCTGCCATTGGGAATTTTCTAATGAAAAACCCTAAAATATAATTTATCTTGGGTGAGTCGGGTTGATGCAAAATCGGCTACTTAATTTGAGTTTGCCTCATCACTTTGACCTGTAGAAAATGAAATTACATTTTATATCACTTCAGCGACAATTTTCTGCCTACAGAGAAACTCTTTTGTGCGATGTTGGCAAAGTATGCCCCAGATTTGCATATATGTTGATCGTATCCATCGCAAACTCGAAGCTTAACTATGCTCTAGTAAATTATCTGCTGCAGTAGGTATCGGTGGAGTAGGGTTATTTTTATTCGTGGGGTTACTGTGATAAAAAACTTTGTTTTATTCTTAAGGGGCTTACATGACCTAAAGCGCGGTCATTGACGGACTGTATGAAAAGGAAAGAGAAGCGCGATGACACAACGCTGGTAATTTATTGTAAAATATGAAGCAATTATTTAATTACAATAAATCTATTGTTTAGACTAAAAAATTAAAACACTAGTATTGTATGTTGCTTGTAGAATAATCTGAAAAAAAATCAGAATTATTGTATGTATTAGTATGGTTTTTATTGTAAAAAGAAAGTTTTTAGAGGTATCTTCATGATTTTTTTCTATCGTATCAAATTAGTTGTATTATGTTTTCAACACACTATCTACCTAGCGTATGTACTCGTATATCCTGAAGAATATCATATATTTTTCTGATTTTGTTTACTGTAGTCGATCATATACTTTTATTATTTCTAAAACTTGCGTTTTTTGTGTTTAGGTCGTGTAAGCCCCTTAAATGCAAATTACGAAGTTTCTGAACGCGACCGAAAGCTTTTTCTTTTAAGTACAAGTACAACAAAAGTCGATATTGCCATTTAAAAGACACCTTTTATTTAAAGGGATACATTTTCATTTAAAAAATTATCAAAGTAACCCCAGACAACATACCCGCTATGACTATGTAGTTTGGGGTTAGAAATAGTTTGGCTTAGTAGCATCGTGTCGGTTGTGTATTAAGCCAATGTGCCAGTATTAGTCTAAAGCTCAATGTTTCATGAATTATTTCAATACCTATCTTTATCTAAAACATCGATAGTTATGGACGAGAACTCTGCATTATAAACATTAACACAAAAAGTGCTGTAGTGATAGGTATAGTTTGGATTTAATAAATGATTAATGTTAATACTTATAATGTCGATGCAATGTTGTAGATTCAAGTATAATTGTCAAAACAATATTGACAAATAGGTAAACTACAAATCTGTGCTAATCGATGTGGGTGTAACTATTAAGCTTTAGTATCTGTTATGCTGTTCTGTCGAGGCGGCTAACCAATGACCTGGATTAAATTGTTAGCCATCCGACGGGAAAAGGACAGGAGATAATATTATGTTAAAGAAAAATACAGAATAAATACAATATCTTTTTTCTAGAAACAATTTTGAATTGACGGCAAATTTCAATACAAATGGCTGAAAATCATTGGCCATCTATGTGTAGTTCTTTTTTTAAACATTTTTAGGAAAGAAAATCAGACAATTTTGTTTTCAACAATGGACGTCTCGCGGGAAGCTTTTCGTGCTATGATGTTTTATGATTATAAACGAGGAACCTTCAAAGAATCTTAAGAAAATTTACAAAATGCATTTGGGGAGTCTTCTCCTGCGTTAGCAACAATTACTTATTAGTTTCGTGAATTTAAACCTGGTCGAGAGAACCTACACGATGACCCCCAGACCCGGCCAACCTACAACTGCAGTAACTCATGAAAATGTCATCAAGGTAGAGTGCCTATTGCGGGAGAATAGACACATGACACATCGACAGATTCAAGCTGAACTGAAGATTGGATCACAGGCAGATTCCACCATCCTGCATGAACACCTTAAAGTTAGGCCTGTTTCGCGATGGATACCTCATTCGCTCACAAAGCTGCTAGAACCATGGACTATTTGGATATTTCGGGGGTAAAAATCCTATCCCCATCCTCCATACAGCCCAGATTTAGCTCCATGCGATTTTGTTTTATTTCCCACGGTAAAAAAAATGCTTCGAGTGCGAAAATTTAACACTTCAGAAGAGGCCATCGAAGAATTTCGGCGGTTATTTTTCGACCTCCCCGCAAGATACATTTTTTAACGAATGCATAGGTGTATTGGGGTTGGAGCGGAATATTAACAATTTTTGGAACAGCCTATGTACAGACGCCAGCACATCAAGCTACTCTAAACTGTCAAATTTTTCTTATCAACTTTGAGCCTTATGCTTTAGCGATAAAGTTGAAAATCTATTAAAGAAATTTGACAGATTGTAATAGCTTGGTGTGCTGGCGTCTGTACAAGACAGAACAGACATTTTCTTTGATTAGCTACGCGATTAAATTAAACACCATCCTGCTAAACTTCGTAAATATTTAGATAAAATATGCTTTAATATTTTAAACTAATATGATATTTATTTTAAGTATCTGCTAAATCTCTATCCTCTTTAACAATTTCATATGAAACGTCGATTTGTGTGTTACATAACTATGCATGGTAGAACTACAACACCATGTTGTGGAACAACGGCAGCTCATTTGTCAGAAACTGCCTTCTGCTGTCAGACGTCTGGTTTTCAACGTAACGTCTGACATGGATATGGATATTGATTCACAAGATAGCCGGGATCGACAGCTTAACGTGCTCCACGGCACAGACCTGTGTAACTAGATGCGTAAACAATGGTCAAATATACTTACATTATAGATAATCATACCTAACATAGCTTATTAGACATCAGTCTGTTAATTCCAATTGATGTCAAAAGGAAACCGTGATTGACTGACTGATTGGTCACCACATACCTCAAACCACTGAACGGATTTGGCCGAAATTTGGCGCACAGATACTTATTATGACGTGGGCATCGTGCTAAGAAAGGATTTTTAAAAATTCAACTCCTAATGGGGTAAATTTGTACAAAGAAATCATATAAGATAGATGTATCAATGCGAAAATTACTCCTGTTAAGAAATAAGTAAAAACGTGGTTCCAGCTTTAAAAAAACACCTTCAGGGGGCGAAAAGAACCTTTATTCCCAGTAGTTCCACGTGGAATTACTGCAACTCACTAATTCGGTGTATGGAACTAGTGGGAGTATTCAGTAGTTCCATGTTTCACTCTCATAATAATGGGTATCAAATCAAAAGGGTTTGCTGAGAACACGAAAAGTAAAATGACGTTAAATAATTTAATTAAATATTTTTTTTTTAACTGACCACTATAAAGGGAAAAATAAAAACTTTTTACAAAAATAAAAAAACAACCGACTTCCAAAAAACACTACAAAGTGAAAAATAACTTTAATTTCGGAAGTCGGTGGCAAAAAACTAAAATACAGATCCAAAGACACCGACTTCCGAATTTAAAGTTTTTTTTTTTGGAAGTTAGTTTATTTTTTATTAATGAATACCTTCATGTTAATATTTTATATATATAAGCCTTAACAAAGATTCGATTAATTAATGTTGCTTCACGACGTTAATATAATAAAAGCTCGGTATGATGGCAATTGATTGTACGCTTTTAATAATGAAGTTCCGTAAATATTGATATTACGTGTGGGAAAACAAAAGGCGTACCTACTTCATCGTTTTAAACGCCGCTGGAGCGGATATCATATAACCAACGTTTTATAATTAATGTTTCGTGTTGTTTTGCTGCATACGGTGCCCGTGAAATAGCTCATCCGTAATTTACGTAGATAATTTAAAGTCGTTACGGGAAGTCAGAAGCCCGAAAGACTGATAACCAGTCTTACTAAGCGGAATCGTATTACCCAGTAACTGGGTTGTGGAGGACAGATAGACAGTCGCTCCATGTAAAAGGCTAGGCAGATGATTAAATTAATTGATAGAGAGTAGGTACTAACCTTATACACGCCGAACATTAGAAGCATGCATGCCACAAGTCCGATTGTACTGCAAGCCAGCAGTGTTATGTTCAGCGAGACAGTTACTAAAAAAAAAACAATAGTTAAATGTCGTGTTGAAGCAAAAGTATAAAATAGGTAGGTTTCATTAGGGCTGTGTGCAGACCGGAGTCAAAAGGCTGTCTTAAAAGGGACTATAATCGCTTTATGAGAACAATATGAGTCTCATGGTCAAAGTTATGAAAAATTACCGACAAAGCTTTTTACACAAGCCAAATGTTTTGACTCTGGTGTGCGCAGTAACACTAACTTGAATACACGATCGCATAAAAATACTGTAATTTCCTATGAAGTTACAGTATTTTTATGCGATCGTGATTCTATAATAGCTATTAATTTTGTGACATCTTCGTCATCAATCAATCATCATCGTCATATATAACAGAAAGTTATACAAGGCTTTCTTTGTCATTGAATTGACGAATTTTGTTTGTATTTAATTTACTTTTGGTCCATTTTCATCATTCATGATTCTTTGTTCAATTACGAGCACAAGCTAATTTTACATAAATTATTGACGACCAGCAAGTTCCCAGATAGCAATAATTACAGTGGTAATTTCATTTCGCGTGGTTTCGTTCATTGTGTCATAGAGAATAAGGCCTTTTTTTTCAGGATGGGAAATCATCATATGACCCCTCCCGCTTTGGGTGGAGCGGAAGGGAGTATCAGTGGCTAAAACCCACCCGTGTTCCTTCCTTAGCCCTTTATGTTCCGGGCCAGCGGTAACCCTTTCGGACAATCCCGCTGAGACTGGTGGTATTAGAAATACCTAGCTAGAGTCCTTTCCACGAAAGATGTCCGCAGACGCGGCGCTACAGGCATGCGACGGAGACATAAGAGGTGTTAATATATTTATCTCAACGTCATATTGTAGGCACTGGTTAATAAAATACCTAATCTTAAATAAAGGTTTCTGAGGTAGGAAGGTTTTTGTAGGAATGTTGCTAACTAGATAATAATATAGTTCCACTTATTACCGCGAGACTTCTTTCATGGGACGGACGCTAGGTTGTCATTATTATATTTCACAATACCTAATTATATCGCTACTACAAAGACTCAAATCAGAGGTCAGCGTAACTACTTTAGAATCGAACTTTAAAATATAATAAATAGGTCTTGAAAGTTTTACCAACCATGCAGCTATTCATGCGCTTTAAACAGAAACATATTAACATATTACAATTTACAAGTACCTGCTTTATTGAAAAGGTTCTATTCAAAGTGATTGAATTACAAATTGGGAAATATTTTCGACGTAATCGAAAGCGGCGGCGTGTGTAAAATGTATAAGTATCTACAGCTACCTCATATCGGGATAAAAATGTACCTTTCTCAAAATTGGAACCATTCCGCTTGAAACGATTTATTTACAAATTCATTTGCCTTTGTTCTTATCGTTTTCTTGGGTGGCAATTGAAAAGTATTCGATTATGTAATAAGTAGGTAGGTATATGAACCAGTACTTTACACACAATATGCGAATTAGTATATATACCTACTTAGTAGGTACAAACATAGAGAGAAGTAGGTACTTAGTACCTACTAAGTACTTCTCTCTTACTAATATTTTACTACTACTTTGTACCTACAAAGTAGTAGTAAAATATTAGCTGTCAAAAGTTGGATAATTGAAATAAAAGAATATAAAAATGGGTTTCCAGTAAGTGTTGTACTTTCGGTTATAGGTATATTCAATCAGTTATTGTGTTTTTCACTTAAGACTCCTACAAACAGGCGCGACACGCGATATAATCGCGCGCGACACAAAGGCACCGCTCGTTGCGCGACTTGCGGTGCCTTTGTGTCGCGTGCCGTGTCGCGCCTGTTTGAAGGAGCCTTTATTTAACAATGTAAATCGGCGATGTGACCATGTCAATTTGGTGTTTTTAATATGCTGCGGTCTAGTTGTGAGGGTTAGTATGTGTGTAGTTATGGGTACAATGAGTTATTCTGTTATAATATTCATTTGTAACAAAAAAGGTCCAATTAATTTTAGCACCGATGATATCCATTTAGTTGACTTCCAAAACGTGGTACGTAGAACGGGACGAGAAGATAAGCTTCAGGCAACGTTCAATGCCCGAGAAACGTATAGAAATGTATAAGCCCAAGTTCAACCCCAATCACTACCCCCTATCGTCGTTTATGCCGGCCGGTCAAGTATAGATTTTGATCATCAAGACAGGGTACCGATAAACGATTTTCGAAAGGGAAGCTTAAATTATTACCTGTCAAAATAAAACTCAAAGTTGATTCGTACTTACTGTTACTTTCAAGATAGTCTGGAACGAGGAGTTTAATTATCTGCCTTGGCAAACCCGGGCTAATCCGACACTTCATTAGAGCACTACGTAAAAGAAAACAAAATATTTATCTATGTTTAGTTTATAAATTACTATCAAAGTGCACCACTTCCCGAACGCTTTGGTTTCAGTTTCAGCTGTGGCATGTCTCCAATGACGGCGTGTTGTAAAAGCATATTTTGTGCATGAAAATGTGCTATTTATCATAAAATTTATTCATAAAATGGTGCTAAGCCAAAATTGCCTATATGTTTAAATATTATTTGTGTTTTTATGATTTAATCGAGACAGTTCAAAGACAGATCAACTTTAATTAAACCTGCATCCTAATTGCGTAACATACCATCTATCACAATCTGAATAATTTTGCACGATATTGCTAATCCATAGCTAGATATGTTCGTATAATTGGTCTGCTCAACAACGTAAATAACGCAATTAATTTTGTTGAACTGTCAAAATTAGAGCCATTGTGTGTTACGCAATTACCCCGCTGGCGCTTGAAAGAGTATAATAAATATATAGCTGTTGCTTGAAATAGGTAAGCTCAAAATCAATCAGATTTCTTTTTCATTTGGTTCAATACTCACCCCGAACTGCATCTTGGACAAAAGTGGGAAAAATAATAGCAATATTCGTCATTAATTGTTGCATTTGATAGTTGCCGGCCATGATTAAAAAGAATAACCCTTCATTTTATATTGATCTACTTTTACTCTTGAAACTTTTTAAAGCTAAAAATTATTGCAGCCCAATAAAAAAAAGAATAAATAAAAAAAAACCGGACTGCAGCAAAAAAATGAGCTTGTTTTGTTTTGAGCATTTAACGGCAGAACCCAATAACCTATCTGTCACCAGTTTTGGCATACTGGAGGTAGAAAAACCTATCTATCTCTGGTTTTAACGTGTTAAAAAGTCAAAAAAATGCGTCTTATAAAATGTTGACAGCTATTTGCTTGACAGGCAGGATGATTATACTGGCTATCATCTATGTTTAATTGAAAATAGGTTCTAGGTTCGGCCGTTAATTGCACATTGGTTTTAACTTTTAGTGTTATATTTTTTAAATGGTCTCAAGTCCTTTATTTTGATACCCCACATGGTCAAGGCACTTTTTATTTTTAAAACGTCTAAAATTCGCCATTTTGATTTTATAAAAATATCACGCGGGCTAGACGAGTCGATGGGACACCTCATGATTTAAAAACCATCCAGCTGTAAGGATGCTTTAAGGGCAGGTATAAAGAATCCCAGATACAAAAATATACATAGATAGGCACCTGGACGTGCGTGAAAAACATAACCTTGTCTTTAATGTCGCGCAGTCGAATAAAAATCGAATTTTCCTTTAGATACTTAAGTTTTCCGGGAAAATCAAATGTTATTGAGATAGAAGACTATTATTATTTAACAATCAGAAGGTCAATTGCCGTACTTAAAAACCGTTCAAATTTAAGCCGCAATATCTAAATTTATTATATTTTTGACCGATTGACACTGAGAATGCGAACATTCTTAAAGATAAGAGAATTGCTCCTCTGGTTTGTACGTAAGTGCGTGAGTTAAGCCGTGCGTGCGTCAGTAGCAGCTCGAAAAGCTTTGGTCGTACACGGTAAATTATTATGTATTTTGGTCAATATACTGTCTACCTATGTTCGTCAATATCATGAAAATTTTCACCAGCAGTGTGTTATATTTTTGGAACGAATTTCTTTAACGCGACTTGACTTGTGTGGTAGTAGTAAACTGGGAGATCTCGTCAAAAAAAAAAGCATTATGCTCCCTTCATGTGATTTACTCACACAGAGACAGAGACAGAGAAAGATAGTTTTCATGGTTTTCGAGGGTGCTAACAGTAAGGTCAAAATGATAATCCAAGATGGTGACAGCTTTATGAGAGCTTCTAAAAACATATACTAGATGGACTGTTTTAAAAATGCGTATTTATTTCACACACTCTCTCTCTCTCTCTGTCTCTTTCCTTTATGTGTAGGTATATAGGTGTGTGTGTGTACAAGTATCGCGTAAGGAAATTATATTAAATAAGATAATATTTACATAATATTTGTTATACGTAATGTGTTTCACATTTTCGTGATAATTTGACAAAGAGTACGTCTTCTTAAGAGGTAGGCAGGTACACAAATGGGTATATTTATATATAACCATTTGTGTACCTGCCTACCTCGCTAAGTCTATGTTAACATTTTGCCTGTAGAATTTTGCAAAAGTAGGTACAAACACGCAAATAAAGGAGAAAAGGGACGCGACCTTGTTTTTTTTTAAATTTCGCATTAATTTATTTAATGTCCCTAAGGTCTTACAACAAAAGGTTTTGTTATAGCTTAAACGATTTTAGCGTACTATTGTTGTGTTGTTCAAACAACTTATTAATGAATTTAAAACTTTTTGTTTTTATATTATAATTTTGGTTTACTTACGCTGCGGCATTATCCTTGTTTGGGTGTAAAGCGGAAAATATTTTGCAAGAAATAAAAATATGCAAATATTTTAAAAGTGTGAGTGTCTTCTCACACTTTAATCCAGCAAGTTAATTAAGCGACTTGGATTTACACAATAGAAAAAAAATTACGTTACAATTAAGTATGTAAGTTCCTTCCCAAACAAAAACTTTGTTCGGGTTTCCTGTATTATGCAAATCACGGCTGAAACTTCCGGAGAATTCTTTAAATAACGTGCAGAAGGACAAGCAAAGCGAAAACATGTGTTCCGAAAATCCCTTTTTTCCTTAAAAAAAAATGTTTGGTAATCAACAAGTTTCTTTACTTTTTCTTTTCTTATGAAGTTACAATTTCGATGTTCGTAACCAACGTTTGTATGACAGTATTATTATTTGGTAAACGTGCTTAATCCGGCGGGGCATGTATTACCCCGTATCATATATCCACTAACAGTAGGAATGGTTTTCATTTTGACAGATCCACAACATACGTTGCGTTATTTACGTTGTTGAGCAGACAATTTGTTCTAACATATAAAGCAATGGATTAGCAATATCCAACAAAATTATTCGGAGTGTGATTTATAGTGTGTTACGTACTTAGGGTGCCGATCAAGGAACTTTTTCAGTAGGTACCTACTGGTTTCTTGTTACTGGTGCATAGGTACCTACATGTTGAAATTGGATAGCAATACTTTGGTATAAGGCTTCTACAAACAGGCGCGACACGCGATATAATCGCGAGCGACACAAAGGCACCGCTCGTTGCACGACTTGCGGTGCCTTTGTGTCGCGTGTCGGGTCGCGCACTCGCGCCTGTTTGAAGGACCTTATACTAGTGATGATTATTATTGTAACAGTATTGCTTTTTGATTATTCAGTGCTAACTTCTGCCCGCGCCTTCGTCCGCGTTAAATTGCCCGCGGTTTTACTTCGTTTCCGCTTTGCGTTCTTTCTGGCTTATTTTCTTTTTGCTCGGCTCCCAAGTATTGTAGCGTGATGTTCTGAAGATTGCCCCTACATACAAACAAATTTTACCGCATCATAATATTAGTAAAGATATAGATTTAAATATTATTAGCGATTTGATAAAAGGAGCAAGTGTAGTGGAGGGCTTTTGAGTATGAATAATGAGTTTTGGGGTCAGAATATTATGATATTTAGAGGAACGTTTCGGGACTGAATTTTCGTTGCGTAACAAACGCTTGGGCAATAAATGCTTGCAAAACAAATTCGCGTTGCGAATGCTCACGTTGCGTATGCTCGCGTTGCGAATGCTCGCGTTGCGAATGATCGCGTTGAGTAGGTACTTAAGTCCTTTACGTCGATTTAGTTTCTAATTTTCAGTTTACGGCAGTTTTATAAAACCAACAATTTTATTTCAACGCAGGGCCTTTAACAGTCTTCTGCAGATAAAACATTTCCTACTTTCTTGGAATCAAATTAATATAAAGCCACAGCGGAATTATTCCACGTTGGTTTAACGTTCTCGATTGGTAGGTGAAGGGCCGGACAGACCGGAATAACTCGAAATTTTTTGTTCCGACTGTCAAATATTACAAAGTCACGTTTGCATTTGTTTTCATAAAATTGAATGAAATCTTTATTCATTCAATCTAAAAATCCACCAGCCCTGTCTGACGGAAATGTTTTAGAATCACTTTTGTGATGAACTGAACGTAGGTATCTATTTGTACTTCCGGGTGAGGGGGTGCAAAAGCATTTTAGTGCTAATTTATTCCTATTGTTTTTTAAAGAATAGATTTTTGTCCCATACAAGCTTGGCCCAGAAATGGACACAAATAAAACAAATTATATGAAGCAATAACAGTGTGCCAAAACCCTGTATATTTTTGGTCGTCGTAACACTTGGTGAAGGGCCATATGACCCTTCCCAAATCTAATGACTTTTAAACGTGTCAAAAAAAATTAATTCAAACCTGTCGACCACGGAATAATCGACTGTCTTCCAACAGATTGAATTTCACTGTATCACAAATGATTCATTCGCTATGCCCCAGTTTATAGACCGTTGGATCTTCGTTGGAAACCAGGCAAAATCAGAGTTGTCCGAGATGCGAATTATTGGTATTGATAGTGTAGCCGAGGTAAACTGCAATGCAAAAATCCATAGTCCAAGAAAGGCGAAGTCACTCAGAAATGCAAAAAAGATAACCAGAAACATAGCCAATGATATTTTTAAACAAATCACAACAAAAAAACACAGAGTTATAAATAAAATAGAAAGCGTCAAACCCGGCTGATGCTAGCGCATGTCTTTGCATGTTACATACCTAGTTATGCTCTATCTTTGTAGGATTCTTTATTCTTTCCTAGCATCCAGATGTCTGTCTGGATGAATTGTAATGATTGACATGTCGTTAGGATTGTGTTGACCGCCCAGCGTAACGCACGTCACATTCAATCGCAATTCGAAGGATTTTGAAGGAAATTCCTAATTGAATAGATGAGGTTTCACAAAAATCAACATGGCTGACTTTATAACCCATCAGTCGTGAAAAAAGTTTTTAGTACCTAGGTCAAAATAAAGGGCTCGAAGAGAGGATTCCAAAAATATGACTTATGGGGACACCACGGTCATTTATTTATTTTTATTGGTTCACTAACAATTGTTTACACTGGTTTATGCTAAATGTAACATGCAAAAGTGTGTATGAGACAGTGCAAATATTATTTACGGTCATAAGTCAAATTATTGTGATTGTCAATAACTAAAGGCATTATATAAAGCGTACTCTTTCAACACACAAGATGTTTCATATAGAAAAAAATAAAATATTGCGTAGCATTGTTTATCTTTTAATGCCTCTTCTATGTTAGTTTTAACTCTGTGTAAAGGCTCCTGCAAACAGGCGCGACGCGCGACGCGAATCGCGCAAAGGCACCGCTCGTTGCGCGACTTGCGGTGCCTTTGTGTCGCGTGTCGCGTCGCGCCTGTGTGTACGAGCTTTAAATGTCTTATGACAAATGTGACAATGACGGGCAGTGACAATTATTACGAACAATAAAGAAGTTGCTGCCATTAGATAAAGACTGGACTTATCTATTTGTTTAAAAATTAAATTGATACTGTATTAAACAATTATTAAATTTCATGTTCATAACAATATAGCACTTATTATTTATACGCTTTAAATACAGTTTTGATATTCTTTATTCTAAAAATACACGTGAAATCATATCAATTCTTACAATAAGCATGTCCCAATTACCATTTTATTTCCAAAACTGGCAACATAAATACCTCCCGGAATACTTACCTAATTCAAATTAATAATCTAAATTGAAATATTTTCTCCAAAGATTTGCCAAGTAACGAACGCTGTGTGGGATTTCAAATATTATCAGTTATTAATAAATATTATTAATTTTTTGTCCGTACTAGGCCACAAAAAATACATATCCTATGGATGGTGGGTGGACAGACCTATTAATGGAAGATGCAGTGGTTCAATTTATAAAATAGGTTGCATGGAAAACATCATAACTTTGCGGAGCTTCGCACTGATATAGAATTGATTAAATTATAATAGATAGGAATTAGAAACAAAAAGTTTATAGAACAAAAATAATTAGCTGTTTTATGTTCGTTGAACGGGAGCGGAGAGCGTCGTCGATTAGAGCGAACATGCTGGCACGTAGGTTTGCACGATGCTAACTTCCTGTTAAAATCACGCTCTTTCGAGCCTTCTGTAAGTACTGTTTTTTACACGTGCAGCCTGTGGGCTAGATATACACGAAGATCCTACAGCGCTTTTCGCGTTCAATATAAAAAAACGTTTAGGATACTGGTGGGGTTGTCCCGTTTCTGTAGTGCTTCAAGGATGTTCGCAGATGCACATGTAGATTGCTTTTACGCAACAATGCGTAAAAGGTGCGCTTCCCTGGTGCGCAGGGTGTGGAGCGGCTCCAACAGTGTCTTAAACATGGTTGCGTGTCGCCTTAACTGTGTTTACGTGGGTCACTGTTGTGCCGTCTCTCATGGGATGTCGCAACGGTGACCAACCGTTATTTCTTGTGTTTTTGTTTAGTGTCTGTGCTTACTAATATAGTCGTAAGTTTTATTAACAATCTTGTTTGAGTCTTGGTCATTTTATAAAGAAAATTCTATTCTATTCTATAAAGGCTCCTACAAACAGGCGCGACGCGCGACGCGAAACGCGCGCGACACAAAGGCACCGCTTGTTGCGCGACTTGCGGTGCCTTTGTGTCGCGTGTCGTGTCGCGCCTGTTTGAAGGAGCCTTAACTCGTCAAAATGTAGGGAACAGCTGATTTTTTTTCGTGATTTTCAGGTTTGGTCCCATAGTAAAAGTTGTTCGTAATGATGAGTACAACGACTTCTTAAGAGGTTGTTGGTGTTTTTCCAATAACCCTGTATAAATGACCTACCAAAAGTAATGAAATATCCAGCTTTTTGCCGTTGACAGCACGGTCACAATAAATTGTAAAAATAAAGACAGCTATGAAAGCGATATTAAGTATACTATGGAATCATTACTTAACTTGTTAAATGACAATAACTCAAGAATCAATCTTGAAAAGACAAAAGTTATGATATTTAGTCAACGTTTGGCGACACCAAACATTAATGTTAATCTCCAAGGCATAGTAATAAAACCAGTAGACACAGCTACATTTTTAGGTGTAATCATTGACAAACGTCTAAACTGGAAAACACGTCAAGAAAGTATGTTCTGCCTACGCACTTCTACAAACTCAAACGCATTATAAGTACCTACCACTACGCTTATCACTGCTCACCACGGAATTGTTAGCTCAAGTTCGAGGTTATAATTTGGGGAAATTCCACTGATAAGGAAATAATTTTTAATTCA
Source organism: Luperina testacea (assembly GCA_927399505.1). Lineage (NCBI taxonomy): Eukaryota > Metazoa > Arthropoda > Insecta > Lepidoptera > Noctuidae > Luperina > Luperina testacea. The sequence continues at coordinate 8,981,200 of OV656755.1, forward strand.
CTTGAAAGGTGCAATAAGCTAAGGTTATATTTGGTCTAACAAAAAACGGAGAGTGCAAACCGTACTTTATTACATATAACATTTTAAATCTGCTTTCCATATTTATTTTTGAAGTGGCTAATTTCGTACAAACCAATTCCAAACTATTTAAAAAACTATGAGATCTTTCAATCCGCAATCGACGGGATAACAATAAATTACGTGTAGTTAAGATCAACCACAGCACTGAAAAGTATTTTCTCTTTAGCACCAGTTATTTGCAATGAAATCCCTAAACTCATTAGACAAATGCCCACAACACTATTTAAACTACATTTAATAAAATACCAAATGTTATTATAGCCTAACAGAATTTTTAAATGATCGTACTTAGTTCCTATCATTATGACATTTTTTCGATCTCAAAAATATAACACTTTTTTTGACAGTTTTAAAGTGTCTTATAAATTATGTTCTTAATCGATTGCGCGACAGTAGGTTAAATTACAGTTTTTTTTATTTTTTATGTGTAAATTCAAATTTAAGTTGGCCAAAAAATATTTTGTTGTAGGTACGTCATTAAAGCCAATACATGTAGATCCTGAGTCCGAATGTTATTTAATAATAATCGTTTATTTATAAAAAGGGGGATACATTTACAATGAATTGCTTAACAATTAAAATAAAACTGCGCACAGTTGCTAATTTGCCTGAACTAGGTTGAACCTGTGCTTCAGGCTAAAGAGTGCATAAGTACTTAATGTAATAAATTAACAATCAATATAACGTAAAAACTAAATTAAAACTTAGGTAAATAAAAGTAAAATAGCATGTTAGCAGTTCTAGTAGGTCTTCTGTCTGTGCATAGTTAATGGTTAGGTAATAAATATTTAAGTATAATTTGTTTACAGCTATAGCTATTTTAAGACAATGCAAATCTATTGTAGTACCTACTCATGTTTTACAAAAAATAAATATCTTATCTTATCATTTATGAGAATAGTAGGTAGATTAGCAACGAAAAGTTTTAAATTAAAGTGTTCTATGCAATTGATCTGCAAACATCATGAGCTCGTGAAGTTACCAAGTTTCCAAGTTTAATCGTATAACTTAGCAAACGAATTTCCAGTTAAACACTGGAAACAGTGGCGATCACGCTTCAAAACACACCCAGACGAGTAGCTGATGCGTTACAAATCCTTTTAACCCCTTTCGTCAACTGTGACCCAGAATGTGGAATATTTTGCAATAAACGGAGACCACTGACTTGGGGTCTGTGTTCAAGGCAATCCGTAAGTGTCTGTTTGTACCTTTGTATAAACCTATAAGACTCACACTGGTGTGAACTCTAATATGATAAATATCAATGATAGTAGATTTACGTAATTATATTAAGGCTCCTACAAACAGGCGCGACACGCGATTAATCACGCGCGACACAAAGGCACCGCCTGTTTGAAGGAGCCTTTATGTGATCTTTGGTCACAGTTTACTTTATAATCAAGTTTATAAATGTTTAAATATTTTTGACATTTCACATGTCAAAAATATTTAGGAACTATGAATATTTATTTTCTTGATTTTTTAATAATAGACAAAGGGTGAAAAATTTTTATAGAATTTCGAACACAAAAGCCTAGCTACGACCCATTACCATAAGATGTTCTATAAAATAGCCCGATAAGTTGTTAACAATACTAGGCCGTAGGGGCCCAAAAAGCGTGCTTTGTAACTACAAAATTATAGCGAATAAAGCGTTTACTCATGCAGTTTCTACAGGTCCAATCATGGGCTAGCAACATATAGAATATTCAAGCAAAGACAGACTACTTCAAGTTGTGTCAGAAAGACTTAAGATGTTACAATTAGATCAGCCGCTTGTAGCGGCTAGTATCGACAGCACTAAGCCCGTCTTATACCAGCCAGTAGCAACATAATCAAATAGATCATCAACGTTAATGTTTACTTACTCGGTGTAATCTTCTCGGGTTCTAAGAAACTCTCAGATTCCGGCTCCGTCATGTCCCCGCTGAGGTAGCGCTGCTCCATGTCTATGAAGTGGCCCATCGTAATTATGGTAACTGAAAAGTATACCTGCCGCAAACAATTCTTTTAGAAATGGTTACCTATTTCGCAAGCGGGTGTTTGAAAATATCGACATATATTTTTAGGTGTATTATGATTGTGATTTGAAAAAAGCATGACGCACAACTTTGGGGTACATTTATGGTCTAAGTGATTTAGCGATATTTCACTCTGATTCAAAGACTGAGATCGATAAATAAATAAAAATAAATCTAAATTAAATTGAATTGAATAGAAGGTATACAGATAATCACCACATATCACTATATCATACTCACACACTCATTCGCAACGCCTCATGCACACTCCTACACACTCACTCACACTGTACCTACACTTAACAATGCTTAGATGGTGCTAGCAGTCATTACATTCTGTATTTTTGTTTCTGCTCCATGTATTGTATAGATATTAAATTGTAAATCCGTAATTGGCTGTAAGATTAGCTTATATATTTTAAGAAAAAAAAAAGTCAAAGAGCAGTGGATTTTGTGAACAATAAATAAATCAATGTCTAAATGAAAAGCTTGAAAAAATTAAACATTGGATGTGCGCTACGCTAAGATACACGTTTGGACTGGAGGTTTCTAGTAAAGGAAAATATCTTAGATATTATAGAATAAACAAGTAATCTCTGGAATTTCCTACGAAATATGTATACCTACATATATAGGTACTTAATTTATATTATATGCTAGGTGTGTCCCTATACTTAATATTTCAAGTTCAAAGTTCAGAGCGTGAACGTGACCTAGGTAGGAACAAACTTAATGAAAAAAATAAACTTTGACATTTTAAATGTCAAAGTTTTGTGATACACATTGAAATCCATAGGATCACAAACCTCTTCGCTTGAAATTAAACACATTTATCTATTAATTTGGTATATTCCAGGCCTAAGTCGGTGTGTTTTATTTTATCCGCTTAAAATTGGTTTCTTTATTTCTTTTACAGATATATAAATTAATAGTTATATATGTATGTGTACCAGGCTAATGCAACATGACTGTGCATGAAATCAACTCATTTCTTGTTTCACTTTTTGTGAGAAAGAGAAAAGAAATTATAAAATGTTTGTGCTTTGAAAAAAGTCTAGTTCTTAGTCTTGCTTGAGGGGAATATGCACATAATTTAAGTTCTATCCCTCGGTCACAAATATGGTGTGCCAACCCTAATGACAATATTGCTAAACTTTGTACGCTTAAATGTGAACAATGTACTTAATTTTCAAAATAAGCGCCTTTATACGAGGAGACCTCCACGGTCCTTCCTCAACGGTCGAGAATCCCTCGTATATACCGTATAAACATAACTTAGAAGAAAAACTTTTGTGTTTCGTGATTTGGTGGCAATGGTTTGCGTGCATTTTCGAAAAATTAACATAAATTACGTATGCATTGCGTGCTTGAACAATGTGGCAAATTATAATTACCATTGTATAGATGGCTGAGGCGTAGCATCCTCGGCGAAGGCTGCGCCAGCAGCAACAGGATTGGATGATCGGCATGGTGTCGGTCGGGAAACTACAACACAGACAAAAATTATATATTATTTAATCTATACACATCTATATCTATTCTATATGATGCAATAAATAAAATTGAAGTGTCTGTCTGTCTATTTGTTCCAGCTAATCTCTGAAACGGCTGGACCGATTTTGACAGGACTTTCACTGGCAGATAGCTGATGCTATAAGGAGTAACTTAGGTTACTATTGTTTTAGAAAAATAATTAGGGATCCGCGCAAAAAAAAAGAAACCCATGAAATCCAATTTGTTTTCCGATATGCAAGCGAACGAAATCGCGGGCACAACTTACTAATAATATTATGAAATAAAAAGCCCTTTTTTCTGCCTATCCTACGGATAGAATGAAGTAAAGTTGCGCTTACAACTCTAAAATCACTGACTCAATTTATGTTGATGTTTTAAACATAGGTATATTTAATAACATCAACCTCCTCTATCCTCTAAGGGCTGATTTTACCAAAGTCAGATATCTTTTATTCGTGGAATAAAATTGACGTCTGACAGTTCTAGTATCAAATGTGAAAAATTCAACTCAGGATAAGAATTATTCTAGGTATAAAAGTGTGGTAGAACGCGGCCTAAGTACTATTTGTTATTCTGTGTCTATACATAAGCTTTTTTTTATAACCTTAATAACCTTATCCTGATTTACACATAGCTGGCGAAAGAGACGGTGAAAAAACTCTTTTTTCATGAAGATAATTATTTAATTGAATGTTATGGTTGAAAGTCACTATTTTGAGTGAAAATAAAGTACAGACGCCAGCACATCAAGCTACTACAATCTGTCAAATTTCTTTAATAGATTTCCAACTTTATCGCTAAAGTATAAGGTTCAAATTTGATTGGGAAAATTTGACAGTTTCGAGCAGCTTGATGTGCTGTTATGTCTGTAACAAAAGAGATAATTTATATTCGAAAATAACTTCTTTTGGAATAGGTTTTGGGTATGAGCGTCGAATTGAATAGAATAGAATAGTTCGTAATCAAAACTGTAAAGGGATGATCCCAGAAACTGTTTGGAATCCGGTACCTGCTCCAATAGGAATAAAATTATAAATCATTAGAAAGTTATTTGGGACAGACAAGGGATTTGGAGTTCCTGTTCAAAATGTAAATAATTTAGAACAGAAATTCCAAATCCTTTGTCGTGATTCCTTGTACGATCGGAATAATACAGGGTGGATTTTTGAAAGGCAGTAAGGGAAGTTACCTCAACCGTTGTACCTTGTACCTAGCCACAGAAAAACGTTATTAGGAGACTGTCCTTAACTTCTTGAGTAATTGCTAATAGGGTATTTGACAAGGTTTTGCAATCCATCTCAGATTATTTAGTAGTGTATAAGGAACCCACAAAAAGTAGTTATTTTTAATTCTGTGATGTTTTTCGTTAGAAAATCAAACTTAAAAATGAATGGTTTAATTATCCCGCCAAAACGTTAGTTCGAGCAATATGGCGGCATTAGCTCCATGTGACGTCACAAGACAGTAAACAAAACACACTTCAATAAGTCAAATCTTTCCCAAGTGCTTTAGTACTGCTTTTTTTCTACTGTTTAATAAGAAAATGAATTATAAATGGTGTGCAATGCCAAACTGCACCAATACGTCAAAAAATACTCCGGAAAAATTGTTTATTCATGTGCCGAAGAATGCCAAAATGCGTAGAAAGTGGTTACAACTTGCTCGCAGAAACAAAGTCCTGATCCACGACGTAGTTGTACGTACCCAATAGCATCGTCACCATAAGATTCTCGTGCAGCCCTGAGAATGGAAACTAATTACTTACTGTAAACAAAATTTATTCTTCATAACCTAAAAAACTATTACTTACTGAAAGAAAGACTATTTTATGATACAATACATTGGTGTTTTCACATTTCTCAGCTCTGCAGAATAAAAATCGGGGTTATTTTTGAAGAACATTCCAACCATGATTGCATCCACTTTGGGCAAGTTTCTGCTGTCTGCTTTCACAAAATTGACATCCATGATGGAGTGGAATACCAAAATATACGATGGAGATTGTAAAATACCACAAATTTTCACGATAATATTTTATAATCTTATATAAACAGATCAAAAATCGTAAGACTGCAACAATGACAGATCTGACTACTGTTTTGTGACATCATCTTAGATTCAGCCAATTCCTGACTGTTTTGTATCACGTGACATTATTTAGAAATTAATAACTTTTTAACAGGGATTTTGAAATAAAATAGCCATTATATTTAAGTCGGATGATTGCAAATCCCTTTATAAATTTATAATAAATGTGGATAACAGCATTTAACACTTTATTATTCATACTGTCAAATAGCCTATTGCATTCACAGATTTTAGAAAAATGTTACAGTCAGCTATAGGCCGACCGCTTAACTGAGACGTTGCTTGAGGTAGCTGCGCGGTGCGGGAGGGGTAGTTATCGGTCTACAGCAAAACGTTTAGTAATTCTAACATTTTAGTGTTATGATGCCATTGCCAATCGATGCAGTTCTACGTAATAATTCAAAGACTATTTCGCACCATACTAGAAAAGAAAATCTCAAAAAGCTTTTCCCTTACCTACATTTCGTAAGTAGTGATCAATCATCTTATCCACGATCTTTTACGACATACCCCCTTACTAATCAACGTTGTATAGCGTCTGTATAGTTACACAGCGCTTTGTCTTCTTCTTTCGAAAGTGTAATTACTGACGACTGAAATAGAGAAATCGGTGTGTAACTATTCATCTCATATAATAAGTTTATTAGTAAGGGACATGCTGTTAATTATTAAAATAAAGGCGTGCTGTTATGTAATGTTTTAATTCATCATTTGCTTAGTGTTTTCCCAAATTGTAAGGGTCATCTTTCAATCTAATTATATACAGTTGAGGCATCCACAGGCAAGCCCGGTAAGCAGACGACAACCTCATAGGTTGAACTGCGAGATGCCATTCACAAAAAAAGGGGGCGGAGTAGTGGTAATTACGAAATATGTAAATAACATATTACAAAAAAACAATAAGTACCTGACATTTTTGGTCTGTACCAAGAACTCTGAACGGACAAGGAGTCGGAATTTGGAGCGATAGTATTTTGTATGTAGTTCAAAAAGAGCTATTCATCGATGCCTACATAAAAACAAAGCTATTAGAGTCAAAATTTACATCACCCTCACTGATTAAAATCGCCCTACCAAAGATCTATTCACGCACAAACACAGGAGCGTTTTAATTTTAGTTTTGCATGCTAATAAGTTTAATAACCTTATGTATTAATAGATACTAGGTATTCTATGTATACTACCCTTCACAAATTGTATCAGAGGCGGGTATTTTGATTTTCAGATTGTAATATTGAGACTCGTGTCACCGCAATCAACAATGTAAATATTTGAATGTTACTTTTAAAATAAAAAAAAAAACAAAATTTCAAATACCGCAATATTTACACACTAGGTAAACAATGTTTTTTTTTTATTACAAAAAAATATATATCTTACATAAAATAATAGGATTTAGTGAGTTGAAAGCAGTAGGTACCTTGGTAAATAGATTTGTGTGTCTCTTTTCAATAACATTATGAGTTCGTGCAACTACAACTGAATATTACTTGAATGAATGAAGGGAACCGACCCCGGCGTGGTTTGACCAGACTTGATTAATTGAATGAACCCCAAGATTCGCACTAGCCCCTGTAACCTCATGTTTCTTGGTGTTACAGTGACCATTTCATAGGGGTAGACCGGGGGGCACGCTTTCTTTTGACGTGACAACGTCTAATAAATCGATGAAGCTGGCTGCACTCACGAAAAAACATGACTCATGTAGCGTTACCTCGCGGCCTCGCTCTGTAGCGTGGAGGCGTTCCATGGCGGCTTGAAGTGCAAGCGAATATTAACAAATGCAATGCAACTATTTTATCAGTATTTTCTTATGACGTTGTCACGTTCAACTATCGTCAGTAAACCGACTTTACAGACAACCGATTTTTAATCAGTATTCGACATCTTACAAATCCCTGCAGGGTCCAAGTTCCAGATGTGCTACTGTAAAATTTTCATTGCTGCAATAAATAATTTATTCACCTGAAATCAAAGCAAGCATCAGATGAAATAACAAGGCGCAGGTAACTTCAAACTTCCTTGTCCCTTAAACCGTTATTTAAGGCCTGTATTAACGCCGATAACCTTGAGCATTTGGGCGGAGCTAACGACCCCTTCTCCGCGCCACTCCGCTACCCGCATGCAACAGAAAATGTGCGGTTGTGTGCGCCGCCACCACGGTTTGCCTCGCCTAGTCTCGTCACAGAGTATCGAAATCACAGAAGGTCAAGTCATCGTGAAAGTTAAATAATTATGTGTACCACATATACAGGGTGTCCCAGAACTCAACGTCAAGCCGAAACGGGGTGACATGATTAATCATAACCATCACGAGAAAAATTTAAAAAAAAATCTATCCCATGCAGTTTGAAAATTATGGGCATTTTAAGAAAAACCTAGAAATTTGATCAAACTGTACCATTTTTCGGTTATTGTGGTTATTGTTTTTTATTTTTGTTCAATTAAACTTTGGAAACGTAATCCTAAATAACATTTCTAGAATCCCAATAAAAAATAATGACACGTTTGCCTCAAGTTTCCGAGAATTGAGACTATTCGTTAAACTACGAATTTAAAATTTTCAAGATTCGTCGACTTTGATTGGCCCTCCTTTAAAAAAAATGTAATAGAGTGCCTTGGCAAGTGGCATTAAAAGTTGGCGCATTTAATCAGAATTCTAAAATGGTACAATACTTGTTAGTTCCATACAATAAAAAAGAGTAAAAAAATTAAAAAAAATTTGAGGCTGATGGTAAACAATTTGAACATTTATTGTAATAAAAAACGTTATTTCTCTATCTGACTTTTATTCCAACAAACCTAAATTAAACTAGATCAAGATTTTCCATTATTTTACTAACTTTTTTTCACTTTAATAAAAGTGGCGTCACTATCTGTCTCGCTCACTCATGGCAAACATTGGGTATGTTTGCCATGAGTGAGCGAGACAGATACTATCCATCTCTCTCATCATTTTTCCTTAAAATTAAGAACCTACCTAGAGCTTGTGCGAATCAAAAACATTTTAACTGAGATAGCAAAAATCGGGTTACTTGAGGTTTTAATTTTTTTACTCTTTTTTATTGTATGGAACTAACAAGTATTGTACCATTTTAGAATTCTGATTAAATGCGGCAACTTTTAATGCCACTTGCCAAGGCACTCTAGTACACACAGCTTCATTAAGTGATTACCCCTCCAAAAGACATGTGCGTTCAAATCCGTGATAGGCCCAAGTTGGTTTTTATATTTTGCAAAAACATTTTATTTTAATTAATTTATTGTTTTAGTGAATAAATAAGTTTAAGATAATATTTATTTTTTAAAATTCTGTTTTTATTATTGTTTTTTTCAATAAAACGTTAATACTTTTATTATTACGAAAACGACAAGCAATAAATAGGGTTAACATTTACGAACGTTTCATTCATCGTCTAAATAGACTAGAGGTTTCAAGACCGCTTGCCGTGCCTATGAGTGGGAGTTCAAATCATAGGCACGAAATGTGCTTTTTGTTCATTATAATTATTATTTTAATATATTTTTCTATTTTGTTTTAGTAATTATTTATAAAGAATTTTAAAATAAAGAAAAATAAAATACCTTAATAATCATATAATAATATTTATTATTGCTATTATTTAACAAAACTATGATCTTATTTTACAACAAAGATTTATTTTGATTTGATAATTTTGTTTACAGTTATCATAATATACTATTTTACCAACTGACACAATAGGGTATTTGACAAGGTTTTGCAATCCATCTCAGATTATTTAGTAGTGTATAAGGAACCCACAAAAAGTAGTTATTTTTAATTCTGTGATGTTTTTCGTTAGAAAATCAAACTTAAAAATGAATGGTTTAATTATCTCGCCAAAACGTTAGTTCGAGCAATATGGCGGCATTAGCTCCATGTGACGTCACAACACAGTAAACAAAACGCACTTCAATAAGTCAAATCTTTCCCAAGTGCTTTGGTACTGCTTTTTTTCTACTGTTTAATAAGAAAATGAATTATAAATGGTGTGCAATGCCAAACTGCACCAATACGTCAAAAAAAAACTCCGGAAAAATTGTTTATTCATGTGCCGAAGAATGCCAAAATGCGTAGAAAGTGGTTACAACTTGCTCGCAGGAACAAAGTCCTGATCCACGACGTAGTTGTACGTACCCAATAGCATCGTCACCATAAGATTCTCGTGCAGCCCTGAGAATGGAAACTAATTACTTACTGTAAACAAAATTTATTCTTCATAACCTAAAAAGTATTACTTACTGAAAGAAAGACTATTATTTCACCTTCGCAGGATTAAGGTTGCTTACGTAGTGTTATATTTATGGTACAATACATTGCTGTTTTTACATTTCTCAGCTCTGCAGAATAAAATCGGGGTTATTTTTGAAGAACATTCCAACCATGATTGCGTCCACTTTGGGCAAGTTTCTGTTGTCTGCTTTCACAAAATTGACATCCATGATGGAGTGGAATACCAAAATATACGATGGACATTGTAAAATACCACAAATTTTCACGATATTTTATAATCTTATATAAACAGATCAAAAATCGTAAGACTGCAACTATGACAGATCCGACTACTGTTTTGTGACGTCATCTTAGATTCAGCCAATCCTGACTGTTTTGTATCACGTGACATTATTTAGAAATTAATAACTTTTTAACAGGGATTTTGAAATAAAATAGCCATTATATTTAAGTCGGATGATTGCAAATCCCTTTATAAATTTATAATAAATGTGGATAACAGCATTTAACACTTTATTATTCATACTGTCAAATAGCCTATTGGGTTCCTAGACAAGTAGCATCCTATTAACGTAAACGATAAAATAGTAAGCGGTAGAAATATTTTAGATTGACATAACCTAACGAAATGTCACGTGACCTGTCATGCCGTCTCAGTATACAAATTTGACATTTGACAGTCTGACAAGTGACATCGAAAGAGACAAGTTTTGAAGCATTTGCAACTTGTCTAGGAACTAGAAGTTAGTTTGGCAGAATTACAATCATGAGCATAATAAGTGAATAAACATGTTATCAATAGATAATCAATTAACATCTCTTATTAGCTCATGATATCTACTTAGAATATTTTGCTATACAAAGTAAAATAGTGGAATCAAATGAGTTAAATGTCTTCGTTGTTTATTTTGTTGTCATACTTAATTAATATAACTGCTTTTTCTGGTTCTCTTCGATGTTCTTCTGTTAGACATATTTTGCAGGTCGATAACTGTGAATGTTCGCTGCGTGTAAATGTCTTCGAACCGTGGACAGAGATATTCCATGCCGTTGCGAACTGTAACGAGTGGATGTAAACGGCGGTGTAGTGTGAACCTTAACAATATCCCGATTATGTTCAGATTGGTCCGTATAGATCCCAGTAGTTCTCCGACCCATGGACATTGTCTTAACATCGCCGGTTTCTTGAAATCTGCGCACCCATAAGCGCACCGTTTGTCTCTGTATAGAAAAACATGGTTTTAAATAAGTTATTAAATACCACACACAAGATACCACAAATAGCTCAACAAGAAAAAAATCGGAGAACACAATTAATATTATAATGAACTTACTGCTATGCCAAGCTGTCTCGCAATTCCTTTTATGCTCACATTTTGTTCACACAGAACAACTACTTTTAGTTCTCATAAAATCATAAATCATTTTAAAAATTAATGGATAAATCGTAGTCGTTTACTCTTCGCCGTTTTAAGTGAACGTATACATCAAACGTTGTAGTTATAACTTGAGGGTATGGATTAATTTTATAAAAACAACGTAAGTAAGTAAAATTAATGGATACCCTCAAATTATAACATCTATCGATTAGACATCCCCACCTAAAGATAAAATGACTCAGACCATAGTAGATAACAATTTCAACGCAATTCATATGGGCTCGCTGGCTAGTTCGTCAAACTGCCGGTATGAGTATGACAACGTTCGGTGATGCGATGGTTCGAATCTGAGTCGAAACAATGTGGGTTCTTTTTGAAGTATTCTTTAGATTATTTGTAAGGAATTTAATGTATAACATTTTAAAACTTGAGGGGTTAGCACATACTGACGCTGTCTGTACATTTTTTTAAAGGAGGGCCTATCAAAGTCGACGAATCTTGAAAATTTTAAATTTGTAGTTTAACGAATAGTCTCAATTCTCGGAAACTTGAGGCAATTGTGTCATTATTTTTTATTGGGATTCTAGAAATGTTATTTAGGATTACGTTTCCAAAGTTCAAATGAACAAAAATAACAAAGAATAACCACAATAACCGAAAAATGTTACAGTTTGATCAAAATTCTAGGTTTTTCTTAAAATGCCCATAATTTTCAAACTGCATGGGATAGATTTTTTTTCAGATTTTTCTCGTGATGGTTATGATCAATCCTGTCACCCCGTTTCGGCTTGACGTTGAGTTCTGGGACACCCTGTATTTACAATGGTCCAGTTTTGGTTTTATTTAGGTATTATCTATTGATATGGATGTACTTTTCGGGCTATGGTTACGAATAAAATTGTTAAAAGCTTTCGAGGCCGTGAGTAGAAGCTATACCCTTAATATAAATCAGCCTGGCTTGCCATGTGGTAAACAACTTAATGTATCTTTTTAACTAAAATTAATGGCTAAATGTGCTGCTAAGCGCAAAACTCAAGAATGGCTGGACCAATTCGGTTCTTTTTTAAATATTCGTTGAAGTCTTAGGAAGGTTTCTATGAAGAGAAGAAGGGTAGGTAGGCATGTACGTAGATAGGTAGGTAGGTATGTAGGGTAGGTAGGTAGGTAGGGTAGGTAGGTAGTTAGGGTAAGGCAGATAGGAAGGTATGGTAGATAGGTAGGCAGGTAGGGTAGGTAGGTATAGGTAGTATAATTATCACTAGTGTATGTCATATTATTTGTTATATTTTTTATAAACAAATATATTATAACTAAAATTCAGCTGAATAATCTTCAAGTTCTTCGACAGACCTTACAAGATGCTTGTGAGTCACCATGTCATCCAATAGAGACCGTAGTTTTTGAATGCCCAAATCATCTTGTTCCTAAAATGAATGCAGTTATACATATATTTACAAGTAAAACAAAAATATCGCTCCCCCCACCGAATAATATGGTAATCGACAAATCAAAATTTTACAGGAAAAATAAAAAACTGTTTTATGCGTATATCTCGGCACGGGTAGATCGTAAGGTAGACATTTAAACGTCAAAACAAAGCTAATTTTTTTTACAATCTAATTTACATTATGATTTTTTTGTAATACTTTAATAAAATTAAGTTATTCACAAAAATAATGTTACTGAAATTAAATGGCAAAAGTATAGTATGCAACGCATCATTACCACATTATTCGCGTGTAAACGCAACAATATCGTAGTCAATATTAATGCATTATAGTATTATTCGTTGTAATACAGTGTCAAAAAACCTAACGGCAATATGATATTACGATATTATTCGTGTGAAATCCAAGCGATAGTGTATAATGTAATATTACATTACAGTAATATTCGTCGATGTGTGGTGTCAAAAGATTAACAGTAATATAATGTTGCAAATACATGTTTTATTAAAATAATCCAGTACTTATTATTTGATTTGGCAGAAAAATAACAATAATAGAGGAAGTTGATATTAATACTGGATAATTTATAATAGCGTTTTATTAAAATTTATGAAATAAAACAAAGGTTTTATTATTTATCATAATCAGTCCTTTTATTTATTAACTAGCTGTGCCCGCGACTTCGTCAGCGTGGAATAGTGACTTTTCGGGCAGCATATTTTGAATTACATATACCGTCGTTTGGGTAGCTAAAAATTTACTTTACAGTAATGCTTCTCTGTATACGATATTTGACGTATGGCCATCGGGGATGAAAGCATACAGGCTCCTAGGATTGCTAACCCGTGACAGAGCCACATACAACTGAGCGTGCGAGAAACAGCTGATACTTAGATCTACACCTACAACTTTCAGCGTCTGACCTTGGGCTTTATTAATTGTCATCGCAAAACATAGGCTGACTGGAAACTGGACTCGTTTAAAACTAAATGGAAAATTGTTTGGAATGAGAGGAATCCGAGGAATGAAAACACTTTTACCTTTTCCACACCTTGTTAAAATCTCTGCTTCTATCAGATTTCTTTGTAAATTGGTCACTTTTAACCTGGTGCCATTGCTAAGTTTTGGGGGGCTTAAATTTCTAAGAAGCATTATCGGTACGCCTACTTTTAATTTTATTTTATGTGCTGGTAGTCCAGGAGCATTGAGGGATTCTAAAATTTCTACTGGGTAGCTTGTAGATTTTCCTTCTTCCATGACTCTGTTAATGGAGATATACTCAACATAATCCCCCGGAACATAGCTCAAAATTTCAGCGTTTATTGTTGCTGCTTGGTCGTTTCGTGGCGTCAAAATAGCTCTTTCGCAAAGCCAGCAATTTTCGCAAGTTGGTATTTGCGTTGCGTTTCCATACACAGATGATATGAGGTCTCGCATTGATGAAACTATGTTGCATAGGTTTTCATTAAGAACAAATTTTCCTTGTTGCTGCGGTAACACACCGTTACCAATCTCAAGTAGCAAATCTGAAAATTCTTGAGCATTTTCGTTGCCTCTAATTTGCGCACGCATATTTAATGTCAAATGCAAAGGTATAATGTAATGCCACAGTCGAGAACTCTTTAGGCAGGCTCTAACTTCAACAGCCCTTGTTCCACGTGGTATTACAGGGAGAGTCTGACGAAAATCGTCACAAAAAAGCATAGTAATGCCATCCATGGGTTGATCATTTTGCTTGACATCACGCAACGTTCTGTCTACTGCTTCTACTGCTTTTCGATTGGCCATTGTGGACTCATCCCATATAATAAGGCTACAATCACGAAGAACCTTAGCTTTATCGCTGTTTCTTGAAATATTACAAACAGGGCTTTCTGTGCGGTCTAAATCGATCGGAATTTTGAACATTGTATGAGCAGTTTTCCCACCTGGCAACAATGTGGCTGCTATGCCTGATGAAGCGACAGCAAGCGCGATTTTACCTTGGCTTCGTACCTTCGCCAAAATAACTTTCGTAAGAAATGTTTTACCCGTTCCACCGGGTGCATCTACAAATAGCATTTCTTCCAAAGTACTATCAACGCTCACCAGATCAAATATCAAACGCTGTTCATCAGTTAGCCTCGAGAGTGCGCGTCCATACACTAAATGTTAAGTGAAGCTTACTACAATATATTAATGAAAACCGCATCTAAATCGAATAAGCCGTTTCTATTATATTGTAAACAAAAATAATACACAAATATAATTGTTTTATACTTTACGTGGAAAAAGGCATGCATTTCTTACGCGAATATAATGGTAATCGTCGCTTACCGAAAAAGTTAACGATTGCATGATCTGTAATAACATGTTATGGTATTATTCGTGCAAAAAGTGTGTTTAGATTTTAAGGGAATAATGTTGTTATGTTCATTACGGTACCATTGAAATTATTGTACTTTTATAAATATACATAGAAAAAATACAAAAAAAAATTACAAGATAATATTAATGCTTTAGACACCGAATATGCAATAAAACGAAAACTGTCGTAGTACCACATTACCATGTTATTCGGTGGGGGGAGCGATATAGGTTCATAATTTGTAAAAAAAAATACATTCACATCCAAATCAACAGAATCACCTTCAACTTCTCTGGTAGAACTAATTGATTCACTACGTATAGGTAATGATTTTTTTATTTGATTTAATTAGTTGAATAATATTATTGACCCACTTTAGCCCACATGGATCTAGTAATGATAAGTGATAATTATAATAAAAAACATGACTACCAATTTGTTTTTCTAATTTTATGTAGTCTGTGCCACCCGCGGTCTGCGATAGGCTGATTTAATTGATTGATTGATGTCACCCGCGACGATAGAAGTCGAGTAAAAAGTATTCGACTTTCGATCTGCCATAGAGAGATTTGATCCTTATGATTGACCCTATCGATTGATGCCATAAAAGTACAGGGTATTATTTTTTCGGATTTTAGCCGGTTCGATTCCCGAGAGCGGCAAGCGAATTTTCGAAAATCTTTGAATGCAGATTTGTTTTTTTTTTAATGAAAGGATTTTCCTTTGAGTAAAATTTGCTATCTCCAGTGTTTAGAGTACTTGCCCTCTAGGTGAGGTTAAAAAAATCCAGCCTGTATATACATATATACTATTGAACTACTACTTTTTACTATTGTATGACATTATTATTTTTAATTCCTTATTTTGTTGACTGATCAGTATTTACGATAATTTTATTTTCAATGACATTGTACAGACGCCAGCACATCAAGTTACTACAGTCTGTCAGATTTCTTTAATAGATTTTCAACTTTATCACTAAAGCATAAGGTTCAAAGTTGATTGCGAAAATTTGACAGTTTCGGGTAGGTTGATGTGCTTGGCGTCCGTACTTTATTGAATAGTGAAATTAACAGTTAACATTCTTGTTTTATATTTGCACACCTTATATGGTTATTAACAGTGTACCATTTGACCTTTTTTAACATCCACTGAACCTGTTTTATGCAAATAAATGATTTGATTTGATTTTTTTATTTGAAAATAATTACGCCGGTAATCAATAAATTGACAAATTATTAGCAAGTACGTAACCTATAATCATAATTAATACCTACTTTAGGAGCATTTTCAGTTTTGTGTCACAATATGTCACAAATAATCGCAACGCATCAGAATAATAGACTTTACTTAGGCACCGAAAAGTAAAATTTATAATATTGGCTGAATCATTTCGTGGACGTGGACCTTCTGTGATCATTCACTACTAGTACTTACAACTTTCGTTTGAATGAGGTAGGTATTTTATAAACAGTACCTATGTACACAGAGTAATGGACAGCGCATAAGTATCATAAAACCCCGCTTGGGTAGGTACACTTTTTGTTTTTGCAGTAATATTTTACGATTTTATTTCGTAGTGCGGAGTTCTCGCAACGCGACATACGTCCACCTAGCAACACGATGCGCCCCGCACTAAATTTATGGACGAGTGCGGGGGTGATGTAGACGCAGTCCTTTATCAGAGGCCTTTTTAATTTATTATCATAAAAATAATACATATTTTAAAAAAGTAACAAAACCAAATTATTCTCCTTTGTATTGGAAAGATGTAGATATATTTTTTTACACTCTTTTGATAAAAAATGAAGGAGTAAAACGGTTTCATCTCAATGATTTGGAGGTGATTTGGTGATTTTTTTTTAAATTATGTGGTATCGGTAGAAAAATTATGGCTAAACCAAATTACGTATTATATCATGAAGATTACTAAGGATTTTTTTCAGATGTAATTTCTCTGTAAATGCCGACAAAAAATGGCTTCATCTGCATGCTTTTTTCAAGCTTTTTTCGAGAGAGCAGCCTTAAGAGCCCTGGGATTTAACGCACCTGAGCTCTTTGAACGCAAATACAATTGTTATTCAGGACCGTAATTAGGTACCTACATATATTTAAATACATAAAAATTGAGCATAATTATATATTTTTAACAGACTTCTTAAAAAAGGTTGAGGTTCTCAATTAGTTTGAATGTAGGTATATATATATTTTTTTACCTATATGTATAAATATTTTATCGATATTTTCGTCAATTGTGGACCGATTTCAAAAATTTAATTTTTATTTGATGAAAGATTCTTTCGCAGCGGTCCCGTATAAATTCTAATAACTTTGCTAAAGTATTTTTTTCAGTTAGCTTCAATAAAACGTATGTTCACCTAGTTTATTTTGAAATATTATAATTTTATTTCTTGTCACTGATATTTACATAGCAAGTCACTACTTGCTATGTAAATATCAGTGACAAGAAATACGAATTTGTTTGGGGTAGATACCACAAGTAAAGGGAAATATAAAAAAAACAACGTTTTTACACATAAAAACCAAAGTAAAATAGGTAGTAGATGTTTGCCAAGGGAGCAAACAACTATTTTGAAGGCGAGTGTTTTTTTGAATCCTGAGCGCAGCAAGGTATTCAAAATACGTCACTCGGACTTAAAATAGTGTTTATTCCGAGGTGGACACTCTACTCTTTTTATCACCCTCTATGAAAAAGTGCAACTTATGAATAAGAATAGTACGTTTATTTATTTACATACAACTTTGAGTAAACAATTACGGACGAAAAGGCAGAATGCTTTCACTGGACACGGCTGCTTCGGGAGGCTCCTGTTCCGGATAAGGCGGGAGGAAACGCCCTGGTGTCACCATTGTGTGGATCGCCTAGAAGACACGGTAGAGCATACGGTGGAGGTCTACCCAGCTTGGGCAGAGCACTGCCGCGTCCTCACGGCAGCGATCTCTCGCGTCCGGCTCTAGTCCAGGCCAAGGTACAGGGCAAGAGTTCATGGGAGGCCATCGCCTCCTTCTACGACGCAGTACTGCTCGCGAAGGAGGAGGCGGAGCGCGTGAGGGAAAGGCAATCTTTGCGCCCTCGACTAGGGGCTAGTCGCCGCAGGAGACGTCCTGGGCGTCGGGAATCGACAGCCGATTCCCGGCCACCGTAGGCGTGGGCTTGCGAACGGCGAGCAATGGGCAGCTCGCCGTCCGGTAAGGACCAGGCCCGGGTCGACGGCGCGTTATGTTCCAGGCGCGCCTCAAAGAGATGTCGGCACTAACTGACGCGGTCCGCTAGGGCCGATGCCTGCCAGGGTCGCGGGATGTTCGAAAGAGTTACCGTGGCCCCTGGCACAGGCAACTGATGGAACACGGGTGAGTTTTAGTTAGTAAAAGTCTGACACGAGAGCGGGAGAACTTATATGATAATTTCCCACACAAAAAAGATGGCAGAATGCTTTTCGCGCGTTTTTTATTTATTCACAAACTTTTTTTATTTTGGCTCGCGTGCGTTTATCTTTATCATACAGCCTGCCATGTTACTTGTTCATACAATGTTCGTGATTGATCTCTTTAGTGATTGAAACTTTTACAAACAATATCCACATTCCAAATTCAAATCTCTTTTAGTTCCTAGGGATTAAAGAGCTATTTTAGTCCCTGTTTACGAAGAATACATGAGCTCTTTTTGAATTGAGGTGATAAAAATTACTTTAATTTCGGAAGTCGGTGGCGAAAAACGATAATACAAAACCAAATACACCAACTTCCGAAATTAAAGTTATTTTCCACCGTGTAGTTTTTTTTTTGTAAGACTATTTAATATATAGAAAAAAAAACGTATCTATTCAATAACTTTACATTAAAAGCATCTTATTTTTTTAAGCTACAAGAGTCGCTCCATGAAAAAAAACCTGATATCCAGCTGCATCCGGATAGACTGAAAGCCGATGCGACAATAGTTGGGAAAAGATTGATTGACTAACAGTTATTACTAGTTTTATATAATTTCAGATTTTTATGAATATTTTGACTAAGATTTATAAAACTCAAGTGTTTATCGACTTTTGTGGCTGACCGTACACTGATTATGATTATATTAGTAGATTCTAATATGATTTTGAGCGAAACAGCAAGTAGGTATTTTTAAAATTGGATAATTTTTCGGTTTATTTTGTTAATTATCTGAAACTAATTGAATCTAATAAAATGAACTGTGCTATATATAGGTATATAAGAATTTATCAGGTTTTCAAATGCTTGACTTTTCATTCCCTGAGTGAATAACTCTTGTGAATAACATTTTTCAGCAGCAACCTGGCTGGATTTGCGCCCAATGATGGAACTTAAACATAACTGGCTCCTATATGACACTCCTGCCTAACCCTTCGGGGAAAACTGGCGTGATGATAAGTGCATTAAGAGCAAATATTTGTAAAAAAATCCACCGGGTTTATTTTAACAATCTCGTCTTACCTATCAATGTGAATTATTTTTCGTCAAGTCCCAAAAGACAATCATTTTAGCGAGCGTATGGTATCAGACACCCCGAAAGAGACATTTTACGATAGGTATATTCGATTGAGTAATATTAAACGAACAACCCGGACATAAAGTATCTTATCGTTATATTTTTATATGGCGTCCCAAATGTCGACACCTGTCCTCAACTCCATCTTACTCTGGCATATACTTTAACGATCAATTTAGATTAACGTCAGATTACATTTTGCGGCAGTTTGGGCCTCGCCTCAAATAGCTGTCTCAGAAACATTCTGTTTGATTACAATGAGTACATAATAGACCATCAATATTCATTGATTTCGGTACTCAAACACATTCAGGTATTTAGTAAAAAAAATATCTGTGTACAATGTAAATATTGTAAGGTCATAGCACAGCAAAAGAAAACAGTTGTGAAATGAAGCAACAAAAAAAGACCATAAATTAAATTACGCAAGAATTCGCAAAGCCACGATATACCACTGTAGGAAATGACTCACGCTACGAAAACGCTACAAGTTGACGTACGGCCACTGACACCGTAGCACGTTAACGTAGCGCGTTAGTAGAGGTTGCTACGATGCCAATGACCCGCTTAGATCCTGTCCACACGAAGCGACATACGCACGAACAAAAATATTTTGTGTCGACACTAAATGATTAAAGGCTGATTTTTCAATAGCAGATATCTCTTATCTCTACGTTAGATTTTGTATAGAAAATATGTCAAACTGTCATATTTATTCATTAGATAAAATTTATCTGACTGAGTAAGAAAAATTACCGTGGATGATTATATTATATAATAATATTTAATAATAATATAATATAATATTTCAACCTTGATCCTTAACAAAGTAGGCGAAATCCTCGAGTACTACTTATATCTCAAAAACGCGAATAAATTACCATGCAATACGCGCAAATCAACAAATTGCCGAAAGGAGCTCGATTGACATGTAAATACTCTTATGTTACTTAAAGGTGAATAATTTATTGAAGTCTGTTACCTACGACACTCACACGCGAGAGTCGCGAGGTGAACGTTCCATCTGGAGAGAATCTTATAAAGTTTTAGTTCAGTTTCGTCCTTCATAAAGAAAATTAAAATATTGTAATTTAGTACCTAAAAATATAATGTATTCCAAAATTAAAATAAAATATATGATTGCAGGTTTCTGTAAATTTGTATTTCATTTAATTTATAGTGTAACTTAAAAGAAAGGGATGCAACTCTCTGTATTTGGAAGGAAATTAATAGCTTCATAACTTACAGTATGCTGACGAGACGAGCTCGCTTTTCTAAACAGGTACATTTGTGAGCCAAGCTGCGGGCCCCGCCCAGCTACTCATAAGCTATACTGAACTTAAACTGGTTCAATGCAGTGACCGATTTAACCAATAAGCCAAACTTTGTATAACATGTTACAGAGGTAGCCGAAAGTTAGACGAAGGTGAAATGCTGGTGCTGGTGGTTGCTGTTGATAGATGGTGCATGTACAATTTCTTCAAGCAAAGAATACTTACACAATGGACCCTCTGAGATGAAAATAAGAAAGATCGGAGCACTTTTTATGCCTACTTATGAAACATTGCGATATCTTTAATCCCAGATTGAACTAGTTTTAAACAAATTCTTCTCGATTCTGATTTTCCGACAGAAAATTAATTGAATTTTTTTTATTACCGACTGTGTAATTGGGTTATAGTTCGTGAGTGACAAAACGTCAGTGACAGTCTTCGGTAATCGAGCCGTCAAGCATTGTATATCGGAATACCCTGTAATTGGATCATGTAGGACACACGCGGAAGTCATTCGTAGACATAGCTTTTGGATAACAGGCAAACTGGAGTTAGTTCCGTTCCCTACCATTGTTTCATTTACATTCTTACTTGGTACAGCCGGCCTACGGAAGTGCTTTCGCAGAGCAGAACGGGACTTACGGAAATAGACGGAGCTTTTGATCTAAGCTGCATTATTGCAGCTGGGGACATACATTTCACAAAGTCGGCCTCTGATTTTGAATGCAGGGGACTTTTGCGACGATTTCATTCGTTTATTTGTTAAAGCAAGGTTTTGCACGTACCTACATAGATCATTTTCAAAGGCGAAGTCTGTCGGTCTGTCACAAGTGTGCGGGAAGCTTAACAGGTTTTGTGTAGTGTTTTTTTTAAGTTCTACTGGCATTTTAGCCAATCTCCACATTAGTTTCAAAGAAATGCGATGCCATCGCGCCGTGTGCCTGGTGAGAGCCTGCCTTAACAAAGCTTTTAAAAGTAAAGATAATAAAAATAAAATTTAAAAAAGAAGCCTGTCTTTGTGTTGGCTGTTATCCGATGACTGTTCAACAGTCGAAGATGTCTCCCACGGCACATTGTCAGATATCGCTTTATAGAAAAAAAAAACGCACAATATTGTCTTTGTACGCCATTTATATGTATAGTGTTCCTTTGAGAACGGCGATTTGTGTCTGCTGCAAAGAGTGTCAGACATTTTTATCTAAAATCTAAATGCTGCTGTCAAATATGTACAGACGCCAGCACATCAAGCTACCCGAAACTGTCAAATTTTCCCAATCAACTTTGAACCTTATGCTTTAGCGATAAAGTTGAAAATCTATTACAGAAATCTGACAGATTGTAGTAGGTTGATGTGCTGGCGTCTGTACTTCATCGCATTTGTATATTGTTAATACCGTAGCTATAATTTATAACCCATTTCGAGATTAAAAAAACTAAAGTATAGTGCACACCGTTGGATTCAATGTTACTTACCTTATAATTTCTGGTGTCATCAACGAAACAAACAAAATTAGCTTGTGGCTTAATTATATAACTAATACCTACCACAGGCTAAACTGGTATTATTCCTTTTCAATATAATAGCTAACTTTTTATGAACTCCACTCTCCCTCCGAATCTGATGTCAAACAGTAAATAACTTTCGTAGCTAGTATGGCACTTATGGCGACCGTATAAATCTTGTGCCGTGGATAAACGAAAGCGTAATTACCTTTATATTATTATACTAGCTTCTCTTCTGCCCGCGACTACGTCCGCGTGTATTTCGCACTTTCCTCTAATTTCGAAAATGTATGTTTACGATCTTTATCATTTATTTAGATAAAGAAGTATTCGGGCCAATTTTAAGTTTATAGATCAAAGGGATCAGATTTTTCAAATAAACTGTATCCCCTGCTTTTCACCCCCAAAGGGGTGGAATTATGAAAAGGCGTTTGGGATGTGTTCATAACTTGACTCAAAGACCCATACCCATTTTCGTGTTAATGGAAGCAATCAGTAAAATCCACCCTTTAAACTTTATTACTCTTTTCCACCATGGTAGGAGTCGATTTTTGAAAAACCCTAAAACAGCGAACAGACAACGGGTTACATATTTTTCTAACCTATCAACTTTGTCACCCCCTAAATCCTCTGTGTGTTTATTCTAAAAATGACAATCTTTATTATTTACTGAGCCAAATATTGCCAAGTTTCAAGTTTATTAACCAAATGAATAAGATTTTTCATATAAACTGTATCCCCTCTTTTTATACTCATATAAACTGTATCCGCTCTTTTTATACTCATAGTTTAGAAAAACAAAAAATGCCAACCTTCATAATTTACTTAGATAAGTATTTGTGCCACGTTTTAAGTTTATTAACTCAAGGAATAAGATTTTTCATACAATCAAAATCCCCCCTTTTCATCCCTTTAGGGGGTGAGTTTTAGAAAATCCTTTCTTAGCGCACGCCTACATCATATTAGCTATATGTGTGCCAAATTACAACGCAATCTGTTCAGTGGTTTGAGCTGTGCGATCATAGATCAGTCAGTAGCGGTTGATAGATTATGAACATGTTAATGTAAATGTACCTACAAATCTGTCTGATACACAAATCGAAATGACAACTGAGATCAAGAATGAATCAAGCGGAACGTATAAGGATATCCAATGTAATATTTTCAGAAGTATCAAAAAATAACAAACAAAATATTATCTTTGACTTACCAACGCAATACTTTCAGTAAATTCGCGATACCACAAACCCTGCTCAAGTAACATCATCATGACATCCAACAGATAAAATAGACTTTTTACTTACAGTCCTCGTATTTTGTTCAAAGGACCGTTAAATTACGCACCTTAATGACAGCTATTAAAACAGTGAATATTCATAAAAATTCACTTTAAAGTTAAAATGTTCGCCGCAAAAATCTTAATCTTAACATAAGTATAATTAAACCTCTTGAGCCGACATTTCCATTCTATGTTTCACAAAATGTGAACGATTTCATAAAAGTCAGGAAATTGTAAAAAACGACAAATTCATTTGTTATTTCCCCGTAATTATACAGAAAGCCCTAACGTGGGAGTGATGTTACGAGCCACGGAACGACGCTTTTGACCACAATGGCTCCGTCGGGATAGGTCGCAAAAAAAGTGTAATTTGTCGAGCAAATGTGAAAATATTCGTATCTTCGGTTCAGCCCTTGCCTGCTTGTAGCGGTCACCGCCCGCCAGTTTAAGCATTCCAGACCGATAAAAATATCCAACAGCCACTATTTTTTGCTCGTGAATTATACGCCGATGCCTAAAACTTTACAGCTCTGGAATTAGGAATAGTTATAATGAATAAAGGACCGTTAATATTGTCCGACAAAATATTACGAGCGACGCGCGGAACCGAGAAGTATTGCAAAAAAGGAGAGGCCTGTACCCAGTGGGTGATTCCGGGCTGAAATGATAATGATAGGTTATCGGTTATCAAAATATGAAAAATCGAAGCTTGGCTCTAAATGAGATCTGACAACTTTTTGACAGTGCGAGCCATATAGTCTCGTCTTGGCAACATTTTACATGAAAATCTTTTTGATGGGATTTCACTTCTTTTTGTAAGTTGCTTATGACATTTTTTTCCAAGTTTAAAATTATTTTGTCTGTCGACGCGTCAAATTAATTATAGTTTGTAATTACTTACTAATTAAATAATTCAGCTTAATGAAACCAATTTTAAAATACTATAATCGCTTAGTAGCTTTTCTAACCATTATTGTCAATTCATTTGATTTTTAATAATTTTAATTGGATGTTTTAGATGGTCAATATACCAAGTTTAAAAACTACAAGTTATGATGTCAGTTACATATAACGATTTATTACCTAAACCATATTGATAATTCATATTATGATTTGTAAACATCAATCGGTGTGTTTTTATCTAACTGAAGTAACATTTGATTAAATTAACATTGAAACTGAAATGGCGTCCATATTGCTACGCTTGATAAAAACACATCCGATTTAAAATAAGAAAAGCTAAAATTTATTTTCATGTTTTAAAATTACTAATAAATTGAGTTAGTATTTGTCAATTTATAATAGCGATTACATTCGTCACTTATTGTTTAGATTAAAATGTTAAATATCTAGGCAAGATCCGGTGGCGCGAACGGCCATGTTGTTTTCTTTATTAGGAGTTTAGTTAGATCGTTGAAAAGTGTGGGTGAGGCCATTGCGCCGCTGGAAATTGTAGAGAGTAGAAGACTCCGGAGATCCTGTGAGTAAACAGTTTATGTAGCTTTAAATTGCTGTGTTTTTGCGATATTATTAGTTTTTAATTATGTGCCTATGTTAAAGTGTACTAAATTATAAAGTGTTGTTCTATTGTTTGGTGTTTTTCATTATCCTGCAATGTCTGAGAATAATAGCGAGAGTAGTGACATCAGCAATGCTGATGTCACTCTTTCTAAAAATTTAAATGGGGACACTCCGCCGTTATCAGAAGTGGGATATCTACCCCCTTCTGCCGGACATTCTGGTTCAAACAAAGAAAATGTTTCTGCTTCTGCTATCGGCGTACCCACCGAGTTTTTCTCACAGATGTTGCAGGTGATGAAGGGCATGACCGATCGTATTTCTAAACAATCTGAGAAAGTTAAAATTAGTGACGTATTTTTACCATCGTACGATCCGGATGCCAATATAGGAATACGTGAGTGGTGTCAACATGTGAGTACGGCCATGAAAACCTACAGCCTGACCGATTACGATGTTAGAATGAAAGTTGGAAGTCTACTTAAAGGTCGTGCCAGGTTGTGGGTGGACAATTGGTTGGTTACCACATCCACGTGGCAGGAATTGCGTAATTTATTAATAACTACATTCGAACCTGAAAATAGGTACTCTCGAGACATTCTTCGATTTAGAGAGCATACTTATGACAATACTAAGGATATTGCGCAATTTCTGTCTCAAGCGTGGGTACTTTGGCGCCGCATCACAAAAGATAAATTATCTAACGAGGACGCGGTTGAGGCGGTTATTGGCTGTATTGGGGATGACCGACTGAGGATCGAATTATTGAATGCGCGTGCGGTATCGGTTCCAGAACTTATTTCTGTGGCATCATCTATTCGCCATATTAAAAGACCAAACCCAAATTCATCTAATAGTCAGTCGGTTATCAACAAGCGACCACGATTTTCTGAAAAGCAACTATTTTGCCAGGTATGTAAAAAGTCAGGCCATGAAACACGGGACTGTCGTTTTAATAAAAAACCTGACAGCATCCAACCACGTCCTCAAGAAAACAAATCGGTTTCTAGTGCCGAGACAGACAAGCCAACGTGTACATTTTGTTCAAAGATTGGCCATACATTTGACAAATGTTTTAAGCGTGAACGTGCAGTAATATCTAAAATTAATTGTGTGGGTGCAAATAAGCTGGCTTTTATACAAATAAAAATTGGTAACGTTAAAATTCAGGCCATGTTTGATAGTGGTGCAGAATGTTCACTAATACGCGAGTCTGTAACGGCTAAATTGCCTGGAAAAAGAACGAATGAGGTTAGCTATTTAAAGGGTATTGGTCAATTTACGGTACTTTCCCTTACAAAAATAACAACAGTGTGTATTATCGACAATTTACGAGTAGAGCTTCAATTTCATGTAGTAGCAGATTATGAGATATGTGCTGATGTCATTATTGGCATAAATCTTGTCGACAATACAAACATTGGAGTATTAGTAACGTCACGAAGTGCTAAACTGTTTCATCAACCGATAGTAAGCCACATACGATCTGATAGTAATAAATTTGATAAGTTGGACTGTGATTTAACTGATGACGATCAAGTAGCTGAATTGAAAATATTGCTTAACAAATATGAACATTTATTTATTAGCGGGTTCCCAAAGACCAGGGTGAACACTGGTGAATTAGAAATCCGACTACAAGACCCCACTAAGCGAGTGGAACGTCGACCATACCGTTTAAGCCCGGTTGAACGGGAGAAAGTACGCAATATTGTAAGTGAGCTACTTGAACACAAAATCATACGCGAAAGTAAATCTTCGTTTGCGAGTCCAATAATATTGGTCAAAAAGAAAAATGGTCAGGATCGTATGTGTGTAGACTTCAGGGAACTGAACAGAAATACCCTTAGAGACCACTACCCTTTACCAATAATTTCGGACCAAATAGACCAACTGGCTGGTGGTAATTTCTTTTCTACTTTTGATATGGCAGCTGGATTCCACCAGATTCCAGTTGCAGAGGAGTCAATTGAAAGGACTGCATTTGTCACGCCCGATGGGCTTTATGAATATCTAGCCATGCCATTTGGTCTAAGCAACGCTTGCTCGGTTTACCAGCGTTGTATTAATAAAGCGCTGATGCCGCTATTGATAAAGCAGGTATGCCAGGTTTACGTAGATGACGTCCTCTCAAAATGTAGGGATTTCCATGAAGGCCTCTCTAATATAGAGCAAATATTAATTGCTTTGCAAAGGGCTGGCTTCTCAATTAATATTGAGAAAACTGTTTTTTTTAAAAGTTCCATTGAGTACTTGGGCAATATAATAGCTGATGGGCAAGTTGGTCCAAGTCCAAGGAAAGTGGAAGCTTTAACAATGGCACCAGTACCGACTACAGCTAAGCAAGTCAGACAATTCAATGGCCTCGCTAGCTATTTCCGGCGTTTCATTCCCAATTTTTCCCGAGTTATGATGCCACTTTATGAGTTAACAAAAAAAGACACTAAATGGGAATGGAACGGCAGACATGACGAGGCCCGTAACAAAATTATCCAGTATTTGTCTACTGCGCCTACCTTATCCCTATTTCAGGAAGACGCGCCAATTGAACTATACACGGACGCCAGCAGCCTTGGATACGGAGCTGTACTGGTCCAGGTAATCGACAGACGCCAGCACCCGATCGCTTATATGAGTCAACGTACTACTGACGCGGAAAGCCGCTATCACTCATATGAGCTGGAGACACTGGCGGTGGTGAGAGCAATTAAACACTTTAGGCAGTATCTGTATGGACGTAAGTTTAAAGTTATTACAGATTGCAATGCTCTTAAGGCATCCAAACACAAGAAAGACCTGCTACCTAGAATACATCGCTGGTGGGCTTTTCTACAAAATTATAATTTTGACGTAGAATATAGAAAAGGTGAAAGGCTGCAACACGCAGATTTCTTCAGCAGAAATCCCTCTGGTAAGTTTTGCACAAATATATTAACATCCGACATGAAATGGATACAAATAGAACAACGACGCGATGAAAAGCTGCGTTCACTCATAGAAAACCCTACTCCTGGTTTTGAAGTGGAAGACAATGTCCTAAAGAAGATCTGCACAGACACTGTGCTAGGTACGTATAAGCTTACAGTAGTTCCAAAAGCATTCCAGTGGAGTCTAATTAATTCATACCACACATCGTTACATCACCCGGGATGGGAGAAGACCCTACAAAAACTGAAGCAATCTTACTGGTTTGATAAGATGAGTACCAGCGTGAGGAACTTTGTTGAAAACTGTGTCATATGCAGAACTTCGAAGGGGCCTTCTGGTGCAATTCAGGTACAACTACATCCTATCCAAAAACCCACTGCACCATTTCAAGTGGTCCATATGGATATCACTGGAAAATTGGGCACCAGAGACTCTCATGGACGTGATGAATATGTGATCGTTATAATTGACGCATATACAAAGTACATACTTTTAAGTTACTCCAATGACAAAAGCCAGGGTAGTAGTCTTGCTGCTTTGAAACGCCTCATACATCTATTTGCAACACCTATACAGATTGTGGTTGATGGCGGAAGGGAGTTCCTAGGTGAATTCAAGGTCTATTGTGATCGGGTTGGTATTGATATCCATTCAATAGCGCCAGGAGTTAGCCGAGCGAACGGACAGGTGGAACGTGTGATGGGTACGTTAAAAAATTCTCTGATCATGATAAAAAATTATAACACCGAGAAATGGCAAGTTGCATTAGAAGCATTGCAGCTCGCATTTAATTGTACTGCACATCGAGTGACCGGCGTTGCACCCCTCACTCTCCTCACACGACGACAACATTGTGTCCCACCAGAGCTCCTGAAATTGGTTAACATCGACAACGGATCAATGGATTTCGATTTACTAGAGCAACATGTAAATGAGAAGATGACTGCTGCAGCAAAATATGAGAAACAGCGTTTTGATAAAAATAAAGCAAAACTCAAACCATTCCAAAGGGGAGACTATGTCCTTATCAAGAACAACCCGCGTAATCAAACTTCTCTTGATTTGAAATACAGTGAACCATTTGAGATTTTCAGAGTGTTGAACAATGACCGCTACATGGTGAAAAGGGTCACAGGCCGAGGACGACCGCGTAAGGTGGCTCACGATCAACTACGTAGAGCTCCTCAGCCAGGCGACCAGGCAACCGTGTCGACGGAATCTGAAGAGGATAATGAGCAACAACCTGGAACATCGCAGCTGATAACTCCAACACCTGAGCGTCCTTCACTGCAAATGCCTACATCAAGCCCATCATTACCATCTACAACTCTAGGAGACTGTCCTGTGGATGCCTAATAAGTTCGGTGAGTTCTATCCGTTAATAGAAAACCTAGTTTTAACTAATAACATTACAACTTATTGGGTGTGGCAAATTGTTTGTCATACCTATCACATTTATAAAGTTTATTGGACTTACTCACCAGCACTTGACAGTGTTCGCAAAATGTTGGTGAGTTCGGTCATTTCTCCTATTTAGGATGAGTTATGGCTCATGTTTATAAAATGTAGAAAATATGAAAGGCGATTTGGTTTTATAAAAATCTATGAGTTTCTAACCAATATTAATGTCATTTTCATAAAATTAAAACTACATGTGATGAAGTCCACATACGATACGAGATCTATTTTACGTTTCCTTAATAAACCCGTGTTGACCACGATCATGTTAAATGATCCAGACGACACCATCGACCTAGACCCATTTCCTTTAGGGCCTCTGTGGACCACGGCGTTCGATACCGCCCAGACCACAGCATCATCATTTTACTCCCGTGTGGACCACGATCATTTTAAATGATCTAGACCACACCATCGACCTAGACCCATTTCCTTTAGGGCCTCTGTGGACCACGGCGTTCGATACCGCCCAGACCACAGCATCATCATTTTACTCCCGTGTGGACCACGATCATTTTAAATGATCTAGACCACACCATCGACCTAGACCCATTTCCTTTAGGGCCTCTGTGGACCACGGCGCTCATACCGCCCAGACCACAGCATCATCATCTTACTCCCGTGTGGACCACGATCATTCTAAATGATCCAGACCACACCATCGACCTAGACCCATTTCCCTTAGGGCCTCTGTGGACCACGGCGCTCATACCGCCCAGACCACAGCATCATCCCTTATCTACAACATAAGCAATACAGTGTTACGTGGAGTAACTGTATTAAAATAAATCATAATTATGTAGTGGCATGATGCGGTTGTATTGTGACATAAACGTATTTCATTCTATGTTCTATTCTGTGCTAATATGTTGAGAATGTGTAATTACACTATAATTATTGCTCCATGCAGCTGATGACTTGGTGAAGTTGTTTAGCTATCCTACTTGAAAATAAAGTTGAAATTTGCAATAAAATGCTTGAGTAAACCAAAAATAAAATACTTTACCGACCCAAATTATCAGCTAGCGAGCCTGTGTAGAGGCGCTAAACTACAATCTAAAATCTCACATTTCAGAATGATTACCTCGGACTGGTGCAGAGCGCGCACCACCTCGCAGAATGGCCGTGTCGACGCGTCAAATTAATTATAGTTTGTAATTACTTACTAATTAAATAATTCAGCTTAATGAAACCAATTTTAAAATACTATAATCGCTTAGTAGCTTTTCTAACCATTATTGTCAATTCATTTGATTTTTAATAATTTTAATTGGATGTTTTAGATGGTCAATATACCAAGTTTAAAAACTACAAGTTATGATGTCAGTTACATATAACGATTTATTACCTAAACCATATTGATAATTCATATTATGATTTGTAAACATCAATCGGTGTGTTTTTATCTAACTGAAGTAACATTTGATTAAATTAACATTGAAACTGAAATGGCGTCCATATTGCTACGCTTGATAAAAACACATCCGATTTAAAATAAGAAAAGCTAAAATTTATTTTCATGTTTTAAAATTACTAATAAATTGAGTTAGTATTTGTCAATTTATAATAGCGATTACATTCGTCACTTATTGTTTAGATTAAAATGTTAAATATCTAGGCAAGATCCGGTGGCGCGAACGGCCATGTTGTTTTCTTTATTAGGAGTTTAGTTAGATCGTTGAAAAGTGTGGGTGAGGCCATTGCGCCGCTGGAAATTGTAGAGAGTAGAAGACTCCGGAGATCCTGTGAGTAAACAGTTTATGTAGCTTTAAATTGCTGTGTTTTTGCGATATTATTAGTTTTTAATTATGTGCCTATGTTAAAGTGTACTAAATTATAAAGTGTTGTTCTATTGTTTGGTGTTTTTCATTATCCTGCAATGTCTGAGAATAATAGCGAGAGTAGTGACATCAGCAATGCTGATGTCACTCTTTCTAAAAATTTAAATGGGGACACTCCGCCGTTATGTCTTTTGTGTTCTAATACTAGCTTACATACCAAATGTCAGCTTTCTAGGACTTCAGGAAGTACCCTAAGAATTTTGATGAGTCAGTGACGAAATCGGGGTTTTTTAGATATCAATAAAATCTAAAATATAAGAGCTATGCAATTGAAACTTCATATTTTTAATAAGTCCACTAGGCAGATGTAAAACATCAAAAAGAGCGGCCGCGAAGACACAGAGAGACACAGACATAACGATATAAGAGAGCGCCATATGTCGTTTCCCTTCGATATACGAATCGGTCTTCCTCCTAAGCGCGCCAATAAATGTTTCAAATACAAAAGTTCAAAATTATTTATTTTGGGACAACTAGGTCCACCGGCTGGTATACAAAACCTTAGAAAATATTGTTATTACCTACTTAAATACAATAACAAAGGACAACACTCATCATAAATATCACAAATCGCAAATGCCCCTGTACTGAGACACCCCGCCCCGTCAAGATAACCAACAGGGAGATACCTCCCTAAAAGATCACCAGACGAATGAAATGTTTCGTAAATGAAAAAAAACTTTTAGGTTCGTAAGACTGACAGCTTTATAAGATGTCCGCGACTGACATTTAATTATTTTACCTATTATGGTACAGTAATTTTATTCTAGGTGCATCGTCTTCACGCAGAATTGTATAATTAATGTATACAAAATATTGTAAAACATTTTAAAAGACTAACCGTGGAGTTTCTTGCCCAATCGTCTCCATACCGAAAACTACCTTTTGGAAGGGGCGACTAGAATCAATTCTATTTTATTGTAAATTTTGACATTTAAAAGTGCCTATTTGAAATATACGCTTTGATTTTGACAGATAGATAGATTTCAAGTGTCACTTAAGATACCTAATGACTTCAGTAAAGTGTTTCAGTAATAAGTGACAACCATATGTAAAGAACGGGGTAGTAGGTAATCAATAAAAATGTAGGCAATTATTAAAAAAAGCACAATTAAATCCAGTCTATACTTGACGGGACTATCACTTAGTTGCTTGAAAACCCTTCATTACCCCAAAAGAAACCCCCTAGACATTAAAATATTACCTGGCCTTATGCAACGTTCAACGAAACGTTGGGCGGAACCGGAAACCACAGCACGATTGCGTGGTTGCCGTCATATTGTTGTTCTAATTGACTTCAATAGTCGACAAGTCAATATTAAATATCTTGTGAGCTGTCAAATGAAACATGTTTTCATTTAAATTCTGCCCTGCGAGTGTTATTCAGTAAAACGCTCAGGAAAAACTTTGTTTCAGCTGTCAGTGTCATTGTGAACACTTCGTTTTCTGTTTCCAATTTTAAAATGTATTCAATACGTACTTATACACAGATTCAAAATTTGCTGGTAGTACGTGCTAATTGAGTTTGTAACAAACTGACAGGACCTGTCTTCACTAAAATAACCATCACTTTAGTATAATCATTTGTTTACGCACCTGCTGTGATATTTATGTGAATTCAACTGGCATCATTCAACCAAAATTATTCAAGAGAATAATATAACACAATTAAGAAAGGAAAAAAACAAGCATAACAAAATATTAATATTATATATATATAATATTGATAAAATTAAACACTAATAGAATAGAAACTATCATTTAAAAAATCTTTAACATTATTATGTTAAAGATTTACTAGATTACTTGATTGAGATTTACTTTTTTTTTTTTTGTATTTTTTTTAGAAGTTACTTACTTCTTTTGAATAAGTTAGGCTGGTTTATATTTTTAATAACCTCTGGAATTTTATTATATATTAATGGTGCCATACAAAACACGCTTTTATGAAAGAGTGTTGTTTTCACAGAGTGAGGCTGTAAAAAGTTCTTATATTTAGTACGTCTATTTCTAGTGACATTGGTGCCGATTCTGTTGTTCATAAACTAAACTAAATTTAAATTCAGTGCATCTTTTTCTTTCCATTTCATTAAGGTTAGAAGATAATTTTAATTTAGACCTGTCAAATTAATCAGCGCCTGACGTAAATTGACGTAACTTTAGGAGGCAAGTTTTTAATCACGTCTAAACTTGTATGGAGTAGTGTCAGGCGCTGATTAATTTCACATTTGACAAAAGAGGAAACCAGTGAGGATTGTTTATCTATACATACTAATATAATAAAGCTGAAGAGTTTGTTTGTTTGTTTGTTTGAACGCGCTAATCTCAGGAACTACTGGTTCGAATTGAAAAAATATTTTTGTGTTGGATAGTCCATTTATCGGGGAAGGCTATAGGTTATATAACATCACGCTACGACCAATAGGAGCGGAGCATCAATCAAAAATGTTTCAAAAACGGGAAAAAAATATTCCTTTTGAGAGCTTTCGTTGCGTACGCTGCGTAAACGGTTAAAGTTACGCAAAAATCATGTATGACGGAATTGTTTCCCTTTAAAAGTTCTAAAAAAAAGTCCGCGACAGCATATGTCTATCTCTTAAGGTTTACTCACTATAACCTTTTTTATGGTAATCAAATTTCTTCTAAACTAATGCATTATTTGCGAAGGTTTTTTTTTATAAACATGATATTAATCCTTATCAAAATAAATACGTTATTCATCCCAAGTCTTTAATGTTGAATAAAATTGCCCTTGACATCATTTGATTTCAATGAATATCTTAGGAGTTGCATAGTTTACAAGTAATATAGTCGCATAGTTTACATGTATAAGTAATAATCTTAAGTAATATCTTAAAGTAATGGAATATATTTTTAACCGACTTCAAAAAAGGAGGAGGTTCTCAATTCGGATGTTTCTATTTTTTATTTTTATGTATATTCGGGCATAACTCCCTCATATAATATGTATAGACAGACGGATTTGCAAAAATTTTTTTTATTCGAAATATTTTTATTCCGGAAATATTTTTACTCCGAAACTCATCATCAGATCTTTATGAAATTTAAATAGGACCAATTTAAATTTCATAAAGATCTGATGATGAGTTTCGGAGACAGACAACGGAACTCTTCAATAAATGCCAGCAAATCAACCGCGATTGCTGCTATAGCATATGTATGCATTGTTTACGCAATCACACAACATAACATTACGCCTGTACCTTTGAAAGGGGTAGGCAGATGTGTTCAATAGCTTACTGTCACTGATATTCATATACCAAGTAGTGTTATATGAATTTGTTTGGGGTAGGCAGGTACAACTAAAAAGTGAAAAATAAAAACTTAAAAATAAAAAAACAACCGACTTCCAAAAAAAATACTACAAAGTGAAAAATAACTTTAATTTCGAAAGTCGGTGTCAAAAAATGAAAATACAGAACCAACGATACCGACTTCCGAAATTAAAGTTATTTTTCACTTTGTATTTTTTCGGAAGTCGGTTGTTTTTTTTTGTCAACAAGTTTTTAGTAGGTTTTTTCCTGAAATTACCGCGGGTGAAACGGCGGGGCACAGCTATTATTAAATAAAGTTACCTTTAGCAGTTAATAGAACAGAAAAACAAACTGTTGTTTGTTTGTTTGAACATGCTAATCTCTGGAATTATCAATTATTTTTGCATTAGATTGTCCAATCCATGTGGAAAGCTTAATCACGCCAGGACTCTTTGGAGCTAAGCAAAAAGAAAAAGGTCAGGAAGAATGCTAAGAGAAAACGATGTGATAGCGCGGGCGGGTGATGCGATGCGATGGGTTGGGGGAGCAAGAAATTTCACGCGGACGAAGTCGCGGGCAGAGGCTAGTAACAAATAAAGCTATTTCCAACATGTATAGTGACGGAAGTGTCAGTAGGATGGTATTTTATAAACAGTGGTTGACAGCTGTCGGATTTTTGATCTTAAACATAGCCCGAATACAACGCTATTGCATTTTAAACACCATGTCGGTGTTTGTCGAATTACCCCAAAATATTAGACCGTATCTAAGTACTGATTCAACAAGTCAATAATATGCCATGAATAATGCGTTTCTACTCACTGTTGGTGCCAATTTGTACATCGCAAAAGATAAACTACTTATTTCTGTACAAAGGTCTTCTGTCTGTTCTTGCGACATTTCCAATTGATCCTACTGTTTGATTAACCGAGGAATTTGGCAGTTTTTACTTAATTTATTATATTATTATCATATATTAATTTAAATTTAAATGAATTTTGAGGTCGTTGACTGTAGTTCAGTACATTTGTTTTATTTGTATTTATTTTTAGGTTATTATTGATTAGCCATGTTATTATAGATGTTAGTGCTTTATTTATGTCATTTTCAAATAGATTTTTATTATTACACGTAATATTTACTGTGCTGTCGTCTGCAAATAATGTCACAGGTTGCACAGTTGCTTTAGAGAGATCGTTGATGTAGGTAATAAAATAGCGTAGGTCCTATTACGCTGTCTTGGGGAACACCATATCTAA
This sequence comes from Luperina testacea, assembly GCA_927399505.1. Taxonomy (NCBI): domain Eukaryota; kingdom Metazoa; phylum Arthropoda; class Insecta; order Lepidoptera; family Noctuidae; genus Luperina; species Luperina testacea. The sequence continues at coordinate 9,017,197 of OV656755.1, forward strand.
CATATCTTACTTTGGATTGGTATAATTCTTCTTTTTTAGTTTTAATGTTAAATTTTGTAATTTGTATGATTTGTTTTCGATCAGTTAAAGTAAGATCTAAATAGTTCTAAAACGTTTCCTCTTATACCGTATGGTAGCTCACCGTCCGATCAGGACCAGGCCCGTGCCGGACGGCGCGTACGTGTTCCACGCGCGCCTCAAAGAGATGTCAGCATCATTCAGAGGGACCCGTCAGGGCCGAAGCCTGCCGGGTCAGCGGGATTGTCCGAAAGGGTTACCGCTGGCTCGGAACATAAAGGTCTAAGGAAGGAACACGGGTGGGTTTTAGTCAGTAAGAGTCTGACACTCCCTTCCGCTCCACCCAGAGCGGGAGGGGTCATTTGATGATTTCCCATCCTCAAATAGGTCTGTGATTAATTAGGGATGTTACTTTTTTACCAGCACCCAAGATTGGTTTAACTTTATCAACGAAGTAATTATTAAATGTGCTAGCTATTTCTGTAGGATTTGTGATACTTATATTTTGTATTTTATTTTTTTTATGGGTTCTCTTAGTAATTTTGGCCGTACTTTATTAATCTTTGCCACGTTTTTCTAAATTCTAATCAGTTTTCGAGCATCACGCTCTGCAAAGCTCCGCTGGTGTCTGTCTGTTACCTCTTCACGCTTAAACCGCTGAACCGATTTAGATGAAATTTGGTATAGAGATAGTTTGAGTCTTGGGAAAGGACATAGGATAGTTTTTATCCCGATATTCCCACAGGATAACTTATGCGGGTGAAACCGCGAGGTGCTGTTAGTACATAGATAAAAGTTTCGATAACTCAACGGGTAGTGAACGGATTTAGATGAAATTTAGTAGGTAGATAGATTAGGACCTAGATTAACATATAGGCTACTTTTTATCCCGAAATAACGCCGAAATAGCAGGCAACAGCTAGTGTTTGAGAAAAGTCATTTTTTCGAAAATTTTCGCTTTTCCGGAACGTGTAGTTCGAAAATGGGTAGGAGTTCGAAAAAGTGTGTAAGATAAAAGTTGTATAAAATTGTATTAGCTTTCATTACGTAGAAGATATTTTTTTCTCTACGACGCACCGTTTTAAAGATATTAGCGAAACACTCAAAAGTGGGAACTTTTATCCCCCCCCCCCCCCCACTCCGGCTCACCTCCTAGACGCGGGGACTTTTAGTATGTTTACTCCCTAAGCAGACTGAACAACTTTCTGAAGAAATCGCTTAGGGCCCAGCTCACGCACTCTACGACTGCTCTGTTAAGTGGACTAACATGGATTCTGACCAAACGATGGGTTAGCTACCAGAAGGCCAATTCTCGTAATTTAGAACGTTCAAAATCTAGTTGCAGTCTCATCTCGACAACAAACAAATGTCAAAAAAAAAAAAAGTATGTAGGGAAATTAGAAGTATTTTTGAAATATTGTGACTGATATCAGATTGTGGACGTTCTTAAAATTACGAGAATAGCCCCTCAGGTCGTTAAAATATATGCTTTTCTACTAATCAAACCGAGTTAAGAACAAATTGAATATCACGTAGTAAATATAAACACATCACAATCGAATTCTCCTAATGGTACCTACTGAGGAAAAAGTAACGAGATATAGCGTAGGTAGGATTTTAGCATTTCAAATAAATCGGTCGTTTTATCTGACAGAACCGGTGTCGCAGGTGCATTTCATTGACGAATACAATACAACTCTCAGTATAATGAGTACCTACCGCCTGGTATCTACAAAAAAAAATTCCGGTTACAATACTTAATCCTACATAAAATCAAGCTTATCTATTTGCTATAGAACCTTTAGGAGGTCTTATAAGTAAACCTTTTAATTAAGGTTCAGTCAGCCACATATTCGCACAACTCTGCTAATCCTTTGTTTACACGACTCCATAAAGTTCTTCAGAAAATGAGCAAAAACACTGGACGCGAGGTCCCGCCCACCCATAGGACGACTTGAAACCCGCAAAACGACGAATCAAAAGGAAATCCCTACACAAGTATACATACGATAAAGGCTCTTGCAAACAGGCGCGACGCGCGACGCGAATCGTGCGCGACACAAAGGCACCGCTCGTTGCGCGACTTGCAGTGCCTTTATGTCACGTGTCGTGTCGCGCCTGTTTGAAGGAGCCTTAACGGATAACCTAAATCTTTTTACATGGAAGGTGGAAGAAGACAAATTATAAAACATTTATGGTTGAAATCAAGCACGTTAATGCAACTAGTGGCTTCCAGCTATGACAGTTGCCGAGGAAGTCAGTACCGGTACTGATAGTGCCAGGATTTCCGCGCAGAGAACCAACGCACTTACGAGTAGATGAGAAAACTGTGCACGATATTAAATACATTGATCAGGAAATAGAGGCGAACTGCGAACACTCATAAAAAGCTATGACAGATTAAAAATATAAACGTAGTCAAAAAGAATTTTAATAATAAAGTGTGTAGAAAATTTTGTTTTGGCCTTTACTCTTTGCACCAATTTCCATACTGTTTTAAATATAACTTCATTGTATATTTTCAAGAGCGGTTTTTTATGTTGCCTATTTTATCTTTCGTTTGAGAAGACACAGAATACAAGACTGCGTGGTCCTTTTCTCGATCTTCTAAATTATTCACCAGATTACGAGTAAACTTGTACCTAAGGGACGAGGGCAGCCTTTTTCAATTAGAAGATCAGACAAATCGGCCGTCGGATATCTGAGTGTAAAAACATAAAAATAATGCGTCGAATAGAATCCTTTACGGTTTTCGAAATTCAGTTGGTATGTCGTGTAATCAAAGAAAATTGTAAGTAGATATGTCCAAATCACATTGTACTGCAAGATTCAAGGTCGTATATTTTTAATATAAGGTATTTATACCTACGGCCATAAATTCATATCTATCAGCTAAGGTGAGATATTTACTGTCTTAATATTTACGAACACGCTCTATGCCAAATATTTATGGTAAAGAAAATTAACCTACTTTTGCGTCATGAAATATTTCTTTTTTCATTTAGGTACTCACCCTTTTTGACCTTTTACCAGTAAATCGACCATAAAATTAATTAACATACATTTTAATCACTTTAAATAACAAATTGTAAAATGCCATGAATATAAAATGAAACAGGTAGATTTCGTTTGATATATACCTACATATTTTATAAGCCACCGAAAAAAATATTTTAAAATCATGACACGAACTGAAACCAAACTACGGGTTTCACAATTACATCAAACAGTTCACCGTGACTTGTATACTATCTACGAAACGGAGATCACTTAAAGCAAAACAAAGTTTTAAATAGTGTTTCTTCCAAACACACTGATGATTTATTCGTTTGACTACGCTATGAAAACAAATATCTCTCCCGAGGCATAGAATGTATTCTGTTTATTAGATCGAAACACAGCGCGTAATGTTCGTTATAAATAGGGCTGTATATTAATAATATTGCGTTACTTCAAACTTTGCCAATAATAACTGAATATAAATAGCTTCATTATGACGGGTTACAGATTTTTAAACTCGATTAAAGATCAACATATTATCATTGTGCTTCGTTTCCAGTGGTTAGTCTTTATTACTTTTGTTTTTATTATATTATTATAGGTACTTAGTATTGAAATAACAGCTTGGTAATTTAAGGGACAGTGGGAAGTTTTAATAACGAATTTGTAAAAGTTTTTATGTTGTAAAAAAGAAAAATACAATAGTCGTAGCCATGACTTTGTGTTTAGAATAATAGCGGCCTGACAGCTTTCACGAAACTATTCATTATGTCGGGGCAAATTGAATCGCTGAACCTATGGAATTAACTTACCTAATGGCTAAACTATTAGAGACGGTAAAAATTATACTTTATTGTCCTACAGTTTAAACAAATACTTATTCTTCAATTTGCGTTGTTTACAGCGTCAGCCACACTGATTTTGAAAGCATTGAAATATTGAAAACAATCATAATTTAGAAGTAAGCATAGATCCACATTTTTTCGAGGTAAAAACAATAAGGTTACGAATCTCAAGGATTTCTCGTATTCGTCGACTGAAGTTGTTTTGGTACACTCGTCATGGCCTCGGTCGTGTGTTGCGCTGAATTGAATTCGGGGAACAGTTCTTGGACTTGTAGAATTTAACTGTACCGCGTGGTTTGGGGGCGCATTGCTATTACCGCATCACACAAACTTACACGAGCAGAACTACTTACAGAGAAGATCTGAAAAAAACTTTGTTTAAAAATGGTTTCCAAATGGTTGAGTATGTACTGAGAGCACCGAGTGTTGGAAAAAGTTCGCACAAATGTATTTAAAACCATACTGATCAAGCAGGAAAATAAATTCGCCAATTGTAAAATCTTTTATTATCAGTTTATTATAAACTAGCTTTTGACCGCGGCTTCCCTCGCGTGGATTTTGGAAAGTATTCTACGGGAACGTACTACCGGGATTGAAAGTACCTACCCTATGTGTTAATACAGGCTATAAACTATGTGTGTTCCAAATTGCATCTAAATCTGTTCAGCCGTTTTGCGCCAACTCGAATACATCCAGATAAACGGTCAAAAATTTCAAAAAATCTATAGGTAGTTTTGACTTCTTTTCTATTTTATTATACGTACTAGCAGCGCCCCGCGTTTTTACCCGCATAAGTGTCGATCCCGTGGGAATATCGGGATAAACACTATCCTATGTCCTTTCCCGGGACTCAAACTATTTCTACACCAAATTTCATCTAAATCGGTTCCGCGGTTTAAGCGTGAAGAGGTAACAGACAGACAGACAGACACACTTTCGTATTTATAATATTAGGTACTATGGATAGTATGGATTGAGATGTTCACAAATTGAATTGAAACACTAACTTTAACAGATTTTTTGTTGTCGTCAATTAGGTACAAAGGCCGTAAACATAAGCTTTTCAGTGCAGTAAAAAAGTCATATGGACGTAGAACACTGCGGAAAATAACAATACAATACTATATTATTAAATAAACATGGGATAGAAACAGGGAACATGGGCCCGATAAATTCTCACTAAACCCCGATAAAGGCCACAGAAATCCTTTTGAATTTCCCTTTATATGAGCCGTGATTTTTGCCTCTTTAAGTAAAAGATTAATGTATTTTAATTGATCCCATTTGGATTAACTTTGGTTAGCCTTTTTGTTATATCAACGTTACTGACGTTGGCTAGTAGTTTTATAGCAGTCAGTAGGTATAGTGATAATACTTTAGAATACATTAATTAGTATCTAAGTGCTGAAGTCAAACATTTTAACGTAAATTGAATATGCGAGGACTACCAAACAGGAGCACAACCCTTAACAATATACAAAGGAATATTTTCCCAATAAGTAGGTATTATACCTGCCCTTAAAAGAGCAGCAGCCCGAATTCCCGATTGTCCTTGACCCCGCCCGGTGCTTAAATCTCAGAGCTGGGGTATAAAATAAAACTTTAATTCATTTCAGACAATAAACGTGTCGCTTATCGCGATAAATCCGTTATTATTATAAAAATATCGAACAGAAGGAAGGTAAAGTATATTTGTTCGTTAGTTGGCTTTTTTTTTTGATGATAGCATTATCCAATCTGTTTAAAAGTAGGTATATGTTACAATAGTATGGTTAAAGACGTGATATAGTTATATCCCTAGGTATATAATATATAACGTAATATAGTTATATGAAAGCGGTTCACAACTGTCCTACTAGGAATAGATATAACTATCTTACTAGACTAATTTAGTGAAATAATTATAATTTTAAATTTTCTTTGATTAGTCATTTTAAATACAACGGTCCAAACAAATAACTTTTATTTTATAACTCAATTGGTACAACCAAAACAAACAATGTTTTAAGTAGTCATTCAAATGGGCTGTCAAACTATTTAGGATTCTGGCAACAAATTAGGTGTGACAACAACACAACAAAACTAACCTGGTTTCTTAATTAATGGAGTAGGAAGATGCCACGATCAACATATGATCATTACCTAATGTGAGTCGATCAATCTTCACGGTAACCAATTTAATCTCTCAAACTTCCTCCACAACATACGATCTCAATGAGTAATTGAAAATGGCAACTTATCTCAGTACGCATATTTAGACAGCCCTCGAAAATTAATCATACACCTAAGGGGAATCCCTCTTAGGTATATAATTAATTTAAAAATAAATTAAAACCTCGGAAAGACGAAATGTACAATCGAATCAATGTATCGAATCAATGTGGTTACAATAAGTGCTCCGAACATAAAAGTGATATACTATAGGCTCCTATAAATTATGAGGCAATAATTTGGTAACTATTTACTCGTAGATAACCAGCCTATATCCAGCACACTGTTGGGACACAAACCTCCTCTCCGTGAGAAACTTTTCCAATATTCCTTTCCCTAACCTTATTCGGATTATTACGAACATTTTAAAACAAAAAATAGCCGGCAGTAATCCGGTCGGGCCGTTCTCAAGTGATAATCTTACTAACAGCATTTCAATTATATAGATAAATGTTTTACCCTAGTTATAACATGCAAGTATAAAATTAAAGCTTTTGACTCTTTTCAACATTAAACTTGTCATGCACTGCATTTTATGGAATCCTAAAAGATACAGTAAATTGGAAAAGATTAAAGGGATGTATATGATAGGCTAAAAATAGGATTCCTTTAAGTTTTTACTTAGAATAAAGTGTGTACAGAATAAATTTTTTGCTACGCCTTGACTGGCAACGGAAAAGTAATATTGAAAGGCTGAGATAAATTTTATAGATTAAATCAAACTACACTGGGCCGCAAAGAAAGCGGGTCGGTAACCTCAATAACTTCCAAAATATTGGAGCTTGCTTTATGAAATAAAGACTGTATTATAGACAATTTTATGGTGCCTAAATCAATGTCATAAAAGTTCACGATTATGAAATTTATTTTGAACATAAGTAAGTTAAGTAAAAATTACCATTTTCAACTGATTTCGAAAAATGTGCTACGGTTATACATGCAATTTTTAAACATTTTAGCATTTTGTATTGCCACCACGAGCTGTTAATGCAGCTGTTATACGGTTTGGCATGCTTTCCACCAGATTTCTAAGCCGATGCTGAGAAATATTCCCCCATTGCTCAACCAGTGCTTCTTTCAGTTCACGAAGCGTGATTGGAGGGGAATTTCGCTGGCGTACCAGTTCCTCCAAGGCATGCTCGATGGGGTTCAAGTCTGGGCTGCGTGCTGGCCACTCCATACGTGTGATAGCGACATCTTCAAGGTAGTCAAACACTATCCAAGCTGTTAGCGCGGAGAGAAATAAAAGAATGGGACTGTATTTTAGGCAATGGTTTAATCCCATCTTGTTAACAAATACAACTTCCGGACAAACAAAAAAAACACTGGCACTCCGGTAGTGCCGACAGAAGTGAAAACTTGAACAATTACGAGTGTATTTTGTGAATCGTCTTATAAACAAAACACGCGTGTTAAGGTGTGTTCCTTATTTTATAGGGTTTTTTGCAAATCAGGTATGATGACCAAAGTGACTGGTTTATTCTTCTCGTGAAAGGAATTTATTCAGATTTACAAATAAGCACACAGGATAGACTTCAGTTCGTGGTGTTGGTCGCGGCAGTGCTTCGTTAATCATTTCTAAAGTGGTAACTAGATAAACTAATAAGGAGCCTGTATGAAATTTTACACATGTTACCTTTGTTCGATTACCATAATGTTTGCAGAGGCGTATTAGAAGAGGACGTAGATGGTACGATTGATATTAGTTACATTTTTACATACTATTGGCCTTGTACATAAAATGTATTTGAGCTCGTCGTCAGTTATATATCCGTGGTTCAGCGCCATCTCGTCGTTGTTGGATGAACTACGTAGTTAGTACGCGAGGCCCTCGTAGTTCTTCCCGATGTGCATAGATGGCGCTGTCCTCAACAACGCGCGTCTTACGTTTTACGTCTTACGAATTTTCGATCAGGGTCACGTGACCTGACGCGAGTTTAGAAGTTTTTACCCATTCCAAAAAAAAGTACACAGCGCCGCTAAAGAAGTTTTCACTTCAATAAGTTAAGCTTAAGGGGGAAGCGCTAAGGTAGCCCGCGAAATTCAAATTTTCTTACGTTTTTTGCAATTTGCTGGTCAGTATTAAGTTGTACGTCGATCAAAATATGATTCGCGGCCGTAACAAATATGTATTTACAGAATTATAATCATTAAAGTCATCAACACAACTCTCTAAGACCACGTAACCCCAAAGAATGCCGATTTCATGAAACAGTTATTCTTTGTTCAGCCTTGAATTTCCAAGCTGCCTTTCGAGTTTTGGACCATTTGCAGATCTAAATGGCTTCAAGTTTGTTTCAGCAAGACGCCGCATCACTGTACACGTGCTCAGATTGCTCCCTCCAGCACGTAGGAGGTGATTTTGACTTCAACAGCCGTTAGAAATCGATTTCTCAACATTGTTGACCCCATATGTGTGTACCTTTTTCGGCCAGTTCCTGGTCTGCGAATATTGGACCCAGTCTCTTTAAATCGCTGAAGCACTCTTTGAACAGTTGATATAGCGACACACCAACAGTTCTCGCTGTATAACGCTGACTGCGCCCGTCTTCATTGTCAGAATTCTGGTACACTCTTCAGGGGTTGGCTTCTTTTTAATTTAATTGAACCAGAATAATGAATTTCTGCACAAGTAATGCCATATTTATATACCTACACTTATACTACAGCAACAAAAGTAAAACAAATGGTGTCAAGGTTGTTCAAATAATAAAAATGGTCTTAATTTTTATTTATGGTTTTTAATACAATCACCAGAAAGAAATGAAAAGGTTTTACTTCTTAACATTATAATTAAATAAACTTTGATTTAGTTTTTATTTTAAAAGGATTGCTCAAATATTTTTAAAGTTATCGCATTTTTTATAACCGACCCGCTTTCTTTGCGGCCCAGTGTAATAATATTTTTCTCCACCGTTTCTATTTGAATAAAGCAAAGGTCTATGAAGTTACTCGACTAATAAAGTATTGAAATAACTTTTGACTAGTGAAATCTGTCCTATAGGTACCTACTGAAACCAGAGAAGAAAAAAATTGTTTTGTACTATTTCGCAAATTATTTTCGTATTTGCGTAACGCACTATCAGTACCAATGGGTTTCATTTTACCCGACTACGGCTAAGCAAAAAGGAAGGTTATGATTTTGTTGGACAAATGAGTTGTCGTTGGAAGCATCTTGATCGTCCGCTGGTTATAGGCTACATAGGCGTGACGTTACAATTAATTGAATATGGTCTCTAACGGCCATAAAGTCTTAAATTTTTTTTTAATCACGCCATATTGGGTATCAAATTAAAGGGCTTAATTAGCACATTTCAAAAATATAAATATTACTGAAATAAGCCCCAAAATAATTAAATAAAAAATAGATTTAAAAACTAAAACCCGAATACGGAAAAGGATGAAACTTATTTTTTATGACAGTTCAACATCATTCATTGCGTTATTTAGGTACGGAGCAGATTTTTTTTTCGTACATACGAAGCAATGGATTGGCAATATCCTTCAAAATGATTCAGATTGTTAAAGAGTGTTACGCAATTAGAGTGCAATACAGTAAACAATATTCTATTGTGATTTGATAACATCGTTAAATAAGACACAGGTCACCTAACTGATTTAAACAGTGGGATGAAAAGGTTTTACACAAACATCGTTCTATAGCGAGCAACGAAGAGCAAGAAAAAAAAAACAGAGATTCATGCACACAAGTTTAGTTCCTTCTTATCACCCAGTAAACATTTACAAATTCAATCAAAATACTCCTTTGATAGTTTTCACTCGAATTAGTACAAAAAGACAAGAAAACGCAACGCAATAAATATGTAACACTCGACAAAACTACTTTCTTTAACCTTGAGGTACTGAACGGTGCAATTCCAGCCTACAACCTCAAGATAGTTCCAGAGATTGTCGAGGTTGTCCAACTTTATCATCTTACTTAAGCCGGAACGAACTTACCTATTGTAAGTTTCAATATAGTCCTTTAAGACACAAGTACTTTCTTACTTTGAAAGGTCTTGACAATTATGAAAGAGATTTAAGTTAGAGCGTAATCAGAAAATTGTATAAGCAATGTATTCAGTATAAATAATTCATGCTTATCTACTTAGTTACTGGTAAATAAAGAAATATTTTTTCTTGTTTGCTTTGCCAGAGATCAGATATATCTAACTTAAGATCCATTTATTTAAAACTAGCAGCGCCCCGCGATTTCTCCCGCATAAGTGTCGATCCCGTGGGAATATCGGGATAAAAACTATCCTAAGTCCTTTCCCGGGACTCAAACTTCTTATACCTACCAAATTTCATCTAAATCGGTTCAGCGGTTTAAGCGTGAAGAGGTAACAGACAGACATACACACTTTCGCATTATAATATTAGTATGGATATAAGAGATTCCCTGTGCAGTTTTTGAAAATATAAGATAAGGTCCAATCTGGCTGGCAGGATGAGAGGAACGTACGAAGATAATTACGAACTCACGTAAGTTGTTATTATTTATTCGTAGTAGGTACGACTGGCGCAGTGAATTAAATTATTTATTTTAAAATACACCGACCAAGGTCACATTACAGTGTTTAAAGCCACAAACACATGAGTTAAGTACAATAACGAAAAGTATACAAGTACTCGACAGCTGTTATACGCTCATCTCACAATACTCTAAACATACTGACTCTTCCATTCATCCGCAAACACATCACTGCCAGCCTTAGTGTCCAAGAGAGCGTTGAGCGCAGAGAGTGAGTTCCCGGGACAGGAGGAATGAGTGAATGAGCCACTCTACAGTCCTGCATGAGTAATGATTTGATTCAAGACCCCACTGATATTGGCTCCTTGTCTGGATGGTGGTGTAGAATGAGTTTGTATACCCTCTTTACTAAGGTAATTCTTAGTTAGGTTAGTCCATGTTTGTTTTCAACAACGTTATCTGAGTGTGTATGTATGAATTTTGTTTTGTCTAGTTCTCGCTACAACTAGAGGTCAATTACATCTTAATCACACCAAGTTCTAGGTAAAGCTATTGTTTGTACAAAATTAACTTGTCTCGCAAGTGTTGTTTTGATTACATTACCGCTCAAAGTCAGAATCCCTTTCTCCGAGTTAAGTTAAAATATTCCTCAAGTTACACCCCAAATGCGCACAGTGTCTCAACTCAATTATTCTAGAACGGCCGAACTAATTAGTAAGCGCGACTGAGATTTTCACTAAAACGTAGCGAAATAATGTTGTAATTATAATTACAATTTAATTAAAGTTCGAAATTATACACACTTGTACCTACTACGTAAATAATAAGTTTATATTCAAATAGTCTAGGCAGTCGTGTTTCTGAAAACAGTAAAGACCACATGATACAATTAAATTACTTTATACTCGTTTATCATCATTACTAGTAATTAAGTTTTCAGCTAAGCGAGTTGCTCGATTATTAAATCACAATCCAACCAAAAATTGGATGCATTTAAACATCGAGATTATATCTCGATGCATTTAAACAATGATTAAAATAATATAACTAAGTAATATTTTTTAACAATCAATAAATAAGGGTAGGTACTGAGCGTAACTTTAAAACAGTTTATAATACACAATGCAGGGTAACTAAGTACCTAACTAACACCAGACTTTATGTAGGTGTATCTAACAATTATTATTGTGATTTATAGTTTCGAAACCAGTAAACGTTGATAAAACTGTTTATTACTAGCATTTCAGTATAATTATCAATAAAGAAAATAAACTTATTGTTGTAAATTAAAATAATAAGTTAGCAAAAATTTATTTGACCCAGGTTAAGGCACACATAAAAAAACAAAAACTTAAAATAGCATTGCATTGCATCTACAGATATCCGTTTCCAGTTAGCTCCAACCCTAATTATGAAAATAAACCTAGATAGCTTGGTAGTTATTATCTACCTTTAAAACAGCAACTGCTGAACATTCGGAAAGAATCCGGAAAATGTTATATGCTAAAAAAACACTAATTGAAAACACAGGCACCAAAATAAGAAACAATATACCTTCTGGCGAAAAGTGGATGTACTAAACAACTGCATAACACTTTAGGAATACCTGAGATATACATAATTCCCGTATTTTTAAGAACCTTTGTCAAGTTGTAAAAACCTTGCGAAGAAGGGGCGGGTTGCTAGTAGTAATAAATTTATTACGTTCAAAAGATTCTATTGTATATGCGCATCTTAACACGTATTACCGACTGCTTAGGCTGCAGTTTGGATTTCTATATTTCATCAGAAAAACACAGCCATACGGTATAGAAATATTATAATGACAGAAAGTGAAAAAACAACCACGTATCAAAAATAGACATTAAAAAGCAAAACAAAACCAAAGATAAATACAGTCAAAACCGTTTATGGCGACATCGTTTAGAACCACATACCGGTTAAATTTACCAAAATCAAAGGTCCTGGCTGAATGTTATATGACCGCCCTATCTAAAACATTGGTTTTTACGACATTGTTTACTACGACATACCGCATTAAGCGACCACATTTGGTTAATGTTTTCGGAGAATTATATCTGTAGAACGACCGGCTCAGCTGTATTGTAAACAATTTGAGTAGGTAACTGTATCGTAACTATTATCGTAAAAGTAAACAGAGTTTAGGGTCTTTTGTAATTCTTAGAAACAAAGCACATGCATGCCGTAGCCTCAAGGCCCGCTTCGTCATATCTCTTAAGTCAGTTTGTTACTTATCTTTACACAAGACGCAACAAAACATTATTGTTGAGTTAACTGTGAAAATTGTTTGTATTGAAGTAAACAAAATGCGGTTTAATTTCCTACATGAATATACATATTATCTTTCCTATTAATACCTGTCACCGGTTGTTACAACTATCGGTTTTTACGACTCAATATGAGTAGTCCCTTCGATGTCGTTATAACAGATTTTGACTGTATTCCTAAAAAGTTCATATTATATCGTGAACAACACGTTTTATACCACGTTTTATGTTAATAAATAATTATTATTCTTAATCGTTGCGTACTCTCGTCTAAACCCTATATGTAGTTGAATACAGACATTCGACCTCCCATATCAAAAAGCAGACATGTCTTTATAGTTGAGTGCAACGTGCCGCCCCGTTCGTATTATCCCATTAGCCAGTACAGCCGTTCAAGGCGATGGGCGGTCCCATATGCAGCCGAGGCCACACGACAAGTAACCACTGGTGGATCACACCAATTTCCCACAAGTAGCCGAGGCACAAAAGAATTGATCGATTTGTAGAATTCAACTGCGCCATTAGGCAAAATAACTACATAAGTTATTCATTCTATTACGCGAGTCTAAGAGCTGGTACACTTGGGAGTGAAGTAGTTGCGAAAGCCACTTTTTTATAAGCCCGTGTTGTCCCCCTGCTGGGAAAAGCCTCCTTACACTCCTTCCACCTCTCTCTATCCAGATCTGCCAAGTAACAATATTTGTTAAAGAAATCCAGCTACCCACCCGCTCGCCCACCGTCTTTCACTACCCTGCTTGCTTAACCGCTTGTGTCGCGGTGCGTTGGAACATTGATATCGCTGTAAAGAGTCGTCGTGTGTCACCGTTCTAAGCTTTCATACAATAATATCGTCTCTTTTACCTACTAATGGTACTTTAGATAATACCGTCTATGTACGTACCTACTTGACCGTTTTGGAGCACACAATGGTATCTTACTTGAAAGGTTCGAAGTCCAAGTCCCCTTTTGATTTATTAGTTTAAATTGTAGTAAATACAAAATGTGTTTTCTTTATCAGTAAAATTGTGAACAAAAAATTCGACGTCAAGACATCGTCATTTAGCAAGAGTTGTATTAAAAAAAAAACACATATTGAGATGGGCTCATCAGCCGTAGGGGTCGATTGAAGATTAAGCTACCCTTGCCGCAGTCGGTACGTGGATGGGTAACCATCCTTTACATATCGAGACCCCTCCATGCCTCGGATGCTTTCCGTTGAGCCATTGGTCCCGGCTGTCATTCGTAGATCGTTGACAGTCGTTACGGGTAGTCAGAGGCCCAAAAGACGCGGACAACTAGTGTTACCAAGGGGTTACCGTGTTACTCCGTGAGATTGTTAGTAGCACTAAAGCGATGCTGGCGTTCCTTGAGGAGCTGCGGTGGATCGAAAATCGATTTACCCACCCGTACGCAAAATACGCGCATTGACGTGGAGTTGCGAACACCAGCCCGTATTACCTACATATTACCCAGTAATTTTGGAAGTCAGATTTGCATTCACTTTGTGTAAAATACTTTTATTCAACTGCATCAAGTTAGACAGAATGCCGACCCAAACATAGTGGGGAAAAGCAGATTGTATAATGCCTTTTATTCAGTCGTTCTCTAAAAAGATATAATTTTTAAATATTGCCCCAAATTGACACCTTGGAAATTCGGATTGAAAATGTAAATATAGGTAGGTAATTAATGTACATAATTATTACTGTTATCGACGGCATGCGATAAATAGAGACGATCGCGAGCATATTCAATACAATCTTATATGTCAGATTAATTAAATGAAACCTACCTGTATCACAGTTTGCACTTAACGAAAATTAAATTCTATTACTTTACCCTTAGAAAATTGATACACTTATGGCCGATTCCTATAACATACGGACAGTTAAAGGTTAAAATTAAGACTCTTTTATCTTTACCAATAATGAAGCAAAGACCTCAGAGCTTTGCATAGTAGACCCTAGTAGACCCATAACTATGGAAGCAGCTATCACAGGTACAATTAGCTTACGGATCTATTTATATTCCCAGTTTGGCAACAAGAAAATGCTACTATTGGTAAGCAAAACCATCGTTTTTGTTTATAGGAACCGAGCATTAGTGGTTAATAAACATACTACCTGATTGGCACGACTACTTTTATAATATTATTGCTGTACTGAAGTCAACTTTTTCGACTAAGTAGTTAAAAGATCCTAAAAGCTTTCTACTTATTATCTTGCGTGTATAATAATACCATTAGTCTTACCGATGATTGTAGTTCGATTATACCTATTCCCAAATCGGTATTTATGTAAAATCAATATCGATGTTGGTTCCTACCTAATTTCATTTTCTTATCTTAACATAATCGTTAAAACCCCATTAACGATTAGGTAGGAAGCTGTTCTGGTCAAAATACTTCCCAAATTAAGTAATTCTCCTGACTTGGTTTTACAAATTGCAAGAATATTGCTCGTACGCCAAGTAGGTATCTAAGACTTTTCTTTAATTTGTACTGTTGGCGACAATACACAGCGCTGGGAGCCACTGCGACGAGCGGCGGGCGACAGCGGTTTGCGGGGAGCGGGGGACGAGTTGCCGAGAGCCGCCGCTGCTGCCAGCATTGACACTTACGAGACCAACAGAGGCGCGCGTTCTTATAATTTTAATATACCAACCTACTTAGATTTACAGTCCGCTATTTTATTTCTACCACCTCTGAGAATCGTCAACATATGGTCCTCTCACCGTGAAGAAGATTTTAAGAACGTCTTGAAGCTTATTTGGACAATATTCCGTGTCAATCAAGAAACTTTAACGAGTCGTACGCGCCGGCCATTACGCGACGACTTTCGAGAAAAAGGAAGGACATTTGAAGGGCGAACAAACCGTCAAGTCAATGTGAACAAAGGATAAGACATCTTGTGAGTTCGTTCCTAATTATTCCTCTTATTCCATCTTCTCTAAGCTATTTAGATTCATATTTTCCCTTTTCAATTTCATACCCATTTTGCTAAATCTTGAGTCAGTGCTTTGTGCATTCTTCATACGTTACTATTCATTAAATATTACGTACGCTGTTATCTATAAAACTTAGCTGTTTATTTAATCGACAATTACTTTATTCGAGGCTTTGTGCGCTAATTACGGTCGTAAAACTCGAGCGTTGAATGCCTATTGCATGAATCATCCATCTTGTTTACTTCAAATCGAAACGCACAGTCATTGAGCTCAGCTTACCTGGTTATAATTTTTTGCTTACCTACATAATATTTATAACGGTGAACCAAGTAGCTAGTTATTTTAAATCAGCTGTTGCCATTACATCGAATTGAGGTTTGCTTTGTGATCATGTCTGAACTTAAAACTTTAATTAAAAGACGCTCAGCTATAAAATCAAAGCTCACTATTTTTGGCAATCATATTAAATTAATTGAAACTTCTAAAGCCTTAACGGAGTTACAAACCATAGATTTAGAGTGCCGCTTACGAAAATTTGAGCCCTTATGCGAGGAATTCGACTCGTTGCAGACTGAAATCGAGATCCTATCTGACGAGCCACCAGCCGATGAGGTCCCCGCGGAGCGTGTGCAGTTTGACAACGACTACTACCCGCTGGTGGCCAGAGCCAAGAGCCTGCTTGCTGCCGGGGGGAAGGGCAGCGGATCTGTGGCGGAGTTCAGCGATGCAGAATCAGGTGGGCGAGTGAGAAATTTGGTTAGGCTACCGAAAATTGACTTACCACATTTCAGCGGCGGCTATCAAGACTGGCTCGAATTTAAAGACACATTCCTTTCTCTTATACATAACAGTGATTGCATAGATAATATTAATAAATACCACTATTTACGGGCTTCTCTTCAAGGAAATGCCGCTCTGATTATTAAAAATATCGACTTTAAAAGTGACAACTATAAAATTGCATGGGAATTATTGTGCGAGCGATTTGATAACAGTCGCTTACTAGTAAATAATCACTTACAGGCTTTGTTTAACATAGATCCTATTCGATCAGAATCATGTAAGTCGATTCAAAATCTTATTGATGTAACTAACAAGAACATAAGGGCTCTCGAATCATTGAAAGAACCGATCTGGGATACGATCATAATTTATATGATGTCAACTAAACTTGATAGTGTAACAGGTCGAGAGTGGGAAGAACATAGAAATACATTGACTTCGTCCCCAACCCTATCACAGTTCATAACATTTTTAAGTAAAAGAGCCGACATCTTAGAAACTTTAGAAGAGAAAATTAAAAATAATAAAATAAAATCAGAACCCGTAAAAGAAAAAAGTTTAGTAATCAATAACAATAATAGCACTAATAGCAAACATAAAGATAAAAAATTCAAACGTAAATCATGTCCATTGTGTGACGATGAGTCACATCAGCTGTTCAATTGCGAATCGTTAAGAAGTCTTCCTGTAGAATCTCGGATTACCAAAGTAAAAGAGTTTAAGGTGTGCTTGAACTGTTTGCGCTACGGTCACGTAGCAAAGAAATGTTTTTTGTCACACTGCAAATATTGCAATGAAAAGCACAACACTCTGTTGCACTTGGAAAAATCTGAGCAATCTGCTTCTCATGATTCGTCATCTACGTCTTCAAAAGACATTGTATTGACAACTGATGTTCAATCGGTTACTGCTCCGAATCGTGTTTTCCTTTCCACAGCGTTGGTGCAGGTGGTTGACGGCAAGGGCAACAAACACACCGCCAGGGCGATCTTGGACAACGGTAGTGGAATAAATATCGTTTCCGAAGCTTTCTGCAGTAAGCTGGGTTTGCCGAGGCGGAACGTGAGCTCCACGGTATCAGGTTTTAATAATCATGTATCCCATAGTACACAGTCTTGCAATCTCACAATTGAGTCATTGAATACTAGCTATAGGAATAACATTGATTGTTATGTGTTTACCAACGTCACCACAGCAGTACCGATCACATACATTGACACACGACATATTCAAATCCCAACGGGCCTATGTTTATCTGACCCCACTTACAATATTCCTTCTAAGATCGATCTTCTTATCGGGGCAGATATCTTTTGGGATACTCTGGGAAACAAAAAGATTAGCTTAGGCAAACATTTACCTATGTTACGTAGTTCGGAGTTCGGATGGATAGTCACTGGTCACATCTCGAGTCCGAAAAGTACATTCAGTCAGTGTCTTTTTACACAAAGTCAACTTGATATTGATCTCACTCGTTTTTGGGAAGTAGATAGTGTATCTCATGAGCATTCTCAATCCGCGGAGGAACGTGCGTGTGAGAATAGTTTTACCGTCAACACAACTCGAAATAATGATGGTCGCTTTGTCGTCACCATTCCTCTCAAGCAAGATCCCCAGGTTTTGGGCGATTCCTTTGAGATAGCTAAGCGACGTTTTTTATCGCTTGAACGAAAATTCGAACGAGAACCAATATTCAAGGAAAAATATTTAAACTTCATGAAGGAATACGAGCAATTAGGGCACATGACTGAAAATAAAGTTCTTTTTCCATACAGTGACAATGCCAACTACTACCTTCCTCATCATGGCGTACTTCGGGAGTCCAGTACAACGACAAAGCTGCGTACAGTCTTTGACGCTTCTGCCGTCACCACTTCAGGAATTTCCTTTAATGAAATTCAGATGGTCGGTCCTACAGTCCAAGACGATCTCTTATCGATTCTCCTCAGATTCCGCCAGCATAAATTTGTAGTATCGGCAGACATTGAAAAAATGTTTAGATCTATTGACATTGTACCCAGTCAACGCTCATTACAGCAAATTGTATTTAGGTATGATTCATCGCATCGTTTAAAAACTTACACACTAAATACAGTTTGTCAAGGGACCGCATCAGCACCATACCTTGCGACAAAGTGTCTGAGTAGCCTGGCATCCACAGTTAGCGATACTAGCGTCAAATATAGTATAGCTCACGATTTTTATTGTGATGATTTGTTAAGCGGGGCGAGTACTGCAAGCGAAGCAATAGATTTATGTAAAAAAATTACTGTCACCTTAAACTCCGCAAAATTTAATATTCGCAAATGGAAATCGAATCACACATTAATTCTTAACGAGCTGTTCTCAGGCCAAATTATTGATTCAAGTACAGTTTTAGATCTATCAGATAACATAAATACAACATCAAAAACATTAGGTTTATATTGGCTTTGTCAACAAGATACATTATCTTTTTCAATTAATATTGAACTTCATGAGAAGGTTACCAAGCGCCATATACTTTCCGTAATAAGCCAAATATTTGACCCATTAGGCCTTGTCGGGCCATGCGTTGTCGAAGCTAAGTTGATTATGCAGAAATTATGGGTCAATAAATGCTCTTGGGACGAGGAAGTATCGTCAGAGATTTTACATCTTTGGTCTTCATTCGCTAACACATTACCCTGTCTTAATAAGTTACAAATACCTCGTTGGGTTCTTAGTGATCTTTGTATAAAGATTGAAATCCATATATTCACAAATGCTTCTCAAAGTGCGTATGGGGCATGCGTCTACATTAGGTCTGTGTGTAACTCAGGGATTGTGCGTGTTCAGCTCTTAGTCTCGAAAAACAAGGTTGCGCCAATCAAACCCACAACTATCCCACGTCTTGAGCTATGTGGGGCTTTGTTAGGTGCAAGACTGTGTACTAAGGTACAAAATTCACTTACATTAAACATTAACATGTGTCGCTTCTGGTGTGATTCCACGATCGTGTTAGGGTGGTTGTCCACCCCTTCAGTTCAACTAAATCAATTCGTACGTAATCGTGTTAATGAAATCAAAGAAAGCACCAGCGGTCACAAGTGGAGCTACGTGCCGTCCAAGGAGAACCCGGCAGATCTCGTTTCTCGCGGGGTGAAGGCTGATATTATCAGCGACGCCTCGTTGTGGTGGTCGGGCCCATCGTTTTTACTAGAATCAGAGCATAGTTGGCCACAAATGCCTAATGAAACCCAGAGACGGGACCTACCGGATCTCCAACCTTGTCTTGTTATAAATAATGACGTTAACAAAAATGATGACGATAAACTATTTACAAAACTTATACTTGAATATTCACAATTTACACGTTTACAAAGAGTTATAGCCTATATATACAGATTTATTCATAACTGCAAAACCAAAACAAACAAATTCCGCGGTCATCTTTCTTGTGAAGAATTGCAACGCTCATTTAACTTTATTGTACACTTTGCACAATTAGAAATGTTCCCAAATGAATATCATATCTTAAAATCAGGTCACGCATTACCAAAGAAAAATAAATTAATATCATTGACTCCATTCTTAGATTCAAATGATATCTTGAGAGTAGGCGGTAGACTTGATAATTCACCTTATAGCTATGACACAAAGCATCCTATTTTATTATGTGGCAAACATCATTTAACGAAAATCATATTTCACATGCATCACTTGAAACTTCTACATGCTGGACCACAGTTATTATTGTCCAGTATTCGTCAAACCTTTTGGCCTTTAGGAGGAAGGAATCTGTCTAAATCCATAACGAAAGCTTGCATAAAATGTTTCAGATTTAAAGCCAGCAATGTCCAGCCCATTATGGGGCAGTTACCTGAATCCAGAACTACACTGGAATTCCCTTTTTTACATTGTTCGGTGGATTATGCCGGCCCAGTTAAGATAGCTAACCGTAAAGGTCGAGGTTGCCAACTAATTAAATCTTACTTGTCCATTTTTGTCTGTTTAGCTACAAAGGCCTTGCATCTAGAACTCGTCACTGATCTTACTAAAGAGGGATACATGGCCGCTCTAAATCGGTTTGTGGCTCGTCGAGGGAAGCCTCAAAGTATAACCTCAGACAATGGGACTAATTTTATAGGTACATGTAACGAGTTACATCGTTTCTTACAGGACTCAAGTTCCCAAATTAGTTCTGCAGTCGCCCAAGAAGGTATAAACTTCCTCTTTATTCCGAGCTACACACCCCATTTCAATGGTATGGCTGAATCTGCAGTCCGTTCCACTAAATATCATCTTCGTAGGCTTCTCCAACTTACGCATTTCACGTATGAAGAAATGCACACTTGTCTGACTCAAATAGAAGCCATTCTAAATTCACGTCCTATTACTGCCCTAAACTCTGATCCTACAGACTTCACACCTTTAACACCCGCTCACTTCCTAATAGGACGATCACTTGTGTCCGTTCCACATCCACAGCTGACAGAAAGGATAACAAGCCTTGAGCGATACAAACGAATCGAGTTCGTCAAGCAACATTTCTGGAAACGATTCTCCAACGAGTATGTTACCACTTTGCAGCAAAGGACGAAGTGGCCTACTGCATCAGGCGAACTCAAATTGGGTTCTTTAGTCCTTATAAAGGACAAAGCGCTTCCTCCACTACGTTGGGCCCTGGGTCGCTGTGTGGCCGTTTTCCCGGGAGCTCAGGATCAAGTCGCTCGAGTAGCCGATATAAGGATCAAAGGAGGAACCATTATTCGAAGGGCGTTTAATAACATCTGTCCCCTTCCAGACCCTGATTGTTGAACCAGCAGTCTTCCTGCCTACTTCAACCCGGGGAGTATGTTGGCGACAATACACAGCGCTGGGAGCCACTGCGACGAGCGGCGGGCGACAGCGGTTTGCGGGGAGCGGGGGACGAGTTGCCGAGAGCCGCCGCTGCTGCCAGCATTGACACTTACGAGACCAACAGAGGCGCGCGTTCTTATAATTTTAATATACCAACCTACTTAGATTTACAGTCCGCTATTTTATTTCTACCACCTCTGAGAATCGTCAACAGTACAGACGCCAGCACATCAAGCTACCCGAAACTGTCAAATTTTCCCAATCAACTTTGAACCTTATGCTTTAGCGATAAAGTTGAAAATCTATTACAGAAATTTGACAGATTCTAGTAACTTGGTGTGCTGGCGTCTGTACATAGGATTGCAATTTGATATTTTGCTTCAACGGTAAGTAACATCTAAAAACGCATAGCATTGCTCATGACAAATAAACTCAAAACGAAAACCTAAAAATATTAAAAGTCACAAATCTCATAAAGACAAATAGTTAGTGAACACTAAGTATTTATGGCATTTAATAGGACTAGCAAACTCCTAACTACACACCATTCGCCTATTTAGGTGAAAACAAACAACATTTTTTTTAAACTAAACTACTTATCTCATTACAGAGAACCTGCGTACAATAAAACCTGTGAAAAGTATTGCAACAACCCCTCGAGACAATTAGTACATTTTGTAATCTGGCCGACTGAATTTTATTCTGTTCAGCTTCACATTATACAGTGTTTAACTGCCCAGCCCTAAGTTTTTGTTGCACGACCGGGGCAAACGACCAAACCGCTGAATTTTTATTCCCCCATTGAATCCGAATTATGACTTAAAAAAAATCGTTTGAAGGATAGTTATGAAACTCTACCTAAGGCTGTGCGCAGATTGAGTCGAAATTGACTATCAAACACACTATTACCTTATGAAAACATTACATGACTCACCTACTCACGCAAGATTCACCTACTTTCCCACAAGTGTTAGTGTAGTAGTCTTGGGTCAGTCTGTACACGGCCTAATGATTTCTAACAGAGTACGCGGATGAAATATTACGGCTTCTAAAATATTTATCGATTAATTTAACATCTTGCAATAATCCTTAAGTTTGCCAATTATTTTAGTTATGCCTTCATCGGATTTCTTCAATAATTAAACTAGAGCGTTTTATTTTGCCGCGAAGTATGCTTTTACATTTATATTTATAAGCGGAACATCTTTATCCGATATGGAAATAAGGCAAATTGTAAGACAATAAAAACACTCTATAGTAATAATATGATGGTAGTTAGTTATACTAGTTATTCGCCAACCCGCACTGGGCCCGCGTGGTGGATTATGGCCCACTCCACCCACTGAGAGGAGACCTGTGTTCCAGCAGTGAAAACATTATAGGCTGATTATATTCACTTGTATCTGAAGTACTGACGATCCGAAAATATGAACATCGCACCATTACGGAGTGGTACTCAGACATCACTAAGCCATAATGAAGACTCAGTTGGTACAAGGCATTTCTAACCATTATTTTAATTTAGCAACTCAGAAAGTAAACAAATAATCAAAATATGAGGATACCAAATCATAAGTGTAGCATTTAAAAGTTTAAATAAAAAAACTTGTGAAGTCGGGGATACCCATGACGAAAAATGTGATTTTTTTTGCAGGCGCTTCTTGTATTTTAATTTTGACTTCATTATGAGCTTCAGCACCCTCAAAAACCATGAAACCGACACCCATGACGAAAAATATGATTTTTTTTTCAGCCGCCACCTTGGATTTTCATTTTGACCTCACTATCGGCTTCAGCACCCTCGAAAACAATGAAAACTATCTCTCTCTCTGTCTCTTTCTATTAAATACAAAAAAAACTCGCATAGACCCGCATAACGCTTTTTCGTTACGTGACGATTTCTCCCAGTTTCTACCGTAAACTCCGTTAAAGTACATCGTTTCGAAGACTTATAGAAACACAAAATAAAAAAAGTTACCAAAAATCAATAAGCCCCAAACAAAACAGTACATTCTAACATAGTAATGTGTATTATTATCCAGCTGAAGCTGATATGAACCGGATTTCAGACAGCCACATGCTCAAAACTAGCTATGTCAATATAAGTAGATAAAAAGATTGACATTCAAAGAAAAGACGAACGAAAATCCAATTTCTTTGACAGGCATATTTGAACTACATACTCATGCCAGCTTGATGGACTGAACTCGTTACAAGAAGTGTCAATACCAGATAAATAACCTAATGCAGTAGCGGTTTGGGCGAAAAAAAATACTGGAAGAAGGCTTTGTACTAGCTTATAATGAAAAAGAAGTATGTAGTATTGATAATAAACCGGCTCAAGGAAGTCGTGAGAAAAGACTTGGAAGAATAACGTTCATACTTAGGTACATCAGCGTTGGAATGCACAAAGGTATTCTGCAAAGGATGTCCACGATCTACGTGTACAAGCACGTGAAGCTACATGCAGAAAATAATAAGGAATGGAACTAATAAATCTTAATACTGATAGTGACCGTCTTGTGTCTGAAAATTGGCAAGACTGTGTCTAACAAGCTTCTGCTTTAAATTCCAAGTATATGGACAGACAGACAGCCGGTTATCGCACTAACTTGCTCGAGTAGCCAGGCCGTAGCTGTGCAATTGGCTGAAACGTCGGTTTATATTATAGAATTCACTTGTATTATTTTGTATTATTTTCCATGTAGGTACGTACCTATGATATAACTTTCTTCTTATGAATCGCTACCTATGAAATGTAAATTTTACATAAAGCAATTGAACGCACCGAACGGATCGAACGCAGTTCCGTTACCGAGATTAGCAAGCGGCCCACCCATACCCACCAGTCAATCCATTACCACAGAAGGACAAAGAGAACAATGCAATGGCGTCCGCGTCAGAGAGTTCATTTTCAGCGCTAACATTTTCGTTCCAGAGCACTAAACCCTTATTGAGTACCACTTTAGAAAAATATGTTGACCTTACTAATCTTCGGAGGTCGGAAATTAGCACGCTTGGCCTTTTTGCGGAATCAGTTGGGGATGAGGGGGTAATAGCATTGGCGCGGACAAAGCGAAAATCTTATCGGCCCTACCTGAGGGCGGCCGTATATTATGTTTATCTGTTTGGGGTGATTCTAAAAGCGGTACATAACCACTCAGTTCATTGGAAATCTTTGTGTTTCATACAATTTCTGGAAATAGTAATTCTTCCATGGCACAAATTCAGAGTGCCTGTAAACTAGCAATGAAAATATATTTGCATACACTTCTAAACTTACACTTCTGAACGCATAACGGTTGACAGTTTTACTTGTATGGGCGCAAAGGATGTTTTCCCTATTGTCTTTGTGAACAGTCTTGTAAATTATTCTTAGATTGAATTATGAATATTCGTGCAAAAATGTACACCTATTCCGAGAAACGCTAAGCTAACAAGTCATTATTTATCGTCAAGTTTGAAATTATATTATTGTAGTTCAAAAGTTTTGCGTGTGCACAGCAAAGCTGTATGTCGAATGAGTAGCCAAAACTTTAATATTGAGGTATTTTCAATGAGTGCAAGTCGTTTATCACATCCTATAATTATAATTAATATATAACAAGTAATAATAAAAATTATCCTTCATTATTACCGAAATTATAGTTTTTACAAGGCTAAAAAAAACATAAGAATTTAAATTTTATATATACTTATTTAAATTCTAATTATGTGGGTTTCGAAGACAACAATCGGGGAAAACCGAATTTGGGCTTGCTAGTCATCAGAAGCTGGCATTATTTTCCGATTTCCTCTAATTGGTATCTTTTGTCTAGGTCCTGCGGTTGATTGTCAAACGAAAAACAATAATTTAATCAACAGGATTATTCTGTCACTAAACGAACCTGTTTGTTATCCACTGGTCGTAAACATTTTTTATTTCGGCCACAATTGAAGCATTGTTAAGTTTGAAATGAAAAAAAAAAACAGATTTAATCACACAAAAATGAATTAAATATTGCGTTGGCTTTTCATTTCTTACAAAGTCGCTGGGCGCAGGGAATATAATGTTCAATCAGAAACAAACTCTTTTCTTCGGAAACGAATTGAAAAATGTATACTTCATTTGTTCTAAAAGCTTAAAACTTGTTGCTACAGCGTAGCGTGTAAGTAAGCAGCTATTGTGAAAGGTTACGAATGTGCTACATTTACAACATACAAGTTAAACAAATGCCATGGTAAAAAATTAAAAAATATCGCAAATCCGCACAGCAAATAGCTAAATGAAACCCCATCTAAAAAATATTAGGATTTTATTTTTGTAAATTAATTACTAAAGAATGTTTACCCAATTAATACTGTCACAAAATAGTGTAGTAGAGTAATATTTAGTAGTGCAGTGTAATGAATATTTAACAAAAAATATCGGAAAAAAGTTACGATAAAAGTATGTCAAACAAATTGCTAACTTCCAAGTTTTAATTAAGCAAATCGAAATCTTACCTTCTTTAATATAGACAGTGATGGACAGACTGCAGCTCGGGATCAAATTCGAAGATCATAACAGTTATCAAATATTATTTGGTAGTAACTTCTAAGTTTATTATCAGTTTAACTTTCATATTCGACAAGAAATTCTCGCGAAAATTGGGATGGGACTATTTTATGAAGAATTTAAAGTTGTACAGTTTTGGTATGTTTTTGTATTTACAGAGATATTATTTAGATGGTTAACGGCATAGTGCCGCGTGTTCGAATCGCGAGCTTGGTTAGAAGTGAGCACAGAGCGCGGGACGCGAGCTTTCCACCCTAGCTGCGACGGACGACTAGTCCTTTCTTCGGGTTGCGGATTTCGGTAGCTCGCGACTCGCTAGCTATCCGCTAGTGACGTGCGCACTTCCGCCGCTTAGAAATATATTACTTGCCATTTCAACCGACACCTTGCCAACCATACCTACCTTCCGTAACTCCATACCTAGTTATGCTGTTTATACTTTTATCTTCAACCAAATTTATGATCTCCAGAGCCCCATAAATTTATGAGTTAGGTAGGTATGCCAAGTTTTGTATAGTGTTTGGGATTTAATTGAGTTGATTTTCCAGACATAATTTTTGAAGTAATTGTATGTGATTAGTTATAATTTTTATCGTTGCTTTTCAAAGCAATATTATTCAAGGTGTAATTGAAATAACCAAAAACCTTTTAAGGGGTCGTTAAACCTATACATTATTATAAACATCTTTTACCAACCCTGAAAACGCGAGCATAAATGTATGGATGTAGCAGCAGATTTCTTTTCGCGATTTCTTTTTACTTAAATAATGTAGTACAAAACTGCTTAAACTCACACTTCTATTCTGATTATTAATAAGTACTTATGTACTTACTTAAGAAAAAATACTTGTGTCTAATTTATTACATAAATATTTGTGCCAACCTGCGCGAAATCGAATCGGCTCGATGATTATCTCGTGTCCCATCTCTAGGTGTAAGTTGCCACCCGCCCCTTGTCCTAAATGTTGGGTTCAGTATACCTCCCCGACACGTCTTAGACGTCTCTGCTCCCTAAGAAATCGCACCAATACTCCCGAGAACCATTCCTTTCACAAAACACTTTATTATTAATGAAATATGATCAATGGCTCACAGGTATATTTAAACCAACGAAGACAATCTCGAATGGCTTTTATAAAGTAGGTACCTTACCTTTTATAATTAGCAACAGTTACGGTATTCCTGACGACATCTACATTTTAGATATGCGTAACGTAAAGCAGCGGATAGTTTAGGAACTTTACAATTAGGCATGTTTGTGGTTATCATTGAATTACTGCCAAACACGGCTGAAACTTTATTATGAAGTTTCGCAAATCATAGTTATGAGCACGTAAAAAATTACCGGTTACATCTGTCGCGTTTCGCGTGTCACGTGTAGTACCTATTTGGGTTTGCTTTAAGCGGCCGGAGTTGGGTGCCGATTGGTAATAGGTACTCCCTTTTCATGACGTCACGACACACGCGTTTTACGAACATAGAGCGACTGACTACACGCCTTGTGTATTTGACAGGACACAGAAATATTTGCATGTTTTTACATGCGTTTCAATAAGTGCCGCAACATTAATGAAAATTAAGTTTAATGTCTGTCAATGTTCTGTCCTAGTGCGCTTAATAGCTGAAGAACCTTGATATCTCTGAGGCATATTCAGCCTATAATGTTCCCACTGCTGGGACACAGGCCTCCTCTCTGTGAGAGTGAGTGGGCCATAATCCCCCATGCGGGCCCAGTGCGGGTTGGCGGATGTTACATGTCTTTGAATTATTGTTTCTAGGACATGCCGCTTTCCTCATGAGGTTTTCCTTCACCGTTTTGAAAGCAGTGGTGATGAAATAATTTACATAAAGTGCCTGCTTGGGATCGAACTCACGACCTCGTAAGTCGTGGCAGTCACCACATAGATATATATGGATATATGGTGAGATAGGTATATGGTGGCCCAGTAGCCACCATATATCTCTGAAGACGTAGTTAAAATTGAACTTACCTACATGATACAGACACTTTTATAAATAAAACGAAACAATATGCATCGAATTTAGAAACCTCCTCCTTCAAGGCTAAGGGAGCCAGTTAATTACGTAACATCATAAATCGCATCTCATTTCTAAAAAGCCCTTAATGTTTAATTCCGACGAAGAAGTCCATAAATTTTCGTAGGTACAACGCTGATTAATACCTAGAAGGAAAAGGAAGTCGCCACGATAAATATTCTTTTTTCCTTTGATTTACTTCTGTAACGAATTCTTAGGTATTTCAAGGCGAAGCGGCGAGCCAGGACTGTCTATGAAACAGAAAATGGAAACCAAAATGGCGCAACATTGAAAACCCCATCATCAGGAAATACCGCTGTCTACAGCAAAGAAAACAGTTTTAATTACGTCTAGTATCCGTAGTTGCGGACTGTCTGAGAATACCTAAAAATGATATGTAAACTCGCCAAGTGCGTGTTGACTACGCCCATCGAAGGTTTGCGTAGTTGGGATGAATTATCCCAAGAAGAACAAACTTAACATTGTAATTGAAAAAAAATTCTCCCATACTTCCATATACGTCACTGTCAATTCTCCAACTGCAAATGTAAGTTGGTAATCGCAAAAAAATATTTTTATGTGATAAAACTACAAATTAACGTTTTTCGAACTTTTCCTTTACTTGTTATTTGAGACCTTGCTTCTTGCCAAATTTAATTATTCTAGGTCAACGGGAATCACCAAAGATATCCGTGGGAAGTACCCTATAAGTTTTGATTTATTTGCGAGTATCTAAATATGTCGCATAAATGGCCGTATTTTTTTATCGCGTTGTCTTGGAGAAGATTGATAGCTCTCGTAGGCATAATCCCTTGGATCGGTCTATTAGATACTAGTTTCAACCTGATACCTCCACGCATTCCTGAGAAAAAAGTCTTAATAGACTGACATACAGACAGACGGAAAACAAAGTGATCCTATAAGGGTACCGTTTTTTCCTTTTGATGTACAGACGTCAGCACATCAACCTACACGAAACTGTCGAATTTTCCCAATCAACTTTGAACCTTATGCTTTAGCGATAAAGTTGAAAATCTATTAAAGAAATTTGACAGACTGTAGTAGCTTGATGTGCTGGCGTCTGTACCTACGGAAACTTAATACAAAATGAGTAGGAATCATGCCTGTATCTACGTAATGTGTAAATGTAACCGTAATTTTATATTTCCTAGTATCAATCCTACATTAGGGTGGAAAAACGAATGCCGTGCGACGTAAATTGATACTACTTCTTCCTGGAACTTAAATAATATTTTCTAAATGTGTGGATTAGTATACCCAGCAGTTATTATACAATGTGTAAATGATTTTTTTTCTTTTTTTAAACTTTGCCCCCCACACTAGGAATTAATTAATTAATTAATGCACATTGTGAAAGTAGTTTTTTTTTCAGAATCGTCTACTGAATCAATTTCTATCATTGTTAATATAGGTGATCTATAACCTAAAAATAACTAAAACTATGTAAATTGCAGTCACTCTTTCGCTGTACAGTCAAAACAAACCAAAACGAACGAAGTACCTACTACGCGAGTCCTCATGTGCGAGTGAGTGCGTGCGTAGATTTGTAATGTGACCATAATTTACTCCCCACATTCAGGGTAGGTAAGAGATATCAGCCGCACGGGTCGATTGATCAGGTTAAGCTACGCTTGCCGCGGTTGGTCCGTCGATGGGTGACCATCTTTACATATCAAGACCTCTTCGTGCCTCGGAAAGCACGTTAAGCCGTTGGTCCCGGCTGTCATTTGTGGATCTTTGACAGTCGTTACGGGTCGTCAGAAGCCCAAAAGTCTGACAACCAGTCTTACCAAGGGGTATCGTATTACCTAGTGATTGGGTTGTGGAGGTCAGATAGGCAGTTGCTCCACGTAAAATACTGGTATTCAGCTGCATCCGGTTAGACTGGAAGCCGACCCGACCGGGAAAAGGCTAGGCAGATGATGATGATGATGATTCAGTGTAGGTAACTAATTTAATAAATAAGTAATGTTTTGTCCATTCATTTTACTAGGTGTTAGGTGGGTTAGGTGGCGTAAAGGCCTACCTTCACTCCTTCCATCTTTCGCGAGCTCGCAGATCCTTCGTTCAGTTTTGACGGAACCTATCCAGCTCGTCCCGCCATCTCCAACGTGTTCTGCCGCGACCCCGCCTCACTGTCTCAGGGTTTTAATTCTGTACTAATTGGGCCCAATTTCAACTTGTTTTATACATAATAGGAGACATTCAGTGTATGTACTCGTATTATATGTATAACATAATATTCTAATTGGGGTGTTTGGTGATGTGCGTTAATTTTGGAACATAAATACCTATTATAAATGTATTACTTACAAGTGTTTTTTTTACATTTCTATGCTTACAAGCCAGTCTCCAATTTATAAGCGGAGCCGACGGCTAAAATATTTGCTACATAGCAATACGGTCAAATCCTTATGTATAATTATAATAAATGTAGATTCATTTGTTCTCGTCACGGTCACGTCAATTTTGGATTGACAAAATGTTTCATTTCCAGAAAAAATCTGAACAACTTCTAAATTGAGAGCGTTTTGAAATATTTATGACCGATTGCTCAATCGGTTACAAAGCCAAAAGGTCTGAGAATTGTTTGAAAATTATAAATGATAGTTGCCCAGACGCAGAAAAAATAATATATCAGACAAATTCATTGCAGTACCTTACTAACCAGAAAACTATATTATGGTTGACATTTTTTAAAATTGTAAAAGTGATGCGTTAAAGGAGATAGTTTTTTTCGGGTCCACTGTATTGTAACGTCTATTGATCGTATCTATTATACCTAAAAAAAACCAGTCAAGTGCGAGTCGAACTCGAGCACCGGGTTCCGTAGTAGGTATGTAACTACATATTTACGGAATTCAGATTTCTTCCTTTACATGTGCTACATGACATTGCTCGCAACTCCACGTCCATGCGCGTATTTAGAAACCAAAACTGTTTTATTACTCGTAAATAAAAAAAAAACCACTGACGCTGCAGCAGGTCCTACTGTGTTTAATTCCATTATATTTTGCTTACTCCCGAGTAAAGTGGTTTAAAAATCAACTTGAAACATATTGTAGTTTTCGTTGCTTGTCAGTTTGATTCTAGTCAAACTTTTCGTAGGCAAGTTTGTATATTTCCTTTGATTAATTAATTATTAATAAGACTAAATTCACCTCCTTTTGAATTTCACATTAAATTGGAGGATTCGTCGCTTGAAGAGTTAATTTTGTTTTGTGTGAAAGCACGAAACCAACAGAACGACAAGATCGGTTTATCTTTACTGCCTGCCAGCGTAATCGTCACCTGACCTCAATACAGTTCTAAGAACAGCTTCGAAACTTTCATGGACGGACTATTTGCGGAGACTCGAAGAACGTTACTTATTCAGGTAAGTCCTCATAAGGTACCTCATAAGCCAGTCAATGGTCCCAAACTGACAAGCTCACAGAATGGCGCGCCTACAGTTTGCACGCGAACATTTGCATTGGACACAACGTCAATGGAGCCAGATTCTTTTTACGGATGGAACTAAGATGTGTATGGCAATGATGGACGTCGGAAAGCCTACCGAAGACGGTTCAGACTACTGGATGGTTTTATTTTATACCAGATTCCCTTTAACATTGATCGTTCATCAAAATATTCGTGCCATATTTGTCTGCATAGATCTTTGACAATACCAAGCCAATCTGAGTATAACGATGTGCATGTGTAATTAATACCCTCGTACGATGCTTGTTAGGCTGCTAAGTCTGCTTCTTCATTATCCATGATTCCAATGTCTCACACATTGAATCACATGGAATCCATTGAATGGTTTTATTCATAGACTGCATCTTACAAATTGAGTCTAAAATAATTATGGTTATCGGGAACCCTCGAAGACTCGAGGGTACTTGGAAACGTAAAGCAACCATAATCCATCCTACTTCAAGTTATAGCTATGTATAGCCTTCTAAGATGTAAGGGATCCCATTTAGTACCAGCTAATATATTAAAAATATTTAACAAACGACAATTTTTTCCCGGATTTCGTTTACAGGTAAACATGTAAACGAAATCCATTTTAAGGAACTGTCCAACCACATTCCAAGGTTATTGACAGAATTGACTTGTTCAATATGGCAATTAACAGTTAGATGGACATTATTCCTTCTTCTTCCTCTACTAAAAAGGCACACCTTTGTTTTCTTATGGGAAATATTTAGTCTTAAATCTGTCATCAAACTTTGAAAAATATGTGACGCGTTTTGTATATGGGATACTGAATCGGATAATCTCTTCTGTATGTCATACAAAACGAAGTCGTTAGCATATTGCGAAATGTAAACATTAGTTATGCTTCTACAAACATTAATTGTGGCCGCATTAAATAGTAAAGGGGATAAAGGGTCTCCTTGAGCAATACCTATACCAGTAATTCGACATATTAGGTTGTTATCCCGCAGTTCAATGAATAAATTACTCTGATGAAGATACTGCTAAAGATATTTACAAAGAACAGAGCCCACTCCCAAGTTATCCAAAATACTTAAAAGAGATGTCAAGTGTGTTATTTTAGGCATTATAAATATCAATAAAACTGCCAACAAGTGGTACACTTTTAGAAAAACCAGTTTCAACTCGTGTAACTAATCTAGACCATCATAACATGACTGAAATCTTCGGAAGCCCTTCTTCTTTTAATCATCATAATAATATGGTCACTTCATGACCCATCATTTTAATTTGTCATGGGATATAAATTATTTTTTTCTAAAAACCATTCAAGCATGCGTATTATGATTATATGAAGTATCTTACAAAAGTAAGATATAAGCGCGATAGGTTTAACATCCACACTTGAGCCTGGATCATCCCCCGGTTTTGGTATAGGAATAATTTTAACTCCACTGCTCTGGTACGAATCCGGACAACAAAAACTTATTATAAATGGAAGTCAATATAATTTTAGCATTAGGGGTAAAGGTTTATCATAGCATATGAAATATTATCATGACCTGGAGCGAATCTGTATTTTAAATTGAGTTAATTACTTCCTGTACCAAAACCGGGTTGCCCAATTGCGTGTTGCAAAAGGTAAATGTAGGAGTTGGTGAAGATACGTATTCTGGTACCTATATGTATATTTATATATTATTAGGTATACTTCGCAACAATTCTTCAGCTTTATTTTGGTCAACAAAAGATATATAGCTGATTTGTACCCTTCAATCCGTCTCATGCGCTTCCACATTTCTCTTGAAGAAATTACACTATCTATGTCATTGCAAAATCCCTGAAAAGATTTATTCATAGGTTGTCGTATTAGCCTTTGCGCCTCACTCACTTTTCTTTCTAAAGCTTCAAGATTTTGTGGGTTGGGATTGCCTCTAAAAGTTGCCAGTGCAAGGCGTTTCTGTGCAACAATATGTGATATTCCAATATGGTTTTGGTATCTGTCTGACTGAGGACGATTCTCGCTCACTCTAATCTAGGTTTATATTGATCAGCTGCAGAGTTTAATTTATAAATGTATATGATTCAGATTGATGATCTAAAGGTTGCTACAAGTTTGTTAATTCCGATTTTAGATTCTTTTTCCTTGCCAATCTGCTTCAGTTCTTAACTTCATCAGTCCTAAACTTATCTGATTTACTATTTTCCACTGAGTCAGCATGAAAAATGAAATGACGATACAGCCCTTTTATCATGAATTTTTATCCATACTAACATTATAAATTCGAAAGTAACTCTGTCTGTATGTATGTTACCTTTTTACGCCTAAACCACTGAACGGATTTCGATAAAATTTGGCAGAGAGATAGATTGCATCCCGGGGAAGGACATAGAATAGTTTTTATCCCGATATATCCTCGGGATCGAGACTTATGCGGGTGAACCGCGGGGCGCTGCTAGTTTAAAATAAAATAATCGTTTGAACAACATCATCCGACGCGCAACGTAGGTACCGAAATTTATAAAGGTATACGGATACCTAGTACTATTTACCACATACATTTAAGTTTTACATAATAAAAACAAGTGGTTAAATAAAATTTTAAGTAGACTGCATACAGAATGCAAACAGCAGAATTTCCTAAAATGCGACTAGATGGCGTTGGGATCGAATTGAATCTCGCTATGGTTACGTTACACAGTCTAGATGACCTGGACCGCTGATACGTTCAGTTTTCAGAGATATATTTTTATACTTTTATACCTAGATATAAGTAAGGATAATGTAGTTTGGTACCGTTATTATGCCCTATTTTTTTTAATTGACCGTTCTTTGTGAACGCTCAACTGACCGTTCACTTTGAACGGTCCCAAAAACTTGTATAAATAATAGTCATTATTAAGACACAATATGTTAGCTGTTTTAAAACTTAAGAGATATTAAAACAGCTAACAAGAGTGCGAAACCTCTAGCAAACCGTGGTAACATAAATCCACTCACTAACTGATCAAGTGATCACTAAGCTATCCTGTCCGACTAGAATAAATCGAAGTCTCGCATACTTCTTTCTTCCAATTGATAATGTGTCACGCAATTGCCCCACAGGTCAGTGTCAGGTAGTAACTTGATCAAAATATGATTCGCGACCATAACAAATTTGTATTTATAGAATTATAATCATTAAAACATCCATCTAAGTTAGATTTGTTCTCAAATGTCATGATTTCATGAAGAAGTCATAGAATAGAAAATTTGAATTTCGCGGGCTACCACTACTGCTGATCTACCTCAGGGATCTAAAATTTCAGAAGAATCGCGGTACAACAACATATGTTATATGAAACCGCAAAAATTACCAAATTCCATACTGTACAGACAATCTGTCCTTAGGACAACAAAGAAATAATAACATAATTATGTAGGTACTTACTTGAAAATGTATAATTTTTTGTTTTGGCATTGCTGTGTCGGCAAGGTATTTTTTCCGCTTTTAATTAAAAAATCTACTTACACGAAGTAATCTGAGCAAATTGTACTAGTTTTTGCAGGAAACCAACTTAGCCTTCAAGTCGCTTCAATCCATTTTGTGCTTTCCTGTCTGGATCCTAAAATAATACAAAACTCACTTTTTTATAGGTTTGAGACTTTATGAATTACACTTGTTCGATTAACCTTTTCTCGATTAGAATATACGAATAGGAATAGATTACCTATATTCTTGCTTATTTCAAACTTGTAAGAACATTGTAAGTTTAAAATATCGATAACTCATTATCGATAACGAGCGATAGTCTCTAAAGTAGCTGACTACGATATGATGTGCATAGTTGGAATCTTCGCGAACAATATGTTTGAGTTTAAAAGAAAGTAAAACTTTTTAACACATTGAAGTACACTGAACGAGACACAATAGAAGTTTTATTGTTATCACGTCGAGGGGCGTTAAGTGTCCCGCAAAGTGTTAACAGCGCTCTTGAAAAAGTGTTTAAAAAGTTATCGGCAAATTGGGAGAGATGCGGTATTGAAGTCGGCGGTTTGCGATTAACAAACCTCCGCTTTGCTGACGACATCGTCGTATTTTCCTCCACGCCGGTAAAACTGGAGCTGATGGTAAACCAACTCAGTGATGCAAGGCTTGAGGTTGGACTGGCGATGAACATGTCGAAGACCAAGCTGATGTTAAACACCACTAAATCATCAGAGTGAATAGTGAGGAATTGCAATATGTCCATGAATACATCTCTGGGCCAGTTAGTCTCTTTCCAGTCCAGACGAGACAAGGAAGTCTTAAGACGAATCGAAAATGCCTGGAAGTGCTACTGGTCCATGAAAGAGCTTATGAAAGGAAATCTGCCTTTGACACTAAAGCGAAAAATTATGGACATGTGCATCCTTCCCATTCTGACCTACGGATCGCAGACTTGGTCTTTGAAAAACATTCGAAAGTCTAAACTCAAGGTTTGCCAACGTGCAGTGGACCGCAGTATTCTAGGCGTCAAATTGACAGATCATATTCGCAACACCACACTGCGCTCCAAAACACAGATTACTGACGTTGCTCAAAGAAAGCTGAAAAAAAAAGCCGCTAAGCTGAAGTGGGACTGGGCTGGCCACGTCTGCCGTATGCCCAAAGAGCTGTGGGCCAAAATAACCACCACATGGAATCCTGGCACAGCTAGAAGGCATCGCGGCAGACTCCGTAGAAGATGGCAGGACGAGCTGGACAAAACAAACGACCAGGGCTCCACTTTAGCCCTGGATCGAAAGAGCTGGAAGTCATAGGAGGAGGCCTTTGCCCAGCAGTGGGATGATGCAGGCTAACAGTAGGTAACAGTAACCTATTGATTCAAGCGTTTCTATCAAATTTTATTGAATTAGCAATAATTAACAACTTTATTATCAATAAAATGGTTACCTCAAAAACGAAAACCCTCCTTCCTTTTTTATTCTTTGCTGATATCGCTTCAACGATAGCTACTTATATGAAAAAGCGTAAAAAGTTATTTTGTATTTTGTCTTCACAAAATAGTAATCTGCGTTCGCAATTTAATTTCGGTTAGGTATGTTATTCCCTAACGAGTCGTCACTCGTTCCGTTGTAGTGTGGACGAGGAGGCTCGAGATCAGAAGAAGACATTCAAAATCGTATTCATTCATACTAGCTCTTTTTTTAGCTGTATACGATTTCTAAAAGTAGCTGAAACTTGATAGAAAATAACATACCTACATAACTTTGAAAAAAACTTATTGTAGAGCACATAGTCCGGAGCGAATTGTATGCGGAAGACCATAATATGTTGAACTGAGAGTCCTATGACTTGCAAGACTAGCAATGAACTGTGGCTATAGGCTGCGTAAATTCATTTAATATAGTTCGCACCATTCACTAATTTAATAATTAAACCTCGATTCAGCGATCACGAGCACTATTTTGACGCAATGAAAATGTCCTTTTAAAATTATAAAACCATAGCATAGCTAGAAGGAATCCTTCTATAAAAATCATGTCTATTTTCCAGAGAATAGCTACAACATCATTATTTATAGTATTGTGGTCTCAATATATTCATCATTAGTGTATTATCTTTCCGGTTGAACCATAGGCACGAACACTGTATTAGCATTGCTTGATCTTTGTTTTTCCCTAAGAAATAATATCTACTTATGACACACTTCTGCTCACTTTAATCAAGCTAAGCACAATATTTATTTATTTTTATTTATTTAACCATTTATGTACATACATATAAACATACAAGAAGAAAGGAACCGAAAAATAAGTTTCGAAAATATCTCTTCCAGTATACCTGCGAAAGTAGAGTACATAAAAAGAGATGTAAACAACGTGTGTAAGAGAAGAAGTTAAAAAAAATACATAAACAATCAAAAACTAGTCTCTAATTTAAATAAAAATTTCGGTTAAAAATTTCTTCTTGTATAATTTTAATCTTAAATATTAAATTTCGTTGTTTTTTAGGCCTATTTATAATTACTCTTCAAGTAAATAGGATAATAATGTGTATTTTGTGTGAGATTCACCTATCTAGTGCAAATTAAGTGTAAATATTTCAATATAAATCGGTGACAGTTACCGGCACAAGTGTATTTTGCATTGTCATCTTGATATCAGGTACAATACCCTATATTTTACTTGCTATTAACTTGTTTACGTACTACATTTTCACTAGCAATTACTTCGTTCACTTTTAGTAAGGCTACTTATTGATGCCAATGACCTTTGAACGTAAACATAACCTTACTTTGGTTTGGTGACAGAACTCCTTAGAATCACATCTAAATTTCATTTTTCCTTTTAAACTCATCATCTCAACTGCTCCCTGTCACAACTACCACCTTCTCTCTTCTAATTTCTTGTCGCTTCCTTACTAGTTTTAATCATGATTATGACTCGCAGCGCCCGTGCTCGCCTCGGAGAGTCCAAACTCAATGAGGCTTTGAGCGCCTTAAAGGCGTCAAAGGAGTCCTGTGACCAACTAATTAAGGAAATAGATGACAATGAAAGAGTGCTCTTTGATGCTCATGAAAAGAACAGGAAGTTAAAAATTGAAATGGCTCAGATATATACTCAATACACTGATGCCATAGAAGAACGGGATAGACTTCAACTTGTTGTGGACGGGTTCAGCCAGTGTAGCATAGAGTATGAACAAGCTCTTAGTCAAAAGCATATTTTACAACAGCAGCTACATGAGGCTCAAAGTCAAATAACACAACTTGAGACAACCAATATTAACATCTCCGCCTCGCTGAACCAAAGTCTGTTCAATGAATTGATGCCTATTGCCCCGTCAATGGTTTCTACCATAAACCCATCATACACTATTGATTTGACAGATGATGATGAATCAAAATCACATAATTCAGTGAGGGTAGTAACCAGTAAAAACAAACTTAAGAAATACATTAAAATTAATAAATACATTGTTAAAACACAAAAAATGGTAAAAAGACAAAAGTTCTTTATAAAAAATGTTAAATTGAATAGAGAAAGGTTGAACTTACTGAAACAATTAGATATGTATTCTTTTAATTTGGAGCAAGGTACTAGGAAGTACAAAATTGACACAGAGACCTTGCAATCTGAACTTGACCATTTACAGGAAAAACTTAGTTCAATGACCAACAAATATAATACCTCTGAAGACCTAATGAGGGAATATGTGTTGGCAATGAATGAGCTGGTAAACTCAGAAAAAACCAACTGTGAGCATTGTCAAACACCATCCAATGTGCTTACACCAGACCATTCATTGACAACTTGCAATACCACCTTACTGCAGCCCTGTGTTGATTTGGTAATTCCTCCTATTGATAGTTCCTACAAACATTGTAAACAAACTTTTAATAATGATATTATATTATTTTGTGATGAGATTGGAAAGGACTTAGGTCACTTGTTGACAGATGAATATCCGGGACACTCAATAATAAATTACTGTATGCCGGGTTGCTCTTTGTTTCATATTATGAAAGCAATTATTAAATGTAACTTTACCCCGGATACAACTTTAATAATTTTTATGGGTAATAGGGGAAACGTTAACAAAGGAGAACTACTCCAGTATCATAGAACTTTATGCAACCTTAGTTTAAGACAAGTTGTGTTGTTTACATTCCCTTACAGTAACAGTTTGCCACAGGAAGAAAATAGGTTAAGATTTGAATTGAATATGACAATGCATAACTTGACATTTAATAATAACATGTTTCATTTAGTTGATATTAACAATTATGTTAATAATAATTTGTATTTGACAAAAGATAGATATAACATTGTTATGTACTATCTTTCTTACTACTATAAAAGACAGATAGCTGTGTCGCTATCTTATTTTTTTTCTATTACAGCCAAAAATTTGGCTAAACAACTTGCTTCTTTTGAGCAATGCAATGACATTTTAAACAATTCTGCCAATAATTTGGTCACTTTTAATGACATTGATAATAATTTAAATTAGAAATTAAGACAATAGAGGCAACCTCTAGCATACAGAATTGCAAAAATAACTCAAAAAACAGTTTAAAATCACTAAATAGTATCAACCTGGTGCATCAAAATATTCAAGGATTTATGAACAAAGATTTAGAAGTAGAATTATTCATGAATTTTAATAGTATTGACATTCTTTGTATAACAGAACATTGGCTGAAAAGCCACCAGTTTCTGTTCAATTTTAATAATCACCAGGTTGGTAGTTCGTTCAGCAGAATAAATGCTATACATGGTGGCTCATTAATTTTAGTAAGTAACCAGCTCACATTTAAAGATCGTAAAGATATTGTGAGCCTATCTGTTGAGCGTACGGTTGAAATTGCCTGTATAGAATTGGAGCACTCTATTGTATTAAGTGTGTATAGACCCCCGTCAGGATTGTATGACTGCTTTGAAAAGGTAATGGATGAAGTGTTACACAGGATTTGTAACTCAAACAAGTCCGTTATCATTTGTGGTGATTTTAATGTAAATTTATTAGAAAACTCAGGTTCTTGTAGTAAAATTTTAAGTCTGTTTCAGTCCTACAATCTTGTAAACCTATTTTTGGAGCCCACAAGAATAACCCCTACTAGTGCCACATGCCTAGATAATATTTATACAGATATTATACCAAGCCACAAAGAAATTATAAATTTACTAGATTCTGATCATTGCGGGCAAAGGATTACTATTCAAAACCAAAACAAAAAAGCGGCTAAAAAGGATATCACTGTTAACCCCAAAACTGCAAGTCGCTTGGAGGCTTTTAAAGTTAAACTCATTAATAAATTACCAGTTTTGTCTATTCATGCTGATCCTAATCATCTTTATGATAATTTTTTTAATATATACTGTAAACAATTTGATTCCACCTTTATTCCCAAGACTATCTCGGTTAATAGTAATGTATCGTTCAGTGATTGGGCTACCATTGGTATTCATAAAAGTAGAACACGGCTTTATGAACTGTACAATGAAAGGACACATGTTAACACTGATGAATTTAATTTGTATGTTAGAAATTATTCAAAATTATTTAAAAAAGTTTGTTATATGGCCAAGTCACGTTATTTGGGTTCAAAAATTAAAAACAGCAGTAATGTAATTAAAACGACTTGGAACATTATTAATAGTGAAGCGGGAAGGTCTAGTAACCGAAATACTGATTACAGCCTGTCTATTAATGACAACATAATAAAATCTGACTCACAAGTCGCCGAGGCATTTGAAAATTTCTTTTCAGATATTCCCGTTTCAACTACTAAATCCCTAAACTCATCACCTTCTGTTGCTGAGTCTTTGCTTAAGGAAAATGTTAATGGTTGCGATTCGGATTTTAATTTTGAATATATTACATGTAGAGATATAATTAAAACCTTTCACACTTTAAATGTAAAAAAGACTACAGATCTGTGGGGTAATTCTGTGGAAGTTGCTAAGTCTATTATTGACATTGTAGCACCTACTCTTGCTCTTATCTTTAATAGTTGTATTGACAATGGGGAGTTTCCTGATCTTATGAAAAATAGTAAAATAATACCTTTGTTTAAATCAGGTAGTACATCAGACCCCACAAATTATAGACCTATTTCTGTACTACCTACCTTTAGTAAAATTTTTGAGAAATTAATATTAGACCAAATGCAAAGATTTTTTAATAAATATAAATTATTACACAGCAAACAGTTCGGTTTTACAAGGGGTCGTTCAACTACTGATGCCGGTGTTGAACTTTTAGGACATATTTATAATGCATGGGAAGATAAATGCGATGCCTTGGGCATCTTTTGTGATTTGTCCAAGGCATTCGATTGCGTTCTTCACGAAACGTTAATCAGGAAACTCCACCACTACGGGATCCGGAATACTGCTCTGGATCTTCTTACTTCATACTTGAGTAAAAGGATTCAGAGCGTTGACGTTAATGGAAAAAGATCACCCGGATCTTTAGTAACGATGGGAGTCCCACAGGGCTCAATTCTTGGTCCTTTCTTGTTTCTTATTTATATCAATGACTTGCCGTACCTCATAAAGGATAATCATGATATAGTGTTGTTTGCAGATGACACTTCACTTTTGTTTAAACTTAAACGTCAGCAGTTGGTTACTGACGATGTAAATAGCGCGATTTCGAAAGTAGTCCACTGGTTCAATGTTAATAATTTGCTTCTAAACGAGAAAAAAACCAAATGTATTAAGTTTACGCTACCCCACGTTAGGCAGGTGAAAACTAATGTGTTGATAAAGGGCGAGGAATTGAATCCTGAAGACAGCACGGTATTCTTGGGCATAACTTTGGATGCTAAGCTTCAGTGGGGTCCGCATATAGATAAACTGTCAAAAAAGCTAAGTTCCGCAGCATACGCCGTTAGAAAAATTCGTAATTTAACTGATATAGAGACTGCCCGTTTAGTGTACTTTAGTTATTTTCATAGTGTAATGTCGTACGGTATTCTATTGTGGGGAAATGCCGCCGATATTCAGACTATCTTTGTTTTGCAGAAGCGTGCTGTTCGATCAATTTATAAATTAAGTCCGAGACACTCTCTCAGAGACAAATTTAAAGAGATTAATGTAATGACTGTGCCTTCTCAGTATATTTATGAAAATCTTTTATATGCCCATAAAAACATAAAATTGTTCAAAAAATACAGTGATATCCATAATATAAATACTAGAAACAAACACAAATATGTTGTACCTACAACAAGGCTCAAGAAAATAGGTGGCTCGTTCAGATGCCAATGTATACACTTTTATAATAAACTACCAAGCCACGTTCAAGATCTAAGCCTTAATAAATTTAAATCGTTCATTAAACGTAAGTTGTGCCAGAAAGCCTTTTATACCGTTAAAGATTATATTGAGGATACAAAGGCTTGGGATTGAGTTGCTTCCAATTTCTGCATTTTGAGTGTTTTTGATGTTTTTTTTTTTTATATACACATTGACATTAATGATTTTTTTTTTTTTTTAACTGACATTTGCTTACTTTTTAAAGTATTATATTATTTTAATTATTGTGAATGTGAAGACGATGTGGGTCATTTAATTTAGGCATTTTATATTATTATTATTCTCTCTATGGTCTGGCAGTTTGAGTAATTTATGTGGCCTACCCAAATGTCCTTTCTTTGGTATTGTTCGTCGAATCGTTGAGCTCCTTAAGTCTTGAGTTGAGCTGCATGATTTCTGACAAATGCGTGCACTGACTGGACAGGTCCTCTCAATCTGTGTGGTTCTTTCCTCAAAAGGCCATCTCAGACATCGACCTACATGGTCTTCATATAACTTGACCAAGATTATGTCTGGACTTTAAAAGAGACTATGACCTCTGAGTTTGTTTCGGCCTTTCTTCTCAGAGTAGTCAGATAGGAAACGCCGACCTCATCTAGTTTAAAAAATTTATGATTGACGTGTAAAAGTGTTTGTGCAAACCTACTTACAGAAATAAAATCATTTATCATTTATCATTTATCAATATAGCTTGTGTTTAAGCAAGTACTCTCTGTTGGCTAAACGGCTAGCTAATGCTAGACGAGAACACCCGGAGATATTATGCCTGAATGATTCCCCCGGCCGGTGGCATGCTCGGTAGATGTCAACCGTACCGTCTTTCACAATAAATCTCCGGTAATTGTTCGTCATCATAACTTCGTCCATAATTGCACAAAAAAAACCTTCGGTTTCTCCAAAGAGGTCACGGAAACACAGCCAGGCTACGGACGCTAGTAAATCTACATCAGGTCCATGTAGGGCCCGGAAAAAGCGTTCGTGAAACTCCCTACTCTGCCATACCTCCATCGATCATTAGTGTCAAGCACTACTGGCTTGCGCCATCAGGTCTCATTACCCAAGGAGAGCAGGGTAAGGCTCTTGTCCGCCGTGACTACATCTCGATGAATCCCCACGTAGGTATCTACGAAATATTCCCTGAGGCTGCATATCTGGCGATGTGGAGGGTCTTAGCGTTTAGAAACCCTCAACCTCCACACTTTCGCGGGATATACAGTCTCATTACCGATGACCGTGGGTGATGCATTCGATTTGCGGTCAGCAGCGTACAGATCCTCCTATTCAAGGGGTCGAGTTCGCTCTGAGTCCATTTAAGTATGCCAAAAGAGTACATCAAAACCGGCATGACCCAACAGTTGAAGGCGCGCACCTTTTTTAAATATCTACATAATTTAAAAGCTAACAGTCTAAAAGTCTTAAAATTATAATAATATATACAAGTGTATAGAAGGAAAGAATCATAGGACATCAAAAAATTCGTCCGCATCGTTGTTAACAGGAAAAGTGTCTAAAAGGCTGGCAGCATTGCCACGTTGTATGAAAATGCTGATTCATTGGCCAAAAAATAGGCCAGCCCTCTGGTCACGTAAAGAGTCGTTCAACCGCTTGGCAATGTCTCGAAAAACTAAGTGGGCACTCGGACCCCATGACCTTAGAGTTACAACCCCAAACGACTCGAACATATAAATTCCAATAACTTTGGTATATTTTCGCCGTTAGAGGTTTTCCGCAACTGTAGTAGCCGCCCCAGCACAGTCCGCTGTTTTAGGAAGATGGGATGGCGCAAGGGTGTCGACACACGTTGCAACACAATATTATATTCATTACTGCTAGATAAAGTCACCGAAAACACCATGCAGGTTGTTTTGGCATTGCCACCAAAATGTTTCTTTAATATTCATTGGGTCAAAACACTGTGCGCCTACAAAAAAGTAGTAAGTTAAAAGGAGAACCCTAAATATCGAAACCTTTATTCATAAATAGGGCTTATTGTTACCTATATCATGTATTAATGTCCTTTTAGCGACAGAAACTCTTTGAGTTACAAAATCTGCATTTACCACATTTGAATGATGGTTACAAACGGACAGGTCGTTTCAGAGCCTACTTACCTATCTATAGTTAAATGGGAAGCTAGGATACTATTGAAGATCGAACGCTACGAAGGCGCCTAACGTAAAAATACGAAAAATTTAAATTCAAACTCAAAACATATTTCAAATAAACCAATTACAGGCACTTTTTAATTGTTAAGGGGTCGGTCAGTCAGAAAGCAGAAGCTTGTTACTACCTATTACCATTACCTATTATTATTTACCTATTTTTTACCTATTCTCATTGAAATTTCTTTACGTTACAAAATGTTAGGTTTCGTTACTCTTTAGGTAATGTCCCTTTAGTAACCAGATATGACTTCTTTAGTTTGACAACTCATGCATGTTTGTATCATAATCATCATTTCAGCCGA
Organism: Luperina testacea; assembly: GCA_927399505.1. Taxonomy (NCBI): domain Eukaryota; kingdom Metazoa; phylum Arthropoda; class Insecta; order Lepidoptera; family Noctuidae; genus Luperina; species Luperina testacea. The sequence goes on from OV656755.1 coordinate 9,061,863, forward strand.
AATAGGCCTCCCCTAAGCGCCGCCACAAGTCAAGTCCTGGGCTTCTCGCATAGAGCGGAAACTAGTAATTTTGTATGGAACTTGGCAAGTAGTGTGACAGCAGTGGTGGACGTAAATGGTTGTTTGTAAGGTTGCAGTTATCCAGTCTTTATTCTTAAGAGAGGATAGTTTTATAATGAAATGTCCTTCTGTCTGGTGAACTCTTGTGCCCTTACAACAAACATGCTGTTACATGTAGATGCCTTATATAGTCGACGAATAAAGGATTTATTAAAAACCTGCGAGCAACATTGGTACCTTAAGGTACATATATAATAAAGTATATGTTATATCAGTATGCTACATTACACTCTTGAAACAATTATTTTGTAGCGATACGAAGGTAGTTCAATTTAACCAAAGCACAATACCTACGTATTTGCTTGTTATAAGATGGGGAAAATTATTTAAAATAATATATAATTTTTCCCTCTTTTTTAACCGACTTCAAAAAAGGAGGTATCAATTTTTAAACGTGCAATGTAGCCGTTGAGATATTGTACACACAGACACAGCTAAATCAATCGCCCAAGTATAGTAGGTATCACGTTTGGTGATTTTAGCAGCAGAGGACACCGCCAATCATTTTTAAGTTACCTATCTCTTGTTTTTTACGGCCCCAACGCGTCGGGATAAATACAAAACGTACATAAATACATGTACCTAGGTATAAACTTTTTGGGTATGTTCCTTTACAAAAGTACACTGAGTTATTCTGTTTCCATTTATCTTGGAAAAAGTTTTTGATGTTTGATCATTCGCCTGCCTTAAGTAATGTCTGATTGTCGAAAAAATATTGCTAACATTGTTTGGGAATTCGCCTCGAACGTACTTATAAATTGTTACGATTTGCTCTAACTATATTATACATAGGTATATATGTATAATATGTATATATTTATTTGACGGAGAAGGTACGTCTGTCTCGTTATAATCAGTCATATTTTAATTACTGTGGGAGTACCATAGTAGGTACTCTCACAGTTTGGGTTGTGTAGGTTATTGCGCAATAGAAAAACAGTTCAAATCGGATTATAATTTTACGAACAAATTAATCACACTAGCGAGCACTGTAGGTACACGACACAACTAGATACCTTTTTTTTTTTTTGTTGACGGGGGGAAACCTTCAAAAGGCATCAGCACATAGGGGTGGTCCCGGTTCCTCTTAAAAGACCAATTCCGGAACCCCCCGTGCAACGCCTGTAAAGCACATCCCTGGGGACAACTAGATACCTACGGAACGCGAGATAATTTCTGAGCACATATCTAATATAGTAATATATATATCGTAAATATATATATTACTATATATTTTTTATTAAATAAATTAAGACAGTTTTGCAAAATTGACAAAAAAAAATTAAAATTGGATTTTGTTGACTAGAGTAGAACAATTGATTATTCCTCCTCACCTTATGGCTTCGCTAAGTAGATACTAAGTATAACTAAACACACAGATATGTCGTTGTTCATCATCTAGCCAAGACATCTAGACTGATCCAGACAGGTTTAGAGCAATGTTCTTGGCGTTTTGCGAACCGAGGAAACAAATGTAATTTTTTCATTTGTTTGTGTCGAGAGTATAAACCACAAAGTCAAAGTCAAAGCATTTATTTGAAATATGTAGGCACATAAAAGGCACTTTTGAACGTCAGAAATTACAACAAATAGAATTGATTCTAGTCGCATCGTAGGTTCTCAACCTTGTTTTACCTACCCACTTTGAGATTTTTTTTTACATAGGTATTATCTGTCGCGGATCTGAAACAGCTACTGCCACGATTATATTTAAACGTGTAATATTATATAATCGTAAGAAAGGATATATCATTTTCTCTGGGTCTTCTACTGCCCCTTGAGAAACTACTTATGATCTAAACGATATGAAATTTAAGCCAGTGATTGCCCGATCACAATTTTAACCGTAGGTAATGTTAGCATTACGTGTTACCGTTGTAGGTCGTCAGTTCGAACCCAGCCAGGAGCTTTACTTTGTGTAATCGTCTCCTAGCTGTCGCGTCGCCACATGTGCGCACTTTCATACAAACCCGTAGACTTGATTTGAGAGACAAAAGTTGCTCGTGGGCGCCCTCCCTAGTGAACTTAGTCGATACGTAAATTAATCAAGGCACAGAGTTAAATAATACCGTTAGCCAATTGTGTTTCTCAGTAAAAATATTACAAAGCGTTACCGTCATTGTGTTGTACTGGTTCGTTTACAAAACTCTTATATAGTTTTGTAAACACATAACAACGATAACAAGCGCCAACGAATTTGCAATAAAGCTTACTTGCCAATCAGTTTGCCACTCACCATGACGGCGATTCTAAGATTTCTGCTGCTCTCAGTTCTGGTTTTATATTTCTCAGATAACTGTGTAAGTATTTTGATTACCTATTTAAATAAAACAATTTGATAAAACGTTATTTTCGTAAAGTTGGTCTAACGACTTGCGTAATCAAGTACCTACAGTAGACCAATTTCTTGCCACAACATAAAGATTTAAGTAGGCGTCTTTGTAATTAGTTCTCACATTTCGAACATCGAGAAGTAAAATCTGTTAATACCACTGGGTTTAATTCTGTAGCTTTCGAGATATAAAATTGAATTGCCTATAAAATGTTAGTTAGTACCAGACTGGACAACGCGGTTGTAACAAATCATGCGTCTACAATCTCCTTCAGATGATAATACCTACTTAGTATTCCTTTGAATATTAATATTAAGTATATGATATTTTCATAACCTCAATTTATTTTCTTGGTGAAGCTGGCTTACATGTCCCCAAAGTCGAAACTTAGGTAATATTTTTAATTTCTTTCAAATACCTAATGTTACTATTACTTACTGATAAAAAAACAATTCATAAAGTCTAATGCGGTCATAGGCATTACATTCGTCTTGAATCCTATTTAAAAAAATATGGCGGAACAAAATGAGCAAAGCTAGCCACGTCACTCGATGTTCTCATATAATATGTCTGACAAAAGAAGCTTTGAAAACAAAAAAAAAACTGTGTAAGTTCAAATACACTGTGTAAGATAAATATCTGCCTATACCTACCCTTCTTACCTTACCTTCTTAGTGCTATGCAGATTCTCGAGAATATAGATTCTGGACGCCAATGCATAACTATTTAAAACAACGAAATGGTGTATATCAATCGTAATATAGCAATCGTAATTTTCTTAGCGTCGCCGCGGCGCTACGAAAGATTTAATTACCATCACTCCCGACACAGCTCAAAACAAATAATTGAAATAAAAACTACATTCGTCTAATGAAATTATTCGTAGCTGTTTTCGAAGACTAGGACTACGGAGCATCCAGTCACCAATAAGAGGGAGATTGAGACCTAAAAATTTGGTGACATGCTTTACCATCAATTATGTAAAATCTTTTTTAAACAATAAGTCCGTAATTGTAGCTCTAGCATGGTACATAATTAATTAAACTGCCTAATTTCGAAGCAAATGTACCACTTCGCAACGAACGAACATTGTAGTACCCCTATCGTAGCTTCATAATAATCAATTGGGTGATGGATTATGTCAAAAGTATTGACATAATCCATCACCCAATCCTACTTTGTTATAAATAATAATTCTGAGATTACCAAGACGAGCGTGGAGATTATGTTTGTATTGGTCCACTGATCGCTTATTGCAGCACGAAGGTCTAGGACACAAATGTGTTTTTAAAAAGATGAAATTTCTTTCAAACATATAGATGTTTCAGAAAATGAAAACAGGAAAACTACGACATCATGGGATGTCGTAGTTTTTCTGTTTTAATTTTCTGTAACTTGTTACATTGGTATTTATGATTTGTAAACTTTCTTTAGAGGAATGCAACACTTCCATCATTAGTAAGTAGCTACCTATTCCCATTTTGATATTGCATTTGGTTACTACGTTAAGCCAGCTCAAGGTCAAAGTGTTACCATTACCGTGCGGTCGTCTGTACCTAATTGAAAAATGCGAGTGCGATTTCAGCGAAGTGAAGTGGTGGGGAAGGGATCAATATTGCTATGTTACAGTCCATTAGTGGCCAGGATGAGAGCCCATGGGGACGCCACATGATGCTTTATTTTCACACATGATGTTACATTAAATTGTGAGTATGAACGTGGATGAATAATGGGGTAAGAGCAAAGAAACGATGTATCGAGTGTATGAAAGATGATATATGGCTAGAACGGGGTCGTCTACTGAGATGCCGATTAGAGAAGTGTGAAAGAAGATGTGTTGTACTGATTGCTGAATAAATTTTGATAAAGAGCAAGGGAATGATAATGATGAAAATTACGAACTTTTCGTGCGATTAGTTGGTACGTACAAGTATAACGGTATAGAATCAAAAATCCGAGGCATGGAGGGGTCTTGGTATGTAAAGATGGTCTCCCATCCACGGAACAACCACGGCTAACGTAGCTTAAACTTAAGTCGTTGGTCCCAGCTGTCATACGTGGTTTTGACAGTCATTACGGGTGGTCAGAAGCTCGAAAGTCTGACAATTAGTTTTACAAAGGGTATCGTATTAGCAAGTCACTGGATTGTGGAGGTCAGATACGCAGTCGCTCCATGTAAAATATTCAGCTACATTCGGTTAGACTGGAAGCCGACCCCAACATAGTTGGGAAAAGGTTAGCAAGATGACGATGAGAATGAAAAACCCTGTATTCTTGTACTTACACTTTAAAAACCGCAGCTTTTACAGTTATTGGTAGATATTTCATTTCTCATTAAAAGTTTTCGAGTGCTTATCTCGAGCGTTTGGGTGACATTTAAAAAGTTTTAAAGAATGGGGTTAATTGAACGGTTTCAAGATAAGCTCTGTCTTTATAATTAATCCGTATTTTTAACTTAAACATTTAAACAAATTGAGTTCGAAGTTTACTTCGAACATAAAAACATTCAATTAAGTTAAAAAAAACTACAATAGTTATAACTTAGGTAGGTACTAAGGGGGAAGCGCTAAGGTAGCCGGCGAAATTCAAATTTTCTTACGTTTTTTGCAATTTGCAGGTCAGTATTAAGTTGTACGTCGATCAAAATATGATTCGCGGCCGTAACAAGTATGTATTTACAGAATCATAATCATTAGAATGAGTAATACTACAACTTTTTAGGTTAGTATAATCCCAAAATGTCAAGATTTCATGAAATAGTCATTCTGTGGAATTACTTGGTCTTAGAGATAGTGTTGCCCAAAATCGGTCTTGGTCTTGCAGTCTTGGTCTTGTTCTTGCATTTTTGCAAGACCAAGACCAAGACCAAGACCGACTTATTGTAGCAAGACCAAGACCAAGACTGAACCCTGCAAGACTTGAGCAAGAACAAGACTAAGCCTGCAAGACTCTTGCGTCTCGCAGTTAAGTCAAACTGAGATTTGGGCGTTATAGTAGTAGGTATTTGGTTTCAATCCCGATTTTGATAGACGTTCCCCAGTATCAAAACCGTATCGTCATAAAACTAAAAGGTATTGTATTGATTATATTTTTTGACTATTTATTAAGTAGGTAGCGTGTTACTTACAAATTTGCTCCCATATGTGATAAAAATGTACCTAGCATAACTTTCTAGCAAAGTTCATTTCATACCTTGTAGGTATATCTACTTAGAGTATTATATTATACTTGTATAAGTCTAATGTGCAGATCTAACGTTATTAGGTTGGTAAAAATTATGTAGGTATTTATGTTTCAAAGTTTATAATTATTATTCTTCTATTCAGCAAAATTTAAAACTAACAGCGAGTCGAGTAGGTCTAGTACTAGTATCAGTTAGTGGTACAGACGCCAGCACATCAAGCTACTACAATCTGCCATATTTCTTTAACGCAATCTTCCGTATTTTTTGTCAGGTTCAAACATTTATGAACTTTATTGTAATAATTTTAAAGTTTATTTTCAAGTGCGTTAATGATATAATACGAGGAGACCGCTTGGCGCTGCGGTCCCTTTGTCGCGGCATTTGAAAGCGAATAGCGTAGGTACGAAGACAGTGTTGACCTCGCAAATTAACTTTAGCAATACAGCTGATCAGGTAGCCCTTTCGAGTTTTATTTATATTGCTGTTTTAAGTGAAACAAGTGAATTTACTATTTTTTAATTAAAAATCTTATTGGGTCAGATAGAAATAATGATTTTATACAGTTTACAGTAAAAACAATTGCAAAAAAAACCTAAAAATTAAGAAAAAGCCGACGAAAAGTATGGTAAGCGTGCCATGGTAAGCGGATGCGCGTAGATGTCCCTGCCACCCTGAGCAATAGGCTAATAGGTATTTGAATGTAGTCTAGTCTAAGTAGTAGAGTCTCGCAAGACTTGCGAGACTCTTGCTGCAAGACCAAGACCAAGACCAAGACTGACAGCGCAATACCAAGACCAAGACCAAGACCAGGTGTATTGACGCAAGACCAAGACCAAGACTGGCTAAGGTCTTGTCTTGGTCTTGCATTTGGGCAACACTACTTAGAGAGTTGTGTTGATGACTTTAATGATTATAATTTTCTAAATACATACCTATTTCTTATCGCCGCGAATCATAATTATATTAATCAACGTACAACTTAATAGGTACTGACCAGGAAATTGCAAAAAACTTAAAAAAAAATGAATTTCGCGGTCTTAACTTTATTTGTCTTCTTGACTTGAACTTCTAATAACTCAATCTAATGTTAAGTTCACACAAAGCACCATTAGGCTGTAAGCTTCAAGGTTTTGTAGGTATAGTCTCAAACATAATATTTTATAATTAAAAACACATTATCTCTTACAAAAAGAGTCAAAGCTATTAAATAACCGACCGCCAACCGTGCCGTCATAATGCCGTAATTACCTATTAGTAGCGTTAGATCTTTTAACCGACCGCAGCGGAGCCCTAAGGAGGTAATGGTTTTTTTTGTAGATAATGTAAACTACATATTTAATTTTATCCAGATTCTATTTTCAGCATTGTAAGATTATTTTACCACACAAACTGCGGTATTTGGAGAACATGTTGAATGCTGAGGTCGTGGCCAAGGCTGCAAAGATACGACAACGGATGGAAGCCAATCCGAACGTCCAGGACAGAGAAAAAGGTTGGCCCATGCTGCTGGCCCAATATCAAGCTGAAGACAAAAACCATATTAACAGCATTCCTAAAAATAATTTTGGAAACTTATACAACAGACGCTTACCGAACTTTTAGTTATTGTTAAGACTTATAACTTTTAGTTAAGTAGTTTAGTTTAATTTTAGTTAATTAAATAGTTGCCTACATCCAAAAGATTTTGTTTTTAATTAATATTCCTCAATAATAGCATTTCACACTAGCAGACAGAATGTTGTAGGTATTTACGTATGACCTCTTGACAATAAAAATGGAACATGGAACAGATTGTTATGAACCTGGTTCGCACCCTCAGTTTTGTAGCTCCTAAATTATAGATAAGCTTCCACAATATAATATTTTCGACTTCATTTTCTATCTCGCCATCAGTTGAAAGTTATATTAGACCGTAAAATAACTTTAGAATATAATTCGGTTTCGTTTGACTCAGCGCTAATACTTGACAAAGTAAACATGAATTATTCATTACAGGCTTATCAAACTTTGTGCACAAGGGGAAAAAATATTTAACTTAGGTACTAATTTACGTGGTCAACAATTTCTTATTTGCTGGCAATATCGTAATACACATTCTGGTATCTATTTGCTTTTGCAGTTTATACATTAAAACTTTATGCACAAGTAAAAACTGTACAAAGGCGGATTGAATGCCAGAAAACAACTTAGAAAATATTTATAACTAGATTATAAGAATAAATACATATACGAGTATACATATGTACATACAACAAAATATAAAACAAAAAAAAATGTTATGAGAGATAAACAAGAAAACCTGCAACAACTTAATTCTGAGACGAATCTGCCAATTTCTTGTGTATGTGTTCTCGAGTTTTCACTTTAAATATGAACTGATTGGTTACCGCCCTGATATTCTGAGGGAGCGCATTCCAAAGGAAAACCGCCTGGACAAAGAAAGAAGACTTTATAAAACCAGAGCGATGAGAGGGACAACGAAGAAGCCGATTATTCTCGGACCGAAGATTCTTGTTGTGTGCAGAGCATAAATATTGACAAAGAGAAGTCAAATAAGAAAGAGAAGTGGGTTTGTGAAGGAGAGAAAACAGGGTTGTCAAAGCCCTCAATGCTCTGCGCTGCCGGATAGGTAACCACTTTAAAAGCGATTGATGTGCGGATACATGATCATACTTGCGGAGATTGAAAACGAATCGAATGCAGCTACCTATTAAGAAGTCGGTCAAGTTTATTGAGGAGATCTGCATTCAGGTCATAGTAGCACACATCGCCATAGTCAATTATGGGAAAGTTAAGGGACTGCACAAGCATTACCTTAATGTGTGATGAGAGAATATTTTTCAACCGATAGAGCGACCGCTCAACGTTCCAGTGACCTTCTTGCTCACAATCGCGACCTGCTTACGCCAGTCGAGGCAAGTGTCAACATGCAAACCCAGATCCTTGACGTCAGAGCTAAACGGAATCACTGTGCCATCAAAAGTAGGTAACCGTTGGCACCGTTAAACCATTCAGCCTCCTCAAGCTAGTCATACAGTCATAGCATAGTATAGCGAAGCTGCGCCTTCCCAAAAATGGATTGCCGGGTCGTAGTCAAAAACTCCTTGACAGAGTTGGATGACCCCTTCAGTCCTGTCTTCGCTCTCCAGATCGCAGACCTGTCGTCATAGCTCGAAAACTTGACTAGGCTGGGCCTATGGTGTCCTTTTTGGCTGGGCCAAGTCTGTGGCAGATCTTTATGGAGGATGCAGTGATAGTATTAAGGGACAGCTTCTTGCTTATCACCTCCAGGATCACTGTGCTGCTGACTTCCCTTTCAACCTCTGCTATGCCCTGTAAAATGAGTGCCTTCTGCCGATGCCTGGTCTCCAACCCGTCAACCTGTCTAGCACACTCGCTGTCTTCTGAGCAGACTCAGCATGCTGAAGATCAACTCCCTAAAGGTGCGAAACTCCTCGACTACCCTCGCCACGGTGTCCTTGGCAGGTCCTGCACACTGTATCTGCGCTTCCAACTCACTTATCTTCCGGATAAAGCTATCTTCTAGGGTCTTCTGTGCAGATATTATCTCGTCAAATTGAGACATTGTAGTAGTAATTGTCCACTTGTGTTCGGTGAAGTGAAAATAGTTTTGTGAAGTGATGACCTGGCAGGTGATGTAAAATTATTGCTTGAGTCACATAACTTCAAGTTTTTTAATGCCTACTACCTTTTCTGTAGCTTAATTGAAATGTAAAAAAAAATGAGATCGAAACCATTGAAAATGGGCTGAATATAATTTTGCACATTCGAAAAGTAATTATATTTTTCAACACGTACGCAATAAACAACAATATTCGTACAACAGTTTTCATCAAAAAACAGTAGCGTTTATCTTTCCTGAGTACAAGTACTTTGTGGCTCTGTTAGAGAGTAGGTAGTGCTTTGCAGTAGAGCCACAATTAATGTATATTTTATCATTATCTAATGCACGTACAGCGATAACGGTAGTACGTACATTATGTACGTTTGACGTACCTACATCATTTTAAAATATTATTGATCGGTTTCTAAAATGGTGGCTCTGCGGCAGAGCATGACACGTTAGTTCACTTTGGTACCTACCTACATGGGTAGGTATAAATGCCCAATACAGAGATAAAATGTGTGTCATCGGTCAGATCAAATGTTCTAGCTGATGTCACTCACGGTGACAGCATCCAGCATCAACTCTGAAGCGCCTAATAATGGGGAATTCGAAGTAGGGAATTACACAGTAAAGTGTTTTTTGTTCAACATGTTTTCGATGTGGCGTCAGTACGTAGGTACCTACTCGACACTCACAGGAAGACCAGAGCCCAGATCCGATTCGGATAATCCGAATGAGGTGTCGCCTAGCCGCTCCATCTTTAGGTATCTGATCCTGGTGTTGTTGAAAACCTTTCTGTTATGTGACATCTACCTAGGGGATATAGGAAGGTACCTAGTATGTAATCAGGTACAGTTGTAGGTACACATACCTACCTACAATTAAATGCTGGCCAATAGCATAGCATGCCGAGCGACAGCGAGTATGTATCAACTATAGGCTAGGCAAAAGCACCAGCTGCTGTCTATGGGTGCCCACGTCATCGCTTGCCAAGTGCAGGTGAGCGACCAGCGCTTTAGCCAGTACCTTCATGGGATCGTTTGCTGCGTTCGGCAAGTCCTGTCTAGTATTGGTCTAGTTCGAACTTTATGTACCTAAGTATGGTCTTGACGGTACATACTTTATAGGCAGCACTCGCCTTGTATAAAATTACCTTTTTACAATCTTTTAAAGAACTTACAATCAAAAATGTTTATTTGATTGGGTACTTTCACTTTATTATCTTAACAATGACGACAGTTTTACCTACTTACGTATTATTTTAGCTAGTAGGTAGGAACGAAGGCGCCAAAGTATACATTTTTACAACCAATTCTCTTCTTATATAAACGTTTCGATAGAATATCTTTTCCGGGGTAGAAGCCGGACACTCTTGTTGTAGTAGAGAACTTACTTAACATAGCTTGTACTTTTTTGGTTGACGACTCATTGAGAGTGTTCACTGTATCATCAGCACGCGCATTCGCTGCAAAAGAAATAGATGTGATAACCACATCTGGAACATTATTGTAAGGTTTTGGTCGTCTTTTCTCGCTGTAACTCGAACTGTTATTGCCAAGTATATCTATATGTAGTATTGTGTTCATTAGCCCGCATTTTCTGTATCTATCTGCCACCGATTCATGCTGTAACCGCTGTAATCGTAACCAACTGTAATCACCGCAACTTGTTTCTCGCTTTATGCACGACATGTTTGAAATGTAATGATTAATTTATCCCATATTTTAATTTTACCCGGAATAGGAATGGGTCACGAACAATAACGTAACTTCTCTTCTTGGTCTGTGCGAACAATAATAAATAGTAGTAGCCTAAATAGAGGTATCAACTGAGAATTTTGACATTGTCAAACAATCAGGACATTTAATCAATTTTTTTTTATAGTTATGTATGGAAATTAAAAAAACTGTCAGTCTTGAAAAACTGTACTAAAGCGGGGAATTCACTATAAGACTGTCCGCCACGGGCCGCGCGTCACGGGTACATCTGAAACACCACCCTGCGCTCCATAACTTAAGTATGCGAGTGTTGGAGAAAAAACAGTCAGGCTGAAGTGGGAGTGGGCCGAACACGTCTCACGAATACACCCTGAGAGATAGGCAAAGATCGTCACTCACTCGCCGCCTTAGGGAGGACATCACCACGGTAATAATATAGCACTTCGTTTCGTACCTACGTATCAGTCGAGGCGCAAATATTTTTCGGTCGCAAATTTATAAGATTTGTTATTCAAACATAAACATGGTTTTTTAATTTAATCTACCAATCAAAAAACAACACGCATTTTTATTAAACACTTCCTATTCAATTCACAAAGTATTTTATTTGTTTATATAAAAAATGTATATTTATTTATTTATTTTATTATTTATGTACACACAGTAAAATACAATAACAAAACTAAATGGAAACACAAAGTAGGCAAATGTAATTAAAATGCTGGAGGCGGGCAGCCCTATCGCATGTTTACGTACCGCGCGGCTTTAGGCATTTATTTCAAGGTTACGGCCGAGTTACAATACTGTATGATCTTTATACTGTGACATCACCGTCGAGGTAGACCACGGCGAAGGTGGTGTGACGATATGATAATAGGTATATACTTATTTGTCGAACGAATGCCTCCCCCACTTCCACAAACTTTTCCCAGTACCTACAGAAAAACTACGGAATTTATTGGTGATTCCAAGTTTTACACCTTTTAACGTAAACGCGACATGCACCGCTTCGCGGCTTATGACACAATATAGTAGCCCTTGCGCACACATTCTTGAGGAACCAGCGTCTCCGCCCTTCCACCCCCCTCAGAGAAAACAGCACTGCTTACTTTTGCCCACTGCGAATGTCAATCTAGTCGCTCTCCAAAGCGCATATGCTGTCGGGCGGCCTATCGCGCCCATTCGTGTTCAGACCCGCAGGGTAGGTTATTGCGTAACACAATAACAGTAGGAATGGCTTTCATTTTGACAGTTCAACAAGATTCTTTGCGTTATTTACGTTGTTTAGCAGACAACTCCACGACTACTTTTCACTTTGTAGTGTTTTTTCGGAAGTCTTTATCTTCTTCTTATATAAATCCAAAAATATAAAATAAGTATCACAAGAAATATATTCTCAATTAAACGTCTTAGAGAACAAAAAAAAATGTTTTTCCTTTTTCAACCTTTAGTCTCAAAAATCAAACTCAAACTCAAAGCAATTATTTCAATTAAGTAAACCATTTACAGGCACTTTTGAATTGTTAAGAAGTCCGTCAGTCAGAAAATATGAAGCTAGTTGCCCCTACCTACCTATGGAGAAGAACGGGCAAGAAACTCCATGGACACTCTTTTTAAATTCTATTTACAAAAATATTAGGTACCTAGTTACATCATTACTTTTGAATTTAAAATTATATAATGTGAGAAAGATGTAAAAAATAAAAAAGACGTACGCGTTAAAAGCATCCAGAGTACAACAAATAGTACCTACTTAACAAAACATCAATCCAAAAATAAAATAATTAAAAACAAGCCGAGGCAGCTAAGTGATGACCAGCCCCCCGTTCACGAACATGACGCATAGATCAGCTCTATTTAGCTCAACCATTTTGAAGGGAGCTAAAATATGATCCAACACACATGCCACCGTCAGCGAGACATTTGAGTGACCTTGACTTTCTATCAGCTGCCAGGGCTCATTCAAGTCAATAAAAGACATAGGTATTATTACCCGGTAAATGGTAGCTATAGGGTACATAGAACTCACATCTGTGCTATGCAATCATACAAAGATGATCTTACAATCTTCAGCAACTCCTAACAGTATTTACAAGTATTAATCAATTAGTTGTGGTTGTGGAGCAGGACCAGCATTGAGCCAGTCATTTTTATCAGCGATGTAATCCCCTAACTTAGGTATAGTATGCCTGACTGCATAGTGTGCGCAAGACTTGAATTTTGTCTCATTCAGTTGAATAATGTGGGGAGGTATTTTATTATAACATTTTAAACAGTAGGTAGGTACTTACCCCATAAAAGATGAATCTACTTTAGCCAGTCTGAAACCTGGTTGAACTAAGGTCCCTATTTCTAGTACCTACTATAATTATGTCTTTCACCTCTTTTACTAAAATGATGTAAATTTTTTCTTACATAGGTACATGATGATTTCATAGATAAGGTATTGACAAGGCACCGTCACGTCATGATGTTAATTTCCTTAAACAGTTCCCTTAGAGAATCGCGCCTACGGAGATTATATAGATATGGCTCTGATGACTCTTTTCTGCAGAATAAAAATAGAATCGACGTCTGCAGCCCGTCCCCAAAGTAAAATACCGTAAGACATGATACTATGAAAATAACTAGACTAGTCTCGCGGTATCTACCTACATCAGTAAATTGACGGATTTTTCTGACAGCATAAGCTAGGTAGGTACTGAACTTAGCCGTCCTGCAAGAGATGTTAAAGCCTACTGAAAAAATTTGCACAGAATATTTTTTCCCAAAATTAGCTTTTTTAATTAGATTTGACGAATAGCTGCGCTGCGACCAAATATTTGAAATAGCAGCTGTAGTTGAATTTATTCTAAATTCCGGAGGTGTTGACTGTCTACGGCGCCGCGGCGTAATTCTGAATGGGAGTGCTACGACGTTATGGCCCGTAAGACTATATAAACAGACGTGGAATAATAATAATTGCATCTAAGTATATCGAATATAGTTACCCCCCACCCATAGTAAAAAACAAACCTAATAGATACCTATCGATCTCAAATGCCACCTGTTGGTAGGTAGGTAGAGGTACCTACTATTGTAGGCTATGTAAAAGTTTCAGAGTGTGCTTGAGGCTCAGTAGAAGTTTACAAAATTAGTTAGGTAACCTACCATAAGTGTGCTTCGGAAGACATTTAGGTAGGTAGCGTCCTAAGATCTTAACCCCCTTATTACTAAACACGGAGTTTTATGCCAATCTTAGGTAAGCCTCGAATTATGAAGGTGCCTCTGGTTAGATACCTACTTATTTATGAGCTCGACTGTCAGTAATGAGACTCAATTACTTACTTTTTCTATTGTTACCGGATAAGATATTACTGTTTCTGCTTGTATATTTACTCCACGTTTATTAATAAGAGGGTTAAAATTTTCGCTTCAGAACCAGGTTGCGCGAAATTATGTCCTATCTATCCGTCGCCTCATTGGATCGAAATGTGAAATTAGGTCTGCTTTATGTCAAACACGGGACACTCCATAACCTGTTTGTATGCCTATTACCAATCGACAAATGCTTCCAGCATGCACTTCCAGATATGGGTACTAGGTAAGTAAATGAGATACAATTACCTACCTACTTAATTTTCTATTGTTATCGGATAAGATATTGCTGCATACATTCATTTACTTACGATAATCATTATAATTATTTAAGGTGATCATTCATCTTACGATAATTATTTAAGGTGGGAACCTGGCAACCCTCGCAGGTTGCCAGGTTCCCACCTTAAATACGAACCTACATTAAACTCACGCTTTTTGTCGTGGGGGTAGGCAGAAACTACAGAATGCCACCTGCTACAATTATTACATAAGTATTCCTTTTGATTCGTTTACGTTCATATTTTGTTGCTACTGTCATAATAATTATTTTCAAGTACAAGTAGGTAGGTATCTGTCTTAGGAGAGCAAAAATAAAGTTTCACAGCCACACTGATTGTTGGATTCGGCAGCACCATGTCTTCTGCGTACCTACTAAATAATGTTATCTCTGTATGACAGCCTGGACGCTGGTGAACTCCACGATGAGTGCATTACCTACACACAGGTTGGACAAAAGCACGGCCAGCTACAAACGGATGCGTAGATGGCAAAAAAATGACCCGCGCAGATACCGTGCGTAGCCTCTCCGTGCTCATTCAACGAGCAGTAGAATTCCGCCTTTACAATATTTGTAAAATCGAATTTTGCACTCTATTCAGCGTGATTTAGGGTTGTGCGTCTAGAGTAGATATCGATGTAGGTAGTCGATGAAAAAAAAGAAACAATATTTATATTAAAAAAAAACCTCGATTATTTATTATTCTCCTAATGATCCTCGAATGACCACACATTTCTGATACACGCTGGATCAAACGCTGTACCTAGGTACCTACGTACAATTTATAGCCTAGTAGGTATCTAGGTATGGGTATACGGAGCACAAAATCATGCAATAGGTACTCGTACAGACGCCAGCCAGCACGTCAAGCTACCCGAAACAGTTAAATTTTCCCAATCAACTTTGAACCTTATGCTTTAGCGATAAAGTTGAAAACCTATTAAAGAAATTTGACAGATTGTATGTAGCTCGATGTGCTGGCGTCTACCTACCCAAGTGCGATGCACTAACAGATTAAATAGGTACCTATATGGTTGCAGCGGACAACGCTCCTTAGATAGATTGCAAAGAAAACTAGCGGAATTCGGATAAGTTTTAGATTGTATTAATTATAAAAAATAACACTCAGTAAATATTTTTGTAAATCATTTTATTGGTTAGTGGAAATACTTTTCCGAATCACAATAATTATGTAACTACAATAAGTGTCATTAGCGCTGCTATCGTATGGATAACGGCTAAACACAGATACGTAGCTTATCTTAAGCCAGGCCCATTTATCCAATTTGTTATTCAAACAAACTGCTTTAGTACATGGTTTAATTGATCGCTAAGCATGGGATTTGCAAATCTCTTGCGAATTTTCATGTAAAAGTATGAGAAGTAAGAATTATTAATTAATTCTTACTTTTGATCGATGCCGCTAAGGTTTCCTGAGGCTCAATCTCTGTCATCAAATGGACATTTCCGGACGAGAACATTCATCAGATCTATTATTTTATAAACCTATAGGTAAGCTAAGATGACACAGGGCAAGCTAGCCTCGTGTCATAAGTCCGTAGGCCGTAACAGCGTCCACCGAAGCATTTGGTAACATCAAGTACCAACATCATTTAATTTTGGGCCTGGCCTGCTCCATTACCAACACGATCCAATAATTACGTGGTGTTCCTACCTAGCTATAAACGTTGACACGATCAAAGCTCAGTCTCACAATTTCATGTTTGTTTCTACTGTTTGAATGAACTTTCCATTTATCTATTAATGGTTACGAGAAATTCGACACTACACAATTAGACACTGAGGATACAACTGCAAGCATTGACTATTTCTATTTTCGTTCGTACTAATAATATCAATGGAATTATATTTAGGTACTTTCACCGTTGGTGTCTAACTAGCGAATACGGCGCGTTGCCAGCAGGTGTTGCTTTATTAATGGTAGAATAGGTACTCAAGTCCTTCTACCGGACCGATCGGACGCCACTCTGCCTGCGCACGCGGCGCGTTAGTGTAATCGTGGCCCAAGAGATAGAGAAAAAGAATGTCTTCATGTTGTTTAAAGTAGGTTTCCTATTCCTTAAAAAAGCACCTTATGAAATAATTGTAGATATAAATAGGTTATATTATATTATAAACAAAATATATAGATTTAGAGTAGACAAAATAAATTCAATATCTCATAAACAGCTAATTGTACTTTTAATTACATAATTATACTGAATTAAAAACGTTAGTGTAAATATACAGGATGGAAAAAACGAACAACACTTACCTATAGGAAAAGTACCATAAATATGTTACGTTTAACACTTATATATCATAATCTGAAACTGTCCAATTTTCCCAATCAACCTTGAACCTAATGTTTTAGCGATAAAGTTGAAAATCTATTAAAGAAATTTGACAGATTGTAGTAGCTTGATGTGCTGGCGGCTGTACCAATCTTCTTCATTTCTTATAGACGGTACATCTCTATTACCTATATTGTTTGGGCCCAGAAGATGGCCACATTGATTGCGGTACTTACTTACAGTCTTAATAACTCTAATATTAATATTACGTCTTTCATTAACGGGATTTGAAGAAACTCAATATTCTTAAAATAATAATGCTTCAAATAGGACTTACAATTCTGTTTCTCTCTTAAAACCTCCATGATCCTGAATCAGTACATTAGAAAAGTCGTCGGTATTGTATGGTTAAAGTTATCAGGCGACAGTACCTGGCACTGAATGTATAAGGTACGTAAGCAGGTACTGACATTAACACACGTTTATAAGATGTGTATATTTTTATGCTGCAGATTGTTGGTTCGATTCCCGGTCTATGAGAGCGACTTTTCCTACTATATTATATTTACGCACTCTTTCTGTATTGCACTTTTCCCTGTGTTTGCGTTGTTTCTTTGCACCCTGTATAATTGAAGCTAAGTTTCAAAACTTACAATAGTTACAAAATATTTTTGTCAGAATTTGTTTCAGTATAAAATTACTATAATTTCCTTAAATTGTATCAATGATGATTTATTCAATGAAACAAAAACCTCGCATGAAATCCATAATACATACGAATTAGTAATAAATAAGATGTCAGAAAAGTGAAAATTTGGGAACAACATAATTATAACACTGGTAAGAGATAGAAGCACTCGGGTCGCTCCAAAAGAACGATCAATTTGTTATTATTATAAATATTAAAATTACATTTATTATACATGTGGAACTTTAGTCATCTACAACTCATAATATACAAATATCATTGTTTGATAAAAATCATAAAATAATTTACAAAGTATTGATATGTACAATATTTTCATAACTAATATTAATCACTTCCTCTATAATAAATAAATTAATAAATGTATATAAACAAAAAGAAGTGTAATACATGATATACGGTTACGCGATTCTAACAAATACACTGGTCCGCAAAGAAAGCGGGTCGGTTAGAAAAAATGGGATAACTTTTAAAATATTTGAGCAATCCTTTTAAAATAAAAACTAAAGTATAAATTTGAACAACTTTAAACCGTTCGTTTTACTTTTGTTTATGCTTTCTTGTGCAGAAATTCATGATTCTGATTAAATTCTATTAAAATCATGCCACTAACCCCTGAAGAGTGTACCAGAATTCTGACAATGCTTCAAGAATAGAATAGAATGGATTACTCTTTATTATGTACACCATATCACTCACACCACCAAGACGGCGCAGTCAGCGTTGTACAGCGACAACTGTTGGTGTGTCGCTATCAACCGTTCAAAGAGTGCTCCAGGGATTTGAAGACACTGGATCCAATATTCGCAGACAATTAACAGGGCGTAAAAGGTGCAAAACAGCGCGGGAGGATCGATTTATGGGGTCAACAATGATGAGAAATCGATTTCAAACGGCTGTTGAAGTCAAAAATCACTTACGCGCTGCAGGAAGCAATCAGAGCACGTGTATAGTGAGGCGGCGTCTTGCTGAACTTGAAGCCACTTAGACCTACAAATGGTCCAAAACTCGAAAGGCAGCATCGAAATTCAAGGCTGAGTTACGGTAGAGAATATATGAATTGGACTCTGGATGACTGGTCAAGAGTTATGTTTTCGGACGAGTCGAGGTTCATGCTATACACGCACGATGGGAGCCAAAGAGTCTACAGAAGCCCAAAAGAGCGCTATAACCAAGCTTGCATTGAAGAGAAAGTGCCATACGGCGGAGGCTCCATACACGTGTGGGCTGGAATTTCTTCCGAAAGCCGCACCGAGCTAGTGGTAATAGAAAATGTCACTTTGACTGCAGAAAGATATGTGAATAAATCTTAAACGAGTATGTTGGCCCATTTTTAGTAAACATGGGCGAGAGCGTCATCTTTATGCTAGACAACCTCGGGTAGTGGTTGTCTACTTTGAAGATGTCGCTGTCACACGCATGGATTGGCCAGCACCAGGCTTGAACCCCATCGAGCATGCCTGGGACGAACTGGGACCACGTGTAAGCCAGCGGAATTCCCCTTCAATCACGAATCGTGAATTGAAAGAAGCACTAATAGAGGAATGGGAGAGTATTCATCAGCATTGGCTCAGAAAGTTGGTAGAAAGCATGCCAAACCGTATAACAGCTGCAATAGAAAATACTAAAATGTGTCAAAATTGCATATTTAATACCGTAGCACATTTTCGAAATCTAGTGAAAATGGTAATTTTTACTTAACTTACTTATTTTCAAAATAAACTTCATAATCTTGAACTTTTATGACATTAATTGAGACACCATAAAATTGTCTATAATACAGTATTTATTTCATAAAGCTAGCTCCAATATTTTGGAAGTAATTGAGATTTTTGTTACCGACCCGCTTTCTTTGCGGCCCAGTATATACACTAAGTAGACATTTAAGGGAACGACATGGATTAATTAAAAGTAGTCCACCCTTTGGGAACTAAAGGTGTGGGCTCCTGTCGCGCGCTCGAACCTGCGGAATAGTCTAATAAACCGAACTGGCTAAAATCTAGTCCATACTCGTGTAAGAGAGCACTGTCTGTAGATTTGATTTGTTCAACTTTTTGATTTTTATCACGACACTTGAGCGGATCGAAATCTTCTAGGTTTGTCGGCGAATCATCCAGTTTAATGAGATCAGAATCAGAGCCACACGACTGAAAAAGAAATACGTGAGTTAAACAAGCACAAAGCGAGACACGTCCCTTGGTAGGCCTTTAGTGCACGTGTCATCAATAACGGAAATAGTAGTACAGCTACCGCTAAAATAGGGCACTCCTCATTTTGATGGCTCATTTACATTAGTCGCACCCTGTCAATGAAGATGTCCAAGATATTAACAACTTTGTGGAACTATTATGGAAATGTTAACAAGACATAGCCCCGGCAGCATGCGTGCATGCATACTATCGTTTCGACCACATAATGAACTAGTGCTAAGTGTCTACAACAAACAATTTCAGTAATGTTCATTTCATGCTGTAAGGATGCAAAATTATTATTTAGATTTACGTTGAATCTCGCATAGAAGGTATGTATCAGCTAATGTAAATCAGCCATAATGTTCGGTGTAAGAATACAATTTAGTATGAAAATTAAATCCAAACCGATTAGGTATATTCCAATTGTACCTATAAGCCCGAGACTTATGCCTGGTTTCAACATACCACATTTGTATCAAACATCATGGATGGGTTCCCACATTGGTTGAGAGATATCAAATTAGTTTATACGTTAGTCTGTATTTTTAATCATTTATTTCAATTAGTGTTTTTTTAAACCACCCCCATATTGTAATGATAATGTTCAATGATTTCACATGGCGGGAAAATGTGTTACGCCGATTTCAAAGCAAGCGCTACCTGCTAAGGCGCTTCGCACTGGTCGGCAAAGCTGCTGGGTTGTTTTTTAATTTATGGAATCAAACAGGCTGGTAAATTTTTATACTTAGATAATTTGACAGGAAATTTAACAACAAAGCAAATTTAATAGGCTGTCAGAAACCAAGGCTATCATTCGATAATGCATTAGATTTGTTGTGTGGCAAGAATGATCCGTAAGATCAATACTGAGCCATCTAGGTACTTACAATCATTGGGAGATATTTATGGAAAGGGGGTTTGAACTTTTTTTTTAATTTGGCATGGTCACCCCTACCCCTATCGCCACTTTGAATTTTTGCAAAGTTACGGCGTCGCGTAAAGTGGAAGATATGGGTAAAGGACACATGAAACAAACAAAAAAAAATCCGGAGATTAGGTGCTCAAAAGTGGCACGTTACCGAGATATAATAATAACAAATATTTTGACAATGAGCCATTGAGGGATTGTGAGAGGCTAGTCGCTAAGTAATAACAACCGTACGGGTCGATCGATCAGGTTAAGCTGTCATTCGTAATCTTTCACATTCGTTACGGGTCGTCAGAAGCCCGAAAGTCCGACAACCAGTCTTACCAAGGGGTATCGTATTACCCAGTAACTGGGTTGTGGAGGTCAGATAGGCAGTCGCTCCATGTAAAATACAAGTATTCAGCTGTATCCGTTTAGGCTGGAAGCCGACTCCAACATAGTTGGGAAAAGGCTAGGCAGATGGAATGATCTTGACAGTGTGCCACTTACACTGTATCTTTGGACATTTTTTTATTGTTTAAGCATCTTCTGTCCATATCTACCACTTTATATAGCAGTTTCATAGAACGCCACCCCGCAACTTCGAAAAATATCGAAGTGTCACTTCGGTTCATAAGCCCTTTGATAAAAACATACAGACAAAAGTATATTTTAACCGACTAAGTAACGATAAAAAAAATAACCTTCATATTAAAAATGTATCAAGATTTCAATATTGAAACCTGGCTTTTTAAGAGTCGTTGAGCGAACGCTATATTAATCATTACGGCGAAAACGTCAGGGTAGTCCGAAAAATTTAAATCTTACGTTTTTTGCAATTTGCTGGGCAGTATCAGCATGATTGTCGGTCTAAATAAGATTTGTGGCCGTAACAAATACTTATTTATAGAATGATAATAGCAATCATCAATCCATCTCTCTAAGTTCGTAGTCGACTATTTCATGAAATCATGAAATTTGAGATCAATTTTAACTTATTGCCGATTCAAAAGATTATAATTTTGTATAGCCATATTTGTTAAAGTCGCAAATCATATTTTAATCAATATTCAATCTGACACTGAACTGCAAATTGCATAAAACGTTAGTAAATTTGAATTTCGAGGGCTACCTAAGCGCATCCCACGTTAAAGATGTGTGTACAATATTTTCATAAAACTACTTTCACATGGAAAGTGTGAAAGTAGTTTGAAACATAATAACGATAGTGCGTAACCGCTCGACGGCTCTATGTTTACTTGCACAAGGCTGCAATTTTAGTGAGCTTTGTAAATCATGAACGTAATATAATTTGAATAGATTGTCTACTTCTATTAAATAAAAATCCAATATTTATGCATACTTAGATATATTTTTAGTAACATGCATTTGCAAGTTCTATGTAAGCATGATCTTGCTAGAGGACGACAAACTGTGTATTATATACAAGTGCTCGTGTCATTATATTATTATATTGATATAAATATGATAAGTACAAAATACAGAGTCGCACAGTCATGATAAGCACTTCCCACTAATTTTATTGTCTTCGTGTTAAAATAAACATTTATGATATCTAGATCAAAACGATCCGATAACTATCTATTTATTATAGGACGAGTTGCATGATACATGCCAAATGCCTATGGCGGAATCATAAATAAAGATTAAACGTTTAAAGCTAAGTAGTAAAGCGTAAAAGGTTTTTTTTTATCGACGATTTATGTAATAGAGATTACACTTAGTACAATAGCCTAAAGGATACCATTACACGGTCAATTCTACCTTCAAATCCATCTGATTTGAACAAAGATGCTCCGATCAGATCGGTCGGTTGCGACGGCTAGAACGATAACTGTTAGAAACAAATCGCTAAAACTAACCAGCTTGATCGTTTAGTGTATGTGTACATCCGGTTAGTTCGGTGGTATCTAATTTGTTTGTTTAGTTTTATCTTTCTGTGTTATGGTACACCTTTACACTTTATCGTGAAAGCTAACCACATACACATCTTTCGCCGATAATATTTCCCTGTTGTAGTCATGATCTGTTAAGTCAAGAACTTGGGAGGCGGTAGCACCAAATGATTAATTGTAGATCGATTATAATGTCAATTCTTTACTTTTTGTTGTTGTTTTAAAATGAGCAGATAACAAAATAATGAAGAATCTCGAAATGGGTAGGTATGGTTAAGAAGTCGTCAATCTTCTGATCGTAGAAATCTTTAAAAACTTACTGGGATATTCTTATGAAAGTATTTATAAATAGGAATAAGATTTCATCTAAATGTTAGTCATCATAGTTCATTTTATTTAAAATAGGTGACGTCGTGCTAATTTTCCACGACGTAACAATCTTATAGGTTCTATGGATGTGTTATGCAAATCATCCTATCGTAAATAGTATTAAAAATATTTTTTCAGCATTTGTTAATCTACTCTTAAATAAAACGAGCTAGCATCACAATATGAGATCATTCATTTTTTATACTTATTAATCATATTATTCTGATCAGAATACCAATAAGCAAATTATGCAAATCAAAGGAGCACATGCGTAGGCCACGTATAAAAATAAAATAATATAAGGCACTTAATTTGAACTGTTAATAATAGTTATTTAGCAAAATCTATTTGTTTGTAGCCTGAAACGCACATTCTTCTAAATTTTATAGTATTCTCACAACAATATATCATAGCAAAGGAATTAACAATAAAACAATATATTACAAAATGAAAAAGTAAACATTTTCAAAAGAACGAGTAGGGCGATTCTATATTAATACCAATGGTAACATAACAAAATATCTCTACAAAATAGCGTCTTAGTCAAAAAGAGTTCTTAAGCATTAAATAAATTACAAAGCAAGGTGAAAATATATAGGTTAAGTAGGTAATATCTTTCTTTGAAGACTAAATAAGAAAATGTCAATAATAAAACAAAACGGGGATTAAATAATGTGTGCTACGCACGCAATTTGATTAAATTTTTGAGAGGATTTGTTCTTATTTGTTGTTTCACTTAGTATCACTTTTAATACAAACGGTGTTCATATTTAACTTTCCAAAGACAACGAATGACTATGGATACAGAGCCGACGACCTAAATTTTTGCATCCTAATAAAACACCGGCCGGCCAAAACCTTATAAAATCGTTAGATTGGATTTGTTACTCTAAATATTAAAAAAGAATAGCTGAAATTTTTCGCGTCTTGTCAAATTGAGCACATTTTTAAATATTTGTAATTGTAAACCAATTTTACTAAACTGTATCATAGCAATACGCTGGTTTTTGGAATGTAGGTAAATAATATATGCAGCTCCCCGACAACACATTTCTCAGAAATCTTTAGCGCGCGCAAAGCCAGGAAGTCGGAGTTGCGTTACGTCCGCTACGCGTAGCGTCCGTTTATGGCACTATTGTATTCTCGAAGGTGATATTTTCTCGGATCAGTCGCATTACAGTCGTTCTACCTAAAAGTACACTCAACGGCAAAAGTGCTTGTGATTAGGAAACATCACACAGATCAAATTAACAATTTGTGAATAAGGCGAGCATAATTATCAGGAGATACTTTTTGTCGCCACACGCACTTTTTTAGAGGTGTATGTATCCAGTTTTTACATGCTCGACTAAAGAACCTGGAACGCAAGCAATACTCTCATAGACAAAATTACTAAAAATAAAACGTCCGAATAGTCCGCCTGGACAATCTATGGTTTTCATTCGATGTCGATTTTGGGCGGCCTGACAATCTGGGGTTTTCGTTCGCTGTCTATTATCGGCAATGGACGTGTGAGTGGTTAAAACTAAAAATTACGAAAAAAAAAGTAAAAAACATAAAATCGACTCCAAAAAGAAATTAACTCAAAATTATGAAATAAGTTTAATTTCGGAAGTCGTTGGCAAAAAAAAAATACAGATCCAATAGATTTTTAGACACAATAGATTTTTTCACAATCCGATTAATAGTTTCCGAGAAATGCGTGGACAAACATACATACAGACACCTATAAAATATGCGTGTGTGTGTGTGTGCGGGTGACAAAAAGTATCTCCTGATAAGTCTGCTAGCCTAGTACCATGCTTCACAAAATGTTAATTTGGTCTGTGTGTTATTTTTGTAATAAAAACCTCTTCTAGCGTTAAGCATAGCTTTTAGCTAGAACGGCTGTAACGCGATTGATCCGAAAAAAATCGCCTTCAAGAATACAATAGGGCCATAAACGGACCCTACGCGTAGCGGACGTAACGCGACTCCTTCGCCAGGAAACCCTTACAAAAATAAACGCTGACCGCTATGTCAAATGCCAAAGGCAAACTGTAAAATGGTATAGATTCGATTACACAAAGACATAAACAATATTCAACCTAAAATAAGAGCGTTTTGAAAATTGCGGTTGTAAACTGTCTAAAAACTGTTAGACATGATAAAATGTTGCCCAGATGTAGAATCAATAGATATCAGACAAATTCAGTGCAGCACCTTACTTAACGGAACTTCAGAAAACGTTACGGTTGACTTTTTTTAATGCGCCTAGGCAAATGCGACATGTCAAAGGAGAATGGGAAGACCGTACCCAGACACACAGGTAATCGTAACATTATGAACTATTTTGATTTTGGTTGCCCTCAGGGAGTCTAATTAATCCTAAGACTGCATGTCTGAATTCACTTGGAGAATAGAAGATATGTGAGGATATTGAATTGATTTGATAAAGGAAAATATTTAAGTTATCCTCTCAAAACTTATACCTGCGGCTGCTAATGATGGATACTTTTTGAAATGAACTAACCTCCGAAAACTTTTTGCGCTTCTAATGATGCACTTCGTTTAATAATTGAGCCCCTTTTTAACTTTCTGTAATTTTTGAGGTGCACAAAAGAAAGCATTTATTTAATCGAACATTTAATAATTGTGTGCTGTTAAAAATATTATTGAACACTCTAATATTATGATTGCGCTTGTTTTTGAGAACCTCGGGACTATTTTGGGGTCCTAAAAATGCAACCAACTTTATTACAGCGCTCGACGACCGCTGGCACGGCATCGCTCAATTCGCTCGCTCGGCTTGCTCAGTTGGGCACAGTTCCAACCTAACATAACCCGTTTGCTCGGGGTACCTTAGCTTAGTTACTACCATCTACTCATGTGGTTACTACCACCAACTATGACAAAAGGCCAGAAAGTAAAAAAGAGACTCAATTATTTTATTTATGTGCATTATAAGCCCGAAAAATTTTGAGAAGTTCATTTTTTCAAAACGGGATTCATCATCAACAGGTCAATAAGTTTTTAGAAGAAGACGCTAAGAAGTTTTTAGAGAATAAGTTAAACATTTCCCTTTATTAAATCAATGTAATGTCCTCACATATCTTTTATTCTCCAAGTGAATTCAGACTTGCTGTCTTAAGATCAATTAAACTACTCCTTGAGGGCATACAATACAGACATAGTTCATAATGCTACAGTTAACTATTTTTTTTAGTACGGGATCCATAAAAAATATATCCATTGTCCTTTCTGAAAACAAAAATTTTCAATAAAATTACAAAATCTATGTAAATTTTGAATACCAATAAATAATACGGATGGTGATGATACATCTGCTTGTTTTATACATAAAGGAAATGGAAGTCTTCCCCCTCGCGAAGCTGTGACGTTTTTCACCGTTACTGCGGGCACCTAGTCGGGTTTCAGGATTCTAAAGATTTATACGGTTTAGGCCTTATTGTTATGATACATGGTTTTAGTTGTTAGCTCTGTATCTACTACATTCGCATCTTTTCAAATCTGTATTTGGCACATTTTTTAACTTTGCACATTATGACCTACATCATAAAATGTGATAATATTTATAATTATATATTCATGTTATAAAAATCTACGACAGTAGGAATTTTGCAAAAATGATTGCTAAATTAATACTAAATGTATGTACTGTTATGTGTTACACAACTCCTTTCCACCGTGCTTAATATTAAAAGCAACAATGTTTTCGGGAAAAGTATGTATTACTACACTCAGCGGCACGGAATCTTGGCCAAGCGCTTATCTCGCGATAGCAAAAGTTTTAAGTGTTTCTGATGAATGTTTGTTATGCAGGTATGTCAAAAAATGTTTACTTTTAGTTCAAGAGGGTAATCCATTATGTTTTAGTGCACCACAACAAAACGTTTCATTTACAGTTGAATCGGGTCATTTGAGCGACAAGTTCACGTTTTAAATTTGTGTGTTGTGAAAAGTTTACTGTTCGGTTTTTGAATTATTGTGATTTTATGCTTTTAATTCAATAAGTAAAGGTGCTTTAAAAGCAATAAAAATGCCTCTAACACCAGCACAGGTTTCACAAGCCGTTGCGTTAATTAACCAAGGGCTAACACAGCGTGAAGTTGCTATTGCTCTTAATGTACCACGGTCATCAATGCAGTATGCCCTTAAAAGATACCAGGAGACAGGCCAGTACACCCGCAGGCCAGGCAGTGGAGGCATAAGGTGCATATCGGCCCGAGACGACCGCTTTATTGTCCTGGAGATTTTGAGAAACCGCTACCTGACCGCTGTTGAGATACGCCAGCGGCTTCAAATTGTGAGAGGCGTTACTGTTAGTGAGCGTAGGGTGAGAAGACGAATGGGGGAAGTCAATTTAAAAGCTTGTAGACCAGCACGAGGTCCAGAACTGCTCAGACAGCACTGAGTAGCTCGACTTCACTTCGCACTAGAACACGTTAACTGGACCCACGAGCATTGGGCTAGAGTATTGTTCACAGACGAGTGTTGAATAGCTTTACGTTCACCAGATGGTCGAGAACGAGTGTGGCGAAGAAGAGGAGAGCGGTTTTTACCCATTACAACCACTCCAACAGTGAGTTTCCATGGAGGCTCAATAATGGTATGGGGAGGTATAAGTTCCGACGCACGTACAGAGTTGGTTATCGTCGATAATCGGCTAACAGCTGTTCGATACATCGAGGAAGTTCTTCAGGAACACGTAATGCCATATTCGGGGTTCATTGGACACTACCAATTCCTCCTAATGCACGATAATGCACGCCCACACGTTGGACATTGCGTTGAAGAATATCTGGAAGAGGTTGGCATACAAAAATTGCAATGGCCAGCTCGTAGCCCAGACTTAAACTCAATTGAGCATATCTGGGACATGCTCAAAAGAAAGATAAAGTCCAGCTCCAACCCGCCGGAAACTCTAAACCAGCTCCGAACTGCAGCGCTGGCCGCTTGGCGCAGTATACTGCAAGTTGATGTCCGAAACATCATCCAAATTATGCCAGATCGAATGCAGGCAGTTATCAGGGCTAGAGGAGGAAACACCCGATATTAAAACGTATAGACAATAACGAAAAAGACCTTATTTTTTATTTTGTAGTGTTTTTAAATTTATAGTGAAAAATTCCTAATTTCAGTGAAAGTGCGTGATTTTAAAAACTGATTTATTGGTGAGGTAATCTTTTAATTTCTAAGACCTTAAAGCATAAGAGACACGTATTAAAGCCACTTACCCTTAATTTATTGTCATAAATGCAAATGCAAATTTTTTTATGCAAATAATCAGCAAAATCACGAGTGGCCAAGTTTCCGTGCCGGTGAGTGTAGTTACGAATTAAGGGACTTCACGGGTTAAATAAATATTATTAATTCATAAACATGAATCTTATAATATCCAATATGAATGGTTATGTAAATATGTATATGTATAGTCAACCTTCGTGTGTTAGTGCAAACATATTTCACTCTTGCAGTTCAAGGCATTAATTCTATAATTTTCTGCTTTACAATTAGGTATAAAATTGATATGATTACAAATGTGCATATCAGAATTACCTCTAGAATTTTCCCCTTGTACGAAGGTAGGTCAGTGTTGGGTCCCACGGCGAGCCTGGGCCTTACGCTCTCTTGGCTCGGTCTACCTACAGCGGGTGCCGTGAGTTTTGGCGCTGTGCCGTTGGACGGCAACGGCACGGTTGGTTGTGACACCTTTCTTTGATTTGTTGACAGAGTCAACTTTAATTTTGCCTTATCATTGCCTTCTGTGAAGCGTATCGTGCTGGTGTGAAAGTCTGACGTAGTTTTCACATCGTTTTTTGTGATGTTACTGACAAAGTGTAGATTTTGGAGCGTCGATGTGGTCGTCGCACGCGGTGGCGGCTTTGGCGCGTCAGACAAATCAATTAGTTTCCTCGTGGAAATTATTGGGTAACGGACTGGGAGTTGGGGACGTTCCGGTAACCGGGGTGGGAGACATGGTGACAGTGTTTTCTGCAAAATAAAATTGAATGATGTGCCACGGTGCTCCTAGGAGCGTTCATGCTGCTATCGCATTCACATGGTACTAAACACAATAATGTGGAAAGTACAAATAAGAAAGCACAGTATAAGTGTACTGAAGCCTATTAATGTAATTAAATAAGGGTAATACTAATAACATTTATCATGGTGAACTATAGATGAGATACCTTTTTAAAGTAAACAGTATACATATAGACACTTTAAAATAAATCTCTACAATTTTTAATGAAACAAACTACATTACTAATCGCTTTGTGGAAATAAAATAATTCAAAAAGGTACCGTCTATGATAGCTATTAATGAAAAAACATAATCATACTTCCGATACGGTCCCACAAATAATTTTATTTACAGCGGCGTCGGTGCCCTCTCTTGCCTGAGAATATAAAATCTACATATATTCTAGCGATGTAACTTAATTTAAATGACTCAGATGACAGCTTGTCCCGGCAGGAATAATAATAATTCACTAATCTAATAACTTGCATGAAAATCAAAACGGGAAACGAATGGCATACAAAATTATGTATATGCAAAGTGGCGTATCGAAAGTCGTGATTCTATACTAACAGGCATGACGAACTGATAGAAGAACAAAAGCGTCTAACAAGGAGCTACGAGTATGACATCTACATTTAGGTGCGAAGTCGTTTGTCACTTACTGCTTTCTCTGGAAGACTGATGTCTGAGTTGTGCGAACTATTCGGGAAGCTGTCCCGGCGTTGTGCTTTCTTGCTGTCGAACAGGTACTCCATCTCGGTGAGCAGGTCGAGGGGGAGCGCGGGGGGAGTTTCGCGGGGCGGCGGCGGTCTCATCATCGGAGGTTTGTTCGTAGGAGATGAGTCCGACGAATCCGACGATACTGGGGTCGCTGACCCGCATGAGAACCTACACATAAATAACTTTATAGTCGAGCAATGGAATCGTTTCGCTATTGATGAATTCTACAAAGAGATGGTGTGTATTTTATGTCATTTGGTTGCGACTAGAGATTTATTATATGCGCAGGTGTACTACTCGCAAACTATTCGTACGACAGCACCGAACCTGTGATATAATACCACGTTCTATTACAAGCAAGTATCAGTGACCTTGAACAAATCTGTTTGGAGCAGTAATTTTTACATCAGTGGGCGGATCGTACTTTGACTTTTTTAATTTTGTCGTATGAGATCATGTCACATAAGTACTTGGTTGTGGCAGTTGGCATCACTAAAATTTTCGATCCTGGTTTTTATTTTTCATTAACGCAGCACTTCCCAAACGCAGTTTGTCACCAGCGCAGTCCGTAGCATTATGGTATAAAACCCTAAAAAACTATAAAATATACAGGATCAAAGAAGGCAATTTTAAATTAAAACTTCATGGGTTTTTAAACGGTTATTATTATATATTCAACAAAAATGTAAACATCAAATTATTGTGTAGCCGTCTTAGCAGAAGTACGAATCTAAGATCTTCCGAAGGACAGGTTCGCTTTAAATGAGCAGAAACGGCTACCATTGCTGCATAAACACATACAGGAACGCTGCATCGCCCACACTTCCTCCACGACGCCTCTAATGACGCGTGGAGTGAGGAACTTTTCATGCATACTACAACATAATGTTAAATTGCCTTTGCATTGACCCAAGTGGTGTCTCAATACTCTCAATACTTCTACACTACACTTACAACAAATAAGCTCTAACATATATAATACAGACATAAATATTTTATTAAATTTATACAGACATTGTGAACTAACTACATAATTATGTACATCATTACAAAACAACAGTAACGTAATTAATAACAAACATACCTGCCCACGTGTCGTCGCTATTGTAGACGCCCGCAATAGTTTCAATTTTATTGTACACCGCCTTAGAAATACGTACCTTTAAGAAACGCCAGTATCGCCCATAGTTTTCACACCTATTTAGCCGCTTCGATACGCTTACCTAACTTTTTACACGAGTGAAAGCGAGCTTAAACACCGCCAAACTAGCTTGAACCGTAGGAGCAAAGGTACCACAGTGGCCTCTGCCACTACCTGGATTCCGAATGGAGCTGCAAGCAGAGGTTCACTAAGCCAGCCAGTCATTTCGGCTTCAATTGATAACCTAACCACTTGCAGCGGACGCGGAAGCCTGGCTACATCAGCAATTTAGCATAACCCAGTGCTTTTCAGCCGGTTGACATATAGAACTAATCCGACCTGGTTGAGGTAACATTGCAGCAGCAAGCCACTACGCATGACTGCACCAGTCAAAGTTACTGAAGAATGTCACACAGCCTCACCCCAGCTTATTGATTCACATTTCTGACTCACTTGGGACGGTGCTTCATCTGGTTTCAAATCACTGTTACGCCTCCATTGGCGATCCTTAATTAATCCAACCTGTATACAACTTTCCTATATCACCAACGGGCCACAGTCAACCAGGCAATACCACCTGTCTGGTCAGTAGTCCTTTGAGTCGAGAGAACGTCACAATTTATGTCTTTCTTTAACACTTCGAATTCAGTGGCGGTACTTTCAAATAATATAATTAAAGGTTTAACGTTTAAATTCTAGTGAATTT
Organism: Luperina testacea; assembly: GCA_927399505.1. Classification (NCBI taxonomy): domain Eukaryota; kingdom Metazoa; phylum Arthropoda; class Insecta; order Lepidoptera; family Noctuidae; genus Luperina; species Luperina testacea. The sequence goes on from OV656755.1 coordinate 9,093,459, forward strand.
GAAATAAAGAGCACGTTACAGAGAGCACGTACAACTGGTCATTCCTGATTGTCATATTATGAATATTCTTTAAATATCTATGTCGTTAGTCTATATAGAAGTATCCGAAAATCTGATTACTGGTCTAACGCGCTCAAGAAAAATACGCTACGGATGATCGAGCATATCGAAGTTCACGGCAGGAAATAGTCTTCTGCCAAGTTGTGCGAAAACATTTGGATCCCCGCCTTGCGCAAACAGTTAATCTCGCTCACGTTTTTAAAGTTGTCCGTCCAACCAACTTGGCACTCACGCTACGATTGCCCTAAGATAGCTGAAGTTATAAGGTGTAACTTAGGATACTTTATTTTAGAAAACGAATTAGGACCCGCGCAACAAAATAAAACTTATGAAATCTAATTTGTTTTCCGACATGCATACGAACGAACTCGCGGGCACAGCTAGTCTTCACATATAATTAATGTATACAAAATATTCTACAACATTTTAAAAGACCACCGTTACTTGCCCATTCTTCTTCATACGAAATTATCTTTTGGAAGGAGCCACTAGAAATGGTTTTATTGACGTTGACTTGACATTTAAAAGTGCCTTTTATGTGCATTTTTGAAAAAAATTACTCAACTTTGTCTTTGATATCAGACGTGTCACTTTCTGTTCAGTTTTGTCTTTCATTCGGTATCTCTAACTCGAAATGAAACGTCTGTACACAAAATTAATCAAGAGTGAAAAATGAATTCATTAGTGAATCGATCGAGTGAATTAATCATTTTAGTTTCATTTTACGTTTACACGACTCTGACAAAATTATATAGGAATGAACGTGCATCTGCTCCTTTCATTTAATTCTTCGAATCATTCGGTAGGCGAAGGAAAGACGGAGAAGAAATGGTGTAATTCAACATCGTTTTATCGATGTTACGTATGAATTATTTATACTTTTGATTCATTTTTGTGTTCTGACGTTTCACTTCGCGTGAAAGATGCCGAATGAGTTTTTTTTTTCAATTTACTAAAATCATATCTTGTGCTATCTCATTGAGCAGGTACGTATATTATTATAGGGTCACTTTTTTTAAGCCTGTGTGGGCTAGTCTGAACCCTAGACAAAAAGTTGACAGGAACCATCAACATTTTTCTCTATGACCTGCATTTTAGAACTAACCCATGCTGGCTAGAAAAAAATCCACCTATATAAGTAGCCATATACTATAGTACATACAATTTACGTACATAAGAGATTTGTTGAGCTTACCCTATTGTTTAACCTTAGGTACGCCACTGATTTCGACACGACGAAAACAAACATCAAAAATACACCGTCATGCAAATAAATATAAAAGTGCAATTTTGGCGTAAATGCAATCAACTGGCCACATTTTCGCGGTTCACAGTTCAGTCGCGGTAATTTATAATGTTTCAAAGGGAAGATAAATATAACACTAAATTTCAACAGTTATGAAGACGCGTTCCTCAGCTTATTCGAGTAGAAAAGTCTGGCGCAACAAATTTTATGACGCATGGAAATGAGGAGTTTTTACCGAGCACTTTACGAATTGAGTGTGGGCGACGAATAGGGTGTTTGACTATATTTTAATTTGATTTGAAATCTTGGAATCAAATACCCGATTGTGCATGATATGTGACCAATTGTGCACGTGACAATGAAACTGTCAGTGTGGCCAAATTCGTGTTAAGCATGCTGATAAATTAAATGGCTCAAAAGTGACCAACTGCGTTTGAGGTATACAGCATGTGCTCCTGGTATAGAAGCCTACAGCTATATCCTCCACTCCAGCCGCCGGATAATATGTCATTGTAGGCATGTGTTGTTAGTGCGGCTTGTTTAAAACCTTGCCAAATACCATCCAGGGACGCCTTTATTCCGTTTTTCCTGGATTTGTATATAATTTATGTTGTTAAATTAAATGATGATTTATAAATAAAGCATGTATGTAGGTAGATACGTTATATATGTCCCCAACTTTTCTTTACTTTTTCGTTTTATATCTACTTTTAATTTGGTCGGGTTCGACCCGCGTAATTATAAAACTTTTATTGTTGACTAAAACGTATACCTTATGCTTCCCTAAACGGGAATGTAGATGTGTAGCGCAAAGCGAAGCAAAATGAAGGTTTTTTTAATAGTAGGTACCTATATTTATTTACTAAGTATTTGTGCGGTAACGTATCTACCTATTGTGGTGGATACGTTTATGTAACATAAGTTGAAAACAAAAACGCCTAATTGTTGAGTTACATTTCATGTTGCATTGCATAATATTCAAACGACGTGGCGACGACTTAGTTTCAACGGATGTTACATTTCATGTAACGTTTTACATAATTATGTGTATCCACCATAATAATTTTATCGATTAAATGCATAAAGTATATAGTCACCTGCTATCATCTGTGGTGTTAATTGACGATGGTCGTGACCCGGTCCTGGGCATTTTATTTTTCAGCCCTTTCACCGCTGATTTTACATTCTTGCCTCCTTGACGGACCTTCATTGAATAAAATATAAAGCATTAAGAAACTTATTAAAAACAAACAGTGCGACCGTTGTCAAGTCATCGGGCCATAAATTAGTATTGTTCATTGATAGTTATTTATTAACGTGGTGGTTACGGATTGGACGCTAAGCGACAAGGGAATTTAAGCTTTATGGTCATGGCTATGCAAACGGAACCCTAATGTTCTTGACCCTTATGCATGACCCTCTCTGCTTAGGAGGTCTGTCTATTTGTCCGCCTGCCAGGGGGCTTTATCTTAATTAGGTTGATGAGTTGTTTTAGAGTAATGTGGGAAAATACTTTAGTTTTAGTTATAAATAAAGAGTTTTTATTCACCACATCAAATTATAGTTTTGAGGACACTCACAATTTTGGTATAATCTGTAAAAGCAAACGTAAGGCACTAAAAATATTTATGCCCCGACGACTAAGATATCAAAGCCTAACGGCCGCAGTAAGAATAAAATATACTTCTGAAAAATATGAAATTATTACCGGTTTAATGTCCAGTCGCATGCAAATTATTTTCTGTACAAATTAAAGTTGATAAAATAAAAGTTTATCTATTTATTTATAATTGGTCTTTAATTTGTTATAGTAACTTTTACATTGGTCTTGTTTTATCGATTTTATTTCACTAATACTACAAGTTTTTGATAGGAAAAATATTTCTCTAGAATATTAATGAATAATAAGCTTTTTAAGTGAAAACATTGTCACAATCTTATAAAATCTTAAGCCACGAACAAACATCGCGAGGCATCGACAGGCTTTCTTTTTTCGCTTTGCTCAAGACAGCCATCGGTGTATTGCACTGCGATCATTGCATTTTTGCCATTTATCCTTAGCCTTAGCGACTATGCCAGAAGTTGCGTTATGTATCATTGTATAAGGATTCATTTGTAAATAGCGAAGCACGCGCCCGCAAGACATGACTCGCAATGTTAGGATGTGGCTTCAAACACATGACATATTTAGGCTGTCTAAATCAAGACGTCAGCCTAATGAAATATTTTGAGGTTCTTCTTATGACGTGCATTGGAGCGTCGAATATGCAGTTGCGTGCAATAAATACGGTTCTGTCTTATAGCCAGTAGTTATCGGGACCCAGTGCAGAATAAATAACACTACAATTTTGAACAGCATCTGATATTCGTAACTTCGTGGAGTAAATACTTTATTTATTACAACAGCAGCGGCATCTACGCTGTGCACTACGCTGTACAATATATTAAATACGATATCGATTATATTTATAGTTATACTCATACATACTTACAAAGATACTACAAAATTAATGAATACAATAATAACATTCGCTCAAACTAAGTTATTAAAATAATTCTCGTTAAATAGCAAATAGATACAAAATAATTGAGATAGTGTTTATCAAAATGCCAAACTTAATACATGTCATGGCGGTACGTCCATAAATTGTTAACGCATTTTGGGTTCCAAATAATAGGACGCTAAATTAATTGCAGAAGTATCACATTCAATTTATTTGGTGTTCCCTTGTTACGCAGACAGAAATTTCATAGAATTTCGTTTCGCAGAAAATGTTTCATATAATATTTGGTCCTTGTATTTTTATTTCGAATATTATTGTTTCAACGATTATTTACTTGAATGAAACATATTTCACAGAAATACAATTCAATTAATTTTATAAGCAGGATTTTTTTTATTTAACAAACTAATCAAAGAGTAAAATTATTTTTTAACGAATATGGTTTGTTCGGTATATTTTTCCATGGTATTTTATTTCAACGAAAATGTAAAAATAGACGTTATGCTAGACTCATTCCCAGAAACACACAAGATTGAACTTGAGAACTTAGGATGCAAGACCGAGCGAAGCGAGCTCGGGACTTGGGGCACCCCGACTTGGACAGGTAAGTTTGTTTTTTTTTTTTGGTTATGTTCGAAGGGGATGACTGGAGCTCGAGTGAGCGGGCATAGCAAACGAACGAGACCCGGTTATTCGTGTTAGGTTCCTTTAAACCCTGTAGACAGAAACAGGGGACCCGCGAAGCAGGGCTCCGTCGACTACGTCTTATTAATTATTAAAGACAATTAGTTTACTTTATATAGGTAAAACCTCATTGTATAATTTAAGAATGCCGTGAATAATATGAAGTCACTATTAATGAGAATAATAAATAAGATTGTTTTGACTAGAATTTACCCGCATTGTTTTTGAGAACATGGTGTTGTAATTTTATAGGAGGGTATGCATTTTGTCAAAGGTATGAATTGAAACGTTTAGAAACTGTCACTGTATAAAATGTTTTTCTTGGTAATAAGTTTTATATTAACTAAACAATATGAGGATAAAGAATATTTGATTTGTTATTCTATGATATGAATATCGAAACAATTTTTATATCTAACAAAAATCTATGATTAATTTTTTTTTCAAAGTAAGTATTCTGCGTATTGATTATTCTTTGAAATGATAATACGAGAAAAAAAATGTGAAACGAAATTCTATAAAACAACGTACAACCAATTTATTTGATATTCTTAGCAAAAAAAAAATATAGTAGGGGTAACAATCAATTACATACATAAACGTAAATATCATATAATTAAACTTTAAAGCTACATACAATAAATGAGAATAACTAAAGAGGCTAGGCATAGGCTACGAGACAAATATACTTACACACACACACACATACACGTAATACCATCACCACAATACAACAATCATAATGACTAATTTTCGTAAAAAGTATTCTCCACCAAGTTATGTATAGCAGAGCCACAACAGAAGGTAGTTGTCGTATAGACAACAGAGTTCACTAGGACTCACCGTTTTGACCGCCGATTGCACTGCTGGGTTCGCCTGCAAATATTCATAATTTAAAGCAAAAAAGAAAATCTCCAGTACTTGCAGCATGCATGCATTGAGTTGTAAGAAAACCAAATTTCTACTATGAGAAAAAATTATTTTATTCTTTTCAATGAATAAAAGATTATCACGAGACTTTTTTAAATAATATTTTAGTTGACAGTGAGACTGCAATATCGGAATCGATTGCTGCGTTGCTTCTTATTCTTTAAATTCATAACTGCGGTACATTACAGGCCGTTGCAGGCTTGTAATAGATTTTTTTGTTAATCTATTAATAACCTATAATAAAAGATTTCTTCACGATAATGAGCTGAATGACAGCTTGCTTAATATTAACCAACTTCAATTTCTTTTTAGGTGGAGGTCGGAATCCTTTTATTTTTTACATAACTTAATTATTATACGAATCATAATTCTTCACCACGTGGACCGACTTTGAAGATATTTTTATTAATTTCATGACAATTCACTGGATTTTCTATAATGCGTCTTGTTTAAATGAATGCTTAAACTTTTCATTTCAATGGCTCTATTTTTATTAGCAAGACTAGGTAGTCACCCTCACCAAATGGGTTAAATTTGGTTATAACTGGGACCAACCACACGCGAGTCGAGCGACCTAAGCGAATAGTCCCGCGGTAACGGCCGGCGAGCATTACATTTAAGTTGGTCGCTTAATTAGTCAGTTAATTAGTTACTTAGTTAGTTTTTTACATCAGTACGCTCACAAAACGAAATGAAATGACATGTCAAATCATTTTGGACATCAAAATAGGAATTATTTGGGGTTCGATTTAATACATGCCCTTCTTTATTATTTGTAAGTTTAATATTCATGTCTTATACATTTAAACCTTCTCGAATACATTCTAAAACGATGGTGAAAACCGCATCTAAATTCGTTGCTCAGTTTAGAACACATACTGATACGAAAAGCGACTGCAATATATAATATGTATAAATATGGTGAGAGGTAAACAGATAACAGACGGTTTAACAGATATCTACAGACCTAAATCGAAACTGTTAACAACTGAGACACCGGATTATTGTGCATTCATTTAGTCATACTTTGCATAAGCACTGATCGGAATTGCAATTTAGGGTCAAGAACCTCAAACAATATCATTAGTTTGGACAGGCTTGGGGAAACTAGATTTTTTTCTTAATGTACTCTTACAAGCTTTATTTAATATGGCTTGTATGTTCGTGTGTATACAGTCTGACACTTCCTCTTATTCTCAGATTTTTCTATCGTAAACTACTTTCTGAGAAAAAAAAATGCATTTTACAAGTGTTCTAGGTAAGTTTATGAACAGCAACGGGGCGGCAAGCTTTAAATGCCCCATGGACAACCTTAATACGTGTTTTTGAGAAAATGGTAATTAAAATAATTTTGACGGTTACAAAAACCTACCTATCTTATAGATATTAAAACTTAGTATAACCAGTACAAAGGCAAATTCGCTATTAGGGTTATTACCAGAATAAGGCTTATTCATATTCTAATAATGTCATTAAATCCCCGTAAGAGTATTTGCACCCTAAAATCCGATCACAGATTATAAGTTTTGGCGAAAGTACATACAACTATGTAAGGTAGGTACTATTTTAAATGTTATTATACTTCCTAGTAAATTAATTTACATGTATGAATAACGTAAAATGAACAGCCTTGTACCTGTTCCCGCGTCTAATGAAATCTAAAACACTACTCACGAGATGAATGAACTAGTGAAATGATGCAAAAGAAAACAATACTCATCCCAAACATAAGAAGCGCTCAAAACACAAAAATATACAATTACAAACCTAAAATTATAATTACCTTATCTTTCACAGTTTTAAAGAAGGCCCCGCCTTCTTTTTTGACGTTCTTGGCCCAGTCCTTGTACTGCTGTTTCAACTTCTGCCCACTCCCTGTATTTAATTTATCGGCATAATGATTGCATTCAACTTCAAACTCATCGTTGAAACCTCGCCCCGAGTTAAGCAAATCCAGTCTTTCATCAATAAACTGTAATAAAATATTTACAATTACTGCTTTGTGCTTGGTTAATATATTTATTGATAACACTCATGCGAAATATACTTTTTATTTCAAAACAACATTTTTTTCTTATTGGATAAGCTTTGAAGAAAAAGGCAATAGCAAAAGATTCTGTAAAAACAGATAAAACCGAATAAAAATTTTGCGTTCTATTTTGTACGACGGCTTTAAAATAAACATTTGGCATTGAGATCATTAAAGATAAAACACTATAATAATTATAATGTATTGTAGCATTATATCTCACCTGACGGAATATTTGTGATTGTAATATTTTGGTGAGGAATGGTTGCATGTTTTTTCTAGTTTTAATGAAAGCCTCTGGATTGAATGTTATCAGCTGACCATTTTCAATTCTGAAATAAAATATTTAAACATTAATATGGATGAACAACCTTAATCAAAATAAAATAAAATATTAATTCCATTATTTTGGAAATATGTATACTTGAAACACTCTCCGTCTTTCTAGCCGAACAACTTTCATGTAACTTACTTTATCGCATCACGATATCCACCTATTAATGAGACTAGAGCACGCAAAAACGCTCGAGACACGGCATCGCCTAAAGCATTCTTATCACTCAGAGCTTTCTTTAAGCTCGCCACCTGAAAATGAATTATGGAAATAATTTTATTACATTTAAAATGCAGATTAAATAGATGATTCAAACATGTTTACATTGGTATGTTTTTATTTCTTTCTATACTAGGTACTCAGCAAGAATCACATATTTATCTTGCTCAGACATGAAAATACAGACATAACACTTATTTTCCCACATATCAAGGGAATTATTATTAATTTTGTACAGGAAATTTTGATTTCAGCATTTCTAAAAGTACCTAGTATCAGACTTTCCTTAGTTAGTTTTTGTTAATCCTACATCCCTGTAAGCTAAATAACGACATTTGACAATGCTATATGAATCCATGGACTTGGCATTATGTTCTTTGAACGAACAAAAACAAGTAAACTTATGTAGTACTTTAGATCGATTGGTATTATGAGTTGTGCATCTTTGTCGCAGTGTGCGAGACCTGCAACCTTGTCGCTCTAACATCTCAGCTGCGTATCATTACAACAGATGGTGTTGTATTTCAATTACATTATTGCAGTATTGATTACATTGTGACAATTACTTTAACTGTGTTAAAACACATTTAATTATTCATGGTGCAAGCGGGCCTTATACTCCTAAACTTTGTCGGAATAGAGTTCGAAACTGGCTCAATAGTTCCAAGCTGGGTCTAAAAATAAGCCTTGTTTTGTACAAGGCCGTTAGAATCATTGACACGACCAAGATGAAGAGAGATTTTCGGTGTTTACATTAAATGTCAATTTGTGTTCCTCATCTTTAACTCCATTATGCTGGATCGTAAAATAAAACGATTGGGTTATAATTATACCATCTACAGCTCTATTCTGTAAAAAACTCACCGTGAAAACTTAGGTGAAGTGAGCTTGTAGTGAGTTCTCATTCCACCTGATGCTGCGGATTGACACTCTTGGCAACTCATTCAAAGCTCACATCACTTAAGTTTTCACGGTGAGTGTTTTACAGAATTCATCGGCTGGCTACATAAAAGGCAAAGGTGCATTGTCTTACCAGATCAGAGGGAAGACCTTCCAAATCGTTGAAAGGCGATTTAAGCTCATTTGCGTCTACGTCTAATATAACCACATCGCCAATTTCAGACATCCTTACGCTCTGAAATGGACAAGACAATAAATTATTAATATTATTTTTAGAATACTACGAATACATGAAAATAGTGTACAATATTTTTTTTCTTACAAACACAACACCCGCTCCACCCAGAGCGGGAGGGGTCATTTGATTATTTCCCACGCTCAAAAAAAAAAACAGTGGCACTCCGGGAGACGGAAAAATCCAATAACACTGCCCGATCCGGGAATCGAACCCACGACCCCATGCTTAGCAGTAGCGCTTGCGACCAATGACCAAAAATACAAAAAAAAGAATATATTTATGAAAATTAAATATAATTGAACTCTCACCTCCATAACACTCCTAGGAACGCCAATAAGAAATGGCATAGGCGCCAATAAATAATCAATAAGATGTTTTGGCAGAATTGGAATGAATATGTGTTGCCAGGACATCGGAAAGAGCGTTGCATTGGCTGCCTGCACGCAAGCCGATAGTCTTGAGGGCTTCGAGGCAACTATCGCCACCCTACGCTCGTGAAGCAACGCCGCCCATAGCCCAGCCATGCATTTTGTGTCCATGGCACTGAAGTATTCCGTTAGGTTGCACTGAAAAAATGCATGTTCATTCATTACTCGTGATTATAATGTATTTAAAAACGAATAAGTACTTTAAAAAAATGTAAATTAATCTATGAAAACCATTTTGAAGTTCTTTTATAGTAGGGGAAAATGGGCAAGTTTAAGTCAGGAACAAAAGTAAGTCTTGGGTTATAAAACCGATCCCTTGAGACTTATTGAGTGCCATTATACTATATAAATGACTTTACTTACATTTTCCGGAATACTTGGTAGTTTAGTGTCGGGACATTGGCATGTGAATACGCTATGACCTGCATTGTAGGTAACTTTAAGCGTATGCCCGGGCATAGGCGGCCGTATCCGACAAGCTTCTAGGAAGGATGTTAATTCCCCCCGCTCTGGGCTATTTATCAGATTTGCGATGCAATTCAGTAGTCTGAAAATAATGTTAACCTGTATTAAACTCAAGCATAATCTTATTCAACAGAATTACAGTGCAATTACATTTTGTTAAATTATATCAAAAATATTAAGTTATTCATACATATTCGCAAACAAGCACGAGTTTAATTTCAATAATACGTTACATTGTGCTTTAAACAAGAAAATGATCGTTTCGCCGGTTTTTTCAGGACCCTAAAAGAATTAAGGTCATAACCTGAAAAAACCGCCCAAGAGCGAGTTGGGGCATTTAGGGTTCCTTTCAAACTACACTGAGCAATTCATAATAGAACGGTCGCTGGTCATAATTGCTGTATAGCGCGTAATTAAAAAACCATCGCTAGCTCCTAAACTATACATCCAAATGGCGTAGTGTCAAAGAAAAAAATACCTGCACTATGATTAACCTAATATGATCGTTTCAATAATTTAATATAAAAGATAAATCTGCAAAAACACAGCATTTATTTAACACGACAATCACAAGTCGGAAACCTTCCGAAACTCGCGCAGCCTGCGATTGCGCAATGACAGGCGTTTCTTTTCGCCCGAATGTCTCACTACGTGAATGCTACTGTGAGTCTAACGTTCCATGCATATTAAACTAAGTTGCAGTCGCAATAGAGCATAAATCCTAACAACAATAAAAAAAATACTAATGATACCAGCCTATTAACGACCCACTACAGGGCAAAGGTCACTTCTCATAAAGAGAAGGCGCGAGCATTGATCACCACGTTTGCTGAAAACGGATTGGCGATTTCCGACTTATATTAACTATAATGAAGGTTCGCTCACGATGTTTATCCTTCATCGATGTCAGTACCTAATGTCTAAGATAAACTCAGAAAGAATATTATGAATTGAAAAAGTCACATTGGTTCTTGTACGGATTTGAACCCACAACCTCATGCATGCTAGACGAGGCTTTAACCCATCACAATTTGATTTTTGTATAATCAAGAAAAAATCTTGGCATAGCATATTTATTTTACAAGTCGGACAATGCTAATAGAGTAATTTCTCACTTGACCTTTATTGCTATGAAACACGTTAGCAATTGAATACTTGGAAAGCTTATTGTCGAATTCGCATTGAGATTGCACTGTTTATTGCCTCGATTGGTGCTAGGTATATAAGTGTCATTTGTGAGAGACGTGACGTCATGCGGTCAACGGAGGCTTATCATTTTAAACGGAAGCGTAGGACGAAATGCAAAGTTGTCCATAACATTTTCTAAATTGTTAAGCAGCCAGCAAATAAATGTTATAAACTTCTGATGAATTAATAAATGGTTTACTATTCGCCATAGCCAAAAAAAAATAATTATAATGATTGACAGGAACTTTATTAACGGCCAGCTCCATCCGAATGAGTGGCGGCGAAGCGACTAAAATTCTATAGCAACACAAAGTCAATTTTATTTACTATAGCATACAGCTGAAATTTCCGCCGCTCGACGACGCTTCAAAATCAAAATATTTTATTTCACATAAACCTACATGGGCACTTATAAAACGTCAGAAGCTAGGTGCACGGTTCCAATTGGTCGTTTCCTATGGAGAAGAGCCGGCAAGAAACTCCAAGGTTACTCTTTTTAAAATAATTGGCTTTTACAATGTTTTCAAATTACAGTAGGTACGGGAGGACAGCGCAGGCCTGTCAACAAGTACCTGGTACTTGATAAAATAAAAAATGGTATACAGATCTAAAGTCAAAATGTGAGAACTTTGTAGGCCTTGTAGGCCTACAAAGTTCTCACATTTACAAAATAAGAATCTATCGAAAGGATAAATAAAATATAAAAATCTACTAAAACCAAGTGATATGATTGCACGCATTACAACCACTAATAAAGAGGTGAAAAATTAGAATTGTCTGTATATAATGTCAAATAATAAAAAGATTATGTCAAAAAAGTATGAAAAAAATAAACATAATTTGAGAGCAGTTAATAGACATTTATATGGTTATGTCGTTAATGAGGCGCCAGGGAAGCCACATGTGCAGGAGGAATTATTGCCAAACTACCTTGTCTTCAACGTAGTCTTTAATCTTATAATATGCTTTTTTGATAAGGACATGTTTGATGAGGGTTTTGAACTTTCCATCGCTAAGTTCTGTAACCGGCTTTGGCAACTTGTTATAAAAACGGATGCTCTTAACAAGAAATGCCTTGCTAGTTTTAGTTAATCTAAATTTAGGTATCCTAATTTCATTTTTACTATGTGTACCTATTTATATTATGGAAATTGCTTCTTATTTTGAAAAGTCCTAAGTTTTTGCGAACATACAAAATACTTGGTAGAATATAAAGAGAAGGCAGAGTTAGTATAATCAATTTCTCTGAATTTGTTTCTAAGAGACTCGCGCCGCTTTGTCTCTTTAATATGTAGGTAATATCAATTTCAGCTGTATGCTATCTATTTAATAAATATCTTACATTCTTTCATTGAAAGACAATGCACAGCCTAACTCGCAGTATCTAAAACATGAAATTTAGCACAAGAATTCCTTATATAGGGAAAGTGAAAAGTGAGGAAGGATTTTTGAAAACTCATTTCCTAAAAGGGTTCAATAGAGGATGAAAACTTATACGGAGATTCGTCGTTTTAGCTGATAGGAAATCCCACCAGGCACACGGTTTGTAGTAAATTGTCTTTCAGTTGGTATAGAAATAACTATTCACCGTTACTCCGTCGGTCTACGCTGACGCTGACCCATATGAGTTAAGCATGATAGCACAGCTATCATTAAAAAGATAAACTGCATCCACACAAAAATATTTTTAAATTAAATACAATATACATGTAAAGCAATTTGATACTTACTTGTAGAATATATCGTGCCATGGTAAATGTGACAATAACACTAATGCAGTGTTGGCTTTGGGGTCATATCGGCAGAAACAAAATGTATATTTAGAGTCCTCCGATGTCAGCACAAATGAATAGTGCTGTGCAAATGAACTGAAAACGATAGATGATCAATCAGTATTTACTTCAATTAGAAGGAGAAAAAACTAAGGAAAAAAAGAAGAAAAAATATATTCACTTGACAATCTTATTACATAATACTCAATTGAATACGCTCATTTCTACAAATCATCAACTAGGTTCACTCACTTTTCTAGCTGACATGGAAATGTGAATTTAGGTATATTTTTTAACTCTTCTTCATTTTTATATGTTTCTGGATATTTCCTTAATATGTATGGTTCCCTCAGATGATCACCAGGTGATACTTCACAAAATAGTTCAAACAAGAAGCGTACAGTGTCTCTGAAAAAATAAACAACCAATAATTAATACAAAGATGTCAATAATGTGTGGTATATGTTATGGGGCCTATGATCTAAGAGCAGAGACGAGTTATATAAGAAATCGAAATAGTTATATTTTAATACCATCTCCATGATTCAACTCTCACTGTCATGAAATTTCAGAAATAAACTCATCATCAGCATCTGCCTAGCCTTTTCCCAACTATATTGGGGTCGGCTTCCAGTCTAACCGGATGCAGCTGAATACCAGTATTTTACATGGAGCGACTACCTGACCTCCAGAACCCAGTTACTGGCATACGATATCCCTTGTAAGACTGGTCAGACTTTCGGGCTTCTGACAATAATATCAGAAATCGACTATAGTCTGACTTCAAACACATTTACACGTCAATATTTTTTTTTTAAACTAGATGAGGTCGGCGTTTCCTATCTGACTATTCTGAGAAGAAAGGCCGAAACAAACTCAGAGGTCACAGTCTCTTTTAAAGTCCAGACCAAATCTTGGTCAGATCGTGTGAAGACCATAAGAGTATATTATTTAATAATATATTTATATGATTAAAAAACCTATGTGATTTTTAAATCGGTTATTGAATTGGAAAGTTAACACTCGTGAAACCTTGGCCCAAATACTTCCAGTAAATTATAATGTCTTTTTAAAGCAGATTGTGTGTTTATTTAACAAATACATATCTACTAGGCCCTAGTATGATGTATGTATAAACATTAAGATATTTAGGCTTATAAGTTGATATCTGACATTGTAGTTTTAAAATGTCCATTTGCAACAACAATCCAGTATAAATGGTATGAATAGTTATTTACATTAATGAATATTTATAAAAAAAATGTACTTGACTATGATAATTAAAGATCGGATATTCGGATACATATTCACCTAAAGTTGAGATATTGGCTAATATGGAATGCGCTTTTGTATCGAAAAAATCCCGCGGTTCCGGGGTCGACTTTAGGTTTCTGATTAGAGAATTGGATGTCTATTTACTTACTTTCAAATGTTGGCTTATATGGAATGCACTTTTGTATCGATCGTAAAAATCCCGCGATTCCGGAATTATGGGATTTTTCTGACTATAGAATCAGATGCATATGTAGCTACCACATATTGTAAAGTAGGTACATACCAAACTGCAATAGCAAACACCGTCAAGATAATATAACGGACTACATATAATTTAGAATAATTTTATTTATGTAGGTATCTATTGAAACAAATTGTTAAAATTAAACATTAATATAAATATGCATATGCATATAAATAGTTATGCAATCTTCTTGGATTGTAGGTTGCATGACAACTACACAAAAAAAATCCCAGGATTCTTATCACAGGTTTTTTTATACATATTTTTTTTAAAGTTGCTTCCATACTATACACCCAACTAGTTATGCATTCCCGGTGTTCCTGGTAACATGGGATTTTTTACAAAAAAAATAGTCTGGTTTTCCTGAACCAAGCTAGCTACAGACTCAAAAAACCTACAACATAGCCAAGGGTAAGCCTGAATTGTGACTAGGGAATGCAATCTCGTACGAGATTTCCGCCTAGCGAGATCTCGCGAGACTCAAAACGCAGTCTCGCGAGATCTCGCAAATTACGGGATCTCGCGAGATTGGGAGAATCGCAATTAAAACATATGCAAATGCTTGTTTTAAGAACTAGTAATTGACATGATATGTAATTAAATAGAAACTGCGTTGCTTAGTTATAAAAATAATGTAAGTTTTATTTTAAAAATCAACAGAGTACTTATTATTTTGTCTCTAACTCTAATAACATTTGTTTATGTCTATAATTATTATACCTACTGTAGCTGATCAGTTCAAATTCTTACAATATTGGTAACAAAACAATAATTATCTATATTTAGTCTTCTGTAAATTATTACTTTAGTTTCAATAATTAAGAGTAATAGGAACATTACTTATGGTAAATAAATACAACAAAACAAAAACTTAACTTCACAAGTTCTTAAATAAATGTTGTGAGATCGTATTAATCAAATAAAAGAAGTTTAAAGTAGAAGTCAGATGAAGTTATCAAGGTACGGAAAGGCAAGTTAGTTTGTCTGAAAATGGCTTCTCAAAAAACACATCATGTCGAGAGTATCATCTGACAGACGACTTCTGATTTTGCATGCCAAATGGCGGCCAGGATTCAGTTCGCGCGCAGCCGCGCTATGAAATATACGTCGTCACGCTGCATTTGTCGATCTCGTTATCTCGCGAGATCTCGTACGAAATTTGACGAGATACAATCTCGTAAAATATGGCCGGGATCTCGCGAGATCGGGATCTCGGCGAGACGAGATTGCATTCCCTAATTGTGACTAAGGGCTGCATGAGGACTACCCCAAATGCAGCACTCGAAGCCATGGTGGGATTCTCACAGAAGGGGAATGTGCATGGTAGCGGTGGGAACTGAACCTTTTGTGTCAGTCCCCATTGGGTACCTATGCACTATGGTAAGGACACGCAACATGGATCATCATCACAAATAATGATTAGACCTTAGATGGTGTGTAGTTGTGTACAGGCAGGCCAAGGAACTCTACCCAAAAATTGAGAAATGCCTCACGAAATAGGCACTCCGACTGACTAAACACCAGCTGCATACAGTCACAGCCCATCATTGTCATTTATTAAATACTTCTTTGTCAAAGGAGTCACAGACAGCCGAATGTGGACAGCCTGCATGGAGGAAGATGCGACAGCAGTTCATGGGCTTCTAAACCGCCCCAGAGGTTGCTACATACAGGGACTTCGGTAACTCTCCTTGAGATTGTCAGTAACACCCAGGTGTTGCTGGCCTTCCTAGAAAAATTGGGGTGAATTGATTGATCAATTTTCCCACCCGTACAGAAACTATGCACCTATGCACCATATGGGAAATATGTTCCCAGCTGACTTTCAAAAGGGAAACGACATGAGCAGCTTGTTCTAACAGAGACTACAGGTCTGGTTAAGCCAAAAATTGCTGTCACTACACATAAAAATAATTTTAAATGTCATTAATACAGACATCGTCCTGATAAGACCATTGTAACTCCCATTTAATTTTATCTATCTGTAAATACATAAACTTTAGGTACATGATATTGTTATCTTCTGCTATGCTATGCACCAAATGTGTACAACAGAAACAATGTGTTGGTAATGTGTTGATCACCTAGATATTACACTAATGCATACCAAAATAAAACTTAAATATTCTGAGGGCCTGCGCAGAAAGTCACAACAGGACTCTATTCTAACAGCAGATGTTAGGAACTATTTATTAGCTAGATTAACGTGGGGCACAATAATTCATACAAAATTGAAAGGTAAATAAAGCTAAAAAGCAAGATGGAGTTATGATTCTCAAAAACATCAAAAACATAATTGAGAGGTTAAGACGTAAGCTAGATTAATCGTTTGCACCTGCACTGGAACATTGCAATGGTCAACATAAAGGAGGCCGAAAAACTAACAAATTTAATGAAGTGATAATAATTACCTTACTCTGGAACCCATGTCTCGACGTGGATCATAAGAAATTTTGATTACATCTTCCACGCCACACGAGCTGTCGTAACTTATTAAAAAATTAAATCTTCATGAAACATCACCAGCCATAGAAAACTACTTTCGAATCGTGTGAAACATTTTTTAAAGATTTTTACCTCTATTTCCAAACTATTACGAAAGACGGACACGGACGTTACTTTACTCTTTGACACGGACGACGTTAGTCACTTTCCAGTCACTGTAATTTTATTATTTCAATTTCAACACAACATGTACATGCTGTCTCTGTCAGATAAAAACACAATGTTAGAGCAAGCGGTTCCACAATGCTAAATATCGATCATTTTGACGTAACCATGGAACGAGCCTACGTCGAAGCGACACTCGTCAAAATACCGTTCCGTTTTTATTTTTCAACAGTGGTAAAATTTGTAAAGTGCTTTTAAAATTTACATTACGGTAACCGTCCTTTATCGGTCTAAATTACATGATACGTTTTATTTACTAGATAGTTTTAGATATACTATAATAAATATATACTCATAATTCTGATAGTAATCATTATAGTAAATAATTTATGCGTAGCAATTGATATCGTGTAATGGAACTTACTTGGGGTCACCAGGTTATCTGCGCATAGGATGAAAATATGATCTCTTTGGTGGATCGTGTGTGGAGGTGAGACGGCAAAATCCCCAAAACAAAACAAGAGTCATAGTTCCGACTTCCGAGGCGGGGCCTGTAGGCGGAGCATCTGTCTAAGCATGGCATTGATTTTCACGCACACACCAAGGCCGTCTTTACCCGGGGGTGCAGGGGGTGCGTGGCACCTAGGCACAGGGTCCTATTGGGCACAAGCCAATCAGGTCATCACTGATCACTTATTTAACTTATTTTACATATCTCTTGCTCTGTAAGTACACCCTTACACCCCTGAATGCCGGGGTGTATGACTATCATTACAGCATAGGTTTTGGAATTTGAAAAAAGAACTGTCATACTCATACTGCACGAAGAATATTTTTAAAAAGTTATTTTTTTTTTCTCGGTATCGATTAATTACTCGAATCGGAATCTAGACAATTTATTTTATAAAGATTTTATTTTATATATGGAACTATTTGTTTCCACATCGTATGTTATACTCCATTTACTATAGCATTAGACAGAAGTTAAAAAAGGCTCTTTTAGGGGCACACTTTATTATAAAAGTACAACACACATTATTACAGTCAAGATTGATGTGTAGTTAAATAAAATCAATTTAAATAACAGCTGTTACACTTAATTGTACTTATTTACTCTATCTACCTTCTGAAATTACAAGGCTTTCATTTAATTTTATTTAGTTTTTACATAAAATATTGTCGTGTCAATGTTTAAAATCTAAAAGAAGCAGGGGCGAATAGTGCTTGGAACGTTTTTCATGTCACTATAACTCTACCAAATCTAAAATGTTACATAATTCCTTCATAAGTTGTGGCAGCACGTGTTTTTTTATTTTGTCGGTTTACGATGTCATCCATCCATCAAATTGCATAATCTCTGTTGTCAATTGTCATCAAAGAGTATAGTAACTATACAGGATTGTCATTCACTTGTGGATACTTGTGAATGCTACGCCTTTTCTCGTTGTTATTGCTGAATTTTCGTGGTTTAGTCGTTATTTGTTACTGTTTTTCTGTTGTTATTGTTTTGTTATTGTTATTAGTGTTAGTTTTGTGTTGTTCGTACAAAGCGGTACGTTTTGCTGAATCATGGACAGGAGCGATCCCGGTGCAGGCCCGAGTGGCTTGCAAGCGCCACGTGTACGCTCTGAAACTTCTAATAGCGCTGATCAGTGTCAACAGCGAAAAAAACGTCGCCGCAAAGTTGATCAGGAGGTTAAAATATTGTCTCCGAAGAAAAATAGAATAAAGCAGACACCGCTTCGTTCTACAGAAAAAAACACAGTGATAAATATTTATAAAGATGTTATGGGGTCCTGGCCCGAAGGTGCTTCTGCTTATAGAACCCAGTCAATTAACAAAACTGCAGAAATTGCAGGTAAGGATCATAAAAATATTACCATAAAAAATAAATGTATTTGAAATTAACATGCATTGTCAGGTAATAACATACATTACTAATCTTATTTTATAGGCATATCTCGTGCAACAGTCTATAATGTACTCAAAGAGTACAATACAGAAGGTCGTCTGCTATCACCCCCTCATCGCCAACGGAAATACTCAAAATCTGACGATTATGATGATATAACATTAAGTGGAATACGAAGAAAAATTCATTCTTTTTTCTTTGATAATGAGTTACCAACGTTGGACAAGATTCTGGAAGCCGTTAATAGTGATGAGTCTCTACCCGATTTCAAAAGAAGCACTTTATACAAATTAATCAAGAACAAATTAAAATTTACCTATATTAAAAGAAGTAGAAAAAGTGCCCTAATTGACAAACAAGAGATTGTGTTATGGAGGGTGAAATATCTCCATGAAATTAAGAAATTAAGGAACGAAGGAAAAAAAATATATTATTTAGATGAGACTTGGCTAAATGAAGGTACAGTGCCTCTAATATTTATAAAGTCTTTTTTTGCATGAAGGCGGGTTTTACATAACTTGGTAAGCTATGTAAAACCTCCTCTATGCAAAACAATACAGTGAAGTATTATTAATTCAACATAAGTCGATATAATATTGTATTTACACCTATAACTTTTATTATACATGCAGGACACACGAAAAGCAAGGTATGGCAAGACAACACTATCAAGTCTTCAAAGGAAGCACACCGGGCAGGTTTATCAACTGGTTTAAATAACCCAACCGGTAAAGGAAGACGGCTTATCATTGGCCATATTGGTAAAACTTGATTTAAATGTATTTCTTTTGAAATTACTTTACAATTGTCACATTACCAAATCATGAATAAAATGATCACTCCATTGTCACTGAAAACTGGTTAAGTCTTAATGCCTCCCCCGGAGAAAAATGTTTATGGGCAGATTATGGGTTTATGGTTGTAGATTAACCTTTTCAAGGACAGCAATGATGCAATTTCGGTTGTTATTCAAAGGTTAAGATCTATTTCCAGCGGTCAAGTAATCTATGCCACCGGTACACAAATTATTGATTTGCTTTTATTTCATTTCACAGGATCAACAGAAGGGTTTTTAATGGATGGTGAATTAATATTTGAAGCCAAAAAGGGTGATGGAGACTACCATTCTGAAATGGATGCACACAATTTTGAAAAGTGGTTCAAATTAATATTGTCAAAAATCGAGAGTGGTGCTGTTATTGTTATGGATAATGCCCCATATCATTCGAGGAAAGTGGAGA
The DNA here is from genome assembly GCA_927399505.1 of Luperina testacea. NCBI lineage: Eukaryota > Metazoa > Arthropoda > Insecta > Lepidoptera > Noctuidae > Luperina > Luperina testacea. The sequence continues at coordinate 9,113,738 of OV656755.1, forward strand.
AGCTGCCAACTACAGCCACACGAAAGGCAGATATTCAGGAGTGGCTAAAAAACAAAAATATTCCTTTTGAGGAAAAAGACCTTAGGGCCACTTTATTAGAAAAAGTGAAACAAATAAAACATTTGTACCAAAAGTTTGCTGTAGATGAGATGGCTAAAGAAAAAGATATATTAGTATTGCGCCTCCCACCTTACCACTGCGAGCTCAACCCAATAGAATTGGTATGGGCTCAAATGAAGGGGTATGTAGCCCAAAACAATAAAAGTTTTAAATTAGAAGAAGTGAAGCAGTTACTTCCTAAAGCACTCATAAACATAACTGCAGAGAAATGGCAATCTTGCATTGCTCATACAATTAAAGAAGAGGAAAGGTTTTGCCAACTTGATGGTATAATGGATGATGTTGTAGAAAAATTCATTATTAACGTTGGTGAAACTTCATCATCATCATCATCAGAGGATAATGAATAATTCTTATTATATCATTAACGTGGCAAAACCTTTTCTTTAATAGCAATAAATCTCATCTCACACTTCTATGTCTCTGGAAAGTGTTTTTAAACGGTTTTATTTAGCTCACCCCGTTTGTTTTTTATAGCTGGTATTTAGCTTGCGAAAGTTGGCATTCTAAATTATTATAGTAAAAATTATGACTTTTGTTACCACTAATGCCAATTAATTATAATTATCATTTGTGATGACTAATGGTAGCAGTGACTAAATTGTTAAGTGGTGTTTTGTGTCGTATTTATTTGGTTTGTTGAAAACATAATATGTACTCGTACATGCCATTGTGATAAAGTTGTTTTTAATAAACTGACCTACTAAATTTTTTTTTATTTCATGTTACCTATCCAAGCATCGTGACGAGAAGTTAGATAGAATATGCTTTTTTGTATGCCATACATTGTTACTTACAAAAAAGCACATAGGTACCTACATTGTTTATTAAAATTATTTGAACATAACTTGAAAATAAAAGGTTTCGTAGTCCTGCTTCTGCGTACCTCTTTTTTCTAATGTTATAATAAATGGAGTATAGATGGAATCGATTTAAAAATCAAACTGGCCAGCAAGATTTGACGCGCTTGCGTGCGTGAAAAAAAAAGGCAGTCTACTAGTAGGCGCGAAAGCATCGCGAAAATAATTAATTTTCTTGTTTGAATTCTTTTTCAAAAGTTTTAAACATGTCTAGTGACGAAGACATAGATCTAACGCCCGATTTTATTAAAGAAAGGGCAAAAACAGTTGTCGAAAATATATTACCGCCGAACTCGAAAGAAAGATATGTAAAGGCATACGACGAATTTATGAAATGGCGGTCAGAAAAAAAAGTGAAATCTCTTTCTGAAAGTGTTTTTATATCATATTTTGATGAATTATCTAAGAGGCTAACAACCTTCCAGTTTATGGTGCTTTTATTCCATGCTAAAATCTACAATGATGACAAAACATGACGTGAATTTGAAAGATTTTTCTAAACTTACTGCTTTCTTGAAAAGGCAGTCTGACGGCTTTAAAAGCAAGAAATCGAAGGTATTTACTGCAGAAGAAGTACAGAAATTCTTAAATGAAGCTCCGGATGAAATTTATTTAGCAATAAAGGTACCTACGTATTTACTTGCCCTTTTTAATAAGTTACCAAAATATTTCACAAAAATACTATGCGAATTTGGTGCCTTTAATACAACTTATGTCTTTTTTACAGGTTGTTCTAATTTTTGGGATATCGGGAGCCTGCAGAACCGTGGAATTGACAAACTTGACAATAGAAAATGTAGAAAAACATAACAAATTACTACTCATAAAACTGCCTAACACGAAAACTAAAATTGACCGGTCATTTGTTGTGCATGAAGAATTTGCAAATTATGTTGAAAAATATCAAGCTCTTCGGCCTGAAAACGTGGATACAAATCGTTTTTTTCTTAATTACAGTAAAGGAAAATGCCACAGACAAGTAATAGGAAAAAACAAATTTACAGGCATGCCAAAGCAAATAGCCACATATTTAAAACTGAGTAACGTAGAGTTATACACCGGGCATTGCTTTCGCAGAACATCAGCGACTCTATTGGCTGATTCGGGAGCCAACCTCACTCTGTTAAGGTGTATAGATGGCTCACTGACCTTGTGCATGTGGGCGGAGCTAAGCGTCCTACGTAAAACGCGTGCGGTGGCGCGGTACACTAAAACGAAATTCAAAGAATATGCAGAAGCGCAGACATGCCGCACGTAGGTCGCCATTTTTGCCTACGATTCCAGAAGGGAATGGCGGATGCAAGACTGATATATTTTGTACTAGCTGTTACCCGCGACTTCGTCCGCGTGGAATTTAAGAAAAAAGTTATTGTTGAGTTCGCAGAGTTTACGATAACTTATTAATTCTGTATTCCGCGTAAAGAAATACCTATGCATGTTTAATGAAATTCTTCTAATATTTCTCCATTTAGTTCTTTTTGATCGTTTTTGCATTTTTAGTTTAATTATTATTTATATTTAGTTTTTCGTATTAGCCTTTTTATATACAATATTTGGTGTACAATTTTCTTGGGCTAAAACAAAAACACTATATTATTATATTATTTATTCAATCAATTTCTATGGAGATTAAGGAATCTTCACGTATAGGATCCACTTATAAACATAACTATACTCCGTTTCTTTATTATGATTTGTTTACATTTGGAAGTACCTAATTAAACGGAGTATAATACAACCTCCCTATTTGAATCGGATATTATTCAATATTTCATTTCATTGGTTTTAATTTTTTTTCGTAGGAACCTATTTTCTTTTTTTTTCTAAAATAAAAGTAGCCTAAGTTACTCCTTATTCACCTATCTGCTAGTGAAAGTCCCGTCTTAATCGGTCCAGCCGTTTCAGAGATTAGCGGGAACAAACAGACAGACAGACCGACAGACAGACAAAAATTGTAAAAAAAAATATTTTGGTATATTACAAAAACAGTCAGAAGTCGACTAGCAATCTCACAAAACTATGGCATAGCAATATTAGTACTAATGTAATGACCTTCTTCTATAAGAACGTTTGACAACACTACAAATTGGCCACATGATTGTTATTACAAATTTCAATAAGGTTCGCAAGCGTTACGGTGGCCAAAGTGGCTAACACAGTACCTCGCATGGCGAACGTTCGGGTTCGAGTCTCACATCAAACATGAAAAATATTTTTTAAGTATTACACGTTTACACGTGAAATAAGAATGCCGAGTTGCTAACCAATAATTATGTTAAACTAGCGACCCGCCCCGGCTTCGCACGGAAACATTATTATTATTATACATATAAACCTTCCTCTTGAATCACTCTATCTATTAAAAAAAACCGCATCAAAATCCGTTGCGTAGTTTCAAAGATTTAAGCATACAAAGGGACAAAGGGACAAAGGGACATAGGGACAGATAAAGCGACTTTGTTTTATACTATGTAGTGACTATGTAGTGATATTCCACAAATAAACGAAGATTCTTTTGTTTTACAATTATTATTTTCAATCTTAGTTGGAAGTAAAAATACTTGCATAGGAAATTGACCCGTTACCTTCTATGAATAAGGAGCACAATCGCGTTTACAATTAATATTTTCAGTAAAAATACTTTCATACGAAATTGTTCCGTAGACTCTAATTGATAAGGAGAATGATCGCATTTGCGAAAACTGACGCGTTGGGTACCTATGTAGTTTTTGAGCGAGTAGCCGTATAAAATACTTTGAAGTCTTGCAATTATTTCGAGTCGGTACCTAGTGTAGGTACGTACTTTGGTATCTGTTTGTTGATGAAAGCTGTTTATTATATTTTATTTTTTGATTAGTTTTTTCTAAGTTATGTTGTTGGTGTAAATGTTTGTACTATCAGTATATAAAAAATGGTCAACAAGAAAATAAACGGAAGGCAATAAAGAGATCTTATTCGACGAAACAAATTGTAAAGTAAGTACCTACTTTTTTGTACACACCATATTTTGTTTGTACAGATTATGACGCGTAATTTCGACGTACATTACAACAGCTCGATTGGTCTAGTGGTCTCGTGCGTCACGTCACTATAGTTTAGTCACTAACGCCCGTCTTCAAATCCAAACATTTCCATATTTGTTTTTTTTTTGATTTTCTTATTTGATATGTTTTTTTAATTATTATTTTACTTTTTGCCGATTTTCTTGTTTGAAAATTTTCAGACTATATTATTATTGCTTACACTCTTTTGTAAAACACTGTAGGTATATAATTTTTTCCGAATCAAGCTTGGTGGACGTTTTTATTTTATTTTTATTACTTATATTACTCTAGATTCTTAAGAAAAATAACTATAGGAATAAAAATGATTGTTTTTATTAAAATAACAATTACTTATTGAATTATTTTAAAAATAAGAAAATAAAAATATGCGCATTATAATTAAAAAATAACAAAACAAAAGATAAGTACATTATAATTAAAAAATAACAAAACTAAAGATTATGCCGTCTACTGAGATTCGAACCTGGTGATTACGCAGTGAGAATCCGGACAGTAGAGCGCGGAGGCAATCGTGTATCTTATTCGAGTCGCGAAATTACGCTTCTAAATATAATGGAAGTCGCTCATCGACGAAATCCGCGCGGTGCACCCCGCCGATGGCGGGGACTATTCGTATCCCACTTCATCTGCTTCACCCCCTCAAATTCATAAAAGTCGTCTATTCACCGCCACGTAAAGAAATACCTATGCTAATTTTATTGAAATTCTTCTAATATTTCTCCATTTAGTTCTTTTTGATCGTTTTTGCATTTTAGTTTAATTATTATTTATTTTTAGTTTTTCGTATTAGCATTTTTATATACAATATTTGGTGAACGATTTCCTTGGGCTAAAACAAAAACACTATATTATTTTATTATTTATCCAATCAATTTCATTGGAAATTAAGGAATCTTCACGTATAGGATCCACTTATAAAAAATAAAAAAAACTATAAGTACTCCGTTTCTTTGATTTATTTACATTTGGTTAAGTACCTAAATAAACGTAGTAGGATGCCATGGTAAACAGTGAACCACTAAAAGTTTGAACATTTATAAATCCACCATACGTGAATGTAATTAAGAACTATTGACATTAAACGAAAGGAAATTTATTAAACTTGTGTTTTGCATATCAATTTCGGCACCAATTCTAATAGTTTATTGGTAATATTGGTTTTTTTTAAAGATGGCGAATGGTTCACTGTGTACCAGTATAAGTACACAGTGAATCGGGGTTGAGTCGACAGTGGACCAATATGTATACAGTGAACCATCACTTTCATTACCTACCTTTATAGCATATTTAAACAAATTTATTGATAGAAATGTCGTTAAATAAAACTATCGTAATGTAATATTTAATAATTTGTTTATATATTTGTCAGCAACAATCACATAAAATCACAAAACAAACTATTAGGCACACTTTAACATACAAATAACTTACAAATCTAGTAACACTACAATTACCAGTATTTCTTACAATTAACAGTCTTTAAAGTTATTATCAGTCTTTTAAAACTTAAAAAATATCAAAATCAACATTACTTCTGAAATAAATAATCTTCTAAAATAACATAATAGACTAATGAAACGAATAATCTCTTCTTCTGACATTAAAATCTTCAACAAAAAGAACCAAATCTACATATTTTCCAACAAAATCAAAAAGGAAAAGACAGAAGTGACAAATTTATTGGGAATGTATAAGTTGCTTGCCGGCGACTACTGCCTTCAACTTTAGGGTCAAGAAGTATAAATTTTACGTCATTTTTCCAAACTCCTACCATATCTGGTTCCACAGGTTCAGCATATTTATAAAAAACTTGATTCTTTAGTTTTAAATAGGATACAAAATAGTCATATCCCGGTTCATTAGACTCTTCTTAAATCTTTGCGACGTAATAATATTTTTTCTTCTTATTTGTCTCTATCAAAATAACTACATAGTCACCCACTTTAGGGTTTCTTGGCAGAGGTTTGGAAATGATGTCATCATCCAGAATCATTGTGTCGTCTTCTTCGCTATCGCTTAAAAATATCTCTCCCCCAGAAGACGATCCACTGGCACAAAAAGTTTCATCGCCACTGCTGTCACAGTCATGTTTCTCCAATTTCTGTTCTTTCTTTGGTTTCTTGTCTTTAAAAATATCACTTTTCTTCACTTTCTTTAGTCCCTGTACTTTCTTTAGTCCCTTTACCTTCTTCTTTTTCTCTTCTATCTTATCCTTCTCGGGAGTGTCTGTCGCTATCATACTTTTGCCCAATGCCCTTCGTCTTTTAGTGTTTCGAGGACCAGCCTTCAGAGGGAGTCTAATCTCTTTAGATGTAATGAAAGCTGCCCCTTGTTGTGAAGTTGATGGTCTTGGCGAAATAGTCATTCTGGGCACTGAATCCTGTCACTTTGGTTCTAGTGTGGTCATGGTAGGACGAGCTGACTCATCTTGAGCATTGGCGTTTATTTCTGGCTGTTCAAAATTTGGAAGTTGGTAAGAGTCATCTAGAGCTCCTACTTATAATACTATCTCCTTCCGTTCTTTACAAGTTCTACAGCTTTTTTCATGTCGTTTGCATCATGTCCGCCAATTTTGCGGATATTGGTTTTAGTTCGACCCATTCTAAAACAAAAAGATTCTTATTATTAGTATTACATCTTTTATTAACGCCTTTTTTGTTTATTACAATCACAGTTGAAAACTTTATGCATAAATTGTATCGAACATAATGAACAAAATTATTGGTACACATTGAACCATGGTTTACTGTGTACCTTATGATTTTGAGCCACTGTGTGCAGCCACCACTTTTTAACCTATAAGATTACATAACTAATAAACATACCAAATTCAAAGGATATTTATATATCTAAGTTATTAAGGAATAGTTACTTTACACATGGAAACAGTGCAATATAATGTAACTAAATATACAACGATTCTAGAAAGAAAATAAATGAAAACACGTGTACTTACATTTTTGGGCTCCAACGACAAAACAATGCACTGTACGACCGTTACGGGCGGGAGCGCGCCGTCGACTGGGGAGTGCGGGAGGTGGTAGAAGGCAAGTTGTTTCGCGTTTGCAGTACGGTTTGGCAACGTCGCGTTTACGGGATATGAGTGGTGGTGCACTGTGTACTACTGGGCCACTGTTTACCACCTGACCCTATACAACCTCCCTATTTGAATCGGATATTATTCAATATTTCATTTCATAGGTTTTAATTTTTTTTCGTGGGAACCTATTTTCTTTTTTTTTTCTAAAATAAAAGTAGCCTAAGTTACTCCTTATTCACCTATCTGCTAGTGAAAGTCCCAGTCACAGAAATAAATCCGCACAAGAATATGAGAAGGTAGTAATCAATAAACTCAGTAATGCAAATACCTACTCGTAGATTGACAACTAAGAATGCTCATTTTTTATAAATTAAGGTATTTGAAAACATTTTTTTTTTATTGTGAGTAAGTGTGTAGTTATTTTCTAAACAGTCAAAATAAAATGGCCTGAAGCGGTTGTTTTAATATTACAAACAGACACTCCAATTTTATTTATTAGATAAAGTTTTAAAGATTTTTATTTATAAGATTAAGTATAGATAGATAGATACTTATTAGTCCATTCAACGAATAAACCAAAAAGAGGTGTAGAGTGCTTGAGCTGGGCCCTGAGCGATTTCTTCAGAAAGTTGCTCAGTGCTTAGGGAGTAAACATACTAAAAGTCCCCGCGTCTAGGAGGTGAGCCGGAGTGGGGGGTATAAAAATTCCCACTTTTGAGTTTTTCGCTAATATCTATAAAATGGTGCGTCGTCGTAGAGAAAACGTATTTTTCTTGGCTTGCTTTGGCATTTTTATTTATTTACAAATTATCTTATACATATTTACAAAATAAACAATAAAAAAAAAACAGTATTTAGAAATGGCACCACTAATAAAGCGTCCATGCGGACAATAGAAATGGGCCCTCTGCAGCGAGCTAATCTATAAACGCATACTGATACAATTCGTTCATAAATATTTGCACTAACACAGCCAAACGCGCGTAGTCGATCGATAGCCGGGCGGAGCAGCGAGCGACACAGCCACCCCGTCTCAGTGCTAACGCACGACTGCCGCCCGCGCCCGCGCAGAGCACCTCTGAACCTATATCTCAAAATGGGGCATTGTCTTTGCAACTGTTGATTGATTTAAAAACGCTATTTCAAATATGTAGTACCTCTAACCACCAATTTTTCAGTGTAAAAATATTTCCAAACATCAAAGCCGTTTAGAAGTTATAAGCAAATGTTAGCGAAAATAGCGTTTTGGTAAATATTTTTTTAAGGCAAAAGTATTAGCCTTATGAAAAAACCCTGTTTCAAAAATGCTGTACATGAATCTATAGCAAACATATATTTTTTACAGACCTTCTAACCAAACCGTTAATGAGTTATAAGCTTCATAAAGTGACCGAGTTACGGTACTAAACGAGAGTAAGGCCCTTAAAAAGGCACGGCGGCTGGAAGTCCAGCAAAGTGGCCGAAGGTTATATCGAAGATTCGATGGCAAACAAAAGCAAAATTACTTCTAAAATAACAGAAAATATAAACTTAAAATCACCACGTCAAAGCACATCATCTGAGCCATTTTTTAATGAAGAAAATAGTACCAGTCAACTGCCGCCATTTACGATGCAAGAACCTCAAGTCACTCAAACTCAAGTCTTATCATCACAAACTCATATTCAAACTATAAATATACCTAAAAAGAACGTGACCATATCTCTTACAAATTGTAATAATTTTACTATTAATTTTAATTAAATACACATTTTTTTCTTCTTAATAAATGTTCATTGAAACCTGCTGTCTTGTTGTTTACTTACCTCACAATCGATATGTAAAGCAGAGTATTTATCTCGGGCGTAAGCATCAATTGCATACTCGGGTTAATTAGCGCCTTCGCTTCGCTCAGGCGCCAAAAACCTCGTATGCAATTGATGTCATACAGCCCTTGTTTAATAATCTACTAATAACCGCTATGCTCCAGCGCTGTAACCGCACGTCACCGCCTCGAAAAAATCCCACGCTTGCCGTTAATGCACCGTCAGCAAGAATGCTTGTCATTGCTGGCACGCCATCGGTGAGGTGACAGCAAGTTGTTCACGCACCGCTTACTAGTTGGCAGCTGACTAGGTGTGACAGTCTGCCTACTATTCTGTATTGTCATCGTAAAATTTACTTTAATGCACATTACTCAAATTATTTGCTCTAACGGTGCGGTGCTGTTATAATGAGTGATAATCTTTACAGCCCGAGCACCGCATCGGATTGAAGACAGTGTCTTGACGCCATTGCGCCGTCAGCAAGCCGACCGCTAGCTGCTGGCACGCCACCGGTCAGGTGGCAGTTTGTTGTTCACGCGCCGCTTACCTACTTGTTGGTAGCTCACACTTCACAGTTAGTTTCAGTTTGCAGACCGTTTGCGAACATTGTGTGTCAGTGAGTGATCTCGTTTGAGAAGCACACGTTTTACTTTATGCGAACTGGCAATCATAACTATTGCCTATTAATTCTATGGCTAGGCTATTGCACTCGATGGAGAAGATTCCTCGAGGCCTCCCACAAGTGGTCCGACGACCTTGTGAAGGCCGCAGGAACCCGTTGAATGCGAGAAGCACAGAACCGGTAGAAGTGGAGGTGCTTGGGGGAGGCCTATGTCCAGCAGTGGACGTCTTTCGCCTGAAATGATGATGAATGGAAAATAATTCAAATAGCAGTAGATTATTAAGCCTTTTCAAATCGTTCAATTTGAAGTTACTCTAGTCGGTTCTGTAAAAACATTAGATGTTTTTATTTATTTATTTATTTGCGTAACGGGTTTCATTTTGACAGTTCAACAACATTAATTGCGTTGTTTACGTTGTTGAGCAGACACATTTTTCGAACATATGAAGCAACTAGCTTCGCCCCGCGGTTTTACCCGCATAAATCTCGATCCCGTGATTTCTAATAATATAATTCAATCATGATTCGAAAGACACGTGGCGGCATCTATTATCGTAATAACGTTATGGATGATCGGTTCAGTGGTTTAGGCGTGAAAAGGTAACAAACAAACATACTTTCGCATTTAGTTATAGGTAGCTAGGTAGAGGAGACCGGGTACAATAGTAACACGGGTCAATAGTACCATCATCGATATTTTCTACTACCGAGCAAAATTTTGCATGTGTGAGTGCGCCAGCACACGCGCTACTTGAGTCCCGAGGCGCCCCTTAGGCGCTGGCGCCCTTGCTGTGAAACGGACGTGTTAATGGAGAATTTTTGATTTCCGGCAAGCCGCGGTAAATTTTTTGGTAAAATATTATTGACTGTATAGGTAACTCGTACTACCAGAGCCTTTTCGACAAGTAATTGTTGTTGCCAGTTTAAACGGATATTACCTAAACTTTTGATTTATGATAAATATGGAAACTATAAGTTTAGAATTATGTGACTATTAGATGGTTTTTCTAAATTAGTTACTTTGGTGTAATTGTACCAGGGGTCAATTGTACCTCCATACCATCTATTGTTGTTATTTCTATTTTATAATTGTTATAAAGCTAGACAATAGCAAATATGCAACGTGTGAACCAAAGTTGATTGTATGTTATAAAAACTTATTTTATTTTTGTTCTAAGTCAAGAATTGTTATGTTAATGTTATTACATTACATTTGTGTTGATTAAAACATCGATATCACGAATTTTTTGTTCCTAATTTTTAAGAATGATTATAAACCCATAAGACTTCAAACAAATGACTGAGAAAATGTGATTAATACCTTTATTCGTGTTTAATTACCCTATGCAGTTTTGGTACAATTAATCCTTAAAGGGGGTCATTTGTAGCACTAGCCATCATTTCATTCAAAGTCAATTTTGACCAACTTTTGTTCAATCTAGGCCAACTTTAGATATTTTCTTCGGTAAATAATAAACCAAGACTGTAAAATAATAATATTTAAAACAAAAAGCGACAGTTAAATTCGTGTAATCAACCGATGTTTCGAAAATGGTTCTATTGTCCCCGGTCTACCCTACTATTAGTTAGGATAGATTAGCCCTAAGCACTAGTTGCATTTTAGCCCCCCTCCCATACCGAAGATTTATAACAGACTAATCATTTTCCATAATAAATAAACATCAGAAATTATGCAGTCTATGCTAGGTGGGTATGGACACGGCTACACATCAAGCTATACCTACATTTCCAGTTTTAGTGGACGTCGCATTGTTCTATAGGTTTTTCGTATCATCATAAGTCAGCTTACTGGTTATGAATAGCTTGAAGTGTAGCCGTGTAACATACTTACATAGCATAGACTATTCAATGGTCGTCATAAATCGAAGTTTCTAAACATAGTTCTTTTCCTTCCTTAAGTCAGCAGTCTGCCGCCCCCAACCCGCTAATCCTTTACAGACGCCAGCACATCAAGCTACTACAATTTGTCAAATTTCTTTAGATTTTCAACTTTATCGCTAAAGCATAAGGTTCAAAGTTGATTGGGAAAATTTAACAGTTTCGGGTAGCTTGATGTGCTAGCGTCTGTATCTACTTACATAACCTTTTCCATAAAGCTTTTTTTATATACCTACATGAACATATCGCAAGTTTTTTTTTTTAATTAGGATAGGATAGGGCTAAAAATAAATATTGAGATCAACTAGAAGAGCTGATAATCTTCAAACGGCTGAACCGATTTTCTTGAATCATAGAAAAACTCTCGGTCCAGTCACCATTAAAAAAAAAAACAACATCAAAATTGGTTCAGCCGAGCTACGATGGCACAGACAGACACACAGATACACACGTTAAACTTATAACACCCCTGTTTCTGTCGGGGGTTAAAAAATTTATATGTTGTTCTACAAAAGTTAGTGACAGAAACGAATTGCTACAAAACCGACTCCACGTAGTCTTGTCTACCCAACCTGTTTTCTTTTTTTTTCAGGATGGGTAATCATCACCCCTCCCGCTCTGGGTGGAGCGGAATCCCTAACGCTCCACCCAGAGCGGAAGGGGTCATTTGGCTAGGATATGATGACTACACGCTCAAAAATCCCAATACCTAAGTAGGATTTCCGGATTTAGAAAAAATAATACACGACCAAGTAGGTATACCTATATTTCCTCGGGAAAGCCTGTCAACCAGTCTGAACAATACAACTCCCTGAAGGCAGAAGAGTGATATGATGCAACCCCTACCAATCATAATTTGCTTTACAGTACCCGGCGATAAATATTGCACATCGACCTTTACCTTTTTTTTTTCATTTTATAAAAATAATTATCAAAAGAAGAATAATAATATACTAATAGATACCGGACTGTTTGTATTTCGTGCGACAGAGATAACGCTCTACGAAGCCGAAATTAGCCGATTGTCTCTTTCCAAAGGTCGATGTGCAATATTTATCACCGGGTTCTGTACCTTTCTGAGTCACCCTTGGGTCACCTGTACAGGCCACCCTGTCTCGAAACGACCAGAGGTGGAGCTTAACTTAGAGAATAGCATTCACCTTCTTAACTTTCATCATCTGCCACTGGAAATAGAAAATAGGGCGGAGTTTCTCATAAATATTAGTGCCAGTCTTTGTCAGTTGAAAAAATTCTTCTCTCCTTCTACATTGTTGTCCCATATTGAAGAAGAAGGACGGTGGTTTGTTCCATAATCACAACGAACAAGAGGAGGGAGGTTTAGTCCCAGCCCCCACACTGAATATTGATTCAGTGTGGGGGCTGGGACTAAACCTCCTGGGTGTTTCATGTAGAAGGATTAATCATATTCTAGAGAAACGTCGTCAAAAAATGAAAATGAAAATATTTTATTTCACATAAACCTATTTTACATGGGCACTTATGAAACGTCAGAAGCTAGGTGCACGGTTCCAATTGGTCGTTTCCTATGGAGAAGAACCGGTATTTAAGAAACTTCACGGTTACTCTTTTTAAAAATAATTGGCTTTTACAATGTTTTCAAATTACAGTAGGTATGGGAGGACAGCGTAGGCCTGTTAACAAGTACCAGGTACTTGATAAAATAAAAAATGCTCTACAGATCTAAAGTCTACAAGGCCTACAAAGTCCTCACATGTACAAAATACGAATCTATCAAAAGGATAAATAAAATATAAAAACCTACTAAAACCAAGTGATATGATTGCCATTACAACCACTAATAAGAGGTGAAAAATTAGAATTGTCTGTATATACTCGTAATGTCAAATAATAAAAAGATTATGTCAAAGAAGGATGTAAAAAATAAATATCCTAATTTAAGAGCATTTAATAGACATTTACATAGGAAGCCACATGTGCAGAAGGAATTATTTGCCAAACTACCTTGTCTTCAACCAGAAGCGTAGCGTGCCTTGGCTGGGCCCCGTATAAATATTTGTTTGGGGGCCCTTAGGAAGGGTAAAGATTTCTCACAAAAGAAAAAAAAAATGTTTGCATAAAATTAAAAGAAATATTTATTCATCATAATTATCTACCTGTCACTTTTTCCAAATTTTTTTAGTTTTAATTTTGCTAAAAACTTCTTTCATCAGTTGCGGTTGTAACTGGAAGGGTCAAGAATAAAAAGCATGCTGTTATTACCTCCGGAAAACTGGATGCAAGACTATTGAATTTTATCAGCAATAATTCAATAAGCTACATAATTAATGGAATGAATTTGTGGAATTTCAGATTTAAGCATATTTTTATAGCCTTTAATTGGTCATAAAGATTAATTGAGACATCTTTACTGTATTTAGCCGACAGTACCTATTCCGGAAGCGTTTAATATCTCTTCATTTGAAGAAGTTTGAAGTATATGACAAACGGGGAAATGCCGCAGCCCGCGATAACCGATGTAGGCCGATGCCAACTTTTGAACACACGCTTTACACGGGAAAAAAAGAAATTGCTTTTTTTTACTGTTGTCATTTCTGAAATAAAAAAAAATTGAAGTTTTTATTAATTTATGCTTACGCACTTTGGGGGCCCCGTATAATTGATACGGCAGATACGGCGGTAGCTACGCCCGTCTTCAACGTAGTCTTTAATCTTATAATATGCTTTTTTGATAAGGACACGTTTGATGAGGGTTTTGAACTAGAAATGACATGCTAGTTTTAGTAAATCTAAATTTAGGTACCACAACTTCATTTCTACTACGTGTATTTGGAGGAAGTCACGTACCTACCTATCCCATTCATCTCGATCCCTTGTTTCATACCATCCCTGAAAATTCCTCTCGGAAAGAGTACCGTATGACCAAGGCCCAATGTGAAAAAGTCCTTAGTCTAGTACTGGACTCCCAAACGTGGAGCAAGGCACTTCCACTTGGCATGAGGACTGCCCTCAAAGAGGACCTGAACACCTCGTCCGCTGAGCTAGTCTATGGAGAACCTCCTCTACTTCCTGGAGAACTTATCATGCCAGCGGAAGAACCCAGGAGTCCAAACGACATCACAGATTTCGTCACGGAGTTAAGGATCCGGATGGAAATTTTACGCCCAATACCAGCCTCACGACACGCTCGACCGTCAACCTTCGTGTTCAATGATTTGGCGACGTCGACCCATGTCTTACTCCGCGACGACATTGTTCGACGGCCTCTGCAACCTCCATACACTGGGCTATACCGTATCCTGAGGAGAAGGGACTAAACCCTTACCTTGGAGATGAACGGAAGAGAGGCTACGGTCAGCATAGACCGTGTTAAGCCAGCATACCTGGACAATGAACTAATTTCATCACCACCTGTTTCAGTTCCCGTTCAAGATTCTCCTTCCACACACCCAACTCCCTCCACGCCAACTACTCCAGTCCCTTCAGGCACTGTCACCACCAGAGCTGGCATACGGGTGAAATATAGAGACATTCTAGATTTATAGTTTTTATCTTATGTTGTTTTATTTTATATTTTCTGTGTGTATACCTGTATTTCCTCGTAGGGGGTGGTGTGGCGAACCAAACTAATTGTCTATGGTTCCCACTATTACATATAAAGACAACACTTGGTGATCTAGAGATTATGTCTATAACACAGGAATTAACTAGTATCTTAGTCACCAGGGCAGTTGCCCGCCAGATACAACAACCGTCTGGTCGGAGGATCCTTAGGATTTTTAGGCAATTTTCGTTTTCGGGCAAATATGATTTAAAAAAATTGAATTAACTTAATTGGCGGAAAATCTAGTAAGTACTTTAAATTCATTTATTCGGAGAATATCCAGTCACCACAAATAAAAGCACAATAATGCTAAAAAAATTGCATTTTCTTGTATAAAAAATATCATATTGTTTGAATAATATCTAACAATTATGTCTTTGAGAAAAGTACAAAGTTTCGTGTGGTTTAAGTTTTCGTCGGGGGAAGCGCTGAGGTAGCCCGCGAAATTCAAATTTTCTTACGTTTATTTGCAATTCGCTGATCAGTATTAATTTGTACGTTGATTAAAATATGTGTCGCGACTGTTACAAATATGTAGGTATTTACAGAATTATAAATGATAAATGATAAATGATTTTATTTCTGTAAGTAGGTTTGCACAAACACTTTTACACGTCAATCATAAATTTTTTAAACTAGATGAGGTCGGCGTTTCCTATCTGACTACTCTGAGAAGAAAGGCCGAAACAAACTCAGAGGTCATAGTCTCTTTTAAAGTCCAGACATAATCTTGGTCAAGTTATATGAAGACCATGTAGGTCGATGTCTGAGATGGTCTTTTGAGGAAAGAACCACACAGATTGAGAGGACCTGTCCAGTCAGTGCACGCATTTGTCAGAAATCATGCAGCTCAACTCAAGACTGAAGGAGCTCAACGATTCGACGAACAATACCAAAGAAAGGACATTTGGGTAGGCCACATAAATTACTCAAACTGCCAGACCATAGAGAGAATAATAAAAAATAAAAAATGACTAAAATAAATGACCCACATCGTCTTCACATTCACAATAATTAAAATAATGTAATACTTTAAAAAGTAAGCAAATGTCAGTTTAAAAAAAAATCATTAATGTCAATTTGTATATAAAAAAAAAAACATCAAAAACACTCAAAATGCAGAAATTGGAAGCAGCTCAATCCCAAGCCTTTGTATCCTCAATATAATCTTTAACGGTATAAAAGGCTTTCTGGCACAACTTACGTTTAATGAACGATTTAAATTTATTAAGGCTTAGATCTTGAACGTGGCTTGGTAGTTTATTATAAAAGTGTATACATTGGCATCTGAACGACCCACCTATTTTCTTGAGCCTTGTTGTAGGTACAACATATTTGTGTTTGTTTCTAGTATTCATATTATGGATATCACTGTATTTTTTGAACAATTTTATGTTTTTATGGGCATATAAAAGATTTTCATAAATATACTGAGAAGGCACAGTCATTACATTAATCTCTTTAAATTTGTCTCTGAGAGAGTGTCTCGGACTTAATTTATAAATTGATCGAACAGCACGCTTCTGCAAAACAAAGATAGTCTGAATATCGGCGGCATTTCCCCACAATAGAATACCGTACGACATTACACTATGAAAATAACTAAAGTACACTAAACGGGCAGTCTCTATATCCGTTAAATTACGAATTTTTCTAACGGCGTATGCTGCGGAATCGTTCGTCGAAAAATAATCATTAGAATCAGTAATACAACTTGTTAAGTTAGTATAATCCTAAAATGTCAAGATTTTATGAAATAGTCATTCGGTATTCAGGATTACTTGGTCTTAGAGAGTTGTGTTGATTACTTTAATGATTATAATTCTGTAAATACATATTTGTTACGGTCGCGAATCATATTTTAATCAACGTACAACTTAATACCTACTGACCAGCAAATTGTAAAAAAAATTAAAAAATTGAATATCGCGGGCTACCCTGGCGCTTTCGCCTTAAATGTAAAAGGTTATATTATTAAAAGATTGACACTGCATTTATTTAACTTTGTACAAAAGAAAAACGCATCGAAAACCTTTAGTTTTTCAGCCGAAAGTGCTCTTTAACGCATTCGACCGAAAAAAAATCGGTCGGGCTCTATCAACATACAAGTTAATAATTAGGTACGCCTTTTTACAATCAACTCAATTTGTCAGTAGCAATTGCCGTCAATTATCGCACAGAGATCTTTAATTATTGCAAATACACACATCAAAAGCGTCTATCTAGGCATCAGCACTTTTTTGCTAGTTACTAAAAATCTGGTTTTTTAATTAAGTATATTTTTGTAAATCCTATGGATACTTTTTTTTGTAAAGTTCGTCATTTAAATAGGCATTAGTTTTTGAATTTCGATCAAAAGATGAAAATTTTCTGTCAAGTCGTATTCTTAAATAACCCTGCAACGGGTATGAGGCTAAATTATTAAAATTTCTGCCATACTTCTGAGTGTAATCTATACAAAAGAACGTTTTTATGAAGAGAAAAGATGTCATTTGTGCCGAGAAAAAGTGACCAGGACCGTGGGAATCTTGGAAGCTGGTTGCTATGGCAATCGCTCTGGGCAGTACGCAGTGTTATAAGTCTATTCCAAAGTCAACTTATAACACTCTACGTAGTGTGCAAACATGTTACCGCATCACCGGCAGCGTGGCATCTTGCATCTCGCATCACCACACGCAGAGAAGATCGTCACCTACTACCTAATTACTTCTCAACGAAATCGAACAATGACCGCCATGATGTTGGTTACGAGGCTTTATAGCTCTTCAGAGGTAATCAGTTAATAAGCGATCAAACCATAAGAAATCGCTTACTTTGAGCTAATCTCCGGTCCAGAAGCCCGCTACGTGTACGCAGTATTGAGCCCTGCAATCGCAGAGCCCGTTTACAATGGGCTCGTGAACACAGAAAATGGGCAGAAAAAGAGTGGCGTTTTGTGTGTTTTTCTGACGAATCTCGCTTTGGTATGAGGCCAGTTACTAGACGTACAAGGTATTTGAGGACCCCCGGAAGCCAAGAACGTTTGAAATCATGCCCGCAAGTCCATGCATACAGTGGTGGTTCAATCACGATGGGCGGGTATTTCGATCGGCGGACGAACTGATTTGGATCAGAGGCAATCTCAATGCACAGATTTACGCTGAAACGGATGTTGTGATATTGTAATTTTTTTGCGGACCCAATTTGGCGCTTCGTTTCTGCTTATGCACGATAATGCACGTCCACACACTGCCAGATTTTTACGTTACGCGAATTTTTTTATCACATTTTAATGTCAGGATTAACTAAGGTGAAAAATCCAGCATAAGCAGAAATCGTGAAGTCTTTATTAGTGCAAAAGCAGAGAGTAATTCGTCGATCGACACATGCGAAAACATTGTATATAATTTTTATATTTAATATCAATAAAAAATATTTTAAGAAGTACCTTGATACCTAGACACTTTTGATGTGTGTAAATGCTATAAAAGTTTTGCTAAACCAACAATATTACATCTATTTACAGGCTTACTGTTTAACCGAGATGGTGCCTGAGGTAGTTGCGTGGTGCGCGTGTTGACGCGCGTCAGCGCGCGAAATGTCACCTAACCCCGCCAGGTACAATCTTACTTAAGAGGTAGGCCTGTACATAATTACACTACCAGCTTGGTGAGTTTTTATAGAATTGTGTCCCAGTCTTGCAGTTCAAATGATAATTTAAGTTTTTATTTTAAGTACTAGTACACTTAAGCTTACCTGGTCTACAGGATTGTTAAAAAATACATATCTGTGTATTGTAACACAGCAAAATAAAACTACAAAAAAGGTTTTTTTAAGGTTTCGTTTGCAGTAAGTAAGTATCTTTAAGTACTATTCAGGTTTTTGCTTGGTTATAGTTTTATTTGGACCTGCACTCATCATAAGAGGGACGGACTGACTGACTGATGAGGGCTCTGGGAAGTTGTATAGTACTCGTACCAGGACTTTCAGATCAGGGTCAGTTAACACCGAAACGAGACGCGACGTGCACTTTTTAAGATAGATATACACATGCGACGATGAAGTGGAGACTATATAGGTATGAGGATATTTCCAAAAGTATTTTACTGTATTTGTCTTTAAAATCATGTAAAACAACAAATCGTAAAATATTTCTTGCTTTTACTATGTTATTTTTGTTTTCAAATATCGTAGCGGCTGTACTATTTTTGCAGCAAATACATTGCTCCTTAACCGTTACCTAAGTATTTCGCTGACTGGACAAGCAATGTAAAAATTACAAAACGATACACGGGCCTGATCCTGATCGAACGGTGAGCTACCCATTAAGGCTCGTACACACAGGCGCGACGCGACACGCGACACAAAGGCACCGCAAGTCGCGCAACGAGCAGTGCCTTTGTGTCGCGTGTCGCGTCGCGCCTGTGTGTACGAGCCTTTACTCTCCGCCCGCAGGCCCGCGCCTACGGTGGCCGGGAGTAGTCGCGCGGCTGCCGACGAGTCGCTGTGTCTTGCGGCGAGATAGTGATGTGGTTGTGTAGATTCACTAACGTAGGCTATCGACAACAATGTCGATTGCCCAACGAATATATTGCTAATAAAGTTAATTTTTCAATTTGTCAACCGTTTTAACCCGGTTTATAAAAGACCTGACAGATGTGTAAAATAATGTTAATATGTTTTATTTACTTCAATAATTTTTTTAGCTACCTTTTATTGATTTATAATATAATATGTTCTGGACATATCGTTTTTTATTTATTTTATTTTCATGACCCTAACTTTTTCTACTCTTGGGGGGTTGAGAAAAAATATGTAATCCACCATCTTGGAGCGGCGGCCATATTGAAATTATTACAATATTGAGTATTGCATATTGTATTGTTAACAGAACTAAAGGTGTACGCAAAATTTCAGCTCAATCGGATATCAACAAATGGTTTTTTTGCAAATTTTGAACGGACAACGACGGTTGTTTTGACCAGTCTCCCGTCACCCACTGTACCATGGGAGTGTTATCAACGAAAAAGTCGGCCTTTAGCAATTCTTAACACCAGCGCCGCCTAGTGCCGCAACGACGTGAAGCGGCTTTACACTGCGCTTTATGACCTACGCAGGGGGGTTCTTCAAGCATGATATGTATGATAAGCCCGCATGATATGCGCGCCCCATTTCGGTGACTGGGCCCTAAATATTACGGTAGTTCATAACGTGGAGATTCAAAAATTTATGAAATTACTGAGATGGTGTTTCCTTTATGTAATCGTTTTTAAAATAACAAACTTCAAATCCTGACAAAACACCTGAGTCAGCCGTTTTAATCAAAATGTATGGAATATTTTACGAAGCATCGAATAGAATTGTGTAAAATTAATCAATTATTAAATGAAATTATGAACAGCAAGAAACAGATAATATAAACTAAATAACTAACTATGAAATATATACAGTCAAGAGCTAAAGATTAGGTCCTTCTAGGTTTGGTTCGTCATTGCATTATATACTTCCCCTTAATTCTAGACAAAGAATTGTGTATTGCTGCAGAACGACTATACACCATGACCATACGGCATACCATTACATTATGCAAAAATATCATTTATAAAAATAAGGACCAACACTTAAAATAAAAGATTTCAATACAACTCAGTTTTTGGCGTAAACTTGACGTATACCACTTGACGGACGAGACGGCTAGATATTTAAATTAAGTTAACAGTACCCAAGTAATTTTTTTGAGCGTAAATAAAACGAGGAAACCTAAAGAACTCCTGTAAGCTTATTCATAAAAACCCCTAATACTAACTATTATTAAATATAACATAAACAAAATGTAAATAGAAAAAAAATAGCTGCTGCTACTCCTGCTTATTCATTGATATAGTAAACTTTTCTAAAATTAAATGTGGTAAATAGAATACTAATTTTGAAAATATAGCTACATTTTTATAAGCAAACTGTTTCACAGCATTACTTTGTGCTATATTCATGTAAATCATTTATAAAATAGCACTATCAAATCTATCTAATCACAGAACTCACTTAGTAGCTAATAAATTGTTAGGAATTATTAATACAGCTCATTGAGCCCGACTTGATTTCACCTTATAAGTACCCAATGTTCCGACGAACGAACTTACGACGATCACAATCTTCCTTCGGACATATCCTCCAACATGTAGACCATATCGTTTGGTTGTTCATAGCGAATAACCGAAGAGTAACCTGCAAGTAAAAATAACAAGCCATCGTCAATATTCAGTAGTACTTAAAATGATGAAGTCATAGGACATTTAATTAGTGTGTGATATCAACACGAACAAAACATGTATGAAGTGTTAGAATTGCAGTCCAAGTTAATTGGCTGTACAAAATTAGATTACTCTTTTAGTAATGTTAAACTGAAATATGTAGCACATAACAAACAAACATATGAACAATCGTAAGACTATGCAATAGAAACAGCCATTGATTTATTATTGAAAAAAAAAAACTTGGGAATGTACTTCCTTCTATCTTTATTGAGAAAATGCTGAATACAGCCCTGAAGAAGCTCGATCGATGACCACCACTCGCGTCTATATTCATTTTCATACAAATATGAGCAGAAACTAACGAACGATACGATAATAACAAGACACCCAAAAACGAAGGCAGGTTATAATCAAAATAAACAAATAATATCAGGTTTCAATAGTATATTTATATAACGTTAAACCATCCTATATAGGGACATAGTGTAAAAATATACAAAATTCACGTAATACTCAGGATAGGTATAATATTCTATTCAAAGTATATAATACTATTACTTAAATTATGGCAAGACATCTAGAGTAGTTTCCTATTCAAATAATTTATGTCCACGTTGACACTCGTGTTCTGCTGACATACGAGTAGTTTAGGAATGTATACTTAATACGCGTAAGGAAGCAAAGAAAAATGCAATTAAGCTTGCAATTGCAATGCAATTAAGCCGCTTCCGCGGCAAATCGCGGCGGAGCGGACGGACCTCCGGCGCGATCTTATGGTCGCATGGAAAGAGAGGGAGTCGCAACCCAGCGCAGGGCACGCCGCGACAGTGGCGATAAGACCCCTCTTTGAGGAGTGGCTAGAGAGGCGTCACGGCGTCCTCACCTACCGCCTGACGCAGGTCCTCACCGGAGTCGGATATTTTGGGAGGCTCCTGCACATCATCAGGCGGGAGGAAGCCCCCGGGTGTCACCATTGCGAGGATCGCCCAGAGGACCCGGTGGAGCATACGGTGGAGGCCTGCCCCGCGTGGGCGGAGCACCGCCGTGTCCTCGTAGAGGCGATCGGCAGCGGCGGCGACCTCTCGCGTCCGGCCCTAGTTCAAGCCATGGTCCGAAGCGAGAGGGAGTGGGAGTCAGTCACCTACTTCTGCGAAGCAGTCATGCTAGCGAAGGAGGTGGCGGGATGGTTGAGGGACAGAGCCTCACGTCCCAGTCGCCGCGGGAGACGCTCCGGGCGTCGGGAGCCGCGTGACGACTCCCGGCCACCGTAGGCGAGGGCCTGCGGACGGAGAGTAATGGATAGCTCACCGTCCGATCAGAACCAGGCCCGTGCCGGACGGCGCGTACGTGTTCCGCGCGCGCCTGAAAGATATGTCAGCAATAGTGAAGGGGCCCGTCAGGGCCGAAGCCTGCCGGGTCAGCGGAATTGTCCAAAAGGGTTACCGCTACCCCGGAACATAAAGGGCTAAGGAAGAAACATGGATGGGTTTGAGTCAGTAAGAGTCTGACAGTCCCTTCCGCTCCACCCATAGCGGGAAGAGTCATTTGATGATATAGAATAGGATAGAACAGAATACTCTTTATTACGTACACCATATAAATTACAGACATAAATATAGAAACTGTACAAAGGGTGACACAATGGACGGGTGGATATCCCACCCTCAAAAAAGAAGAAAAAACATGTAAGTAGCACGAAACATGTATTGATGCTTTTGGCTATTTTGACAAATAGAACAAGGGTGAACACAACCCAACCGCCAGGACACAACATGAACAGAATTTCAAGAGATGTAACCTGTTAAAAACTACATATACGTCTAAACTATAGTATATGAAATAATAAACAAAAAAACGGAAGAAAGAAAAAACGTAAACGATAACCTTTTTAAGGTAAAGAGAAACAACTTGGGTTCAAAGCACAAATATGGCACACAAGCTACAACAACTTAGTGTAATCAATATTTATTACAATCTTATATCGATCAGGTTAAGCTACGTTTGCCGCGGTCGACACGTGGATGTTTGACCATCTTTACATACCGAGACCCCTCCGTGCCTATTTCTAAAATAATTTGTTCATAAATATCCTTAGGAAATCGATAGAAGACTATTTGTGACTGTAGGTATATATATATGACTATGTTTGACTGTAGGTATGTACATACGACAGTTTCCAAATTTAAAAATTCCTTATACATAGAATACTTGAAGAAAGGAGGAACCATTGGACCATGTGCCGCATTAATCCGAACTCGTGACTAATTCGATGATTACGGTAGTTCAAATAGGAGAATATTTGTGCGTTTTAGCAACCGTACAAATATAATTACAGTTAGAATATTAGACACTTCATATAAACAAATCGGTGCGCTTAGCATGTCATTAGCGGTCATGCCCTTTGTCTAATACGAGTATCTCTTCGTATGAAACCGAAAGATGAACCACTGATGTACAGACGCCAGCACATCAAACTACTACAATCTGTCAAATTTCTCTAATAGATTTTCAACTTTATCGCTTAAATATAAGGTTCAAAGTTGGTTGGGAAAATTTGAGTTTCGGGTAGCTTATGTGCTGGCGTCTGTACCCTTTGTTCATTAGTGAATAATGCTGACGACAACGATTGATATCCATTCAGAATGTTGACGAACTTTATTTCTGCGTTCGCACTAGAATCTATAATAAATAAAAATAGGAGTGTCAATTGCCGCTATTGCCATGCTAAAACGCACAATTTAGGAGTTTTTCTAGGTAACGAATTGCCGCTATTGCCATGCTAAAACGCACAATTTAGGAGTTTTTCTAGGTAACGGTAAGGTATGTTTGAATACAGCATATTACAGAGTCTGGAAAATATATTGCCTGTTTTCAATCAGACTATTTACAAACAACTTTGAATGGAATAGTCAAGTTTTACAAAACAATTTAAAAGAATTTAGTTACCCGTTCATAGCGTAAATTCATGAATGTTTTAATTTCTTAGCTCATCTATATCCCCAACCAAGCGAACACCGTGTTTTAAAAGGTTCGGATTAACGAGGCTCTACTGTGTAAGCATTTAATGCGCGCGACGCCGAAGGCGTTTTTCGTTTAAAATATTTTACTAAATAAAGAAGATTTGGTGTTTAGCTTAGCATATCACCAATAGTAGTCGTGCGGAATGTATAGGTAATCTCATAATAAATATAATAATATTCGTGTTTTGCTATCTACAACATAATAATTACCATGTTAATTCTTAATTTTTACATCACTTGTATTTTTTATACGTATACTTTATACGTATTCAAGATTGCTTTTATGTAATTTACGAGTTGAATATAAAAAATATTATTGTTCTGCTGTTTTGTTATTACCTGAAGGTACTCCAGCGTGACCAATTTTATCCTTTAGAATAAAGAAAGCCAACCAGTTCAATCCACAGCATACTAGGGCGCCGATACCGAACGCACGGAATGTAATCCAGCCTCCATAAGTCCCGTAAAGTTGACCTCCTATAAAGCTACCCAACGAAGTCCCGACGCCTTCGAAAACTGCTCCTACCAAACCCTGTAATAAATAATTATTTTTTTTGTGAGACACCAAACTTATTCAAAAACAGTCTGCGCGCGAGTGCGATAGTGGAATTTTAGTAATGGTAGCAATTCATATTAAGGATTTCTCCATAATTATTTGAAATATAACGAAGACGTTAAAAAGTGTTATACTGTAATGAAAATACGATTTTTCTCAAGCCCGGAAAGATGTACATACGCACGTAGGTTTGGTCAATCAGCCTTTAGGCCGTAGCAGTTAGGGAGGTTTTGCAAGTGTTACAACAACTGACGCGCGGTTGATTTTACTGTGTACCTACTGAAAATCCAACTGGCTATGGTCTTCTGAAGGTAAACCAAAACATCAAAATATGTAGTCGTACTACATTAACAGACCTATTAGAAAAATAATCAACTTGTCAAACTCAAACTCAAACCATTTATTTCTATTAAACCATTTACAGGCACTTTTGAATTGTCAAGAAGTCGGTCAGTCAGAAAATATGAAGCTAGTTGCCCATTCCAAAGCGTAGGTACCTATGGAGAAGAACGGGCAAGAAACTCCATGGACATTGTAACACATAGTTCATGAAAAAATCGTACCTGGACAGTGGTTTCTGTTCCCGGTGGCGAAACAATATTGGCATAAGATGTCATTGTCGGATAGAACATGCCGAAAGTGACCCCTTGTAACATTTCTATGGGCAGTATCCACCACGGGTCTGTCAGGAATGAGTACATTAAAAATCGAACGCCAAAAGCCAGCAGTACCAAACTCATCATATTGATATGGCCAACTTTTTTCAGTATATAACCTGAAATATTAAAACATTACATTTATATTATTATATTACTTTAACAGATACTTGAAAATATAGAGAGATAGTAATCATTCAGACGTACCAGAAACAAACAGAAAAGGTATTTCTCCGCCAAAAGTCTGTATAGCACTGACCAATCCTTGCAGGGTTTTTATATAACCCGATCCATCACAGTTCAGCCCGGATATGTCTTCGATTAACCAAAATAAGAACTGCCACAATAGACCGGTACACATACCGACTGCTATCGTCCATACCAAGAACACGAATGTCGGTAATGACGACAATAAGGTGCCAACGTCAGCCAAAATGTTCATCGACATCTTAGTAGAATCAGTCTGAAACATGATTCGAGTTTTGTTAAAAAATCTATGCCTTCCTCTGAAAAAAAAAACAGTGGCACTTCGGGAGTGCCGACAGAAGTGAAAACAAAACACAAACAGAATACTTTGCCATCACTCACTGACATATCGGATATACATTAAAACCGAGTACATCCCGAGGGCAGCCGAACACATCCGAAGCGGGTATTTTTTTAATCTTCTTACAAACAAAACACGCGCGGTGTTGCTTACGGTAACAGTGGCGCGAGTTCAATGGTTTTTTCCCCATCCCAAAAAATGCGCAACGAGTGAGTTTGTTTTTGCTAGGAATTGACACTATTGACAGCCCACTCCACGCTCACTTCACCTAAGTTTTCACGGTGAGATGGTTACAGAATCGCACTGCAGTATGAGCACATTATCCTTATTATTGTCCCACTGCGAGGCAAAGGTCTCTTCTCATAAAGAGAAGGCACGAGGATTGATAACCACGCATGCTCAAGACGGGTTGGCAATTTCAAACATATACAGTATGTTAACTAACAGAGGGCGTTCCCGTTAACCCGCAATAGTATAGCATCCATACATGCAAAAAAAATATTACCATTCGAAAATAAAATGTTTTTTTTTTTTATATTAAAATATTCACTAAAAATCGTAAATTGATACGTTAAAGAAACACTCTGTACACGCGTACTTGAAGGACAGCAATGTCGGAATTTATTTAATTAAATAAATTAGAATTAATTAAATAAATAGAGTATCAATTTACGATTTTTAGTGAATATTTTAATATAAAAAAAATAAAAACATTTTATTTTTGAATGGTAATATTTTTTTTAGCATGTATGGATGCTATACTATTGCGGGTTAACGGGAACGCCCTCTGTTAGTTAACATACTGTATTAACTACTAGCTACTGAGAGGCTTCTGGCTAAGTAATAACAGCCGCACGGGTCGATTGATCAGGTTAAGCTACGCTTGCCGCGGTTAGTCCGTGGATGGGTGATCATCTTTACATATCAAGACCTGTCCGTGCCTCGGAAAACACGTTAAGCCGTTGGTCCCGGCTGTCATTCGTGGATCTTTGACAGTCGTTACGGGTCGTCAGAAGCCCGAAAGTCTGACAACTAGTCCTACCAAGGGGTATCGTATTACCTAGTAATTAGGTTGTGAAGGTGAGATAGGCAGTCGCTCCATGTAAAATACTGGTAT
Organism: Luperina testacea; assembly: GCA_927399505.1. Lineage (NCBI taxonomy): Eukaryota > Metazoa > Arthropoda > Insecta > Lepidoptera > Noctuidae > Luperina > Luperina testacea. The sequence continues at coordinate 9,140,861 of OV656755.1, forward strand.
TCAGGTGCATCCGGTTAGACTGGAAGCCGACCCAAACATAGTTGGATAAAGCTAGGCAGATGATGATGATTAACTACTAGCTACTGCCGCGACTTCGTCCGCGTGATATTTATTGTTCCCCCGACTCAACCCGTCGCATCGCATCGCCAGCCCGCGCTATTACTTCGTTGTTTCTGGCCTTTTTTTTTCTTTTTGCTAGGCTCTTAATGGTCCTACCGTGATTTTATAAAGCCTATTATATAGCTTTTTATCAAACGCAAAAGATTTTATAAAATCCAACTGGAAGTTCCACAGATTTGCGCGTTTAAACAAACAAACTTTTCAATTTATCATTAGTTTAGATAAGTCCAGGTTTCCTCACGATGATAAATTAATTATATAACTTTTATAAAGGATTTTAGCTGTTTTTTTGAGAGCATGCTGTGACAGTAACAAGCTGTGACTGACCTCCACAAAACATGAAACGCCAACGTCGCCGACCATAAACACGAACATAAGTATGAATGCGATGGTGTAGTCTTTGTAAGCTCCGTCGCTGAACGTGTCTATAAGGACGCCGGTCAACAGAGAGAAGATTCCCCAACCGACAGAGCCCCAAAGCCTTTGTTTTCCATAATGTGATACTTTCGTACCTGTAACAACATCCATACTAATATTATAAATGCGTAGGTGTACATGGGAGTATTATTACATGAGTATAGTATTTTTATCTCACAAAGCGACGCGGGCTTTACTTGTGGTAAACAAGTGTACAAACACGCGGTAAAAATTCACAGCGTGAATCTAATGCGCTAATCATCTTCATGCACATGTGTGCGTAAAGACGAGTTCCGTCAGCACGTAACACACACATATACACTTCCGATTTCGCCAGTGTCTCGGACCGTACCGAGAGCTCCTGCGGTTACATTCAGAGCGTGTTTGTACACTTGATAAGCACAAGAGACACGCACTTGTGATTTAAAAATACAATGCCGGGTACAGATTGGCGAAACTGAATCGTAACATGAAACGTAACACATATTCGCCTAGTTATTGTGTTACATTTCATGTTGCATTCTACAAAGGATGGCTCATTTGTGTTACATTTTGTGTTACGTTTCACCAATCTATGCCCGGTACCTATAACAGTTTGAGCCCCCACTTCAGCCACGTCAATTTTTCGTTAAACATGGCTAGCCTTTTTTTTTTTTTTTTTTTGAACCGGGGTGGAAAATCCTCATGGATGTCCGCCGCCCTGGGGCGGGCGGCGGGGTCTGTCAGACTCTTACTGACTAAAAACCACCCCGGGTGTTCCATCTCACACCAACGCCGGGGGTCGCGGGAACGTACGATCCTTCCGCAACCCCCGGCTGGTGCCGGCCCGCCGCAGCGGGCCCCGTCTGGTCGGGGGGGGGGAAACATGGCTAGCCTAATATAACTTTCTGACGGTTAATGTATTTACTTCACTAAGCGCTGATTTTTCCAACGACAGATAACTTTATCGGAGGAATAATTTTGTTTTTGAGAATTTTATCCATACAAAAACTGTCAGACATCAATTTTATTCCATGAATAAAAATAATCGATCGATTGAAAAATCTGCCCTAAATTAGTCAGAACCTTTATCCTATTTGGAAAAAACAGTTGAACGAGATAGCAGGAAGACAGGATACAAGACATTATGTATACATATTATGCCTAAATGTTACTGAATTCTTTAGATCTGCCTCGCTGGTCTAGTGGGCGCAAGCGTTACTGCTGAACATGGTCATGGGTTTGATTCCCAGCTTGAACATAGTGTCAAGGGGATTTGATGATTTCCTATCCTCAAAAAAAGGGGATTTTCCATCTAGAATTTCTCTGTAGGTAGAGATTAGATTTGTGCCTGGTTGATGGCATACTCTATAGTACTCCCATGTACCCGTAGGTGAACACCCCAGCATATTCCTTCGGGAAAACTAGGCCCGATGTTAAGTTATTCTTAAGGAATAATAACAATCTTACCAAGTAGATTGAAGCAGATAGCATCCGCGAAAGTGACTACTACAGCCTGTCCGATCCAGCTGACGATCATCAAGAAGAAAAACAACCAAAATTGTGATGTGTATTCTTTACTGCTGTCACTACTGCTTTCCGATGCACCTTCCATTAACTCGTTAGCCTAAAAATTGATTGAAAACATCAGATTTTAAGAATTCATAATATCGAATCCAAAACATAATGGGGAGCGACTATATTTTGTAGCATGTCTAGTTTAATATAGGTGAACAACTTTATCATTACAATAAATTTCTTACTTACCACAGCGTTATTACAGCGGATTTCGCAAGAAGAACGAAACAAATCGGATTTCAATTGATACGTAGCTTTTGATTCACAGTTTGGATAGTGTATAGTTACTGAAACAAATAAAATGTGAACGGTTATGAATACTGTATATAAATGACTAGTGAGTGCCGAATCTTCTAATAATTTTGGTTTCTTACCACCCCCATTGTCATCAGGTAATTCGATATGATGAAGTCGCATATAAACGCATTCATGTTCAGCCATCGTGGTCGAAAGTAGTACCACTCCAGTGAAAGACAGGTTTTTAGGGAACTCATCACCCTGCTTAGTCTTCGCTTGGCAGGAACTAGCAGAGTCCGCTTTCCACCATTCACATATTTCCATTAGCCGCCAGGGCGTTTTCACGTCGAGATCGCACGACGCCTAAAACATGTAATAGTACATTACTTCAGAGGGAAGAAAGTGACAGTTCCATACCGAGATTATGGCATTTGCGCCACGAGCTTGCGAGGGGCGCAAACCATTTGAGGTATGGAACTGTACTTTATCCTGAGGGATGTATAGTGCTTTTTATTACACCTACGAGGAAAATTATGGACATATAAGTATTGTTGTATCTGAATTTAGATTTTTCCGGCAACAGATTATCAACAACTTCTTGGGCCGTCTCTAAAAGTTCTGGCGGTGTGTTAGGGATAACATCATCACTGTCGCTCGAAGTATCCATATTTTACAAAAAACACAAAGATAAATGTGTTTTTGCGAAAATGCGCGGGCTTTTCCATTTTTTATTCGGCCGTTTCTGGAGTAGGCTAAGATCATAAGGTCATGCAGCCACTTCTTCCGTGATTCCACGCGTTTTATATACAAAAATAATTTCGTTTTTAATTTTCTGTATGCACCAAGGAGGTTGGTAACTGGTAAAAAAAAAACTGTATGTGGCCAGTAACAATTTACTTGAAATTTAATTAGTAGACAGTTAAAATCTCTTGGCAGTATGACTGCTGACAAATTAAAAAAAAAAGAAAAACCGGGTATGTAATGGAATTTCATACATTTTTCCCACCCTTGGGTCGAAAGGATTTTCATACAAACTTCCATACCTTGGGATGAAAGGATTTGAAGGGCGGGATAAAGGCGTTTCTTCCCTCTAATTGGTATAATTAGTATGTATTTTCAGAGCAGGTGTGATAAAAAATTAATTAGTAGTCCACTTAACAAAGCAGTTGTAGAATGCGTGAGCTGGGCCCGAAGCGATTTCTTCAGAAAGTTGTTCAGGGTGCTTAGGGAGTAAACATACTAAAAGTCCCCGCGTCTAGGAGGTGAGCCGGAGTGGGGCTTGGGGCGGGGGGGCGATAAAACTTCCCTCTTTTGAGTTTTTCGGTAATATCTTTAAAACGGTGTGTCATAGAGAAAAAATATCTCGTACGTAATGAAAGCTAATACAATTTTCTACAACTTTTATCTTACACGCTTTTTCGAATGCCTACCCATTTTCGAACTATACGTTCTGGAAAAGTGAAAATTTTCGAAAAAACGATTTTTATCAAACACTAGCTGTTGCCTGCTACTTCGGCGTTATTTCGGGATTAAAAAGTGGCCTATATGTTAATCCAGGTCCTAATCTATCTACCTACCAAATTTCATCCAAATCCGTATTTCGAAAATTTTCAAAACGGTGCGTCGTAGAGAAAAAATATCTACATATTTTTTCTCTACGACGCACCGTTTTGAAGATACATATTAGCGAAAAACCCAAAAGTGGGAAGTTTTATCCCTCCCCCATCCCACTCCGGCTCACCTCCTACACGCGGGGACTTTTAGTATGTTTACTCCCTATGCACCCTGAACAACTTTCTGAAGATATCGCTTTTCCCAGCTCACGCACTCTACACCTCCTTTTGGGTCATCCGTTGAGTGGACTATTAGTACAACTAAAATAATCACGCTAAACGTAGGTCAACGTTCTTTCTTACATCGGAACGTAATAAAATGTTGTATTGAAGCCATAATACGTAATATTGCAATTTGCAGTAAGGAAAAAACCGGCTACTTATTTCTTAAAAAAATGTGTGGACATTAATTGTTATTTATTTAATAACATGTTTGAAACCCGTTTAAAAAATAACAAGGATGCAACGTCGAGTTCACGTTCACGTCGACCACGCTGACATTGTTGCGAATTGGATAGTGCTAAAATCGACTGTATGGGAAAATATTGAATGGTGCCTACATAGTCATGTATGGATGGATGGTAAAACATATTTTTATGTTCGTCTCACTTTGTACCGATACATAATTATGATCTTCGACATATAAATATCTCATTCAAGTATGTATGATCAATATGATCATACATACTTGAATGAGATATTTCTATAGATTCTGATAATGTTCTGTACATTCAGTTTTAGAGCACTGCAAGCGTGACTCAATACGTAACAACCAACTAATTAATTAAGACTGTTAGACAAGATATAATAATTTTCAATGTATTTACCTTGCAATCACTATTTAATGGTTCTTTAGTCAGTTCTGTAAGCTGCGCTATGTTGTCAGTACACAGTTTGTAGTTTATATTTTTATCTATGCATGTCATGTTAACTTTTCCAGTTCCTATAGCAGTAGAGAGCTTGGTGTTGTTACATTTAAAAGAGCAGGGTTCATTAACATCTACATATCCGGCACCGAGGCGGCAATGAGGACTGAATATATGCCCTGAAACAATAAAAATACCTATGAGAATTAAACAATGTTATACAAAAACAAATTGTGTCTAAAAAACATCATGGGAAAATTGCAGCCAGAAATCAGCCGCACGCCTGCGCCCTTCAATTAAAGTTTAGAGAAATTCGCATAATGCAACAATACATTGTGTCATACATACATGTTCCTTACAGCCATAGCCCAATCAATGTGCCTAGCCTTTTCCCAGAGTTGGGGTCGGCTTCCAGTCTAACCGGATGCTGAATATCACTATTTTATATAAAGCCACTGTCTGTCTGACCTCCACAACACAGTTATTGTAACAATGATATACCCCTTGGTTAGACTGGGTGTGACTTTCGAGGTTCTGACTACCGGTAACGACTGTGAAAAATCTACGAATAGCAGCCGGGACCAACGGTTAAACATAACTCCAGAGGGGTTTGGATATGTTAGGATGGTCACCCATCCACAGACGGACCTCGGCAAGTATAGCTTAATCTTCGATCGACCCCTGCAGCTGTTATTATTAAGTGATGAGTCCTTCACGACATTCGCATAGCCCAGCTAAATCTTTACACAGTATAAAAAAAAGTCGCTCCCGCTCCCTGATAACCTAGATCTTTTAAACTACGCAACGGATTTTAATGCAATGGTTTCGGCAATAGATAGAGTGATTCAAGAGGAAGGTTTATATGTATAATGCATGCATATTATAGTAGAGAAAAGCTGAGAAATTCAAAGATTTGTAATGTGATGTCGTAACAAACACATTTTTGTGCGCTTACATTGCAAACGCCGGCTAACCTTATGAGATAGATCAAATTAATGTACTACGGAATTGTATATCTTAAAAATATCGATAAAAAAGTCCGCGATGGTATATGTTTATCTCCTAAGGATAACCCACAGTAACCATTTTTATCTATTACATATTCCAAAAAAATATGGGTTATTTACCAAGCCATTTTAAACAATACAGTATTATTCCTTATCCAATTGAATACATTAGATACGTTGTGCATTTCATGGAGATCAAAATTGCCCTTTATAGCGTATCATTAAAATGAATATCTTAGAAGATATCAGAGATTTAAGAAACGGGGGCAGAGCGGCTGGCGGGGCGCGGGCGGTACAAAGTTCGCCGTATAACATAATATTAGGTGTACAAATAAGTTTCCGCCGTTTAACTAAAGATGTCCTCACTAAGAGAATACGTAAAAATCGTCAGATGTAACATGTGATATCGTGAGTTTGGACATCTAGTAACAACATACACTTAGAGTATTAGTGATTCTTTATCCATATTACATATTTCTTTTTGTGCAAAAATGTCAAGTTTTGTACCGAATAAGCGTCATTTGCGGGAACTGGTATTACTTCTTTAATTTGAAGAAAACTGCAGCCGAGGTCCATCGATTACTTGTAGAGGCTTATGGTGAAGCTGCTTTGAGCGAGAGAAGTTGTCGTGAGTGGTTTCAAAAGTTTAAAAACCGTGATTTTGATGTGGATAATTTACTGTGCTTTCAGAATAAACCTCTATTTTTTTGTAAAAAACGGCGGAAACTTATTTGTACACCTAATAATTTTTACTAAAACTGGTAAATCCATCGTTACCCAGCAAGGTAAAACATCGTCATAAAACAAAGCGATAAATAATAATACTTATGCATAACCATAATTAAAATTATACGTTCACAAGTAAAACAAACAGAGTGGTATCTCACCATCCAGGGTCACATTTTTGGCAGCAATGTAGGCACATTTATCATTTAAAGTAACTTTACTGACTGTTGAGGAATATCGTATGTTGTCCGTGTTGCTGTAGCAATACTGTGGTATGTGCCAGTGCTCGCAAACCGTCTGCCACATTTTAGGTGACGCCATGTTACAGTTCATCTGTAAACCATTTAAGATTGTAATTATTTATTAGCTATTAAAAATAATTATGTTGGAACAAAAAGGAGCTTTCGAAATTAACGATTTATGAATTCAACCTTGACGTCTGTGCTGCCTTATTTGATGAATGAGTATTATCCCATAGTTGATACCTATGACTCTTTTGACTTATAACTCTTTTTATTTCACATATACCTACCAGTTTGGCACACACACACAGGCACATTGCCACTTAATTATAATCGGTTCTGGTGTTTAGTCATTATTTGCATTCAGATTACGGCACAAATTAAAACAATATTATGCATGTATTAACAATTCGGTGGTTTATGTTACATTTAGGTATGTGTCCTTGAAAATGATATCTTGGTAAGTCCTGACTCCGGACAACTGGAATGGTAGCATGAATTATTATGTAAGTATGTACTTACTTGACAAATTGCAGTTGCGTTGGGGCTTAGGTTACTCAGCGAATTTACTTTACACGTGTCGACTGAATCCTTATTTTTGTAACAACTCTGCAGCATAGTCACTCCCTCATTGCAGTCCAATTCAACCGTCCAATTTCTATTTTCTCTTATCAAATATATCGATCCAAAACTGATTATTGTAATTATTTGAAACAGTATAAATATTAGTTTTTGCTTCTTAAATCTGCAATGAAAAAAAAAACTTTATCATTGTATTTGTTTGTAGCCTACAACGTTATAGGTACGACGCCTGAACACCAAGTTACCCGAAACTGTAAAATTTTCCCAATCAACTTTGAACCTTGTGCTTTAGCGATAAAGTTGAAAATCTATTAAAGAAATTTGACAGATTGTAGTAGCTTGATATGCTGACTTCTGTACAATCTATGTAGCGCAGGCAGAGCAGCAAGCTAATGCCTGTTATTTTTGAGAAAACCCATATGATTTATTATTATCTGCGAATATTGCATTGTTAAAATGCTACTAGCATCGGTCTACAGTTGGCATCAGTTAGTGTCAGTCGCGTAGAAGAAAGGATTTTAATCAGATTTGACGCTAACTTTTAGAGCATGAGAACTGTAAACTTTTAATATTATTGCCCTTAATACTTTTTAAGCGATCGATGGAGTTCGACGCTACGAATGTGTCTGGCCTGTAAACCTGTAACCCACGGTAGGAAATACGAATTAGGTTGTTACGATCGATAACGTCATTATTATAGCTGTGCTGTGGCAATATCTCTGCGGATTAAGAGCGGGCCCAATGGGCAATGACAGGATAAAATCTGATTACACCCGCGCGTCTCTCAACACCCGCATTAGTGCAAATAACAACCACGGGTAGCGTGACGACGCGTGACTGGTGAAACAAACGGATGTCTCAAGCACGTGTCACGCGAGACGGAAGACAGCGTATCTCGCGGATTAAAAATGTAGTAAGCGACAAAAGTGTTTTATTCGATTATCTTTTAAAATAAACATTATTTAAAAAAATCGCTACGGTCAGCTCTAGGTTATAATGAGTGTTATTATTTATCTAATTTGTGGTTCCGTAATATGCACCAAAATAGAATGCAAACCAAAATAGTTGAAAATTAGAGGCAACTTTTAGAAAGTTTTCTCTCGAGAAATTTTTATCGTACTATGTTTTCGTCAGGGTCGACCCTTACAAATATAAGTAATGAAGTTTCCTGCCATATTCTTTTTTTCCAATTTGAACATGATTTACTACTGTTTAAATCTAATCAAAGATTGAAGATTTTCCTTTGGGCCCGCTCTTATAATGTGTACAAATTTTACGTAGGTACACAGTGACGTAGCTGCGCTGTTGCTGAAAATGCATTGAGATTTCCAAATGCGTAGACGCCGAGCTGATATTGCGCCACTCTAGATACTGTTGTCGAGTCGGTGCTACTACTTATAGGTACTTTGTAATCTATGAATGAAATGTATCGATCTGTATCTGAGTGGTATTTATAGGTATATATATAACGTGTTAACGCTTTCAGATACTAAAATGTTATGTTATACGGGTCACCATATCTTTGGAAGAACATTGAAAAGCGTACTATCTATGTATTTTACATATGCCAACTTAGAAACAATCTAACTAGTCAACTATGATTTAAGATGCCATATACACAGATTAAGATAGGAAGATTGTGATTATACTCAATATAAAGAAATAAAATGTTAATAAAACCAAATTATACCTGTCGGCGATTACACCAAATAGAGGTTTAGCGATAAGACCACATATCGGCAGTATTGTGTAAATTAATCCTACTGTTGCAGATGAGAATCCTAATTGACGTGCATAAGTCGACAAGTATGGTACTAGTGGTGCTGTACCTAGAAACAAATAAAATATACAAGTTTTGTTAATGGTAAAAAGCAAATTGCCCGCCCAAGATAGGAACTTTGCATGTCAGCGAATGGACGACGGAGTTAGTACATACAAGTCAATGCTTGTATTGGATATCATGATACTTTGAAACTTTGAACCTGAAGATGCAAAGTTCAAGCACTTGGGTGAGCTGTAAGAACTTATAATTTTATAATAGGGATGATAAATTAAATAAGGAATTCTGGTTGGTCTGGTAGTCTGAACTGGTCGTAGTTTACTTGGACTTCTTTTTTAACATTAGTAGATAGATACATTCCCAGCAGCGTCGGGATATGTCCCCAGTTAACGTTAATAGGCTCACTCCTTATTAATGCGACTTATAGATGATATGACTGATGAAATGAACTTACTTTAAGAAATAACTGATGGGAAGAATACGACGAGCTGGTAATACCAGCGAAATGTACGCGTGTATGATTATACTCATAATTTGTAACTATACCATAATTTCATGGTGTAGTTACACCCAATAAAATTCATAATTTATTTTGCAGATAAGTAAAAGTTACATGACAATAGGATCTATTACTAATTCATTTTAAGTAATTAAGAAGGTACCTATTTTAATGCCATTTGCATTGGATGTGGGGTGTATCTAAATGTTGTGTGTGTACAGAATGTATGAACATGCTCCATTATAATTATTGTTACATAAAATATGAGTACTTTGATAACACAGTAACCCAACTCTCAATCTGAGGACAGATGGTGTAAACATATATGTCATTAAATAATGCCTTTTGGACGATTGCTGTTTCAGAATACAAACATATCATTGATGCTCTTGTTTTATAATTTTTACTCTAAAACACTGGTTTCTTTTTATTATAAAAACTTCTTTCTAGGCTTTACATCAGTCAGCAGGATTCACTGAAGTGCACATAATTATGGACAGGCCGTTGTTAATGCCAAACATTAGGGAGATCCAGTATCAATTAGTATGTTCAGTGATAGTTGACATTTTAATTATCATGCAAAATCATCACTATTCAGCATTCATATGTCATGACATTTGACAAAGATGAATATTTTATACAAAATTATATGATTTTTTTTTTTACTTTGTAAAGTATTATTTTACTTTAATTATTGTGAATATGAGGAACTGAGGAGTATGTGGGTAATTTGTTTTTTCTTTTCTCCGTTTGATTTTATGTTGGTCTGGCAGTTTTCAATACTTTATGCGGCCTACCCAAATGTCCTTTCTTTGGTATTGTTTGACAAGTCGTTGAGCTCTACAATTTTTGAGTTGAGCTACATGATTACTGACAAATGCTTGCACTGACCGGACTGGTCCACTCAAATCTGTGGTGGCACTTCCCTCAAAAGACCTTTAAGATTATGTCTGCACTTTAAAAGAGTCTGTGTGTGTCTTCTGATTTTGTTTCGGCTTTTCTTCTCAGAGTAGTCAGATAGGAAACGCCAACCTCATCTGGCTTATTTTTTTTACAATATGATGTGTAAAACTGATTCCGATATCCTATTTACAGAATAAACAATTTCATTTCAGTACCTAAAGAGACCTGTACAAGATAGATACTGTCACACAGGAATATCTGATTGAGACAATGTTCTACAACAAGCTCTAGATGTGCCATTATTAGCCAGGTATAGTTCACGTCTAACTTTATGGCAGCTCTGAAGTGCGCTAGTCGCAGCGCAGTTCCCCACCCCTCGTCTTCGCTGACATATAAATTTGTTACTGCGCAGCGAATCGGCTCATGTTCTGAGCCGCCATCAAGTTTGAATTGAGCTGTACTATACCTTAACACATTCCCTGTCCCATGAATCACATAGGAGACATGTTGATTGTTTAACTATTGTGTCTAATGTATGGACAGTGAATCTGTTAAAATTAAATCTTGAAGATGTTGAATATAAGCTGCTGCAATATGGCTGATCATGGGAAAATCCACATAGATATTCTCAATATTGTAACTAAATAAAAACGAATTAAACAAAATTAATGATTTTATTGAGTTACCTATTTAATTAATTAATTTTTTTCTACCAAAACCAAAAGGATTACATAAATCAACCCAGAAATCTAAGCAAACCTGGTTCACATTCATAAAAAGTGCCAAATAACCTTCTTTAAATTTATACTTGTTTACAAAGAGACCAAACATAAGGTGACGACTATCATTTGTCGCATAATTAGATGTGTTATACTTACCAGCATTGAAGAAAAAAAAATGCCCCTTTATTGGTAGCAACTTCTTGTTGACTCGCATCTTTGAAGGCAACATTTAGGAGCTGTAAGAGAAAATAAAGTTAATCAACATTTTATTATGGAATATTGTTCTGTAAAAGAAACCAAAATAGATTATTAGGTAATTACTTGACTATTATACCATGTTATTTTTTTCTGTATAGTTTTTGTTAGTTAGTATTATGTGTCGTACCAGTCAAGGTCTTGAATTTTTTAACTGAATACTTACTTCAATCTTTAGCATCAATTCAGTTTTAATAATACGAACTCGATCGCGAGAATTGCCTGTGATGTGTGAACTTGATCTATAGCATTTCAACATGATTTCAACAGACAAGTTATGTCAGTTGTTTGTTTCTGATGGGCATTATATTTCTGAGAAATGCTCATCGAGCTCATCTTTTAACTATGCACAATTTCACAAAAAAAACCTCGAACTTCAAGAAATAAATAAATAAGCTTCGCATACTTACATAAATATTTTAATTAAACTAGATACTCTCCCTCCTATTCAAGCAGAGCCGATTGGATAACTTGTAAACACTGAACTGTACCATGGACACGGCTTATATTGATAAAGTTATCTATGATAATGATAACAACGGAGTGAAATCTACCGACCTCATTAATACTATTGACGTTCACAACACACGACCGTACAGTGCGACAGGTGCGACTAAGAGCACAGAACATTAATACTCCTAACGGAGACTAAGAGTAAGAAATTCGTTTAGGTAGGATTACTCATTACATGAATTTTTAGTAAAAGAAAACACGTGCTGCCCTGTCTACGGTGCAGCCAATGAAATAGCGAGTCGTGAACAGTGTTGCCAACAGATAAACTAGCTCTCCACCAGATTCAACTTCGAAAACCACCAGAAAACCACTAACAAAAATCGACCCTACTCCAAAAATCGCTAAAATTTCCACTAAACTTATTTATTAGTAAAAATGTTCTTTATTATTACGTAATAAAATATTTAAAATCAGTAAATAAATATACAATATTATTAGTAAATGAACAAGTCAAAATGAGGAACATAAAAATCTTAATATACATATATAAATTACGTGTCACGATGTTTGTCCGCGATGGACTCCTAAACTATGTACTTATCCGATTTTAATCAAATTTGTACACCGTGTGCAGTTTGATCCAACTTGAAAGATCCATTTATAATCGTTTACAACAATATCATATGACAAAAACGTTAGCCACAGCAACGCGTGGCTGGGTCAGCTAGTTATTTAATAAAAACAACAACTATAAAAAAGTGATATTCTAAAATTCGTCTTCTTTAGATGAATTTTTGTCTGCATCATCGTCGGTTTCACATTTATATGATTCTTTGGTACTGATTTGTTTTATAACTTTTATTGGAATTTACCTACACAGTAAAAGAAAATACTCCTGAAAATTAAATGAAATAAAAATTATATATTTCGTAACATTTTAATGGTTTAGTGGTTGAGTGATAGCATTTTCAGTAATTGAAACTGAATTCTACTAAACCACTAAGAAAAACCACCAGCCACTAAAAGCAATATTTCGCCACTAAAAGGGGGGTCGAAACCACCAGTTTTAGTGGAAAATCCACTAAGTTGGTAACACTGGTCGTGAATTGATTGACTAATGACTTGACAGCAATATTGACATTGACACACATTGAACACAGAGAAGACAGCAGCTGTCATAATAATGACGTGCCACAGAAAAAACATACTTAAATCGACTAAATGAGGGTTTTCTGAAATGACGTTCGCTAGGTGGCAGCACTGGTACGTCAGGTCCAGGCATCTGTCAAAGAGCCTATATTTTCTTTAGTCATGACTGAATGATGAACGATTGAATGAATCGAATGATGAACGTCATCATATATTTTATATTGGAAGACCTCTTGTCAGAGTGGTGCCAACTGGTGTCGTAAATTTTCACGAAAACCCTCATTGCAGCGGGATTGTCCGTAAGGGTTACCGTTGGCCCGGAACATAAAGGGCTAAGGAAGGAACACGGGTGGGTTTTAGTCAGTAAGAGTCTGACCCTCCCTTCCACTCCACCCAGAGCGGGAGAGGTCATTCAATGATTTCCCTCCTTGAAAAAAAATAAAAAAGGCATAGGACTAACATTTTACTGTGATTTATTATAAATCTTAGATATTCTTATATTTGCTTTCATTCTTAAATTATAGCTAAAGCATATTATGCTTTAGCTATAAAGTTGAAAATCTATTAAAGAAATTTGACAGATTGTAGTAGCTTGATGTGCTGGCGTCTGTACATACAACTTAATAATGACCAGCAAATTTAAGAATGAAAGCAAATATAAGAATATCTAAGATTTTAAGAGGGATGGATATGACATTTTCGGGTAGCTTGATGTGCTGGCGTCTGTAGGTACGTTGATTAATATATGATTCGCGGCCGTAACAAATATGTATTTACAGAATTATAAATTTATAATCATTAAAGTCATCAACATAACTCTCTAAGACCAAGTAATCCCACAGAATGACTATTTCATGAAATCTTGACATTTTGGGGTTATACTAACCTAACAAGTTGTATTACTGATTCTAATGATTATGATTCTGTAAATAAATATTTGTTACGGCCGCGAATCATTTTGCGAAGCTTGCCGCGGTTGGTCTGTGGATGGGTACCTAACCATCTTCACATACCGAGACCCCGCCGTGCCTCAGAAAGCACGTTAAGCCGTTGGTCCCGGCTGTCATTCGTGGATCTTTGACAGTTGTTACGGGTAGTTAGAAGCCTGAAAGTCTGAGAACCAGTCTTACCAAGGGGTATTGTATTACCCAGTAACTGGGTCAGATAAGCAGTCGCTCCATGTAAAATAATGGTATTCAGCTGCATCCGGTTAGACTGGAAGCCGACCCATACATAGTTGGGAAAAGGCTAGGCAGATGATGATGACTCTTTTTATGCAAAACAAATTTTTATAAATACATGTCGACGGCCGCTTGTGCCTGCGGCCCATCCACTGACCTCTATGCGCACAGTACTTGTATAATACAGGTCAGTGGTCCCATCGCTTATCAAACACTTAGACAATAGTCTATACTAGGTATAGCATAGACAAGTACCTAATGTTGGAATGTCGGGCATGTGTAGATCGTAATATTTATTGTAAATAAAAACGTTTTATTTTCTTTAAATTATATTGTTTTGTTTTATTTATTCCCCTAGTGTGATTTAAAGATGTTACGTAGGTGGATGCCTACGTGACATCTCTGATGTGTAACTACCCACGGTACCCACGTCAAAATCAAAATAAAAATGAAGTCGTATACCTATTCAAATTAGGATTTAGAATCAGCACTTTTTGAGCTTCAAAATGACCCTTCACCACTATCACAGTATTTACTGCACTATCTTTAGCTGCACTGACCTGTATTATACAAGTACTTGTATGATAGAGGTCAGTTTTTAGCTGGGAAAAAGTGGCGCCACTTCCCAGCAGCACAACTGTCTGTTCAATAATACTTGATTATGTACAATAAAAGGTATGCAAAGTAATTAACATTACGAGACACAGAGCATTATATTAAATTACTATCTGCGCGGTTTCACCCACGTAAGTTTTAATTTTTAAAAAATCTAGAGGGCCACCCTTATAATCTAGGGGTCTAAAAATAGCCTTCGACCTATTCTCGACCTACCAAATATACACAAAAAATTCATAAAAATCGGTCAAGCCATTTTGGAGGAATTCGATTTAAACTCTGTGACACGAGATTTTTATCTACAAGATTTGCCATAAAATGTCAGGTAGGACACGCCAATAAATACCTACAATGAAAATTACTATACTCAAGCAAACAACTAAAATTAATTAAGTTTGTTTACATTTCCGGTCTCCATCCCTTGCCTGCACAAGCTTTCAGGTAAAAGCCTCCAGGTGTAAAAGACGTGCCCGTTTCCTTGTGCCGTGCTGCATCCTAATTGCAGAACACAACTTATCCTCTAAAAAATTATTGGCCTGATGATGATAGACCCTTTTTGTAATTAATGAACCTCCAAAAACGTTTTGCGCTTCTAATGGATCAATCAATAAAGTCAGCCTATCCCAGTCCACTGCTGGACATAGGCCTCTCCCTACGCAACACCCTATCCTTCGCCTTCCGGACCCAGGCAGTCCCAGCCACCTGTTTGAAGTAGTCTGTCCATCTAGCTGGTGGGCGTCACACCTCTGGCCGATAAGCGATCTCCACTCCAGGACTCGTCTGCTCCACCGGTCATCGGTCCTTCGACAAACGTGGTCAGTCCACTGCCACTTCAGGTTGCTTACTCTGCAAGCTGGTGGCATACTCCTTCACAACTTAGAGAAGCGAACCTTCGATGTGGTTTGGACTCGGCAAGGCGTGACTTTCGTCTTGTCCAAATTCATGCCGAGGCGAACCCGCCGTAAGGCACCATTTAGGTTATGCAGTATCTGGTCTAACTGTTCCAGCGTCTCTGCCGTTATGACGATGTCATCGGCAAAACGAAGGTTTGAGATGTACTACACGTTCACGTTGGTACCCTGTCATAGTCCAGCCCAGCGTCTTTAAAACGTCCTCTAACGGATTCGTGAACGGTTTCGATGATATCACATCCCCCTGTCTCATTCCCCTGAGTAGTTGGATGGGGCTGGTTTTCATATCCTGAATCAGTCATCGTGGCAGCGTCATACAAACACCTCAACACTTCAATGTATCGCCAGTAAATTCGTCATCGTTGCAAAGAGGCCAGTACTACTCCCATATTACGATGGAGTCGAAGGCTTTCTCGTAGTCCACAAATGCCATACACAGCAGCTGGTTGTACTCTTCGATCTTCTGCTCAATTTGCCAAACAGTATGGATGTGTGCTACGGTAGTGAAACCTTTTCGAAATCGGCTTGTTCTGGCAACTGAATCTCGTCAAGTCTCCTGACGAGACGGTTCGCAACCAGCTTTATAGGTAAGTGACTCAGAAATGAGATGGGTCTCTAGTTCTTCAGCCAGGTTTTTGTCAACTTTTTGCTAGGGTGCCCCGACCAAACGGGTTAATCGAACTTGGAAAGTTGGAACTGTGACCAACCGCGCAAGCCGAGCGAGCGTTGCACCCGAATTGGTCGCAGTTATTGTGTTATTCAGTAGTTTTAGGACCCCAAAATAGAAATTATTTGAAATTCACAAAAAGAGACGCTATCATTATATTATTATTAGAAATTATTTGAAATTCACAAAAAGAGGCGCTATCATTATATTATTATATTAGAATATTCAATAATATTTTTGGCAACGCAAAATGGGAATTATTAAAGGTTTGACTAAATACTTGCTTGTGAATCGCAAATAATTACAAAAAGTAAAAAAGATGCTCAATTATTTAAAAAAGTGCATCATTAGAAGCGCAAAAAGTATTATTAGAGTTTCATTCATTTCAAAAAGTGTCCATTATTAGTAGAGCAATAAGTTTTGAAAGGATAACTTAAATATTTCCTTTTGCTAAATCAGTTTAAATTCTTCACATAAATTTTTTCTCCAAGTAAATTCAATGCTGTGTTAGAATTAATTAAACTACTCCATGAGGGCAATACAGTTCAACATAGTTCATAATGCTACAATTAACTTTGTGTCTGGGTAAGGTGACCTTACACATTCTCCTTTCCGAGAATTCGTCACAAAATATTAGTTTTCTCTAAACTCTCGAATTTAACGGCCTTCCTTGCTTCCTTCCATTGGATACCTGATACTATAACAAATCTTTCGATGTAACCGAATGTTCTAAAACATCAAATAGTTAAAAGTTACAGGAAGAGGTTTATTAACCATTTCCAAAAATCATCTACAAACATGAACTTTAACACCAGTTATCTCAAAATATTACTAAGACATTAAGGGGCTTACAGGACCAAAACGCAAGTTTTAGAAACAATAAAAGTATATAATATGATCGACTACAGTAAACAAAATCAGAAAAATATATTATGAAGAATACTTCAGGATATACGAGTATGCTAGGTAAATAATGTGTTGAAAACATAATACAACTAATTTGATACGATCGAATAAAATAATGAAGATACCTCTAAAAACTTTCTTTTTACAATAAAAACCATGCTAATATACGTACCTACAATCCTTATGATTTTTTGACAGATTATACTACAAGCAACATACTAAAGCACTAGTGTTTTAATATTATTATTCAAACAATAGATTTTGTAAATAGATAATTGCTTCATATTTTGCAATAAATTACCAGGGTTGTGTCATCGCGCTTCTCTTTCTTTTCTATGTAGTCCGACAAAGACCGCGCTTTAGGTCATGTAGTCGCCTTAATTCGTATTATTGAAGCTAACTCAAAAACTACCCAAGCAAAGTTAATAAAATTTATATGAGACCACCCCTGAGGCACACTGTAAACATAAAAAAAAAATTGAAATCCATTTACAATTTTTGGAGATATCACGTACAAAGAAAAAAACATACTTACAAAGAAAAAAAAAACAATATACAGTCCAATTAAGAACCTCCTCCTTTTTGAAGTCGGTTAAAAAATATTTAGAGATGCCGATGAAACAGTTAATAATGCCTGGCAAAAGACGAATTTGCAAACTATGAAATATTAAAAAATTAAGTGATCATGTTATTGTTCTACCTTCTCAATACCCAGCAACTCTTCCTAGGCTATGTAGCCATGGTCGTCGCGATCAATTTGCATGTTGAGACGCCACTTTTAAGTAGTTAATATTACTTACGCAGTCGATGAGCTAATCGCTAATCATTTGTCGCTTAGTTCGCATCAAAAATAAAACAATATTATCACATAATTATCAATTTATTCATGCGTAGATGTAGATATTTGAAATGTCATGACGCTTTAACTATTATTGAGCTAATAAATCCAACTATTAGATTAAGAGGGCGCCGACCAAACGCCGACCGCGCAGTGGCGCCCTCATCGTTTGTTTGGTTATTTATTTTATTTTATAATTAAAATGCAGAAAATAATATAATAATAGTGGCCACTATTTTCCGTTTTAGTGATTATAATAAAACTAAACAATGTAAACCTATCGTTCATAATAATAGTAACGTAGGTATATTCTTGTGGAGCTAAAATAAAAGAAATAACCAAACAAACGATGAGGGCGCCACTAGGCGGTCGGCGTAGCCATGACTTTCAGCAACATTTGAAGTAAAATAAAACCTTTTAAAAGTAATTTGAATGAACGGGACGAACTAATTAGTTAAATCAGTCGTTAGATTAAACAAATAAATAATACTAATAATCTTGATAATAATCTAAATAGTTCCAAAAAATAGAGCTAAAAATGAGCGTTCCGTTGTGCGGTCCAAAAGCAAGAGAGCGTCCGGCGCGTCGAGCGAGTCGGCGCGAGTCGGTCTCCTCCCTCCGACGAGCAGCCGCGGTAGCGGTGGTCCGATGTTGACGTCATTGCTAGCTAGGCGGCGCTTGTAGTTCCGGTCGCTAATAACAGATGGCGCTCGCTCCACGAAGTTGCCAAGATTCCCGTGATTTTAAACTACCTACTGCACAATGCAGCGTTACCTCTGCTGTTAATACCTCACCAAGAGGTTGAGGTAAAACAGTCATTATTTGGAAAAAAATGTTTTAACCTAAGAAAATCAAAACATTATTTTTCCAAATAATGACTGTTTTTAATACCATTATTATTTTAATTATCAAATATATATGATTTATAAGAACTAGGTGACCCGGCGAACTTCGTACCGCCATCGAAATCAGTCAATCCGTTCTCGAAATATCATCAAAAAGCTATTCCATACAAAATGCATGAGAAAATGAATTATCTTTTTTTTTCGTGAATTTTTCCCATTTTCATTTTTCCATTTTTTTCCCATTTTGTTTTGTTTGTTCCATAGTTATTCTGCTATTCGGGGCGGAGACAATACAGATCTTCTTTTGATGGAGTTGATGCTTGATAAAATTGTTGACCTGGTTTAACCTGATATTTTGGAGATTCCTGATAAACTACTCCCAAATTACTATTATATTACATCCACACACTGATTTCTGCCAGTGTGCAATGTTTAAAGTCTTGATTTCGAGCTCCGCATCATAAGCCGACCATAATACGTGGGAGATACGAAAAGTTTCTGGAAAAAATAATTATGGAATTCGAAAATCGAACTCTTTGGAAACATGTTACTTTTTAATTTGCGAGACTGTCATTTGTTTTTTCAATGTGACATCCTTTCGAAAATTGTCTGTCGCTATGAAAATGAATTTAACTCATGAACAGAACTTCTGGTCTGGGGTTGCTAAGGGAACGTCAGAGAGATCGGTTGTTTTGTCACCTTTCGAAAATTTGGAAAATATCTTTTTATATTTAAATGCGTTCATTTTTCATGTAGATTATCTAGTTCGTAGAAAGAGATACTAATATTTATTAGTTTATAAAAAGATCGTATAAAGCGGTAAGTTTTTAAGGTCATACAAAGCGGTAAGTTAAAAAAAAAAAAATTTTTTTTTAATTTTTTTTTGTGTTAGGTTCATTTTTTGTTTAGATGGACGTAGATAGTGGGGCTGGTTGGCCCCCTGAAAATAGTCAACCGTCTTACTCAGATGATAGGTCTTATACTATCCCGTCACCCGTTGAATTTGTCTCTGTTGCATCTGATTCCTCCTTAGATGTGGTAGAGCAGAGGGGACACCAGAGGGGCAATGGTTCTCTTGAAACAGTCAAACGCAAAAAACATTCCAAAAAATTGATTAAGAAGAGCAAGGATTTAAATGAATCCCAGGACTCAGTTATTCCTCTGGGCCAGACCTGTGCAACAAATAATCCTGTCTCGCAGATAACTGATTCTTTTGCCTCCCCATCAGCTACTGCTTCTCAAACCCCTACTACTCCTTCCTATATCCCATCTGGTAGACAGGTATATCGATCCTCAGATAAGGGTCCATTCACAGTCCATGTTCAAAAGATTGAATCTTCATCCTCTACTATGAGCTCCTTCTTGCACCCTGTAAATTTCGGTCGTTTTTTGAGGAGAAACAATTTCAATAACATTGTTGATGGCAGTGTTCAAAGAATCGGTCGGAATAGAGTGTCACTATCCTTCTATGATGCTAAATCTGCCAATGATTTTGTTGTCAATGATGTACTTAACAATAATGACTTCAAGGCTTTCATCCCAACCTTCAGTACAACTCGTCTGGGTTTAGTAAAAGGTATTCCACTTGAATGGTCCGAGGAGGAAATTTTAGAAAATATTCATGTTTCTGTTAAGGGTAGTCCTGTAACCAAAATCCGACGTCTAAATTACAAAGTTTTTATTGATGGTGCTCCTGTATATAAACCATCTCAGTCATGTGTTCTATCTTTTGATGGCCAAGTTCTTCCACCACGTGTATTCTTATGCTTCAATTCTCTTATTGTTGAACGTTATTACTATCCAACTGTTCAATGTTATCAGTGTTGTCGATTCGGTCACACAAAGAACAGCTGTAGGTCTAAGCCACGTTGTTTTAAGTGTGGAGAAGCACACACTGGCGATACGTGCAATGTTGAAGAAGGCACCTCTCACTGTCTGTTTTGTTCAGGTTTTCATTTTGCCACTAATAAATGTTGCCCTGAATATAACAGACAAAAACTGATTAAGATTTCTATGGCAGAAAAAAATGTCTCATACGCAGAAGCTTCTAAATTTCACTCCCCCATAAGAGGCAAAAGTTATAGTGACGTAGCTAAAAATCATCATGTCAATCTGACTCCTGTTCCTTCTTCCTCTTCAAATAAATCTTCCAACAATTCTTATAAAAAAACAGTTTTTCTAAAACCTAGGCTTCCTCCCCCTCAAAGACATGGCTATGACCACTCTGCTCATCAAGCCTTAATTAATGTACCGTCAATTCCCAACCATAATGGTGTAGCTCTTACTAATATTGACCCCCCTTCGCCTTCTAGTATATTAGAGCTTATTCAAGCTCTCACTAGGCTCCTTAACTCTCCTATTTCCGTACCGTCCAACGTTGCCCAACAATCGCCCTCTCCCGTTTTACACGCGTCTCATAATGGCTCCCTGTCTAGGGTTGCAGTGGAACTGCCAAAGCATTCGTAGCAAAAAAACAGATCTTTTATATATCATAAAGAAGTATGATCCCATTGTTATTGCCATCGCTGAAACTTGGCTTAAGCCTGGTTCCGTTTTTAAAGTTTCCGGCTACCTTTGTTTCAGAGATGACCAAACTGACGGGTATGGCGGTTCAGCTATTCTCGTCAAAAACACTGTAAATGCTCATCTTGTTCCATTACCTTCATCCGTTCTATCTAAAAACTTTTCAATTATTGCAGTTAAGATGAAAAAAATATCTTTTATTTCATTGTACATTGCCAGACCAACTTTTGATATTTTAAATAAAATTCTTAGTGCTTTATCTCACATCAAAGTTCCATTTATTATAATGGGTGATTTTAATATCCATCACCCAGTTTGGGGATGTGAGAATTTGGATTCTCTTGCTAACTATCTGTTTGATATCATGGACAATAAAGGGCTTTGCTTACTAAATACAGGTTCCCCGACACGTCGTACAAAACCATCTGAAAGAGTTAGTGCTGTTGACCTGACTTTAGTCTCGGCTAGTTTGGCTCCTTCAATGTCTTGGATGGTTTTACCTTCTAGTTTTGGCAGTGATCATTTTCCAGTTCTATTTGACCTCCCTTTTTCTAAAATTGAACCTCCTCCATTCAAACCCTTGTTACAATATTATAATCTTAACAGTAAAACCCAGTCTGATCTATGGTCTAAATTATCTTCATTTCTTGAAGAATCTGTCTCTGAACTTCCTATCATTCTTCACCATTCTTTAAATGACTGTCTTGGGTCATTAATAAATTGCATTCATTCTGCAGCTAAACAATCATATCCTATTAAAGAACCAATCCTAAGACATCGATCTCCCCCATGGTGGGATCAAGAATGTACGCTTGCTGTAACACAAAGAAAGAATGCTGAGCGGATGTACTGCGAAAAAATGACAGATGCAAATTATGATAATCTAGTTAAAGTAATGTCTGATACAAAACATATCCTTCATTCCAAAAAGTCAGAGGGGTGGAAAAAGTTCTGCTCGACGATTTCCCCTAATGTTCATTCGTCTTTTGTTTGGAAATCAATTCGACTATATCGTGGTTCTTTCAAGGAAACTTCTCCCTCATACCCTAGCAGTGAAAGCTGGTATGAACAATTTATGGATAGATTGGCCCCCTCCTTTGTCCCTAATTTTGTTAAAACTGTTTCTTCAGTCCATGATGAAAGCTTTCCTCCTTTTTCTATGCAAGAATTACGCATTATACTCTCTTCTCTTAAGGATTCGTCCCCTGGTCCAGATGGGATCCCATACTCTTTTTTGGTTAATGCTGGAGAAAATATTTTAAGATATTATCTTGAAATGATAAATTTGATGCTGGATTTAGGATATGTCCCATCCGCATTGAAAACCCAAATTATTATTCCAGTATTAAAGCCTGGAAAAGATCCAGAACAGCCCGTTAGTTACCGCCCAATAGCTATGTCTTCAGTCTTAATAAAGATTGTAGAACATCTTATTAAAATTCGTCTTGAATGGTTTATCGAAAGTAAAAATCTCTTACCTAACTCTCAATATGGATTTCGAAAAAATAGAGGAACTTTGGATAGCTTATCTATCCTTGTCACTGATATTAGACTCTCATTCTCTAGAAATGAGTCTATTGTAGCAGCATTCTTAGATATTTGCTCGGCTTATGATAATGTCATCCTCCCAGTCCTTAAAAACAAGATGGAAAACCTATCGATACCAAGCAAGATTATTAACTTCATTCTTAACTTGTTTCAAGACCGGATTGCTCAACTGAGGCTTGATGGTGAAATTAAATCTACCAGAAGTTTGAATAAGGGTCTGCCTCAAGGCTCTGTGTTAAGTCCTCTTCTTTTTAATCTTTACACCTATGACTTAAATAGATTTATTTCACCCTACTGTAGAATCCTACGATACGCTGATGATCTAGTTTTATATACTGCAGATGGTAGAATAGAAAATTCTGCGCAGAAAATATCTCAAGCCCTTCTTTCATTAAAAATCTGGCTGGATGAAAATGGTTTAGATATAGCTCCCCAAAAAAGTTCTGTTGTTATCTTTACTAGAAAACGTTTGAAGCCGAGACTTGATATATTGTTTAATAACATCAGGATTCCAATTGAAAATGAAAAAAAATTCTTAGGTCTCATCTTGGACAGTAAACTGAACTTTTCATCCCATATAAAGTATGTTTCAGTAAAATGTGAAAAAAACCTCAACATTCTAAGATGTCTGGCTGGTGTCTGGTGGGGTGCTCACCCCTTTTATTTAAAGCTTCTCTATAATGCTATTATCCGTAGTGTTATAGACTATGCTTCATTTTTATATGAGCCAGCTTGCAGAAAATCGCTCAATACGCTGGACTTAATTCAAGCTAGAGCCCTACGTATTATATTGGGAGCAATGAAGTCAACTCCTAAGAATGCCATGCAAGTTGAATGTGTTGACCCTCCTCTAGATTTAAGACGGCAATACTTATCAGACATGTTTTTGTTTCGCTTGTTTGTTTCAGTTTTCTTCACATCCTCTTTTTCCGAAACTACAACTTTTACATAATTACATTTCTCTGCCCTATTGGAATCACAAAAAGTCTCCTTGTTTGGTTGTAAGCTATTCAAAACTTATGAGTCTAAAATACCCAACCCATAGAAATCCTAAAATCCCATTATTTGAGTCTATATTATATGTACCCACTTTACATCTGAACTTAGATATAATAAAAGGGGACCCTTTTGCCAGTAAACATTTCTCTAGGGTTAAAGATAACCTTTGGCATGACTGGCATTACATTTTCACAGATGCGTCAAAAAAAAGTCAAGATGGGTGTGTTGGTGTTGGTTTATTTCATCAGAATTATAACATTGTCCAAAAGATAAAATGTCCACCTGAAACTTCAGTTTTCGTTGGTGAATGTAGAGGAATTATGGAGGCCGTTAACTACATATTATTATTCAAATTACAAAACTCTGTTATTTTCTCTGATTCCTTGAGTGCACTCCAAGCTTTTCAAAGTAATCCTTTTAAAATTGGTTACAAAAACTGGATAATTTTTCAGTGTAAAAAATTATTGTTAAGGTGTTCTTCTTTAGGTTTTACTGTCCATTTGGCTAGAATTCCAAGTCATAGCAACATTCCTGGTAATGAAAAAGCCGATAAGATTGCGAAAGAGTCAATTATTTGTGGTGATAAGGTCCCCTTTAAAAATTATCCACAAGATCTCTTGCTTCTCCCTATTCGCGATCTAAAGTCTAGATGGTTGAAAAGATGGACGGTCAGTAGTAAACGAACAGGTTCTAATTTTGTTAAATATCAACCTGAAATTCAAACTAAACCTTGGTTCTTTAAATTTAAATGTGATAGGAAAATTAGTAGTATTATATGTAGATTAAGGTTTGGCCATTGCTGTTCTGCTGTTCACCTAAAGAAACTCAGAATTAAAGATTCGTCTGTTTGTGAGTGTGGTATGGAAGAAGGTGACTTGAATCACATATTCTTTAAATGTCCTAAATTTAACCATGATCCATTGTATGCATCTCTAATGAAGTACAAATTTCAACTTCCTATACATATAGACGATATTTTATATAATATAAATCCATCTTCAATTGATATTATATCATCTTTCATATCACTAAATAATATCAAACTTTAGCAACTTATAAACCATTTTGTATATACATATTCACATTTGATACTCTCCTTTATGTAGTACTCTCATTAATTTTATCATTATATTAATATTTGTTACATTATATTCAAATTGATATCTGTAATTAGTGTAAGATAATTTCCCTTTCTTTCAGATCTATCAAATTCAAAATTTCGGCCTCTTTGTAGTAATATATCTTCTGACGTGACGCTGGCAAAAATGTTCTTATAACGTATGCCATAAAAAAAAAAAAACTCATGAACATTTTCGTTCAATGATTTTTTATGATTTTCGTTGTGGCTTAATTAAGTCAACAAGAGAGTTGTCGGAGACTTCAATTGGTATTTTTGATGAAGCACCATGTCGCAGCTCTGTGTATTCGTGGTTTGAAGAATTTAGACGTGGACTTGATTATCTCCATGACGAGGTACGTGAAGGTCGGCCGGCGACTGCGGTTACAGACTTTAATATTGACACCGTACGACAACTTATTGAAACTGACAAAAAAATTACTTGCAAGCAAATTCGTGTTTTGTTAGGCATTAGAATGAGCCAAGTGGAAAACATTTTACATGTGCATCTTTAGGTTCGGAAGCTTTGCACTCGATGGATACCGCATGACTTAACGGAGCACCAGAAAAGACTGCGTGTCCAGTGGTGCCGTAAAATGCTAAAAAAGTTTAACGGAGGACAGTCATTGGCTGTCTATAATATCATGACAGGTGACGAAACCTGGGTGTACTGCTTTGAACCCGAAAGAAAAAACGAGCCAGCAGAGTGGGTCTTTTCATTTTGAAGATTTGCTGACAAAAGCTAAGAAAAATTGAAGCATTGGTAAAAAAATGGTTGCTTCTTTTTTCGGCAAATCAGGACATTATACTACAGTATCGCTAGAAGATCAAAGGACAATTACTGCAGATTGATAGGTACGTCAACGCTTGCTTGCCCAGAGTCTTAGAATAAGTTCCCGAAAAGCGTCCTCGAAGAAATATCCTCCTTCACAACGACATTCTCACATTTCGCTAAGGTAACAGAAGCCTATTTGAAGGATTCAAATGTGGAACTGATGACGCATCCGCCTTATAGCCCGGACCTCGCACCTTGCGACTTCTTTTTGTTTCCAAAAATTAAAGACAAACTTAAAGGCACACGTTTTACGAGCCCTGAATCGGCGGTGAATACGTTCCATGAAGCAATTGAAGAGGACCCTAAGGAATACTGGTCCAACTGCTTTGTATAGGTAGTGGCTTCAGCGAATGCAAATTTGCATTAATTGAGAGGAAATATATTCGCACGGACGACATGCGCGCAGCCCTGAGGCATCAATGGCGAAAGCGGTAAATACTTTGAAAAAATAAATGTATCGCAAGTCTTATATCTAGTCTTATTTATCAGAATCCAGAAATTTTCAGTATGCCCTAAGCATAATTATGGTGTAGTGACATTCTCCAAACCTGGTGCAGAAGTGAAAAAGGGCTATTTTCCCTTTTTCCCGGATACTGGATCGTCTACTGCTTTGCGAACCTCAAGTTATTGAAAAGAAAGAAAGAAAATACATTTATTTAGCACAGACTAAGAGACACACAATACACCAAATAGTTAATAGTCGTACATCAGATAAAAACGAAGATAAAAATAAAAAGTGCAAAGTCCGATGTAAGAAATTAGCAGGAAAGACCACCTTAGTTTATTAACCATTTCCAAAAATGGTTAATAAACTTCTTCCTGTAATTTTTAACTGTTTGATATTTGAGAACATTTGGTTACATTGAAAGACTTGTTAAAGTATAAGGTATCCAATGGTAGCAAAGAAGGTCATTAAATTTGCGAGAGTTTGATTTATGGGGTGCTTAATTCTTGCAAATGGGTCCCACTATCACGTCCTGTAAGGAATACGTCATATTACAAGTCACCTTGTATACTGGCTGACTTTTTTTACCGTCTGCACATAACCAGGGTGTGTAAGGTGAATGGAGTAGAAAGCCTACGGCACAGAAATTTCTTTTTTTTCGCAAAAAAATAAAAATTCTCGTTTTTTTTTACATTCAATCTTCTGATTGAAGCCGGCCGATGGCTTCAATCAAAAGATTGTATGTCGATACGAATTCATCGAGAATTATTGCCTTTCAGTTGATTTTTTATAGGTATTATTTGTCGATTTTTTTACTAGCCTAGTCCCACTCCTGTCACTCCTGGGCAAAGGCCTCCCTCCACTCCTTTCATCTTTGACATCCTACTTTCAGTTTTGATGGAGCCTATCCAGCTCGTCACGCTATTTCCTATGTGGTCTGCCGTGACTCCACCTCACTATCTAAGAGCACCAGCGGGCTAATTGCGAAACACAGTCACGAAGTCAGTCTAACAATGGCTTTGATTTTAACAGTTCAATAACATTCATTGCGTTATTTACGTTGTTGAGAAGACAAATTTTTCGAACTTATGAAGCAACTTATTAGTAATATCCTTAAAAATTTATAAACTAACTTTTAAGTTATTTGTTTTTTGTGAGAAAAAAAGGGCGGCTAGAGATCTAAGTCTGGACTGTGCGACATCTCCACAGGGTCGACACCGTTACCTACATAAAACAGTAAAAAGGCATTCTTAACGTGACTAGTCGTTTAAGTTTTTAAATGCTTTTATTTATTTATTTTTTCAACATATATGAAAGAATTAAAATAATAGATATATAGGTACCTACGTAAATAACAACTTATATCTTGTTAATTAATTAAAATAACAAAATGATATCCTAACTAAAACCTTAACTAACACTATTCACAAACTAAATAAAGCGTCGAAAAATTCATCCGTAAGTATCGCTGTCGACTGGTAATGTACCCAAGAGACTGGCGGCATTACCACGTTGCATGGCAATGCTTGGCCTCTGGCCAGGGTAAAAGCCAGCCCTTCTCCAGGTCATGGGAAGTGTCAACCAGCCGTTTTGAGATATGTTTAAATAAATAAAAAAGGCACAGTATACATATAGGTACCTATAAGAGACATTACACTTGACCACCAAATATAAAAAAACGATCAATAAAATTCTCAAACCAATCCCACTTGGCGGTTTTTTTCTTAGTGTGGAGGATTATACTGTTGCTACAGCGCGGCGTAGCTGTGGTGTGAATGGCTACGCTCGCTACACTGTCGTAGTAGATAACCGATGCGCTACGCGAAGAGTCACTTTAGGTACCTACCATCTACTATTTTATTATTGAAAACCAGCCCTTGCCTCACTTACAAACCGTTACAGCAGTGCGATTCTGTAACTATCTCACCGTGAAAACTTAGGGAAAATAATATTGCTTCCGAAAAACAAATTAACTTCCGACGATCTGTGGTTGAACGTAATATTTAGGTACTAACTAAGCTGTGTTAAAATGAATTACCGAAAATATAAAACAAAATTACCGAAAATAAAATTGAATTTAACTAACAAAAAAATACTAAACTTCCAAACAAAAATACTAAACTTCCGACAAAAATACTAAGTTTCCGCTTAGGTTTGGTTAGGTTACTTTAAACCCTTTACGTAGAAATACGACATAGAATGCAAGAGCGAGCGTATGAGAATTAGAGTGATTGATTAGAGACTCATAGTTTTCAGTAGAACGTAATTTAAGCTGGTAGACAGGTATATATAGCAATAAACAATCATGTCTATTTTTCGAAGATTTCAGTATCTCATTCGGTCGTTTCGTCATTTTTATTCGGACAAAAGTAGTCGGAAAGTTAGTATTTTAGGCAGTAGATTTAATATTTTAAGTAAGGACAATTCTTATTTTTTTGTCGGAGCTTTTATTACTACCCAAAACTTAGGTGAAGTAGCGTGGAGTGTGCTGTCAATAGTGTCAATTCCTAGCAAAAACAAACTCACTTCACCTAAGTTTTCACGGTGAGATTTTTACAGAATGGACCGGCAGTTTTATATTTGGAAGATAAGTGAAAAGGTCACTAAAACAATATAGCGATTTTTAATTAAAACACCACCGTGATCAATTCAATGGCAAATTAATAGGTACTGCTATTCTCTGCAGCTACTGTACTCTCGAAAGGTCTGCCTAGGCGACGATGACCCCTTCATACGCGGTAACACAACCATTAATAAACATTAACCTTCCTCTAAATCTAATGTTACAGAATCGACTTCAAGGAATGCTTTCTCTTGCCGTTTTGTTTTGTAAGATAATACGATGAATGGTCTACCGTAAGAACGTTATTAAAACACAACGACCATAGTTAAGAGAAAACTTAAGTATCATGGAAATATATTTTTAAATTAAGGGGCTTACATGACCTAAAGAGTGGTCACTGTCGGACTGCATAGAAAAGAAAGAGAAGCGTGATGACACAACGCTGGTAATTTATTGCAAAATATGAAGAAATTATTTAATTACAAAAATAGTACATTACTTCAGAGGGAAGAAAGTGACAGTTCCATACCGAGATTATGGCATTTGCGCCACGAGCTTGCGAGGGGCGCAAACCATTTGAGGTATGGAACTGTACTTTATCCTGAGGGATGTATAGTGCTTTTTATTACACCTACGAGGAAAATTATGGACATATAAGTATTGTTGTATCTGCATTTAGATTTTTCCGGCAACAGATTATCAACAACTTCTTGGGCTGTCTCTAATAGTTCTGGCGGTGTGTTAGGGATAACATCATCACTGTCGCTCGAAGTATCCATATTTTACAAAAAACACAAAGATAAATGTGTTTTTGCGAAAATGCGCGGGCTTTTCCATTTTTTATTCGCCCGTTTCTGGAGTAGGCTAAGATCATAAGGTCATGCAGCCACTTCTTCCGTGATTCCACGCGTTTTATATACAAAAATAATTTCGTTTTTAATTTTCTGTATGCACCAAGGAGGTTGGTAACTGGTAAAAAAAAAACTGTATGTGGCCAGTAACAATTTACTTGAAATTTAATTAGTAGACAGTTAAAATCTCTTGGCAGTATGACTGCTGACAAATTAAAAAAAAAAGAAAAACCGGGTATGTAATGGAATTTCATACATTTTTCCCACCCTTGGGTCGAAAGGATTTTCATACAAACTTCCATACCTTGGGATGAAAGGATTTGAAGGGCGGGATAAAGGCGTTTCTTCCCTCTAATTGGTATAATTAGTATGTATTTTCAGAGCAGGTGTGATAAAAAATCTATTGTTTGGACTAAAAAATTAAAACCGTAGTGTTTTAATATATTCATATATTTATTTGCTTTCCATAATGTTGTAGAGGTGTTACAATGGCTTAAAGCTAAGGTACAATTATGGACCCTGTAGGGCACAGCAAA
The DNA here is from genome assembly GCA_927399505.1 of Luperina testacea. NCBI lineage: Eukaryota > Metazoa > Arthropoda > Insecta > Lepidoptera > Noctuidae > Luperina > Luperina testacea. The sequence goes on from OV656755.1 coordinate 9,171,369, forward strand.
AGGTAGAAAATGTATTCTTATAATAAATTTAGGACACAAATTAACTATAAGCAATTTTAAAAATATGCTATTAAAAAAATTAAATAAGTAATATAACTTTTTATTTTATTGAGATCATCAGCCTATTATAGTTTGTGATACAAAATAATTATTTGGTAAGGTAATTAAACATTTAACTATCTATTTATCTATGCATGCATGAATGTACCTATACGACTAACTGTGTGTGGTGTCTGCTTGTGTTCAATAATTTTTTTGTCATGCATATATTCTTTTATCGTGTAGTATGCTTTTGTAATTAATATTTCCTTGAGCTTATTTATAAATGTCGTATCGCTGGTTTCATCCTTTATTGCATCTGGTAGCTTATTAAATATTTTTATGAACATTACGTAGGGGCTATTGGAATGTAGTTTCATGCGCGAGGATTTACATTAACATATTTTTGTATCTGACAAATCGGTCGGTATGTTTATCGCTGCGGGTTGTGAAAAATGACGAATTTGCATATTTCCAGGATATAGATAGATGGTAAGGGGAGTATTTTATGTTTTATAAAAAAGGGTTTACAGCTGTTGACTATGATCCGAGTTAACTTCTTTTGTAGAATGAAAAGCGTAGGAGCATCTGTGCTATTTCTCCACAGTATAATGCCATAGCTGAGCCATGTATGAGCGTAGGCGTAGTATGTAGGAAGTGCAGTATTTTTGTACCGTTTGTTGTGAAATTAACTGGTAATGGGGATTTTTGCTGAGGGTAGAGTGTCATTAGTTTAGTTTTTTTATAATTAATCTCAAGGTTGTGCTCATCCATCCACTGAAAAAAAAGAATGATTGATTTTACTAAATTCCGCGTAAATTTTATCAAATCCGCGGGTTATATAGGTCCTACACACGAAATTGTTGATTTTACCAAATAGAACTGGTTGATTATGAAAATCAACAAAGTGGATTTTGTTAAATTCACTCTTGTTATAGTAAAATTAACTATGAAAAGGTAAAATTAACTTTGAAAAGGGTTGACTATGGCAGTTCATTACTCAACCTACGCTACTTTAGTACATTCAACAATTCTTTTTTTTTCAGTGTCCATTTTTTGTTTTATTGAATATCATGTTTAGTTGTTCGTCAATGTTAATATTAATGTGGCATGTAGTTAGCAGAGATATATCGCAATATCTTTCGCAAAAACTATACACCCGGTCACACATAGCCTTTTCGAAATTTTTTGAAGCCGTAGGTAGAAGAGCCGGTAACGGGCCGGGCCGGGCCGGTAATTATTGGGGTCGCTTTTTCGAGTTTTTCTTAAATAATGGTTTTATAATAGCTTTGTTTTAGTTGATCTGGAAAAATACCATGATCAAAGGACTGATTAATCAAAACACAATAGGGTACAGCAAGTTCATCTGCACATTGTCTAATCAGAGATTGGGGCAGTTCAGCTATATCATGACTTTTTTTGTTTTTTAGATACTATGTTGCTTGAAGAATAATCTGACAAAAAATCAGAATGATTGTATGTATATTAGTATGGTTTTTATTGTAAAAATAAAGTTTTAGAGGTATCTTCATGATTTTTTTCTATCACTACCTAGCATACTTATATAGAATAGAATTGAATAGAATACTCTTTATTATGTACACCATATAACCACCACCACCACCATATATACTGAAAAATATCATATATTTTTCTGATTTTGTTTATTGTAGTCGATCATACTTATACTTTTATTGTTTCTAAAACTTGCGTCTTTTTCGTTTAGGTCCTGTAAGCCCCTTAAGATCGAACGAAATATTAGTGATTTAAACTTCTTTACCAGGGAAACAATGACAATGAATAGTTTAACAATTTGAAAATAAAGGTCAGTCAGCTTTTTAGTTAAATCCTTTAAGTTCTTTACTTAGCGCAGCAAAATGAGTCTAGTCTGTATTAAGGTTCACTTTTTCTTTTACTATTGAATATTAATCAACGTATTTCCATGTTTTCTTCGAGCATCAAATTAAACTATTTTCTATGTTATTACGATTTACCTACATCAACAACCACTTGTTTTAAAAGTTTGTAAGTATCTTTAAAGTGCAGATAAATAATTTTGCGGTTTTATAATGTTTCTACAACAGAACTATAAACAAATACATAGGTACATACTTATAAAAGAGTAGGTATTGTAACATACTTGAACGTATCGTGTCAAATAAGGAATATCGCAGCTATCGATAGCTTGCAATGTAAAATATAACGAAAACGCAAACCAGATGGACGCCTCGTTGTTACCGGACCCAAGAAGCTTGAGTTACGTGTTAAATAAAGCCTATTTTTGTAAAATACTCGACGCTAAAAAGAACAAAATTAGGGAGGTTAGAGACGTGTCTCGCCAAACTTCGAAGTGATTGCTATGCGGCTCCTCCTTCCCATGCCATTGGCGTTGGGCGGCACAGCTCCGCCAATGAGACCGCGTTTAGCCCCACTCGCTGCCATTTCATATGAATAAGATTACATTTTCCTTGATTATGAAAAATGCCCATTTTCAACAATTATGCCACAAATATGCGGTAACAATTGGATTACAGAGAGACACGGTGTGCAATTGCTGGAGCCGTTGAGAGTAGGAGAGCTAGGATTTCTGAATTTTACCAGGAGAATGTGTTTTGGTGATTAGAGGTTGGGTAATTAACCACATATTCAGGTAAATGCTAAAGTGTGAGGACGCCTACACGGCGGCGGCGGGCGTCGAGCTTTACGTTGATGTGTTCGAAGCGTGAGAGTTTCGTTCGAGTAGTATTTGAGTCAGTCCGCAGCTCGGCCACGGCGCGCGTCACTCGCATCGCGCTCCGCTTGCGTCAAACGTCCGACAACCGAAAGCGAACCTGCGCCCGCCCGCCCAGAGTGCGCCTATACTGTCATTATATAAATAAATCTTAATAATATTCACAAATATTGTTTATAAATAGTTAATGGTCAAGTTGAACAACTGCATGTGTTTAACATCAAGCGAAAAAGTTTACCAAAAGTGATTTTACAAAATATTAAAAACTTTCTGTAGTGTTTAAACGAGGATGTTAATATTATAAAGAAGGCTTTTGGATTTCAAGACGCCCGTGGGAAATAAACTTCACATTGAAATAGAAAAAGTGGGTGAGTACATAATTGAATTAGAATTAAAATTCTGCTAAAACCGATTAAGCAAACAGAGTACCTACCTACTTACTCTCTCGGCTCATTTAAACAGATTTGTAAGTAACTCTATTCTTGTTTAGGGTAACTACTGTAAGAATAGGTGGAATATTGTTTCCGGTCTATAAAAATATTCTAACTTTGATAAATGAACATTTTAACAATCTGTATCGACTTATTCTTAATCTGAACGAGAGTCTGTCGAGATTTGTTATACAAAGCAAGTCACTGAAAAGTGCACAACGTGCAAATATTTCTAAAGCAGATTTATCGCCACAACCACATAGCTAGTTATAATTTGTGCACCTATCGAAGTCCGTCACATGATCACAATCAGAATTTAAAGACGATATTATTATTACTTATGTATAAAAAATATAATGTATCATTATTATAATGATAACTAAATTAGTTTTGACCAAATTTAAAAAAAAAAACAAAATATTACTTAATTAATTATAGATAAATAGTTTAAAACAATAATAAAGCAAAAATAATACCTAACAATAAATATCATAACACAAATAAAATTTAAAATTAACATTACTAAATACATACCTATAGGAACTTTTTAGGAACAGCCTGTATCATTTCAAAAACTCTCCACCACTATTTGTTATAAGGATGGACGGCCGGATTGGTCACCGATGTGCACTGGTTAGTTTTTAGCTAATATTTCGCTGATAGCCGTTGCAATTTAATTTTTTTGTTGTTACTTTTTGTCTAAGTACCTACTTGAGTGGTTATAATTCTCTAAATTATGTAGTCGATGATTTTGGTGCACAGTAACTCTGAGTTTATGTTGGCACCAACTTAAATGTATAAAATGTATGTGTAGGTACTACTGAATAAATAAAAAAAAATAATTGGATGTGAAAAAATTTAATTGTAATCAAATTACCTACGTAATTCAATGAGATATCTAGAAAATTAAACGTTTCCATTAATAGATTATCCATTACGATGTAAGTGAGCCAAGTTTGTCATTGCTCCAGGCGGAATCGCAGCCTTAGCCGTAGGCGAGGGGGTAATGTTGCAGACAGCGAAATGACTAATGCTCACGCGTATCAAACGCCTTTTTTCAACACAATTGCGAGGAAAAAATAAATAAGATCCCATAGTATTATATGAGTTGTGTGTATTTTTATGTGTGATCAGCAATAAACGAAAATATGTATAATTATAGTCAGAATATTTTGTAACGTGTTTGTGAAAAATAGCTAACGGATTTATTTCATGCGCCATTTCTTTCACGAAGCCGCCAAACTGTCTAATACTTAGGTACTATGATATGAAACTGAATCTTTTTATTCATAAAAAACCAATTAAAGGTAATTGGTTTAATATAATAATATTTTAATGAATTACTATGTTTATTTATCAATTTTCAATTATTTACTGTTTCTTAGACGGATTCACGAATGTTTTTGGAATAAAAAGGCACGAAGAAAATTTCCTGAGATTTAAAAAAACGCACGTCTTTGCCTTGTAATTCTACAGTTATCTATGGCGCATTTTATCACACTACTACAGGAAAAAAGCACGCGCTAAAAACATTGTATTTTGAACCTAAAAGCTCTGCAATTAGAACTACTTTACGAGCAAGTGTGTTGTAATAGTACATTATAATACATGTATGCTATGTTGATCATTGCACCGGCGTTGTTATTCGTGCGAGCCGTAGGCGAGCGCGATAGGGAAGCCGAGCGTGTATTGAGCAATGCACACGCGTTTCGACGTTTTTCAACACACTTGCGAGGATAAAAACAGACTTGTATTGTTATTAACTTTTATGGAAAATGGCTTTTGTTTTTTCACGCGCCGCGCTAGTGATGCGCACGCAGGTGTAAATAAAGGCACTGGCAAAACCGCTAAACAGCCTATATAAAAAATGTAATAAACACAAAATAATGTTTAGACTGATCGTAGTTGTCGTATGTCAAAATGTAGTTTAGTTAGTGTAGAATTAGAAAATACTATTGGCATAGATACATATACATTAGTTCAGTGAGAATCCGCAATAATAGAACGCCAGTCAGTGTCTTTTCCGTTTGGTTCTGGGAGGGACCACGGACAATAAGGTAAATAAATTTTAGTTCATTTTGGGACCAAGGACAATTCAGACTATTAAGGAAAAGTGAAATATGGGCCGCGGATTCCTTTTGGAATGAGATTAAATTTTATGAGACTAAAAAAAACGCACATCTCTGCCTAGCATATAATTGTTATCTGTGGCGTTACCGCACTTGTGCGGTAACATAAAGTAAAAAGCACGCAAGTTTAATACTTAAACTACTTTTATTATGGATTAAAGCGGTTAAATAAGAGCCACTTTACAAGCAAGTGTGTTGAAAAATTATTTATATTTGCACGAACAACTAATACAAGTGAGCGTATTTAATTAAAATATTTTAATTCAATTTGATTATGAAAAGGAATTCTGATTTAGCAATCAGTAATTATAAGATACAGATCATATTTTCGTAGGTTTCGCATTTAATCTGAAAAATTACGGAAACAATTTCAGTGTTAGAAATGTAACGTGTTTATTTTCGGTAATTGACATAAATTAATTTCTGAATCAAATGCATTTTTATGGTGTAGAATGGAAATCATCAACTATTTTCTATATTGATTTTACGAAACATATTAATGTGCACTCGAGTATAAAATACTTTACTTTACAATTAAAAATATGACATGGATATTGGAGATAGAGTAGAATAAATTTATTTTAAGATGCCCAGAAAAAAAAGCATAAGTATGGAAAAAATCAAAATAAAAAAAGGTAAAATATCATGCATTATTCATTTCTTGTCCAATATTTGTATTAATTAGACTCAAAACGGAAAGGAATACTTTTAATCAGTATTTATGTTGGATATTGTTTTGAAATGACTAGTTGGTGCTTACTTAAATAAATAGGGTGGTAAATCCAAAAGTGAAACTTTATTTATTATAAGTTAGTCTAATGCCCCGGACGTTGCAGAAAGTCTTAAGTATCCTAACAAGTGTTAACGAATTTTTAACAATAAAACTTTTAAGTAATAAGTTGTCGAAAGAAAAAACAACGGGCTTGTTGATTCTAGTACCTACTTGCTCTTTTTTTTGCTAAAATCTTTAAAACGGACATTTAAAAGTTCGACCTACATGCAAATTATTACCTACCAAAGAAATGTTTTGAGAAAAAGGATTCCTGACGCCATAAGCATTAAGCAGTTTTTAATAGTAGGCGAATCCAATTTATGTAGGTATCCATCAATCGGCACATTTTTTAATGTAAAAATATTGTTTGTGATCCACAGTTACATAACCTGTCTAATTATTATCCATGTCTTATTTACTCTATATATTTTTTTTTTAAATAAAACTTTATGCTCATGTAAAAAACTGACAAAGTCGGACTTAATGCCTTGGACATTTTCAACTAGTCTACCTTATTGATTTATTTTTTTATTTATTTGATTCTACCTTAGTCTTGATTGTCAATACAAGAAATCCTAGCCGATACCAGTAGATATCGCATGCGTTACTGATTTATTGATTCCTTATTGTGCTGGTGTTTGTACTCCCATTATAAAGTAGGTAGCTTTGTAATTATTTTTAGATCTGCTTTATATATAGGTCTATACCTATCATAGGGGATAGGACCTACAATAATTAAAAAAAAAATATTTATTTTCAAAATTTTATATTTCACTAATTGGCTGCAGCAACTGCGTGGCCTATTGGTGAAATAATAAATATGTCACATAATATGTGACATTTTAGGGAAACTTTATTTAATATGACATATTATGACATATGAAATAAAGTTGCCCTAAATAACATCTGTGTTATTCTGCATGGACGCAGTGCAGTTTAGATTATCCCAACTTGCTTATCTAACTGAATAGTAAAATTACTTTGCCTGGCTAAATTTACATTGTCTACAGTGGCCCGCAGTACCGATGGGTCGGGCCTCGATGGAGGCTGCGAAGACGACGTCTCGCGGCTGACTCCAGGCCTGCATCCCGAAACAACCTTCGACATGAACGATCTGCCATCGAACGCCTACACGTTGGACACTCGCAGAATGCAATTATACTCGCACCCACACGTACATCCCACGGTGAGTCAACGCCTTTGTTTCAGGTACCTACCTCCGGTTGACATAAATCTGACACAAAAGGAAGGTCACGTCTAGAATTTTCTTCGCACTTACCTCCAACTGGATGAAAAAGTAGTGATAATTTATAAGACGTTGTTGTTTACCCTTGCAAAAGAAGATAGAAGTAGTCGTATGGAGTACTTAACACTTATGACGTCTATCATGCGATGTCTTGACGTGTATCGAGTGAACTGAAAACATCAAAAGGTCAAAGGTTCATCGCTGTTTCTTTCATGAAAAACATTAGCTTAACGCCAGGAAACAAAACACGTTCAAAGTGTCAAATAAAACGACGAAAAGAAAGGTTAAAACTAATATGAATCGTATAAACTGAGGCAAAACAAATCCGTCTTTAAACCATAAAAACGTCGCGCGTCGACAGCTAAAACAAAAATATAACGCTGAAAAGATGAAATGCGTTGCGAGGCGCGAAAATAAGAATAATTTGAGGGTATAGTACCGGCTGAGGCGTAAGGTTTCCATTCTGAAAGTGGTCATTCGACTCGCCTTCGTTCCTCTAACAGTTCACACGAGCAACTTCACTTATTTTTTCTGACTCATGTTCACTGACCCCACCATTCCTATTATGTTAATCGTTATGCCATTGCAATAAATTCACAAATTAAAGTAATATCGAGATAAATTACCTAATAATTACGATACTTGTCCCTAACAGTTGTAGAATCTATTTAGATGTAGTGGTTTTCATAGGTATAACTTTTTATAATTTGATAAATAAACAATGACATACTGTAATTTGTAAATAAATCATATTTTCTCGCGTAATTAATTTATTTTAATAATATAATTACTTTCATAACAGCTAGTTGTGATCATGACGTTTAGCCGCCAGGCACCACACTATCGCAACACTGAACTCGTGTTATCAAAGATGTCTTCGTCACCATCCGTTACATCACCGACCTTGTTTGTTTGACTTTTTCTTGCCATTTTATCACTGTTTTAAAAGTTAGGTACTGATTTTTCTAGTAAATAATTATAAAGCAATAAGATAAATGCTGCTCTGAATGGGCCTGGATTGTGTTTAGATAGGAAATGTTTTATAATAGGTGGGTAATTAGATTATGGCTTTCTTACATATGTCTTGTTCTTGGTTTTTGGATTTATGCTTCAATGGATCTGTGAAAAACGATTAAGTGATGAGTTCAATTTGATCGAACAAAGATAAACGTTGGAAACGTTAATAATAGAGACACAATTTTATGAAAATTAAAGCAATTACGACCGAAGCAGAGTTTTATCAAATGTCCCTGACATAAGTTCATCGCGAACCGAACAACAGATTGTCAATAAGATTCAGTAGGTATCATAACTGTAGCTTAGTACTGATAAAAATATATGAAAAATTCTAGCTTGATCTGAATTCAGATATTGGTAGTTAGAAATGTTATTATTTTAATTACCTATTGTTGTTGATATAGGTATTGTTTAATATTAATTTTTAGGAAAATTTGTAATTTTTAACAGAAGTGGCTAGACAGGTCCGGTCCGGGATCGTATCTAAATGATAATGCCGCTTATGTTGAGTTGTCTGCAATACCAAAGGTATTACAGGTGGGTTCCCTATTCTTCTCTGAGAAGACTTGCTCTATAATTTGCTTGGTATCGTGGGTTTAAAACTACAGGATCAGAACACACATGATAGCAACCGATTCACGGTTCACATGTGGATTAATCGTCGGGGTCGTGAAAAATAACGGAAAAAATAAAAATAATAAAACCTGTACAAGTGCGAGTAGGGCTCGCACACGAAGGGTTCCGTACCACAAGGCAAAAACCCTTAAATATTTATTTTATTCTGTTTTTAGTATTTGTTGTTATAGCGGCAATACATCATCTGTGAAAATTTCAACTGTCCAGCTATCATGGTTCATGAGATACAGCCTGGTGACAGGCGGACAGTGGAGTCTTAGTAATAGGGTCCCGTTTTTACCCTTTGGGTACGGAACCCTAAAACCACTTAAATCCGTCCAAAAACAAATCACGATTTGTTATGTCAGATATATTGTGTGAATAGAGCGTTACTTGGACATTAACTTAGTTTGCCAATAAACATTCAAGTACACAGTTTTCAGTTATTTAGTCATAATTATTCTAATCATCAAAATTATTTGTAAATCCGGCCCCAGAAACTCATTCCACTGTACCACGTTTCTATAATCAATACGTAAATATGTATTCTGTTGCTTTAGCCCCTTGACAAATCAGACGAGTTGTCTGTAAGTCTTATAGTAGGGATGTTATGGATATGAAATTTCGGATACGGATTAATTACGGATATAGGAATGATTATTATACCGGATATGGATACGGATACGGATATGAAATTATTTCGGATTATCCGTTAGTTTCGGATAATTTCGGTTACGGATATTAATTTTTTTAGGAATTTCAAAAGTACCTACAATACAAATAGTTAATAATAGCTATTTATTCACCAAGGGGAGTAAGGCACAGATTACTAATCGAGTGTGCATTTGAGGCCCGACGCGAAGCGGAGGGCCGTAAACCACACGAGTTTAGTAATCTGTACTTACCCTCGAGTGATATATACTGCTTTATACTACACTTGTTGTAACTACATTAATAAATTGCTATCATTGTCACTGGAATCACTCATTTTAACTTGTGATTTACACCGCCACACTTTAAACTTTACCAAGAAAATTGTTTCTACAACATACGTCAACACTCAAAAACACTCAAAACACTCAAAAACACTCAAAACACTCAAAACACTCAAAAACACTCAAAAACACTCAATAACACTCAAAAACACTCAAAACACTAAAAAACACTCAAAACACTCAATAACACTCAAAAACACTCAATAACACGCAAAAACACTCAATAACACTCAATAACACTCAACAACACTCAAAAACATTCAAAGCACTCAAAAACACTCAATAAAACACAAAACACTCAAGAACACTCAAAACACTCAAAAACACTCAAAAACACTCAAGAACACTCAAAAACACGCAAAAACACTCAATGACACTCAATAACACTCAACAACACTCAAAAACACTCAAAACACTCAAAAAAACTCAAAAACACTCAAGAACACTCAAAACACTCAAAAACACTCAATAACACTCAATAACACTCAATAACACTCAACAACACTCAAAAACACTCAAAACACTCAATAACACTCAAAAACACTCAATAACACGCAAAAACACTCAATAACACTCAACAACACTAAAAAACACTCAAAATACTCAAAACACTCAATAAAACACAAAAACACTCAAGAACACTCAAAAACACTCAAAAACACTCAAAACACTCAATAAAACTCAAAAACACTCAATAACACTCAATAACACTCAAAAACACTCAAAACACTCAAGAACACTCAAAAACACGCAAAAACACTCAATAACACTCAACAACACTCAAAAAAACTCAAAACACTCAAAAACACTCAATAAAACACAAAAACACTCAAGAACACTTAAAACACGCAAAAACACTCAAAAACACGCAAAAACACGCAATAACACTCAATAACACTCAAAGACACTCAATAACACTCAAAAACACTCAATAACACTCAATACACTCAAAAACACTGTATAATGCTTTCTGTCTCATTTTCTCCCACGTTAAATCTTATAAATGTCTCTTTTTACTGTCGCTTTTTCGTTTCATAAAATTTCAAGCCGCAACAATGCCAAAGAAGTTTTCACTTCAAAAAAAAACAAAACGCGTTAGTAATGAACGCATTATTACTTATTAGCCTGATTTTCAGGGCAGTAATGAAATTCCATACAATATAACTGCCTAGATTTTTGAGAAGGTTTAATGAACAGCTTTCAAGCCTTTTAGTGGGGTAGTATTGGTACACTTACTAAGCAAGTGTAGTATAAAATAGTTTTATTTATATGTAACTATTTGGTAGGAATTACAATCAGTCTGTGAATTATTACATCTATTTAAATTAAAAATGATTATAAATAAATGTTGAGTGTTATCTAATCTACCTAAAATGAACATGTAATAATAAAATTATTACTTATACTTATTCAGTAATTTCGTATTCAAAGAAAATATTAAAATTAGATTTAAATTTAGAATGCACATTGCACATATTTATTTACTATGATTTAAGTTTAACATAACAATCATAGCTATCTTTATCTTGTGTCTCAATTAGGCTCCGCCCCTATCCGATAATATCCGAAACTTTTATTTCGGATTCGGTTACGGTTACGGATAATTTTTTATATCGGATATCCGATAGTTTCGGTTACGGTTACGGAGCTCCCTAACATCCCTGTCTTATAGTTTCTTTGGTTAACGATGCTAGCATATTGTGTAAGCGCAGAAGTTTTTGGCTGTGTTCAGGAATAAACTCACATTGTCTTTACTCGCTTATAGTTTACAGATTGCTTTACTCGCACACAGAAATTGCCTCATGATACTGAAATTAAAACCAGACCTACTCTATCGAACAATATAAAAAATATTCTTGACACACTTGACAGAATATAGACTTGACCATACGAATGTTTGAAACATATTTCATGAGCTGTGAAGTGAACATAAAGGTTGCGCTAGCGCGACTGGCGAGCGATGACGTCGACTCAGCTGCTTCGGCACGCGGCGACTCGAATGACTCCGCTGTAATTCGACCGGACCCTGTGACAAATGTGAAAAGTATTACGTTTTTAAAGTGCGCCCGTGCGCTCTTGCTGCCGTCCAAAGTTCTCTCAATACGTTTCATTCGTTAGGTACATGGACGACTTTTTTTTCCTCAATTGAATTTCATGTTTGTAGGTCTGGCTTGAATGCCAATTGTTATTGGAATATGAATTTTTGTATAATATTGTGCAAATAAGGTTGAACTGAAATTCTTTCTTACAAAAGTTACTACGAGTATTACCTACATAATACGATCATGTAAGATCCTATGCATCACAATTTATGTGAGTTGAGCTATCATTTAGCTGATATATGTATTTCAAATTTTAAATAATATTTTTTTTCACGTTTCCTGTTGACAGCGATGCGAGCGAAATTTTTGATGCCCTTTGATTATTTCACCTGCTTTTTATATACTTGTACATATTTATTATGTCGTTTATTCATTCAGTTATCTTATTCTATTACGTTTTTAAATATTTCTTTAAATATAAATTATTATTCTAAATAAATGATAAAGTGTAAATAAAAAATTAAATAGACTGATAATTATGTTTGCGGAATAAGTTATAAAAGATGCCAAACTTTTCATGCATAGACCAAGTTTGGTTTTGACGCTAAACTGTAGAAAGTACCTAATCTAAACTAATAATTTATTATTACAAAGAGATACAATTGTTTCTTTGTTTGTAAGAGGTAATCTCATCTGTACTGATCCGATTACAAAAATCTTGTTTTTATTGATAGGATAGAATAGAATAGAGTATTCTTTATTATGTACCTACACCATATAAATTACAGATAGAAATATAGCCACTACTACTACTACTACTCACTACTATTACTACTCTGCTATTTATACTAGAGATGTTACGGAAGTCGTTTTACCGGAACCGGAACCGGAATCGGAGGTTTTAAATTTGATTATCGGAATCGGAACCAGAATCGGAACCGGAATCGGAACCAGAATCGGAACCGGGGCGGAAGTACAAGAAAGATGTGTTAAGGGGCCTTCTCTTAAAACATCTTTCTTCTACTTCTAACATCCACAAAAAAAACAATAAACTGAGACTTTGAGCACGTGTGTGTATAAAATAAACAAACATTAACCTGGCGACAAGTTAAAACTTGTTTGTAGGCGCTCTAGTCACGTGTATCGCTGCGTTTTGAACTTCGGTCTAACTCCGATTCAAAATTTTATTATCGGAACCGAAATCGGAATCGGAGGTGTAAAATTAATCGGAAGTTCCGACTTTTCGGAATCGGAACCGAAGCTCCGTAACATCCCTAATTTATACTATTGCAGATGCCATACGATATGACATGGTATAGTTAACTTCCACACGTACCTATGGAAGTCGTAGGCCGAAGCCGAATGTAGATAAATAATACTTAAAAAATCTTTTTTTAATAACCAACAATAATGATTGCTTTTCAAAAGAAAACTAATTTGGATCTTATAACTAAAGCAGTTTAGTTTTGAAGAATATTTGAAAAGATTTCAAATATTAGTGTCGCAACTGACCCCAATCAAAATAAAGCGTAATAGGAAATAATGATGCCAATGTTATAATGGTGACGAAATTGAAGATCGACCGTCAAGGCGTCGACCGCTTAGCCGGCATTATTATGAATTGTGCTAACACAACGGAAACTACTGTTCCTTGGGAACGTGTGTTTAACGTCTACATGCTGTAATCAGTTGTTGAAATTTAATAGTTGGCGGTACAAATGGAACATTCTTTCAACTAGAAACCGTTATTATTTTGACTATTCAATGATTCACCATTATAACATGGTACAATTTATCTACTAATGTAATAGAAATATTTGCTAGCACACATAATTATCAACTCGGAAAGGGATCGCCTTTCGCCTCGCCGTCAAACAAGCGTCAACCCACTATCTATGCGTTAAACTAACGTAAGCACGTAACCAAAGCGGATCAGAAGCTCTGATACGTCGACTCGGTTACGGCTAGGCGACTGCTGGTTGATGGTGCTGCAGGCAGGCCGCGGGAGGGGTGAGGGGCAAGGGTGGACGAAGAGACGTAAGTTCGGGTACGGAGAGACATAAGCGCGGGGACGACGAGCCGTAAGCGCGGGAACTGCAAGTTGACCACGCACCACACCACGGTTCATGAGCTTGTCCCGAAGCTAGGCGATTACGTTAGGATTCCGATTAGTGTGCGTTGCTGTAGGGAGTTTCATACAAAGAATACTAAAAGGCTTGAGTTGATACGGTGACGATCCCTTTCCGATTTGTTACGTGTGCTACTTTGGTGTGCTATGACCTTTAAACGTCATCCCCGCTAATTTTTTATCGAAAAATCTCTCTTTCTGCCTGTTAGGCATATGCTTTAGTATCTCAAGAACTGCTTCACCGTTTCTGATACCTACATTTTAATTGTTTAATTCACTTGTGGGCTAGGTGGTGGGTAGGGTTTAGTAGAGTTAAGACAGTCGAATGCAACCGTGGGTACAGCTTTTTATTTAATATGTAAAGATAAACTATGGATATCACAAATATATTGGGCAAGGTCACGTTACAGTCATACTCAGTTGTAATCAGATTTTTTAGTCGTGAATGGGTACTGAGTTACTGAACAATGAAAAATGATACCTCAACAATGTAGTCCATTGTAAAGTTTGATATGATTACAAGCTTTTAGCTTTAGGTACTTGTGTTCCGATGGATTCTTGCAACTACTAAAATTATGAACAACTTCCTCTTGTTCTTTCGAGTTGCTAGTTTGTATTGTACACTTATTCCGATGTAATGACAATTGGTACAATCTTAGTGAGGATGACCTATCTCTGCAGCAAAGATCGACTCCGCACAATGGAACATTTTGACGGCTTTACCGTTAATGTTACTGTCTTGAAAATTTGTACGGAACAGACGTTGATAATGGCAAAATATTACCATAATAAACTGCAGCATTTTATTAAATATGTAGTAAAAGTCTATAAAAAAGTAAGAGTGCAGCCGTAGCTCCCTAGATCCAATAGAACCCGAGATCGAGAAATAAAAGAGCCCAACTGGTGGTGGACAAGAAGCCTGCAAGGGATGACAATAAGGAACCAGCGCCGCTAACCCTGCTGAAACTCCTGTAATACAGTTGCCAGAAACAGTGTGGAGGAGAGAGATGCTCCTGCCAGAAAGCATGGCAGAAATGGTCTGCCCTCATGACTTGCCTCTTATAGGATGAATATCTTAGCCGATATTCTGCTCGGAAGACTGTTAAAACTATATTATTGAACTTTTTGTGAAAAATTGCCAATGTTTGAAGTGCTGTTTTTCGAGTTCTTTTAGACCAACAGAGCTTCGGCTGCAAATTTAATCCTTAAAAAATGTATAGTGTGTGACTTTTGTACAGGATGCACCTTTTAGGAGTTATAAGTCAAAAACTGAAAGAAGTCCGAAATTTTCGAGGTTTTTCGAGAACCACACAGCTAGCACAGGTGTTTTACAGCTACAAACTTGGTATCTAACCTACCTAACAACATCCCTAATAATAAGAAGTACAGTGCAATTTTTTGCGACCTAACGCGATTTTTGTGTCTACGGTGACTGGCGTATAATGAGATGGGCAGGACTATAAGAGTTATCGAGATATAGGTATAACTTATCAAGTCATACAGAATGAGAGTTATTATTATGAAAATGATTGTACTTACAGTACCTATTGTTAGTTCCTTTTTTTTTAAGTCACTTGAGAAGTAAAGTACGCTAAAAGTCGGCGTGCACAGGTCACATTGTGTTAAGAACACGCAGAGCTAGTCGAAGTAACCTGCACGTGCAACAGAATGTTCAGTGTTTGTACATTTGTTCAGTGATCGTGGGTGGCCCTGTACTACTTTTTTACATATGTATATTTTACTCGAGCGTCAACTTTCATTCGTGACTTACCTCCAACCGAGATTCAATCTTAAATAAGGGATCTAAAGAACTAAATGAGCTGATAAAGCTAAAAAGTAGCTTATCGGAAATATTGCTAAGCCATACAGCTAATTCGGTCGTGTACAACATACAATGGGCCTATTTCACGAGCCAATTAACTTTGTGGCATTTTTATTGGTTTTATTTCGCAGGTATCGAATGTCTTTTACAGATACATTGGGAAACAACATCGAACTTGAAACGGTCGGAATAGTGAATTATTCACTAGGGGATAAAGCAGTGTCTTAATGTCGCGGGAGCTGTTTTGCATCCTGAATGCAATGAAGGAGTCTAGGGCTCCCGAGCGCAACGAAAGAGTAGATTAGAATCCTGAGTGCTGAGAGGGATTCAAGCTCGCCCAAGACGACGACACTTTTATCCCCGCGGAGAATACTCTACTTTTCGCACCTACTACTGCGCGGTAATAAAAACCAATTCGATTATCGAATTAGTAATTTATGAAGGACTATTCCAAAACTATAACACATTAAAAGAATTAAAATAAAACGAAAAAATCAAAATCAGCAGCAAATAAGATTCAAAATATCTTACTATCAAGCAGTTGGTGGTATCAAATTTGAGATTGATCTAAATTAACAAATCTACTGCATGTCGGGTTTTTTTTAACTTTTCCAATTTAATCTCATAATTTTTAATCAATAACACAATAAATAATATTATCGTCAATGGGCATCAGCCAAAATCCAACATTCCAACGTTTATACGCCACAGCTACCGATCATTTTGTTCGTCGACGGCAACTAAAACCTGTGAAGTGAGAACTCTTTGGTCGACCTGTACATTAATAGAAAAAAAGTATTTTTGAGTGCAATGACAAATGCACACGACGATTATCCACACACTAGCGAGGATAAATTAAATTTATAAAAGTTCATATTTTGTAACAAATATTTGTGAAATTTTTGACATCAAATAAATAAAAAAAGTTTATAAGTTTATAATATTTTAATATTAGGCTCTTTGGCGTTTCCGAATCTGATCCTTCAAAATGTTAAGGCACGGGACACAAAAAAAAAAACAGCCAGCAATTTTTTTCTTATACGTTGTCTTTGCAAACTTACATCAAAATGTAAGTACCTACTAGTTATTGCTGTATTTGGTTTCCTGACATTATATTTTATTTCAGTTGAGTTCACGCAACATCTATTTTAAGTTCGCTTTTGACCACTGTATCACTCATCTGATAAATAACTGAAAGCCCGAAAATATTTTACTATGGGATCAACCCTGAAATCGCGAAATTCAGCTGTTCCATACATTGTGTCGAGTTATTTTAACATAAAATGCAAGAATTAGCATGACGTGAAAATATTTTAGAATCAGTCAGGATTATATGGATACCACACCACAACCGAAAGTTTTAGCGTAAACATTTACTATGTTTTTATCTAGTTATACTTTATCTCTTTTGAATTACAAAATTGAGAAATCTTTTACTGACTGTAGTCTAAAGTCTGGTGCAACAACATATGATAACATAAACATCAAGCTTTAAAATTCGAGTTTAAGGCACTGAGATATAATACTACGTAAGTAATATCCTGAAAAAAAAAAGTAATATCTATGGTTTAACGTGACCTCTCATTACACAAGGTGGTTATTTAGTCATCTGCATCCGTCAAGGGGGAGATTCTACACGTCATTCAAACTACTTTCCCTATGAAACTCTTACCCAAACTGCAAAAAAAAAAATCATACATGCATCGAAATAGGTAGTCTGACTATATTTGTTGTTGTAGAGGAATTTGTTTATTTTCACGAATCGGATAATAGTTTAGTAGCGAAAGTTGTTTAAAATGACGGTACAGTACGATTCACGAAAGATGACCACGGCGCAGAAGGCATAAAAAAGGATACAAGATGCATTTTAAATTACTTACGTTTGATTTATTTGCATAACCAGCATTTACATTACACAAATTATTTAACTATCATTTATATATTATTTTTCTTTTCTTCATGAGTTTACGTGCGCAGACGGCCGCCATTTGTGGTCATCTTTCGTGAATCGTACTGTACCATCCGAGACAATAGCCAAGTCGGAAGTGTCTGTGCGTGTGTGTTATGTGCTGACGTTACATGTTTTCACGCACACATTACAGCGTGGTTGTTCACTTAGTTACCACAAGTAAAGTGCGCGTCGCTTCGTGAGATAAAAATATTGTACTACTGGAAATGTATAGATATGCCTACAGCTTAATGTGTTCCGTGTTTACGTGTGAGTCACGGGAGTATCTAGCGTAATTGTGTCTCATTCAAGTTCCAGTCTAGACTTGAAATGTTCTAAGAGTTTATTTCTAAAGCTGAAACTTTTCCTGAATACAAATGCATTGCTGTAATTTATATAAATAAAAATAAATGTTTTTATGTTTGTCCTCTTAGCGTTCCGAAACCTGGTCAGATTGTGATGAAACTTTGGCAGGGTGTTCTGGGGATGCCCGTGAGATTTCCTAAATATTAAAACATGGGAAAAAATAAAAAAAATCTGAGGCGGTACGATGTTGGTCAGCTAGTTTTTTTATAAAACTATTATACTTTATCTACAGTCATGCTATAGGCAGATAGTATTCTTTAGTCAACACTTGACCGTGCGTTGATTGTGGGGGTGTGGGGGGATTGGGGGGCTAAATCGAGTAGTCCTGCAGTCCTCCGCGCATGTGGACGCTCGTCAGGCCACGGACAATGTAAACACAGATACATTAATTGAAATGAAAACTTCTTGGTCGGGAACAGTACCTATAATTAAAAAACCAGTCAAGTGCGAGTCAAAAAAACAAAAAAAGACTCGCGCACCGAGGGTTCCGTACAAATTAATAGGTAGGTATGTAACTACAAATTTACGGTTTTCGGATTTTTTTCCTTTACTTGTGCTATATGAAATTGCTTCTTGCCAAATTTCATGATTCTAGGTCAACAGGAAGTACCTCATAAGTTTGGATTCCCTTGCGAGTGTCAAAATATAGGGCATAAACAGAACATAAATGCCCGTATCTTTTGATTGCGTTGACTTAGAAGTTTGATTTTTTCACTTCTTTTATGGGATTGCAGCCCTGAGTATTTGATATTAACTTCAACTTGATAACTCTACGCGTTTCTGAGAAAAAGGGTCTTGACAGACTGACAAACAGACGGACAACGAAGTGATCTTAAAATGTTCCGTTTTTCCTTTTGAGATACAGAACCCTAAAAAATGCATTTTTACTTAACTTTTTAGGGTTCCGTACCTGAAAAGCAAAAAAGGGAATAGAATAGAATAGAATAGAATACTCTTTATTATGTACACCAAATAAATTACAGACATAAATATAGAAACTGTACAAAGGGTGACACAATGGGCGGTCTTATCGCTAAGAGCGATCTTTTAAAGACAACCTTAGGATGGATTTAAAAAGGGGAAGGACAGACAAATACTGTAGGTAGTCCGCGGTGTAGCATTTACATAATACAATAAATACATACATATAGCATATTATACTAAACTAAATAAATATATACACATACATATAAATATATCCATATAATAGTAAACATGAAACAGTAGCAGAGAAAATATAATGATGATGTTTAAGGAGAGAGAAAGTGCTCTTTTACCATAATTTTAAACGTGGACAAAGATTGAGCACGCCTTACCGACACGGGCAAGTCATTCCATAACCGTACTGCTTGAACAGTAAAAGATTTGTCATAAAAACTGGTGGAATGCATCGGCATCTCTAGTCTCAGGTTTTCCGATGACCTCAGATATCTATTATGTGTGTCATGAAGGAACTTGAAACGTTCTTTAAGATAAGTGGCGGTTTTAGGATTAAACAAAATACTGTAGAGTTGAAACAAGATATGAGAATTCCGGCGAAGACGTATAGGGAACCCGTATTGGATCACTTCGTTGTCCGTCTGTCTATCTGTCTGTCAAGACCCTTTTTCTCAGAAACGCTTGGAGTTATCAAGTTGAAATTAATATCTAGTACCTACGTAAGGTCTACGGTCCCTTGGAGCTCTCTTCTTAATCAACGTAATAAAAAAATAAAGCCATTAATGCGACATATTTTGATACTCGAAAATAAATCAAAACCAATAGGGTACTTCCCGTTGACCTAGAATCATGAAATTTGGTGAGAAGTAAGGTCACGAGCAAGCGTAACTATAGGAAAAGGTCCGAAAATCGTTAAATAGTAGATTAAAGGTACACGTATCAAACCGTAAAGGGATCGGCACCGTATCAATTTGAGCCGTTCAGTATTCTATGTATGAAACTCCATAATGCAACGCACACTAATCGGAATCGTAACGTAATCGTCTCGCCTCTGATCAAGCTCACGAACCGCGGTGCGGTGCGTTACGGCTCGTCGTCCCCGCGCTTACGGCTCGTCATCCCCGCTCTTACGGCTCGTCGTCCCCGCGTTTACGTCTCTCCGTACCCGAACTTACGTCTCTTCGTCCACCCTTGCCCCTCTCACCCCTTCCGCAGCCTGCCTGCACTATCAACCAGCGGTCGGCGAGCCGTAAGCGCATCGTCGCCTAGCCGTAGCCGAGTCAACGTATCGGAGCTTCTGATCCGCTTTGGTTACGTGCTTACGTTAGGTTGACGCCTGTTTGACGGCGAAAGGCGATACGGTGCCGATCCCTTTTCCATTTGATACAATATGTGCTATGACCTTTATCGAGTTGACCGTGACGTATAACGATGTATGGGAGTACAAATGTTTTTCAGCTACAAGGTTGTTTGTTTTTGGAATAAATTTATCCCAACTATGGAACCCTTTTTCAACGTAAAAAAATTAGCTACTACGTATTTTCCAATCTGAAAAAATATGTACAACTGATATAACAATACAAGGATCAATATTGTAACTAAATAAGTCATCGCCAATATCACAAAACGATTCCACGTAAATATTGTGTTTACCAACAGCGCCCCCTGTCAATGTCATTCAGGCACCGAAAGATCTTTATTAGCACTCTATAATTGACGAACTTTTTTCTGCGATATAAAAAGTAAAAAAATATTAGCTTCATTAAATCAACCAAAAACTTAGTAAAGCCAAAGTAAAAATATATTATTATTATATTAATGTTATTTCTTATTTCTCTGCTTGTTATGATAATCTGATATTCAGTGTTCAAAATAACAATAAAAATGTGTACTTTGGTTACTACATGATTAGGCTGTAAAAAGGTTTGAACGTACAAACTCCGAAGAGAAATTGACATGAGTTTAGGACTGGCTGTTTATAAAAAAAACATAAACAAAAAAAATTAAATTAAGAATTGATAAAGCGTGCGTGCCGCGCGTTTATTGAATAAAAAATGGTTGATGCATTTTGTAAAAATGGAATCGTTTTTGGGTTTTTGGTGATGGTAGAGAATTTATTAGTGTCGTGACCCTTTTTAAAATCTTTTAAATATAGTTAAGGTTTGTCGTCATCGTCAGTGGCCGATTGCAATCTTTAATGTCGTTTTTGATTGAGCTTTGTGTTGATTTTTTCTGTGTATATTTTTAATTTAAGGTGCTATGAAGGTGCTTGTAAAAGTAATAGTTTAAAATGGGCTCAATGGTGCATTTTGTTGTTCTGTAAATACCGTGCGTGTCGAGTAAATAGAATGATCGTTTATTATTATTGTCCTGCATCGAATATCCGTTTCAAAATGTTTTTCCATGTGTGTGAACAGAAGGAAGTTGGAATTTGATGATGATAGTTTTACAGGTCTGTAAAAGTCCGTCAAGGAATCGATTCTTTGTGAGACCTCTTAGATGTTTACAGCCACTTCCTGAATATTCGCTATCGCTATATCAGTACTTCGGTAAAATATATAAGAACTTCATTCAAGAAATCGAGAACCTTACAGAGATTGTTGAGATTCGTGGTTCTATAAATAAAAAAAGATTTAAAAAAAGACTATGTTGTTAGTTATTTGAAAGAAAATTGATTTAATGCCAGCGGATAGCGTTATAGGTAATAGGTAATACGGGCTGGTGTCCGCAAGTCCACGTCAATGTGCGTATTTTGCGAACAAAATGAGGATCAAATATGCACTGATGTAGGTACATCTGTGACCTTTGATGATTACGTATACGTACCAATTTTCAATTTTTATGAAGATCAAGAATTTGCTGGTTTGTGAGTAAGTTAGCTGAGCAGGAACGGTCGTTGTAGTGGTTCTTGTTGTAGGGCAAAGCAATGTTTATTTATTTATGTTAAACAGTATAGTATGTGGAACAATATTACAATAACTTTAAAATAATTCGTTGGTATGCGCATCATTTGTGAACTCGAGTTTAATTTTTTGTTTTTTTAGTTTTCTTTATTATAATCTGAATAAGGTTTTTAAGCAAGAAACAGTTGCCCGGAAAATTGGAAAATCCGGGAAAAACTCGAAGGGATTTTTCTATTTTTGTTTGAATTATTGAAATTGGGATAAGAATGCGTCTATCGGTTCAGTTAGTTATTATGTATACCTAGGTATATGCCAGTCATTTAAGACATCGTAATTCGTAGGTTGCAGAAAATTGCGCTGCACTGAGATGATTTTTGGGATGTTGTTAGGTTACTACTAGTTGTGTAAAACCAAGTTTGCAGCTTCGAATGACCTGTGCTAACCGCGTGGTGCTTGAAACCTCTAAATTTTTGGACCACTTTTAGTTTTTTGACTTGCACCTTTTCGAAGTTATATTAGTCAAAAACTGAAAGAAGTCAGAAAATGTCAAAGTTTTTGGAGCACCACACTATCGCACAGGTATTTCGAAGCCGCAAACTTGGTTTTTGGTATCTATTCTAACAACATCCTAAAAAATCATTACAGTGATATTTTTTGCGACCTAACGTGATTTTTGTGTCTTTGGTGAATGGCTTGCTATTATTATAATGATAAACAGATTTCGATTTCGTTAAACTGAACATTCGGTGTGGTCTAGAATCGGGAGCTCGATTATTATAACAATAACAATATGGTGGCAATACTAGGGGTTAGTGGTGGGGGGCTAGGAGGTTTCGGCTATACGAAACTCCCTTTCATCGCCCAATTCACAAACAGAAGTTACAGATGCACCAACATCAATTTGTGAATTATTAGTTAGGGCAAGCAGGTTTTGGTAGGAAGGAATTTTTGTAGGTTCTATCTAATAAAAATTTAAAAAATTGGTTCTCAGTGGGTAGTTTCATTGATAAGGTCTAGTATAGAACAAGTGAGACTTTTGAGAAAAAAATTTGCTCGACTTATTTATTCCCTCCGTATCGAATGGTCTTAATAGAAAAACGACCTAATCAAAATGACACTTTACCAAACGTCCTATTAACAAATCGTCCTACGAGCAAATCAAATCCGAAAGCAAGCAAATCCTAAACACAAAAGGACGGAAATACATAATTATGAGATTTTTAAAGGAATCATTTTATTTATCTTCTGCTATGATCGAGCTTTCTATTGTTTCAAGTTCAGCGGTGCTATTCTGTAAAAAGATCACCGTGATAACTAAGGTAAAGTGAGTATAAAGTGACCTGTTGTTCCACCTGATGCTGGGGATTGATACTATTGACAGCTCACCTTAAGCTCACTTCACCTAAGTTTTCACGGTGAGATTTTTGCAGAATAGCGTTACAGGCTAAATGTCAAGTACACAACTAGTTTTAAGTCACGTTTACAGTCGACCATTGCCGGCCAGTTTTTATCAAAATTAAAATGTTGAATAACTTCATAAAAGGACTGATGTAATGAAAACTGGCCAAGTCAAATCTAACCTACTTTAAGATCTCACATTTTTAAATAACAGCAATTGTTATATGTAACCAATAAACCAAAGAAATAGAGTTTAATACTTGTTCATAATGTTATTTTGTTCCTATTAAATACATATTTCAATTTTGCATAGACCTTGGCACTCATTTAGATCTCCATTCTTTTTGCCACGAAGCCCACAGCCAAGCATAATTTTTGTATTGAACTTGGCTCTCCTTTTTTAAATTTGTTTTTGGTGGGATATGAAATAAACAGGATCGATTAGCATTTTCTTGTAGAGGATTTTTCGATGTTAATCGGGATTGCGTACAGAATAATTTTTATAAGTGTAGTGGAGTATAGCTGCTAATGGTGTTATCAATACCGCATACGTCAGCGGCTTGTGGTCCGTGAATATAGTGAGTTCGATATCCTCGATCAGCCAGCGTAGGTTCTGAACAGCTGTGTAAATAAATAGCTTAATTCGCGATCGTACAAGCTGTATTGCCGTTGCGTGTCGCCCATGGTCTTGGAGCAAAAAGCAAGAGGTTTCCAAAATTGACCTTTTGTTGAAGAACGCCATCGATGCTGGTGTCCGATGCGTCGGTGAGCAGGCACAGCGGAGCGTTATGTAGCGGATGTGTTAACATAGTTGCCTTGAGAAGGCTTTGACGGCAAAGCTCGAAGGCTTGTTCTGCTGTGATTCAGGCGTCCATTGAATGGGGGTTTTGTAATTTTTCTTGCTATTGTCGAGGTATTAATCTAAGAGATGCTGTTGTTCGGCCTGACTGGTTTCATGAACATTGATGAATACCAATAGCGAGCTGTATAAATGTGTTAGTGTCTAGTCAAATGTCAGTACCTACTCGTTTTGTGGTCTTGTTATTGACCAAAAAACTTTTTACTTTTCTTTGGACATAGGGTTTTAGTTGTTGTACACTAAACTGTGTTTGGTAGCTGGGAGTAAAGTAATATTGCTCGTGTACTACCCACGGTTGTATTATCAGCAATTTATAAACACATAGAAAAATGTCTGAAGAAATATTTTTCACACTGATGATAGAGCCAGTTACGGTACGGCTAAGGTACGGAGATGATTTTTTTAAATTGCTCTAACAGAGCAACACAAAGCTATTTATTTTTATCAAAAATATTCGACACCACTGGGTCTTGTTGGTTCGAAACGAGGAACGAGGACTCGTTCGTACCTACTTTTCCATTCAATTGACACGCAACAAACATGTGTATTTCTCTTGCCGTAAGTACTTCAATGTCATTTTTGGTACCCACATATCTATACCTGCTTGCTGTAGCCGATGCCGTTGGTATACTAATTGGCTCGCGGTGGGCTACAAAAGATAGAATTTATAATACCGTTCACAACACCACACTAAAGTTCTTCCTGCTGGTTATAAAAACGAAACATAAAGCGTCTGTATACAGTCAGGCTGTTGTTTAAAAACGTGGTAAGTCATGATGGAGGAAATTCGAAGTAATGTGGCATCCACCAACCCGCACTGGTCCCGCGTAGTAGATTATTGCGCAGTCTCTCCCTCTTACACAGGCAGCCTGTTTCCCAGCAGTGGGAATATTATAGTTAGGCTAATTATGTATAGTCCTCTCTAAGATTGCTGATAACTTGTGGTTTCTACTGAAATGTTAGCAGCCGAAACAGTAATTGGCGTTTGAATTTTATATATAAGGTAGAACAAAATAAAATTGAGTCAATCCCGAAGTCTTTAACTGGTAACTAGTCGTTTGTTCGTTTCTAGCGTTTAATTTATATTTTGCGATGATCGGCAAATTAATTATTTTACATACATTCAATTGGTTTATCTTTTATTTAAATACTATATTAATATTATTTATATTATCTAAATATTAAATACTTTATTATGTTATGATAAGATGGAATTCTCGTAATGCGACTCATTTTGAAATTGTGGGCTTTGAAACGCCTATTAATTACCATGCTATTTTCGTTTAATCCCACCCTGCGATCCACAGTGTCGTCCCGTCACTATCGTCGAAGTAAGCGGACATTTTTTATCATCGTATTATTTGAAACAAAGTATGTACATAGGTAACCGTAATTCAGAATATTAATAGTAAATAGGTATACTATTAGTAGGTAAATACGTAGGTACACTATTTATTAATATTCCAATTTTTAGAATTTTTTTTTTTTCTTTAATAGGAACTTGTTTTGTGAATAGGAAATTTCTATAGGTATACCTAGTCAATTTTCTATTCATTCATAAACGTTTTTCCTTTTTAGATATAGTGTAATGTACCAAAAAACCTACTGCAATCTGGATGGTACTTCGCAAACTGAAATCCAATTTATTTTCCAAATAGAACAGTATCCCATGAATATTTCAAGCAATAATTGAGTAAATATAATAAGATTCGATTACGAATTCCAATTTCTCATTTTTCTAAAAGTTCAATCTAATCCATTAATAAATATAATAGGTAGTTGATGATCATCTGCCTAGCCTTTTCCCAACTATGTTGAGGTCGGCTTCCAGTCTAACCGGATACAGCTGAATACCAGTATTTTACATGGAACGACTGCCTATCTGATCTCCACAACGCAGTTACTGGGTAATACGAAACCCCTTGGTAAGACTGTTTGTCAGACTTTCAGGCTTCTGACGACCCTTCTTTTTAGTTGTAGGTAATCTTTATTTTTTCGACACGCTAAAAAGAGAAGAAGGATGGCATTACTTTAGAAATCTCTAAACGGAAATTTTAACGAATTCTTGAAATGTTGATAAACTAACGGAACATTGGCAAAATATTTTTGGTTGATATCCAGCCAAGAACATATTTTCTCTGAAAACAGTGAACACGAAATAAATGTCTTTGTGATATTGTTTGTGATGTTACCTGTGGAATCGATAAAAAATTTATGTAATACAACTTCTTTCTCGATACTTACATTTTAAAATGTTCTTGTTTACTCTAACCGCTCAATATAAACATTCTTGAGTTCTTATGTTTTAGTAATTATTAAATAGGATAACAAGCCGTTGCCCTGACAAAAACTTTTATGCCTTGACCAATATTTCTTTATATAGTAACAAGAAAAATGGCCTGCCAGAGGAAATCTCGCATTTATATTCCAATTCTAATTTTTTGGTACAGGAATTTTTCTCGAGTGTCACGATGCAGCAAATAAATATTGGTCGTGAATTGGAGAAATGAATCGATCTCGCTCTTATATAGATGATTCCGAAATTTTATCTCTTTCACCCTAATAGCCGGCTGACAAACATGTATCAGCGGTTAATAGGTGCGCTCACGCAGCTGTTGCGAACAAATCAGCTCGGATATAGCTGACACTGTCAAAAAGCTAACACTTGGGCGCACTTTATAGGCGACGAGCGGTGATAAATATGAGTACATGATATTAATTGTATAATAATATTAGTATTACAACAAATAGAGTTATCGTATCAACTCAAAAAATGACAGTTTTGTTGTGATTAATCTCGTGTCCGAAACGACTTGACCGATTTTTATGAATTTTTTATGTATATTTGATAGGTCTGAGAATAGGCCGTAAGCTATTTTTTATACCCCTAGGTGATAAGGGTGGCCCTTTCCAGATTTTTTTGGAATCGAAACTTACTCGGGTGGAACTGCGGGGCTTTTTAACTCCTAAATCCACCTTGAAATGTTCAGTAAAAAAACACAGAAGTAGTATTTTTCAATTTCGTGAGCTATAATTAAAAACAACTTCAGTTAATATTTTTCAGTTTCTTCGATCAGTTAATAGTCACGCTATTCGCTTATATTTTGTACCCCGACGTAACAAGCAAAGACATTACGAGGAGGGTCGACTCGTTCATTCAAGATCGGAGAAAGCATCCTACGTATTTAAAAATAGATATTGTAGAATATTTATTGGCCATCTCTTCGGGATTCGATTTAATATTAAGATTAGAAAAATATAGTACGCACGTGTTGATGCGATGGATGCTAATTTGTTCGTGTATATTAGTATGTTCAAATGAGGGATATTTGTGTATGAGTAGTATTTTTTTTATTGTTTATATTGTTGTTATTGTGATTCTGAACCAAACATTGATAAAAGGCCAAACGTTAAACAGGTACTTGGAATCGGTATTCCGTGTTACGTTTTATTCGTATTTAAACGTATGCAGTGCATATCTATGTACCTACTAATTACTGAACCTACTAAAGGTATACAATGCATATGTCACAGATGGTTTATACAATCCGCTGTTTTACAAAACCGCAAATTTTTTTTACAAAACAGCTGCGTTATGTAAAACAACTGAACAACGTTCAGCGGTTTTCCATAATTACTGAACTTGAACACCAGAATTGCATAAACATTATGCATTTATCAAAGCAGCGGGTCAACGATTAGCGCTTTTGTAAAACAGCGTGAAAAGAAACGTCAGATTATAGATTTTAGTTCTAAATCTAGTCGCTCGTGGTTCTGTGTGTCGTAACAACATTAATGTCGTCCGAAACAGAAATAAATAACGAGTAATACGAGCAAAAATTACCCTAACTCAAGTGAAAACAGTGATTTTAAGGACAATATTATTTACCAGTAAAAGTTATCGGAGATTTACGAAAGAAGCTCATTGTGACTGCAAATAAGCCATTTTGCTTTACGTCTAAACGTCCGTAGCCGTTTGTAAAACGTAGCGCACAGACAATCCAGCTGAGCGTTGTTTAGTTGTTTTACTTAATCGAGCTTTTTTGTAAAACAGCGGATTCTACAATCCATATGCGACATATACATACGCTCAAATTGTTGAAGACTATTCTGACCAAAAAATAATTAATTTATTTATTCGTACAAACAAAACGTTTATTAATGAATTAAATCGCTTTTATTCAGTCAATCAAATCAATATTTTAAACTCATTGGTGTCGGTTTTTCCTAATCGACTACTCAGAAAAGAAGTACTGAAACAAATCGAGAGGTCAAAGTGTAAATTATTTTTAAACGTCCAAGTTTTATAATAATAATACGCAGTATCTACTATTACTCCAAGACTTAATCCCACTGATGAACACTTGGCTAGGCCCGTGCCATCAGCTATCCGGCTAGGCCGAGGAAAACAAATCTCTAAATAGTAATAATGTATTGATGAGGGGTGTATGTCTGATTGTCTGTGGCGTTAATTATTGGTTATATTATCTAATATTGAGTGATAGCTAATTTATGTTTTATCTTAGGAGCTGTCAATACATGCGGTGTCTACACACGAGCTGCTGAAGCCTAAAGATGAACCTTCATATTCATTGGCTGCTTCTACGAACCTTTGCTCGGTCAGCTTACATCACACAGGTCAGTACGAAATTATCTAGATACATCAGAACTAGGTGTGTATGAAAATCATAGATGCTGATTATAGATAGATAGAATACTGTTTACATCATATAAATTACAGATCTCAGATTACTCAGTAATCTAGCTAGGAGAGCAGCGATTCACCCAACAATTCGTTGTACTTACCTACTCCATGTGATTAACAATGCGTACTTTCTAGGTCCCTCACGTACTACAAAACCTTTATGTACCTTAATAAATTTATTATTTATTTATTTTTAAGTTTTTATGTATATCTCTGGACCATAGGGTCCCGATCCTTTGAAAGGCGTACGAGGGGCCAAAGATAACTCGCAGAGGAGGCCCCCTTAGGAAATTTTAATGGAATGCTTACCAGCCGACGATTAGGTATCTCTGTAGGCACTATGCAAGTGCACCCAAGGAGAACCCCCGGTCTTTAACCACCCGAAGCCATAAAATGGATTAGCCATTAAAGTGGATTGGTTACCAAGAACAACTATCAAGTACTATGGAAGAATGGCCCCTGCCTGATCAATGTTTTATACGAGTATATAGGTATTCCATGGCTATAAGGCAATCCCGGAAGTACGGTCAAGGTCCCTACCAGCATCTTACTGGAATACTTCCTTCCTGCGTGCACGTTTGCTCTTGCGAATCTCCACTCAAACCGGCCAATAAAGGCAAGAATGAGGTGGAAGCTCTGTTCCTCGTCATTATTCACTCCAGCCGGCCAATAAAGGCAAGCCAGAGGTGAGGAATAAGACTTCTCCCGGGAGATAGGGTCCGTGGGGTCGCTACTGCCCAACAGCTCGCCACATGCTGCCCTGCGGGTTTCTGTATCTCTCTTGGTCTGGCTCCTCACCCTAGACCTGTTCCGGAAAAGTAAACTCTACCGGCATAGGCCTAGAGTTCGGAGTTCGGATTTATGAGATAAGTAAGTAGCTGCCCAATTGACTGATTTGGATAACATAGTTGTGGAATTCCAATTCTAGAGTTTATGTCAATTATCGCCTTAGCAAATTTAGTTCAGTTACACCCTTTTGGCGCGACTGCGACGAACCCCAAATGTGGGTAATGCTTTTACCCTTATTTCTCGTAATTTCTAACATTTCTTGACGAGATTGTAGTCTTGAGTGCGTTTTTTCATATGGTAGAGTTTCTTGAGTGTTTGTTTTCAAGATTTTATGATTAGGGGTACACCCCGCAATGAGGTGTGGGTTCTCCTTAGTTTGTTTTACGTCATTAGTCGGCGTTTTACTAATACGTATTTTGCATTGTAGAATATTTTAATAAGTCATTCAATCTAGTGTCGTTGTGACAAGAATCAATTAAGAAATAAGCAATCTTCGTTGATCAGGTAACTATAGGACTAATAAACATGACTCAGTCTCAATCTGTCAAAAATACAATTAATACATTTTGACATTTGACATTGATTGTCGCTGAGATGATATTGCGACTTGAATTTTAACGTTTTTTTTACGTACGATTATAAATTGGATTTTTGGTTTCTGAATTTGAGTCAAACTTTACTTTGGTATTGCCTAAGGTAATTCCTTTAATGTAGCATGCGCAATTCTTTTGCAAAATTATCCTCTCTCACCTTATGGTTTCGTACGAGGCTCTGGAATAGTTTCTTATCTTCGGAGATGTCAGCAGTCGATTCGCGTTGATGAGAGCTCGTCGTGCTGGTGTTCCACAAGGCGGTATTCTTTCTCCATTGTTATTCTCCATCTTCATTAATTTTATAACTCAGTGTTTTCGATGTTCGTATCATCATGATGGGTAAGGTGACGCTTAGCTCTCTTCTTCCTCTTATTTTTCAATGGCACCGTCATATCCATTACCCCTATATTGAAAGATCTCAGTTTGCATCTTGACTCGACACTGCTAGCTGGCAATGCCAGGTCTCTAGTGTTAGTGCACTGCTTTTCTACATTCAACTCTCCCATTCCTCCTTCTGATCTCGTGTCTCATTTTCCATATCTATGTTCTTATCACGCTAAGAATCTGCGTTCTTCTAATAATCTTCTCCTACTCTGTCCTTCTCATACTTGACTTTGTTCATTCTTCCTTTCATATTCAGTCCTTTCTTCTTTGAAATGCGCTTCCTCTTGATATCAGGACGGCCACCAGTCGGTATGCATTTAAGCGGAAATTGAATTTTTGTGCGAAAAGTTTAAATAAATAAATATATTTATTCATACCAAACTATTAAAAATAATGTAGATTGTACAACTAGTGCATAAAAGAAGCCATTTTACCCCAGGCGAGTGTGGATAGTTAAGTCGAGGGGTAAAATGGCTCGTTTGTGCCCGAGTTGTCTGCTTTTCTCTACGATTGCGAGAAAATGAAACAGGCATAAAGTTAACAGTATTTTCACTGTTAAAAATGTTGCAAAATTGACGAAGAGAATAGCTAATTCCCGCCACGAAATTTTTAAGTTTTTTATTTTCAACATGTCATTGTGTCATTTGACTCGGGTACTTCATACTGCCAAGTCATAAAAACGTTTTTTGGCGCTTTTAAATAATAAATTACAACTATTTTCTGGTTTTATTAAATTAACTATTTTCTGGTTTTATTAAATTAACTATTTTCTGGTTTTATTAAATTAACTATTTTCTGGTTTTATTAAATTAACGATAGAAAACACGGAAGTGAAAGCAAATGGAATAAAATACCGTTTTTAATCTGCGTCGTTTTCAAAATAAAGCTCATGCCGCATTGAATAGAACATTAAACGTTAAATCGTCAAACCTTTTAAGATATTTAAAATTAACATAAATAATTATTTTAATCTATATAGATGTGGAGCTTTAACAATTAGCCTTGACTGATAACTTACTATCAAATTACCAGAACAAAGAAAAGGGTTTATTTTTACGTGCTACAATATGTTATTATGTCGACTGAATGGGGTTCTGTCCATTGCATTTCCCTCCTCGGCATTTAAAATGCATTTCCCTCCTCGGCATTTAAAAAGACAGGTGAATTTGCGTAGGTTTTCATAGAGTCAGGTGACTGTGTTTTTAAGTTTTTTATAAAAATATAAAAAAATCTACGAATTACCTCTAATCTGTATGCTTACATATTTACAAATATGTAGATACACAGGTAGGTAAACATAGGTACTAATTGCCAGCTCATCGTTGTTAAATATGAAACTTTTAGCCGTGCCGTTATAGTTCAAAATGGATTTTCTGCTGAAATCTTTTAATTCACCGTCATAATTTTTCCCACATAACTAATTTACTGTTCTTACATCTGCATAAATGTTATTTTTTTTCGGTATATCTTTTAAATATAGGCAGTTCAGTGTTCTTTACAAGTAATAGATTACATTAAACAATGGGATATTAATTGGATACACCTTGCCTTTAGGCTATGCATTCGATATCCTTGCGACGAACGAACGAATCGCATTTCATATTATAATTGGTCGGATAAATAGGGTAAGTAAGGAAGTAGTATACCTAATGAGCAGTCTTAACTATTGAACTTCTATACATTATAATTTAAAGTCGTATTTAGTAAATTATAATGCTATATAATGCGAAAGTAGAGATTATACATACCTAGAGGAGGTACACATGCAAAAAACAATTTGTTAGGGTCTCGTTAAGTTTTTGGTATGTAATTTATCATTCATTTTAGGCAATATGTTAAAGTCAAATAGTTTAGATTTTAAGTATTGTGTTCCTTATTTTTACAGAATGCTCTTATTATAACTGCAATGCAATGACTTGTGGCGTTTCAACTTACCGACCGAGGTTCAACGTCGCGTCGTACCACTTCATACGTTTGTTGTGTTGGTACGAACTTAGGAATATTTAATTTACGAGCCAGCCAGTATTGTTCATTCAGAACGGTCTCGGGTTGATTGGCGATATTAAAAGTGTCAAGCGCCCGCTGCCGGAAATTCATTGATAGATTTAATCGCCTTGCACTGAAATAACGTACCACGCAGTATAGGATTTGATTTGAGGAGTAAATTGCTAAGTCATTAATGCCGTCCGGTCTCGGCGCGGCTCTCCGCACTAAAAACTCGTGCTATTTTCAGGGAGCTAACAGGGATCCTTGAAGTTTGAAATTAAAGTTGACTTGCGTCAGTATGCACTCGCTAGTTAGTGCAGGTTTTGTTTAAAAACTAGCTAAGGTCAATCGGCAATATTTACCAAATGGTAAACTTTTACATCAATGTATGGTATGGTTGGAAGATATTGGATATCTGTTATGTTATAATAAATTACTAACGAAAATAAAAACAACTTTTTAGTAAGCTCGTAAGTATGATAGCATCCCATTGTTCTTTTTCAAGTATCCGTCTTTATGTCCTTCTCAAAGTCTGTTAGATCCGGACATGAGAGCGGATGTGACATGGCTTCAATTCGTCGTAAGAAAGTATAGCTCGTTTTATTAATAAAAATATTGCCAATTGCATTTTGATTAGGTTTTTGACTTTTTTTTTCTTTTTTTTCTGCTGAATGAATGTTAACCTCGTGCTTTTGAAAGCCTATAGCAATTAATCTGAAGGCAATTCTCGTAATGTAAAACGTTCAAAATCTAGTGGACGTCTCATCTCGGCGACAAATGTGAAAACTTGTCAAAATGTAGGGAAATTAGAGGTGTTTTTGACAGATTGAGACAGATCAGACTGTGAACGTTCTAAATGACGAGAATTATCAAATCTCGTGTCGAATGATTTAATTGGCGGTCGTTACATCACAACAGTAAACATGAGATTTGAATATCTCGACTAATCACTCACTAATCGGTTCAACTGTAAATCTTCCTGAAATAATTATACTTTTTTATTGTGCATTACTATCGTGTTAAATCAGTGTGATATGGGTAACACATTTTATGATATTGGTGTTGAAGATAGACCTACGCTACGTAGTTAAAATAGATTTTATATAACGCAGCCATTTTACTTGCTGGTCTCGAGTCATAGATTCATACTTAGTTACATAATGACACGTCATACATAAGTGTTCATGTTTATACTAAATGGGTAGGTACAAAATATGTTTACATTATAATCACAGCCTTCTGTTCCTTGCTATACTCTATAATAATATATTTATGAGATCATTGTGTTACACAGGTAGGTAGGTATACCTACCTAGGCTGGTGTATATAGTTATATCTTATAGACCACTACGTCGTACCTACATAATTATATGCGATGGATTGTCTCACTGTTATAGGAATAATTACTTGTCTGACTGATCACATCCCCACAAGATGGCCACAGGGACGGCATGAGATGTTATTACTGTAATGCAACTTTTCTCTTTGTTCGATTGATTCGGACGGTGGTTAGACTTTTCTTAAATTAGAAGGTACAATAAATATACTTTTCACAGCGCCTGCTCGCTAACTTCAAATTATATGTCATTCAATTCAAACCTAATCTAAAGCAAATCATTGAAGTCCTAGGCTCTAGCCGGGCAATTAATATTGTACTGAATTTCATTATGACCCGCCGGTCATTAATGTGAATTGAAGTTGGGAACGTCAACTGATAAAAACGTATGGAAACATTAACAAAAAAAACAAACTTTTTTGTACAGGTTAACCAAAGAGTTCTTACCTCATAGGTTTTAGTCGCCGTCGCCAAACAAAATGATCGGTTGCTGTGGCACGTACCTATACCCCCCGCGTCAGAATGTTGGATTTGAGCTGACGCTCCTTTGACGATATTATTTAATGTGTTTTTGATGAAAATGCATGAGATAAGTTTGAAAAAAAAAAAAGAAAAAACCAGATTGGCAGTAGGTATATTATTTTCGTTCAATCTCAGATTTAATGCCATCAACTGCACCAGACTGGTTGAAAAATGAGTTAGTTTTGAATCTTAGTTGCACTCGGGTTTTAATTTTGTCATTATAATTTTATTTGAAAAATTTACAAAAGCAAAGAAACGTTTTTATGACTTGGCAGTATGAGTACCTACCCAAGCCGAGAATGACACATATTGAAAATAAAAAAATTGAGCTATTCTCTTCTTCAATTTTGCAATATTTTTGAACAGTGAAAATACTGTTACATATATACTTTATGCCTGTTTAATTTTCTCGCAATAGAAGTGAAAAGCACAGTGTATAAACTCGGGCATAAACGAGCCATTTTATCCCACTGTCCACCCTCGCTTGTAAAATGGCTTCTTTTATGCACTTGTTGTACAGTCTTATCTACAGTTTAGTTTACATTAGTTTATGATAGTTGAATAATATTGGCATTTATTTTTATTTTATTCCTGGTATGGTTATATCTAGATTACTAGCAATGAATGATACTTCGCCCGGGCAGGCGCAAAACTATGATTTAGTTACGGACGTGTTTTGGAATAATGACGAGGCAGAATATAAACATGAAATCATTATTTCAATTTGCTTAATTTCTGCTAACTATTGGGTTTTCGCACACTACTTAGTTTATTTTGTCTGATGAGGTTGATAGTGAATACTAACAGGCGCGACACGACACGCGACACAAAGGCACCGTAAGTCGCGGAACGTGCGGTGCCTTTGTGTCGCGCGCGATTATATCGCGTGTCGCGCCTGTTCGTAGGAGCCTTTAACCAGAAGTTTTCCTAACCAGAGGTTTTCCCTGACACCTCATGTTGTGATAACGATTTAAAAAAAAAACTACATATGCCGCCTAATGCTGGTGCTTTGAATTGTACAACATTTTGATACACATTCATAGTGAAAAAGCTGGCTACCGATCGCTGCTTTTCGGTAGCCACTCATATTGACATGGTCTGACAGTCGAATGAGACTTTTTTTTTCTAAGTTAGTGATGATGTCGTTAACACGCCTGCGGCTTTTCGATCTAGCCTATTGTGTTCTAAATCTCCTCTTTTCTTTATTTCTACTAAGTTTTCTTTGTCAATCACTTCCTATCTTCATCAGTCACTCCTGCACTTAAATTTAATAATAATATATCAACGGCATAGGTTGGCATGGACGGATGATCTTTTCCAAAAGGGTTTCTGTATATTCGCCACAAAGTAAGTTTTACCGCCACGGAAAAAAGTAGGTATGCGTAAAAGCCAATGACCAAAAATGGTGCATATTTTTTTTGCGGCCATCATCATACCTTATTAATTAGATGGAGAATAATATGACGAACAAAAGTTAATATGCGGTAACATAACCTAACATCAGTCTGAACCGAGTTATATAGATAATAAAATACTTATTAAAAAAAAAAAAACCAAGTAAACTTAATTACATGTGTCACAATGGGCGATCTTAGTGCTTAAAGCGATGTCTTCCAGACAACCTTAGATGGAGAGGAATCACACAATAACATGGATGATGGCTTATCTCTTTCAGATGTCATTATACCTTACATAAAAATTCAAGTTCAAATATATCATCTCGGACTGCGTTTTTAGAAAAATCGTCAATTAATTTTTGTGATAGACTAATGTTTAACGATGGCCCCGGTATACATGGGATACTCGGAAAGTTTTGCGAAAATAAAAATGTTCTATAGGTAAATATTTTTTTATTAAATGTTTTCAAAGTACTCTCCACTAGCCTCTATACGAAGTTTCATGCGTCTGAACCAGTTTTCGAAACACTTTTTCCAGTCTGCCGCAGACACCTCGTTTACAGCCTGCTCGAACGCTGACAGCGCATCTTCCGGCGACGAAAATTGTATCCCTTTGAGCAGATTTTTTATTTTCGGGAATAAAAAAAGTCACACGGTGATAGGTTAGGGCTGTAAGGAGGGTGACCCAGGAATTTGACCGGCGTGCTGTCCAGGAAGTCCCTCGTTTTGAGCGCGGTGTGCGAAGGCGCGTTGTCGTGGTGGCCAGCCTGTTTATCATATCATGGCACCATTCCACCCGGGCCTGCTTCTGAGCATCGGTGAGGTTGTGCGGCACCCAGCGTGAAACTATCCTCTTCACGCGAAGATGCACGTGTAAAATTTCGTGAAAGCTTCCCGATCCAACCTGCAGTATGTGCTGAATCTCTTGATACGTAACTCGCCTATTGTCTTGGATTAAAATTTTCACTGCTAGCACGTTTTCTTCCGTAACAGCCGTCAAAGGGCGACCACTTCTTTCTTCATCCCCCAAAAAAAAATTATATTTTTAAATATTAGAATATAAAAACATATAAAAAATAGTAGCCCGCCGGTATCGGGTCCAAGCTACTGGCGGTCAGGGCTCCAGAGAGAGGAACCTCCTGACAATGCGAGTCGTGTCCAGAAGTACTGCTTTCTAAATGAGCGAGCTTCCCAACGAGAGCCTCTTCAGGTGTTGGTCGAGGCTCTTGGCTGTTAATCCATTGGCTGTCACGACTATTGGCACAATGATTGCCGAGTCAACATCCCACATGTCGACAACTTCGCGAGCCAAGTCAAGATACTTGAATTGTTTATCTTTCTCGGCTTTCACGAGGTTCTTATCATGCGGGACGGTTATGTCAACAATCATTGCGCGCCGCTCTAATCGATCCATCACCACTACATCAGGCTTATTGGCAACAATAGTCCTATCAGTGATGATGGATCGATCCCAGTACAATGTGATATTACCATTTTCGAGAACTGGTTCGGGCACATACCTGTAGTACGTTACCTCCGTTTCCACAAGGCTGTATGTACTTCAGAGCAAGTTCCTGATGGATTATCCTGGCTACAAGGTTTTGTCTATGCAAGTACTCTCCGTTAGCTAGACGAGAACGACCGGAGATAATATTATGTCTATTACAATTATTATTATTACCAGCAAGAATGGCACACTTTATCAAACGCAGTGACCTAAAATAAACAGCTTACATAAGTATAGACAAACAGCTACACCCACCCTTAAAAGACGTGCTGAAGACGTTACTGAAAACTCACGCTTATTAAAACTCACCAATCGCGAAGTAATCCACTGTCGGATTAACCGACAGGATCCATATTGATCTTTTACTTTGTAATACTATCTATGTAATACATATGGAATGCAATAAAGAATTGAGTATTGAGTCTTATAACTACCGTGCTTATAACAGATTGAATTTCATCCGAATCCAACAAATACCTCCTTATGCGAAACGTTGCTATACCACAGTTAGTGCAGCTCTGGTTCTCCATCAGAAATAGGGCAAAACCAGTTGCCCAAAGTGCGAGTAGGTAAATCGAAATGAGAAAATGCAAAGTCCATGGGTCGGTCGAGAGAGCAGTAACTTCAGATATCCAGAAACAAAGCCAAAGGTCGTCGTAAAACACAACATGAAACCACATGAAAACATTCAATATGCGAGCCACAAGAACTTACACAGGAATGACTTAAATTGTCAAATCATTAATTAAAGACAAATGTCTTATCAAAAAGTACTCTGTGGTCTTGATTTTGTCATGACAATCGATATAAAACCTTAACACATATACCTAGCGGGACCTTTTTTTTTTTTTTTTTTTTTTTGTTGTCGGGGGGAAACCTTCAAAAGGCACCCGACCTCCGGGGAGGGAGGTCGGGGAGTGTGGGATTTTTACCTCACTAAAACCGCCCCGGTGATCACCTTCAGCACCTAGCGGGACCTGCTTTTGCCATGCGGGAAGACAGAATCTATAAAACGCCCTCTACTATTACGACCCTTACCTACTTACTCGTTTTGCTTTGCCCACTTTCATACGAGTACATCGAGTCATTTAGGCACGTCACAATAATAGAACTGATATATTGTGTTGTATATATAAGGTGCAGTCAAATATATAATTATTAGGTATAGCTGTGCATGTGTTTATTATAACAAAGTATAATATCGTAAATGTCACATAATATATTTTAAATGAATAATACAATAATGGGTCCAGCAGTGCGATTCTGTAACTATCTCACCGTGAAAACTTAGGTGAAGTGAGCGTTGATGGTAATCAAAATAAAACAAAATAATACTCTTTTAAATTGATATTTTCCCACAAACATGCGGAGAAATGAAAGTCATGATAGAAATTCAAGTATTATACGAGTAAGTTTTTTTTTAAATATTATTAAGCCTTTGTCCGTGCAGGGCTACACGTCTACATATAAAATAACAGTTCTACTTACAACTACATATATTAGGTATATACTTATTGCATTAGGCTGATTTGCCTGCAATATTACAATTCTAAGAAAACCAATATAGAAAGATAATTAAATCACAGGTAATAATCACGGTTTCTTTTAATTTTAATTTACGTCTACTTGAGGTTGATTTGCCTGCAACATAGCGAAAGATAAGTACTCGTATAAGATTATAATTTAAGTACTTCACACCTAATTAAAAAAAAGTTGAAAAAGCGTAACAAGATTAATAAGCTACTTTAGGAACATATGTCTAATAATCACAGTGATTCTTTGGAACGATCAACATACCACTGACTTAACCCTTAATTTGGCAACGAAAAAAAAGTAAGAAATACATAAATTTAATTATTGGAGGCCTTTGGGGGTGTGCTAAAGAGCCCCGAAAAAATGTTGAAATAAATCCTGAGTTGCCCACTGTTGGGAAAAGTCATGTCCGTCACAGCGGACATTACCAATACCTTAACGATGAACGCGTAGATTTGCATGTCCGCTGTGGTGGACAGTGCCAAATTATGGAAAAATAAAAAACGTTAATATTATTATGTTTATTTTATGAAAATAAGAAAATACAAAACAAAAAACGCAGAAATTGACCTGAAAATGTTATTTATTTGGTATGGAAATTTAGAAAACAATTTCTCGGGGTTTTGCCTGTTACAAAGCATAATCTAGTATTGCATTTTATGCAATATACGACGGTTTTCTTTTGGCAGTATCTGCAACGACCTTCTTCCATCGTTGAGACATTTTGAGAGAAAAAAAGATTAAAGTAACTCAAAGGTGAGTCAACATCTTCTGGCAAATCAATATAATCTCCATTTTCATCCTCTTCTACTGTCGCTCTGTGGCGGAATTGTGCTACTTTCCATTTATAAGACAGCTGAAACTTTTTACCCTTCTTCGCTTTCTTTGCTGGTACTGTAGATGACTGTTTCCTGGACCTTGTGTTTCGTGATGCAAGTGGAGAAGAAAAAGCTATAGATGCCATAGGCGTTGATGGCAGTGAGGGAATAGCAGATAGGGATGGAACATTCTCATAATTAGACTCTCCAATTTCGCGCACGATTGAATCTGATATAACATCATTATTATCAATGTTCGGTTCTTCGTCTTCAGATGTACTGATTGTTAGGTTTGCAAGGGAAGATGTAATTGATGGTGCAGAAGAAGAAAGTGGGGAAGAAGCATAAGCACGCGGGTCATCATGCATTTCTGTTTCAGATTCAGAATTCTCACTAGCATCGGAAGGTGCATGCTCATTTGGAACTAAAGCGATAATTTTACTAGCACGGTTAGGCTGTTGACAAAGAAAAATAAACAAAACTG
Source organism: Luperina testacea (assembly GCA_927399505.1). Classification (NCBI taxonomy): domain Eukaryota; kingdom Metazoa; phylum Arthropoda; class Insecta; order Lepidoptera; family Noctuidae; genus Luperina; species Luperina testacea. The sequence continues at coordinate 9,211,803 of OV656755.1, forward strand.
AGAACCATACCAAAAAAAAATATATTAACCTTTTTGGCGTTGTCCGCCACAGCGGACATAGTAATAAAGTACTACATCTCTATGCAATTAGCAATGTTCGCTGTGACGGACAAAGCACTTTAGCAACAAAAAACAGCATGAAAATGTAAAAGAACGTATTGATTTGTAGGTTATAATTATTTATAGAATGTTTTTCTAATAATTGAGTCGAGATTTCAAGACATTCATAGGCAAAAAGGAGGAAAAAAGAATATAAATACCTTGAGCAAAACAGGTGGTCGTCTTTGCGCTGACATTTTGTGTCACGAATGACATAATTCAGTGTTGCCACACTCAAAATATATTTTCTACTATTCGTTTATGAATTTAAGAAATATTTAGTTGATTTGTAATCGATGAGAATCGGATAAAAAACTAGTAGGATTTAATTTTTGTTGACGTCCGTCACACCGGACTTTATCAAATTAAGGGTTAAATAATCATGGCAGGATATGTACAAAAAAATAAAGATGTATAGAGAATTTGGAATTCTTATTCTTATACTCTTGGGTGCCTGAAGAGTATCTCTGATACACAATGCCGCAGTGACTACACTTGATTGTCATAGAAACGCTATTTATGTGTGAGCTCACTCTTCCTAGTATGGTCACGTTTTCTTGTGACTAAGTACGGTGAGGGCAAATCTAGCTATTTAAATCTTTAGGCCCCGCTCCCTAAAGATTTACTTAATGTCAAATACTGTTTTTTTTTTAATAAATTCAAAATGGGCAACGAGATGAATCGAAAAACTGATATATTCATTTTAAAACATTTTAATAATGCGGGGTTTTAAAAATATGAGAAATAGGTTTAGCAATTTACTCCTGGTATTCTCAACATTGGAAAATATTTTGAACCTAGATAATTTTTTTTTTGTACAAGTTATTGTAAGGATCTCTCCATGATTCTTTAATCTTAGACTAAGACCGCGTATTTTACAAGTTTTTAAAATGCTGCATAACGGAAAGTTCAAGAACTTTAGCCAGGCACATGTTATCGTAATTGTCCAATATAGTTTTCAATTCTTTGTCATATGCAATATATCGACGTGTTCTCAACTTTAGTGGTATATTAAATCTGCAATTTTAAGCGTAGGATAAAAGAAAGATGTAAGTTTACTGTTAGTTTTCATTATTTTTCGTAGGTTATCTTAAGAGTTACAACCCGTATACTTTCATAATTTTTTAAATCTTTAATTTCTAGCGCTAAAAACCAATAACTTCGCTTGTTATCAGTATTTTATGCAAAAGTGATGCACCTATAATGAAAACTTGTGACGAATTTACATATATTTTAATGCAAGTGGCGAATGCACTTTCAATGTATAGAGTGTACAAAAATGTGACGAATTTACTTTTTGGTGAATTTACAATAACCCTTCCAAAATTATCTAATGAAAATGAAAACAATTGAATCAGAAAATGTACTAAGGATGCACTAAGGAAGCACTACAAATGTACTAAGCACTACAAATCGGCATTTGTAGTGCTACTTACAAATTGTGAGCTTTGATTTGATTATTTAAATACTTAAACCCGAAATTATCATTTAAATCACAGAAGTTTTTAATTTGACATTATTATTGAGGTTAATTTCATAACCTCAATTTTTGTCGATGATTTTTCAATTATAAATAATAATGCTTTTAAACAATGATTGCTGGAAAAATGGTGGAATATGAAGTTGAAATCTTCTAAATCCAGAAAAGTTACTAATTTCCGTTTGTTAGAGATTGCGTAAGAATTTATTAATGCGAACAGGGTTTTTGTTTAGACTTTATTCAGATACTTCTGGAACAGACTATACCTACATAGTCATTGCCCGGAGTAGTTCTCGAGCCTTGACGTGGCGTACATAATATGTTTACCTATCGAATTCGGTTTTTATTGTGAGACTATAATTATTTTCAGTCAATTCATAAAAAAACGGTGAAAGGGCTAATATAAAGGTGCCAAAGCACAAGAAAACTCTTTCGTAAAACAGGAGTAGCTTGATCTTTGATAGGGTTTCATCAGCTAAATTACATACGCCTACCTACAGTGAATTATGGTGCAACATTAATTCATAAAGGATTAAATATAACAAATAGTTGATTGCTTGAGTACCTTTCATGTTAATTAAGTCAACCTGTATCATTCGTGGATTCCTTTAAAAAAGAAAAAACTGTAATCTTAATTTTGCTTACCGTATATATAGGTAGTATTTGTTTTTATTTCTTGATAATAATAGCAATTAGATTTTAACCAAGGCTTACGAAAGTGAACGGTAGGCAGCCCTATCCCGAAGCATTGATTGTGGTCGTAAAGTAGCCCGCGTCGAATCCAGTACAAATATGAGCGTGTACTTCTTGCTTTTATGTGTCGCGTTGAGCCACCTTTAACACAGTTTACACCTAAATCGATTAGACATCGAGAGAAATCGATTAGACTTGTGCTGATAATTCATTTACGATAGAGGCTTTATCATTGCAATTCTTGCGTTTCAACTTATACCACCTACCTAATGAATAACAGATTTTTGTGAAACTTATTAGCATAAAATGTTTCATTGCATGCATTTGGGGAAAAAAATGAGCTTGGTTGAGAGTGCTTGACCCTAAAAACTAGAGTATGCCAAAGACAATAGTCTTTGGCATACTCTAGTTTTTAGGGTTCCGCAGCCAAATGACAAAAAACGAAACCCTTATAATTTCATCATGTCCATGTCCGTCTGAACGTCTGTCGGACCGTCAGTCCGTCCGTCTTCCTAGAAGTCAGCCATTTTACTCGGAGACTATTTGCACTATATCAATGAAATTTGGAAAGAAGGTATATTCTGTATATTATTTTGTCCCATAATTAAAAATATTATGATGTTGTGTGACTGCTATTTAAGTCAATAGTTTTTGAGATATGGGATATTTTCGGTTCCCACCACTGAAATAACTTTTCGAGGAATACAATGAAATACAAACTAATTTTTACGGTCGATGAAAGCATTACTGTGCAATTCGTAAATATTCATCCCAACTACGGAACCCTGTATGTTATTCAACAAGCATTTGTTTCTTGTATTATTCGGAAAGTATTTGAATAGTTAACACTAACCCGCAAATTGTACATACTAGTTAAATAACATGTGATTAACTCGAGTATTGGGCTTATCTAAAAGAACGACATCGTTCGTATCTAGCGGGCGTGGGCGCGCAACGATCTCTTCAAGCCCCTGACGTCAGCTCGGGTCGCGTCCCCTTAACCTCAGTGCTCTTGTTGCAAACTGTTCATAATTCAATCCGATTACAATAAAAAGCGCGATATGCGCCATGATTTTACGATACTTTAGTATTTGAAGACTTTCAAGCATACTCTAATAAACATAATAATATTTTTATTGCTGCTGAAGTTTAGAATGGATACTAAGTATTTACATCCATCGGTGCGAGCCACGCAAACGTAAAATGGGGTACGAGGCAATTACAACAGAAAAACCTTTCTAGTCCAATGGAATTCAGAATGACGGAATGGACGTGTATTAATGCTGTTAACAAATTGCTGTAAAGGTCTTCATGGTGTTACATAACGTTAAACCAAACCATCAGATTAACGAGTAGTTAATACTTATTTTAAGCTATAACACCGATCGCCCGTCATCGGTGCGTTACTGCGGCCCACAATGCGTATGCACACCTTACCTAGAACCTTACGTTATTAAACTTTATTGTTTGAGAGAACAATTACCTTTTGTACGAGTTGGGTATCGACGCCATTATCAGTAGACGCGTTAAGTAACGCCGGAGGCTCGAGTTCTACTATTTAGCGTAAGTCGCAAAGGCTACCATTACCACATTTTTAATATGTCTTTGTTTGCTTTTCATTGGAAACATAAGCTACGCTGGAAATAGATTACATACTCGTACAAAAACATTATAGTAAACAATAATTACAATTAAACAGAAACCAGCTAGAAGTTTCAGGTTTACTTAATTCAATGAGACTGCTGCTACTGGATAAAAAATGCAAATGATTTCACATAGATATTATTGTTGCAAAGATAACTCAATCGTACAAATGACCTAAATGTGTTGGTTTACAAATGTAACTAGCGTTATTTACAAACAATGCCGAAACTCTTTTTCAGCTATTCCAAACATCTTACTAGAGATTAATGGTTGTTTACGTTTTATTTTCAAATCAACCTGACTTCTTTTTCCTTCGTAACCAGGTGTTTAATTATATCCGCCTCAAGGTTTTCACCCCATATATATATATACAAATAGGTCACTAATTGAGCGGAAAGATTATGTTACTTGCCTCAGGGAATAGTCACCGTAATTGCTACCTTAAATAGGGGCTAAAATTTTTTTCGATATCTACAGTGGTGATGGTGACGACATCGTGCTATCGTTGTATTTGTTAGTTACATGAACGAAGCTAAGATACTTTTTTGGGTTCCGTAGCCAAATGGCTAAAACGGAACCCTTATGATTTCATTATGCCCTTCTGTCAGGATGTCACAAACCCATTTTACTTGGAGACTATTTGCACTATATAGATGAAAATAGTGAAGTAGTTACATTCTGTGGACCACTAAACAATGGAGAAGTGAAATTACGAAGAACAATATGAGTGACTCTCCTGTAATCCATGTAAACGAACACATAAGATTGTGTGGTATTGTTGGATCCCATAGTTTTTGAGATATGGAATATTTTCGGATACTACTACTGATATAACTTTTCGAGAATTACAATGAAATGTAAACTTATTTTTGCCGCCGATAAAATATATGCATGCGCTAATATACATCCCGACAACAGAACCCTGTGCAAAGTCAAAGTAAAACCAATTATTCCAAGTAGGCGAGGCACTTTTGACACTTACAACAAAATAGAATAAGTTTATAAGAAAATAGAAGTTAAAAAATAGAAGTAGTTGATTCTAGTTGCCCCTTCCAAACGGTTGTTTTGTCTGGAGAAGAATGGGTAAGAAACTCCGTAGCTGCTTGTTCCGACACGCCCTTGGTCGGTTGTTTGTATTTTTCCTAATGATCGGAAACCCAGAGAATTGTAAGTAAAATATTCAAGACAACAAACTAAGCAGGGCTTGCATAACCTTTTGGCAGTATAGGAAAATTATAGGTAAGAAGTGGGGCCTAAAATTATACTTTGCCTGTACATCGCAGTGATCCGCCCTACGGAGCAGTGGTCTGTCTGTTGGCCCCGCATCAAGCTAGCTATAGCCTCCAACAAACTACAACGCATGCAAAGACTAGCCTGCATGGCGACTACGGGCTGCATGAGGACTACTCCGACTGCAGCAGTTGAAGCCATCCTGAGACTACCATTGCTCAACCTATTCATACAGCAGAAAGCGACGATGGCGGTAGTACGTCTTAACCTCACACCACGCTGCTTGATTAGTTTTTTTTTTCCGCAAGGAGTTCCTCATTACGAAAGCCTAAAGGGCGATTTCAACCAAACGGCTCGCACCGCATCGGATCGGAACGGATTTTACAATTTTTAAACGATATTAAATCGTGTAAACGATGGGTACCTACTCTAAGTCGTGCTGGGGCGGACCGAATAATTAATAAATTTTCTCACCCGTACGCAAAATACGCGCATTGACGTGGAGTTACAGACACCAGCCCGTATTACCTATTAGCTATAAGCAAAATATTCTTAATTTAATGACTTAGGCCTCCTATACTAAACCAGACTTGCCTCTTACATCGTTGAGATGCACGGTATCGGATTTGAATGGCCAAACTTTGAGAAAAATAAATGTTTTTTTAGTATGGTTTACTTTTTGACTAGTCAATTATCGTAATTAAAAACGTTCACAATGTAGTCGCAACCTCGTCTCAGCGACAATCAATGTTAAAAACTGGTCAATAATGTAGAAAAAAAAAAAAATAAATAAAAAAAAAAAAAAAATGAGAGGTGAGATGATGATGTAAATTAGAGGTATTTTTGGCAGATTGAGATGTGAGATCAGACTGCGAACGTTCTTAAGATTACGAGAATTGCCTGCCCCTCTGTTTATTGTTTTGTCTTTTTCAAAACACATGTGACTGATCCCAGAAGGCTTTTTTTATAGCCAGAACATAGAATATGAAAAATAACATTGCGTGAGAGTTATTCTGATACTGTAAAAGTAAAGTATTTGTCAGCAGTGTCAGTACAATTTATTTTTACAGTACTTATTCGATGACATGACACGAACATCTCTATTGAAAGAGTTGTTTGAGTTTGCAAAATAACCGAAAGAAGAAAACTGAATTCGGTCAGACTCTACCAACGACTTAACGTGCTTTTTGAGGCACGAATGGGTCTCGGTATGTAATGGATGGTCTGTACTCATCCTCCGAACTCGGCAAGCGTTGGTTAACCATTAAGATCAACCCGTGGGGTTGTTGTTATTTAACCACGAGCCCCTGTTCTATACTCGTATAACTAAATTAAATATTTTAAGAGAGATCGAGCCTTCCTGTGATAAGGACTAAGCCGGCCATGTGCGTGTGCTCCACCCAGAGCGGGAGGAATCATTTGATGATTTCCCATACTGAAAAAAAAAAGACCACGTACACGATTTTATTACTCGCAAATATAAGTTTGTGTTTCATAGTATTTCTCGTAAAAACTATTATATATTATACTATTTCTGCGGTTGTAGCCGAAAATATCTCATAAATCAAAAACTTTTGACTTAAATAAAAATCTCTTAGATTAGACTGATACATTTTCTTATTTTTAGTTTTGGGACCCAACGATAGGAACACGCTTATGTGCATATATTTTTTTCATCCCTTTGTTACATACGGTTGTATGGAAGTGCCACCCCTAATTATTATTTCTTAATTTAATTACACCATTGATTGTTGTTGTGCGCTACACCTTCTTTCCAATTTCCATCGATGTAGTGCCAAGTCTCCGAGTAAAATGTCTGTGTCATCGGACAGACGGATATGACAAAATTATAAAAGTTCCATTTTTGCCATTTGGCTACGGGCACCCCAAAATTATTAATGTATTAACATAAACCTTCCCGAAATAAATGCTCTAAAATCATGGCAAAAACCGCATCAAAATCCATTGTGTAGTTTATTAAGAAGATCTAAGCGGGAGTCACACGGACATTCACAAAAAGCGACTTTGTTTCATACTAACTAGGTAATAGGTATATACTCGTATATAGGCGAAGCTGTCTTGTTTTAGTCGTGTGGGTTTACCAGCATAATGTAAAAGAGAAAAAAAACATGGACAAAGCAAACCAAAAAAATAAAAAACATATCGACATTATGCAACTCCACAACTCTACAGGTGTTGCGATAAGCCATCTGCGAGTATTTTGGGTACGTAATCCACCACAACAATGATATTAGAGCACTGCTTTCGTCTTATTCGTGCACATGTTGAATGAGTGATGAATATAGGTACATAATCACCCTATCCTGTTCCCAATACTGGGACAAAGGCCTCCTCCCTGTGAGAGTGAGTCGTAACCCACCACGCGGGCTCAGTGCGGGTTGGTAGATGTCACATATCTTCTAGGACATGCCGGTTTCCTCACGATGTGTGTTTCTCTTTATCGTTTTGAGAGCAGTAGTGATGAATTAATTTACACAAAAGCGCTTGTCAGGATAACCACTGAGCCACCACTCCTCTGAAATGTGTGATTGTTAGTGAGGTAACTCACATCCCACTAACGTGCAGAGCGCGTAGCCAGTACGAACTTATTGGAAATATACGGAATTTGAATAAAATAAAGCTTAGATGAAAACTTGTTGGTTTTTATTCACGCTGACACATTTCACTGACAAGAGAAAAAAAAATAAAACAAAACACAAGTAGAAAAATAAACTTACAAAGAACAAAAAGACCTACGTAGGTAGGACCTAGTACGCAGGTACCTACGTTACAAAAATCAACACGAACGGAACTGTAGGCATAGCGAGTTATAGAATATCTTATAGAGTAAAAAACATAACCTTGTTTATAAAAGTCAGTCATCAAGATCTCGTCAGTAAACCTGGGGACCTAAAAAGGTCACTTTGGCAGAATCATAACAGGTTAACATTATGAATCATAACATGGCGAAGACGTCCGTGTTTTTTTTTACGTAGGTATTTTCAAAGATATTGGGATTGGATTTGGATTGGATTGACTTGTATTTTAGCACAGACAAAAAAAATAACTGAAAAATCCTTCACCAATAGGATTTCATACGTTTAACTTAACAGTTAACTGTCCATTATAAATTTATAATTCATAATGCTAACCTTCTATGATTCTGCCGAAGTGGCCTTTTAGGCCCCTGCTGTCAAATCACATGTTGGCTGTTTGATCGTGGTTGACCAAAATAACTACAACTAATCGAATAAGTGGGCATCATATTTAGGAGCAAAATTAATTAATCTACATTGATATAACGAGCTTCCAGAAAATGTCATACAATGAATGAAAATGTGTAATAGTCCTCGCGTACAGCAGCTTTATATGTTTGATAAATATTAAATGAATGCTATCGGGTCTTATTTGGATGATGGTGACAGACTCTTTTTATTGCTTTGTAGACGAGATGAGTCCCACAACTCGAACATTCAGAAGCCAGTTATTCAACGGCATGGGTAATTCGCACTGCTCCCGAACTAACGTTTCACAATTGTTATTTGTTATTAATTTCACGAACGATACGCCGGCTTTTAATGTTTTATAAATACGACGCATTGTTCTATAAGCGACACAATACCTTGCGGTGTTCGCGGCTCGGCTCGAATCCGATATGCAACTACATCGGCGTGCGGCGTCTCTGTCTGACGCATTCTTCTACACGCGCAGTGTGGAAATCATACCTTTTTATTTTGCTTTTTAGGAATGTTTTTATCTTAAATTCTGCTTTTCATATATAACCACGAATCCAAAATTTTTGGATACCAAAAATGTTATTATAATTTCTGTTTCTTATGCAGCACCTTATTCGTAATTTATATTTCTGAAGCTTCAAACATTTTATACTTACAAAAAAATAATCGGATAAGTAGCTTAGTTACCAATGTTACCATGGCCACGTGTAGTACCTATAAAAGTATGTTGTGTGCATGTTTAGCTACCTACAACGTTAAGCGACGAATTCCAAGAAACCCGTATCGGGAGGCACGTACGCGTAAGATTGGCTAAATCTCAAGTGTTAAATGTTACAACATAATAACAATAATGTATATTGTATGTACTTTAAACAGAACTTTTGTTGCACACTAGCACTCAGCATTTATAAGCAATTAGGGATTGTACACATTGGCTGGCTTCAAAAATGGTTTTGGATAATTATCGATGTATATACTTTAGCATATAAAGGACTAGCTTCGTATGTCGATAAAAACTATCCTATGTCCTTCTCCGGGATGCAATCTATTTCTCTGCCAAATTTTATAAAAATCCGTTCAGTGTTTTAAGCGTGAAAAGATAACATACGGTACCTACCTAGGTTAGTTTTCTATAAAAGTAGGTTTGCGAGAATTATCATCTTATTCATGAACAGTTTTTTTAGATATACATAATAATGTAGTACTTTTTTGAGACTTCTGATTTGTGTTTGTTCTATATTATATTTGATCAAATCTACAGTGAAAATGTAAATTGATGTGTCAATTTTGTTATTAAGCAAGCTCACAATATTATTGCCAAACATTGTTATGATCCTAATAATATTTACATTATAATTATTTAGGTATATATAGTGGAAAAAAATAACAAAATTAAATTCTTACTTAACTAAAACTATAAAGAATCTAAAAAATAGCGTCGATAAATTCATCCGCATCGCTGTCGACTGGTAATGTACCCAAGAGACTGGCGGCATTATCACGTTGTATGGCCAGCCCTTGGGGTCACGGGAAGTGTCAACCAGCCGTTTAGAAATTTCTTTAAAAAGACCATGAGCACTCGGACCCCACGGCCCGAGAGTTTCAACCCCAAATATAATAATTTCCAATAAGGTTATCATATTTTCGCCAATTTACTTAAATTTTCTGCTTCTTAATTTCATCGACTACTGTACCAATTGCTATTTCAACCCCCATTAAATTTGCATTGTAATTCCTATATCTAGTGGCCAGTACCTACCAGTGGGATCATTTTGCTCTTTTTGATCCTAATTATTAGGAATGTTTATAGCAATTTCATGAATGTTCGTTTTTTTCTTGTTGTGTAGGTTCGCCGTACGACAGTAGAATATGTCTCCAGGAAAGCAACGCGGACGCAGCAAATTCCCAAAGCGTCAAAGGGGAAGAAGAGCTATCGCGAGTGTACCAAACCCTTTCATTACCAACACTTCCAAGAGAAGATAACAATTCTAACAACAGGTTGGTTTGATATTTAATTTATCATTAAAATACTTGTCTACCTAGTATTTTCCCATCGAGCTTAGTTCCTACTAAATTTACAAGATTTTTGTAATATTGCCAAGTCGTAGGCAAGATGAATTTTCTTTATTTTCGAATTACTTCCTAAATGCGTGATTTTCGCTTGACCTAACTTTCGTACCAATAACCAAATAAGTGCAGGCCGGATAGCACGGCGTGCCAGCATCAATGACATCATCCGTCGTGCTCTTGTCACCGCCGGGGTGCCAGCTGTTTTAGAACCCAATGGCTTGGCACGCGACGATGGGAAGAGACCAGACGGAATGACCATAATGCCTTGGAAGATTGATAGGCCTTTGGTGTAGGATGCAACGTGTGTCGACACCCTTGCGCCATCCCATCTTCCAAGCACGGTGACCTGTGCTGGGGCGGCTGCTGCAGGTGCGGAAAACCTCAAACGGCGCAAATACTCCAATCTCTTTGGAACGTACGTACATACATGTTTGAGCCGTTTGGGGTTGAAACACTAGGGCCGTGGGGCCCGAGTGCCCACTTAGTATTTCGAGACATCGCCAAGCGGTTGGTCGACGCTTCACGTGACCAGAGGGCTGGACTATTTTTTGGCCAAAGAATCAGCATTGCCATACAACGTGGCAATGCTGCCAGCCTTTTGAGCACGTTTTCTGTTGACATCGATGCGGACGAATTTTTTGATGCCCTTTGATTATTTCCTCTCCTTTTTATATACTTGTACATATTATTATTATTTTAAGACTGTTAGCTTTTAAAATTAGGTAAACGCTTTAAATAAATAAGATAATCGAATTAAATTAAATGAATTAAATAACAACAATAGCAACTGTATGTGTATTGTTCTAGCAACACCGAAACAAAGAGTAAATCTAAGTCAACGACCCCAGCAAGCCCAGGCAACTCTGAAATGAAGCCGCAGTCTACCACGCCGACGTCGCAAGCGCTTACGAAGCCTCCCTATTCTTACGTGGCCCTCATCACGATGGCAATACAAAACAGCCAAACTAAACGTGCTACACTAAGTGAAATTTACGCTTACATCACCAAGGAATTTCCATTTTTCGAGAAGAATAAGAAAGGGTGGCAAAATTCAATTCGGCATAATTTAAGTCTAAATGAATGTTTCATAAAAGTACCAAGAGAAGGTGGTGGTGAGCGTAAGGGAAATTATTGGACCCTTGGTAAGTTACTACCTACTTAGAAGTTGCAAAATGTTTTGATTTTATCAATTAATTGTATCAATTTTCATGTACAATTGTTAATTTACATTGAAAATTGAAATACCACCAAGATTGTTCCTAAACAAAAATTGCCTCCATGTCTTTTGAGTGTTCTGTTTGCATTAACGCAATGCGAATTACTGCTGACAGCTACGCGATCATTCATCGTCATCTCATATTTCATACCTTAGAAAGCGAATTGCTTGCGATGTATTCCTGCTCCCATGTTTATAGACTCTTGGGTGGTGAGTGTAGTATTGTTTTAGATCCTCAATGCGGTGAGATGTTCGAAAATGGGAACTTCAGGCGACGGCGGAGGATGAAGAGACCATTTCGAGCTACCCCTTACTCCAAAACACTGTTCGGAGACGGGTATCACGTGGCGCACGTCGGTCAACACGTACCACCTCACATGCAGCCCCTGCCCCTCGGGGCCAGGAATTATTTCGGATCCGGTTCACCGTACCATCCACCTTCATACCCTCGATATGACACGTGAGTTTTCATTATTTTTAAATAAAATTTTATAGGTAATGATTACTTAGAAATTGAACTTAATTTTTCGTGGGTGCTAGGAAATAATTTATTTCGATTCAGAGCCGTCTTACAATTAATAAAAATAGAATGATAATTTATGAAACAGAATTAGGAAATGTGTCGTAAAAAGTAATTAACGTCTAAAGTCTGCATGTTTATAAGCGCATGCCCAAACTATCTCAGCAAATTTGAATTATCGTTAAATCCATTGTTGTTATATTTAATCTTGGTTGATTTAGTTATTATATTTCATTAATTAAACACTGTGCCGAAATGTCTTATTCTAAAACCTAGGTAAAACAATTTAAAGATAAAAAAACAGTGGTAATTGGGTGCATTCCTTGCAACGGGTGACACTACAGCTAATTTGGAACATTATTGGTCCCCATTGCTTAAGATCCAAACTAGGTTGTTTTGGAGTCATTGAACATTTTAAATTTATTGGAAATCCACCTCTCGACCAAAACAACTTTTCAAAATCGACCCTGGTAAAAAGTGGTTATCAAGTTTTTTGGGCAGGCCTTTACTACTTGCCCGAAACTTGGTAAAATATTCTTAGTCAGATGATGGAAACGATCAAAGTATTTTTTTAATCTAACCCTATCGGGGTGAAAAAGGGTAAAATAATTTGTGTGAAAGATTTTATTCCTTCGGTATAAAACGATTTTTTGTTAAGGTACTTAAATAATAAAGATTGTATTGATTAATTTTCCAAAACTACCCTTTATATAGAAGGGAGGGGGTGTTAACGTTAGTAGAGGAAAGTAAAAAATGCGACTTTGGTCATAAATAATATCGTGTCAACTGCAACTATCTACACGTAGTGCCGAAATGTGGACACTGACGGTAGGGTTGGCCCACAAAACTCAAGGTCACTCAGGGCACTATGGTGCGAGCTGTGCTCGGAGTTTCTTTGAAGGATAAAATCAGAGATGAAATTATCCGGAAAACAACTGGAGTTACCGACATAGCGCTTGCTGAATTCGCAAGTTGAAGTGGCTGATGAAACCGAATTCTGAAGTGGAGACCGCGTATCGGCAATCGAAGTCTGCCCAGAGAGATGGACCTACGACCTTAAAAGATGTCTGGGACAGTATGGATGCAGAAGACGGAGGACCGGATGATCTGGCGTAGCTTGGAAGAGGATAACGGTCCAGCATTGGACTGAGATAATAATAAATCATATGAATCTATAAATTGGAGTTGATTGACATACATTTATCAACATTTATATTAAGAATTATTCACATCGCTTATGTTATAACTGTTATAATTCAAACGGGCGTGTTAACACTATGACATTATAATTACATATTAATTATAATAAATATTTACGTTTCTCATACTAGTGTTTACAAAACAAATGCTAATAATTTACTGATATTGTTGCTAAAGAATTTTATTTCCGATTTCCTTGACCGTTTCAAATAGACAGTTATCAATGAATGTCTTAATAACATTGAATAATACATTCAGGTGTATCTAACTTTGACCTTGACAATAGTGGTGATAAGATAGATAGTATGTTAACCAGAATATAATAAACAATGTACGAACTGTAGAATACATTTGATAAGTGTAAGATACTTATTTAATTGGTTGAAAATTCGAACTGTTGAAAGTTTATCAAACGTGTTTGGCCATTTGATAAATAGTGTATCTTATAAAACACATGAGATATCGTAAGTATTGCCCGATTTGGTATCCGTATCAGCTACTTTATACCGAGGCAACTATATTTAAATACATACATTATAGGTACTTATTATTATAGTGTAGGTATTACATTGTGCAAGCTAGGTTTTAAATAGTAGTCAACATAAAATGCTTTTCTTAATTATTTTTTTCATACTTTGTCACTTCACAATGCCTTCAAAGGTCTGTATGAACTATCTAAAAATATTTTCGACTAGTTACGGCTCTTACGGTTGCTGCTTTTACTGCCTAGTCTAGAAAAGTAAGTGCTTGATTGTTATCTCAATCAGGCACTTAATACATAGAAAATGCCATGGTCCACTTATCATAAAAAAGGGTGGGTGGTAACAGTGCAGCATTTTAGAATGTCAAACTGCACAATGATCGCAGTCTACATTCCACACGACGACAACCTCATGTTCTTAGATATTTACCTATAAGAATTTAAATCTTATTATAAGTACATGTTTTAATAGTGACATAATCCAGCGTGTATTGTGTGGGTACTTGTTGGTAGGTACCTATAAAGTTAGAGGTAATGACGTTGATGGGTAAGACAGGCAAGAAATAATAATGGATTTTAAATAGTGGGAAACAATTGTTAAAAGGCCGATAAATGCTATTGGTCGGAGGCAGGTAAGATGGGCGGAGTTTGTTCGCTTTATCTACTGTCCATGCTACGGCGACTTTAAGAGACTGTTTAAGGTTTTCATTACAACGATAATAAATCTTCGTAGGTTTTAAGGAGCCGCGTTAGAAACGCAAAGTGGATATGTCTGTCAACAAACGGCAATGTTAATTAAGGTTTTATTTTATTACTTTAACATGGGATTTCCTGTAATATTAATTTACATACTGACTGTATGGACCATTTTTGCTGATGATCACAACAAATTAAATGTATATGGAAAAAAACCCGTTTATTACATAGGTTATCAGTTATCACTTTACATTAAATTATTAAGAAAAATACCTATAATATAATCTTTAACACGCCATTATTATCGGTCGTTCAAAGTAAAGTGTTATTTTTCTTGCGTAACGGCACGAATGAAATGCATCAGTGCGTGTGCGTTTTTGCAATGTCATTGGCCGGGATCGCGCTTTTAATTATCTCTTCCCGAACGAACGCCCGTGGATTTTTTGCGTCGGCGACTAATGATGCCATCTGACCTTGGATATAGCTTTACAGTTCAGGCTAATTTCTATTGGAGTGGGGAAAGATTTTCTTCTTTTAAGATAATAACCTAAACTCTCGTTGGGTCGTTTTCGACCTTTTCCTAATAAAACGCGACAGAGAGGACGGGGGACCCTTCCGGTTTCGCCGAATAAAAATTATCGCTACGATCGAGTATTCGCGCAACGATCGCTTTCAATTAGAACAAGGCCTTCTTTAATTTTAGATATTATAACCTCTAAGAGGTTACATAAGGAACGAAAGTGTGTATGAAATTTCGTCATTTTTGTCGATGGGAAAACCCATATCGATTATCCTTTAAAGTTAAGGTTCGCGAGCACATTGAGCAAGAATTAAGCTGGCAGTATCATCACAGCGGTAATATTTTCTCATTGTATGTCTTATTTCTTTTTATTATGTTCATTTATGTATATTTATTTGTACTTATATTATATGTAATTAGGTAGGTATATATTATTTTCAGTTTTAATAGGTTTATGCGTATCTTTATATTTAAAATATTTTTTCCTCAATGTTCATGATTGGACCTACCACTGTTTGTCTCTGCATCACCCAAAGGTTGACTGGTAGAAAATGCCTATGGCATCAAGTCCGCCTCTGTACATTTATGTGCTTGAAGTATTAAATAAATAAATATGGGGCACATGGCTTGTCTATTTATAATTATTTTAATTTATTCATTCTTTCACTAGCAGACAACACACAGCCTAAACCGCTGGATCCTAGAAGCATGAAATTTTGGAGAATTTTTTGAAAATTCATAAAGTTTTTTATGGGAGTCGTAATTTTTGCCCATGAGAAATCCTATCGGGCATACAGCTTGTTGTTAAAAATATTTAAAAATTTAAAGTGTATGTAAGTGAAAAACCGGCCAAACGCGTGTCAGACCACGCACAATGAAGGGTTTCGTAGTTGGGATGAATTTATCCTAAGTACAAACTTAACATTGTACTTGTAAAACATGTTCTCGCATATAGGTAGGTACTATATTTAGAGATTTGCCATGCTATTTTCAGACCATAGACTTCTTATAGGTTTTTCTGTAATCTAGAAGTATTTGCTGTATTTTTTCAAAAATTTAGGCTTAGAAATTTCGGAGATAAGGAGAATAGTCAATTTTTTAAATTACTTGTTTTATTTCAAATTATTAATAAATACATTTGAAACCCGCAAAATAAGCCCTTTCATTTAATATGTGACACTGTACAGTTTGCAAAACTTTATTTTTAAGTTTTCTTATTTGCCTCAGAATACATTTATTTACGTTACACGTCCGTGTTTGAGTAACAAAATTTCATATGTGTTCAAAATAGGTCTATTAGATTCGGAGCAAATTGCCTGTGAGTGTTGTGACAGACGGACAGACAAACACACCGAGTGATCCTATAAAGATTCCGTTTCTTCATTCGGACGCACGGAATCCTAAAACGAACATACTGAAGAAGGGAGACCTTTTATACAGGCAGGAAATTGTCAGGGAAAAAGCCTTTCGTCTAATTTTTTATAGGTACATCGTTTGTTCATAATACTGTTTGAACAGATGTCGTTTTCGATGAGGCTAACCTCATCATAGTTCCCTTTGTAGTTGGTTGGTTTTCGTACTTACGATTATACATCATGATATGGACGATCTTCCAAAATTACTTTGTAAGCGCTGAAGTCACTGTCCACCACCATACAAACGTAAATTAGGTTCAATTATGTATTTTGACTGCTTAAATCTTTTTAACTAGACGAGTAGGTAATTCAGGCGCAATACCCAGAAAAACTGCTATAATTCCTATATGTATAGCAACATGGTCTCCTAGACTATTTAATACCTTTGCTTTCAACTCACGCACATATGAGCACCTTTGCTTGCAACTCACGCACATATGAGCACTGCATGTTGTGTACACCACCCCTATGGATCATAAAATAAAAATAATAATAAAAATTGAGCTGGTTACGGCTTCGGGGGTTGGATTGGCTTTTGCTGACGTGTGCGACACTGGTTCCTCAAATAATTCCTTTAGCTGCCAAAATTGAGCTGGTTACGGCTTCGGGGGTTGGATTGGCTTTTGCTGACGTGTGCGACACTGGTTCCTCAAATAATTCCTTTAGCTGCCAAAAGGATCGTAGTACTGCCTTAGATGCGAAGATTCTTTTACCCATAATGTTCCCACTGCTAGCACACAGGCCTCCTCTCTGTGAGAGAGAGAGTGGGCCGTGGTCAAACCACGCGGCCCCAGTGCGGGTCGATGGATTCATGTCTCCGAAGTCGGAACCGTTACCAATGGGCCACCACTGCTGCTCTCTACAAATACAAATAGCATAATTAGGTTTAGGTAAATTTAGGTTGCAAATTTGTTTGTAAAAATTAAAAACACGCTTTTAAAACGCACTAAGAATCATTTTTATATCTATTAAAGCGTGTAGCGCTTTATGAATTAATTTAATAATAATTAATTATAAGTGCACTCAACGGTTTTAGAATTCAATTTAAGTCAATCTAATAATTTTTATGATTTTTAGTGCGTTTTAAAAGCGTGTTTTTTGTATTTTTTTTTAAACTACATATTTTTATTTTTAACTTTTACGTCTAGTATATTCTTCATTTTAAGTTAATAAGTATAAAGTCAACGAAGTTATGACGATTAGGGGCTACTAGCAAATTAGAAGGGTTTACCCCTAAAGAGTTCCACTATCCACCTCCTGGCACCATCATCAGACCCTCGACACCACTTGCAATATATTGGACTCGTCAAAACGAATTACATGACTCAAAACTCGAGGGGTTCACTAGTAGCCCCCAAAAAGCTCCTCTATCCACCTGGTTCCATCATCAGAACCTCGATATCAAGTGCAATCTATTGGACTCGTCAAAACAAATTATATGCGCCAAAACTCGAGAGAAACCTCTCGAGTTTTACTAGTTAGTAGCCACTGAAGAGTTCCACCATCCATCCACTAGCTGGCTCCATTATCACACCCTTGATACCAAGTGAAATCTATTGGACTCTACAAAACAAATCATATGAGCCCCAAACCCTCGGGATTTATTAGTAGACACTGAAGAGTTCCACTATCCACCTCCTGTCTCCATCATCAGATCAGCTCTAAGTTACCAAATTATAGTTTTGTCTTTCGAACTTGATATACATAGTTTCATTTCGGTACGATGATAGAAGTAGATTAAAATTTACTTCAAAGATTTTGTTACAATGTTAGTTACCAAGTAGGTAAGCAAATAAAAGAGTGTTAAAAATGACTGCAAAATATTGTTATAAGTATTGCCAGCAAAGTAGCTACGTATCAATGAGCCAACCGCTTTAATCTATTTATTTAGATTCAAAGATGGGCCTTGCGTTCTTAAAAGCTTTGTTTAAAATTACTCGATGCTTTCAAGCATTCGCTGTTCGGAGTAACATTGTGTTAAGTGGTGTTTAAACATTTCCAGTACATGGCTAACGCAGTCGCCGAGCGGACTCGGGTACGCGGGTGCGTGCGGAAGTATGGGACGCAGTCCACCCGGGTGTTCGCCACACAGCGCGCTGCCCCACCAGTCGTCGCCAGTCGCCGTCAATCCGTTCGCCACTCATCAAATTCAAGGACAGGTAATTATCCAGTAACAATACAATTGCAACCTAGTTCTTTTTTCATATTCTTTTCGCACCAAATTACTTTCAGTGGTTGCAGATATATATAATGACAGTCTGGATGTGTCATTAAGCGCATGTGCGTTTTTCTTTCATATGCTTTACTTGGGGTCGCGGCAGACCACGTAGGAGGTGGCGGGACGAGCTGGATAGGTTCCATCAAAACTGGAAGGAGGACGCGCGGGCTCGCGAAAGATGGAAGGAGTGGAGGGAGGGAGGGAGGCCTTTGCCCAGGAGTGGGACAGCGCAGGCTAGAAAAAAAATGCTTTACTTTGAGTATTATAATAAGGATTATGCACTAATGTTTCTATGTATAAAAACAGTCACTTTTGTGATAGCTTAGACCTTTTGAAGGACGCAATGGATTTTGACGCGGTTTTCACCATCATTTAGAGCATTCATTCCAACAGGTTTACGTGTATAATACACTCATTTTTAACTTGGATATAGCACAGAAATCTCGAATGTTTTGAAATGATGCCACTGCCCGCGTGCGAAGCAGGAGCAGGTCGCTAGCAAAATGGTTTAACATAAAAGTAGTTCTTGCGACTTTCTCGTCCTCTTCACGCGACCACGCTTTCAATCAGATCATTAGTGAATAAAGGAGAATCTGAAGACCTGAGGTTGCGATAAGCGGACAAAAAATTTGCGCATTTCACCGTGAAAAAATTACTTAATTCGCTAGAGAAATCTATATCTATACATATTATAAATTAAAGTCTCTTTTCTTTCTGTCTGGTAGTGTGTCTTCTACAACTACACAGTGGATTTTGATGCAGTTTTCAACATTTATTTATTCCGGAAGGTTTTAAATGTGTATAGTAGGTACTTACTTAAAGTAATCTCGATGTTTTGTAAAGTCGTAAAAATCGAGCAAAGCAGGGACGGGTCGCTAATTAAAAAGAAAATCATCAATCAAATTCATGACTAACATGGCCGCAGTTTGATATCTATCTATTCATATTTATCTGAATCGGACAGCGCAAATAAAACCGATTACATTATAATAAAATTGCATTCGCGCCGCGTGGTGTTAACATTAATAAATAGATAAAATATCTATCATACTTAATGTTTTCATTTTATAATCGCTTTCGTGGAATTTGAATAAAATTTTCCATAAACACCTTCACCCCGAGTGGTAATACCGACATTTTTCCAAGAAACACAATCAATCTGCCTGCATCTATATTAATAAATACGTAAATAAATTAAATACGTGAAGGTACGACGCACTGCAAGTTACCATCCCTACCTAGTTGCTATTCCACCAATTCGCACTAAGCGTTTTCAAATGTTCTTTATAATGCGCACAGCAAAAGAGTGGAACTCTCTACCTGCGTTTGTGTTTCCGAGTGCATACAACCCGAATCTCTTCAAAGTAAGAGTGAACAGGCTTCTTCTGGGTGAGCTCACTCCATCGTAGACTTTTTCTCTGTCATCTCTGACCTAGACTAGAGTCAAAAGCAAACCCATTTCAAATAAAAAAAAAAAGGTAAAAGGGGGGAATTTATGAAAATACTCATCCTTAAATAATACCTACCTAAGTAAATAATATGGTTTGAAAACTACTCTCCAAAGGGGGTTTTAGATGCGGGGTCCGATTTATTTTTATTGCTGAATGGGCCTTATATTTTGATATTTTGTTTTTCGTTGCTCTAAATTATTCCATGAGTGTATTTTAAAACTAGATGAGGTCGGTGTCTAACTGACTACTCTGAGAAGAATCGCAGATTTTAAGGCTCACGATTTTAAAGAAAAGTGATATTTAATGACGAATTCCGGGAAATTTTCATGTTTTAGTGAAATTCTTATTAAAACAATGATTTAATTATAGTAAACATAAGTGTCGTAATGCTCCTGTGAATTCCGATGGCGTGTTAAGAGGCTAATTTCATTTCAGTAATTAAATCGAGATTAAAATTTGAGTAGCGTATCAAAAAGCAGTAAAACTGTATGTTCGCAAATTGGCGCTATGACTGTTCAATAAACGACTTTATCGATGAAATAACTATGAATACGAATGCACTTAGGGTGGTAGATGTCGTAAGCCTTTGGTCCCTTCAGACGTAAACCTACATTAATAGCCTGTTTTGGATCTTATTTTAGTGTTTTCAATGGAGCACATTCTGTAATTATTTGAGTAAGTAAATCTATTTTTTTAATAATGAATGATATTATACAGTATGTTAACTAACAGAGGTCGTTCCCGTTAACCCGCAATAGTATAGCATCCATACATGCTAAAAAAAATATTACCATTCGAAAATAAAATGTTTTTTTTATTTTTTTTATTAAAATATTCACTAAAAATCGTAAATTGATACGTTAAAGAAACACTCTGTACACGCGTACTTGAAGGACAGCAATGACGGAATTTATTTAATTAAATAAATTAGAATTAATTAAATAAATAGAGTATCAATTTACGATTTTTAGTGAATATTTTAATATAAAAAAAAAACATTTTATTTTCGAATGGTAATATTTTTTTTAGCATGTATGGATGCTATACTATTGCGGGTTAACGGGAACGCCCTCTGTTAGTTAACATACTGTATAGGTAAAAGGAGAAAAAACCTATTAACTAAAAGAGGGCACCGAAGTATTCCTCCGTATCGCTGTAGACGGTCGGTAGCGTACACAAACAGTAAGAAGTATTGCCACGTGTCGTCGCTCAGATGGCAATGCCCTAGCCTTTGACCAAAGTATTTAGAAGCTACGGTCTAGGTCATAACCTAGACCGTAGCTTCTAAATACTTTAGCGGTTGGTTGAAAACCGAAAACCGATCAATCAAGTCAGTATATTATTATTATTAGAATGAAAAGAAATAAAGAAAAATAGGCGCGTAAGTAGGTAGTAATTATTGTATATAAAATCGTTGCAGATAGGATTCCAATATTCAATCACTCATTTTAAGCTAAGTTCATGACAGGAGTGAGAGGGATTTGTGGCTAAGAAACAATAACTGCATGGGTTGATCGATCAGGTTAAGCTACGCTTGCCGTGGTTGGTCCGTGGATGGGTGACCACCTCTACATACCAAGACCCAGCACTGTACCTCGGACAGCACGTTAAGACGTTTATTAGTTGTGAAGATTTATAATTAACCAGCTGCGCCCCGCGGTTTCACCCGCGTAAATATCGATCCCGTGGGAATACTATATTTTAATCCAGGGTGTCAGCTATCTCCATACAAAATTTTATCAAAATTGGTCCAGCCGTTTGAGCATGAAGAAGTAAAAAACATATAAACACACACAGACAAACTTTCGCCTTTTCAATATTAGTGTGACATTTGTTTTAAATAAAATTCACTGGAGTACAATCGTATTTTTATTGTGTCAAAGATTGTTACAACTACGTATATTATTTTCGTTACTATGGTAATCAGTCCTATATCCACCGGGAATACCTCGGTTATGGTCTCATATCTGGTTAAAAAGGATAGTTTGAACCTATCATTAGTTATGGTTACCGTTGGTGGCAATCTTGAAGTCCTCAGTTTTTTCTATAAGGCCTAGTGTAAATTGGGATAGGACAAAATCACCGCTTGTATATTTTGGTTGCCCAAAAATCTACTTGGCCAAAAGTGCAAACAAAATTCATTAGGCTGCATCTTAGGTCCTGCTAAGATTCGAAGCTGCATCTTAGGTCCTGCTAAGATTCGAGGCTGCATCTTAGGTCCTGCTAAGATTCGCAGTTAACATTATATAATAAATTCTCTATGAAAAACAATAAGATAATTAGATTGTGACGTGAAAAATACACAATATACTGAAGCACTAGTGTTTTATTTTTTTAGTCCAAACAATCGATTTTTGTAAATAGATAAGATTCATTTTGAAGTGATTCTTTGACGGAACGTTTGGTTTCACGAATCCAAATTCGAAACGATTATCATTAGGTACGGCTGCACAGCAATCAAAAGTTCGCAACCCAAAAATACAGGTACCCACTACCTACCTATCATAATAATTGGAAATGGTTTTTCTTCCATTCTTGTTAGCTATTTCTTCCATTCTTGTTAGCTATTTCTTCCACGTGCATTACTGGATTGCGTCCTTGCATTTCCAATAAATAGTTAAAATAATCTTTTTGAAAACGATTTTCTGTAATAGGTAGGTACCTAATTTATTGACATGTGTACAATATAGTCTGCAAAGTATAAAATAAATCAACTCGTTGTTGATATTATGATATTATCTGTTTCAGCTTCAGAGTCCTTTGCAGCCCATGCAATCGATGTCGATGAATTCCTACAATGCTATTGGAGTCAGTGCTATAGGTATGTTTTTGTTTGGTTATTTTTCCAGAATGAGTACCCTTTCCTGGTATTTGTTGCACGTATGCTTGTGGCTAAAGAAGCCGCAAGGGTTAATCCAAGGTTAAGCTTTACTTGCCGAGGTTGGTCCATGGATGGATGACTGTTGTTTACATATTGAGGCTCTCCGTGCCTCGAACAGCATGTGAGCGGTGTTTTGGAGATCTTCAGACAGTCTTCCTGGGAGTCTGAAACCTAATGTCGGACAAGTCTTTGCAGAGGATATCGGTATTACCCAGTAACTGGGTTGTGACGGACAGATAGGCAGTAGCTCCATGTAAAACAGTGTTATTCAGCTGTTTGCAATGGAAGCCGACCCCAACACAATGAGGGTTTTCTGAAATGACGTTCGCTAGTTGGCAGCACTGACACGTCAGGTCCAGGCATCTGTCAAAGAGCCTATATTTTCTTTAGTCATGACTGAATGATGAACGAATGAATAAATCGAATGATGAACGTCATCATATATTTTATATTGGAAGACCTCTTGTCACAGTGGTGCCAACTGGTGTCGTAAATTTTCACGAAAACCCTCATTGGGAAAAGGCTAGGCAGATGATGATGTTGATAGTGATGTATTCCTGATGTAACCACGAAATAGTAAATTGTTATACAAGGGGCTAAAATGACCCATTATACGAGGTAGTTTTACAGAGTTATAATGGGTTTTTAGCGCCGTTTGTTACATTCTACTTGTCACTAGGATTGCGAGAAAATAAAATAATCCAATACAATATTAAAAATTAATTACGGTCACCAATTCAATTTGCAATTAAAGAAAATATTTCGCGCAATGTCTTTTTTTATTTGTTCTGTAGCCGCACGCAACTCAATGCACGCGTTCTATCGAAGAGATCGCCGCTTTTAGTTCCATTTTCAAAAATAAAATGTTCTTTTTTTATGAAACAGTAAAAAGTCATCTTTATTCATGACTAGCTGCGCCCCGCGGTTTCACTCGCATAAGTGTTGATCCCGTGGGAATATTGGAATAAAAAAGTAGCCTATATGTTAAACTAGGGTGTCAGCTACCTCCATACAAAATTTTTATCAAAATTGGACTAGCCGTTTAAGCGTGAAGAAGTAACAAACATATAAACGCACACACACCCTCACTCACACACTCACACTCACACACTCACAAACTTTCGCCTTTATAATATTAGTGTGATTATTCTACTTATGAATAAATACTTTTCGTTTCTGTAGGCTCTTTGGTAACAGACAAAAATAAAAAAAATAATATTTTCCCCTAGAGGTAAATATGCATTTTTTTCCTTGCTCTGGTACGCTACAATGACGGTATTTTTGAGCAAGAGGAGCGAAAAATTCAATTTTTGTCACGTCTATTCAAAAAGTTAGTGTATTCTTCGTAAACAGGGACAAAAATAGCTCTTTAATCCCTAAGGACTAAAAGTGATTTGAATTTGGAATGTGGACATTCTAGTAAAAGTTCCAATCACCAAAGTAACAGGCTGTATGAATGATAAAGAAAAATGTGAAAGCCAAATTAAATTTATCTTTGCGACGTAGACGGATCTACAAATTAGCTGCAAACAAATATAATAAAATATTAATATACGCACTGTTGAATTCCGTGGTTCTTATTTGAGAGGGGCGTATCGATCTAGACAGTCGGAATAAATATCTCTTTCAGTTAGTCTGGTGGCTTAATTGTTACCATAATCTGAACCCATGAACATTTATTGCTACATGGGGCTACCCATTTGTAAACTGATTGAACTTGTAAAAGTAAAACCCTTGCATTGAACCCGTATAAGTTGCCTGTGTCCCAGCAGAATATTAGGTATAGGCAGATTATGTAAGTTGTCAAAAGCGATTATATATTGTTTATGCATATTTTTTCTTATCAGATGGGTCCCCGAGTCCCGGTCCTGGTTATGCCCCTTCAACCGGCGGCTTTTCACCGAACAGACATCACGACATCGTCACGTCGTCAGACACGGCTGTTACTCGATTTCCATTCTGGCCTGAAGGTAAACTTTTTTTTGGACTAAATTATACTGTAGTGGGTGTAGTCACTTAGTAAATGTGTCACCTATGAAGTTAGATCCCAGGGCCGCCAAACCTACCGTTTGGACCAAATGGGTAAATACTTCCAGGTATACTTACAGTAGTTTAAGCACTGGTTAAATAAAAAATTATTTTTTTATTACTTTTTTGTAATACACAACTTAGCATTGAAATCTGTGAGTGAACAATAAATCACCCCTATTTTCCCACCCTTAAGATAAGATTTTTTTTTTAAATTTATTTGGAACCAACTTTGAGGTATACCCTATCCAATAAAAAAATAATTATCAAAATCAGACTACTCTGTAAAAAGTTATGCGTGGTCATACATTAAAAAAAAATACGCGTCGACTTAGAACCAACTCCGTTTTTTCGTCGGTTAAAAAAAAATGAAAAAGAGCGATACATAAAATAAGCGCCCTCTATTGATTGATAGGTTGGTAATACTTGTACGTAGTCTCGCCAAAAAATTTGAACGTGCAACAATGGACAAACTGTCAGAGGCACACTTTCTTATGAGTTCAGGAGAGAAGCGCTAGAGGTCGCTAACGCTGCGTGTTGGGTACCTGAATAAAGCCAAGAGATAATTTAATTCCGTGTTTTTCCTAACGATAGCTTCGTAATACATACGAGGGTGACACTGAAAGTTCTTAGAAAATCAAAAACTGCACAAATTAGCAAAGCAAGTTATTCATCATCATCATCAGTACATCGCTGCATCCGATGGAACCACTGAGAAAAGCACTTTGCCCACTCGTCCTTAGGGGGTCTCTTCGACGACATTTTGAAACGCAGCCACTGCTTCTTCGGCGTCCATAAAACGATTACTCGAAGTTTTTCTTTTATTTTCGGAAATAAATACAAATCGCAAGGTGCGAGGTCGGGGCTAATAGGGCGGGTGACCAAGTAATTCCACGTCTGACGTCGCCAAGTAGTTGATTGTTTGCTTGGCGGTGTGTGACGAGGCGTTGTCGTGGTGAAGGAGGATCCTATTGCGAGGTCGTTTCTCCCGAACTTTTTTCAAGACAAGTGTCAAATAATTGTAGTGTACCACTCTGCAGTAACTGTATTTCGATCCTCTAAAACAATTGTTGCGTAGTGACCTGTCTTTCCGAAAAACGAGGATTTGATCTTGATTGTATATTGATTTTATCCTATGTATCATAGATCTTAACACTTCTATGTC
Organism: Luperina testacea; assembly: GCA_927399505.1. Classification (NCBI taxonomy): domain Eukaryota; kingdom Metazoa; phylum Arthropoda; class Insecta; order Lepidoptera; family Noctuidae; genus Luperina; species Luperina testacea. Next base: position 9,238,046 of record OV656755.1, read on the forward strand.
AATCATAGAATGGTGGGTGCTAGACGCGCGTATAAAAGCCATTATATTTTCTAACCTAATTATCTCTAGCATTATTACATCATCTACATTATTAGTTATTATTCCTAAAATTTGGGCAAACTTTGCAAATGTCATTTCTAGACCTTAATCATTCAAGGCGACTTCGATCAACTTAGATAAGTTGGTCCTGCTGTGTATCTATGCATGAAATGACAATCTCTTAAAATTTCCTTAATATTATGTCTTACAGGTGGATCCCCAAGTCCAAATCCAAGTTACGTGCCGTCTAGCAGTTTCTCGCCAACTCGCCGCCATGAGGCCGTCACGTCATCAGATGCAACAAGTGCTCGCTTCTCGTTCTGGCCCGATGGTGAATATCTTTTTGTGTAGATCACTTGTTTATAGTACTGCAATTGTTTTATATATATCAAGTTTTGTCATTATTATGACTATTTGAAAACCCGGTATTGCAATGGTTAGGTTATTGAAAGCTATTAAGTCGTGACGTGTCGCCGCGCCTAGTGTCCGAAAGCGTATTTCACGAATCGTAGACAGAGTGGGTAGCTACTCACTTCGAAGTCTGTGAGACTTGACTTTTAATATCGTATCACTACTTCGTAACATGTTTGATTTTATTTAGTAGTAATGGTTATCGGTAAATGTCATGTTTAGCTGTGTATGGAAGATCCACACTTAAAGGTGCCATCACAGTATTTATTTAGATTTTTTTGTTATTTCTCGTGGCTCGATCTTCACTAGCAAACATTTATATTCTTATTTTTCTTTTGTAGGTACTTAATCAGAAAATAAAATATGTTGTTTGGTGGAACAAGGATTTGATATAAATAAATAATGTTTTTCCATCAAGTGCTTTTTGATGACGTTAGCACCATTACCGATCTAAAAAAAATCACCTGTTGGTGAATAACTACCTAAGCTCTCTTTAGTCTAAATGTATGTACCTAGGTATTATTAAATGTATATACAATAACTAAGATAATTCATGTGTGCATTAATAGCCAAATTGAATTATCTTAGGCTAACCGACCTTTGCGCTTGACCGGTTTTCATCAAATTTAGGGCCTGCGGTGGAAATGTTTGTTAGTTGGGCTAAAATCGGTAATTAATTAACTAGCGTGGCACCGCTGGTAGTTGATTTTTGAACGGTACACTGAAATACCACGAGTAACGTACTGATAAATATTACGTTATACCAACAGTTGACTATGAGAAAAGCTTAGGAAAATAAAATGACGATTCTTAGGAACTGATAAAACATACAATGCTTTGATTTTTTGTGATTGGACTAAAAAAAAGATTGAAATTAAAATACGAAACCTAATAAGACAAAGATAAGTGGTAAAAAAAAAACAAACAAAGAGACAGACAAAGAGCAGTGGTGGCCAAGTGGTAACGGCCGCGACTTACGAGTTGTAGGTCGTAGGTTCGAACCCAGACAGGCGCTTTACTTTGTGTAAATTATTTCATCACCACTGCTCTCATAACGGTGAAGGAAACCATCGTGAGGAAACCGGCATGTCCTAGAACCAAAAATTCGAAGACATGTGACATCTCCAACCCGCACTGGGCCCGCGTGGTGGATTACGGCCCACTCCCTCTCACTGAGAGGAGGCCTGTGTCCCAGCAGTGGGAACATTATAGGCTGATGATGAAGTGGTAAAAAGCTAATGCTTTAGTTATTTTTAACTTTTGAGCTGTAAGTAGAGACCTACAGCACAAAAGTAAAAAATAAACGGTTTACGGTAAAATAACGGTATAACGGTATTGTAGAGAGGACCATAACATGGAATTAGGTACAGTATTATCGTAACTATCATTTATCTAGGATTCATAGTTATTAAACGTTATTTCCAACTTAGTTATTTGGAGACAACTTGTTAGTTTCTATTTGCTCACGTAGGCACGTGACCCAATAAAAACGTGATGGTTTAATTTTCATTTATGTGTATGTCATTGCGCTATAAAAATCAATGCTTTAATAGTTCGTCCCTCATGATAATATTTGGGAGATAAGAGTAAGGAGCTTCGCACACAAAAGCGGCGCGCCGCCGCCGCCGCCGCTGTCGGATTGCGGTGTGTTGGTTTCAGTAAAGGCTCCTTCAAACAGGCGCGACACGCGATAAAATCGCGCGCGACACAAAGGTGCCGCAAGTCGCGCAATGAGAGGTGCCTTTGTGTCGCGCACGAATCGCGTCGCACGTCGCGCCTTTTTGCAGGAGCCCCTTAAAGTTGCATATTAACGTGTTATTTTGCAAACCTTTGTAATATCATACACGTCTGCACTGTTAGGAACTAGCTTAATTTTAAGAACAGAACTCGGCCGGAACCTTTTCTGGTGTGCGTTGTCTCAAATGCAGACGAAATTCATAGGCGTGTCGTGGCGCATCGCATTTTTGTATGCTTTGCTTCTTACGTTTAACATAGATTACCAATACTTATACCTAATGAAACATTAATGAACAGTATTTCTTTGGCAGTTGGCGTAAAAGAAGAAGCGTCTTCAAGTCTCGTATCTAATGCAGCACCTTATTCGAAATGTTTTATGTAAAGTTGCCAAAGTTAGAGGGAAACACAAGACTAGAATATCATAAGCACCATGCGTGAATTATTATGGAATTATTATGGAATTATTGACTGTAATATAAAGTTCGTGTAGTGATCAATGTAAAAAATTGTATGATGGAAACGTGCATTTTAATTTGCTGAAAATTTATATGTGACACGTATAAACAATTTGATTTTAAAATAAAAGTTAGATTAAATGCACATTATTGAATATTTCGACATTTCTTAGAATATTTTGTAAAATGTTTGTGGCGAAATATTCGCCTTGATTTATACCTTATACGATGTATGTATTGACTTAACATGAACTTATATAATTATAATATGTATTTGTAGTGTACAATAATTGTGAGAATATATTTGTTAATAGGTGTTGTTCAGGAATCTTGTTGCTGTCTTTAGTAGTAGATACCTACCTGTAGGTAAATTACAGTAAAACTATTGTCTACATTAGCTTAAAGGCTTTAAAATGAAATTCCGCATTGAGTAGTTTAATATTTATCAAATTTGGACACAGTTGGAATATTTAAAATTATCTACAAAAAACCTTACTTATTTTCGTTTCTACTGATTTGAAATATAGATATACATAAATTACTGGTACACAATCATTATAACTAAGTTTTCATAATATCATCAGAATTGTATCAAGTATTTCATTAAAAAGTTACACAACATCAGAATTAAAATTCATAATTTATGACTTCAAAGTTACATATAAATTTTTTTGATTATTGCCATATATTACTGAATACATACACGAGAAATCAATGATAAGTTCACAAATATAGGCTAATAACGCGATATCATTCGAGAGGCACTCGATTGGGTTAATAAAATGTTATGATAAAACGCGTGAAGGCTTGTCCACAAGTCAAGCCGAAAATGTAGTATGTGCATGAATCCGCTACCTAGCGCACATGATGGCAATCATGACGGCTTGGTGCGCGTTATTAGTCATTCTACTATTAATGCTATGTCAAAGTCTCTGTGCGCTGACGGTGCCCCTTGATTGGTCCTTGGACTTAACAGAAAAACAGATTTATACTTGGACTTAACAGACTTATCGGGGAAAAAAACGGCGAGATGCGCAACAAAATAATATGATGTAAGTATAGCACTATATAGGTACATTTTGTTTTAGCACGAAACAATATTATAAGAATCGCTGACGGTGTACATACCACATTTGCACGTATTATTCCGACTCCGCTCAACGTGTCGCCAGAGCACCACCACTGATGACATCATTGGAGACGGCACTTCGGTTACAACTTTGAATGTAGTCAACACCTTCAGCGTTTATAACAATCATGTAATTTCTAATTCCAAACGAATTTATTGTTAACAATTTAGATTTTTAATACTCCGCCTGCAGCCTCCGTAACATTTCGGAATTATCTTTGATGTAGATTCTGAACATTAAATATATTAAACATTATTTTTGAAATGTTCCATAGTTACTTTACGGATATTATTATGAATATGAAATTACAAAATCTCAATTGAGAAAAATAGATGGATGTAATGATTAAACTTACATAAAAAACCAACATTATTAAAATTCATTATGGCATTCATTACAAACACTACAATATTTGGATGAAATCTTGGGAATATGACCCTACATACGATAAAAATATACCTACATACATACGATAAAAGTAAATCTAACATTTCATATTCTGAAACATTTAGTTAAATCCTTTGTAATTTAAACGCACCTATCCAAGCCACTTCCTGTTAACATCAAATTCTTTTAAAATGGTCACAATAAATATTGTTAACTAACAAACTTTGTCAACTTTTATTATATATAAATGTTCAGTAGTTCTAAAAATACTCCGAAAAGTTATAAAAGGGATTTCTTTGCAATAAGCACTGAATGATTTTGATTGTGTATCGTTTTGATACAAATATATTTAATTAAAACAAATAACTTAACCCCCGATCAAATTTTGAATTTCAATATCAAATATATAAAAACCCTAAATACTGTGGTATCAAAAATAATTTACATTTTTACAATTTGGAATTTCCCTCCTATAAACGTTGTCAACTCCCATCGCGTATCAAGGTTCTTAACCGTTAAATAACACTTAATTACTAATGTTTATTTAGACGTGTCTTTGTGGTTTCGTTTCAAACGAAGGGATTTGCTGCGTGGCTCCGGAGCTCGATTCAATAATCCGGATGACCTTTCCACACTCAGCGAGTGGCCACGTTCACGCACGGGCATAGGGTGCGTCAGCAGATGCATGGAGGTATTGTACGCCGAGATCATGGGTAACTCACTGTAACCACCAATGTCGCTCCTTAAATCTGAAGCTGCTAACGATGACATGTCATCAGAATCAGTATCTTCGTCTTCTGTTTCCAATACCCTGAAAATTTTGTGTGCTTTATTTTTTGCTTTATTTAACAGACCTTTAGGTCTGTTAAATAAAGCAAACAAAACACATATTCGCAATGGTCCGCAATACATGGGGTAGAAAAGAGACAAATAATCGCAAAGGCATTGTATCCCTTTATCTTAAGAACTATTTTGCAGTAGTGATAATACTCACCTCAATTCAATTTTGCTCATTCTCTGTTTTATTTTAGCCTGTTCTTCGCCGACGTCTGTAAGTAGTCCTTGTAAGCGATTATTCAACATATCAACGGTAGTTTCCAATTTATGTACAGTTTCTTCCATGCTCTGTTGAGTTGTTTGCGCATTTTCGAAAACAGCTTCATCAAGCAAGCCATCCTGTAGTTTCAAAAGAATTGTATATATTTGTATATATGTGTGTATGAATATTATTTAAATAGTGGTATACTTTATATGGTTATATGTTGTGCTTATTTTTATACGGTTATGCGTGGGGTTATACTTTGTGTGGTTATTATTATGTTTGTTTGTCACTGCTACTGTGACATATTATTATTTACGAACCTTCCTCAATAACTGACAGCCTCGTTCAGTGAGTGTTGCTCTCGCATCTGGATAATCAGCGAGTGCTTCCCAAAGATCTCTTTTTGCCAAGCAAAACAAGTCAGAATAGCCCAAGGCTCGCACATTAGCTGTCCTTCTATTTCCGGTACGATTACCAGCTATCTCTAGTACACTCACTTCTCCAAAAACAGAGCCAGCGCTCAAAGTAGCTAATACAGTTTTACCATCATCGGCCACCACTTGAAGTCTTCCGCGTTTCACAATGTACATTTCTTTCCCAACATCTCCTTTTCGGCAAATATAATCACCTGGACTGAAAACTTGAAGTTTCAGTTTTAATACCAATGCCTCTAATAATCCAGGTTCACAATCTTGGAAAATTCTTACTTTACGCAAAGTATCCAAATGAACGCGAATAGCAATTTCTGCTTTAAGTTTGTCAGGCAGGGAAGATAAGACATTTTCTTCGTCTAATGCTCCGCTTTGTGCCCAAGTGTAAGCAAACCAACGAATAACTCTAGCTTCAAGTTCCCCGCTAACCTTTCTGAACGCCATGTACTGTTTTACACCATCCATTTTATTTTGAAATTCTACCCTGGCGACATTCATATTTGAAATCATTGATCCGATATTCCCGACTATTGTGGCAAAAATTAAAACACCAGCTAAGAAGTCCGCGACGACAAATAGGTATTCAGCATCAATCTCTGGCTGTGGAGTTTCTCCAATAGTAGTAAGAGTCAGAGTGGACCAATAAAAGCTGTAAATGTATTGATGTGCCAATGTTTCGTTACGGGCACCAGTTATATTGTACACCCAATTGTCTGTGCCGAATCCAATCGCATAACTTATGGCAAAATATAGGCAGGCGTTCCAATGAATGAGCACCAATATTGCCATTACGACCTGGAAGCAAATAAGAATGTTAATAATAATTTGGTTATAAAACCGGGAAGGATTTATTATGTAACACGTTCCCAACCTTGCAAATCCTAAAGGCATTTGGATAACTAGTGGCAGTCTCAGTGCGATCGAACCACTCCCACATTCGAGGAAGGCGAAATAGTCGATTGAGTCGAACAATAACAGGGCAGGGCAAACGTTTCTGGAACAACAAATATTGACACTTAGGTAATAAAAAAGTTAAGGAATGTTTCTGTGGAATATTACGCATTTGCTATTGGTTTAAATAGTGATGCAAAGTGCATTATTTTCTTTTACATAGTCCACTTCTAACTCGGAGTTCGCTCACCTCATTTTATTAGTACCATACATCTCCGCTTGCCCTAATTACTGATACCCTGCACTGCATCTATTGTTGAGGAAACTTTAAGACTTACCTGTATTTTAAGGACGTGCTGTCTTGACCCTAGATCCATCCTTAACATAATGGCTCATTTTGAAAGGAGATTACCAGAATTCAGGCCTCTTTTCTGCATCGTGTCTCAATCGGTTTCGGTATTGGGAAGGTTTCGGTATTGGGAAGTTGAGAACAGTTGTTAAGAGTTTGACAAGTTCTCAACTTCAAATTATTAATTCAGAAACCGCGTGTATGACAACTATTAAAGAAGTTATAACAATTTTATCGCTCCAAACCTTAAAAGCTTCGGAAAAAAGACCTACTAGAGGTTATGCACCCAACTGGAAGAAAACAAAGATCACTTTTTTGGTCCATCCGTCTGGACACGGAGGTTGTCCAGTGGTCTTTATAACATACAAGTTTTTAAATATTCGTAGTAAGTCAACAAAATTTGCAAAATTTACTGTTCCGTCACCCCTTATCTACAAGATTTGTAAAGTACTTCAAAAAAATTGGTTCGTAAACTGGTACAGCCCAGAGGGTTTTTGAGCAAGCATATGCAGGGCGAAAACTTGTTAGCTGAGTAGGTGCGGCATAATGAGAGAACACCGAAAATATATTTGAAATGTTTCTGATAGGAGCTCCGTGGTCAGGAGGTCCACTTTCGGATTTCAGGGCCAAAATTAAAGTGATCTTCAGAGGCGTTGATTTTGGTATGATCGGGTCGGCTTCACCCATAATGACTTAAATAGGCGACGAAAATAAATTGTGGGCTTTCCCTAAATCTGACGACTTTGAAAACTCCTCCCCTACCAATAAGCCGAAAAACTGTAGTGAGTGACAATCATAGGATAGGGGTAGTTTGGTTTATTTTCCTTAAAATATGAATCATCATCATCATCATCATCAGCCTATAATGTTCCCACTGCTGGGACACAGGCCTCCTCTCAGTGAGAGGGAGTCGCTGAAATATGAATATTTCAGCGAAATATGAACTTATTAAATTAAAACTAATTTTAATTTTTATAACGCATTTTTTTATTTGTTTTGTCAAATTGGAGCGTACTGTTATGGTCATGGCGCCTCGAGCAACTTCATTTATGTCATTCTGTCAAATCTTCAAGCTTTTTTTTTAAGTGTTGTGCTCGCATACACACTTTCTTTATTACTTCTGTTGGAGTATTATAATATTCGGTAGTTTTAATTAACAACATAAACAACCAAAGCATACAAATAATTAGGAATTTGTGTTTGTTTACTTTGACACTCGTTGGTAGACGTTTTCTAATTTTTAATGCCCCTACACAAAATATGATTAGAAAACTACTCCTGTTGTACATCTATTTGGTAACGCAAAAGAAACTTTGTCTGACGTATAAAGTTTGTTTCTATTTCACAACCATTCTGCAACACAAAATTTATAAGGGGTTTTTCTTAATGTCAACTAGCCTATTATTGGTATTGGCCGCCTTTTTTTCACCTGGTTTTACATTTTATCCTATATAATTTCATTGAGACAAGATACTCCCAGAGAAGAGGAAGAAGAGGGCTTAAAGCTTTGGACCATGGCTGGTATTCTCCTTTGTGCGTAAGTTATCTATTAAAAACAATCCTTGTCTTCCGGGTTACTAAATATTCTAGTCCGAAACTAAAACAGATTGCGTATTTTTAGTAGTGTATTAATCTCTAATACTAACATCATCACAAGTTCCGGGTCTCCACCAGTAGTATGCTATATCAGTAGGTATTAATGATATGAAATCGTATCTCCATGACACGGATTTTAAATATTGCGTCCTGAGCATTTTTGAATCCTTAACCATAAGACCTTGTTCAAGATATCCTGTGAACAATAAACACGTTTTAATTAGTCTAGATTTTAGTATGTAGCAATGACATCTAGCTTAGCTAGCATCAGCTGCGCTTTAAGGCTTCTTCAAACAGGCGCGACACGCGATAAAATCGCGTGCGACACAAAAGCACTGCAAGTTGCGCAACGAGCAGTGCCTTTGTATCGCGCGTGATTTATCGCGTGTCGCGCCTGTTTCTGGGCGCCTTTAGCGACCATGTTTTTTTTAAATTCGCTTTGACGGCGTTTGTAGGCGGCTATCGCAGTGGCACTGCGCGATATCAGCGTTGAAGAAGTGCATGAGTTTGTTGCGCAGAGCGTAGACTGCTCGCGACGTCATCATCACCGGCATGGACCTTGGAAGATGCTACTACTTTTTGAGTAATGAGAACGATGAAGGCGATGAAGTTTCAAGAGCGATACTTCCAGTCATCATGGCTAGGTTAATGTTTTGCTATGAGTTTTCACTATGTGAAAATGTGAAAAAACAGTGAGAACAGTGCTGTGAATGAAATAAAAATAACGTCACCTATGTGGAAATGAATATTATGCACGAGTAATATCTGTGTGCAATAAAAAAACCAAGTTTTACCAGAAATAAAAGGATTTACGTTCAATAAAAAATGAGAATGATATACTTTTATAACATCCATACAAATCTTCGCACGAGTCCAACTTTTATTTTTTATGTACTTTTATTAGCAATATTCCAACTAGGTACAGTTAGACAGAAACTCATTGTGGTTTTTAAAGATTAAAATTAAACAAGAATATTAATTTTTAAAATTCAACAAGAATATTAATTTTTAAAATTTATTTATGACCAAGACTTTAGAAGACACAAACGTTTTACACAAGCGAGAGCATCGATTTGTCCACGTACATAGTCGTCCACTATCTCTCGTATGCGCACGTCAATGTTAATGTTGCGTCTCAACCTCTTTCTACTTGGTTCAGAGTGAAGGTTGGCCTGCTGCAAATTAAAAGCCTGTTGTGAAGCTTCTTTTTTCAGCAGGCTGATAAATTGAAATAGATTTGGCTTTTTCCCGAAGATTTTATTTATTCGAGAGTGCCATCCCTCCAGTTTGTTGGTTGTGCGATGTCGCTTGTTGTAACAGCTTACAGTTTCAATAATTTTCGGGTTCAGCCACTGTTTGCAGAAATAATTATTAAACGTTTCCATGTTATCATTCGATTCTTCGTAACTGCTGATCACAGCTAAAAAACCTTCAGGCATGTAGTTTGCGGGTAAATGTGCTAGAGCTATTAGACGACGTATGTATAGGTATTCGATTATCCTTGATATCCGTTTTAAATTAAGTGACTTTGCTTTTCTCCAAACTGCATTTGAAAAGTGATAGAAGCAGCCACTGCAGGAAACGTAAGTAGATTTAATTGCATTCATAGCTGCAATCTCATAATCTGTCTGAAACTCTGTTGGTTTCATGTCCGGGAACTGTCTTTGCAATATTTTGAATAACCGCTCATATGTGATTTGCTCTTTATTGGGCAGTAAAGCAAAAAATAAAGGTATTATCAACGTCTTATCGTCAGTACTACCAACGTCTCCCTGTATCGTATAGAGTTGGTAGAAGGGACGTGGAACGACAAAGAAAGTCCCATCTGCAAAATAGTGCTTAATGTTTTGCAAACTCTCGAACACCGAAGAATTTGCAAACACTAGAATTTTAGGATTACCGTCTTCTATTATCAAAAAATCCTTGAATATGTCAGGAATAACAACATCCTTTGTTTCATTAAAAGTGGTCTTTTGAACCCCTAAGGCCTTTTTTCTTGAGCGATATAATGTGTCTTTAACACTATCAAACTTAGGTATAATATCTGCGTAACTTTCGTCCGAAGTAAAATTTTTCATAGCGTTTTCGTAAATTTGTGGGATAGGGCCCAAATCAGTTTGCACTTTTAGTATACATTCCGCCAGTGCTTGCTCGACCAAGTTGCTCTTCTCATCAGGTTCACATAGGTGTAAACTTTCACGTGAAACAGTCTCTTCCTCTTCCTCTTCATATATTGTTATTGTTGCTCTGCAAGCTCTTTTGTGACAAATCCAAATAGTTGACCCACTTTTGTTCGTTTTTGAATAATAATAACGGTTACCTTTAAATAAAAGTATTCTCCGACCGCTCCCGGTATTAATAAACACAAATTTATGCATTATTGTTAATATGAAACAACGTTTGTATAATATGTGACACCAATGAGCTTCACATTTATTTTTTATAAATCTAAAACATGACATTGTTATTTTCCTCTTTAAAAACCACAATGAGTTTCTATGAAATAGTTTCTATATATTATACGTTTATTTTTATTTATTTATTTATATGTGAGTAACTGTATCGTCCAGTTGGAATAGTGCTAATAAAAGTACATAAAAAATAAAAGTTGGACTCATGCGAAGACTTGTATGGATGTTATAAAAGTTGGACTCCTGAGAAAGTTGGACTCTTGCGAACAAAGGATATAAACTCTTTGAAAGTATTAAAAGTAAATACTGGGTGGTAAAGCTGGAATATTTGCTATATACTTAATAAAAATAAAGGCATTATATTTTGTTTTTACATGATAGAAGTCATTTATTTGAGGTTGGCCAAGTTTCTGTGCTTGAAAAATTTTACCATGGAAGAAGTCAATAAATATTTACGGGATACATTAGGAGCAGCTCCGCCGTATTCCACAGTTGCATATTGGTGCGCCGAATTCAAACGTGGAAGACCATCCATTAAAGTACTTGTTCATTTAGAGCCAATACAGTAGGTAAAGGAAAGTTTTATCAGGATAAATGTAAGACTTGTTGTATCGATGCAACTGCCATTTCTTTATCAATAATTGTTTTTTTAGGAACAATTGCATTATCGTCACAATTGCTGTCAAGGCGTCTTTTGCCGTAATTAGAAATTTGCGATTCTACAATACAATGCGAATCTGGAGGATCAGGAGGACGAGGAGGGATAGGCGGATCCATATCGGAAGCCTCCTTTGAATTATATAAACGACTATACAAAAAATTTAGAATATCTGTACTATCTACACAAACTACGAATCAACAATTATTTTAAATATTATAACAAGTGAAGTGACAGACAAACACATTTTTTTTTATTAAGTAATGGTCAGGGCGTGCTTATTACACGAAACGACGAAAAAAGGTTTTAACAAAAGTTAACCCTCACTTATCGGGACGCCCTATGACAGCAGTAACCGTAGAAGTGGTCAAAAAAGTGGAAAAAATTATTTAACGGATCGGCGTGTCACGGACCACGGTCTGATTTTTGCTGAAAAAACAAAGATTTCAACAGGTTGTGTGCATAGAATCTCACATGAACACTTGAGGATGAAAAAAATATTTGCGCGTTAGGTATCCAGAATGCTTACCGATGCGGAAAAACCAAGGAGACTGAATATTTCCGGAGGCTCTTTGGAACTGTTGCAAAAAGATCCTTATCGTTTTTTGGCTCGATTTATAAGAATGGACGAAACGTGGCATCACCATCTTGAAACATAATTACAGTCTATGACATGGAAAAGACTATCATCTCCAACTCCTAAGAAATTCAATTCTTCTGCCGGTAAGGTCATGGGCTCTCTTTTCTGGGATAGTAAAGGGCAAGCAATGATTAAATACCCTGATCTTGGAGCTACTTTCACAAGCACTTTATATGCATAACAACTTGCAAAGATTGTTTTGTTTCATCAAGATAACGCCTCCGCCCACAAATCCACCGTTGCGATGACTGCAATTCAAGACGCTGGATTTGAAATACTTGAGCATCCTCCTTATTCACCAGACCTTGGCCCCTAGTGATTTCTAGCTATTTCCGAGGTTGAAGAAATATCGTAGAGGACAAATTTGAAGATGATAAAGCAGTAATCGCTGCAGTACAGGCATTTTTAGGCGCTTAGAAGGAAGGGAATTATAAGTTTAGAAAAAAGATATTTCAGGTGTATTACAATAAACTATGTAGTAAAAAAAACAATTAATAAAAGTTACCTGTAACATATTCATTCTCACTATTTATTGAACGCCCCTCGTGTAGTAATGATGTAAATGAAAGAATTTCCTAATAATGTGGTCATCTAGTGGAGTTAACCTAAATACCGTCTTGTCATCTTTAATTTCCAACAAGTAAAATGGCGGCCTGAACGTGATCATGGTGACTGAAGATAATTTTTGGCGTAATACAGTTTGACGTCAACTTTTTAAGGTTTTACGGCTGATTTCCATAAACAGTAAAGAAATAACCAATCAATCACAATATTCGTGAATTCGTGCCCCTACAAGCGCAGTGCAATATTTGTGCGGAAAAAGCAACTAGGCAGGGTCGAATGTTTGTTCACACGTTAGCTAAATTTGATGACGCAAGGCGCGGCTCTGCGTGTGGGTGTCAAATTGTTGATTTGCGGGCTCACTCCAAAGTAATACTCGTAACTTACATTGTCGTAAACTGTGTCAATTTTAATAGTTCTTACGATGTGCAACTACTACTTTATGACATGTATGTAATAATATCAATACAAAGACAGATGTATGTAATTGTATACCCGCCTAAAGATTGCTTAAACAATAATTGTCTAAATGTTGTTGTCCATTTTGGTAAGCCTCCATCTACCCTCAGAAGATTGTTTTTTTGAAACTGTTTTAATAGTCGGTACCTATAGTAATTACCTAATTCTAGGTTAGTGAATTGGTTCTTCGGCATTTTTGAACAGGTAATGATGATTAAATGCATAGAAATCGGTAAACTTAACGAGTTTATCCATGTGAACTAATTAAGTTCTCAAAAAACTAATATACCTGTTCGAGAAAAGTTAAATCCCAAACGCGGTATCGTGTACCGCGTTTGGGACGGGCGATAATCGCTGAAAATCTCGTGACCGGCTGAAACGCACCACTGCATAAACACGGGGCGCCGACGATCCGGGCGACTCCGCACACACATATGGATGAGGCTTTCACTACGCAATTAAATGTTCTCTGGTTTCTACTTTCGACCAATTTGCTACGAAATCTCAAGGTTTCGGTTTAGTGAACGGTTGCCACTGCTGAATTTACTGTCTACTTGACGAGAATTTTACGTAAAAACCTTTTTGTGAAAAAAAAACATTCAAGCTCGGGAAGACAGTATGCTGCATACGAATAGGCAATACGCTCACGTTTGTTGCCCGTGGTACTACCAGTATTACTATCAGTAGTACTACGAGTAAAAAAAAATTGAAGATTTGGTGAACGAGCTGCACTTCCATATATTATATATCACTACCATTTTTGTAATATTTTAGCTTATAATATTGGTGTCCAGTCCATCATTGCCAAAGAGAATAGTGCCACCTTTTCTTTGGATAAATACGAGTTTGGGGTCGCTTACTTTACTCATAATGGTAGTGTGGTAAATTGCAAACAGATATAGGTCTACCAGAACCTTATGGCATAAAAAAAATAAAACATTGTGGTTTTCATATGGCAATGTCAATCCATATGAAAATCACAAAAAAAAATTATGCCATTATATTCTGGTAGACCTATACGTACTTTAACTATTTATGTAATAAAATGAATCTTCAAGAGCGGGCCCAAAAGCAATAAAAAAGCCTACCTAAATAGAACAAATTTATCTCAATCAGCTTTATTTGAAATTAAAACAATTTTAAAAGCTATTATGAAACATGAAATAATTCACATATTTTTATACACATGCCAAAATAAATGTCCATTAAATTAAAAAAAATGCCTTTCTCCGTGTGACATTTATATATGTATTTCTTAAAGATGGCTCGAATACGATGCTATCCATGAATTAATGTGGGCGGCTGATCAACAGAGTGCAAGTTTAAAACATTGAGACTGCTCTTTCCTAGAAACTTTGCTAGAGGTTTTGTGGATAGGAACGTATAGTAACTTTTTGCCATAAATTGGGGTCTATTATTATGTCATATATTTTTTTCAGCTTCTAGGCATACCTCAAACAGGTCAGAAGGAAAACAAAGTCCTCCCTATTTATCAATGAGGGTTTTCGTGAAAATTTACGACACCAGTTGGCACCACTGTGACTGGTGACAAGAGGTCTTCCAGTATAAAATATATGATGATGTTCATTTTTCGATTCATTCATTCGTTCATCATTCAGTCATGACTAAAGAAAATATAGGCCCTTTGACAGATGCCTGGACCTGACGTGTCAGTGCTGCCACCTAGCGAACGTCATTTCAGAAAACCCTCATTCTATCAGCTTTTGAAAACATATTGTTAAATATGTCACATAAATGAACAGAGCATATTCGTTGTATTTGTATGAGGTTTGATATAAGGCTCCTTTCGTTTCGCTCCTATAGTTATGCATTGAATCATTTGGAAATCTAAAAATTATTTGTTCGTAAATCGCTATCGCATATTGTATAAACATCGTTTATATATATGTCTTCTCCTAATTTGGTATCGAAATTTAAAATTATTTACATTAAGTTCTCAAGACACAAATAAAAAAAAATGACGTCCGTACTAGGTTACTTTGTTCACTTCGAGAAGCCATTGGCCACACAATGGCTGCCATTGTAAAATAATTATCGCTTTAAAAATGTGTTTATTTAATCATTTAATTGCGTGTTACACCGACCCCAAGTAACATGGGATAAGAGCAGGAAGATGATGATGATGCAACAAAAATAATGTTAAAATCATTTAATAAGGTTAAAATCATTTGTTTCGTTTGGAAAATGTAACAGAAAATATTTTAATCTTTATTCAGTGAAGGTGCAAAGTATAACGTGTATAATAAATTTGTAAATTTAAAGTCCTATTCAACTAATTGAATTAATTTGTTTTACTTCGACTTCTACGATATTATTATAAATAAAATAATTATGTACTTAAATAACCTAAATTTATTATTAAAAATGTTCGCGGTTGACCTTCAATCTGAGCTTTCACACCAGTGTTAAGGTAGGGAAATTTCTAAATAGCAAAAGTCGAAAGTGAGAAGTGTCAAACGGACAGATGTCAAAGTGACAGGTGTTAAACTATGAAATGTCGACTAAGAGTGTAACACGGGTAAAAAAAAACTTCCCGTGGTACTACTGGATCGCTTGGTAGTTCTACGGGACTTTTCTTAATGGTACTACTGGTAGTACCACGGGCAACAAATGCATGCAATACCTTGGTTGTCAGTTTTCCTTGAACTTGATTCCTGATTATGAAATACAGGGAAGGGTGAGTAAGCTTTTGTACCAAAGACAGATGCATCCTGCCTCTTGTCAGTGACAAACCCATAGCTTTAGATAGATGTCGGTCCCCGGTCCTCTTCCACTATCGTAGGAAAACCGGTATTACCTCACAGCAATCTATCGATTTTTTTCAATGGCCTGAGGCAATACTCTTACAGGATATAACGGCCGAAACAGTAGCTAAAGTCCTTCTTAGCGGGTGGATATTTCATTTTGGCTGTCCCTTAAATGTCGCTACAGACCGTGAGAGGCAAATTGAATCGGCACTGTTAGTTAAAGCAAATAGTTTTCAGCACCAAACGACTACTGCTTATCATCTAGCCTCTAATGGGCTAGTGGAGAGGTCTCATCGACAGCTGAAAAGCTGGATCGAGTTGCAATTGGATGCACGTAGCGTTTACAAAGAGGACCTAAAGACTTCAGCAGCAGAACTGATTTATGGGAATGGCTTTGATTTCTAAGATAGGTACTTCCTTAGCTCAGAAGATCAAGGAGACCATGACGTCACCGACCACATTGCGTGTCTGCGAAGTTTTATTCAGCGAGGAGATAAAGTATTCAAGCTCATTGTGAAACGTACAGGTCACAATATCGATCGATAGATTGAAACCTGCCTACACAATTCGTGAACCAGACAACACATACAACTCATCCCCTCATTATAACAACTACTCACACACATACCCTGATCACTCACTTACCTAACAATTCCACTCATTACTACACTCTTGTAGCTAACCGGATTTTGCCTTGTTTTGGATATAATATCGTCGGAAGGGCGCGGTCAGGACGGCGTTAGGTTTTTCGACTATGTATTATCGCCCTTTCCGGGTTCTTGGGGGTTGTGATGTAGCAACCTCAACCTCATTTTTTTCAAAAGAAGTTAACAAAAATATTAATTCCTTTTATTACTTTTTTTTTTGTGTACCTGTTTCCCACATTTAGTTTCAAGTACCACGCACAACGGACCGAATGGGAGTCTAGTGCGGAAAAGGGACTCCCATCATCATAGTTTCAAGTAATGTAGTTTCGTATTTGTATCGGATTCCAACTTTTAATATCTGATTTCAAAATCATGTATTTATGTGTCTATACCATTTACTTGTATCATTTATTATAACATTAGACAAGTCATAACGTTGAAGTTATTTCAATATAAGCGAATACACAGTAGGTAATCATTTACTTACATCTAAAAATATTAATAAAATCCTATAATTTCAACAATATAATTATCAACATTATGCTTATTTCACCGTTATTTTTCTACTTATAACAATGAATGCAGACTCAATGAGGTTGTTCGATGTACAGAATGCGTAGTTATCGACATAGTGAAGTCATAGTTACGTCGCGTTGGTTGAAACATAATAAAATCGAGTATTATCAATAAAGAAACCTGAAATAAAAATGTTTGGAAAATTTTCATGTGGTGGGTAACATAACATCAAACTTGCCAATGAAAGTAACAGCAGTATCTCCTTCTAAAAAACCTCAATCAACATTCTAATGAACTAGTTTAAAAGAGATAGATGTTTTTATTCAAAATAATTAGCTTTTAAGCTACGTCCTCATAACTGAAGTGTGATGATGAAGGTTTGTCAAAATATGATCTCAATGCGACTTCTTCTGAATGGTGTTGACGACAGCGAATGAATGGGGTGTTTATGTAAAGCGAAACACGATTTCAGTGCAGGTCGCTATCCCCTAACCCTACTAACTACATATTGTTTGATGTGTACGAATAGAATAAATTAAAATACAGGTGCACGGAATAGTAAATGGAAATGCTCTTCATATAGACATACACCTATAAAATCAAAGCGATGGGTAAAACACACATAATTATAGTAAAGTAACATCAATAATAGTGTGTAAATTGCGCAGATTCATTTGCAAAGCCGTTGCTAGTTTGGGATTTCCTGACAAAAAATACTACAAACCAGCTTCATCCTAATTGCGTAACACACTATCAATCTTAAACTGAATAATTTGAAGGATATTGCTAAACCATCAATGGATTAATTAGCAATATAAATCGAATAATCTTAATCCAGCAGATGCATCTGGTTAGACTGGAAGCCGACTCCAACATAGTTGGCAGATGATGATGATCATGATTGCTTTGCTTCATGTGTACCTATATTCGAAAAATTTGTCTGCTCAACAGCGTAAATAACGCAATGAATATTGTTGAGCTTTCAAAATGACAGCCATTGTTACTGATAGTGTGTTACGCAAATACATAGCTGGTCAAGAAGGAATGAATATCAGAATTCCAGCATGGGATTTCATAAACTACAGCGCTCTTGAAATATTTGAACATTCGCTTGATGCGGTTTTCGCTTTGTGATCGCTTAGCAAAGAGAGTAAAAATTAAAAATTATTAATTAGACTTTGAGCCATATTCACAAAAACATAACATCACACCTACGCCTGGATTGCCAAGACGCAAATGGCTCAATGCTGCTGCTGGGAAATTCCTAATGTAAAAACCCATTAATGCTCGTTTCTGCATACACTACGCGACGCCTAAATTCCTATTGTAAGTGCACTGTTAGATTTTCTTAGCGCCGCCGAGGGTTAGAAATTCAACAATGCGCTTATATTCGGCTGTTAGGTGTTGCGTAAAGTTAGTGAAAACGGACATAACAATTGGCTCGACATGGGGAACGAACCAAGGATCTATGCTTAGAACTAAAACTACTATGATAACTGTGTATCACAACGGTATTTAATTGTTTATCAGTTTGAATTATATCTGTAAGGCCTGTTTTAGGTACTATTTTAACTACTTCAACGTCATACAACTTATGACGAATTATATTTCTACTAACTTCTGCCCGCGACTTCGTCCGCATGAAATTTCTTGCATCGTCACCCGTCCGCGCTATTACTTCGTTTTCACTTAGCGTTCTTTTTGACGTTTTTTCTTTTTAATTCCATTAGCGCGTTCAAACAAACAAACTCTTCACCTTTATTATTAATTAGTATAGATAACTTCGCTGTAATATTATAAGAACAAGTCCTTTTTATTTATTTTTTTCATTTCATGCGCGACGTCAGTGACGTGGCTGTGAAAAAAACTGCACTCGGCGCGTTGTTTTATTCTTATTCATAGTATGTACACCAATTTTTCCGTGATTACTAGGCCGATTTACGTGATACGTGATACTTTTTCATTTAGAGGAGGGCTCGTGCGGAAGTCCCATATAAATTGTGATAAGTTTGCTTGAGAAGTTGTTGATTTGGCTTCCTTAATACGTATTTAATCCACTTTGTTTTTGTTGATGATTTATCTTACTGTCACTGTTATTTACATAGCAAGTTTATGGGTATGCGAATTTGTGTGACGTAGTAGGTGCAACAACTAAAACGAGAAAAATGAAAACAACTGACTTTAAAATAACATTACAGTGTTTGGTTTTTCATTTTCGTTTTGGATGTCGGTTTTTTGTGTGAAAAGTTTGTAATTTTGCACTTATTAGTAGGTACCTATTTTCATCTGTCATCGAAAAAAAGTTTCAAGTCACTGACATTGTGTCTAATAGGAAAAGTTGACGTTGTCACTGTAGGAAAATTACTGATAGTAAATACAGTAGTAAATTACACACCATGAGCAGTTAGACCCCACGGCCTTAAGGTTTTTAATCCCAAAGAGTTGGACAAGTTCTCAATTCCAAAGCCGGGGGAAAAAGAAGTTAAAATACAAAGACACACATACACGCAAAACTTGACTTGATAGAAGTCTGGTGACTTTTTTTTTATATCATGGTTGCATTCCATTTCAATAACCGGAAAGTAGGTAAAATAGTACCATTAAGTATATCCAAACTGATAATTAAATACCGTTGTACTTTGTTTGATGATCTCCTCCGAATCTCATAATATATTTGAACACAACATGAACATGTAAATTTAAATTGAGTGGGTAATAATGCTAAAGTAACGTACCTTCGTGGACGTGAACAACGGTGTCGATAAGGTAAATAGCATCGCACAGATAATCCAGCACAAACCAGAGCGCCGTCAGTTTGTCCAGCTCCCAGAAGACTGCTCGACCAATCACGAAGACCATATTGTACAGAATAGCTAACGACACCACAGCAAGCCACTGTAAAATGAATGTAGGTAAATAAAGTATATGAGGTAGGTGTGCGTTTATATAAATACAGTTTTGGGTTAATCTTCGACGCCACTGAATAATCCAGGAATGAAGCGTTTGGAATGCTCGTTTATGGAAGTAGTCTCGATTTACATTGAATTACAAAAATTCAGCATTGTGTTGATGATGTTTCGTCGTCAGATTCTAACATCTAACCGGGTTTTATCTATATACTTTCGTCCATTTTTGAAATATCAACGCTTTCTTCCCTATATAGTTCGGTCATTTAAACATTGTAAATCGCAAAAACCTACCTGTCTCCTGTACCTAGTCTGTACCTACTGATTTTTTGGGATGTTGTTAGAATAGATACCAATAGTGTAAAAACAAGTTTGCAGCTTGAAAAGACCTGTGCTAGGAGCGTGGTGCTCGAAAAACGTAGAAACCACAGGTGGTGCTCGAAAAACCTCGAAACCACAGATGGTGCTCGAAAAACCTCGAAAACACAGGCCATTTTTTGAATTTAGTTTAGTGTTAGCCGTCTTCCGAAGCGTACCATTACCAACAAGTAGGAATATTGGGCTGCAGCCGCTTCGGTTGGAGGTAAGTAGACGAGCGAGGTGGATTTTAGCGTTGGCAGCAGATCGGACAAATATCCCAACCATATGCTTAGTGCTACAAGACATTTGTTGCCAGTAGAGGCAATATCCTCATGAGCGGCGTCATGACTGAGAAACGTGGTAGCCGCGCCAAGAAGGGGTCTGGCTGTTTTAAAAATAGCCTATCATCTTTAGTCGTTTTCCCTTGCTAGAAAAGGGCAGAGTTCATGTCGCAATTACTGAAGGCGTGAAGGAACAACTATATTCAAGAGGGGAATGAGAAGTCTCCTCGAAGGAATTATCACTGCTCATAACCTGTTCCACCCTTGCCACTTTTCAGCAAAAAACATTGTGTATTCTGGATAGCAATCGATTAAGGAGATGTCTACATCCTTTTCAGTGGCTATGACGAGCTCGTACTTCTCGCTCTTCTCATTCTGTAATGATTACTTTTTCCGTAGGATGAACCTTTTAGGAGTCGATAACTAAAAGAAGTCCATAAATTTCGAGGTTTTTCGAGTACCTACCACACAGTTAGCACAGGTCTTTCGAACATGCACACTTATTATTCAAATTATTGTCTCATTTACCTGTCAATCTGTCTCCTGAAGAATGGGTACCTAAACGGTGAAGTTTGGTTTCCTCTGCTCATGCTCTTGTCCGGGATTGTCTGGTTTTACACTAATGGTATCTTTCCCACTTATCAACAAAAATCAGAAATCCCAAAATAACAGTACTACTATTTTTTGCGATCCAACGCGGTTTTTGTGTCTACGGTTGTACCCATACAATCCTTGAATTTATTTATTTGAATTGAAGCAGCTCTTTATTGAGATCATCACGACTGAACTGAATGGGAACTTCATCTCCCAGTGCAGAATCGCCAAATTGATAATAAAATTAATTATTTTGTCGGAGGATTCCAAAGAACTTCATCCATAAATTCTCCTTCCTCTTCCACTACAAAAGCAATACTGTGCCCATTTAATTAAGAACCTTAATATAATCTCATTGAACGACATTATTTATTGTAACCGTGCAGCGTACTTCATACTACATAATTATACATAGATCCGATTCACATGGGCATCGTGAGGCGAATTTTTTGCTTTATTTATTTTAATAAGAGAAGGACAATGATAAATAATATTAGTTAATTGTTGTCAATAAGCCTACATAGTGGTGATAGATCGATTAGAGCGTCGCGCAATGATTATTGATATAGCATTGTAGTTCTTATGATTACTTTCTTATTAATTTAATTAATTAGAATTTTCGAAAAATCTCGACTTCAAGTAGATGAAAATTACTTTTTTTTAGGTTCGACGTCGCCCTTTATTTTTCTGTGGCACTAAATGCTAGCGATAGCCTATTTCTATCAAAATATAAAGAAAAGTACTTACATAGCACAATCTTTGAAAATTTTATACAATGGAATAATAGCAAAAATACCTAGTCATTTTCTGAGAATGTATTTTTGGCTTACTTCAATGAACTGGAAAATTTATTATACAAGCATGCTGCATACAAGCTGTGGAGTAAGTATATATTATATATATCTGTAGGTACAGACCTACAATTTATCAAAATCAAGTAATAAAAGTCAAGTAATAAAAATGATGTGCCCGAAATGGGCACATCATTTTTATTACTTGTGGGTTATGTACTTTTCTGTTCCATTTAAATCCATTGCATTAAAATTTGATAGATCGTAGGTAATTATAGGTACCGTACCATTTACCATTTATGTATCTACATAGTTCCGTACCATTTACCATTTATGTATCTACATAGTTATTACACATATTAATACATATCTTGGCTTCCGGGAGTACAAAGTAAACAATTCATTAATCTACTCACGTGATAATGCCCAGGGAGTGTAGGGTCAAATGCAAGCCTTAGTCCACATAACAGTTTGGATCGCTTGGCTTGGTACAGGGGCCCCTCAGGATCAGTGAAGGTCTGCGCCGCGAATTTGTCCAAGAACCAGTCAGGCGTTTTAGAGTGGCCCTCTCCGCTGATTCGGTAGCGGAGATTTCGCGTCACCTTAGAGAACTGCTTCTGCATCCAATTCCTACCGACATCTTCTTCGCTTGCCGTCTGTTACAAATAATTTTTAACTGTGTTATGATTCAGAAAATAGTACATACAGGATGGAATATATTCAAGCCGGTCCTGTGGGAGAAGTACACTATAATTCGTCGACCGTAGGTTCAATTGAGGTAAGGGACAAAATACCCAAAATGAGTTGAGTATACAGTTTTGTTCAGAATTTTTCGCTCTATCGAATGGTGTATATGGAAAAATTCTAGCTTAAGAAAAATGTCCCTTACCCTAATGATTTTTGGATCCAAATTTCGAATCAGCCCCATAATAACAATGTATCTGAAAAACTACGCAATATAGGAACTTGAAATAGTGTAATTATCGCCGCCAATCCACTTCAAATAAGGTAAGGGTCTTCCCAATCAACAAATTACCGTTACATGGTTTATTTTTTAAGAAACAGTAATGTAAATTGTGTAGTTCATTTTCTGTCAAAAATCTCTTTACACTGTATTTTTTTCATAAATTTTTTCAACAAGTCCTTTACACTATTTTTCATTAATAGATTGGATCCAACGTAGAGGTCAATTTAATGTAAGGGACGGGACTACAAGTTACTTCGTCAGTAAGGGACATTACTAACAAAATACGTTGTTGTAAGGGACATCTATTTTCTTAAATAGCTAACTTATTTAAATAAATGTTACACAAATGTAGATAGAGCACTAAAATACAAGATTATGTGTGAAATCAGACCCGAAAACGGTTAATAACAAAAAAAGTTATGGGCGATTTAGTCCGAAAAAAAGCTTTGTCGGCCTCTCCTGAAAAATCATATTTTGTCCCTTACCTCAATTGAACCTACGGTCGACGATATAATAATACCTAGTTTGAATGCATTCACAAGTACTGCATTCAAACATTTTTGTAAATTATTATGTCAATCAATCTGCCTAGCCTCTTCTCAACTATGTTGGGGTCTGCTTCCAGTCTAACCGGATGCAGCTGAATACCTGTATTTTACATGGAGCGACTGCCTATCTGACCTCCACAACCCAGTTACTAGGTAATACGTCCAGTTCGCAATTGGTCCAGTTCGTAATTGGTCCAGTTCGTAATTGGTCCGGTTCGTAATTGGTCCAGTTCGCAATTGGTCTAGTTCGCAATTAGTCCAATTCGCAATTAATCCAATTCGCAATTAGTCCAATTCGCAATTAGTCCAATTCGCAATTAGTCCAATTCGCAATTAGTCCAATTCGCAATTAGTCCAATTCGCAATTAGTCCAATTCGCAATTGGTCCAATTCGCAATTAGTCCAATTCGCAATTGGTCCAGTTCGCAATTAGGGGGCGTCCTTGATTACGAGAGGCATTTTTTGACGGCTCGGAGTAAAATGCATATTATAATTTATGATCAACTCTTTTATAACAAAAATAATCACAAATCTGTATAAATAATTTGGGCTGATAAATTATAATATCGTTATTAATTAAGAACAAAACACAGATATGGTACGAGCATTGGTCACCACGCTTACTCAAGCCGGGTTGGTGATTTCAGACATCACGTAATGTAGTAATGTCAGTCATAAGTACTTTTTTAAATGGAATCAACATAATAAAGGATGATTGCGCCAAATAATGCAAAAAAAGAACATGCTTAAAGACACAGGATAAACTGACGTCAAAACGTAATATTATTGGAATCTGGAACCAAATACTCACTCATAAAAATCTACTACCTTTATGAGCGAGGACTTGGTTCCAGATGGGAGAATGAGGTGTATCAAAGAATGATCCACTAATTGCAAAATAACAACATTCTTTTTTCAAACAACGCGTATCAGGACCAAGCTCGCAATATGTGTGCATTCTGTAATCTGATTGTCTGCTTGATATTGATTTCTTTCTATAATTTTCCTTTCACTCCGGTTTTTGAAGTAACGTTTTTTTGCATTTGAAATAGGTTTGTCCAAACCTTGACCTGTGGGCGAGTAGACATTGTAGACAACCTTTGTCTCTTCAATTACAATATAATTTATAAATAGCTTCCTTATTATGAAGAACGACTTTCCTCATGACATTTGATACTGCTTAATATTTGTATCAAGTATAGTTTGTATCGCTGGCTTATAATCGTCGCGGAATGGATGTTGAATTTAAATCAGTCTCTATCAATGTGTATCATGTCATTGAAACAATTTTGGAATCTTATTCATATTTTTTGTTATAAATCAGATGATATCACGATTCTGAACCACAAACATAATTAAACAGTTTTAATATCGGATCGAAGGACCACGATGTAGGGGACTGTATCTGAACACCACTGCTGGTTACTAGACTTTTTCCTACTATCGGACTATTCTATAAAGTAAACGCCGTGATCGTCGGTGGTAGACTGATTTTAATCGTCAAAAAAAGTATCAAAATAAATAGCATTCGAAATATAAAAAAACACTGTACAAAATACACTAAAAAGTAAACTGTAAAAAAGGTGCGTCGCGCACATTCATCTATTAAAACTGTTTAATTATGTTTGTGGTTCAGAATCGTGATATCATCTAAAATCTTTCTCGATTGGATAGGCTCGTGTCTGACCTCGATTTAAAACCTTATGTAATAAACAATGATGCGATCGACGGATATTAATTGACACGTGGTTACAAGTCGGTATGAGATTGGAGACACCAATTTTGTATGAAAAAATAACTGTTTAATTCTCCGGTTATCGGCAATAATATTTGTCAAATTCATTCATATTTAGACGATTGCCAAATAAATAATTCAAAACGTCACCGCCATTTACAGTGGAACCCTCGTAGCCAATTCACAATTGAATAACTGTCTCTGCAGTGGCTTTCAGCCATTTAAAACATATTATTTGATAAACGTATTTTAACATGTCGTTTCCAATTTAGTACTTCCACTATTAAGCTAGTAATTAAAATGCAAACACTAGCAATTATGACATCAGAATCGGGTGCTATGGTTTTTCTATCGGTTATAACAATGTACTTAGCCATTGAATTTACGCCGACTGTTTAGTAACAGGCTCATTAACAGCTGGTGATGTGTCAGTGTCAGGTACCAATGGTCACGGCTCATCGAAATATTTAATTTATATTTCGCTCAATTAACCTTTGTTGGAAGTTCGTTTACAGCGACTATCATATTTTCACGTTAAAATGCTTTCGCAATTAAAATTTTACAGTTGGTTGTCCATCATCAAAGGCCCAGTTTAATAAATAGATAGATACGATTCCTTTAGTTCAATCATGTGTATTTTGTTCATAATTGAGTGATATTGGCAGCTACATATCCCAATTGCTTTGCTTACCGACTCGTTAGTAACATTCGAAGTGCAGGACCACGCACAGCGAAGGGTTCCGTGGTTGGGATGAGTATTTACGCATAGCAAGGATCGATTTCATTGACCGCAAAAATAAGTTTGTATTTCATAGTATTTCTCGGAAAAACTATGAAGAATAAAATCTCTGCGGTTGTAACCGAAAAGATTTCATATCTCAAACTATTAATTTAAAACATTTAAATAAGTAGGTTACGTTACAAAATAATATCATCACTCTTGTATTCCTAGGCGCCGCTTGTATTACAGGGTTAGGCTGAGGTGACCTATATACTCTACCTACACCCAGACTTCGCCAGTTATATAATATCCCCCTTACTAAAAAACGTATTATATCAGATGAATAGTTACACACGGATTTCTCTCTTTCAGTCGTCAGTCGTTTGACTTTCGAAAGAAGAAGACAAAGCGTTGTGTAACTATACAGTCGCTATACAAAATTTATTAGTACGGGGGTTTATGTTTAATTACTTTATCTAGGTATTTAGCCTGTGGATGAAATCAATTAAGTATTGTGAGGCATTTTATTTTAAGGCATTTTATAGAAAGTTCTACAAATATAAGTTCTTTCACGACGGTTCTAATATTTATTCCACAAACATCATTTGAAGGTTCATTTTTTTTCTGTTTCACTATTTACAAAATAACTTCAGAATTTATATGAAATCTGCTTAGTATATCGGGAACTTACTTTGGAGGTGCCGAAAAATACCCTTTTAGATCACCAGAATAAGTATGACACACTTTTTTAACTTGGGCATCTAATTATCTTTGTTTCTTCTTTTTCATACTTAGACCACAGAGTATATGATACACTCTATTTCCGGACCTTTCACATTTATTTTACCTCTGATTTTGCATCACTGTCCGAATCACAGTGATCTTTATTCTCATCCTAATAAGGTTGTTGTTGGATTGCTGCCATTGACAATGTCTGTCAAAATCATTGTGACCATATCATATATTGTAAAATTTTGAATGTCTGACTATGTATGTATTAGGAAACTTATTTAAAATTTAAGACCAATGCTTTACCAATACCTATTGCAAATAAATGATTATGACCTTTATCCTCGTCACAATAAGGTTGCAGTTATCAGGGGTAAAATAATTAAACGGACTGTACAGTAGTCGTTGCCCATACATTTGACAGTGTTTGAGAAATGTAATTTGTATCTCTGGGGAGAGCCCCAGAGATACCCGCACCGGTAGCTTGGACATCGGTTCCCGAAACCGAAGGGAATCATATACTGCAATTTTTTTACACAGACACTTAAAATATTATATTTATTTCTATGCAACGGATTTTGAGGTTTATTTATGTATCTATATGTCAAAATTTGTATGGAAGAATTTTAACGGAGGTGGGGGTGAAAAGCGAGGATTCAGTTTATATGAAGAATCTTATTCATTTGGTTAATAAACTTGAACTAAAGGGAGATCGGGGGTGTCAAAATTTGTATGGAAGAATTTTAATGCGCGGTCCGATTAACTCGAAACTCAGTATGTAAGACCAAAATAAATAATAAAGTATACCAGGGTTTTTAGAAAATCTACCCCTAACGGGGTGAAGAGAGATAGTCAATTTCATAGGGGAGTATTTATTTACGTGTCTTGATTGGAATATTGGTATAAACAATCTTTAAGTCATGCTATAGAAACATCCCAGACGATTTTTGTAAACTCCACCCCTATGGGGATAAAAAGAGGGGATACAGTTTATATGAAAAATCTTATTCTTTTGGTTAATAAACTAGAAACTTGTCAATATTTGGCTCTTACTGGGCCAAATATTGCCAAGTTAATGTAAAATAATAAATAATAAAGAATGTCACTTTTAGTTTAAAAAAAACCCTCACAGAGGATTTAGGGGGTGACAAAGTTAATAGGTTAGAAAAATATGTAACCCGTGGTCGGATTAACTCGAAACTCACCACCCTTGGTTGACTGGTAGAGAATACCTAAGGCATTAAGTCCGCCTTTGTACAGTTGCGGTCAGAACTCCTATGCCAGCATTACAAAACTATCGCATCGTAACTCGTCGTACTTGAGACCTTCATCTATTTAGGCATTTCACACACACATACACACCAGTATATTGCACTCTTTCAATCACGTACGAAACAGTAAAAGCACGGTATATGATCATCATCATAGGCCTATCGCGGCACGCAGTCTTTTTCTAATTATGGTAATGAGAAAAAGACAGCGAATATTTTAAAGTAATCACATAAAAGTTGAGGGTAGATTTGAAACAAAATTAATTTTCTCACTGTGGTTAGAATGGTATGACGTTGTTGGTTGGTGAACTTAGTTACGAGCGTTTGTGTTATTGATATTAGAGGTGTTGAGTTTGAAGATTTTTATTGAAAATGCAAGCAAATATAAATATTGAAGCCAGGGAGAACATTGAAGCCTTGCATAACAATGGGTTTAAATATCATTCGTGAATCTTTGACAGTCGTTACGGATCTTTTACGGATAGTTAGAAGCCCGAAAGTCTGACAACGTCTTACCAAGGGGTATCGTATTACTCAGTAACTGGGTTGTGGAGGTCAGATAGGCAGTCGCTCCATGTAAAATACTGGTATTCAGCTAAATTCGATAATACTGGAAGCCGACCCCGACTTAGTTGGGAAAAGGCTTGGCAGATGATGATCTATCTATACTAATAACAAAGCTGTAATCAAACCACTGCTATGTGACTTGTAACTGGAACCTTGTGAAAATCTGTTGTTCTAAGGTTGACGAAGACTATCCGCTCGTAATACAGTTTTATACTAGTACGAGGGGGGGATAGGGCGAATCAGACTATAGACAACCAAACCATCTTTTCATTGTACCATTTCACATCCAACGATCTGTCTATTTGTGTTTATTATTGAGTTACTCTGTATGGTTGTCTCAAATTTGTGAATAAATATTATTATTATTATTATAAAGCTGAAAAGTTTGTTTGTGTGAACGCGCTAATCTCTGAAACTACCAGTCGGATTTCAAAAATATATTTGCATTTGATAGCCCAATTCTTGAGGAAGGTTACCTATAGGCTATTTAACATACATACGCTAGGAGCCGTGCAAAAAGAAAAAAGGAAGAAAGATCGTTAAGCGAAAACAAAGTAATAGCGCGGGCAGGCCTAGGCGGTGCGATGCGACAGGGGTACTCAGGTCCACCAAGTGACCCCCGGGAAGACGGTGACACAGTGATCACGTGCTGCCGTGCATAGCGAGGCTCAGGGGAGGCCTCTTTACAGTCTCCCCAGGGATGTGCCTTACAGGCGTTGCACGGGGGGGTTCTGGAATTGGTCTTTTAAGAGGAACCGGGACCACCCCTATGTGCCGATGGTAATCACCGGGGCGGTTTTAGTGAGGTAAAAATCCCACACTCTTTTCCCACTCCTTCCCCGGAAGTCGGGTGCCTTTTGAAGGTTACCCCCGACGACAACAAAAAAAAATAAAAGAAAAGGGTACTCAGGTCGGGGGAACAAGAAATTTCACGCGGACGAAGTCGCGGACAGAAGATAGTAATTATAATAAAGGAATCTGGATGTATTATTACGCGGATGCGGTGAAGTAGCATACATGCGTTCTGGTGTCGGATTATCCTAAAATCTATGTTTATTATATTTGTTTTGTTTACTAGCATTAGCTCTTAAGTATTTTCGTGTTACTAACAATTTATATGGAGAAATCTGAATTAAATTATTATTCGACTAAATACATATAAATTATATTTTTAAATATTAATATGAAAAGAAATATAAAAACATTTAAAAATATAAAATAGTAAGCCCACCGGTATCGGGAACAGGGTCCAAGCTACCGGCGGTCAGGGCTCCAGAGAGAGGAACCTACTAACAATGCGGGCCGTGTCCAGAAGTACCGCTTTCTGAATCAAGCCCTTGATCCAGCTGCCCAACGAGAGCCTCCTTATTATTATTATTTCATTTATTTATTTACTTTACTTATTTAATTACATTTTTAAATATTTCTAAAAATAAGTAAAAAAAAAACATTTAAAAATATAAAAAAATAGTTTTCCGCCGGTGTCGGGACCAGGGTCCAAGCTACCGGTGGTAAGGGCTCCAGAGACAGGAACCTCCTCACAATGCGAGCCGTATCGAGGAGTACTGCCTTCTGAATCAGGCCCTTGATCCAACCGCCTAACGAGAGCCTCGATAGATGTTGATCGAGGCTTTCGGCTATAAGACCATTGGCCGACACGACAATCGGCACAATGATAGCCGAGCTCACATTCCACATGTCAACAACCTCGTGTGCTAAGTCGAGATATTTAATTTGTTTCTCTTTCTCAGCTTTCACGAGGTTACCGTCATGTGGAATGGTAACATCGACAATCATTGTGCGGCGCGCTAATCGATCTATCACCACTATATCAGGCTTATTGGCAACAATAGTCCTGTCAGTAATGATAGATCGATCCCAGTACAACGTGACATGGTCATTTTCAAGAACTGGGTCGGGCACATACTTGTAATACGGTACCTCAGAATCCACAAGCTTATATTTCAAAGCAAGTTGCTGGTGAATAATCCTGGCCACTTGGTTATGCCTGTGCAAGTACTCGCCGTTAGCCAGACGAGAACAACCAGAGACAATATGTCTGATAGACTCACCCGGACGGTGGCATGCCCGACACACGTCAACCGTCCCGTCCTTCATAATATGTCTCCGGTAGTTATTCGTTAAGATAACTTCGTCCATAATTGCACAGACGAAACCTTCAGTTTCCCCGAAAAGGTCACCAAAACGTAGCCAGGATACGGACGCTAAGAAATCTACACCGGGCTCATGAAGAGCCCGATAGAAGCGTCCGTGAAGCTCCTTGCTTTGCCATATCTTCTTGCGGTCATCAGTAGAAAGTACTACAGGTTTGCGCCAGTTCTCTTTAGCCATGGAGAGCGGGGTGAGCCCCTTGTCCACTGCGACCACATCACGGTGCATACCCACTTCGGCTTTTAAAAAATATTCCCTGAGACTGCACACCTCGCGGTTGTGGAGGGTCTTCGCATTTAAAAAGCCTCGACCCCCACACTTCCGCGGGATATACAGTCTCATCACCGATGATCGTGGGTGATGCATCCGGTTTGCGGTCAGTAGTGTACGGACTCTTCTATCCAGGGCGTCAAGTTCGGTCTGAGTCCATTTGAGTATGCCGAAAGAGTACATCAAAACCGGCATGACCCAACCGTTGAAGGCGCGCACCTTATTTCCGCCCGAAAGAAGACTATTTAATACCTTCTTCAGGCGACAAAAGAAGCGCTCCTTCAATGATTGCTTCATGTCAGCATCATTGATGCCTAACGTTTCCGACATACCCAAATACTTATAGTTTTCGGATGAGGAGAGGGATCTGAGGTTTATGGAATCCGAGAGTTGAATTCCCTCGGATTCCATAATCTCCCCTCGCTTTACATGCATGACTGCACATTTGTCCACACCAAATTCCATCCTGATGGCGCTACTGAAAGTTTCAGTTACCTTCAGTAGCTCCATCAGACGCAATTTGTTGGGGGCAAAGAGTTTCAAATCATCCATGTAAAGGAGGTGAGATATAACCTGACCACCTCTCCTCAACCGATAACCTAGACCGGAATCCTCCAGTAGTGTACTTAGAGGATTCAGGGCTAAGCAGAACCAAAGTGGACTCAAACTGTCGCCCTGAAATATTCCCCGTTTAATCCATACAGGCTCATCATTCCCCTGGATCCGTCGACATCCTGGATAACGAAGGACCGTCTTCCATTGCCCCATACACGACTCAAGGAAGGTGCGTAGAGTTGCATCTATTTTGTACAACTCCAGCACCCTCATGAGCCATGTATGTGGCACCGAGTCGTAGGCCTTCTTGTAATCTATCCAACATGTTGACAGATCCTTGCGGGATCGCTGAACCTGTTGGCTAATGGCCATGTCTATGAGGAGTAGCTCCTTAGTACCGCGGGACCCATTCCTACATCCATTTTGAGAGGCAGACATAATCGAGTTATTCTCAATGTGCGTATTAATTTTCACTCTCAAAATTGATGTAAGAAGTTTATAAACCGTCGACAAACACGTGATCGGTCTATAATTCTTGGGTTCCGCGGGACTACCTGACTTATGGAGCAGGTGGGTAACGCCTGTTGTTAGAAACTGCGGTAGCGACCCAGACTCTAAGGATGACTGGAACTGAGATGCCAAGCAAGTGTGTGAACTGATTAGCCATTTCAACCAGAAGTTGTGCAGTCCGTCCGGTCCTGGCGATTTCCAATTCGGTAAAGGACGGACCGCTCTGGTAACGTCTGATGGCATAATTATGACTGCATCCATTACTGGTATAGTCTCACACACTCGCTCGATATCCTGCATCCAGCCAGCCTCAGTGTGACAGACGGGTACCGACCAGATGCTGCGCCAGAATGCACTTGTGGCGGCATCATCCGGGCGGCATACATCTATCACATTTTGTTCAGGTCGCTCCCAAGCTCTATATACCCACCTTTCATCGCTCTGGAACATGCGATTCTGCGTGTATCGATCAACCCGCCGCTTATACCGCCGAATTCGGTTCGCCCATGCACAAACTTTCTGCTTCAGGAAGTCGATGCGCTCTGTGACACGGGACATGTATTCTCGAGGATTGATTCCAGTCCCCGAGAATGCCCGCCTTACAAAGCGCATCACTCGTGGTCGTGTATTGCCCTCCCTGAAGCAGTATAGTTTGCCGATGAGTACCCTGGCCCCATCGATACGACTCTCGATCCTACGTTGCCAGACTGGTACGGTTGGTTTTGGTCGAGTAGCTTCGTCATAAGTTGGGAACTTGACGTTAGCTAAACGACATGCCGCAACAGCTGCGCAATACAGGATCGAGTGTGTATCAACAAGATCCTCGCTGCTCTCAAAGAAATTCTTGAGCTGCGAGTCCAAGGCACACACCAGCGCCCTATTTTTCTTGTGCATAGGTAACCGTGGTAATCGGGGTCTAAGTTCGGTTGGAGTGGATCTATACTCGCGTAATGCATCCTCCAGTGCGCTCCTCAGTCGGACGTTGTACTGGCTACTTACTGTGGCAACCCTATCATATTCTTCTTCAACATGATTGGACTGCGGCGGGATGGCATCAACAGTTGACGCTTGTGCCGCAGTTTGTGCCGAAGTCGAGACGATGTGATTGCTCAGTACCTCTGAGCGCAGCCTATCAAGTGCGATATCATCCAACCTGTGATTGCGTTGGATGACCCGCACCTGATCCGACAGTCGTTGGGCCGAAACGTTGACGGTTGGTTCCAGTTCCTGGAACAGAGACAGCATCCTAACGCGGTACGCAGTGAGGTTAATTCCCCCCTCTGTAGACCCGTAATATGCGCGCATGACGTTCTCATTCATAGACTGAGTCCATCTCATGCGCTGCACACAACCACCGGTAGCGGGGACCCGGCTCGGGGTCGGATGGTCCCTAAGCCCCAAGCTCTTCGGTGGCCGGCCTCTCCCCTGCCGACGTACGGGTGTTGGCGACGTCGGCGGGGAAAAATATTCGTCGCTCGAGCTCGACGCAACTGCCACGGCCGGTGTTACAGCACTCTCGATGGGGCTGGGTTCCGGCGGCGGCGGGGCGGAGCTGAGCGACGAGTCCGGAGGTGTTAGTTGTGCACGGCGTGCTGCTGATCTCGTCAACATTCTATATTATTATCTTCATTATCTTCACATATTTACGAGTATTTTGTTCGGAGGTCAAATTTGACAGGCGTCATTTTAATTTTTCTGTGTTTGTAAAGCTTTTTCATTGTATTTTTGATTTTGTTTGTAGATTTAATATGTATTATTCCAAAAGGTTTTATAAGATATCAATAAAAACGGGAAATTAATAAAAACAGGAAAATAAAAGATAAGAATGAAAAATTTACGTTGTTGACGTATCAGTGTTGCCCTTATTATTATTATTATTACGAGTAAGACGTAAAAACCGTGCGGCTTGTAACAAATGACGAATTTGTAATTAAGCATCTAATGAGTTTAACTGAAAAGGCATTTATTGACCATGGAAAAATTATGCAAACGTAAATATGAACGAACTATCAATTTTCACTTAAGCGATGACGATGTGTTACTTTTATAGCTTGTATGTATATTGTTAGAGTATGATATCATGTTTGCCATGATAATGGTGACATCAATTGATTACCGGCTTTTTAATGAGCCAAGTGGAGTGTCTGGTAGTAATTGATAAAATGAAAATTGGAAAAACAATAATGAGTGAAAATTGAGATGAAATTTAAACCTGATGCTATGTTAAAAGTTTTTGTAAGCCTACTGAACCCCCAAAGTATTATAGATATACGATAGTATTACTAAAAAATATGGTATGGCTCTAGGTACCCAATAGTCACGCAACATACTATTTGAAAGACTTATATTATAGGCTTTTGTCTCTGGTTAGTTACTATTTGTCTCTGGGTAGTTACTATTTTGCCATTTGCAAATTATTCATTTATTAGCTTCTTCTCGCGATTTTGACCGCATGAAATTTCTTGTTCCATCGACCCACCTCGTGGCATCGCATCGCCTGCCCCCGCTATTAGTTCGTTTTGACTTAGCGTCCTTTTGACTTTTTTCTTTTGGCTCGGATTCTAAGGATCCTAGCGTAATGTTAAATAGCCTTCCTCAAGATTTGGGCTATAAAATGCAAACATATTTTTTTCAAATCTGACTTATAGTTTCAGAGATTAGTGCGTTTAAACAAACAAAGAAAAAAAAAGCCAAATAAAGTATTCAGTTTTATTATTAGCATAGATATATTTAAATACATCATACATACATATTCTGTTGCTTTAATAGAATGCCTAATTGTAAGTCAATTAAATATAAATAACTTAATTTGATCTAAATATTTGTGTTGAGGACAGCGCCATCTGTGCACATCGGGAAGAACTACGTAGTTCATCCAACAACGACGAGACGGCGCTGAACCGCGGATATATAACTGACGACGAGCTCCATTCGACCCCCTTTTTCTTCTCTCACCACTGCCGCGACCACAAACCGAACTGAAGTCTATCCTGTGTACCTACTTATTGTAAATCTAAATAAATTCCTTTCACTAGAAGAATAAACCAGTCACTTTGGTCATCATACCCGATTTGCAAAACCCTTTAAAATAAGGAACACACCTTAACATTGGTCCTTCTAAGCCGAATAATCTATCAAGATCACAGCGCTACCAGTGAAAGACTTCAGGGGTCCCAGGCATTCCTATCCTCACCTATTTCATTCTGTGTGTGCTAAAATCGTGCTTTTCTATACAGGAACGCGTAGACCAGCTTCGTGCGCATTGTTCACCGCACCCGTGCTGCAGGAAACCGTGAGTACCCTCTCTTTCCATAAAGTGCCACAATGAGTTTGCCTGAGGATATCAAAAAACTAGCAGATTTAAAAAAGAAACGAGGTACCATCAAAGGTATGCTCACCCAATTCGAGAAATGTGTGAATTTGTTAGTAGGCAGTGAGATTAATCCTAAGCAAAGAGCAGAATTAGAATTACGAATAAAATCTGCTCAAGGATTGCATCAGGAATTCAGTAGAGTTCAATCGCTAATCGAGGAATTAGTGTTAGAAAAAGACATGTCGGAACAATTAGAGTATAGAGAGTCTTTTGATAATTCTTACTATAGTTCTGTCGCTGAAGCTAATTGTTTAATGAATAACAGTAGTAGTCACAAACATGAGTGCAAGTCCAATAGTTCTGAACACGCGTGTAATTCCAACACTTTAGTAAAATTGCCAACTATTTCGCTTCCCAACTTCGACGGTAGCTACGATAGTTGGTTGGAATTTCGAGATATTTTTTTATCAATGATCCACAATTCAAAGCAACTCGACAATATCCAGAAATATCATTACTTAAGATCATCTCTCTCTGGAAACGCGTTGCAAGTTATTAAGTCTCTGGAATTCTCTTCAGATAACTACAGTATTGCATGGGAATTGATCGAGAATAGATTTAATAATAACAAATTGTTGATACGTAATCATGTCAAAGCGTTATTCTCAATGTCAGCTGTGTATAAAGAATCGCCTGCACAAATTAGGAAACTAATAGATACGGTACTCAAGAATTTACGTGCTTTGAAAACACTTGGTGAACCTACAGAATCGTGGGACACCTTGCTGATTCACATCATAACCGCAAAATTAGACGTATCCATTGAGAAAGAATGGGAACAGTTTAAAAATACCAGTGCTAGCAATTCAGATAAGAAGTTCAATTTAGATTCACTCATACAGTTTTTAAAATATAAGGCTGACACGTTGGAAATGGTTAAGGTTCACACTTCTCAGTCATCTCATGCAGGTCAGGATCATGTTAAAAAACCGTCTCACAGTTTTGTTGCTACTCAAAACAAGAAAAAGTTTTATAAATCCACCCGCACATGTGTTAAATGTAAGGAAAAACATCCGTTGTATGGGTGTCAACAATTTTTGGATTTAGGCTCACAGGATAGACTTCAGTTCGTAAAAGATAAGAATCTCTGTATTAATTGTTTATGGACAGGGCATGCGGTCAATGATTGTCAGGCCGGGCCTTGCAAACAATGCTACGGCAAACATAATTCTCTTTTACACAATGAGCTCAATAAGGATGGCACTGTGCCCTCTGCAGCTCAAACACACAAGGATAGGCCTTCAGATTCGCAGCATGGGTCGTCGTCAGTAGTTCAGACTCTTCATACAGTCGTAAATTCACACAATAATAATTGTAAAAGTTTACTAAGTAAACACGATTTACAATCCGTTTTACTGTCGACAGCTACAGTTGAAGTCGCTGGCAAAGATAATAAATATTATAAAGCTCGTGCATTGTTAGATAACGGCAGTCAACACTGTTTTATCACAGATTCTTTATGTAAGAAATTAAACACACAACGTCTACAGTCCACTTGTCAAATTAGCGGAATAGGACATTCAGTCACACAGACAATCCATTCCTGCGAAATTAATCTTAGATCAATACACAACGATCATGATTTTCACATTAAATGTTTGGTTCTACCTAGCATTACGTCGACTATACCGGCCACAAGTATAGACATTCACAATATTTCAATACCCAAAGACATAAAGTTAGCAGATCCAACTTTCTGCATACCCTCACACATTGATTTATTAATCGGTGCAGATTGTTTCTGGGACTTAGTTGTCAGTGGTAAAATCCGTTTACCCTCCGGTCCTTATTTAGTAAATACCAAATTAGGATGGATAATTACGGGTCCGTTATACACTGAAAACTCACACACAAATAAAATTCAGTGTCACGTTGCTCAATCCACACAATTAAATGAGCAATTAAGAAAGTTCTGGGAAATTGAAGAAATTTCGTGTTCAGGTCAGCAGCTTTCTAAAGAAGAAAGTTCGTGCGAAGACCTATTCACACAAACTACCAGGAGGGCAGACAATGGTCGTTTTTCGGTTCAGATTCCACTAAAGGAATCAGCGGAGTCACTAGGTGATAGCTATGAAGTTGCAAAAACCAGATTTTTATCATTAGAACGTAAACTTGTTCGTAATCCACAATACAAACACATGTATAGCGACTTCATGCAGGAGTACTTGAGCTTAGGACACATGACCCGCATCGATCACGATTACAAGATGCCATTTTATTTTTTACCACATCACGGCGTTCTCCGTGAAGATAGCGTAACAACTAAATTACGCGTAGTGTTTGACGCTAGTCAAAAAACATCCACACAAAAATCGCTTAATGACATACAGTTTATCGGACCAGCATTGCAAAACGATTTAGTTTCCATCCTCTTACGTTTTCGTCAGTATAAGTACGTTGCGTGTGCAGATATTGAGAAAATGTTTAGACAAATCTTAGTTCACGAGGAACAAAGAAATTCGCAATTAATACTGTGGCGAGAAAAACCGTCAGACCCTCTGAGTGTGTACCGTCTTAATACGGTGACGTACGGTACGGCATCGGCACCGTACCTGTGTATTCGCTGTGTTAGACAATTAGGATTAGAGTGTACAGACGAATTAGTTTCTCAGACCATACTGGAAGATTTCTATGTCGACGATTTAATTACTGGGGCTGATTCAGAAACACAGTTATCATATTTATGTAAAAAGGTCTCAGAAGTATGTCAGTCAGGTTGTTTTCCTTTGCGAAAATGGATAACGAATTCGTCGAACATTGTCTTACACACAGCACAAAATGCAAGTAGTTCGAAGTATTTGTCATTAGGTGAAAATGTATCTAGTAAAACATTAGGCCTTGGCTGGTATAACAGCAAGGATGAGTTTCATTTCACATCCAAAATAAATAACGATTTCTCAAACGTGACTAAACGTTCGATTTTATCCGCTATTTCTCAAATTTACGATCCTTTGGGGTTATTAAGTCCGGTGGTTATAGTGGTCAAAGCTCTTCTTCAAAAACTATGGCTCACAAAAGTAGGTTGGGACGATGCTCTGCCTCAAGACATAGTATTGTATTGGAAAAAATTCGTTGAGTCAATATCGAATTTATATAAATTGCGAATTCCTAGATTTGTTATGTGTGATTCACCTAATATAATTGAGTTACACATATTTACTGATGCGAGTCAAATTGCTTACGGTGCTTGCGCATACGTTCGTACCTGGAACGCAAATGGCGACGTCACAGTGAAGTTGCTATGTGCCAAAAGCCGCGTCACTCCTGTCAAACCAGTTAGCATTCCGCGACTCGAGTTGTGTGGCGCGCTTGTAGGAGCTAAATTATTAGATAAAATAAAAAAATCACTTCGCGTTACATTCAATACTATTGTGCTGTGGACGGACTCCACAATCGTTTTAGGCTGGCTTAGAATGTCTCCCAACCAACTCAAAACTTTTGTACAAAACCGCGTTGTGGAGATAAACGAGTTGACAAACAATGTGTGTTGGTTTCATGTGAGTGGAATAAATAACCC
Source organism: Luperina testacea (assembly GCA_927399505.1). Taxonomy (NCBI): domain Eukaryota; kingdom Metazoa; phylum Arthropoda; class Insecta; order Lepidoptera; family Noctuidae; genus Luperina; species Luperina testacea. The sequence continues at coordinate 9,277,041 of OV656755.1, forward strand.
GGCAGACCTGTTATCACGTGGCAAAGGATTAGATGAATTGAGTGCTCTGCCCCTGTGGTGGAACGGACCTTTATTCTTGCACGAAAAGGTAAATGATTGGTCAAGCACACAACATAACCTAGATCATATTCAGACCGAAATATTACCCGAACTAAAATCGAACATTGTCAGTGTACCGACCTGTGTCAACAATTCGGACAGAGTAATTAAATTTGAAAGATTCTCTTCGTACAATCGACTCAAACGCGCTTGTGCATTCGTGTGTCGATTCATAAACAACACAAGGACAAAGGATCACACCAAACGTTCTACCGGTTCACTAACAATAGACGAGCTAGAAAATTCAACAATCTTACTCGTAAAGCTAGTACAAAGAGAATCATTCCCTAATGAACTAAAGGCGTTAACAAATAACTTACCTTGTAAACCATCACGTAGTTTATCAAGTTTAAACATATTTCTAGATAAAAATAAACTAATACGTGTGGGTGGTAGGTTAGCAAATTCAGACTTTATGTATGATAAAAAGCACCCAATATTATTGTGTAGTAAACATCACTTTACCTTATTACTATTTAACTTTCAACATAAACAGCTATTACACGCCGGACCACAGATGCTACTCTCACAGATTAGGGAAACTTGGTGGCCGCTAGGTGGCAGGAATTTAGCCAAACAAGTTGTTCATCGATGCACTAAGTGTTATCGCCTGAAAGCTATCACACCACAACCAATTATGGGTAATTTACCTAACGAGCGACTGCAGCCGGGTTTTCCTTTTCTGAGGTGTGGAGTGGACTACGCCGGTCCCATGTACATACTGAACCGTAAAGGTAGGGGCGCGAAATTGGAAAAGTGCTATCTATGTCTGTTTATCTGTTTCTCAACTAAGGCTTTGCACTTAGAACTTGTTACTACATTATCATCCGAAGGTTTTATTCTGGCACTAAAAAGATTTATCTCACGAAGAGGTAAACCTTTACAAATCTTTTCAGATAATGGTAGGAATTTCGTGGGTGCAGCTAGGGAATTCACACATTCCTTGAATAAATGTTCTGATGATCTACAAAATTTTAGTTCAGAAAATAACATTGAATTTAAATTTATTCCTCCATACTCACCTCATTTTGGTGGCTTGTGGGAAGCGGGGGTAAAATCCTGCAAGCACCACATTGCCCGCGTAATAGGCAATGCACATCTTAATTACGAGGAGTTCAGCACGGTTTTAGCACAAATAGAAGCCGTCCTGAACTCCCGTCCCTTATATCCTATGTCTTCAGATCCCGATGACTTCACTCCCCTCACGCCTGGGCACTTCCTGATCGGTCGACCACTGACGGCGCCTGCAGAGAAAGACGTCATGACGGTGGCCACACACTCACTGTCACGTTACCGCCGCATCGAGCAGCTGAGACAGCACTTCTGGGCTCGATGGTCGAGCGAATATGTTTCTGAGCTACAGAAACGTTCCAAGTGGAAGACCACCCAGGAGGCACTTACACCGAACACACTAGTCCTGGTGAAGGAGGACAATTTGTCGCCCCTCAAGTGGCGACTGGGTCGAATAATGACTGTGTTCCCAGGCAAGGATGGCGTTTCCCGAGTGGCCTCCATCCGCACCGCTACAGGCTTCATTGAGAGGGCCTTCTCCAAGATCTGCCCTCTTCCATCGCCCAGGGTCGACTTCGAGGCTTCAGACATACCAGCGACGGTCACACCACCGCATCAAGGCAATCATTGAGAGCTATCCTAAGACTCTCAAAGCCCCGGAGGATGTTGAGGACAGCGCCATCTGTGCACATCGGGAAGAACTACGTAGTTCATCCAACAACGACGAGACGGCGCTGAACCGCGGATATATAACTGACGACGAGCTCCATTCGACCCCCTTTTTCTTCTCTCACCACTGCCGCGACCACAAACCGAACTGAAGTCTATCCTGTGTACCTACTTATTGTAAATCTAAATAAATTCCTTTCACTAGAAGAATAAACCAGTCACTTTGGTCATCATACCCGATTTGCAAAACCCTTTAAAATAAGGAACACACCTTAACAATTTGTTTTGTAAAATGGTTCCATTTCAAAATGGTTCCAATGGTTCCAAGTAGATATTTTCCTATGTACGTGGGACACTCAGTTTTGCGAAAATATTAAAAATGTTCTTTATGTAAACATTTTTTTATTAAATCTTTTCAAAGTACTCTCCACTAGCCTCTATACAAAGTTTCATGCGTCTGAACCAGTTTTGGTAGGCGTTTATTCGTTTTAAAGCACCCAAACCGTCGATTGGCGCTTTCGTTTCTGGGACGTATTGATAAATCCAAGATTCATCACCTGCAATCGTAAACATGCCGAGAAGAGCCTGCTTCAAATTTGTTTATCATATCACGGCACCATTCCACCCGGGCCTGCTTCTGAGCATCGGTGAGGTTGTGCGGCACCCAGCGTAAAATTATCCTCCTCACGCGAAGATGGACGTGTAGAATTTCATGAAGGCTTCCCTATCCATCCTGCAGTATGTGCTGAATCTCTTGATACGTAACTTGCCTATTGTCTTGGATTAAATTTTTCACTTAGAGAAGGGCCTTCATCCATGAATGTCATTTGAAGTCTATCGTACGGTTCGTCCGGTTTTAGGCGACACATGATATCTTAAAAAATCATAGCGCGAAAATGATCCCGGCACAGATCCATTTTTTAATGAGACACGATAATTTAAATTGGCTCGCAAACAATGTGGAGGGAAATTTTGAAATTGGAACGTACCTATTTTTACTTACAATTAATCATATTTTCAAATTAGATTATAACTGGTCAGTCTCTCATACGTAAAACCTTTTTTTCGCAATACTTTCTGAGGGGCTTGGTGTCTTTTGCCAATAACCAATTTAGGGCTTTCTGTGTTTTTCCTCTCTGTATGAGACGTGTGAAATTTTTTGTGACATAGTTATATTGTTATCATTGTGTTTTTTTCCGTTGTAGGAGTTACGGAGAGAGTGGTCTGCTTTGATAGCTTCGGTTATTAGTATATCGAAAATTTCTTTAGCCCATAAATGTTGGCGTCGGTCAAGTAATCTTGTTATATCTTTTGCTTGTTTAATATTCTTTTCTCTTTGTCACATGACAGCAACGTAAATCAAAATGCGTTCAGAGGGATAGTCTGATTAAACAAGATGTTCTATTTCTTCGGCTAATTTATGAATAAATTTTCTATGAATAAATCTTCTACTTATAGTGTTGGAGGTAAGGTCATAGAGTTTTCCATGAAGAGTGTACACTTTTTCCTATCGCCTATTGCCAAATGTTTGTCTTGGATCCTATTCCATTAAAAAATGGGGATCCATAAGCATCTTTTAGGTATGTTGTGTAATTGGTCTGGGTAACTACTTGCTTGGAGGTGGGTTCTCACTATAGGCGGCGCGCATATGTCGATGTTCCGTTTCTTTTAAAAGTTCTAGGACAAAGAGGACACTGCAACGTATTTAAATGGGTTTCAATTTGAATTGTCGAATTTTGGCCTTGGGTAGGTACTCATTTTTATTTAATTTAATAATTAATTTAGATAAAATATAGAAATAATATGAAGGAAAGTAGGTAAAAATATTTAGAAAATTGACAGGAAACATTTCTGCTGTTACGTAGCTAGGCCACCGTACATTTTTATAGTCTAAAAGTTACAGTTTGAAACTAAAACGAGTTTATACTCGTTTAACGTAACTTTTATGAATATTTTGTAGTGTTATTTAATGGCGGCTTCGCAGACAGTGTCAAGTTCATTAAACACTGTTCATTCCTTTGTGTAGAAGCTAACTACGAATGGTAGACACGACACCCTTCGTTTGCGCGCACTAAGCCATTAAATGCCGCGAATTACTGAAAGTTCTGTCTTTTTCTCTTCAGTCTGCAATATAAAGTTCTGTTTGTTTAGTATGCAAACCGCTATAAATCAAAATCACAAACTCCTTGACCGAATGTCTGATTGACTGTGTGACACCGTGTAGCTATCATAGAGGTTAACACAATTTAATTAAATTTAAATGTATTTTCTTAATTAATGTCTACATATCTAGTTAGCAAGAGAGTTGAAAAAATATGTTAGTAATAAAGAACCAATAATAGATTAAAATTACAATGAATTGGAAAACCTCGTTGTTGTATTGGTCATGCAAACGTAACCGCATCAAGTTTCATAATAAAATTGGAAATGCCTGAAACCAACTATCGGATATCTCCAATAAAATAAACGCCTACTGCCAATTTGAAATAAAATTCCTTCCAAGTTTTGATCTCCGATGAAAATTGTTGCACAAAATACATAAAATTAGTTTCCAGATTAAACGTGGGTTGTCTCAATTTAAATAACTTTAAAGGTAATATACCTAACCAAATTGCTTATCCGTACCGTGATAGACTTGGTCCTTGACTAAGCCAAGATACTAGTACCTATATTATAGATAATAGTATCTTGGGTTACTGTAACTCGTGATGCGGAATACGTAAAAAGAGGGTTAAGCACATATTTATGAAATTAAATTATTACAGCAACTTCACGATTAGCTTATATGAAGCTTTAAAAATGCACACCTCTAATCCTTATTAATGTATTTAAAAAAAAACTAATAATATTAATGAAAGACAATAAATTCGTTTTATTTTTATCGTTATTGCTGGTCATTATCTTAGCCTGTGGGTTTAGGTGGATGCATATATTTTCCGACCACGAATAATTGCGACATTTGTGAAAAAAAAAAAATTGTTACTTACCGGAGCCATGCTGTTCAGACCTATTTTTTGAATATTGTAAACAGGACTCATGATTTGCTACAGGCACACGCGACTGCCAGTCACCGAAGTCATTTCATTTTACTATCCACTCTTATTCACCACAACGATGTCTTCAAAATAAATAGAGTCATTAAGAGTCGTCGACAAACAGTATAGATCGGTATCAAAGTAATTGTTAGAAGGTTGGGTCACGATACCGACTTAGCACGAACTTCAATTAAAGGAATTTTGTTAACACGACTAATAGATACGAGGGTGCGACGTGTCTTCAATTAAGACCGATGTCACTATTATTTGAAAAATAAAACTTGTAAAGAGTTATATTTTAACGTTTGAATATTAAATGCACGGTGGGTAGTTTAGGCGTCCGTTGCTTCCACAATTGAAAAGGGAATGAGCATCAAGTCCAAATTTAATAGTTAGTCCGTGCGTGTCCAAGGCAGTACCATCGAAACAATAGGCCATGAGGAGCGCGCCACACCACGAGCAACTTCCCGGTGTCACGTTTATGACGCGTTCACCGTAGCTTCCGTCGTAAATACTGATTGGCCGACCACCATCGCCGAACGTAATACTTCTAATTGCCCCTTTAAAAGTTAATGCATTAACTTGATCATGTTTCGATGCCTCATCACAATTACACTACTGTGTTTGCGATCTAAACGTTTTAAGTAAATTAGTACATTTTCCAGCGAGTTTGAAATTTCTTTGTGAAGCTGACATTGTTATGTTTGCCGTCAATTAAGGTGGCTAATCATCATCCATCATCTAAGCTAATTTACTCAATTAACTTATGTGAATGGTAGTACCTGTAATAATAAGTACCTGGATAGTGTGAAGTAGGTCTCTATCTGATATATAACTAAAATAAAAGAAAAAGGAAGCTAATGGGTTGAAAAGGAATATAAAGGGTTGTTAGGAAACTATCCCTTTGAAACAAATTGTTTTGCGATGAAGCGGATATAAAATATTTCGTGTGTTACTAACGTAACTACGTCTTAAGCACAACTTTAATATACTATATTATTATACCGTAATACAATTTTGTGTTACATTTATGGGGTTCCGTAGCCGTAGCAAAAAATGCAACTCGTATTATAATAGGTATATTTTATGTTCCACTGATCTGGAGTGTACCGAAGTACCTAAAGGAAAAGAAATTGGCCTGGCAGTTAATAATATTGAACTAAGATAGGAAACAATGATGTTAACTATTTGTTAAGCCTTGTAACTTTTAACGTTATCATAAAAAAGCACTTTTATGGAATATCTGTAATTTTCATGTGACCGTTAATTTAGATTACGTAAACTGACATAATATCAATATTTTACGAAATATTAGCAAAAAACGGACTTTTGGGACGTTTGACAGCCGATTTTGTTTTTTGCACAAAATATTTTAATGGACTTTTCACACAGTATTTCTAATGCCTGGTAATAAATCTTCACAAGGATTTGTTACTCATTCTTGGCTAAGCTAAGTGGCTGTATATTCAGTCTAGATTTTATGATTCTAGTCGGAGTTATTCATTTATAGAAATCCACAAATAAAGTTATCAACGTAGGATTAAAAGGATGGATGGATGTTGTTTTGATCTAACAAAGCTAGCTTTTCTGGTTCACGTGTATTAGAATTAGGTGTCTTAACCAACATTTGGTCGTTATAAAACTTACCTCGTCAAAGGGCTCTATGGCCTCCAGCTCATGTTTGTACTGGGTCGGCAAGTGAACGGGGCTCAGTGTCTTCGGAGAATTGGAACTCTCAGATCGTGAATAATATCGTTTGACACGGATTTTGCTCCGGCTGCGAGAGCCAGATGGTCCAGGATGTGGGCCCGAGCTTGTCAACGTGAAAGCTCTTCCATCACGGAATCTGCGAAAATATGTTTTATTCAGCAAAATTCCGATCTTAAAACATTCTATTTGTAATGTTCAAACTAATAGACATTTTAAATAGTCCCATCAGACTCGTAGTTGCGAAAATATGTCGAAATATGCGCACAGCTAAAGTGTGAATGCTTTGCCAGCGTCATGTTGCCGGCTTGTCTCTAACCCGTTAATCTAATCTACGCTCGTTTCATCGTTACCCTCATTCATTGCTTTCCATAAGACGAGATCGAAATCAAAGAATAAAATGCCTCTTTAACACTGCACTTGCTCGTAAAGTGGCTCTTATTGCAATGCATATAATGTTCACAATGCATTATATTTTTAGAAGTCTCTCTTCAAGCGCTTGCCTCGCCAGCGCTTATGTAAAATTATTTTAGTTCTCTACACTGTACTATAAAATGCAAACCTAACGAACAAAAATCGTACCTAATAAAGACACCAATTCATCTGCAAATATTTTATACTGTGGCAAGGATTTTCCGCGAAGAGTTCGGCGGTATCGTAAATAAATACGTCGCGCTGAAGTTGTTCAGATGAAAACAGATCCCTCTTTCGCCGCAGTACCCTCCGCCGTGTGCGTGTGCGGCGTGTACCCTCCGCCTGGCGCCATGGAGGATGGCTGGGCGGTCTGGGCGGTTAGGCCCATCATTCTGGCTTTCTGCAGATTTTCTACACGCAACTCCAGGTTGTTCATTCGCTGTCTATCACTCATCATTTGACTATTCATTGTGTTTAGAAGAGACAGTATTTCTCGTTGGGATTTTTGTATGTCCACCAGCATGGTGGCAAGCATGCTATTGTCCTCTGGATACGCGGTAGGGTGAACGGGGTGTGCTCGTGAAGGAACCTCATCTTCATGGTCAGACATCTCTTCAGGGAGAGGTGTGGCGGGCTTTTTGGTTTTCCCTTTATATCTTTGGTTGTAGATGCGCCATCCTCTGATGCCCTCCTAGCTCCGGCTCGAGTAGAGTAGAGGTGTATCAAAGTCAAAGCATTTATTTCAAATAGGCACATAAAAGGCACTTTTGAACGTCAAAAATTACAACAAGAAAGAATTGATTCTAGTCGCCCATTCCAAAAGGTAGTTTTCGTATAGAGAAGAATGGGCAAGAAACTCCACCGTTGCTCTTTTAAAATGTTTTACAATATTTTACATACATTAATTATATAATAATAATATGTGAAGAGGATACACCTAAAATAAAATTACTACCTATAGTAATTTACCTATTGTGGTACCTATACCACAATAGGTAAAAGAATTAAAAATGAAACCATGACATATAAATTAATTATTTGATAGATACATGGTGCTCACATATTTACAAACATGGTAAAACTAAACGATTTGAATTTAAATAAAAAAAATTACAAGTAATAAGTCGGGGTGTGAGTTAAAGTAGTCACAGAATGTCAATGTCAATAATAAAAAAAAGAATAAATTTACATTATTAAATTAGTTACCAGTTTGATTTTGTCTAGACTCTAGAATGTCCTATGGAGCAGGACCAGCATGTTTCCAAGCGTTCTTATCTTGGATATAATCTTCTAATTTATAGTATGCTTGTTTACAAAGTGTACGTTTAATGTGAGTTTTAATAATATTCTTTCATTTAATTGTAATATATCACACTGTATTTTATTGTAACATTTAACACAGTACCCCGTAAAAGATGTATGTACCTTGGCTAATCTGAAAAATGGTTGATGTATTTTATCTTTATTTCTAGTATTAAAATTATGTGTATCGCTTATTTTAGTAAAAAAATGTATATTTTTTCTTACATACATAATATTTTCATAAATGAATTGGTACAGTACCGTCATAATATTAATCCTTTTAAAAAGTTCCCTGAGAGATTCGCGGCGACGTAGATTATAAATGGCTCTTACAGCTCTTTTATGCAAAATAAAGATGGATTCAATGTCAGCAGCTCGACCCCATAGTAAAATGCCATACGACATAATGCTGTGAAAGTAGCTAAAATAGACTAAACGCGCGGTTTCTACATCAGTTAACTGTCTTATCTTTCTAACAGCTTAAGCGGCCGAGCTAAGCCTAAGCCGCCCCGCAAGAGATGTTATGTGAGGTCCCGAAAAACAGTTTGATCAACAAATTCCAGTTTTTCTCCATTCAGTATGATGTCACATTCACTACTTCAAACATTAGGTAATTTAAATCTAATGCATTTGGTTTTCTTTTCATTTAGTACCAAATAATTTACCGTAAACCAATCTTGGACCTGAAGAATAGAGTTATTCACGTCATCAAGATTTTGTGCCCGTCTGTCTATCTTAAAGATCAATGAGGCAAATAACACCATCTTCGGTTGATTTTGAAGTAATTGGGGTAAATCATTAATGTAAACTAAAAAGAGGAATGGACCCAATATAGAACTTTGAGGAACGCTCATTGCTATTTCAGACCCTAATGAGTTACGCCGTTTACTTGAACTTTAAGCTTCTATCTTTTAGGTATGACTTTACTAAATCAAGAGCTAAATTCCTAATCCCATAGTGCTCAAGTTTCAGCAGAAGTGTCTCATGGTTTACGCAATCGAACGCCTTAGAGAGGTCGCAAAAGATTCCAATGGCATCTTGTGCTTCTTCCCAGGCGTTAAAAATGTTCCTTATTAGGTTGACACCGGCGTCAGTGGTACAACGCCCTTTGGTGAAACCGTACTGTTGTTCATGAGAGATGGAATTTTTATTAAAGTGGCGTAACATTTGATTGAGCATCAACTTTTCAAACATCTTACTGAGAATCGGCAGAATTGAGACTGGCCTATAATATTATTGGGTTCTATACTATCACCGGATTTGAACAAAGGAACTACTTTACTGTGTTTCATGAGATCCGGAAAGACTCCTTGGTCTACACTGATGTTAAATATGAAAGCTAAATAGGGCGCAATCGTATCGATGATAGATCTACAAACTTTTACAGACATTCCCTAGAGATCATCTGTTGATTTAATTTTAAGATCTTTAAAAGCTTTTATAACAGCCTGGGGGTTTGTATGTTGAAACCTAAACTCCGAAGGGCATGCCTTAACATTCTTCCTAAGTAAGTCAGCAGAAAGCGCGGGTGAAGAATTTAATTAAAGCTTCAGTAATTTTATGTTGGAAATTTAGCAAAAAAATTTTCGAATTCTTGAGCAATTTCTATATCTGTATTGATGGAGCCATGTGCAGTATCTAAATTTAATTCAGTATTACGCTGTTTTTCCTACCTGTTTTATTATTTATTATTTGCCAGGTAGTTTTTATTTTATCATTTTATATCTACGGGGAGACCGGTTACGCCCTGGTGGATGATGTCCCCCTTGGGTTTGTTTGCTAGTTTCCCCATGGCTGCGTCGAGCAGTTCCTCTTCATCTAGGTTCATTTCTGCGTCTATTGTCGGTGTTTTATATCAATTGTTTACACACAACCCACCCGCTTGACGAATGCAAGTTTAGGCAGTGTAGATTGAGTGATAAAAAGCACAACAGTTTGCTTTACGTTGATAGGCAGGTAGACGGAGCATCACAGGTGAGCGGGTCGAGTGCGACAGTACAGTCAGTCACCGCTAACGTCTCCACTGTCTCGGCATCTTTACACGTTATGGCTAATCATTCAGATTCGCAAAACAGTAATCAGGAACATTTGTTATTACCCAACGTTTTGCTGGCCACAGCGTTAGTGGATATAGCAGATTATATAATAACGAATTGACATACTGTGCGCGTACTGCTTGATAATGGTAGTCAATATTGCGATTTATGTGAAACATTAAATGCACCGTTATTACAGTCCACTTATCACATTGCTGGGGTAGGTCAAACAATTTCGCAGTCCACCCACATTTGTAAAATAAAAATACGTTCAAGGTTAAATTCGTATTGTATGAACAATATGAACATTGATTATTTAGTGTTGCCGTGCATTACAAATAAGTTACCCACATTTAGTGTCGATGTAAATAATATGTGTATACCTGCCAATATTCAACTCGCGGATACGAACTTTCACCCACCATCAGACATCGATATACTGATAGGCGCGGATAAGTTCTGGGAATTATTGTGTGATGTCAAAATTAAGTTGATTAAAGGACCTTGTTTACAAAACACAAAGTTGGGTTGGATAGTGTAGTTCAGTGCATCAGAGGATGGCGCATCTACAACTAAAAGATATAAGGGGAAAACCAAAAAGCCCGCCACACCTCTGCCTGAAGAGATGTCTGACCAAGAAGATGAGGTTCCTTCACGAGCACACCTCGTTCACCCTCCCGCGTAGTAGATGTGGGGCGGAGGTAGCGTTTCAAATGCCTAAAGGACCGAATTACCTCGCCTTAAGTGTTAAGGAAATAAATGATAAAACTTCCATCATTTTATTACCAAGTTGAACCGAAATTCATATTCATCTATTCATGCGCCCAAATAAATTGGGATAAGGGCAGGAGGATTGGGATTAAGAGGTGATAAGTGATTTTGACAAGAAAAACTGAAATGCAAAATTATTAATTAAAAATAAATCGCCAAGACTATTCCACTCACCTTGGTAGAATAATTACATATTATTATTTTCTTTATTTATTTTGTTACAAACTTATTACATTTTTAAATATTCTTTACAAAAAACAATAAAAAACATTTAAAAATATAAAACATTGTAGCCCACCGGTATCGGGAACACGGTCCAAGCTACCGGCGGTCAGGGCTCTAGAGAAAGGAACCTCCTAACAATACGAGCCGTGTCCAGGAGTACCGCTCTCTGTATCAAGCCCTTGATCCAGCTGCCTAACGAGAGCCTCCTCAGATGTTGGTCGAGGCTCTTGGCAATTAAGCCATTGGCTGTAACGACTATCGGCACAGTGATCGCTGAGTCCACACCCATGTCGACAACCTCGCGAGCCAAGTCAAGATACTTGATTTGCTTATCTTTCTCGGCTTTCACGAGGTTCTCGTCATGCGGGACGGTTATGTCAACAATCATTGCGCGCCGCTCTGATCGATCCACCACCACTATATCAGGCTTATTAGCTATAATAGTCCTGTCAGTGATGATGGGTTGATTCCAGTACAGTGTGATATGGCTATTTTCGAGAACTGGGTCGGGCGCATACCTGTAGTACGGCACCTCCGATTCCACAAGGTTGTATTGCAGAGCAAGTTGTTGATGGATAATCCTGGCTACAAGGTTGTGTCTATGCAAATATTCTCCGTTAGCAACACGAGAACACCCGGAAATAATGTGATGGATTATTATTTACTATTATTATCTATTTATTTATTTATTATTTACCCCACAATTTTTGTTTACTTCGACTGCTAAGCCTACTTGCAATGAATTGGTATTCGATTTTTATTTGACACTAGCAGCGCCCCGCGGATTCACCCACATAAGTGTCGATCCCGTTCGAAAGCAATCTGGCGCCATCTATTATCATAATAACGTTATCAGCACTTTTTTTCGGGATGAAAGGTACCCTATGTGCGTTTCTGTACACCTGACAACGTATAATATGCAAAATTTCAGGATGATCGGTTCAGTGGTTTAGGTGTGAAAAGGTAACAAACAAACTTAATATTAGTTAGGATTAAAAATTATAGTCAAGTTATAATTTGAACTTACGAGTACGGTTGGTCGTCAAATCTGTTGGCCGAAGTGTTGCGCCTACGCGTATGTAAGGAGTGGCGCGTGTCGCGGCGGGCCGCAGCAATGATATAAGGCCACATGATAGTGCAGCCGAGGTGCACCCTTCTCAGAGGACCTGAAACACGATATTCAGTTAACGCAGTGTTTAAAACCTTAATTGAAGCAATCTAACAAAAGGATTGGTTTGACGTCGTAATGAAGCAATTAGACAAAAATAAATATTTTGACTTAGAATATTCTTTCACTAGAAACAAACTTGCATTCAACCTTGCCCACTTATTAGGTAATATAATATACATGAGCGTAGACGTGAGATTTTTTAATTCCTTAAAAGCGATTCTATGCAAATATAATCTATGATATTCTATTTTGCTCTCAACAACACTATTTCTATTTCAGACAAGACATGTTTCGTGTGTACCTATGCAGAGTGTAAGTACCACATAAGGAGAATCAACGGAAGCAGGGCGAGGGGTTATTCATTTGTTCAACAGATATATAAGAATTCCAAAACATGATAATTGTACAAGACTGTGGAAGGTTTTCATTGATTACATCAGGAGTTATTTTTTAATCATCATAATAAGTTTAACTATGAGGATTCTTAAGGCTTAGGCCGCATTATGGCTTAACCGCAGTGGTTTTTAACCGTGTGATTTTGTGACTAAGGGAAACTAATACAAACGGCCGCGCTTGCGGTTTTTTCCCGCGACTATTTTAAAAACCGCGAAATGTTACAGATGTTTAACGGGAAAAAAACGCAGCAAAATTCGTAATCCAAAGAAGTAAGTGAGAGCACACACACTATGCGATAACCGCGGACGGTTTTTTGGCCAGTATTCGGCAGACCGCATGGAAGAGTGGTTGTGTTGTCGCGCCATTGCAATTATGTCGTCGACCGAGTCGGAGTATGAACCAGAGTATGAAAGTTTATCGCAAAAAAAATATTGTCGAAGTACAAAAAAGACCACCTATTTATGACACAACTTTGCGTCAATATGAAACACTAAAAATAAACTTTGGGACTTACTACCAGAGCAACAATACATAGGTATTGTTCTCTTGAAATCCATCTCCAAATTGAAAACGGCGGGAAGTTTCGCGGTTTTTAATCGTAGTGGATGCGTCTTGAGGCGGTTTCGCGGTTGTAGCGGTAATCGCTTGCTGGAAAAAACCGTAATACGGCCTCGGCCTTAGTGCTATTTTTTGCGCTAGGGATGTGTGTGATGTCGTGTTTTAAGATTTTGCTGTTTCAACAAGGCGCAGAGCACCTAAGTGGTCTTTGACGTCGAATTTACAGAGAGCACCTAAGTGCTCGCTGTAAAGGCGACGTCCAAGCTATTACGCATCCAATCTTGAAATTTCTGCCGACTATGGCTTTATGTGATAAATAATGTTTGAGTATATAGTGCAGTCAAGGCTTAAGGAGTGTTGCGCTCTATAAACTACTACGTTTCCGTAGAAGAAATTCCGTCAACACATGTTCCCGTGATACTTAAGTTTAAAATGCTTACCACTTCGAGATACTATAGCGGTATGTATTTTCAGTTTTACGTTAGAGTTGATTTACGTAGGCAGATGTTGTCTTCTGTATAATTGCACATAAAAGACGGTACTTTTTGTTTCTGAAACAATGTTAGATTGTAGATCAATTAGATCGGATTATTTTTAAATTTCAGCAGTGAATTCCTCCAGCGTTTCTTAACAACTAAGGAACCAAAAACAAATATCATTTGGACATACTCGTAGTTCTGCCCAAATAAGTCAACCCATAATTCTCACATTAATTCAGTTGAATCCAATATACATCCAAAACGTATGCTTAAATAGCGGAAAATGGGAGAAAGAAAATTAGCCAGACAAAAGAACAATGGCGAGGAAATTGTTGATAGAATTATTGAGCATCTACATATTATGTCACCGTGATAGATACCGACGAAATAATTTACTAAGTTTTATCAAATCAAGTTTATGGCCTATCGAAGTCTGGCAAAATAATCATCATTAAGTAATGATAACTTATTGACTAGTTTATTGTTGATAAAAATAATCATGGCGTAGTTTTCTTTTTCTGTATTGACTTCATGAATTTTGGCTAAGCTGAACTTTTAATGTTGCCATGTAATGAAAATCTTGGTTAAGTTGCAAAAAATGCTTTGCTTTACGTATTGCATTGACAGCTGATCGTTGGATACTAGATATTTTGTGTTTTCCGTCGATTTTCCGTGATTTTCTACTTAATCAACTGCCTTTGCTTATGGACTCTTGAGATTTACTGTTCTTTGTGTGACAGTAGTCACACAAGGAACAGTAAAAGAAAAATGTCATCACATTTTTCTGTGACTCTGGATTACGATTCTGCCTGATACCTTGGATTTTGTTGTGTGTGCATCGATTTGTTTATCACGATGGGGAGACGTGTAAGGCCTACACGCATCATGTATGTCAACTGTAACATAATTATGTGTCAATAAATTGCTTAATTTTTTAGTTGGAAGACGAAGTATTGGATGTTGCGCTCATACAATCATTGTAGTGGTCTAGGATCGGCCAGACATCACCCAAATATTGTAGCACCCTCAGGTAACTTTTCTTGTTGACATTGTAATTATTAGTCGCAGTATCTACATATATGCAAAGAGCAATCGGTTGTGAAGACGGGCTGCGGTCAAACGTTCTGCATCCCGCATGTTGTCCTTTGTAAACTAAGCAATGAATGTAAGCAATGCACACAGCGACCAAACCAACCGCAGCAATAGATTGGCAATCTTGAGGAAGAAACTGTAGCTATATATTCCGTTTCCACCCTAGCAATTTCCCTGCAGTGGGTACGCTAAGATTTTATTAAACTCTCCACGAGTGAACCAATATCTCCTATCCACATTCTTGTCTATAGAATATTGCCAGCCCATAAAATATTGTTTTTTTCTGGCAGGTTACTTATACTGTCACTTTATAGACACTACACTAAAGCGTAATCATAAAATATATCTGTAAATGTAAGTTACTGTGTTCACGGCTATTAGTATTCTTGATTCGTCCACTTGTGGTGAGGGCCTATCTGGAGCTGCGGGTATTGATTATTGCGTAAACCGCTATGTTATTGTGTTGCATTTTATGGGAGCGTCACTCGTCTATACCATAAACATGGGAATTTACTTCAAATAATGTATTTTCAATCATTTTACTACTGATACCGTACATGTTGTTGTAAGTAATATTTTAAGCAGGCAAAGGCTGCTACTGGCTGCCTATGACAGCCTGCATATCTTAAGAGGATTTCATGTTAGACATTTTTATTTATTTATTTATACCTATATACTTTATTGTACACCACGAAAATACATAACATGAGAAAAATACATCAAACACTAAAAAATATACAATGGGCGGCCTTATCGCTTTCTGTGGTCTCTTCCAGGCAACAGACTTGACAAATTTTTGTTAGCGATTAACGCATGAAGGATTACTGGGTGGTTGTAGAAAGTACTTGGATGACTAAAACTAGTTAATATATTCGTCAGCGCACTATCGACTGTTTCATGGGCACCTCTAAAGTGTCCTACTATCTAGCGATGACATGAGTTTATACGAACTTCAGACTAATTTCTAAAATATGTAAATAAAATCAAAGTAATAAAATCAAATCAAATAGATAAATAATAAAAAATCGCTTTATTATTATTGTAGAAGAGTCTAGAGAGAGTCTTTACTAATTATTTGTTATTTATACCAACCAACGAATATTATTAAATTTTAACGAGGAAATCATGCATCTCCGCGCATTTTTGTAATAAGCTTCTTATAGATGTACAGTTGACAAAATAATAATAGTAGTAAGTAAAAATAGTTGTAGCTCATTGATGGTATTGTATTGTCATTGACGGTATTATAAGGTATTCATTTAATGAAAAGAGAGTTCAAACTATTCCGCAATAGATATATTAATATAGCACTGAAGAGTGTAATGACAAACATTAGAATTGCCGCTGCGCTAGTCAACGCTACTGAATTACCCCACGAAGACAGCCGCTTTACAGAACAATTTATTGGTATGATAGAGAGAAACAGGAACAGGCCTTCTATTGGCCGATTTTGTCGAACGACACCACTTGGACCGACATAGAGTTGTTTTTATCAGAATGAATGCAACACACTCGGAATTTGTTGATTTCCTACGTATAAATTATGACTGGTTGTGTTTGCTATTGGCACATACCATGTCAAAATAGCGAAATCATACTGCAGTGAACACGTTAGAGGAATTGGAGTCTTTTCAATTGAAGTATAATAAACACCCAGACAGAATTAGATTCAATGAAAATGAGGAAGAACAAAGTCTAATAAGATGCCGAATCCACTCGAGGCACGTCCATTAAAAATGTAGGTACTATTCTTACGTTTTGTATAATTGCGACTTAATCACTGAATATTGTTGCAGCTGCATACACGGTCGTCACACATTACGAAGTTGTGCTCATTTTAAGGTCCATTTTTTACTATTTAGTTTGTATGTATATTAATTAGTATGGTTTTTAATGTAAAAAGAAAGTTTTAAGAGGTATCTTCATGATTTTTTTTTGTCGTATCAAATTATTTGTATTATTTTTTCAATACACTATCTACCTAGCATATATATCCTGAAGAATATCATATATTTCCATCATATACCTTTATTGCTTCTAAAACTTGCCTTTTTTGGAAATGCGGTCGGAGAGACAAATACGGATAGTTGGGAACAAATACGGACGTTGCTAACTTTGCGAACAGCTCTTTGAGCAACTCCATGGGGTTATAAAACACTTTTAGGTGTGCCTCCTCTGACAAAAAATACAGTAGCCCGACTTAGTCTGTTTAACCAAGTGCCAGATAACCTTTCTTGACTAATTTGGGATATATAACATGTCGCAGCTTTTAAAAAACATAATTTTTCGTTTTCTTTGTTATGTGCGGTTTTATAATACTAAGATTTCTACTACATTTTCCGTTTTTACCCGTGAGAACCTGTAATTGGCTTTGTCTCATATACTATTGTTATGCTTCTGTTATAGCTGTTGGTTCTCCTATACCTAAATAAATAAATAACTATAGGAAAGGTTATTATTTATTATTATACCTAAGTATTTTAACATTCCAGTTTTGACCAAGGTTGGAGGTTGGCAGATTCCACTATTACAGCAGTTCTGTGCAATCAAGCAGAAGGAACAGGGAAGTGAGGAAGAGTTGCACATAATAAAACAAAGCGCAAAAATAAAACACTGTGGTTTATCCGTATTCTTTGACAGGATACTGCTGCTCAACCAGTGACATACGATTTTGAGCGTATTTATATACTTGTATATTTCATTGTCCACTTTTGCAAAAGAGTGATAAGGTTCCGTCTTCTTTATGCATCATCAAGCGAATCAGTACGATATAGAAAATTTCGCAGAAACTCACATTCTCGTTCGTTTTGGGCTTCTGAATAGAGTCAACTTTTAAGCGAAAAACGTGATAAATTCGTCGGTCACGTTGCACGTCAAAAAGAACTTTTAATTGACGTCTGTTTGTGTTTATCAGTCAACTTGAATAATTTTTTCGCAGATTCGATCTGCCGCCCCTATAATAATAATGCCTCTGATCAATTTAGCTGGGATTCTGTGGATTTTCTGAATGGAAGTATAATTATAATAATGCTTTGTTGAGGATTGTGGTGAATACTTAGGTCACCTACTCTGCCGGGTAGAGAAGATATTAATAAACGTTAAATACATATTCCCCTTTCGCCATCAGGAAAACTTTATCAACTATTACAACAAGATGGTAGTGTTGAAAACTGAGAATGTGGCATGTCTGACAATGCACTGCGTAGGTTTCCTTAGTCAGTATGGTTTTAAGGTCTGCAGGCTATAGTAAAGAAACGGTTCGTCTAAAGCAGACAACAATTATAGTAAACAAATCACTAATGTGTCTATGGCGAATTGACGACTCGTAGAACATAACAGACTATTATCCGCACTATAGGCGCGACGGAGTGTTGTGCCCGGTTATCGATCTTAATGTGACAATGAGAAAAGCAAAGTGTTTGCGTTCATTAATATAAACAAAGGATTCCAATTACGCAATTATAAGAATATTAATCAAAAATAATCGACGCAGTTAATACAAAGATATTTCATTAAAAAAATTACTACCTGCCTTCCTTTACACAATGCATGTCACTTTACTCAACAATTCCACCCTACAATCGAACTGATAATGTAACATCTTTTAAAGAGAGTGGAGTCTCTTGTCCGTTCTTATCCATAGGTACAGATGCCAGCACATCAAGCTACTACAATCTGTCAAATTTCTTTAATATATTTTAAACTTTATCACTAAACCAGTTTCGGGTAGCTTGATGTGCTGACGTCTGTACCTACTACGCTTTGGAATGGGCGACTAGTCCATCTTTCTGAATGTCCGACACCTTGACAATTCAAAAGTGCCTGTAATTTTTTTAAAATAAATTAATTGTAAATGTAAGGGAAAAGTTTTCTGCAATTTGTGACTTTTTGAGTACTCCAACGATGGTTGGTCCAATAGAAGTTTTTGATCAGTATTAGAAACAGGATCGATTGGAATCAAAAAATGTTTTTGTGTAAAATGGCTATTTTCTTGCTAACTGTAATTTTTTTTTTTAAATCTGTGAATGGGGATCAAAATTCCATAAAAAATTATTGATAGTCTCCTAAGACTATTTTCGCGTAGCTGCAACGGATAAGGTACTTCCCCTTACTGCCCCGCTAAAGTTTCCATCCTGTATAAGCCATGTATGATGCCTTAAAGCTTTATTTAACAGAGACTTCACACTAAATGGAACTATATTTTGGAATGCGCAATTATATATTTTGTCTTATTATTCTTTACTTGAGAATTTCTTTTTAATAAGTATGACTTACTTGGAGTACACAGATAAACAAAAGTTTCGAATAGTGATCAACGCTACTCGGCATTTGCTTAGAATATTAATAGCCTTTTAAGTCAAGCAAGCGGTAGCATTTTAATGTACCTCCTATTACCGGTGTACGTGTCCAACGACGCTTTTAATTTTTTTCTTAAAAATAGCTTGACGGTAACTTCAAGCTATTTTGCGTAATCATATTTATTATACAGGGAAGGTATTCCCTGTATAATAAATATGATTATGCAAAATACATACAGGGTACTGTATCGACCCTTCTACCAAATATGGTATAAGAGTCGACACAATTTTTAGAGAGACAGACATTGTTATTTTTATAATGAATTTTAAAATTTTTGTATATTAACACAATTTTAAGACTGGGAGCGCACAATGAAGTCATTTTCTAAAACCAATAGTTGGTTTATAAATGTGCGTTGCAAATATAACACCAAAAGTTAAACCATCACACATAGTTATAACCTAGTACTTTCAGGGATAATATTTTAATACTAGTTGATCTTAACCAGGACTGTTCTATCGGAATAACTTAGGTTCATCTTTATAAGATAATATTCATTTGTAAGTTTACGTAATTTAGTGGTCACGAACCTAAAACCGATTGCAATCGATTCCCTTGTTCGGAAACTAAATGCGTAACAAAGATTTACCATCCGATGTACCGTCAGCAACAAAGGTCGATTGCAACAGCTTCTTTTACACATTATGTAAATTGAAACAAAGTGATTTAATAATCTCCTTTTTAGCATTTCTTATAATACCTAAGAGTTAACATTGTTTAAACTTTACTTCTGTTCCGATTTTAATTAAATGTCTTGAGCAAAAATTAAGATTTAGAATACTGAAGTGTTAATGGACCTTTGTTGCTGACTGTACCTTAAGTTTTCTCGTAATATCTTTTCATTTAGGCTAATTTACCTGTTCCGCATCTGTTGTAATCAAAGTCAAAGCATTTATTTCAAATCGGGCACTTATAAGGCACTTTCGGTCGTCAAAATTTGCAATAAAATAGAATTGGTTTTGTCGCCCCTTCTAAAAGGAAGATTTCGTATGGAAAAGAATGGGCAAGAAACTCCACCGTTACTCTTTTTAAATGTTTTTCACAATACCTACTCGCTAACGTCAAATTATATGTACTGCAAACCAAACCTAAAGCAAGTCATTTAAACCCTAGGCTCTAGCCAGGCATTAATATCATACTGAATTTCATTATGACCCGCTGGTCATTAATGTGATTTGAATTTGAAACGTCAACTGAGAAAATCGTATGGAAACATTAACCAAAAAAAAAAAAATTTACAAGTCGACCATAGAGTTCTCACTTCATAGGTTTTAGTCGCCGTCGACGATCAAAATGATCGATTGCTGTGGCGCGTGTACGTTTAGCGCGTTAGAATGTTGGATTTGGGCTGACACTTACATATTGGTTTTGATGAAAATTCATGAAATTAGATTTAAAAAAATAAAAAATTAACCCGACTGGCAGTAGGTAGGTATGTTATTTAAGTTCAATCTCAGATTTGATGCCACCAACTCCATCGGTCTACTGGAAAAGTATGTAAACTTGTTTTGAATCTCAGTTGCAGTCGGGTTTTGTTTTGTCATTTAATTTTTATTTTAATCTTTCTAGTGTGTTATATTGTTGGAATCGTCTCCTCAAGCCTGTTATTTTGATACCTCACATAGTAATGGTACTATATTTTTTCAAGACCTTACTTATTGTCGTGTGAAAATCCGCCATTTTGATTTTATAAAAATATAACCTAGCCAAAAATCAGCACATAACTAGGTATTCCCCGGTCATTTAACAGTTAATAAACTATTAATTCGATGACCGAATTAGTTTTTATTGCCTCGCAGACTCGCAGTAGGTGCGAAAAGTAGAGTATTCTCCTCGGGGATAAAGGTATCTTCGTCTTTTTTTTCGTGAATTTTAGAGTATTATATTTTTGATGTGATTCTTTTTTAAATATTAATAAATAAATTATACATGCTAAAGTGGTGAATTTTCATTTTTACTTCGTTACAAATATGTGTACCTACGCTAATAAGCTCACGACGAAAGCGACACGAAGATCTCGCGGCTTATTCCCAGGCAAGTTCAGTGTTTTGTTTTCGATCTTTGGCCATCACCTCGGGTTTATTCGTAGGGTGCCTAATACATTTGGCCAAGGCTCTGTATATTTAAATAGCTAAAAATGACCATAAATGAAGGAAAACCTATCATTTACAAAAAACAAACTCCAATCAGTAACAGTCAGTTGCTTCAAAAGACAGACCAATAATAGACATTGGTCTATTGGAGCAACTACAAGAAAGATGAAGAAAGCTAAACAAGCATTTTGAGCCTAAAATCAGTGGTTTATTTATTTATTTGTAAGGGAAAACAAACAGTTGTAGGTATATTAAAAATAAATGGAAATAACTTATCAAATAGGTACACTATTATATTTTCCACAGATTAGATACAATTGAGATATTTACTAACGGAAAATAAACGTAATTGTAGTCGGAGCAAAATTTATAATATAAACAAAGTAAACTAAACGTAACAAAACAAAACTCTTGTTTGTGTTTTGTAGTATCCTACGGGTTCTACACTAAAAATAATAATTTGCTTAAGCATACGGAGTCTACTGCTGATCCCTCAGAATATTTGTTATATTACTTTTAAAAGTATTTCGGTTAAGGAATAGTATGTTGATTTCACAAATGCTTTTGAATTTGCTTAATGTTTTCTTCAAAACACATAGCATTGGTTGAAGAGGCAGTCTAATAATTTTACCATTAAAATGCAACAACAACAGAATATTAATAATCTACCTTTCTCTAAGTTACCTGTGTGTTATTTCAGTTTGGCAGAGCTTGTGACAGCACAGCTGTCACTTTCAAGTGTCATTTATAGCGTCTAAAAATTTTGCCGTCAGCGTACGGAATTTTTTTTCTCGTTTTAATTGAAAATTTGTAAAGTTTCAAGCAAAACTATAAAGAAAGTAAATAATAGTGATTGTGGTAAGTGATATATAGTGGTGCGCTGATCGTTAGTCACCAAAATGACGAAATGGAGATCTGAAGCTCAAATTAGATACGTGGTTACCGGTAGGGTTGCCAGGCGTCCGGATAAAGCCGGACAAAGTCAGGCTTTTAGGTTGCGAGTCCGGCCAAATCAGACAGTGTCCGGCCTGTCCGGCTTTTGTTAGGCTTTTTGAAGGATGCGCGCGCTGCGCGCCCCCACCACCCCACCACTCTTCATCACCCCCCCAATTTAAGAAGATTTTATGGTAAATGATAAAAAAGACTTGTTTTATTTAAAAAAAAAATTGACGTGTTATACTAAGACTAAAACATAAAAAACAAAATGCCTATGGCATTAAGTCCGCCTCTGTACATTTATGTGCTATAAATATTAAATTAATAAAAAATTACGGATGTCCGGCTTTTTACCCAAATGTCCAGCTAAACTAGCTGGTCTGTCCGGCTTTTTGATTTTAAGACCTGGTAACCCTAGTTACCGGTCAATCACCAGCCCGTATTACCTATTCCTACCTTGAGGAACCGTGTTTAGCGACCCTGAGCGCCACGATTCTCCTAAGCGCAATAGTGGGGAAAAACTCTCTTCATCCTCGGAGGATTGAGGCACCCCATTTCCCACCGCCGAACGACAGGGCAAAGAGATTGAAACGATTTCCTGTAATTCGGACCTACGCATTTATAATTTAATGAGTAGCCGGTAAGCCAAGTATGACACATTATATCACTAACCTTACTCAAAAATACTATCAACGAATTTGTAATCTGTTTCTTGCTAGTATCTAGGTACTTCAGACATAAGTGCAGTGTTGTTTTATATACAACCCTTTCGTGTTTAAAGAAAATAACAACTTATGGAAAGGGATTTCAGTGTAAAAATATGATAATTAGGTAGTAATTCTTAAAGCAAATACTGAATGTCTTGAGGAGCAAAAATTACTCAAGCAGGTTCTTTTCTTTGACATCCCATCATGAAAAGCAATCCATTATAAGTACCTAAATCTTACATTTATGCTCACACTTGTTCATGTAGAGGCAATACAGTAGGTAAAGGAAAGTTTTATCAGGATAAAAATAGGTACGTGTATTTTAAATACATATAACAAGTGAAGTGACAGACATACACATTGCTTTTTATTAAGTAATGGCCAGGGTGTGCTTATTACACGAAACGACGAATAAAGGTTTTAACACCTCCCCGTAATATGGACACCCTGTATATGGAATAAGAATTTACAGAGAATATAAAACATCATAATTATCAAAGTTAACTATGCACTTAACACTAACACAAGGAAAAAGAACATACTGTACACACCTACCTATCACTCACTATATAACACAACTATATACCTACATACCAATAATAAAAATAAAAAACATTGTGCAAAACCTACACTAAACTAAACCTAAGAGATTTGCACATCTAGCATGTTTAATTCTTGGTACCTAATGGTTTTGTGAGAATATCGGCAATGTTATCATTACTTGGTACATATTTCAGGGTTAGGTTGTGATGTGCAAGTGAGTCTCGAATGAAATGGTGTTTGATGTCTATGTGTTTAGTGCGTGCGTGATATGTGTTGTTGTGAGCCAGTTTAATTGAGCTTTGATTGTCTGAGTGAATGACGATAGGATGAATGATGGCGAATATCTCTGAAATGAGCGATTTTAGGTATATTGCCTCCTTGCAAGCTTCCCCGAGAGCCATATATTCAGCTTCTGTCGTGGAAAGAGCGACTGTGCGCTGCTTGCGCGCTTCCCATGAGATGGAAGCAACAGACTCTTCATTAGTGCTAATCTCCTTGTCAGTCCGCTGTCGGCGTAGGCCTTCTTCAAACAATTAAAGGTTTCGAAACCTTTTTTTTGTGACGACTCGGTCTATCCAGTCATAAGGTCAGCAAAAACTGCATTCGAATGCTGTTTTTGCTGACCTTATGACTGGATAGACCGACTCGTCACACGTGAGGCAAATCTTAGCTCGTGCCTTCGCGTCTTTGCGCGTGGCGATGGGATCGGCGGGATCGACCGCTTGTATTACAACGTCCCATAAGTCGACGTCCGTCAGATAGCACTCCAAACTAAATGCCCATGTGTTGAAGTTATGACCATTTAGCTTACTAATGCTTAATGCATTTGTCATATTTGAAGAATTTGTTACCGCTGTACTGGTTTCTGCTGCTGACTTCTGCACCGTGGTGGACGTTGGAGGGACCATAACCACTTGTTCATGTAGAGCGAATACAGTAGGCAAAGGAAAGTTTTATCAGGATAAAAATACGTGTATTTTAAATACATATATATAACAAGTGAAGCACTCACCTATCCCATGTGTTTCACACACTGAATTAGAAGTAGAGTGAGTACTTATGCCACTAAACAAAACTAAAGACTATTTAGCCCCCGCGGAGGGAGGGGTGGCTGAGATTTCTAATGTGGGTCTAGAGCAAAAGGAGCTAGCTGCTAAAGTAGGTCTACAGACACTTGTTAATTGAGCAGCAACCTACCCATTAGGATTGTACCCTACGGTCCCTTTGGGAAGTAGTCTGAACACCAGGAATCTAATTACAATCTATCCAGGAATGTAATTACAATAGTTTTTTTTTTTTTTTTTTTCTCTCTTGGCAAGACGCTATTTGCGCATTTGCCACTAACAAAAACGGGGGAACTTATAATAATTAAAGAATGGAATCTGAACGGAATTTGGAAATATAAATTGGTCAGGATCGGAAAAGGAATAAATTTTCAAATAAAATATATAGTAAACTAAATACGGATTGAGTTAGAATTAATGAAAATAGATAAACAGTTGTATATTATAGGATCATTAGATGCTAAAAGAGTAAGAATGGAAGTAGGAAGAGGAACTTCATGACGATTTAAGGAGTCCATAAAAGGAGAATGATTATAAAGAGAACACGAGAAGAAAATGTGGTTCAGATCCCCCACACTTTCACCACACTCACAAATATCATTATCTATGATATGAAGCCGTGCAAGGTGAACTGGAGTACAAACATGTCCCAGTCTCATACGGATAATACAACTGGTGGAAGATTTATTTAACTTTAATTTAAAAAACCAAGGTTTTTTTGGAATACACGTTTGTATGGTGGCATAAAATTTACCTTTTAATACTGAACTGTCTGACCATAAGTCTCCCCAAGACTCCCGAAGGAACGTCATGGGGAGACTTGCAAGATCATGACAGTAATTAATGTAGTACGGAAAACAATCTCCACAATCAACAGCCTCATTGGCAAGCTGGTCAGCCCTGGTGTTGCCCAAAATGTTGCTATGTCCCGGAATCCATGCAAAGCTGATTACAAGCCCTTGCTGATAACATTTGTACAATAAATTTCTTATAGATATTACCAAGGGATAAACTGTTTTACATTTTAATGGAAATTTGCTAAGAGCTTGCAAAACACTCAAAGCGTCTGAAAATATGACCGTCTTTTTTAATTTCATAATGTGTATATATTCTACAGCTTTGAATAAACCAAAGCATTCTCCTGTAAACACTGATGATTCAGGCGGAAGTTTAACCTTTTGAACTATATTGTATTGAGAATGAAAAACTCCGATTCCTACACAACCAGAATTATCGTGTTTGGACGCATCAGTGTAAATATGATGCCAATCTTTCCAATAATTATATTTGATTGAATTAAATAAGAAATTCGTAAAATCATCCCCTTTATTTAAACCCAAGGAAAAATGTATGTCAGGAATAGAAAATATAGATTCATAATTACTACAAAAAAGAGGATATAAATTTGAGCTGTAGCTTGGAGCCTGTAAGGCAATAAACTTTTTGTAACTCTGAATAAGACATGGTGGATTTTTATGAGACCAATAATTAGAAGAATTTATTTGATTTAAAAGTAAGGGAAGTTTTGTATGTAGAGGATGGTTAGAAAATTGCAATGAACGAAATAAAAATTTATCGCAAAGGAACTGACGGCGAAGTGAAAGAGGAGGATCCACACATTCAAGTTGAAGGGCATTAATTGGACTAGATTTCATAGCTCCCGTGATTATTCTTAGTGCTTTTGACTGTATATTGTTAAGTTTTTTAAAAGCAACAATACTCCCTGGTTCTAACAAAAAAGACCCATAATCTAATACGCTTCTAACTATAGCATTATATAGCAGTTTTAAACAATAAGGATGGGCACCCCACCATACTCCAGCCAGGCATCTTAACATATTTAGCCTTTTTTCGCATTTAGAAAAAATATATTCACAGTGGGGAATACCAGTAAGCCTGGAGTCTAAAATAACTCCTAAAAATTTGACCGAAGATTTTTCTGAAATCGGTTGACCATTAAAATATATAGAAAAAGGAGGAGGAAGCCGCTTTCGTGAAAATAAAACAGCAGAGCTTTTCAAAGATGATAACTCTAGTCCATTACGATTAGGGCTTTCAATACCGGTATTCCGGGATCCCGTAATACCGTGATCACGGATTTTATTTTGGCCTTTTAGAATACCGGTATTGACGCCCCAATACCGTGATTACGGTATTACAAACATTAGGTCTGAAAATTATGTGATCTTATTCTCACACTTGTTTTCTTCAGCGCAAGCGTCCCGCTGTTATCTTAAGCTCACCCTCCCGCACCCCGCCTGAGACAATGCCCGAAATCGAGCTGTATTTATGTGTTGTTTTTGTCACTATTGTCAGTCAGTTTCGCAAAGGCGACGGGATAACGCGTATATAATTACTTTTAAATTTAATTACTGTTTTTCAGAAATTGCTATTAACGCTTGATTTATTTTGTTACTTGTTTAGTTTTAGATTCTGACTGTTTTTTTATTACATAATTATTAATAATGTTACTAAAATGATTGCTAGCTACTTAGCTAGTTAAGCTATACTTAACTTACTTGCATTTCTACAAAATAATGATACCTATGTTGATTCTTGATTTATTTTCTTACTTGTTTCGTTTTAGATTTTTTTATTGTTTTTTTATAACTTAATTATTAAGAATGTTACTAAAATGATTACCAAATGATTGCTACTAGCTAGTCAAGGTATACTTTACTTACTTACATTTCTACAAATAATGATACCTATATTGATTTTTACATGAGACATGATGACATTTAGGTAATAATAAGAAATATATTTTTTTTATATTGTGCAAACAAAGTCTATGTGAAATGCCTTCCTGCAAAAATAGTAGATTCAGTTTAACTTTTCATTATGTTCCTAATTCCTAGTCCTACTTAAATAATCAACCAATACGAAATTATTATAAAAGAATTAAGAAAGCTATGTATAACGTATTTATTTTAGTATGTTCAATAAATAAGAACAATACTGATTTGGAAATACAAAAAGGCGTATTTTATTGGTTTTATTAATGTCCTAAATGAACTTGCGTTCAATACCGGACAACCGGTATTGATACCGGGATCACGGTATTGACTTTTTCAATACCGGTATTGATACCGGTATTGAAAAAATCCGGTATTTGAAAGCCCTAATTACGATCAAGCCATGTTTTTAAAAGATTAAGAGAAGAAGACAGTGAAGAGCAAGCCGTTTCGATAGAGCGATGAGAACAGTATAAAACCAGGTCATCAGCATATTGGAGAACTTTTACTTTACTGTCCAGGGAAGATTCGAGGTCATATGTATATATATTATACAATATAGGACTTAAAACAGACCCTTGAGGAAGCCCTTTCCACACTAATCTATAAAACTAATAAAACATTAATACGTCGCTCAGATAAAATATTCATAATGAAATTAAAAAGAATTGTAGGCACATTTAACTTTTTTAATTTATTTCTTAAAATCGGAATAACTACATTGTCATAGGCAGAAGTAATATCTAAAAACGAAGCTATAAGGTGACTATTTACAGAAAAACTTAACCTAATATCCGTGACAAAAATACTTAAGCTATCTAAAGTACTTTTGCCCCGCCTAAAACCGAACTGACTGTCACTCAATAAATCATTGCTCTCAATAAACCATTCTAAACGGTTCTTTACCAAATGCTCTGTAACTTTTAATAAAACTGAAGAAAGAGCAATGGGACGATAGGCATTACTATCTGACGGGCTTTTGTCAGGTTTCAAAATTGGTAAAACTATTTGGGATTTCCAGGATGTGGGAATGTTGCCAGTGACCATAATAGAGTTTATAAGATTTAAAAAATAGTCAAGTGACGTTTCGCTTAAATTTGACATAAAGGAATATGGAATACCATCAACTCCAGGAGCAGAATCTTTTAGGTGGGACAAAATACCTTTGAGTTCAGCAAGAGAAAATGGACTATTGAGTTCTGCAAGATTGACATAATCGGAAAGAGGTATAGAATAAGTAGTTATTTCCTCAGGGACATACGAAGGTGCTAGCTTATCTAAAAATTGGTCTTTCATTGAAGAAGGAAGCAAAGATGAGGGAGACTCCTTAAATGCAGATCTAAACCTACGAATGTTTCGCCACACAACTGATGGATGAATATTGGGTGATATGTTCTGACAAAAACGTCTCCAACTTTCGAACTTCTTTTGTTTGAATAATTTACGAGTATCAGTAATGGCAGAACATACAACATCAAAGTTTTCATCTGTAGTGTTGGCATAATATTGAATCTCTGCTTGTTTCCTCTTTTTAACTGCAATTGAACAATCCCTATCCCACCATGGAGGGGATGGAATATAACCTAGAGCTGTATTTTTTATAGGAAAAAGACTATCAGCAGTTCTTATTATTAATTTTGCTAAAGCTTCAGCACATAAGTGTTCATCACCAAATTTAATTTCAGGAAGTTCCGAAATGTTGAAATCCAACTGCTCCTTAAACAATGACCAATTGGCATCTGCAAGTCTATACTTTAACCGTGGAGGAGGTTTAGAATAATGCTTATTATAAAAAGGAAATGAAAGTAATATTGGAAAATGGTCACTACCATGAGTAGAAGTTAAGACTTCCCAAGATAAATAAGGTGTAAGACTGGGAGAGCATATTGACAAGTCAGGGGCACTTATTTCCTCGTTGGGAGCAGTGCGTCGTGTTGGAGAACCATTATTAAGAATGCAAAGATTATGAGTGTCAATCAGATCCAAAAGATTAACCCCATAGCTATTGGTCAAGGAACTACCCCAACATTGATGCTGAGAATTAAAATCACCTAATAGTATAAAAGGTTTTGGAAGAATAGAAAGAATATTTACAATTTCATCGAAAATCAGAATAGATGGACGAGGAATATATACAGAAACATAACAAACTTTATTTACAACTGCTGCAATAATAGAAAAATCACTATTATGAGCAGGAATGGAAAAATGAGTAAAAGATTGAGGATGTTTGATGAGTAAGGCTACTCCACCATACTTATCAAATCGATCCTCTCTGAGACATGCATAACCCGGAATCCTAAACAAAGAGTCCGGACTAAGCCATGTCTCCTGTAAAGAAAAAATAAATGGATTATATTTATTTATAAGATAAATTATTTCAGTTTTTTTAGAAATTGCACTTCGGCAATTCCATTGGATTACCTTGGCTGGACTGTCCATTATTATTATTAGAAGTGCAAGTAACTGCTTCGAGTGCAGAGGCAACGTGAGACGGTGAAATTAAGTTAGACTGTGACAAAGACTTAATTAATGCTATGATTAAATCTCTTGTAGTTTCAGATAGATTGTCCTTAGGAATCAGAGCAGTGCCATTATTTAGTGAAGAAGTGTTATTATAGTCCTTAATAAGGTCATGATGAGATTGACGATCATAACCTATAGAGGATTTTGTAGGAGAACGAGGTTTAGTATAAACGGTTTTTTTATATGAATATGACTGATTGTATGTCGGATTAACCCGTGGAGCTGAAGGAGTAAAGCTATCTGACACATGAGTGGTAGTTAAGGCGTCAATATATGACTTCTTAGAAACAAAAGGATGTAGTTTTGATGCTTCTGCATAAGAAATGCAACTTTTGGACATTGTTTCTTTTATCTTTTTCTGTCTCTCAAATTCAAGGCACTTCTTACTAGTAGCTTCATGAGACCCCCTGCACAAACAGCAAGAGACATCATCATCTTGAACTGAACAGGACTCACCTGAATGTCCATCACCACACTTAAAACATCTAGGCTTAGACCTACAAAGACTTTTTACATGACCATACCTACAACAATTATAACACTGAATAGTTGGGTAAATGTATAATTCAACACTCAAGGCAGTGTAACACATAAACACCCGCTTTGGTAGAACTTGCCCATCAAATGTAATTATAATTGTTTCCGTGTTCTTGAATACATTATTACCATCAACCATTACTTTCCTTCTAATCCTCCTAATTTTTAAAATTTCTCCACAGCCTATGGGAACAGAAATAGCCTCCTTAACCTCCTCATCGGACCAATCGGTAGGAACGCCTCTTACAACACCCATACGGGTGATGGAGAAAGCAGGGATAAAAACTTTATAATTTTCTTCAGTTAATTTAGTATTACTTAAAAACAGATTTGCATCTTCATATTGAGAAAATGCCAATGATATTCGATTTCTGCCGATTTTTTTCAAACTACCATTTATCACATTTTTAAAATTATATCTTTTCAAAAAACGGCCGAAAGAAATGGGATGTAAAAATGTTTTTTCAGTGACTTGTTCACGTTGCACATGAACAACATATGGAGCAGCATCTGATGACTTAAAAGTCAACCTAGCCAACTGAGTTGCAGACTGTAGAGGTGTTTTATTTTGTCCAATGATTGATTCATTAGATGCCTGAGTAGTAATATTTTGTGAGGGGTCTGAACCATTCTCAAAATGAGAAATTTCCATCTCGCGATTCTCAAGTTCACAATTGCAATTCTTTTTGCCGCCATTTTTACGTCTTTTTTTGTTGCAATGTTTGCAAATTTTGGGCCGAGCTGAAACCCTCTTCCTTTTACTATTATTTATTGTTGATACTGAACAATCAGTATCAACACTGGTTTCGTTATTAGAAATTGTCACGTAGTGAGCAATGACCGGAGACATCGACCCCCCAGGATCCCCTGGAGGGTCCATAATAGAAAATTTATATAAAAACTTACCAACTATTAATACACACTAAAAGAAACTAACTACTAGAAATATATAAACAAAAAACTAATTATTTACACAAAAAGATCCCAACAAACTTATTTTAGGAAATTAAAATTCACTTTGAAAGAAAAAACACGACCGCCGTATTCAAGGTTCCCGCGCTTTTCTTACAATAGTTCATTGCTCCCATGTGGTATGCAGTTGTTACTTACATTAAAGAGGTTCTACACCTTAAGTCTAATCTGCAATGAGAGGTTTTTTTTTAGAGTATTAAAAAAAACATAGTTATTGTCGGAATTTTTTTAACTGCTTAACCGACCTGTTTGATCCTTCCTGGCAACTTTTGTGTGTATTCCAAGAATAACTGTTGGCTCAACAGGGTTCAATTCTTGTCCAATAAGTTGAAAACTAGTACTTAGCTGCCTGAAATTTAGCGTTGGTTTAACGAGCTTAGTCATTTTTTCGTTCAGGAGAAGATTATTTAGGTACATGAAACCAATGGAACAACTTTAGAGAGTGCATTGTTTACTTCTTCAAACTTGACTAACTGACGTCTGATAAGATAGTATCACATAACATCACGCCTGTATTCTTGGAAGGATTAGGCAGATGTGTACCTATAGTGAGTAAGTAGTGGAGGCCCATAGGGCAATGGTAACGGCCGCGACTTACGACCCATACGAGTGGAGGAAGGATCGAACCCAGACAGGCGCTTTACTTTGTGTAAATGATTTCATCATCACTGCTCTCAAAACGGTAAAAGAAAACATCGTGAGGAAACCGGCATGTCCTAGAACAAAAAACTCGAAGGCATGTGACATCTACCAACACGCACTGGGCTCGCGTGGTGGATTACGGCCTACTCCCTCTCACAGAGTAGGCCTGTGTCCTAGCAGTGAGAACATTATAGGCTGATTATGTATGTACCTATTAGTATACCCACATTTCACCCGTTATGATTAAGAGTCATGTCATATGGGGATACCCTATTGCCATTAACCGGGCACGAAATAGACTCGGGCTACTAATGAGAAATACCTAATAGGAAAACCAACTTGTATGAAAATTATAGGTAATATTTAAATATTTATTTATTTGTTCTACGTTTTCGTCGTAATGGGTCATGTATGAAAATATTAAATTGTCTCGATTTTTTTTCTGCGCTTATGAATAAGCTAATACTATCTACAAAAAAAGTATCAGATTTATCTGATTAGTATTTCCAGAGAAATAAATTAAATTCTGTTAGAGGCGGCCATCGACAGTAACCCACGGATTTTTATTCAATTTCCTTAGCCTACTCAATTAAAAAGTAAAAACTTGTCAATTTGTCATAACATAACCTCACTTTTCACCTCTTGCTTTGTGTTTGTTTGCGATTTTATGGATATATCTTTACGACGACCCTCACGCTTTGAATAAAATAAAGATAAATCGTATCGTAATCGTATCGTATCCATAAAATCGCAAACAAACACAAAGCAAGAGGTGAAAAGTGAGGTTATGTTATGACAAATTGACAAGTTTTTACTTTTTAATTGAGTAGGCTAAGGAAATTGAATAAAAATCCGTGGGTTACTGTCGATGGCCGCCTCTAACAGAATTTAATTTATTTCTCTGGAAATACTAATCAGATAAATCTGATACTTTTTTTGTAGATAGTATTAGCTTATTCATAAGCGCAGAAAAAAAATCGAGACAATTTAATATTTTCATACATGACCCATTAGTCCAGGAAAATAAGATATTTACTGCGAAAAAGCTCTAGTAAAGAATTCTCACCAGGATTATCTGTAATGAATCATTAGAAATACTGCGTGAAAAGTCCATTGTGATAAATTGTGCGAAATAAAATATATTAACTATCCAGGTCCCCGAGTTTATTTCTAATGTCTAAAATAAAGACAATCCCAGTGATAAATTTTCACTACATAGGATTTATTTCGCATGATTTGCCTTTAATTTAACTTCCTGGACTATAGGTATTTGTTTCCAAGACTAGATGTTCAGAAATATGAATTATCCTACATACCCTAATCAAAACATGTTGACAAGACTATCCACCCCACTTTCTATTACTTTTACACGAAGCAATTTTAATGAAAGCCACATAGCCGACTTTGTGATTCCGCTCTGTCGTATCGTATCTCATCTCGTTGTTTCATTGAGCAAGTCCGTATTTAGGTATACGGTGCTTTTGTCACAGCTAGACAATGTAGTGTTCTAATCCAAAGTGAGTACTAGGATTACTAGGAGTACTAGGATACTAGGACTAGTGAGGATTAGAACACCTATGGATAAACTTAGCTAAAAATAATATTATCACACCTTTTTGTACGCTTAAACCTACACATCTAATCAATTACTTACCATGTATGAAAATTAGTAGATAAGATTAAACGTTAGTACATTTGATTCAATATTTATTACTTTTATCCGAAATATTCTTTTTAGATAATTAAAAACATTGTTGCAAGAAATGATTATTTTATTTATTAATGAAGTTCTGATACGAAACGCGGACCATAGTTTCTACCACCTAATCTGTATTTTGCCATAATTTTGCAACAGAAGGTGCTTTAGAAAATCAATTTAATTCAGTTAAAACCTCCAGCTGAGGTAATTTCCATTAATTGTGGGCTTAATTCTTTAGCCAGAGTGAGGGAGAAGTACTGCCTCAACGACTATTAACTAATTAAAGCAAACGTATTACACATGTTTTTCTTGACTACCCGTCGTTACTTGGGTAAACTGTGCCATATTGTTACACTGGGGTAGGTGCATTGGTTTAAGTATGAGTAAGTATATCGTAAACAATGTGGTATTTTTTTGGAAAAAAATTTAGATAACGCTTCATTCTATTAATTTTACCCAAAGGATTTCAATGAGAACCTGTTTACTTAGTGTATTGGGAAATAAAACATAATCAACAAGGGAAATCTATTAAATTATATTACATGTGAAACGAATATTAACAACATATACCTAATGAATTACATTTTTGGTAATGTTATTAATATTTGCACACTGGGAAACGTTTATGGTTATTGCGTGTCAAGGTAAAGAATTCTATTCCCGATAGAAAGAAGAATTAATTTAATATTAACCCTCCTCTTGACCGCCAATAATATACGAAATTCTGTAACCATAACGAGCATATAAGTAGGTAATGAGTTCATCATAAAACGCAGAAATAAGTCCAGTAGAAATGTTTGAAGTAACTATTGTACATTTTCAGAAAAAACCTATAATTTTGACAAGAAAATCATTTAAAACGCTTCGGGTAAGTCTAACCTATCAGCTGTCGAGTGAATGGGTACTTTAAGTATTTCTTATCCAGCTTAAGAATCTTTATGGCTGTCTTTTTACTATCGCATGCTTTTATTGCGAAACGTTAAGAATAAATTCGAAACTAATACAAGTCATTGTCCTTACCTTAGCACGATAGTATCCGCAAATTTCACCTTAACACGAAATATTGTGTCACCAATGGAGCAATTTGTCAAACGATGAGTTAGTAAGTAA
The DNA here is from genome assembly GCA_927399505.1 of Luperina testacea. NCBI lineage: Eukaryota > Metazoa > Arthropoda > Insecta > Lepidoptera > Noctuidae > Luperina > Luperina testacea. The sequence continues at coordinate 9,311,929 of OV656755.1, forward strand.
TTAGGGGGCACAAGTCCGAATGGCGTGTGCGTGTATCGCGACGGGCGGCCGGGCGGGCGGCGCGACAATGCCGGATGAAGGGCGGGAACAATCTGGCCGGCCGGCTCCGGCGTGTTGTGTCGACGCAACATGCCGCCGACGCTCAGCGGCGCCGCCACGTTGCACGCCTCGTCTCCCTTGTTTTCGACGCGATATCTCAAAACAATTGCAATGTGTTTTGTCTTTTAATAAAGTTTTGTCTGACGTTACGGCCCGTTCTTCATATAGAATAATACGTTTTGGAACATACAGCTAACTTAAGCCGTATAGGATTAGGTTAGGATTTAGCCGTATAGGATTAGGTTAGGATTTTTTCATCCGCAAATGTATTATCAGATCTTAGATATATTATCTATATTCGCAAATTTATTATAAATGATCAGGAGCCTTAGTTTTTTACTTCTACTTATTAAGTCTCAAGTAAGTAATTAGTACTTGAGACTTCTGTGTATAAGTAAAAGATTCATGCTTTTAACACCAATAATGATGAACTTCGATATAAATTTTTATCCTCTACACCCCTCAACATCTTCAGGAGACGAATTTTCTAAAATTCTTTACCTAACTGAAAAAAATCGGGCCAATCAAGCAAGACATTTTGCTTGGTAGAAAAAAAGGAATGAACCAATCAAAAACTTATTAAAATTGATTAATCACTGTTTGTCGTCACAATAAAGTTAAAATGATCAACTCTTCTCTATCATTCACTTCATAAAAGGAATTAAGATAACATGAATAAGATATTGTATACATGGCACATCAGAGATTCAATCAAGTTGGATAATAAGTATTTTAATAACAGTTTATTGTTTTTATTGAATAAAAATATTGCTTGTATAACCACAGAATATCTAATAGTATAACCCAAAATATATAAAACAATCAACCTTTTATTCAATTGAATATTGGTGCTTTTTAAATACGAATGTATTATTGTCTGATTGTATAAGGTCAGTTGATCAATGTAAGCACGCCCTTTGTTGTCAGTCGGAGTTGTCACAGTGTTTCAGGTCGAGACGATCGAGACTAGTTCATTTTGTTAGTTCGTGAGCATAAGCATGGCACGCTTTTGTCACGCGGAGTAAATTATTTAGTTAATTTCATGTTATTGCACGGTTACAACCAAAAGCAAAATTTAAGACGACTCACTGACCATGACTAACGCACCAAGTACCCTATGAACTCAGTGAATGAAGTTAATCGTGCTGTGAGTGAATCTCAGTAGCCGTCGTCGTGGTTATATTCCTGTTTGTGATCCGGGCTTGGGGGCAGCCTGGACTACGTGCCACTTTTATCAGTAAGTACCTACCTAAACTTCCCTTTTATCACAGATGTTAATAATGTTGTTTTCACATCAAATTCATAGACGATTATTTTGCAGAAAATGAAAATCAAAGAGCTGATTTCTCTATTGGGGGCCTGGAACCCTAGTTCTACGCTCTGGAAAATGTGGAAGTCGGATTTCACAGTCACTCTAAACATTAATATAAATCTTTCAGGAGGAGACTTGAGCAGTATCGATATTTCTCCAAGTGTAAGTATCTAGGTAGGTACTAACCTTTACAGGAATCAGCTAGACAGGTACCTACTACTGGATCAAGTTAACTAGGCACCGTTTCTTAAGGAAGTAGGTATTTATGTCAGCTTAGTGTGTAGTGCAGTACAGTAAATCAATAGAAAAATGTATTTGATTAAAGTACAGAAATATTATGTATAATAGTAAATTTGACAGATTGTAGTAACTTGATGTGCTGGCGTCTGTACAAGACGATACTTACTGGAAATTAGTAATAACCAAAAGGCACCAAAAGATTATTGAAAAAGGCTTTACCCCAAAGTCTTACATTAACATAGTTGGTCATAATTTATCAATCGTCAAGTCCTATTTTGTTGTGATTATGGTCCTATTTTGGTGTGTGTGTTAAACCCGAATACTTTTTTAACTGCCCCATCTACATTACCTAATATGTTTGTAAACCAGAATAGTGTCTTTGGTATAATTATCAAAGACACTATTCTAGTTTATAGTAGCCCTGAAGAAGTATAGTGTTTTTTTTTTAAGTTAACTGATATTTTTGTGCTTGATGCAAAATCCAATTGAATTTTTAATGTAATATTATTAGACCACAAAATGAAGAATGTTACCTAATTTTGATTATTAGCACTCCATATTCTCTGTCAAAAATAAAAAATACTAGTGAAAGAATTACTTCGATACGTCAATTAGTTTCTGATTTAGAAATAAAACAAGTTGTAACCGCACGACGCGGGCTGCCGGTGACGGTGTGACGTCATCGCACAACACTCTCAGTCTGGCTCACTCAGTCCGCTCGCGGTCGCGCGCCCGTGCCGTCGAAATTATACCTAAATACTTAAAAAAATGTCCAATCCAAATACTAGGAAATCATGCGTTGTGCCTAAATGTAAAATTAAAACTACCAATTCACCGGAAAAGTTGTTTTTTATAGTTCCAAAGGACGTTAAAATGCGAAAAAAATGGATAAAAGCTATGAAGATTGTTCGTTCGATTGAAGCGGTGTTCTGGTGTGCTTCTACATTTAACCGTACATACATCACCTACTCTTTTTACTTGAACATAACCAATAGCATCGTCGCCATAGCAGTATCTTGCCGATCTGAAATAAGTTTCAAATAAAAATAAATGGCCTTACGATTTTGTTAGTAAAAAAAATACAAATAAATAAAAAAGGTTTAGTACATCCGTTCGAACATCTACATTTGCAATAAAAATTTAATTAAATAAAATGGCCTTACGTATTTTGTGAGTTAAAAAATACAAATAAAAAAAGGTTTACCTAGTACATCTGTAACGTTCAACCCACTAACATCTACACTACATCCTAAGTACCTATCCTACTTCCTACTAATATTATAAATGCGAAAGTTTGTGAGTGTGTGTGTGTTTGTTATCTTTCACGCAAAAACTACTGGATAACGGATCTTGACGAATTCTGGGATAACACATAGGCTACTTTTAATCCTGGGAAAATGTACAGTTTCCGAGGGAAACGGGGCGAAGCTGCTGGCGGAAGCTAGTTTGCAATAAATCAATGTATGTATTCATTTAAATTTACTAAGAAGAGCAGTACCTACATACGTACCTACCTATAGCTACAAAACTATAATACACTGCCACTGCCCACTGCACTGCACTGCTGCACTGCTACTGTCTTTAAGGTAAAAATTTAATGGTAGGTAGGTACTTCTACTATTTGAGTTGCATTCTTCCATTACGACATTAGTTGGGTATTTTGTTTTGATAAAACAATTTAGAACAGATAAACTATTAAGCTTACTTTGCATTTGTATTCCTCGCATTTCGACGGCAACGATATCACTAAGTATTTGTAGATAAATAATGCGCAACCATTAATCCATCTATTTTAGGCAGATTATCCGATTGCCCTTTTTCGAATCCTTCATCCATTTTATTAATCGAATAATATTTACTATTATTAGACTATTAACGGACGAAAACTAGTGTCCGACCGAAACAGGTTTTTCAGCCGAAACCGAAACCGAAACCGAACTTTCGGCCTTGCTCTTAGTTTCGGCCGAAACCGAAACCGAAACCGAAACTTACTTAAACATATTTAAAAAAAAAAAAAAATATTTTTTTTTTATCGTATACAGAAATCTGGTGTGTTTTTTACACATTTGTTTGCATATACAATGTATATTATACATACAGACAGTTGAATACTTACCTAATTTATTTACGAGGTCGGTCCCATAATGAACTGGCCTGATATACATAGTTCTACGCGACATGTTGTGTTGCATTAAATAGTACGTTTATCGTGCACTTAATATAAGAAACACGCATCGACATGAAATGCTTAGTCTTAGTTTAGCAGGCATTAGGATAACGAGTCGCGTATTTTTTCAAAATGTCGAAAACTGAGTATCGAAGTGTCATAAAGTTTTTGTTTAAAGAAGGTTTATCCCTGCCCAAATAAAAGAACGATTGGATGACGTGTATAAGGAGTCTGCCCCCTCCTATAGCACAGTGAAAAATTGGGTGAAAGAGTTTCGCCTCGGGAGAGAAACCGTCGAAGACATTTGCCACGACGGTCGACCTGTGGAAGTGCTCACTCCCGAAACGATTGCTCTTATCGAAGAGGAGGTTCTGAGTGACCGCCGTTTGAAGATTAGAGAAATTGCAGCTAGGCTTGGGCTCTCTAAAAGTACGTCATCGTGCGATCCATGAACATCTTCACATGAAAAAAGTGAGTGCAAGATGGGTACCGAAACTTCTTTCAGCGGTACAGAGACAGGAAAGCGCTGCGCTTCGGAGTTTTTGGATCTTTGTGGCGAAAATTCAAAGACTGTGATCGAGCGGCTAGTGACTGGTGATGAAACTATGATCTTGTATTATGACCCACAAAGCAAGCGCGAATCAATGGGATGGCGTTATAAGGGTGAAAAGCCCCCTAGAAAGGCAAAGGTGCAACAATCGGCTAAAAAACTGATGTGCACAATCTTTTGGGATTTTCAAGGCATTTTGATGGTGGATTTTAAAGAACGTAATACAGTCGTGAACGGCTAATATTATGCTTCTTTAATAAATAAATTACAGTTAAGTTGTTTCGGTTTCGGTTTCGGCCAGTTTCGGCCAAATAATCTAGTTTCGGCCTTAGTTTCGGTTTCGGCCAGAAAATGGCCGAAACTTTCGGCCGCGCCGAAACTCGAGTGTTCATGAATTATCGTCCATCGTTCGGCGAACTTCGCGGCTAGCTCGTGCTCGTTCGTCGCGTTGCCGGCCCAGTTCGCCGCCGTCCATCGTTAATCGCATGGAGTTGTGGTTGTGTTTTGCACATACGAGGGCGGTCCCATAATAAATTAGCCTAACTATGAACTAATGAAGGAAATGAAACGAAACCAATTTTATTTTTCAATATATTCACCATGAATACTACTAACACACTTCTGACATCTGGGAATCAACATCTCTAAACATTTATAAAAATAATCACAATTTTTAGCCTCAAAATGACCGAAGACAGCCGCCTGCAATTCTTGATCGCTTGAAAATTTTCTTCCTCTTAAGTCTCGCTTTAAATTTGGAAATAAATAATAGTCGGACGGGGCCATGTCTGGACTGTGAGGTGGATGTTCAACTTCTGTGAACCCGCATTGACGAACTGCATCCTTCGAAACACCAGCGGTATGAACAGGGGCGTTGTCATGGAGCAACAGGACACCTTTAGACAGCTTGAAAGAAAGAAAGAAAGAAAGAAATACTCTTTATTATGTACACCATATAAATTACAAACATAAATATAGAAGCTTGCCTCTTCGTTTTTCCTTTATCTTGTCTCGTAATTTATATATTAAAGAAGCATCATATTAGCCGTTCACGACTGTATTACGTTCTTTAAAATCCACCATCAAAATGCCTTCAAAATCCCAAAAGATTATGCACATCAGTTTTTTAGCCGATTGTTGCACCTTTGCCTTTCTAGGGGGCTTTTCACCCTTATAACGCCATCCCATTGATTCGCCCTTGCTTTGTGGGTCATAACACAAGATCATAGTTTCATCACCAGTCACTAGCCGCTCGATCACAGTCTTTGAATTTTCGCCACAAAGATCCAAAAACTCCGAACCACAGCGCACCTTTTGCTGTCTCTGTACCGCTGAAAGAAGTTTCGGTACCCATCTTGCACTCACTTTTTTCATGTGAAGATGTTCATGGATCGCACGATGACGTACTTTTAGAGAGCCCAAGCCTAGCTGCAATTTCTCTAATCTTCAAACGGCGGTCACTCAGAACCTCCTCTTAGATAATAGAGCAATCGTTTCGGGAGTGAGCACTTCCACAGGTCGACCGTTCGTGGCAAATGTCTTCGACGGTTTCTCACCCGAGGCGAAACTTTTCACCCAATTTTTCACTGTGCTATAGGAGGGGGCAGACTCCTTATACACGTTATCCAATCGTTCTTTTATTTGGGCAGGGTATAAAACTATAAACCTTCTTTAAACAAAAACTTTATGACACTTCGATACTCAGTTTTCGATATTTTGAAAAAATACGCGACTCTCGTTATGCTAATGCCTGCTAAACTAAGACTAAGCATTTCATGTCGATGCGTGTTTCTTATATTATGTGCACAATAAACGTACTATTTAATGCAACACAACATGTAGCGACATGTCGCGTAGAACTATATCAGGCCAGTTCATTATGGGACCGACCTCGTAAATGATTAGGTAAGTATTCAACTGTCTGTATGTATAATATTTATGTACATTGTATATTCAAATAAATGTGTAAAAAAACACACCAGATTTCTGTATACTATAGAAATTTTAAATATGTTTAAGTAAGTTTCGGTTTCGGTTTCGGTTTCGGCCGAAACTAAGAGCAAGGCCGAAAGTTCGGTTTCGGTTTCGGTTTCGGCTGAAAAACCTGTTTCGGTCGGACACTAATTATAACCCCTGGCGACTTGATACTAAGCGGGCCGCGGCCCGCGCGGGGCGTTGTGACATGACATCACAAGCGGTCACGTGACTGTTAGCGGGTCTCGATATTTTTCGAAACTTTGAATGCCTATAAAATCAAAACTACTAGGTATTTTTGACTACAACAAAAACTAGTGTATTTGTATACATACAGGCTTTACTGTGACAAAATTTCAAGCGATTTGGCATACCTAGTAACATTCTTCATTACAGGTACTTTGTCAAACTACACAGTTTATTGGAATTTCTTATACCATGTAATATCAGCATTGTATCAAATAAAAATTTTGTTATTTTGCGAAGTCCAATATAATTTTAAAACCAAATTGATACTATTTCCTAAGACTACTGTTCAATTTTTATAAGGATGTTGATCCCTAAACAAAAAGGTTATATAAAACTGCTGTTAAATTTTTTTAGCTGTAGAATGTTAATATTTAAACGCTAATAAATAAAAACTTTTTGTAATCACTTCTGTCATTATTATTTTTCAGAAATAGCGTTAGGTGAAGGCAATTCAAACATCTTGATTGCAAAATTGATGCATCTAATGCTGATTATACAGTTCCTTAACCTACAGTACAGTAACTTATGTTAGGTATATAAGTTACTGTTCTGTATGCTGTATTAATTAATAAGTGCACTATATAAGAATAAATATTTTTCGGGACAGTCTCAATAAAAGTACATACTTTATAGCTTTAAACAAGATAACTGAATAACTTTACAAACAATCAATCGTGTTTATTACATTTAAAACGAAACTTCCTAGATAATAATAATTATCTGTATTCAAATATTTAGACAACAGATAATAATAATTATCTGTATTCAAATATTTAGACAACTTTATTGTACCTACAATAAAACTTATTTTCAAATAAATTGAATTGAATTAAATATTAAATCAAATATTTATATGTTTCCATTTACCTAAATGGAAACATATAAATATTTGATTCTAGTATTGAACAGAATCAAATGAATCAAGTTACCAATTCATATTAATCAAGTCCTTTGATTGCTGAATACATTTACCTTATACAATTAAGCGTACACATTACTGAAACTACTAAAATACTTGATAACCATTAACATATTCGTTATAACTTCATTCAAAAGAAATCATTGGCATGATAACCAAACTTGATTGTAATGACAATAACTTTGTTTGATTTTATCAAGACAACTTGTCTGTTGCTTAATCAACATAACTTTATTGCTATAATCGTATTACTTTATGTGCTCGTATATAAAAAAGTTCCTTGATACATATACCTGCTCTGAAAGTGTTGACCCCATTTCTGCTCGGTTCCTTAAACATTACAAGAACTGCCTGGTTCCCCCGCTTAACCAGTCATTTAATCTATCATTATCAACAGGCATATTTCCGAGCTGGAAAATATGGGAATCAGGGGGGTCTACCATTAAAACTTTTCCGGGACTATTTATCTGATCGGTTCCAGAGGGTTAGAATAGGTAACTATGTTAGTGATGATCTACCTGTCACCTTTGGTGTACCTCAGGGAAGTGTGATCGGTCCCTCCCTCTTTCTTGCGTATATTAATGATCTATGTAACCTTCAACTACCCCATGGTAAAATCATTTCTTTTGCCGATGATACGGCGCTACTTTTCACAGCAGACTCATGGGCTGGTGTCTACCATTACGCACAAGAAGGTTTTGATACGGTCCTGGCTTGGTTAAAAGATAATGTGTACCCTTAACTTCGATAAAACCAAGTTTATAGCCTTCTCCCTCACTAACAAACGTAATGAATTGCTATCTCATTTCGAGTTTAAAGCACACTCTTGCACTGACACAAATTCCGACTCCTGCTCCTGTCCCATTCTCCAAAAGACTACCTCTATAAAGTACCTTGGAATTATAATAGATAATAACTTAAGCTTCCAACCACAAATAGATAGTCTCACGACGAGAATTCGCAAGTTAATCTATCTTTTCAAAAACCTCCGTCACGTAGCTGACGTGGAGGTTATTAGGTGGGTATACTATGCAATGTGTCAGTCTCTTCTGACATACTGCATAACATCATGGAGTGGTGCTCCGAAATCTAACATTTTTAAATTGGAAAGAGCCCAAAGGACGGTACTGAAAGTAGCCTGTTTTCTGGCATACTTGTATCCTACTGTAGAGCTTTGCAAACACTTCAAAGTCTTGTCAGTGAGGCAATTTTCTCAAGAAGCATTCCTCCTTAACATTTGATCCCTCCTTTACCTCAGGTAAACGCCGAAAATACCCTGTCTGCAATACGACTAAGAACAAGTTTCTCTCAAAGGTCTTATACTTTCTTAGGTTCCCACTTATATAATAAATTAAATCGTCTTACAACGATTTATCATCTAACAACAGGCATGTAAGATAACTCTGGTTGATTGGCTCCTTAGTTTAGATTATAAAGCAACTGAGGATTTAATAACTCATCCAAAATAGTCCAACCTCGTACTTTCCCTACACATATTAGATCACCTTTTTTCGACGTACTTATCTTTTGTTTTATTGTTCTAAATCTCTGTGTTTTTTCATTGAGTTTATGTTATGCCCTGTATCCCTTCACATTTATTATTAAATAAGTAATTTATGTTCTCATACCGTGTGGTGGGACCCTGGTGATCTGCTATACAGTGCTGTCTCTCACAAACTAGTTTCTAAGCTTGTCTAATTTTTATGATAATATTGTTTTGTGAAGAGAAAATAAATCTATGTATTTGAATTTAAATTTGATAGCTGCAAACATTTTTTTAATCAATTTTATCAAGCTTTTTTTTCCGTGTTCTTGAGTGTTCACTTTTTTTTATAAAATAAACTTTCTGTAAAATTTCATGCATCTATACATTCAAATTAATTATATTTTATACACTGTACCGCAAAAAAAGCGGGTCGGTAAAATGAACCTCAATAACTTCCATAATATTAGAGTTAGCTTTTTGAAATAAAGACTTATAGACAATGTTATAGTGCAAAAAAGTATGAAAAAGTGTGTTATGGAATAAAAGTTGAAATTATGAAGTTTATTTTGAATAAAAGTAAGTTAAGTAAAAATGACCATTTTCAACATATTTCGAAAAATGTTCTACGGTATTAAATATGCAATTTTACACATTGTAGTATTTTGTATTGCCACCACGAGCTGTTAATGCAGCTGTTATACGGTTTGGCATGGTTTCCACCAGATTTCTAAGCCAATGCTGAGGAATATTCCCCCATTCCTCTACCAGTGACAAGAGACTGTGACTTCTGAGTTTGTTTCGGCCTTTCTTCTCAGAGTAGTCAGATAAGAAACGCCGACCTCATCTAGTTTAAAAAAAAAACAACATGATTGACGTGTAAAAGTGTTTGTACAAACCTATTTACAAAAATAAAATCATTTATCATTTATAGTGCTTCTTTCAGTTCATGAAGCGTAATTGGAGGGAAATTTCGCTAGCGTACACATCGTCCCAGTTCGTTCTCGGCATGCTCGATTTTATTAATTTATTTTATTCATTTATTCAAAATATATAATAACAATAACATCAAGATAGGGTTCAAGTCTGGGCTGCGTGCTGGCCACTCCATACGTGTGATAGCGACATCTTTAAGGTATTCAAACACTATCCGAGCTGTATGGGGACGAGCGTTATCTTGCATAAAGATAGCTTTCTCATCCATGTTTACTAAAAATAGGCCTGCACACTCATTTAAGATTTTATTTACGTATCTTTCTAAAGTTAAAGTGCCATTTTCTATTCCCACTAGCGCGGTGCGGCTTTTGGAAGAAATTCCAGCCCACACGTGAAATAAAACGTGTATGGAGTCTCCGCCGTATGGCACTTTCTCTTCAATGTAAGTATGGTTATAGCGCTCTCCTGGTCTTCTGTAGACTCTTCCTATCGTTCGTGTATTGTATAGCATGAACCTCGACTCGTTCGAAAACATTACTCTAGACCAGTCATCCAGAGTCCAATTCATGTGTTCTCTAGCGTTATTCAGACTCTGGGATTATTTCAGATATAACTATAGTGTGTGCTTCCCGGAAACAATGCGTTAACATTCAATATTTTCAATTTTGATTAACATATTTTTTTTAGAAATTTGAGAAAACAAAATATTGTGTCACAGACAAAACCATTATAGTAGAGGAGCCCAGAGGGTTTTTGAGCAAGCATATGCTTGCTCAAAAACGCTCTGGGCTCCTCTACCTTTATCAATATTTAAGTACCTAGGTATTATTGAATTAAGTCCTAGAATTCAGAGCTATGTTGAAAGGCCTGTATAATATTCATTAAGTTATATGCATATACTAGCAAGTATACATGCAAGTAAGTGTAGGTACGTACCAACTGTGTTAATCGAATGATAATGTGTCACTTCGAAGTAGACACCCAGTTCAAACATTTTGTAATCGCATATCGCTAGTGTAGCGTGAGGTCCCCGAAATGTGAAATGTCATTGTTTGGGGGTAGGCTACGTGGGTTTATTTCTAGTTAGCATAATGTTGCGAATATTGTGCAATACCTACATGAGATTAATAATGGCAAATATGAGTTACGGGAAACCCAGTGTTTTAAAAGCGGTGCTAAGAAAACGAGGTGCAAAATTAAGTGGGCTGAAAGAACAGCTGATTCAGAGGTTAGTTTTTGTACTGTGTACAAACACATTTTTTGTTTGTTTAAATACGATTTTAAAGTAAACTTTGTTTTCACGCCCGTAATAACAAACTATCAGGACCTTACTCGGCAGTGGCGCCAACTGGTGAGCACAAAAACGGTAGCCCTCATTTTGTACGAGCGGATTGTGGCGCGAGAGGTCGAAATAGGTTTGCGTTATTACAGTGTAATTGGTTAATTACTATAAGTATCAACAAATCAAAATTGTATTGGTAGTTAAAACATTAACATATTGAAAAAAAAAAAAACATTAAAAAACTCAGTATAACTAGTCAATATAGACGAGTATTTAATGCTATCGCTTTCCATAGTGCTCATTATGTTTTTCTTTTGGAAAATCGTTGCAATATCAATTTCTTTCATTTTATTTTCTTTTGGTGGCGGAATCTGTGGGATATTACCTACCCAAAAATCGCTCAACTTTATGGATGGTTGTATCTATTCTGTTCGTCACTGAGCTTCTGCTGTATACAGCCGTACCTCCCTAGTTTTCGATTGTCCATTAGAAAATTCCATCGCCGATGTTTTGAGTTCGTGGAAGATGCAAATTATTTCTACGTTCAGCGGCAGCAGCACCACAAACTAGGTGGAAAGAAGGGTTGCATTCGTGGTATTACAATTTTAACATCTGACATGCGTGATTTTAATTGACTGAGAACGTAATATTCTTCGAAATATTGAGTGAAAGCTGCTGCATCTTCTGGAAAAACGCTCCCCTTCAACTGTATAAAGACATCAGGTATGTTTATCTTCCGGAGACAAGTAGGCCAAGCCTACATAATATCGCATTTTCAGGGCATACTCACTGTCCGTGCCATATCTCTCACTGAGCCCACTCACTTGTATTTTTCTCCAAATGTTTAGCCCCAGATGGAATAACCAATCCGACTGGATTGTGGTAGGAAATTCAATTCTGACTGCATTTATTATCGCCAATTCGAAATCGGACATTATTTGTTGTGGATACAAATCGATATTAAATTAATATAAGATTCTTCCTTTTTTTGCGAAGAAAAGCGTATATCAAGAGTATAATTCGTCTACAATGTCCAGTGCCAACAGTGCCATGAACCGAATAGATTTGTGTAAATTGGCGAGTCACTCAACTTTCGCAGCAGTTTCATTTCAGTTGCAAATAGCAACAAAGCGACCATTTCCTCTTCCCAAACATCATTTCTTCATCAAACAACATTTTTGCCTAGAATTCGGGTACCATTTATTTCTGTTTATTTATTTGGAATACTAATAATTTCGCTTAAAATACTTTATCTCTATGGGACACCAATATGTGATAAATATCTTTCGAGTGCATCAGCAAGCCTCCCAAGGTTCTGCGCTATTTGCTGGTTTGCACGAGCAGTATTCAAATCAGCTGCAGTACGTTGCAGCTCCACCTGAGACAAAACTCTTAGAGGCTCATCTAGTGGAGCCAGAGGGCGACCTAAAATACGTAATATCATTTTTAACTTAATCGTTTTGAATAGTTATCATAACTCTTAACCGCAATATGAATAGCTAGGGTTACAAAGTTCCAATTACTGCGGTATCTTGTCTGCGGAGTTCGACGAGACAGAGACACTGTTGTAGCATCGGCCTGGGTATGTTATTTTCCACTCTCAGGCCTTCTTTCACTCCGGCCCAGATTTATAGTCTTTCGGCATTTAAAATCGTGAACTTGTCGGAGTACTGGATAAGTCACCATGTATAGAAAATATTAGGGAGAATGGTTTCGGACAACGTTTGTATGTGCCGTCGCAGTAATATTGTTTTACTACTACATATTAAATGTTGTCTTATTTCTGACGAACAAAATACTAAAATTCTTCAAAATGGAATCTACAAAAGTGACTTTGAGGAAGCGTCAAGAAAAGCTGTATTGAAAGTTTCCCCGGATGTTCAGGTTAAAGGGTGTTATACTCATTATTCCGATAGCCTTTGGAGAAAAGCCAAAAAATTGGATTTAATTAAAAAGAAGGGCAAATGGCCAAAAAGAATTGTAGACCTTTGTTGTGCACTACCGCTTCTGCCAAATGCTTATGTTTATGAGGGATGGGACATACATTAAGGACAAGGCTGCAAAAATACAAGAATTTACGAAAAATAAAAAAATAACCACTTTCATAAATTATTTTCAAAGGTACTGGCTCAGGAATGATCAATTCATAAACACGTGGTGCGTCTATGGTGAGCGTCATCGGAGTACCAACAACGTAGAAGCATGGCATATGACACTTAACCAAGCCTGTAAAACCCGAAAACACGTAAGCTTTATGCAATTTTTGAAAGCAATATTCGAGGATGCAGTAGATGCCATTATGGACATTGCGGAAAATAAATGTAACCGAAAAGAAAGTAGCATTATCAACGATGCAATGATCATGGATGCGCAAATGCAGTTAGTAACCGGTGAAATATCAATTGCCACTTTCCTTGAAACACTGCGATAAGGACCAAGCACTCAAGTCCATGCTCATTGTCAAAGGTTTTGTTTATCTTATTTACTCACTTGTTGGGTCTTTCCCCGTAAGTTGAAACATTCATGATAGGTAATTTGTTGTTTAATTTATAGCTGTTTATATTGTATTACTATTAGTATTACTGACCCGTCTCCAAGGTCTCCAAGGTCTTTCCGGAAAACCGACATGTATGTTCATCGATTAATTATTTATAGTTTATGAGTAAAACCGATTGTTTAAGCTCAAACAATCGGTATGTACCTACTCATTTCGAAATATACCTATATAATTTTTTTGAATAATCAGCCTGACAAGTATGTTGCGACTGTCTCATTCAAAGTCACTGATGCGCTACATTTACTTTTATTTGCACATCGCCACAAACTACTTTTGTTTTTGTTCATTTTCTTTGTATTGTTGTATCTATATCCACTGTGCAAAAAGGTATCTTTGCCTTTTTGATCAAAATCAAAAAGTGTCCATTTGGTGAGGACTATAGATATTATGTTCTGTAGAACGACTACGAAAAATCAAGAAACGTGCAACCCACTTCACTTCTAGTACAAGGTACCTACCGATCATTTTTTTAAATTGATCGACCAGTCTTTCCGAAGTAGATGTTCCCTCTTTTAAAATGCTGCGAGCATAATTTTGACAAAGCAGATGGAAGCCAATTTTCTTCTCTACGACGTGTCGGTCTATCTGAACAAACCGTATCCATTTTTCACGTTCTACATTATTTACATTCAGAAATAACAGAAATCTACATGAACGGATAGTACTTGTTCATTTATTGACATTTAAATAAAATGACATGATATGTTCAGTGATAAATTTTAAGAGTTATTTATTTACCTCAATAAATATTAACGATAACAAAATCAATAAACAACATCACATCTCTGCTACTCAGCAATGAGGACGTTTATTACAAAATTAGCAAATTTTCTAGATCTATTTATGAAAATTATTTAATTCTAATTACTGAGTAAATATAGGTACCTAAATAATTCACACGAAAATAAACCGAAGTTAGGTCCAGTCGTTTTACCATAACGAAATTTGAAGTATCGTAATGCACAACTCGGCATATTTCCTTAGAAAATATTTTTATTTTGGTGGACACGAATGCGACTTGACGCACAGGCGTACCACACGGCACACTAGACTGAGAGACTTTTGACCACTAGGACAAATGTATCGGATTTCGATTTTGTTCGCTATGTCCCGTCTATTGATAAGTAAATAATGTAATGTCTTTGTCCACAATGAGTAGACATTCGAGTAATAAAATAATATTTATTCTAACTTACAAACTAAAAGTATTATCTAGTAAGTTCATATTGAATATGTGGTCAATAAAAAGCTTCTGCCTGTATAAGGGTTGAATAAGCCTAGGCTGCATTACCAACATTTTAAGTAATTAAACAGAATTCACATGAAATACGGTTTCGTCAAAAAAAACCATTTGAAATCCAGACTAAACGCGCTATCTTTTAGTCACCAAAATTAGCGTAGTACATTTTTTTACAGTACTGCAGTCTGTTAAAATTGCGTTATGTAATTATTTTGAATTAGTTTGACAAAATTTTAATATTTTATTTAAAACTGAAGGAGTAGTTACGTGTTAATTTTAAACTGTAATTTACAGAAGGGTTTATTCAAGTCACATTACAGAAAAATCGAAGAAAAGTAATTTTTTGCAGTAACAGGACTTGAAAGATCATCACAGGGTGTCAGTTTTTCCGATAAATTTTTTGATACTAGGTAATAATTTAAAATATACGTGATCAAGACTTTTTTATATTTTCCTGATAACTGTCACGACTTGGCCTATCAACCGTTTCCGGCTTGACGTTGATTTCTGGGACACCCGTATATCCACGAAGGGTTAGACAGATCAGATGATAATGTCTTAATTAAAACAGACTACTTTATCTTACTTACTTAAGGTACTTTTACTGGAGGTAGTAGATACCTACTTATGGCATCGTGGCAAGGACACGTGTACGTTTCCAGCTCATGAATGATGAGGTCACGAAACAGACTTTTATCTATTCTATAAACATACGCCAACAAACTCGAGGTCTGGCATTTCGAAGGCTATGTCCATTTTCCGAGGAGCTACACTTCGTCGGCGATATACAATGGCCTCCATAACCCGCACGTGCTCAAGTAAATTTTCATAAAGGGCTAAATCTGCCATTATTAGAATATTTCTTCACAAAATCCTCAATATGAATTGTGAGATGTTGCTCTTGACTAACTTCTTATTATTTTGCTATTTGACATTAAATTTCAATAGAGCATTTCTTAATTTGTGGACCATTTTACAAATCTCCATACAAAACTGTTAAGCAAATAAATTGCGTGATATAAATTGTACGCAGATATTATGTCAGCTTGTGATCATTTTACAATTTGTAATATGATTCATAATATTAAGACTATACCTTAAAAAAAACTGCGTGAAGAGAAATTTCTTCAACGGTATTACCCCGATCCCTCAAGTTAGCCTACTTCAATGCCAATGGCATTCAAGGTCAAAGAGATGAAATCGCCACCTTCCTTCCGCGACCATCAAATTGAAATCTTCCTCGCACAAGAGACCTTCCTCAAGCCTAGCTACCGTAACCCATCAATTGTGAACTATCGTATGGTTCGCAACGATAGGTTGCGGCGTTACAAAGGTGGTACTCTTATTTATTACAAAAAGGAACTATACTGCATCCCATTGGACCCTCCCCCTCTTTCACGACTTGAAGTGTCCATCTGTCGGCTAGGCATGTCAGGCAATCAACCGATTACCTACCTTAGTTTCGGTCTACCTCCCCCACCAAAACTCTGCAGAGAACTTCCAACTCCTGTCAGACGACCTCTCTACCCTTCTTGGCTTGAGTGATTACGTTATTATTTGACCTCTCCCCAATACTGAATTTTGATGTCATCAGACGGATGACTCCCACTCATTTAGGTAGGTACCCCACGACCAATAATAATGACATATGCCTGTGTAGTTTTCGCTCACACACCACACCAACACCACACCACCACCACATTCATAGGATGCAGACCATTCAATACCGGTTCCTCCGTAAGGCTACGGGATCCCCTTTAGTTCGTCCGAAATGAAATCCTCCATGTTGACCTTAAAATCCCCACAATTCAACAATTCATGAAACGCCTTTCTAAGCGTTTCTGCGATACCTACCGCCACCAATCATCGCAACCCTCTGGCTGTCGAGGCCGTCAGGTATACTCTCTCCAAAATCAGTAATATGTCGCCGTCCAAGGGATATCGTTCTCTCCGACTCTGACGACCCCCCATAACCCTCCTCCAGGAGGGAAATAGGGCAACCAGTACAGTTCACAAAAACAAAAAACCATTCCGACCTCGCCGTCGAGATCTCCCAACTAAATGCCCTGACCCTTGCTTGATGAAGTGCCATTCCGCGCTGAAGCTTTAAATTCCCGACTGTGACCTCTGAGTTTGTTTCGGCCTTCTTCTCAGAGTAGTCGGATAAGAAACGCCGATCTCATCAAATAATAATAATCTGATCCAGCCTGTCCCATCTTGCTGCCCTCTCCCAAGCGACGCCCTAAGCAGAGGTTCGTACCCCACAGGGGGTGCCCTTAGCGTGTAGAGGCTTTGAGTTTACTTAAGGCAACCACAGGATAGTCTGGTTAAGTAGTCACGACCTCTCATGGTCAACTACAAGATGCCATTTAGGAAAAAAAACTGTTCTTGCTCTCATGTATTATCTTTGTGTATAATAAATAACTAAAACAACGTGTGCCCCTCGTGATAAAAGTGTGATGTACCCAATGTAATACAGACACATAGCCACAGATTGTAATAGTTAATCTTAAAGTTCTAGTACTTACTTTAGTCATAGGGTATTAAATCGTTTACCTAACTAATTGTACTACTTAACCTGTGATTTAATTAACTAAAATTATTATGAAACAATGTGTCTCATTTCACATTCAATACTAGCGTACAATGTACCTCCTGAAACTCGGGCTCGTACGGACGCCAGCACATCAACCTACCACAATCTGTCAGATTTCTTTAATAGATTTCAACTTTATCGCTAAAGCATAAGGTTCAAAATTGATTGGGAAAATTTGACAGTTTCGGGTAGCTTGATGTGCTGGCGTCTGTACACTCTTTAAACTTGATGTGCAAATGCTAAAAATAAGTGGAGATCAAACTGTCATCATCATCACCATCATCCACAGCCCGACTTCACCCACTGCTAAGCATAGGCCTCTCTGCCGGGTCAGCGGGATTGTCCGAAAGGGTTACCGCTGGCCCGGAACATAAAGGGCGAAGGAAGGAACACGGGTGGGTTTTAGTCAGTAAGAGTCTGACACTCCCTTCCGCTCCACCCAGAGCGGGAGGAGTCATTTGATGATTTCCCATCCTCAAAAAAAAAAAAGCATAGGCCTCTCTTTTCCCCGCGCCTCTGTGCAGCCTCATCCAGGTTCCACCCGCCATAGCAACAATGGCGTCGGCCCATCTCGCTGCTGTAACCCAATGCTTGTTATCTATTACTTACGTATTATGCAGGTTTACTCTGGTATTTTTTTGGACCATATAGATAGGTAAGACTTAGATTGAACAGAGCAAGAGAGAGAGAGAGAGAGAGAGTAAGAGTGAACAGGCTTCTTCTGGGTGAGCTCACTCCATCGTAGACTTTGTCTCTGTCATCTCTGACCTAGACTAGAGTCAAGAGCAAAGTATTTTATTTTATGAAACAATATCTCTCAAAAGTGTGTTTTCAAATTGTATATTCTTTGTTGTGTCATTCATGGGCTATGAGTGTGCTTATTCTTTTGAAATATAGGTACTTAGGGACACACAATCACGAAAGGTTACCGAATGCACCTGATTTGGGAGATGTATCAAATACCTACGCTTACTTCAACTGTACTGAGGCAAGGCCGAAGTATTTTTTGTAACTTTTATACCAACTTGTCACTATTCCATTATTTATACAAGGAATTTATTGCTTTCTCCAGAGAAATAGGCTAATCATGTAAGTTGCTAGGCAAGAAGGAGGTGCTCTAGATATCAGACCAGTATCATATCAGTACCACGAGGATTGTAAGAAGAAAACGTCACAACTTATAAGTTGATTTAGCAGCATATTGGTGCAGAACCTGTAGATACCAATGTGCATAGGTATATGGCGCTTATCTGAATATAAAAGAAGCCGACCAAGCCTCAACAGACCTGTGAATACGACCCAGAAGTACCTCTGTATCAAAAAGTCCTAAACGCAAATGTAAGACCATTTAGCAAAACGATCTACAATCTAAACGACACTTTAGCAAAATGTCCAATTAGCAAACCGTCCTAAAAGCAAATGGTTCGAACGGGAATGGTAGGTACAGTTATATACCATAATTCCCAGTTATATACCACACATAATCTTCTCCTCGAGAAACTAAATATTAAAATAAAATAAACTGATCAAATTTTTTTTCTTTTGCGTTATTTAGTTCAGAAAAAGGTGCGGAATGTGCTACACGACACGGTAATGTACATATTTGGCATAGTATTGATAAGCGACTACAGCAACGTGTACGTTACCCCAGCAAGAAAGTGTCTCCTAGAGTTATAGGAGTAGAACGTATAATATGTGCCCTATCTGCTGTAAATGTGCCCCCAAATAAAAAATGTGTGCCCCCTGTCGTTTTGGAAAAAAACGGAAAAAACGATTCCTGCTGGGGTAACGTTTTTCTAGCAGGAAAATTCTAAACGAATGATTGCAGAGAGAAAAATTGTGCATGGCCAGAGAGCTTATATGTGTGCCCTAATGTGCCCCCAAAAAAAAAATCTGTGCCCCTTCAGGTTTTCGAGATATTGCATTTCCTGCTGGAGTAACGTTTTGATGAATCGTATATCTCTACAACCATTGCATGTGCCCCTGTAGAGTAAACATACACGAGTAGCTCTTAATGTGTGCCCCTTAGTGCCCCAATTAGTTTTAAGAAAATATTTATAGTTTTCAAGTTATAGCGGTTTTATGAAAACCCGAAAAAACATCGCAGCGCCTAAATTAGACAAGAAACAAGTTCGCTGAAAACTGTATTCGGTCCTTCTTGACGCTAATAATAACCATACAAAGTTTCAAAACTATTCATGCATGCGTTTTTGCTAAAAGTCAAAACGATGGTGTCCTAACTTTGACGGCAAAATACAAGGAACCGGCTCAATCCGAAATGTGTAGGTATAAACCAAAATCATGTGCCTTTAGTCAAAAATATATGGTGAAAATATTCAGCTTGGAATGTTTCGCATTAAGTAAATATTAACAAATAACCAAAATATGTAAGCAACGGCTGGTTATCCGACCAAATTTGAATGACTACTAAAAAGCGACGGATTCATACATATCGATGACCTTCTTTATTGGACGTATTATACCTAAGCTGTTGTCCGTACAGTCGCGTTCAAAAGTTTTGGGGGCTAATTAAAAAATATATTAAATGCACCTTGTGACTATAATAAATGAAACCGCTTGTTGATGTGGAAATTATTATTTTTATTCCCTTAATTTTAATTCTTAAAGTAATTATTGCTTCAAATCAAAGATCAAAGAAATTATTTGCACGTTGTGTAGTCATTATTATTTAAATCACAGATCAGTTATTCATCTAAGTCTCCCACTTTCTCCAAGCTAGACAAAGCGACTCCTTGCGACACGACGTCAGCGGATGCCGCGGGGCCAGAGATATATGCAGCGGTGTGGGGAGGCGAAAAAAGGGAATCTTCTATTAAGTAAGGTGAATGCTCCAACCAGCCCGCAAAATTCAAATTTTTTCTGTTTTTTTTTGTTCCTACGCCTTTATGAACTTGGAGGGTTGTATTGGTGATTTTGATGATTATAATTCTGTAACTACATACGTCTTACAACCGCGAATAATATTTTAATCAACATACAACCTAGCACTGGCCTGCAAATTGCAAAAAACGCAAGAAATTTTGAATTCCGCGGGCTAGTTGGAGCATTCCCCTTAATGATGAAAAACTTACAATGCGTGCCACGAAAGATGAGACTTGACACACCACGTGGTTTGACATGCGCAGTACACGATTTTAGGTATCTTTAGCGATATCTAATCTCTTTCAATAAATATATATGTACCTAATATAAAAAGACAAATACGGGCTTTTTATTTATATACAAAAAAGAGCTACCTCTATTTAGTAGTATATAAATTACTGGATGTATTTTAATGAAATTTAGAATTGAGAAGATAGCTTACCTTGGAATAGCACTTAGGCTACTATTTATAATGTACTTAATCATGTGTAACGTCATAGAAACAGCTAGTAGAATATAATCCAATAACAACTTTATTTAATTACTTATTACTTTTGTAAGTCAGTGTACTCAGGCACAACACGTGTGAACCGGTTAGTGAGTAAAGTAAAGAAGGTCATCGATATGTATGAATCCGTCGCTTTTTAGTAGTCATTCAAATTTGGTCGGATAACCAGCCGTTGCTTACATATTTTGGTTATTTGTTAATATTTACTTAATGCGAAACATTCCAAGCTGAATATTTTCACCATATATTTTTGACTAAAGGCACATGATTTTGGTTTATACCTACACATTTCGGATTGAGCCGGTTCCTTGTATTTTGCCGTCAAAGTTAGGACACCATCGTTTTGACTTTTAGCAAAAACGCATGCATGAATAGTTTTGAAACTTTGTATGGTTATTATTAGCGTCAAGAAGGACCGAATACAGTTTTCAGCGAACTTGTTTCTTGTCTAATTTAGGCGCTGCGATGTTTTTTCGGGTTTTCATAAAACCGCTATAACTTGAAAACTATAAATATTTTCTTAAAACTAATTGGGGCACTAAGGGGCACACATTAAGAGCTACTCGTGTATGTTTACTCTACAGGGGCACATGCAATGGTTGTAGAGATATACGATTCATCAAAACGTTACTCCAGCAGGAAATGCAATATCTCGAAAACCTGAAGGGGCACAGATTTTTTTTTGGGGGGCACATTAGGGCACACATATAAGCTCTCTGGCCATGCACAATTTTTCTCTCTCCGATCATTCGTTTAGAATTTTCCTGCTAGAAAAACGTTACCCCAGCAGGAATCGTTTTTTCCGTTTTTTTCCAAAACGACAGGGGGCACACATTTTTTATTTGGGGGCACATTTACAGCAGATAGGGCACATATTATACGTTCTACTCCTATAACTCTAGGAGACACTTTCTTGCTGGGGTAACGTACACTACAGCAACAGTTGGCAATTAGCTGCCACACATTGTCCCATTCTCTATCTCCAAAGATTTTAAAGGAAGGTCAGGTTATTCTGCCGTCTAAACATTTCAAAGGCAACCTCCGCCCACGTAAATTTAGCGCGACGCCAGTTCACCAGCACCCTTGGCGATCTGAACAATGCCTCTGACGCCGCAATAAACGTGGCCACCTTCTGGGCTCAAACAGTATAAGCAACATTGGTGTACTTACATCGAAACGAAAAGAAGAAGAGCGCGACGTATGTATTTAACGACTGGCTCGGCCACCCGCCCACCATACAAACTGTTCTCGAGAGTCGTTACAAGCCGTATCGACAGGAGACTTGACAATTCCCAGCAACAACCGGTTTTCGAAAAGGCTTTAGAACCGTAGACCAGGGGTTCCCAATTTTTTTTGGCCAAGGAACCCTAATTGATTATACTTATCCTAGCGGAACCCTACTTTGATAACTGGAAATTTACCTACCTTAAAAGAGGTATAAATGAAAAACAATAAAGTTTTCATGAAATTATTTTTATACAATTACTGTGAATATGTAAGTAGGTACATAAAAAATAAAAAAAAAAACATAAAAACACGTTTGTGAAATTAATGTGATGAATGAAATTTTTTTACATATTTTCTTAAAATAGCATTAAAATTAGGCTTAATGTCCGACAGTTGAATGCGAAGATCTGGAGCTGCATCCAGTCTATTTCTGTACTTGCTTTTGGTGTAAGCATATGCGGAAAAACCAGTCTCGCATCGGTAAGTCGTCACAAACGGTAACAGTAATGTGATGGCTCTATTAACAATTTCTGGGTATTCATCTTTGAGTCCAATCCAAAAGGCGTTTAAATCAAAAGTTCCTTCTTCGAACTTTTGTTTTAGCGTTGATGAAAATTTAATATCAATCAAATTCTCTTACTCTGACACCGATAGCATCGAAGGTTTGGTGTAATTTCCAAACGGATTCTGCACCCAGATCATCTCCTGCAACTGCTCCGGAAAATACTCATGCAAAGATTTTGTAAGGCGTCACAAAACGTGTGATAATATTTTTTACGGAACCCTTGCGGTCTTACCACGGAACCCCAGGGTTCCGCGGACCACCATTCGGGAACCGCTGCCGTAGACTATACCATACTGCTCGGCAAATTGTACACGTTGTACGTGCATGACATTTCTGAACTACAAGAAAGTCATCGACTCCAAGGAAATTTGGGTAGTTCTGACCTCAAACAGAACGTGTAAAGACATGTCAAACATATTGGATTCGTGCAGATGCAACAATACTTATATAAATGGGACAGACATGAAATAAAACGATAGTACCTACTCTTTCAAGCAAAAAACAAATACTTAAATGAATAGGTACATACAGGCGAATTAATTTTTTTTTTTAATTTTCTTTTTGTTTTCATATCTACGTATCAAATAAATGCTATAATGACCTATGAGGATAATAACCGATAATGACTTTTCATGTACTTTGCAAATATGACGGTTTCCTTATATGACATTTTGCTAAATTTTCGTTTTGCTACTAGGACCATTTGCGTTTAGGACTTTTTGATACGGTTACGGTTGATTCACGGTGTGCAAGCACGGTTGTCAGTGTTGTATGGATCACTATAGAAGTTTGTCGACACACGTTGTTGTCTGCCCCTCGGCAAACCGCGTCCGTTCACGGCGTGATTCACATCAGTGTTTTTGTGGCGGCAATTATATTCGTGACAGCCTACGCACGCTGATTTTGTTAGTGTAACAATTTGTCGAACGTGGTTTTCTGCATTCTAAAATAATTGTAAAACCTATCTTCGTCTCTTTTCTAAAACCTATCTTCTCTCCCTCATTTGATTCTTGACACGTGCATGAAATGCATCAAACTCCTCCCTTTTATTTCTAAAATCGGATGTAGGTACCCAAAAACTTATTTTCCTTTTTTAATCTAAAACAACAATAATGCATGGGTTTAATAGAATACCTTCATAACATCTTCATATTCGTTAAATTATGCTTTTAATGAGCAGGACAGCACTTCGACGGTGTCACGGGAAATTAACGCTGTGCCGTTTGCTGTTTTTGAATAAATTCTTCTTGTTTCTATCCTGCAGACCGTTTCAACGTTGGTCAACCCAATTTTCGACTACATAATCAATTATTTCTCTTCTCTCTCGATAGCCATCACTAGACCGCCATCAGGTATGAGATAGGCAGGAACCTCGAAATAGGCACGCGCCATCTCCGACGATAGGAATAACGGAATACGGCAACATGTAACGATGTATGTTTAGCACTTCTTTATACAAAAATACATACCTATATATCAGAATGAAAATACATATAAGAAATTGGTATAGATCATTGACTTATAACGGGTGGTTAAATTTTAAGGGCCGATGTTGAATGTGAACCACACCTAAACGTCAAGTTTTTTTCTGCATTTCATTTGATATTTCTCAATTTCAGACTAACTCAATTTGAACCATGGAAAGATACACATCCGAGCAACGCGTTAAAGTTATTCAGGCTTATTATGAAAATGGTCGTTAAAATCAAAATGCATATCGTGCACTTCGTGATTTTTTCGGTCAATTTAATCGTCCAAATGTGCGTACAATAGAAAAAATCGTGCAAAAATTTGAGGTCTGGAGGAGATGTGAAAACACCAGTGCATGCTCGTACAGCTCGTACTGCAGAAAATGTTGCTGCTGTTCGCGATAGTGTGGCTGAAGAGCCGTCCACCTCAACTCGTCGTCGTGCCCAACAATTGCACCTCTCACGCTCGTCGTTAATGAACATTATGCATAGACTTGCATTTACAGGAAGATATGGATGTGGACGATATGTGGTTTCAACAGGACGGTGCCACTTGCCACACAGCTAACGAAACAATGGCTCTTTTGCGCGACAAATTCAATGGCCGTGTTATCTCACGTGGTGGCGATGTCAATTGGCCGCCAAGATCATGTGATTTGACACCGTTGGACTTCTTTCTTTGGGGTTATTTGAAAGAAAAGGTGTACGTCGATAAGCCAGCAATAATTCAAGAGCTAAAGGATGAGATGATTCGGCACATTAACGGCATAGAACCTCAATTATGCCTCAGCGTCATCGAAAATTTGAACCATCGGATGGAGGTGTGCCGCCGAGGTCGCGGCGGCCATTTGGCCGATATTTTGTTGCATACATAATTGAACCATACCATATTATCATAATAAAAAGAAATGACAATAATTTCCTAAATAATTTGTGTTTTATTCAAAATCAACATCGGCCCTTAAAATTTAACCACCCTTTATATTACTACTTTTGAAATCATTGGTACATATAGATAAATAGATTTAGAGTTTTTGCGGAATAAATTATTTTTAGAACCTTCAGACTTCGCCACAATTCAACAACCCATTGGTATAACAACAATCAAAGACAACGTAGAAACGAGAGGAATAACACAACAAAAACATTTTTAACAATAATTCTAATTCATGATTGCCATACGATTCGACAGCGGAGTATCATTTTTAGTTTACATCATACTCTAGCCATAGGTACATAGGACGCTAGGCATAAGAACATCGGGAGGCTATACAAATCAAACCATTTCACAGAAATCGAAATACCAGGTAATCCAAGCAAAAGGTCCTTCTAAATAAACATAAGTAGGGACTTACATAAATATAATATTTTTTCTAGTCAACAACGGTAACAAAATAATATTATTTCACAACGACAAACCTAAATCCCTTGAACCAACCGATCTTGACAGAGAAGAGAATGTAAAGAGTATGGATCGTTCGAACCTGATTGAAGATTCGAATTCTCGCGTTTGACCACCCATTATGGTCAGCGATGATATAGATGACGATGGAGCACGCTTCTTTAAAATGTAAATGACGATGGAGCACGCTTCTTTAAAATAGTAACCTATTTACTCTCTCGTGGCTTCTATCTGACTGACCGACGACGTCTTGACAATTCAATAGTGGCTGTTATTGGTTTAATTAAAATAAATGGTTTGAGTTTAAGGGTGTTTCACTAACATAAATCTTTACTTGAACTAATGCCATAGTGTTTTATTGAGATGGGTGTATGATTATTAAAATATAGGTTAATTTCAAAATATTATAAAACAAATGACAGTCCCGCCGCCGCCGTCCGCCGCGTTGGGGTAAATCTGGTACCTACCTACATTCAGTGCTAGAAAAGTTTGGTTTTGTGTTGCGTCGTATGATAGTTACTCTGTCATGTCTGTGTGAGAGTCTCTTGCTAAAGGTCGATGTGTCATAATTACGTCTGAGTATTGTAATAGGTACTAAGTTGGTTTTATAAATCAAAAATTTAATTCAAAATAAGCTTAACTCAACACAAAAATCATTACTAAAAACATGATCCTTCTTTGTTGTCGGGTAAGTAAACCGCGTTACATAATATACATACAGCTATAAATAATCATAAGTTATATACTTCATCAGTTTCGTACAAATATGAAACTTTCTTAATCTTAATTATTATAAAATAAGGCACTTCATTGTGAATAACAGAAATTATAAAGAATACTGATCCCTTTAAAAAGGACTTCATAAAATATCACATGGCATGTTTCGAATACATTTTCAGCGGTTTATACAAATACTTCAAATAAATCTTGAATATGTGGAATTTGTCATAAAACTTCATTTTAAACTACACATTAAAGTATTATTTGTATAAATGTAGGCATAATATAACTACTTCGTCGATTAACGATTTCAAGTAATTCAGCATAAATAAAGTAGACAATCATTTTTATAAGCACTTATCAACGTTAGAAATTGCAAACTAAATGTTATTCTTGAGTAGAAAAGCCAATTGTGGAAGCGCTAAGCTTTTTTAAGCGTATGCAGGGCGAAAAGTTGATAGCTGAGTAGATGCGGTATGATGAGAGAACACCGAAAATGTGTTTGAAAAGTTACGGAAGGGAGTCCCGTGGTCAGGGTTCTACTTTCAGATTTCCAAAAGGTCCAGAAAAAAATAGTGATCTTCAGCGCCGTTGATTTTAGTTTGATCGTGTGCGGCCTGACAAACAGGCAAATCTGATGAAGAAATCATGGGCTCCTTGATTTTGACTTTGAAAACTCAGATTTTCAAAAATATTTTCAGGAAGGATAAAGCTTATTCATTGCAATGGTGTTACATGTCCTGATAGCGAACATATAAATATCTGACGGATTGAAGGAGCCTTTTGGCAAATATGACGTAATTTCATTGATTCATAAGAGTATATTTCTATAAAAGTTGAATAGCTTTGATGGATATTTTAATTTGAAGCTGACCTTTTTGTGAAGATTTGTCATACAGAACTTTCAAAAAACATAACCCTCCTTCTGGCGCACTCGGGTAAATATCAAATAATTTAACGTAATGATTAAAATAACTAGCAAAATTACAACATCGTCGAAGTACACCAAAAGCACGGTTGATTATTTCAACATTTTACTAAGACACTAAGCAAACAAATTATTTCAAAAAAAATCTCATTATGGGCTATCCAACGAACTGTCAACATTTAAAAAAAATATTTAGAGGTGCCCGTCAATGAGGGTTTTCTGAAATGACGTTCGCTAGGTGGCAGCACTGGCACGTCAGGTCTAGGCATCTGTCAAAGAGCCTATATTTTCTTTAGTCATGACGGCATGATGAACGAATGAATGAATGGAATGATGAACGTCATCATACATTTTATATTGGAAGACCTTTTGTCACAGTGGTGCCAACTGGTGTCGTAAATTTTCACGAAAACCCTCATTGTTTGATAAAACTGGCAAAGATGGAAAACCACAGTTACAAAAATTAATGAAAACATTACAATACCTAGTTGTTTACGTCGTAACACCTTACCATTCAAGGTTTCATTGTAAATACGAACCCCTGCACTCGATATCGTTACTGATATGGCTCCTAGTCCTTTAGTTCGTGATTTTGAGTTTTGTTAAACAAACCTTCTATTTGGCCGCCATCTTTGACTAGATTAAAAGAACGATCATCAAATACAAAATTATTTTAAACGACTTGTGAATGTTTCAAATCGGGATGGATGGCCAAATCCGAAACTAAAGGATAAATAACGAAAAAAAAATTATAGGAGTCTCGGGGCCGATGTTGATTAAAACTAATACCGCAACAGTAGATTTTTGAAAAATCGTTTTTTTTTTGTATGGAATAGAACAAGTTTATTAAAAAAAAGACATCCATTATTATTGCACCATCCGATAGGTGCCGCTCATAAGGATCAAATTCTGGAAATGGGCAAAATAAAGGAAACGGCTTACTTAACGAAACGAACGATATCATTAACCACATCAAGTGCAGAGGTTCGCACTCATTCGTAATGTTTATACAAACATGCAGGTCATAGAGTAAACCGCTTCAAGGAAACATGAGCTTAATACATTTGTTAAGAGCCACTACATAACGTCCAAATTATAATAATTATGATAAACAATAATTGGTTTGGAAAGTTTTCCTTGATTATTATTTATTACATACATAGAACAATATGGTTTGTAACTTCCATAAAATTTAAAAAAATACTTTACTATTCTGCCGATGCGGCCTGTCTATAATTTTTTTTTATTTTACATTTGAATAACCATTTCATTGCATCAACATAATAATATAAATAAAATTACTTAACGTGGCTGTTTAATACATACGTACTTTGGATCCAATACATTTGATCAAAACAAAAAAAAAAAATAGAATACGCTTTACTCTGTGATCGTCTGAAGGGGAAAGTAGCCCTATGTACAGTTCGAAGCTCTTTGCTGTCGCCATGCCGCATGGAACCCTGCAGCCGAATCCGAATCAGAGTCTCCTTCTTCATTTACACCCATTTGAGCCCGAGGCTGTAAAAATAATTGTTACATCAGCTACTTATAGTAGTTTTCTCCAATATTAGAAATATATATTTCTAATATTGGAGAAAACTACTATAAGTACTTAAGGCGAAAGCGCCAGGATAGCCCGCAAAATTCAATTTTTTTTACGTTTTTTGCAATTTCCTGTCATTATTAAGTTGTACGATGATTAATTTATGATTCGCGGCCGTAACAAATATGTATTCACAGAATTATAATCATTAAAGTCATCATCACAACTCTCTAAGACCAAGTAATCCCACAGAATGACTATTTCATGAAATTTTGACAATTTGGGATTATACTAACCTAACAAGTTGTATTACTGATTCTAATGATTGTGATTCTGTAAATACATATTTGTTACTATACGGCCGCGAATCATATTTTGATCGACGTATAACTTAATACTGACCAGCAAATTGCAAAAAACGTAAGAAAATTTGAATTTCGCGGGCTACCTTAGCGCTTTCCCCTTAAGTAAGTTATTTTTTGTGTTCTTTTGAGGCAATTTTAATTACAAATATGATACGCCAGTAGTTGGAACGTTTTGGAGCACAGGCAAAGTATAAAGGGCCTTCAAAAAATCTTTAGAATTAAATTTCATAAGTGGTTACTCGAGTGTAGTTTTTATAGTTTAAAAGAATTTATAGATAAAAAATGTTGAAGTTTAAAAAAAAAAAACGATTGTTGTTGCTTGTCTTTAAAATTTTTCATGCTATGTTTTATGCTAGCTAAACATGCTTGTGCCTCAATTTGTATTTAACACCCTTGGATACCATCTTTTACGCAAATAAATATTCTATTCAAATATTTACTTGGTCAGGTGTGGACGGCGTGCTGCGGCTATGCGCCGCTCCGAGCCCGCGCCGACCGCTAGCGCCACGACGTCGCACCTTGTTGTTATTAGGAGGTGGCATCAGCTTGTCATCTTTCTGTTCAAGAAACATTTTGATTAAAAACGCATATAAAATTATAAGCCCTAAAATATTTTAGATTGTAAATAAGTGTCGGTACGCGGCCAGATGTATATTTAATCTGTGTCGTTAGAAGCGTATATTTCACTTTGCCGACTGCTAAGGTACAACGCATATCGTCGCAAGTGTGCAGTGCTGCATTCAAATACAAGGGCCCCCCTCTGCTTCGTTTCTGACACTCTCGCTCCGCAGTCGCTTTGGAAACTTTGTCATCTCTTAATATACAGAGATTGGCCGATATGTGAAATATGGACCTGTTAGAGGTAGATTCATGTCATTGATTCTAGAGTTAAGAAAAACTTGAAGATTTCTTTTTCTTATTTGAAGATTTTCAAAATCTCCCCAATAATAGTACTGAGTACCTGCAGGTAGTTCGAGTTCAGATTTGCTGCCACTGCATGTTATATTATAACGCTTCTCGGTAACCTATTCAACAAATGTTGGTACGGTCAGCAACAAAAGTCGATTAACACTTCAGTTTTTTTAATCTCAGTTATTGAGCAAAATATTTGTTCAAAATTGCAGCAGAAGTACAATGCACTTTTGGACAAATATTTTGCTCAATAACTGAGATTAAAAAAAAACTGAAGTGTTAATCGACTTTTGTTGCTGACTGTACCTATTGGTTAAAAGCACCTAAAACAATGATTAGACACACACCACACACACACACACACATCCTACACATTCACACGTTCTATATTACATTGAAGCATTATATTATAGTGGTATCCTTACTTGTATGTTGTCCGCGGAGCCCCAACTCTTTAGCTGGTCGCTGTCGTCAGACCGCCTTTCTTCACGGTCGCGAGTAGACTTGGGTACGTAGGCCGAAGATCTGGTTGCGCCCACCCCAAGGAAGTTACTAAACGCTTCTGTGGTTTTCTTCACCCTCACGTTAAGCGAACCGATCCGTAGAAATCCTTCTTTTTCTGCAAACGATGCACTCCAAATTTAAGCATCAATAATAACTAATTACAACACAGTTGTTAAGATAATAATCGTATATCACATCGACTGTACAACATTATTAGTTTACTTAAACATACACAATTACGAGGTTATAGGACAAAATACAAGAACAAAATGTTGAAACACCGTTATTTGTAGAAAGGTTTAAGGATAATTAAATTACTACACATAGAAAACATTTAGGTTTGCATTGCAATGAGTTAAATCAGCATTTTAAAATACATTAGCATTTGTTGGAATGTGCTGAAATAGTACAATATTATCAAAATCATTATTTACAATAATATATAATTATGTTTAGTGCATCTATACGACATTTAACAAAAACCCTGTCCGATCCGAAAGGGGCAAATAGGTACTGCAATAACATTGCCAAAACTATATAAAAAAGTCTTATTAATTATTATTGAAAGAAAGTTTTAGCCATTTGAATTTCACGGTTTTAGTACCAAAATTACCACCATTTCATTAAACATTTGCCAACAGAGGTCATAGAGTTGTGACTTGTAGACACCCGCTACACGAAGACCACTACGCACAAGGTTATAGCTAGGTTAAATTTCCCCATTTTACAAACGCGCGCACCAGGTTTAGCCAGGTTAAATTTCCCCATTTTTACAAACGCGCGATTTGTTTTCTAATAAGACCTCATGAATAGACTTAGCACGATAACTTAACAACACCCTCACGGATCGGAGTCGGCTTTTTTAACATACTTCAAACAAAACTTTGTGACAATGTTAATACTAGGGTAGTGATTTAACTTTAAATTAAATCAACTTGTACAAGACGAATACTGACGCTTTCTCCGCGCTACTGCCAAAGGCCGCAATTATATAATATGTAGGTAAGTTCCTACTAACTAAGACTAGGCAACTGCAGGTTTTTTAATTAATTAAATTGCAGCAAGTTTGCAAGCTAGCACACCAGCCATCGTTAATTTTATTTTAGATGTACCATATAGTGGGTTTCTGGCATACCTATTCTGGATTCAGTATGAGGTTTGTCGTATAACACTCAGGCAAACACAACAACGTCATGGTGTCAATGATGCTAGTGGTGCGGTGGTTACCTACAGGCGTTACTAGTTTTCGAATATACGTAACTAGCACTTTGCTCGCGACTTCGTCCGCGTGTCTTTCGTACTTTCCTCTAAAAATTTCAAAAATGTTTATGATCTTTATGATTTGTTTAGATAAATAAGTATTCGGGCCAATTTTTAAGTTTATAGATCAAATGGATCAGATTTTTCAAATAAACTGTATCCCCGCTTTTCACCCCCACAGGGGTGGAATTTTGAAAAATCGTTTGGGTTGTGTTCATAACTTGACTCAAAGACCCAACATACCCATTTTCGAGTTAATGGATGTAAGTAAGAAAATCCACCCCTTAATCTTTATTACCCTTTTCCAACTTGGTAGGAGTCGATTGTTGAAAAACCCTAAAACACATACCTACTTTTTGTTTGTTTTGGTAGTAATTTTTCAAATAAACTATCCCCTCTTTTAATCCTCATAGTTTTGAAAAATCGTCTGGGATGTTTCTATAACTTGACTTAAAGATTATTTAACCAATTTTCCAATCAAGCCACGTAATAAAAAAAATTAAAATCCTCTGTGAAATTGACTACCCCATTTTAAACGCGTTAAGGGTAGATTTTCGAAAAACCTTGATGCACGTTATTCTTTATTTCTGGTCTTAAATATAAATACTGATTTTGGAGTTAATTGGACCGCGCTTTAAAATTTAGGGGTAGTTTAGAAAAACAAACTTCATAATTTACCTATATAAATATTCGTGCCAAGTTTCAAGTTTATTAACTCAAGGAATAAGATTTTTTCATACAAACAAAATCACCCCTTTTTCACCCCCTTAAAGGTTGAATTTCCAAAAACCCTTTTTTAGTGCTCCTTTCGATGATTCATTTATAATTTTCACCTTTTGGATATACGCTAAACGAAAACAGTAGACACAACATGTACATGTTTAATAGCTTGGTGAAAACACGGGGTTAGATCCTAGAAACTGCTTAACTAAGCAGTTTCGCTTTGATGGCTACCAATTTACTATACCGCTCTAAGTGATTATAATACCTATTATAAAAGACCTACATGCTTTGAAGGTGGTATGTACCTAATGTGCTAAGCTTAAAATGCTTTGAGAATTTTGTATCTGTTTTACCCAATAACAAAGTGGAATTATAAATAACAACCTCTGACTAACTACAATGCGTAGAAAATTAACAAATACCGCAACCCTGAGATGTGCGCACGTGAAAGAACAAATCATAATATCACCCACTACGATCCATTATCC
This sequence comes from Luperina testacea, assembly GCA_927399505.1. Lineage (NCBI taxonomy): Eukaryota > Metazoa > Arthropoda > Insecta > Lepidoptera > Noctuidae > Luperina > Luperina testacea. The sequence goes on from OV656755.1 coordinate 9,345,030, forward strand.
AGGTGTATCTTGTTTTACGAAGTTGATTAAAGTCTGCGCTTTGTAATGCTCGTCTTCACGCCTTCACTGATGTAAAGTTGGCGAGTTGCATGTACCATTTGCTAGTATGTTATTATTATTTACGACAGAATACTGATCTGGTTATACATATTGTAAAATATCATACCAGTACCTACGAAGATGATATTATGATTTAATTTTGTATGTATAGACGCCAGCACATCAAGCTACCCGAAACTGTCAAATTTTCTCAATCAACTTTGAACCTTATGCTTTAGCGATAAAGTTGAAAATCTATTAAAGAAATTTGACAGATTGTAGTAGCTTGATGTGCTGGCGTCTACGAAATTGGAATAATAACACGCAAGTAAGCACTGTGAGGACGCAAACACGGTTTTGTGTATCTTACTTGATTGGGTATTAATTGTGTTCGGAGTGACTCTTATGACCGGAGGAGCGGTTACGGTCCGACGTATATCATACGTGTCTGCCTCTGTAAAACATGTTCCGCTTAGGCACCTCTGCTGCACGATAGATCAGTTTTTCAATTTGTACTTACATTTATAAGAACTGAAAATATCTATTCGACTGTATTACAATAAATGTCTCATTTATCTACAATTAAAATTACAATTAACTTATTACAATAATTACAATAAAGAAAACAGTAATTCTTAATCTTACAAGAAGTAAAACAAGACGTGACTTACACGATTAAAAAACTAAAATGGAAGTGGGCAGGTCATGTCATCAGACGTTAAAAGGAGAAGTAACATATGGTATCCCAGAGAGGGAAAGAGGAAAAGAGGAGGACCATTTCAAATATGGGAAGACGATTTGAAAACTACTGCGGGACGGACATAGAGGAGAAAAACTCACGATCGTGAGCTATGAAAAAGACTGAGGAGGCCTATCAATGCTGAAGAGTAAAGCAATCTGGAGATTTCCGATCTCTAAACCTTTAATTTAAATAAATTGTTAAAATAGTTTTAAGATTGCTAATAAAATAAAAATTCTTTAAATAAATATTTGTTACGGTCGCGAATCATATTTTAATCAACGTACAACTTAATACTGACCAGCAAATTGCAAAAAACGTAAATAAAAAATTAATTTCGCGGGCTACCTTAGCGCTTCCCCCTTAAGCCGCTTGTATAAAACCAGTTATTTTGACAAAATTATTTGGCTACCAATTCGTGGTATGTTTTATGAAGTATAATGATAGATAAGAAATATTTTTATGAAAAACATCCATCGGTAGGTTTGGTTAAGAAAAATATAAAGGTGTCAGTTTCTATACGACTTTCCTCTTATATCCACTAGACTACAATCCTAATTTTTTTTAAATACTTATGGTTGTTAACTAGACTAGACGAATACAATTAAATCTATTAAAATGATTTAAGTAAATATTTTTTGCGTGGCAGCATACTTCTATATGATCCTGGTGATAGCGAAGTGTCCATGTGGACTAGATACTGTCTCGGCTTCCTGCCTGACCAATCGCGGACATTCGGATCTGCATCTGCAATACAGGAGATAACACATTTAAAAAATACACGACATACCTACTAATTATTTTTTAACATTTATTCGGAAAGTAGCTCTTAATACACTGCTTATAAATGTGATTTTTTAATCACAGCATAGAGCCTTTATTCCTCAAAACTTTGATTCATAATATAAACAGTGTAAATAAAAATAAACAACCGTGTAATAAAATAAAATAAATGTCAAATAACATTATATTTCATCAGCTTATTTATTTTTGAAATTTATATTAAACTTAACGCCATCTGTGAAATATCACTTCCACCTAAACGAAACAAAGATATGCTGCGCTACCGCGTCACTGGGTCTTCGTAACACCCGTTCGACAAATTTATACGCATTAAAATCACTAGATGGCGTGGTGGCGCTCGAAATTTTGCACTAACGTAAAGGACTTCAGTTTGTAGCACAAAACACTTGTGTTGTTGTACTTTGATATTAGTACACTTAACTTTACAAATAAGCGTAATAATAGTAGCGTAATATTTTCGTTACATTATCTATAGGAAGGTTTCGTCACTCTCGGTTTGTTTACGGTTATTTATAGAGTTGTGGAATCATCGTTCTGAAAATCATTCTCTTAATTGTGCAGCGTTTCCAAGATCGTTATTGAGGACTTATGGAACCTGACAAATTAATAGTAGAATTAACATCGATTTATAGTAACGTGAGTCTTGTGAGAAGAATTTAATAAAAATAAAGAGATAAAAAAACTTGAACTTCATATTCTTTGAGTTTCTTGTGGCCAGTGTAATTAAGTATAGGTAAGTATCGCCAATAGGCTCACCGCTATTAGCTCTACTGGTCTGATAGTTACTAAAGTCTGTTTTTTAATCTCGTAGACTAAATTGACACATGCAAATGTCAATTTTACAAATAATGTTGCCGGCTCTTTTGTGCAGTGTTGTACCTACGATACCGGTTTGTTGAATCGTAACTTTTTATCTATAATAGACGAATTTAATTTTAATTCAAAGTTTTATATTTAAAATTCACGGTGTACACACGGCTGCACGACGTGCTACAAACTGCCAGGGAAATCTGACCACGCAACGCCATGCGTAATCGTAATGTATCGATGGGTTTCGTGGATGATGGTCTATTAATATTCGAAGCGAAAAAGGGGCTAGATGATTACCACAAGGAGATGACTTCTGATATATACGAAAACGGGTTAAAAAATATTTCTCTGAAATTTAAAGAAAACGCAGTACTTGTAATAGATAATGCTCCATATCACACCAGGAAACTGGAATCGTTACCTACTTCTAGTTGACGAAAAGGGCAAATCCAAGATTAGCTAAAATCATAAAAATGTGTCATCTGAGCCATATAACCGACGACATTACTGATAGGTTTATCATAGAAGTAGGTGGCGATTCTGATGATTCAGAATATTCCTCAGACATGGAGTCATTATCTGAATCAGATTAACGCGAATACCTGTAATTAAGTTATGTAATTAAAAATATATGTTTTATAGTATAAATATAGTAAGTAGGTATCAGTCTAGTTTTTATCCATGGCAAATATAAGGGAGTGTGAAATGACACCTGAAGGCCAATTCCCATAATTAAAAACGTTCAAAAACTAGTCACAATCTCATCTCAGCGACAATCAAAAAATGTAGGTAAATTAGGGGTAAGTATTTTTGAGATTGAGACTAAGATCAAACTGTGAACGTTCTTTAAATTACGAGAATTGCCCCTCTGACCTTATTTTGGTTTTTGTTTATTCTTTTTTTCATCTGAAACCTTATTTGGGAGTTCTGTTTCTTCTACATTTTTCGTTTTGCTTCAGCGTTAAGTAGTTTCATTTACATTCACCTAATTATACAGCCGCACTAAATAATTGGAAGAGAAAAAACTTACCGTATACTTCTACTAATAGTCTATACACGTTCTCGTGGCGAAACTGCATTGCGATGTGCAGAGGTGTGTATCCCTGTAACATCATATTTATAATTTCACACGAGATCTTCTTGTTTATTGAACATGAACCGATATGTTTAATGAAAATCATTAATAAAAAATTATAAATAACCGATTTCCAATTCGATGAACCCCAATCGGTGTGCCTTTTGAGCAGGTGCTTTCTGCATTACTTTAAACATATATGTATGGATGAGGTAAAGTTTAACATTTACAACATAAATAATAATATAAGCTATACATATACAAAGAAGTTTCGAAGATTGCACCTTTACGATGGTACCACATATGAAATATTTCAACAAGAGAGGGTGCGCGGGGCGGATGAGGCTTACACCGAGTTGTAAAGGCTCACATCTGCTCCCGGCTCCTCATACATTGCCTCCGTTTGCGAATCCAATACTTACATTCAATATTATCTGCGATAGATATTAAACCCAGTTGGATATTACTGAATATATAACAGCGACAGCTGTAACGTAAACTAAGCGAAAGTGCCTATATTGTAACATAGGGAACTTTAGTTTACTTTTATTACTGAGATAAGTAAATGCCCTAAGGTATACGATAGATGAATAATAATAATATATTTATTATAAGAACCCCATCTTAAAAGGTCATTACTAAGCACTAACATCACACCTCTTCGAAATAGTTATTGGGACGACATGAGGACAATTCTAAAGGAATGTAAGTACTTACATTAAATTGTCATAAAAAGACTACAGCTTTATGAGGAAAAGAGAAACATTAAAATCCTAAGTGGTGCACAGATAAATTTACCACCACTTCCCTTGAATCCACAAGTAGTCCAGCAATAAAATTCTCGGCGGACTTACCCCATTCTACTTCCGTCGCCGACGATGCCGAACAGCACATGAAAAAGATTGTAACGACACTTTAACGATACAGTAAAACAGGCAAAATAACTCGCAGTAAGTAAATTTGATTGGACATTAAAGCTTCTAGGTAAAAGTTAATTTTGCAATTACTCTTAGCGCGGATGTAAACACATTATTAACTGCATTTAAAGTCAATTTCAATCGCTAAGTTTTACTACAGTTGCATGTTTTATACACAATATACAGTATGTTAACTAACAGAGGGCGTTCCCGTTAACCCGCAATAGTATAGCATCCTTACATGCTAAAAAAAAATATTACCATTCGAAAATAAAATGTTTTTATTTTTTTTTATATTAAAATATTTACTAAAAATCGTAAATTGATACTCTATTTATTTAATTAATTCTAATTTATTTAATTAAATAAATTCCGACATTGCTGTCCTTCAAGTACGCGTGTACAGAGTGTTTCTTTAACGTATCAATTTACGATTTTTAGTGAATATTTTAATATAAAAAAAATAAAAACATTTTATTTTCGAATGGTAATATTTTTTTAGCATGTATGGATGCATGTATTGCGGGTTAACGGGAACGCCCTCTGTTAGTAAACATACTGTATTTTCTTTTGGTATATTAACGCATTACCTTTGGCCCGCTTTCCTTGCCGGCATCGAATACGGCCACCAAATTGCACCTTTCACGGATTCTACGATTTCACGTGGATTCTTTGCTTGCATGAATGGCCAGAATTTACTTTAAGAATATTTTTGTCGTTCGACGGAAGTATATTTCCTAAAGCGTTTTTTTAAAACATTTAACTTTGCAGTATCAACCGAAATAAGATGTTGAGAGTAGATTACTTTTGGAAGAACTATAGGATAGAGAAGGGCCGTTATGTAATAATTTTTTTATCTTCTTTTTTATACATAGTATGATTATTATAGTAGGGTGGTCAAATTATCAGACTAAGTTGTAGGTATACTAGATACGGCTGGTACAAAAACGTTTTCACACTATTCAATATGAAACAATCTTAAGATTAGTATAAAAGCCCAAGTGTTATTGAATATCGGCAAATTAATATAGGTATACCTTTTTGATGGCCAGACTGGTAACGAAAATATTAGCACTAGGTATTAACTACTTAGGCAGGAGTCGTCTACGACGCCACTCTAAACTTACGGAACGGGTTAGTAATAGTTTAATACAAATTGATTGTTAACGCTGAATCGTACACGGCGGCTATCATTTGTTGAAAATAGTACATTACTTCAGAGGGAAGAAAGTGACAGTTCCATACCGAGATTATGGCATTTGCGCCACGAGCTTGCGAGGGGCGCAAACCATTTGAGGTATGGAACTGTACTTTATCCTGAGGGATGTATAGTGCTTTTTATTACACCTACGAGGAAAATTATGGACATATAAGTATTGTTGTATCTGCATTTAGATTTTTCCGGCAACAGATTATCAACAATTTCTTGGGCCGTCTCTAATAGTTCTGGCGGTGTGTTAGGGATAACATCATCACTGTCGCTCGAAGTATCCATATTTTACAAAAAACACAAAGATAAATGTGTTTTTGCGAAAATGCGCGGGCTTTTCCATTTTTTATTCGCCCGTTTCTGGAGTAGGCTAAGATCATAAGGTCATGCAGCCACTTCTTCCGTGATTCCACGCGTTTTATATACAAAAATAATTTCGTTTTTAATTTTCTGTATGCACCAAGGAGGTTGGTAACTGGTAAAAAAAAAACTGTATGTGGCCAGTAACAATTTACTTGAAATTTAATTAGTAGACAGTTAAAATCTCTTGGCAGTATGACTGCTGACAAATTAAAAAAAAGAAAAACCGGGTATGTAATGGAATTTCATACATTTTTCCCACCCTTGGGTCGAAAGGATTTTCATACAAACTTCCATACCTTGGGATGAAAGGATTTGAAGGGCGGGATAAAGGCGTTTCTTCCCTCTAATTGGTATAATTAGTATGTATTTTCAGAGCAGGTGTGATAAAAATAATATTATTTGTGTTTCAGCTTCTAAGCTTTGTAAATAATGTACTTGTTCACAGCATGCATAACTGAAGAATGTGTAGCTGTCATAGTTAATTACGACTCACCGATCGTTCGTTGACTACTTGTCGCGTAACCCCACCCAGCAGTTTCACTAAATTTTCATCACCGCGTTTACAAGCCCAGTGCATCGCCGTCTGAAATAAATTGACGAGTAAAATTTTATATGTATATAGGGTGGCAGGAACATCGACAAGCAACTTGTTACCATGGATTTAAAAAAAATGCTCGTTCATACATTTTGACAGCACTTTTATTGCACTTTTCACTTTGATAACTGACGAAAAGTTTCTACGCTAGCGGGAGTCTCGCATGGTTACAGTTTGTGCTTCGATGTGCCTGCAACTCAGTATACACACTCCAGCACCCTTATGCGTACTAGTAAAACTGCTAATCTAATTATAGTGCAATTTCGAAATCGATACCAAATAATAAAGTTAAATATTCAGATCCTAAGACCAAAACACGATTCCATCACGAAAAGAGTTTAGTAGGTCGAGAAACAAATTACTTGATTGTCAGACTTTTATTTTTATATATGTAAAACACTTTGATGGACAATATAATGCCGAAATTATAGCTCTTTATAATCGGAACGCATTAGGATGATTTGCATCCAGATTAAAGATTATATTTTGGTGAAGGTAGGTGTTATTAGCATAGTTATAGGAATTAGCTTGCTATCATCGTTGGTCATTTTAATATTTAAAACGTTATGGTAAGTGAAGCATAATTTTAAGGAACCGTATTTTAGATGAAGGTTGCTTTTAACTGCAGGTAATAGTTAGCAATTTAAGCTGATTTTACTAGTTGTTTAGTCTATAAAAATGGGAGTCCAATATTAAGTCACTACCTTAACCTAATTGCATGTTTTTTAAGTTTTAATAGATGAGTAGGTACCACGTATGTATAAGTATGTAATTTGCGTCACGTGATTTTCACATGACTGAAGTTTTTACGATCCCTATTTAGGTACAAGTTGTTTTTTTCAAAATCTTTTCCTATCACTATCTCGCCGCAGTTGTCTAGGATAAGAGAGGTACAATGCGTGCCGCGAAAGATGAGACTTGACCCCGCCTCTCCCGCTCTTTCCGCCGCCCCTATGACGTCCGGTCCCATCCCGCACTCAGACCTCATACCGTTAAAGATACCTAAAATCGTGTACTGCGCATGTCAAACAACGTGGTGTGTCAAGTCTCATCTTTCGTGGCACGCATTGTAGGTAGGTAACTAAGGAAGAATTGAAAACCAACGTATGTAGGTCTCAAACTAAACTACAAGATGCGGGGACAGTTTGCAATAAAACACAAATGTTCTAATAACTATAATAGGGGTTTAAATAATAACATTGTTCTTGGATCAAGCCAATCAGTGAAGGAGAGTGATCGAGACCGACCGGGAACTATCTCACGGGACCGTCCATTGTGAGTGTATGGATGAAGCTTGTTTAGTAATTACTCCAACTAACCGGCTTAGGATATTGAAACTGCAATTACACTAACAAAATCTCCGTCGTTAATAGAGAACCGAATGATTATTTCTCAACAGATGAACTAGTAGCCAACAGTAGGCACTATTGTGTAAAATTATATGAATTAGGTATTTACAAGAAAGCCTAGAAAACTCCCCATTCCTCCCCATACTGCATATTTGATTACATTTTCGGTTTAGATTGTTCTGTCGTGGTAAACAAGCAATATTTTAGACTAGAGTCAGACGAAGAATTGCGGAAGTTATAGCGCACGTATTAAAAATACGAATTGTGAGATGGCTAGCCGCCATTTCTTAAATAACTGTCAAGACAAAAATTCATCGCTGTAATGTAACAATGAGAACGTCTACGTATGTGTAGGAATGAAAAAGCGTCGGCGAATACAGATTTAATAGTGATGCGATTGACCCACGCTCTACCGGAGCCCATAAAATCTCCGTCACCTTAGGTGTGCCAAGGTTTTCAGTCAGCAGTTAAGTCTTGCGAATATATATTACTTTATCCGAGCCGAGGGTACGAGTTACGTACCAATCGGCGTATGTACAAGATGTAGGCGTGATCGTCGCTGATTCAGTGGGGTAGTTAGTGGCGGGCGGTCCTAGGTTCGACGTCGCCGGGAGAAATATTGGCCCCAGGGGAAGCGCTGTTAATTTGCAGCGCACATTGGGCACAGGCACGATTTTCCGCGTATCTATCTACCTACGCGTTTAGAGTTGACTACGTCAATATTGGTAGAGGCAATTTCGTTTTATACAAGTATTTCCTTTGTTCAGTGTAAGCTTTGAGTTTGTTCCATTTTACATACGTATTATAATGACAGCGTGTGTTTTACAAAAATAGCTCACGATAGATGTTACATGAAATTATGTGTAGTTTGAGAACGTTCAAAGGTTCCATGATTTCACGAATCACACACTAACGAATATTTCTTGGTGATATTAGGTACCGTTAGATTATTATAATTGATAGGGGTTAAGGTCAACGCTCACGTATATGTAGGTACTGCACGGGATCAGCATTGCCTAAGCTCGAGCCGATCAGAATTCTGTTGAGATTTATTTAGTAAAGTAATATTATTTTGTAAATATAGATAACTAGCTGCGCCCCGCGGTTTCACCCGCATAAGTGTCAATTCCGTGGGAATATCGGGATAAAGACTATCCTATGTCCTTTCCCAGGACTCAAACTATCTCTATAGGTACCAAGGCGCAGTGCTGCATACCCCCACCTTATTTTAAATTAAACAAATATCAACTTTATTTCAATGACAATTAAGTTGATTTCGCAGTGTCTAGCACTATTGAAAAAGTTATAAAGATGTTTGAAGTCGTAGCGTAAACTGAACTTTATTGTGTAGAAATTAAAGTTATTTTTCCATTAATTCATATTTGTTTACATTTTTGGCAAATAATAGGGAACGCAGATTACAACCATATCACGCATATGCATGTATCTATTTCCCGAAAGGTTAGGCAGAGGTGTGCTACTAAGAAATTCCAGATGGGAAACCCAATAAAGCTTTACCTGACCCGGGAACCAAACCCTTGACCTCATGCTCAGCAGTAGCGCTTGCGACCACTACACCAACGACGCAGTGGATATATAACTAAAAATGAAATGCTGTTCGTTGGTAAACGCATCACTTGAGAACGGCAGGGCCGATTTGGCTTTTTTTTTATTCTAAAATGTTCGTTATTTGATAGAATTAGGTATTAATGCAATAAAAATTTGAAAAGTTTCCCGCAGATTGGATAACTCGGGAAAAACTGGATGTGTTTTTTCAATAGATTGAAATTTTCTTAGTACAAGATCTGTCAGGTCAGCTACTTCTTAATAAAATGGTTCTACCGAAAATAAACAATTGAAAACCTTCGAGCGTCGCAAACTAGGTATTTATACACAGGTACCTACTACAACCTAAGCTATTGATTAAAAATTATTTCAATAATTGGCAAATTTTTAATAATACAATAGTATACCTTATGAAATATCCTTGACAGGTATGCAGATATGTATGAAATATATACTTATGACGAGATAATAGTATGCTCCATCAACTTGTTAAAAACATCGGACATTTACCAGCTAATTAGCGCAATTCTTTATAATATCAGCTGGAGGGCATCCAGCAATCATAAAATGAATGTTTTACTACAGCTGTAATTTACAAGTAATTAAATATACTTACATACTGCATGTTGCACGCGTTCACACCATCGGCGGCGGCAGGTATCGGCGAGCGACATGCGGGAACAAAGTCTAAATGTAATTAATCCTACATAATGATACATGAACTTGTAAAGTCTGACATTAAAATGTTACCATGGCAGCAGTTATTTTAAAAGATAAGGGTCCTTTGAATATCCTTAAAATAAAAATCTCATTAAGGCGACGTTTCCGGGTCAGCGGACTACAGAATTTACAAATTTACTGTCGGCTAACCTAATAAATTTAAAACAGGATTACGTGGTCCGTGCACAAAGCAAAGCTTTACAATTTGCCCGATATAAATCTCTCGTCTGCGTCAAACGAGTGACTTATCATTTAAAACGAAATGACTTAAAAAAGGCCTAGGCACTGAACAGTTGACTGCCTTCTTATATACGAGTAAGCTAAGCCTGTACCTACCTCTAAGTATTCAATGTCAGTTTTATTCGTTTTAACCGTTGCACCGTGAAAATTAAAGTCTGAAAACATGGCTTGTAAAAATAAAGACGATTAGAAGTAAGCAGTTGTAGTCAATTCCAAACATTAGACTTTAATCAAACATAAATCGCCTTTATATTTTATTGACATAGGTGGGTACCAATTTAAGTCACCTTATGAATTTGCGTAGGTGTGGCGAAATAGATTTTTTGACGTTATACATTCCTCCATCGACATAAGGTATATAATAGCTTGTAGAGTTACGATATGTGATAAGATACCTGAGTGCTGTGGGGGTTAAATTCACAAATATTACGAAACCAGTTCTAAAAGCAATAAATTTTATTCAGTTTCAACTTCCGTACATTTAAAAGTGTAAATTGTTATAGGCCATTATTTTAGGCGTTTAAAAAGGAATGTTATGTTTTGTGGCCATCGAAAGGCGACGGTTGAGCTATGTGTTAACTTACTTTACTTGAGGTTGTTATGATGACACCGTTCCGTAATATAAATTACTCAAAATGTATTTTTATTTATTTATTAATCACAAAATCCACAGCTCTTTGAAATTTTATCTTAAGATATATATAAGCTAGTCTTGCAGCCAATTACGGATTTACAATTTAAATAAGTATACAATACATGCAGCAGAAACAAAGATACAGAATGAACTGCTAGCACCATATAAGCATTGCTCAGTGTACAGTGTGAGTGAGTATGTAGGGTGTGTTTGAACCAAACCTTAGGTATCTCCCGAAAACCTTAGTAACTAGGTAGGCATGGTTGTAGAGTGATCACCCCTGTAAGCAAGTTGCAGAGAAACAATAATTTAAAAGTATGTTTTTTTCTAATCTTTTTTTATTAGCTATGAACGTCCCAGTATGTTTTTTTCTAATCTTTTTTTATTAGCTATGAACGTCCCACTGCTAGGATCCCTGGTTCGGTTACATTGGTACACAATATTTTAAATTATTGAAATTCTTATTTCACGTTTGTTGATTCACTGACACCAATATAAGGTAGGTACAAACAGCACTCCAAATTATTGAAGAAAGAATGGGATAAGTTTCTACTGTATACCTACAACACGGTCAGAAAACGAAATTCGATAAATCTGTCTAAAATTCTAGATGTTACTAAACAACATTAAAATAAATAAGCTTTGAATCCAAAGAGTTTCAAGATGGTGTCAAACGAGACTCCGGTGTGACACCGTGACAAGACGTCATGTAGTGTAGTATTGTTTAGCGCGAGTGGCTATATCCTAGAATGGCGAAGACACGGCTCATGTCCCCGTGTGCCGACCAACATCCGCTACCACGTCATATTGATTGCGTTTGCATGTACATCAATTAGGATCCGCGGAACGATGCGTCTTCCACGCCACTAATTATCGTCTTGTCACTGTGTAATTATGCATATAGGTTGACAACGACGTTGATATACGTGTCGAACTCAGAGTTACTATTAATCTCCATCTAGGTATGCCTAGAAAGAGTGACTGATGAGCATAGTCTTAGTAACATACAGCACAGCTATTAGATATATTAAAAATGGCAAAGTTTAACAATGTACTTACACCCTGTTCACGATCGCCAACATTGTGAATACCGAGAAAAAAAAATCAGCATTAAATTATTATAGGAATGTAACTACCTGACTATATGAACATTTGATTTGATTATTGAGTCATTAGCATTATCAGCCAAGAAGTTTCCCACTGCTGGGACAAATGCCTCCTCTCGGTAAGAGTGAGTGGGCCATAATGGAACACGCGGGCCCAATGCGGGTTGGCAGATTTTATTGAGGAAATAGTTTGATGTCATTCCAGAACTTGAAGAGCATCTGAGTCATGTTGTCCTTTGAAACTAGTTATTAAAATACATACCAATCTTCACATAGGTAGGTATTTATCTACCCCAAACCACTTTTCGGCTTTCCTCGTGTGTTTTTGTGGAAGCTTTTATTTCGTCTACTATATGCGACGTAATTACTACGCTGCTGTAATTACCATTATGTTGTGTCTATGTTACTTACCGTAAAAGGATCCTGAAACAAAAGAAAAACGGTATTTTACTAAATAAACCATAATAAATAGTTGGTCCGGTTAACAAATATTTGGTAGGTAGGGTAGAACAATTTTTATTAACATTGAAATCAAAAGTTACAGATCTTGTTTTCTTATGTTACGGTGATGAAAAAGAAACACGATGTAATGATTACACGAAATTGATTGGTTACTTACAATACATGACCGCTAATACATGTAATTTAAAAATGGATGCAGGACTAATCGCGAGCGCATTTTATTTTAAGTATAGCAGAAGTCATTAGCGCCGGACGAAATAGTAGGTTTACGAACTTTATAAAAATTACCAAAGTAACGTTATGGCACATACCTGCTGCAGTGCAATTCTGTTACCATCTCACCGTGAAAACTTAGGTAAAGTGAGTTTGTTTTTGCTAGGAATTGACACTAATGACAGGCCACTCCACGCTCACTTCACCTAAGTTTTCACGGTGAGATTTTTACGTAATAGCACCGCTGACTCTTGAGTGAAATTCTGAATTAAAAATTAACCTCTTAATATCCTTTAATTTTTTTTTATAATTTATCTGTAAAAATTACGTATATGTTGCGTAAAACTAAACGCGTCTAGCCTTTCGAAGTATACAGCCGTTATGGCTGTGGCTAGCATTTTAGTAGCAGACTGGGAAGTTACTTTTTATAAACGCATGAATAAATTCTAAGCGCAGGCGTAGTTTACTATACAGATTTTTAGAGTTCCGTACCTCAAAGGGACAAACGGAACCCTTACAAGATCACTTCGTTGTCCGTCTGTCAAGACCATTTTTCTTTGAAAAAATCAAACTTCAAGTCAACGCAATCAAAAGGGCATCTTAGGGTACTTCCAGTTGGCCTAGAATCATGAAATTTGGCAAGAAGCAATGTCAGCACAAGTGAAGAAAAAAAATCCGAAATCTAAATTTGTAGTTACATACCTACAAATTTGTACGGAACCCTCGGTACGCGAGTCCGACTCGCACTTGACCGGTTTTTATTAGTAGACTAGCTTCTGCCCGCGACTTCGTCGGCGTGAAACTTCTTGTTGCCCTGACCCACCCCGTCGCGTCCCATCATCTGCCCGCGCTATCAATTCGTTCTCGCTTAGCGTTCCTTTTTTAGCTCGACTCCTCAGGGTCATAGCGTGATGTTAAACAGCCTATAGCATTTCTCAAGAATTGGGCTATCAAATGCAAAAACATTTTTTTTTTAATCGGTCCCGGAGTGCCAGAGATTAGTGCGTGCAAACAAACAACCAAACCAAACTAGTACTTGTATATTAGTATAGAATAGATAACACTTTCTATTTTAACTTATTCATCTTGTTAACTATTAATTATTTTTGAATAAAGTGGGATTCCAACCGAATTCCTATTATAGTATGTACCTACATCAAATATTAAATTCTATTACCTATGTTAGATTGTCAGCACGAATATTAATGTGTTTTTTTATTTAGGCTCGCTCCCACGATACCGCGCGGTCGATCATGAAAAATCAGAAATACCATTAAAAGTTTCGGAGTAGTGCCCATAATGTAGGTACCTACATCGCACCGCCTCAGCCGCTCGGTGATCGCCGAATTACCTACTAAACTGTAAAAAACGTAGATAAAAGGTGGGGTTGTGCATATTCCCTTGATCGGAAGACGGTCAGACGGCGTTTTAATACACCCATAATCGTCGTTCGACGGTGGATCATATGAAATATGTAATACCGCTAATAGGTCTCGGTGGGCAGCTTCCTCAGCGGTCGCTCGGCCAATTTTGCCGTTGGTAATAACCTTAATATCCCATCAGTGCTATACCCCATGCGTGTACAAAGATGAGGCCGGGTAATGACTGTGCGACCGACGCGCGCACCCGCCTCCGCGACCGATAATTCACCTTTATTGAATAAATCTGTTTGATTACCGTATTGCACGCCACGCTTTATCGTTTGATTGGCTTTTATGGAAACGTTTCAAATGCAATCAATGTTTAAAGCTAAATCTAAGGTCAGACAGCGTCATTTCTACCATCCATTTGAAAAGTCTTCTTGAAAGGCGTTTTGTTAGTTCAATGAACCCTCTCACGATAGTCAAAATTGAATCAGCCTCTGGTTACTAGCAAGATATCTTGATTTAAGAATAGCTACTTGATACTTTTGTACTTAGTTTTAATTTAAGTTCATATTTAGATCATACACCAATTTTTGTTCATCGAAACTGCGACCCGAAACACAAAAATGTAACGATAAGACATTGCGACATTCGAATTGCATTTTAAGGGTTCCTCAGTAGGCAAAATGGATTTATTAAGATTACGCCCCAATATCTCAGTGAAAATTTAAGTTAAAACAAAGAAGAATAACTTACTTAAGTAGAACTGTCTTTCAGATTTAAATAAGGAAAACTGTCTTTCAGATTTCTAGAAAATTATTATAGATAGGTAAGTAACTACTGCATAAAGGTACTCGTTTCGAAAAATAGGAGAAAAGTTATGGAAAAATAATGCAATACAATGATGCGAAGCTGGTTAGAACTTGCAAAATTAAAATATGCAAAAGGTAGTTGGCAAACGGAAATGCAACTTACCTGAACCTGATCACAAATAATCACCGCTGTCCATGAATGAAGATTCGTAACCCAAAAGGGGTCGAGTTCACAAGTGTACCCTAAAACACACAGACAATAAACTCACGCATTTTTCTTACTAGCTGCGCCCCGCGGTTTCACCCGAATAAGTTTCAATCCCGTGGGAATGTCGGGATAAAAAGAGTCTATGCGTTATTCCTGGTGATATATTTGGCACACAGATTTGTGTGCCAACTAAATCACAAATATAATAACATAAATATATCAGTTATCTGTGTGCCGAATTTCATCCAAATCCGTGCAGTAGTTTTTGCGTGAAAAAGTAACAAACATCCATCCATCCTCACAAACTTTCGCGTTTATAATACATATTAAAGTAGGATAGTGTGATATCACCCATGGAATGCAGAAACTACAGAACGCCACCTGCTACGATTCTATTCCACAAAAACGAAATTATAAATATCTCACCAGTTATAAATTAATTTTTTAAAATTACTAATTAATCAGTTAACTTCAAAGCAGTAAACAATCAGTCGTCGAATGTCATTTTCGAGAAATGTATGCCGACATCGTAAACGATGAGCTCGTATGGCTATAAGCATGGTGAATGAGGATTTCTAAAATAAGAGGCAATTTATTATCATAAGCATTGCAGACGCAGTGACGCAAACATTCGTCGACAGTTATTAAGCGCTAGAACACTGCATCAGGATGAAGAGGGCGCGCGTCCCTCCCGACTATATTGTCATCTCACTTGCTTGCGGCGTCACTTGCACTCACAACTAATACATAAATCAAAGCCCAGACAAATTCCACGTCATTATTCTTCTTCAATTTACGAACTCTTCAACGATACGTTCCACTGATACGACAGCTTTAATATCTTAATTACACTCACAAATATTGGAATTAATTCAAAGCCTTGTATTTAATATGATAATTAAAAACAGTAACCTCAATACTTAATATCATCTTGGATTAAGACCGCAAACACAAACAAAAATAACCGCCCATCAGATATCGTAAAAGCGATCACATTTTTAATCGTACCTATCCACCCTAAATTCTTATAATGACAAAGTACACAAGTAACCACAATCGGAGTGTATTATTTGTAACGTGTGGATATCGAGTGAACATTGTGAATTTAATTGTGGAGCTGTTAACGGGTGCACCCCGAGGATGTGTCGTTAATAGAGCGTTGTGTCTCTTCATTTTGTTTGAACGTTCACTGACTCCGTTATTTCGGAGCGACTAATAAATTGCGTGATGACAGGTGTCAGCTGCTCCACCGCCTCTGCACTCTTGCGTCGATGTCTCATTCCTCACGTTGTACTCCTAAATTCTCTTATTTTATCAACGCTCCGTTCAATTTTCGTTTCGTTCTCTCGCCATTCTATTTGTTTGTGTTAGCATTATCGCTTCAGCTGCGTTAATTCCATGACACAAGAGATATTGTATATCTCGTGTTCATGGCGACCAAGCCCAATATCTTAACTTATCGTTTACCGCAGTAATTACTGTATGTACAAATTATAAGCTTCATTGAACTGTCAAATATTTCTTCATGAGAATCTTTTGATGTACTTTATATCCATCATGCCGCTATAAATTATTTTAATTTTATTTATCTAAACGTTTTAAACGTTTTTTATTGCAGTCTATTTTGTCAGCTACATTATATTAGCCACATTTTTTAATCTACTATCGCGAGACATACATATTATTTATTACATATTTATTTATTAGTAGTGGTAGTGAATAGTATAAATTGGTAAATCTTAGGTTTTACTGGAACATCTTAGTTCAAGTAAACCTAAGACTTACTTATTTCGGGCTTTTACAGTAACATATACTTATACAGTAATGTTAACTAACAGAGGGCGTTCCCGTTAACCCGCAATAGTATAGCATCCATACATGCTAAAAAAAATATTACCATTCGAAAATAAAATGTTTTTATTTTTTTTATATTAAAATATTCACTAAAAATCGTAAATTGATACGTTAAAGAAACACTCTGTACACGCGTACTTGAAGGACAGCAATGTCGGAATTTATTTAATTAAATAAATTAGAATTAATGAAATAAATAGAGTATCAATTTACGATTTTTAGTGAATATTTTAATATAAAAAAAAAAACATTTTATTTTCGAATGGTAATATTTTTTTTAGCATGTATGGATGCTATACTATTGCGGGTTAACGGGAACGCCCTCTGTTAGTTAACATACTGTATTGCATTTCTATTTTGATATCAATGTGAATTATGGTGGAGAAAGTCCTTTGTCACTAACAATGACGACGAATTTTGAAAATTGACCCTAGGCGAGGAGTTATTAGGGATAAAAATTTGTACATACCTATATAAAATCCAAAAAATCTACGCATTCAAAGTCCAAAAGCTAGTTGGTTATGGGTAATCAAAAGTACAGGATGAACAACTCGTATGTACAGACGCCAGCAAATCAAGCTACCCGAAAGACCAAGAGAACCAGAAAAACGTAACGACTTGGTAACATCTGGATGCGAGTTGCCGAAGATCGAGTTCCAACAGCATCGATTTCATTCGTCTATACTTGGACACAGCACATCGCCAGCTCCGACAACGTAATTCTTATCTTTATTCTTTATAAGTTTTTAAAATGCAAAACGGGTGCATTATACTTAAAAGCACTTTTGAGAACGCTTATAATACTCCTTTTTGTGCGCACTTTCTTATAAAAGTTAGATATGATAAATGTCTTGTATAAAATAATCCATTTTACATGAAAAGATTTTTTTTTATTTGGCACATTGATATTATGCACATTTAGCAACTGAGCCATGTCATCTATGCGTTGTGAGAACATGTGGATTGTGGGTGCCTCGCGCTATCAAGATAGGCGGGCACAAGGAAAATTTCATGTTAGTGAGTAGTTGTCGGCCCGGCTCAACATGCCGGCTTCAACACCGGCCCGTCCCGCATTCCCAAGTTGAAGAACGATTTGCAAACATCAACACTCAAGAGGTCGACTGAAACTCGCGAGTTATTGACAGGTTCCCTAGTTTCATTCAACCGAAGATGGTGTTAATATTAGGTCCTTACTTATGAAATTGGCGTTTTGTCGAACTGGCCACTCTGATCTCAAATATTATTTATCTAAGAATGGAACGTGATGAAAGCATGACTGTGAAAAGATGCTAGGGTGTGAGTGAGACAGACGATGTATGCTAAAGACGAAAGGTAGTTTCGGAATGACTGTTAGAATTGAACGACCATGAAAGACGTGCAGCGTTAGTGAGGCTTCGCCCCACCAGGTGGACCGATAATTTGGTGAAGGTCCTGAGAGTCCGCGGGATGCGAGATGATGATGAGACAGATGTGGTGACGCTTAAGATAGGCCTGTAACAAGCAGTGGACGTTGTAATGATGTTGCGTCGATGTTAAGTCGCGCTGAGACTTGTTGGATGCGCTCTACTTTCTTACAGCTCAAGTGGACCATAAAAAAAGCATACAACGAAACGGTTTCCTCCAAAAACAAACACGAGGAAAGAATGATATGATATAAATCAAAAGATATATGTATTTATTTTTACTATCGTTAATTACAGAAGGGCGTATATAAATAAAGAACGCGCGCCCATTGAGGCGGCGTGGCGAGGCGATCGCCGCGGCGCGCCTTGTCGTTACAAGCAAATGCACTTATCTTACCGGGATGTGAAAAACTGTTTTCAACTCGCTGTCGTCGGTTAGTTTCACCAACACAATACATCCGAATGTACCCGGAGTCAATGCCTCCAGAGGTTACGTTTGAACAGGATTTGGAGACTCGACAAATAAAAAAGCTACAAATCAGAATGGGCCCAACACAGAAACAATAAGAAGTAACACTTGTTTTTTTGTATTCTATTGTCTGTTCCGGAATTGAATAGGTTTACATGGCACGGTGTAACCGAACGAGATCCATTAAAAGTCATTTTCAGTGTCGATTAAAATTAATGATTCGTAATTAAAGTGTAATTATGAGAGAGAACCAATATATCATTTGAGTCCGAGACGCGCCATCGTAAACCCGTCAGCGACTCCATGATAAAAATAAACAGAAGTCTTTGAAACATTATCGATACAAATAAATTGTCCGACCAAGAATGAATATCAATAAATTGAAAATGTAACTCGTAAAAACATATCATCGATTATTGTAAACAGCTGGCGGGCATTTATGCAAAACGAATCGTTCATTGGACCAATTCAACGGCGGTAGCGAAGATAGAAGAATTTTAATTGAAACTTACACATTGGACCTGCGGCCTTGCGCCGCACACTGACGCCCAGGCGCGCCGCCCGGGCCGCCCCGATGACTCGCGATTATGCACTCTTTACAAGATTATAAGAACGAAACGATATTGCTACAAAATACTGTATACCAAAAGCCAACACTAGACAAATATCTAGCCTCTAAGCAACTCTCCAGAAACAGTAGAAACTTAGCAATTTACATGAATTCCAAACTTTTACTTGACAAAGGCCTTATTAAAATTTTGACGGGAACTTAATTTGCAATGACAGCTACACCATTAATCTTATTATAGCTTACACAACCTCGATCTTTTTTGTTAAAACACGAGCTTCCGGAAAGTACTCTGGAGTAACTAAGTATTTCAACAAAGCCTTTTGACCCAACTTATTAAAGTTAATAAACCTTAAATAATTGAAGTAGGTACCTATCTCTCGAAAGGTTCGTACCAATCGTAATCAGAATTGTTTAAAATCCGCTGTACCCCATCTGTAGGTAATTCTACTTACTCAATTGATTGTGACACTTAACCCGTTTCGTGGCAGCCGTGTGTAAATCTTTCTAACGGCTGTTTCACAAATAAAACCACGAGTCAAACATTCGTGATAGCGGTTATCGTCCCGTTCTCATCTCGTTCGCTTTTCATTGCATTTGGTTAAACAAATAGAGGCCTCGTTGGGTCGGTAGGCAGATCCTAATTAAAAACTATATTCAGCCGCTGTCGTATATTACGCGGGGGCCTTAGGCAGTTAGTCACCACGTCTGGACACCTCCCAGTCGTTTAGCGTTCGTATTGCTTTGGGGCCATAGCCGTGAATGAAAGACATTTGTTTGATAGGATGTAAGCGATGAAATCCTATAGAGTGTGAAAACGTCTAACAGCATTAATATTAATTTTGTTGCCCTTAAATGAGACAAATTCTGACCACTGGACCATCATATATTATAGTGGAATCGGATTGGAATTTGAAAAATGTAAGTTACATCAGGCTGCTTAGCAAGTATGTATATCATATAATATGCCTAATACATAATCATCAAAGACTACTTAGATATTTACATAAATTGCTATCATTTAAGGTTAGGTAACGGACAGAATGATCTTGACGAGCAAATCCATTACATTTAGGGACTAGCGCCTTGTAAAAATAACATTAAAATTTGTTTTTTCTGAAGCATTTATAAAGGGAAATTTTAATATAACTGGAACACCATGCATTCATTCATTTTCTATTTTTTTTTACAACGAAGTGAATTTGTTCATGTAATTTCAAATTAATATGTGTGCAACAACGAATACAAAAACATGGAATAGGACACTCTGGATTTTTTTCCGTCCAAAAAAAAAACAATTGACATTTGAAGAAAGCGACAGCACAGAATACCTAACTATACCCTCAATAAAATAAGTACTTTCATTTTATCCGTATTTTTAACTACAACGGATTGACATATCGCAATTATACCTAGCGCCAGTACCTATACTAGTACTAGACTTTGGAATTAGTCTAGAACATGAGTATTGGACGGTACTCGCGGCAAGCATTCGGTTCGCGAATTTGTTTTGCAACCATGCCTTGCGCGACCTTTTGTTACACATCGAAAATTTATTCGCGAAACTAACATTCGTTCGCAAACACATCTATTATAATTTTTGTTTTTAAGGTTCCGTACGTCCGAAAGAAAAAACAAAACCCTCATTGGATGACTTGTCTGTCTGTTTGTCTGTCTGTCACAGCCAATTTGCTCTGAATCTACAAGACCGATCAAGTCCAAATTTGGTACGCATATGAATTTCTGTGACCCGGACGTGTTACGTAAATACCTAAATAACTTTGAATATTTTGATTATATACTTTTGGGGACAATTTAATAAATAAAATAAAAAAGTTTTGCAAACTGTACCGTGTGAGTGTGACATAATTATGAGATGAAAGGATATGTTGGGAAGGTCTCATTTAAGATATATATATATATATTTTCAAAATAAAAAATTAACCGAAACTATAGACATTTTTTTTTTTTAATACATAAATTACAAAAAAAAAGTTACATATACATTCAATATTAGAGGAAACCAGAGTCTATGATTTTAAAATAGCATGGTAAATCTCTCAATTTTATGCATACCAACTCTTACATTAAATTGTAGTTGGTTGGCGTTGTTGTTGGTTGGTTGGTGGCTAAGTTAAGCTTCTCCTCCAATCTGGAATTGGAAATTCGGGCAGTGAAAGCATAACTTTGGGACGGAATCCTCAGAGCGCAAGTCCAACTAGCATTTGTCCGGTTTTTAGGGTTCCGTACCTCAAAAGGAAAAAACGGAACCCTTATAGGATCACTCGTGTGTCTGTCCGTCCGTCTGTCACAGCCAATTTGCTCCGAATCTAATGGACCGATTAAGTAGAAATTTAATACACATATGAATCTTTGTGACCCAAACACAGACGTGTAAAGTAAATAAATTAATTTTGAATATAGGGGTAATGACCCCTATATTCAAAATTAATTTTTGCCCCCCAAAAATGTTTGGGGGGCAAATAGAAAATTTAAAAAAAAAGTTTCTCAATCTGCACTGTGTGACAAATGAAAGGGCTTATTGTGGGGATCTCAAATATATATTATATCATATTTCAAATAAATATATATTATAGCGATATATTTTTTCATAATTTTAAAGTAAATTGTATTAAAGTTAATTTTAAGAAAATAGACGAAATTTTTTTAAAAACACAGAAAATAGTTCTATACCTATAGATTACAGGAAAACCTATAAGAAGTCTGTGGTCTTAAAACAACATTGTAAATCTCTCAATTTTGTGCGTACAAACTTACATTTTCAGTTGGAATGTATGGGAGAACATGTTTTTCAACTACAAATTCATTCCAACTACGGAACCCTTCATTGTGCGTGGTCTGACACGCATTTGGCCTGTTTTTTGTTTGTTAGTTGCAGTCACCGAACAGTTCGTTTCACAAATGAATGTTCATCGCGTCACAAAAGCTCGCGCAATGAATGATTGCAAACCCAATTCGTGAAGTGAATGCTCTCGTTGAGTACCGTACCAAGCACGGGATTAGGGGCAGGTCGCTAGTACAACTGTGCAATGGCGACGTGAGTATATAAAAGTAGGTAAAACCCGCATCAATATCAGGGATGAGCCGAATATTCGTTTTGTGTTAGCTATTCTGCATATTCGGCAGGTTTACCGAACATTCGTATTCGGCAAAAAATGCAGAATATTCTACCGAATAATATTGTTATATTATAGCACAATTAAGTACATACCTAATTGTATCCATATTATATGTTTTATTATTTATTCTATGTAAAGAGATACATAGTAATAATCTTACATTACTTCGATGAGAAGCAGTTATGGTTTAATAGAAGAAATAAAAGTGGCAGGTTTGTATTGTGAAAAAAAATGTTTGACCTCTTCCTTCCACTCATAATTTTTTTGGCAATTTACTTTTTTGTACAATTTTGTAAATCCTGCCGAATATTCGATTCGGTAAACTTTTGACCGAGCATTCGACCGATCATTCGTATTCGGTAAACCCCGTATTGGGCCCATCACTAACCAAAATCCATTTTGTAGTTTAGAAGACAGACACGAAAAGCGACTAAATTTAATAATGTGTATAGACAACAAGCTTTCCTTTATTCTAACTATCATACTAATGTCTATTAAGAACGCCCTTAAATATTAAAAGTAAGATACCTACTTCGACCACTTCATAATCAGAAGCCAATTAAATAACAAATTACAAATAAAACCAAACATCTCAAGATAATAACATACAATATCGAATTGAATGTTTGATCAATTCATAATTAGAAACAATTGTAAACACAAAAACTATAAGCGAGAGAGCAAGCGTGCGCTGGAAGCAGCCGGGATCCGATTCTTGTTTATAAGGCGGCCGGCCCACCTCGTCTGCACTAAAAGTTTGATCTTATCTTCAATATTTTAATAGGTTCCCGCGGCGGCACCTTCGCCAGTAATTGTATAAAGTATCTCTGGAGGAATAAATTCAATATTCCGTCGCGGGGCCGGCCGGCCGGGGATCCCTCCGCTTAACCTCGTGATAAAGCTTAAATCAACACACGAAGTAATTACAATCGAGCCACACTTCATCACAGATGCGAATAGTGATTAACTATCTTCGTCTTTGGTTCCGCGGTGTTCGAACGCAGCCCGCGCCTAAGTTGCCTCCCGCTCTGGCCAATTAGAAGCGAAATTGGATGAGATCTCATTTCAGCGGATGTGACAGAAATGTTTCCCCAAGGGATTTGGTAATTTGGTGTAGGTGTCTTCATAGTTTATTCTGCGTTACCTATTATCAGGGATTTAATTGTCATTTATATGTAGCTAGGTTTGAGTGCTAAGCAATCAATGTTGCTTCGTTTCGGTTTGAACAGTGTATAATGATGGTGATGACGAGACATTTTAGCTCTTTCTTCGTTATTTAAAATAAACATAACAAGTGACAATCTCTCTAAAATTAAAAGGCAGTATATAAGCATTTCTCTAAATAGAAAGCAGACAGAATATCGTCAACCGTCCCTTTTAATTTTGATTAATTAAAAGTTTTGCATGGAAAGGAGTAATCTTAACGCAAGGGTTGTACTTAGTGAACTTCTTTTGTATTTTATCCTATAAAGAGAAGTTTTTCAGTAAAACAACGCTCAATCTGCAACAAAATATAAAAGTTTTACAATAAAGTATACGCCTCGGGCGGGGAGATCATCAAAGACGGGAATAAATCCTTTTTCTAAAGTTGTAGGTACTCTATTCACAAGTATTTAAAAGAAAATAATAATAAAAGGATTTATAAAGAAGATAAGAATTTGTTTGAAATTTGGAGTATATACTATAATATAATAAATAACAAAGCGCGAGAGAAATTAAAATGTGAACTTCTGTTTCTAAAGTCGAGCAGGCTTTGGTTTCGCACTCAGTAGGTACGGTACGACATATGAACCGACGAACGTACGGTTAGACATAATAGACATATCTTACAAAGCGCTGTAGTATTTCAGCTTAATGCAGAAACAGTGTCTATACGTATATTCGCATTTATACCATAATGAGCCCGTAACACGGCGCTCGAATTTGGTACTGCCGTGGGCGGGCGGTGGCGGGCTCGCACCTACTTTGCTGCAAGCGGCCTCTCCCAATTAGCCTTAAAATAATGAACATGTTTTATATTTCCACCCGAGTGCGTCGTGTACTTATCCCCCGTTTGCCCCGGGAGGTCATGCGGCTGTGGCCCTCTCGCGTTGTTTTACACGGGAGTACCTTCAAGTAGGTAATATAAAGGGACACGTCGGTTGGGTTTTGGAAATATCTGCGGTGAGTTGGGCGGTGGTAACGTTTTGTGTGTAAGGGGCTCCCTCAGTATAATAGTTCAAAAGGATGCCGGCACTCGTAAGTCACCCGATTGATGTGATTCTTTTATTGTTTATTAAACCTTAAAAATATACAAACTGAACAATTGAACCCAAAATTTTGAAAACAAAAGACCTGCCAAGTTCGTGTCGGACCACGTACAGTCAAGGATTCCGTAGTCGGGATAAATATTTTCACGTGTACGATATCATGATTTCATCGACAGCAAAAATAAGTTAATTTTTCATAGAAACTGTGAAAAACAAAATTGTTTTTGTGGTTGTAACCAAAAACAATAATTTAAATTAGAAACATCTTTGTTTATTAAGCTTACAATCACGGTCAAATTGGAATGCCGTAAAACTAACTTTGAAATTCGTAAACCCACAAAAACGTGAACGTGGAATCACGAAGTAAAACATTGGTGTCACACAAAACCACGTAATCGGCTGAAATTAATGTAGATCGCTCAGTGTCTAGTAAGTCTTAGCATTGCGACTCTTATCTCATTGTATTAAGGTATTAGAACATTCACGGTCATCTTGATTTACCAAAAAGGCATCAAACCACAAAATCGAGGTCACTTCCGGTTTATTCCAATAGGATTTCTAAGTTAAAGAAGGACGTAAAACCAACAAAAAAATGACGTAAAACCAACCGCTAAAAACCAATGGGGCACACTTCAAATTTGTAAGTTAGACTTTATTCCAATAGCATAACTCAAAATAGTAAGTCATTGCAATGTAACCCTCATTTCATTGCAATAAGGTATAAATTAGAATGAGTGAGTTTTATAAAACTCTCATCAACTTGGTCAACCAGCGCACGCACACATGCGCGCGGTCGCAGCGGTTCCTTGAGTACATTTTTTTTTTCGAGCCTTTGATATGCTGGTACTATCAATTACTTAAGCTGCCATTATAGTGTAAAACACCTAGTTGTCAGCCTTTCAGCGAGAATTTTAACGTTGGCGGCTGTATCAGTATCGACACACACGATCAAAAGTTCCACAACAAAAGCGAACGCACGCTCAAAGCACTGCTGCGGCCGCATATGTGTGTGGGCTAAAACTCGACGTGAGTTTTATCAAACTGTCGGCAATCACTCTTAGTTATACCTTATTTCAATAAGATAAGAGTTATATTGCAATGACTGTGAGTTTGAGTTATGCTGTTGGAATAAAGCCGTGAGTGGCCTCCAAATTTGACGTGCGCCATTGGTTTTAGCCGCTTGCTTTTACGTAGTTGAAAGTTGCTTTTACATCCTTCAAATTTGACCGTGAATGTTGGACTTTATTGGGTAAAACAATACCCCTCACGCTTCCTTCAAAATTTCATCGATATGAAGCCAATAGTCTTTAAGTAAAATGACTGTGAAACATTCGAACGGACGTCTGTTTTTTACTATTAGGTTATGAAACCCTAAGAATGCACTTCCGTGGAACACTGACACTCGTCACGATTGATTTGTTGGGTACCTAAGCATAATGCATAAGTTATCAGAATGACAAAACATATCTACGTAACATTGGTAGGTATGTTTTGTCTATATGAGTTAACGAAGCGATGGCGTTCGGCCAAGTTAAGAAGCTCAAAACATGCTACTAAAGAGTGCGAGAGAAGAAGACATGGTCAATATAACCTTTTGTTAAAGGAGACTGGTCAAATTTGAGATGGTGTGTCAAGTGGTCAATAGACCAATAGCGATATACGAGTACTTAGTAGTTTTGATACTTACGTCATCTATATCCTCATGCAAAGGATTAATATTTTTTATTTTTTTGTAAAAATGGTACAGTCAGCTAGATTCGGATTAAAAGCCCATTCTAGGCCAACTGAGGTTATAGAACAAGAAAATTATCACTTAAAGAAAAACGTGCCCCATACATTTCGTAAGACCGTTTTCATAGTTTAAAAGTACTGACTGCTATGGCGATTTCATAGATGCAATACCTAACCCTGATTTTTAATTGCCTATTTAAAAAAACGTAAACAATAAAAGTATGGTTTTGAAATTCAGAATACTTTGTCAATAACTTTATTTTTTCATATGCTGTGAAAGATCGTTGATAAGATGATTGATCAGTATGAATAGTTTTTGGGAAAAGTTTTTTGCCATTTGTGACCTATCTAGTACCTACTCTAAGCTCGGTTCAATCAATCAACTCGGTCTGTCGTGGTCCACTGCTGGACATACCTCTCCCAGACTGCCACAACATCCTGTACTCCGCCATCCGCATCCAGTCTACCCCAGCCACCTTCTTTCTTCTTCCATCTAGCTGGGGGGCGTCTCACACTACGCTTGCCGATACGTGGTCTCCACTCCAGGACCCGTCTGCTCCACCGGCCATCGGTTTTTCGACAAACATGACCGGCCTATTGCCACTTCAGTCTGCTTACTCTGCAAGCTATGTTGGTAACTCCGGTTCTTTTCCGGATAATTTCATTCCTGATTTAATCCTTAAAAGAGACTCCGAGCATAGCTCGCTCTATAGCGTGCTGAGCGACCTTGAATTTGTGGACCAGCCCGACCGTCAGTTTCCACGTTTCAGTGAAACTCGGTTGGTCCAACAGTTTTAAATTCTTGTGAGAAACTGGGTGTCGATTCTAATCGATTTGCATTTCAAAATTTTTGTGTAAATTGTCCATTTACTTGCCCATTTTTTTTATCTGTTAATATGCAGGACAACATGTTTAAAAAAAGCTAAGCAGTCTCGTAGAAATGTTTTCAGATTGCTACAGAGGCCCTTACGTCCGAATATCCACTCTGTATATTTTTCTCAAAATTCCGGGTTCGATTATAATGCCCTTTTGCACAAGGGTAAAGATATATCCCTTCACAAATATCAAAACCATATCTCTATTGGCCTATAGAACAGTTTTGCCCAGTCTCCAAACCGCAGCATATATCACGTGGAGCTTGTAAATATTCATCACATTTCACATAGTAATATATTAAAAATTTGCCGCCATGACAAATGAGACGTCGAGGCGCGCCACACATTTCAAATAAGCATTTAACCACTTCCTGCCTGTTTAGTCTACAAATAACGCGACTGCTCAAAGAATTAACTAAGCTTGAATAAATAATCAATTTAGCCAGCCCCGCGCGGCTTCTGATCGATTGCCACAATGCCGGCTGGATGATATAGTCGACGAGCCGCAGCGATAAATATCCCGAGACAAATGTTTAGAGTGTCTCCGGAGAGTTGCGGTGACACTAAATTTAAAAGCTTCAATTGTACAGAAATAACCAAAACACGGTTAAGATCTTTTGAAAACAAATCGTGTATCGGTCGCTTGACGACTATCGTGATTGACTGCGCAAGTGAACATCTCTAATAAGTATAAACAAATTAATAGGGAGCGGTTCGAGCCCGCTGCAGTGGCGGGTGTTATTTAGAAGACACTCGTTCACTGATAGGGGTTTACGAGTAGATAAAGAATAGCTCTCAAATATTCATGAACGCATTTACTAAAAATTATTAGACGCGCCGGCTGTAAATCACGCCGCGAGTTTTTTGTACTTTTATTAAATATATATTTCCTGTCTGTGATATTTTTATTATGGATGACAATATTAAGGAAACATAATTTATAAGTAATCATTTATAAATCTGTTTTGTACCAAAAGCCATAATATTTTTTAACTGTTTAATTAAATTAGAACTAAAATAACAACAAGAAACGGCATGCACTTAGAGAGCAACGACAAATATATTTAAAACATTTGAAAACCCAGCTACCAAACTACTACTACCCATTATCTACTACACCCATTAACATGTTACATGTGTTAATCACATCCTCTTAGGACCGTCTTATCAAAACGGGAGCAATTTTAAGAATGACTACGCCTATAAATAACGGAGTCCTTACATTAATTATGAGCTTAATTATGTAGAATCCCTTTGATTTACAAGCCGCTCATTGCCGCCGCAAACGAATTGTAGTGGCTTAGCGGAGTACCTCGAGCTTCGCCTACCGCTTCTTGGTTATAATTATTTTTGTCGTAAGATAGCTTTGCTTGGTGTGTATAGATCGAGATGAAAGTGAATCGAGACAAGTTGACGCCCGCGCCACTTTTAAAGGATTAGCCGATTATACACTCTTAGGTTTTAACACGAGACGAAGCTCGAAGGAGAGCTCTGGAAAGTAGACCATTATCGTAGAATATATTAAGAAACCGTGACACCAACTGAGACGGTTGGGGTAAATTATAAATGTGATGAATGATATGAATAAGTTTTTGGTATGATGAAAAACTTTTATGAAGGTTTAGCGTCGACGTTTATGGGCTAAATTAGCAGCAAACATCTTCCACGCAACATTTTGGCACGATGCTGTACTTAATGTGCCGGAAAATTAAGAGAAAAAAGAGAATGAAAAAAATATACTAGGTATAAAAATAATGTTAAACAGTTACATTTACTTCAAAGCCTTAAAATGATATCTACAATAAAATATTTGAAGCTGTGAGGGTGCGGTAGAGGCGGTTGTTCGCGGATCGCCGAAAGCGCCGCTGCGGGCGCGCGGCTTGTATGCCGAGGGCACCCGCCGCCGACATGCCCCACCTAGGGTTATCAGCAACTATTTGTGAATTTGGGATTAAATCGGGCAAAAATGGGAATCCACGCGACATAACTTAAAAAATATACAAACCAGAGTAAATTTTAACACTGTTGTGAATGTGAGATACCATCACTTTATCTTCGTGGCAATGTTTTGGCCCTGAGCAACTATGTCGAGATTTTTAGCTCCGAATATGGCTTTGAGTTCATAATTTACTTAAAATGCTGTCGACTAATGGACATTAGACTGGATTATAAAATTTACTAATTCATATAAAACAACACCATAGCGTTTCTAAAAAAATCTGTTTGCGTAACGGAGATACAACGGCACCTCATCTATCACAGAACTCCGACGAACAAAGATCGTAGCGTATTCAAACAGCCGGACAATCGAATAATTGTCCTCGATCGCATACAAGCTGCGATCCCAACCGGACATTCGGCAGGCTCTATTTCTGCCTAGTGTTTAGAAACAATAGCTCTGCGCTGCAATTAGTTTATCCGATAGATGGTGGTCGAACGAGTCGTAAATCTACGCTCTTGCCACCAGTGGGCTCTCTACGTGGTT
Organism: Luperina testacea; assembly: GCA_927399505.1. NCBI lineage: Eukaryota > Metazoa > Arthropoda > Insecta > Lepidoptera > Noctuidae > Luperina > Luperina testacea. Next base: position 9,375,030 of record OV656755.1, read on the forward strand.
GTGGCGCCGTATGTAGATTCAGCTCGGTTAATTAATGTGCCACGGTAAAGTGCGAGGTCTCTCCCTCGCATCCCCAGCCGGGTTTCGTAAATTGCGCACCCATCTCCCACATGTTGGTACAATAGCTCTAGTTTGGCAAATTTAAATTAGACGCTAAAATATTGTCAATACAAAAATATTTCAGATTAAATGTGGAGGTTCCTAAGTTTTCACATAATAAAAACTTGCGAGTTAATTTAAAGCTGTGAGCTTTATTAAGAAAAACATCGTGAGGAAATTCGCAAGCACGAGAAATTTTCAACGTGTATAAAGTAGCGCCATTTGTCACACGAACCACAGAATACTGAAGTACAAGCTTACATGAACCACTCCACAGTGTTAACACAATTTAACTTGACTATATATGACCACACTATTATGGAGCTCGGTTGTCTTATTTTAATGAAAAGTTTCTTTCAGAATCTTTGGTAAATTAGGATTTTTAAGCTCGACTTTTCACATTTTCCAAGCGTTTGTTTTATATTATGTTTCTGTTGTCTTTTTGAAATCTAAACTTATGACTTATACAGGGCATTTTTAGGGTTCCATAGCCACATGGCAAATACGGAGCTTTATAATTTGTTCATCCAACAGCCAATTTACTAGGAGACTTCTTGTACTATATCGATGAAAATTGGATAAAGGCTCCTTCCTACAAACAGGCGCGACACGCGATGAAATCGCGCGCGACACAAAGGTACCGCAAGTCGCGCAACGATCGGTGCCTTTGTGTCGCGCGCGATTATATCGCGTGTCGCGCCTGTTTGTACGAGCGTTAAAGGTGTTTTCTGTGACCCCCAAATAAGTGTGTAGTGAAATTACGTAAATTAGGGGTGGCAATGCTAATCATGTACGAGTAAAAGAGGCATGAACAAAAAAGTTCATAAGTCGTGCTTTTACGTGTATTTATTGTTGGATCCCATAATAAAAAGATTTATTGTGTTTCTAAGTGACTACTACTTAAGTCAATATTTTTTGAGATGTGGGATATTTTAGAATACAACCGCAGAAATAACATTGTTTTTATAGCTGTTTTTTTAGAGAAATACTGTCAAATACACACTTATTTTTACGGTAACCGATATCAATACTGTGCTTTCGTTCAATGTTCATCCCAACTACGGAACCCTTCACTTAGCGTAGTCCGATACGCACTTGGCCGGTTTAAAATTATTTCGAATGATTTCAGACATTATTGTACGATTATACATTTTATTATGGCTATTTGATGACGTCACGGTTCCCATCACGTCTATGAAGTTACCATAAATCAATTGATATTGTACAAATTCCCTTATTAAATGTTTAGTTAGTCAAAGACAGCAATTGTCTAGGAAGGGGTTTATTTATGTTGCCTTAAGTTAAGAAACGATTAACGTCTGCATAACCATACAATTTTTGACGAATAAACTTCTGTTAACTTTAAAGCAACGTTTATAAATCCATACCTATACAATTATATAAAATTTAAGTGTCTGTTGTAATGTCAAAATAATAGCTTTTTCATTAAATGCATGTGATAGTACTCGTATATACGGTACTTATAACAAAAAATCAAAATTTTAATTTTTTTGTTTGTTTGTTCCGGCTAATCTCCGAAACGGCTGGACCGATTTTGATGGAACTTTCACTGGCTGATTTTATAAGGAGTAACTTACTAACTTATTTTAGAAAAAGAATTAGGGTTCCGCGAAAAAAAATCCCATGCACGCGGACGAAGTCGCAGACATAGCTAGTAACAAATAAATCCTTTGGTATGCAGTAACAAATTGGGTTTACTTCCAAGCTTAGTCGAAATTACATTTGTGAAGTGATTCTGAAGATCACATCTTAACATTGCGCTCTTGAGTGACGTATGGCGGGAGCGATGAGGGGCGAAGGTTCCCCGCCACCCTCATTATCCCTTTCATGCTGAATTTCAATTAGCATGCTTTCGTGTTTTGCAATAACAAACCGAGCCCCGTTTGGAGAACACAACGTGCAATATAGGTACCTAGCTACAACCATCCAAGCTTGAATATAGATACGGAAAATCACAGCGTTATACTTTTTAGAATAAATAGGAGACTGCTGGTTGATTAACTTTTTACTTATTGGTCTACATCTCTTGTGTTTTTATTTTTATATGTATAGAAAAAAACTATTTGGTAACCTATTAGCCTTACAAAATAATTAACATCTATATCATAATTATTTATCATAGTTATTTTTATGTAGGTACTGGTTTTTACAGAACAAGAAATATTGATCAACCTACCCCTACCACGGTAGGTCGACCTGATCGGTCTGTGGTAGGTTGGTTTATACAGTAAATAAGTAAGTGTGAAATCATGAGAAGGAATGAGTAAAATAATTAAACATTACTTATATTCAATAAGCCTCAAGAAAGCAAACAACTTAGCAGTTCTAAAGTTAGAGCTTTTACAACAAACATATTTAAGTACTATGAATTAACAATCTCACATTCTCATTTTTAGTCTTATTTTAATTTCATCATGTATCTATCTATATTTAGTACCTATGCTTAGCGTTTATTTTGTCAAAAATAAGTTAATAGCAAGGTTTTTCCGTCATCTGTTAGTATAAGTCAACCTGTCCCGCAAAATGTTAGGCAACTAGCCCCAAACGCACCGACTTCCCCCAAACGCACCGACTTCGATTTGAAAATAACTCCGTGTTATATGGTTTGAAATCCGGGAGTGATAAGTTAACTTACATTACTTATAAATTATTATTATTATTATAAGCATGTTATAATTAGCGCTCTAAATCAATAACAGATATTTACGAAACTAATACCTACCAGATATATTAGTATATACCTACTAGGTATATATTTATAGTACGTATTACCTGCTATTGCATAATGAAGAAACAAAGGCTATAAGTGTTGACTGAGAAAATGTTGGATCGTCCACTGCCAACACCTTATGGCGCCAGAACCAAATTACTAAAGCAGCACGATTGCTGAGCTGTCTCCTTTCAAATTTGATTGCGCCCAACATCACACGCCCATGAACTCTATAATGAAACAGCCATATAAAAACAAAACTATGGGCATATATGATTAGGCCGATACACGAGTAAGGTAGAACCACTAAACAAACAACCATTACAATATCGCTGCGTCACCGTGTTGGAAATCACTTATTGTAGGAGTGACTTGCACTCCCGCGCAAGTGCCTTATGCTACACGCCTAGGTCCTATTCGTAGAAACCCGCCGCGCCGCGACGTGCCGTTGCCTCGCTGGCGATTTACTTGTGACCGAGCTTACCTACATAAATATTTTTTTCAGTACTTATAATTTTTGACTTATTTCATATCATAGGTATTATGGACATTCTATCGATTTTTAGACCGATGTAGAGCAAATATGGCTGATGGATTCGTAATCATTTAAGTAGCATTATATTTTCATTACACCGATATACAATAATGGGAAGATATCTATCTTGTATGACACACAGAGAGGAAATGTTACTATCGGCGCGTCATGTTCAACATGCATAGCTAAACAATGGCGCGCGCGTTCGACGGACGGACGGGTCAAATGAGGCGCGGCGTCAAATCTCGGGTTGCACCAACTTGGCGCCGGCCGACACATTCGAGAAGTTAGCACACCCATTGAAAACGGCTAAAAAACAATACACTAAAGTTCTTGCCGTCGTGCTTCACTTCACAAGGTAACAAGCGGCCGTAACAAACGAGCCCGACGCGGAATCGATTTCGTCAATATGCTACGGTTTTAATTTTAACACGATTTGTTTAGCCTGTACAAATGTTATTAGATACAAAAAAAAAAAAAACAAAACGGATGACCACAACATGGCGGAGAAAGACACCTAATGAGACGGCAAGAATAAATAATTTTATAGTTCAATTAATTAGCACTATGTTAAAGGTGCAACTCATAGATTTAAATGCAGATAAATCATTTAGAAAACCACTGTCTTAATTAGACTGAGAGATGTCAGCGGAGCCGATGCCTTGCACTGGAATAAATCAGGGACTTAAATTGCTTTCTGCAACGACACTCCCACCGTCGAGTTGGCGTTAATAGCGCGTGCAACCGAAATCTTAGACGAATGTTTGGAAGTATTTTTTACAATGAAATAGAATACTCAAGGTCTGCGAGCAGGCGCCACAAAAAAGTGGTTGTAGGTAATTGCAGTCCAGTTAAAGGTACCAATTAGAACATGCCAAACCACAAAACTATTAAATTGATTGAAGAAGCATCTTAAATGATGATTTAACAAACATAATAAAATCCGTAAGTAGTCATTTAAATTAAAAACGTCGATATAAATTTCTACTTATATTACCCGATATAAATGTAATTAACAATACCATTATTGGATCGTATCAATATAACTGTTGGTATGGCAACCAACATCGAAATGATTTGGATTTAATTACTTGGATCACCAACTCCGCCCTCGTTGGAATCGAACACTCGTAAATCAAGAATAATAATGCCGAGCTTTGGTCTTTTTTATTGACTAAACAAATCTTTATCAACACAATTACACGATCGTTAGTGAACAATTAAATATTACCAAATAGCTTTCTGGGAGCTCACCAGCTAAGCTAAAATAAGATTAGAATGAATTATTAGAATTTTTCCATTCGTTGTGTATCGTCAATTTTAGTATCCTAAGCTAAGCTGCAAGGGCTTCCAAAGTACGGATTAAGGCTCCTACAAACAGGCACGACACGCGATATAATCGCGCGCGACACAAAGGCACCGCTCGTTGCGCGACTTGCGGTGCCTTTGTGTCGCGTGTCGTGACGCGCCTGTTTGAAGGAGCCTTTAGCAAATTACGTAACGTATTTGAGTACGCATTTGGATGCTCCCAGTAAGTAAGTAGGTACCTAATTATGTAGGTGCTTTGTTTTTTAAACACGGTATCATCTTCCTTATTTTGCATTTATAGAAATAAAATTAAGTGAAAATAACATCTTCAAATAAAAATAATTACCAAAAAAGAAGAAACAAACATCACCTAAAGATTTTAAAGAATTTCGAAAATTAGTCAAACATTGAAAACAGAACTTTCTATCCATCTTCTACTTAATTAAAATCGTATATTCATTAATTCACTGTCACGCACGGCTTAAACGGATGGGTCTAGAAGCGTGACATTTTGCATAAGAGTTCTTTATAAAGCGAAAGTGACCACTAAGGAAGGATTTTTTGAAAACTCACGCCCTAAAGGGATTAATTTTAGGATGTTAGTTTGTATGGAAGTTCGTCCTTTTTGTAAGTAAGAAACGAGGATATTGGTAAACGCTAATAAGCTAGTTGTATCATCGTTTTTGATAACTCATCCCCTAAGCCTCCTGAAGAAGAGAAAAATACTCGAGTAAAATGCCATATTATAAAATCCGTACATGTACTTAGGTATTATAGTACCGTATTGAATCCTTGCACAGTTAATGATCATTATATCAATTTTTATAATCACCAGTACGGACAGTACTGGTGATTATAAAAATTACTACTGGGCAAAGGCCTCGAACATCCATTTTTCTATTTCACAAATCAATACCAAAAAAAGAATCATTACAGTGGAGTCATTTTAATAGGTAACATTTGACGTCTGTCAGTTTTATCCTCATAGTGAGGTGACCTGCTTATAAACATCGATTAAAGTGAATGAATCGATACGGACTTGAAACATATGCGAATTTTAAAAATCATTAGGCGAATCCCTGTCCCATTATTATTATTTTTTTCGTAAATTTAAGGAGCAAAATAAGACAAGTACACAATTTAACAAAAAAATTGCATTTATTCAGTTGAACTATCAGAACTGTTAAAAGTATTGTCATCTTCATCACTGCTGTCAGCACTCAGAGATATTATTAATTCATTTTCAATAATATTGTCTATTCTCACATCTCGTTCAAAATCTTGTAAAATTATTTTCTTTGTTTTCTGATTTCTGATTTGATTGACTGTTTAGCGTTTTCCCCCGTTTCGACATGGTAAGACTGTAATGTTGTTCTTGTTTACTAATCGTTAAGCAATCGGAGTCCAATTTATAGCCAGGTAAACGTAGTCAGTAAGATCAGTCCAATAAAAAAGCCGGGTCAGAACAAAATAACAGAGAGCACACCAAAAACGCACAGTCACTTCGCACAACGACAAAAGACTGCGTCATGTAATGGCGACATGACATGGCGTCATCGACAGGCACTGGTGTTGCCAGCAACATACCACCTAAATTGTACCTAACATCAATGATTTTTCTATTTCATTATTTTTTGTATTTTTATACCTAGTTAGTTAAAAGAATAATAAATAAATGTTTTATTATAATCACAACGTGGTTATTAATTTATGGTGATATTTCTTCACAAGTCGCCATTGCATTCGATTCTACTTATCAGCTTTCGATTTTTAGAGTAACATCCCTAGTGTTTAAAAAGAAAAATGGTTAACTGACGTAACCTTGTAACGACGTTCAGTTCTTTAGATCAGAAATTGTTTATTATGTTTAGAATGGTTTATTAATGAAAGCAAATCGTAAAATTACTCGTATCGGTCATTATTACAATAAATATGTAATCGTAATTGAAAAAAGGTAAGCAATTGTGCAGTTCTAACAAAACGAAAAAATATGTTATTTTATGCCCGCCGTTACAAGGTTACGTTGTTGAATATTTGATGAATTGTCAAATGTTACCTATTAAAATGACTCCACTTTACCTATGGCAAAACAATGTAATTTGTTTTCATCTCTGTTCCTGATAATGTGAACTGCCAGACAGAACAAATTTTCGCATAATATTTTAAACATCATTTAAAACTAGCACTAACAACGACGAAACAAAATCCTTATCTTAAACATTGTGATCTTAGTTTGTAATACGAGAAGGACTTTTGTTGTTCTCAACCTTTTGTAAACTAATCAGTGATTGAAAAAAAGCGGTTATCTTTTAGAAAAGAGAATGTTGTCTTCGGATGTGGCGTGGCGACTGGTATTGCAACAATTTTATCATAAAATCAGACAATTTATCAAACAATAATCAAAATACTCAAAAATCTTTTCGTTGGCTGGTCTAATATTTCTTACACATATAAAATGAATTCAACATTAACACAGTGTTAACGGGAATGTCATGAAGTGTTAAAAAAGCTTATAAAATCAACTAATATATCTCAACTAATCATCATGAGGCATTAAAATATAAATATTAAAGACGAGTTCTTTTAGATAGGAAGCGACGATGACATATTTAAATTTCTCATTTCAAAGAGAAACAAGCGAGGCCTACAATAAAAAATATCACAAGAACCCACACACAGAGAAATTTCCACAAATCTATAATTCTATCAGCAAGTCAGGCAAATACGAAAATAAGCATCAAAGTGTTTTTTAGAGGAAAGGCGACAAATCTCAACCAGCAAGACACCAGTAGCAAACACGTGTTACATATTGTCTGACAATATTTACTGTTGCTTTATTAGCTCGGGAAGTGGATAGAAGAAAATGAAAATAACTGCCGTTCTACATTCTAAAGCATGTGTTAGAGTAATACGAAGTGGAAGGATTAATTGGAAACAAATTCAGAAATAAAAAGAGTCGGCCGCAACGACAGATTATTGAAACACCCCATTGTGACGACAGAAAAATATTTGTTAATTCCTTTATTCGTTTTTTTACTATTCACATACCCAAGAAAGGATGCCAATAAAATTTAAATCCAATTGCGTCGACCCTTGATTTACAACGAATCAATAAAAGAGAAGGCTATCATTACCTTTTTACTGCGTATTCAATAAAAGTAATGTAGTCGGTAATCAATCCGATGACAGTGGTCTTTCAAATAAGAGCCTAGCGGTCATTTACTAAAATCCTTTGGATTTATAAATCTGATGAATTAGTAATTAGTTTTAGGAAGACTAATAAAAATAATTTACGTCGACCACGATCCTAAGATACAATTTGTCGACTTGATTGATTCACTTCGTCAGTCATTGGGGATAATTGGGAGTTATATTGTTCGGTACAGAACTGCTAAGATATTCTCCGACAATTTGCCTAACAAATATGAGAAGTTGTTACTTCGTAATCGTTATCACATAAATTAGTGGAATGCTTTTCAGAATTAGCGATCTCTCCAGTTTATATTGACGTCTATATATCAAGTGCGAGACTTGAAACAGCATAAACACAATAGTTGGATAGAAAAAAGTCGGGGTCTGAGAGATGGCTCATAAAATAAAACAAGGGACTACGTCCGGAGATATGTCAAGATAGCATGCGGCGGGGGGGCGCGGGCCGGCGCCGGCCGTGCACCCCGAGACCCAATTAGAAGCACACCTTTTGGACATGTGCTCTCACTTGGCGCTAACTAACGCCGAAAAACTCAAGGATACGGGACAACTACATCCGTTACCGTTTACAACATTTTTTCATGGAAATTCTTCTGGTTCCCCCATGGGTATTGTACGGCGAATTCTCAACTAAAGAATGTTTTATACACTAGTAATATTTTAAACAGTACCTATCGAAGTATTGGATTGGCACAAGAAAAGAGAGGCATATCTCGCCTATCTCTCTTTCTTGGACATGATCAGTTTATTTATCACATACGTACATGTATGATACTATTAAATTTTAATAATGTTTCCTTATCTCGTTTAAATAGTATGTGACGAAACTTACCTTAGTCTTGACAAGTTTGGCGTTCTCTTTGCACATCTTTGCCAAAGCATGGTAGTCACCTCTTGCAGCACATAAAATCCATTGCTTTTGCTTCGAGTCTAATGGATCAGTCTCACTCTTCTGATCTAACTGCAATTGAATAATCTATTTTTTTATTGATCTCTATTAAATTCTTATCTGATGTCCATCTTATTCTTACTTACAGAAACTCTGTCTTCCTCATCCAACCCCTGCGAACAATAAAATATATCAATGAGTCACCATTATAGTCAAGATTTCATTAACAATTTTATACTTTTAAACACAAGCTTGTTCATTCATGGCGAGCAATTTATTAAACGATGTACATCAACGTACTTAACGTCTGAAAACAAAAGATTAGGATTATAAATAAAGACGATATTTACATACATAATAAATATCTTAACGACACATATAAATTAATCGGAACCTAATATTTCAAAATTAATAAATGAGTACTTATATTGTGAAAATAATATTTTGAATTAATGGTCAATAAATTCGAATTCTCCCGTCTTCAGGCTTGCGCTGCTATTCATGTAAGATGATTTAGGTCATAAGTGATTTGTATGTATTAGTGTAATTAAAAACTCTATGTGATGTAGAATACAGTTCATTTTCGTGTAATGTACGGGTAAAGTTACAATGTTCACGACTGGTGCACTGGGCGTGCGCTGCGCAGCATGACCACTTTACCACCTGTCGTTACATATTTATGTCTACACTATTGGCCTCACTGTTAGGGACTTTGATATTGACAAGATAACATCCTTAATGTGATGTGTTTGATTTAATAATAAGATTATGTTTGTACGTCGCTGGTTTTAAGGTTTTATGGCAACAACAATTAAAATTAGCGGCCAAATTAGTTTTTGAACGTTCATACCCACACGCTTAATAGGAAAAATGTTATTTGATCATTTTAGTTATCTATATTTTCTACAAACCAACACGTTGCGATAGTGTTATTCTAAGACTATGCCATTAGATTTTTGTTTTTTTTTTTAACTATTTTTTTAGTTGCTGTGTTATGAGTCTTATGATATCGAGTTCACTCACGAATTTATGTAATTATCTTGGCATTTATGTCCAGCTAAAGTCAATTCCAAGTTAATGCAATATTGTAGACAACCCCGTTACCCAGGACATTTCTTCTATACAGATAATTCAGAGAAGTCTCTTTCAGACAGTTCTGCAACAATCTCAGTTACGTTGGTTTGTGAACAAACCCGTGAGTCCGCCCTGAAACAGTACATGATAGGCAGGTTTGCTAAACAAAACAGACAGCCAAAATTCGCTCCCGCTATAGTTGATTTTTAATTAGATGACCTTAACAAACTAGCGTTTAATTTATCTGAATAGGTCTTTCATTATTTAAAGGACAAAATTACACCAATACTATCCTTAATGATTGCAACGAAAATGCTTTACATACCCACCTAACACCAGTCTGTGTTTGCAAGAACACTACCGCCCAAAATTGACTTTAGTTCGCTTCTCAGATATCTTTTGCGTATTTGTAATCATTGTTATAGTATATTGACTTCACTATTGGGATAGACAATTAGACAGCTCATAGGCTCTTGGGAGTCTCGCTGGCGGGTGTTGATGTGTCAAGTGCGGTTACTCATTTTTGAACAAGTCGCTGAAGAAATAAGGCTAATCAACTCGATGATTAACCTCAGTAGGTAATATCAGTTTTAACGAATATTTAAGAAAAATTAGCTTGTTATTTACTATCTTAGCTTAAGCAACGGCATTTTCATTATAACAATAAAAAATAAAATAGATATTAATCTAAGTAAATTGTAAGGGTAGGCTCGCCAGTTAGTCGCCGAAGGGCTCCAGGCGTGCGTGCCTCTCTCCTCGCCGTAGGACGCCATAGGCATCGCGTTGTTCGCGCTGGCTCGCATTATGGTGGCGACGACGGCACCACATTACAATCGATACACGTCACAACCTTCTAACTATCAACTTTATATGTTTTATACGACAACGTAAAAAAACGCCACATTCCAATACTTAATCAAATTGTAAAACAAAGACATCCTCGAATTACACATACTTACATAGGTAAGTATTAAGATTTTTATTTGAAATAGGCTTTAGTAAAGTTAAGTGATAATAAACCGAGTTTAGTTTTCGACGTGTCGAGTAAGTTGACAGAAAGGAGGTTGTGTTTGGGGTACCCGGTTGATTATTGGTGTAATTTTTTAACAGCAGAGGTGCCAGTACACTACCCTGAGGCAGACCGTTCTTTTAGACTCACCACCTACTTTTAGCTTCAATAAGATTCATTTAAAATTGGATTACTGAGAAGTTCCCGGAGAATTCAATTAATAAACTTTGGATCCTCTATTAAGTTGGTAACCTTCCACAATAAACGTGATTGTAAACGGTATCGCCGTCGACGAGTCTGAATGAAGCTCCCGTCACTTTCCTTGTTTCAAACCCATCCACAATATGTTGCGTGAGTTTAACAACGACGTCGACAGACCATTGCCCACATTTCATCTTGCACCGCATGCCACATGTATGCGTGAGGACCTAATGTCTGCGTTAGCGAATGGTGTTAGCTTTTAACTTCTCTCCGATCAATTGTTCTCAAGGATTGCATCAAAGACATTCTAAGAAGAAGGTATGTCGAAATGACGTCATATTTTTTTATTAATTGGTCGCCACCGAAAAATACTAAAGTAAGCACAAATCCTGGCGCAAACGCCGTTACCAAAGAGAAAAACGATAAGAATCCTTTAAGAATTGAGCAACAAGATTTTGCTGTAGCGATCATTACTGTTATGTCCTGATAGTATCTTAAGACATAATTATGTTTTAACCAATAATTCTTAGCCATATTTATTAGATGAACATGGTTTTATTTTTATTTTATTTGCATGTATCGTTTTATTTAGTTCATCATGAATGTCTTTTACTTCTTTATATATTTTGCAGCCTGATTACGTGACATTTTAGCTCCTTTTGGATGCGAGTGCGGGATTGCGCACGATCGTGAAGCGCCGCGAACGCGGCACTCACGGCGGGAGAAGTGCCTTTTTTTGATAACCTTACCATATGATCGGACTCTAGGCAGAGTTCTTCTTGGTACAATATTTAATTTTTCAATCTAATATTTGAAAATTAGAATGACGCCGGTTACGCTCTTGTCAACCACACTATAGGTTTAGTACCTACGGTTCAACAAAGCGGTGTAAGTAAGAGTACCCATTGTTATTTTAGCGATCATGGTCTACATCCAGATCGTGATCTCTGATAAAGCAGATGAAACATTCTTAGGTTGCTTTATCTGCCAAATTATTTGGATTCGTCCAAGCTGATTCAATGTTAATACATCTATCACGGATCATCGGGATCATACAGATCGCAGAAGGTGGGGAAGGAGCAGTGCCACGGAGTCCCACATCTTTCAAATCTAATAAACTGCAACTTGCACAACTTTGCTACTATATCCACCATTGAACCTAAACCTAGAGAAGATTTATGGTATATGTACATTCACGTTATTATGGATGGACGAACTATTACCATATTAGAACACGATTGCAGACGAAACCTATTAAGCGGCGCATAAGCAGCTTTCGCAACGTAGTTATTGTCATGGACACTTGATTGTTTCATGCCACAGAGCGTGTATTATGCGCTGTCTTACTTTTATCATTGAATAGCTGACAGCTAATTCATCCGTTCCTATTTTCCATCACTTCGACAAGGCTCGTTAAGTGCGGCATCCGCGTTGTTGATGGCTGCGAGTGATTCTCAGGCCCGAATAGCACAGAGAGAACAATGAAATCGGTCATATTTTCCAACTCGCAACGGACCGTACCGCGTTATCTTTCTCATCGTGCATAACAACCATGCGTTTATTCAAAACGCTGATGATGTATACTTAAACCGAAGCTTATTTTAGCTGCCTTTGTGAAGGATTTATTATAAAGGAAGAAAAAATTTATTCCGACTTATTAAAAAAAAAGTAATCTACCTACTCGTATTTGTAATTAGATTGAGAGCAAAGTAGATTGAAGGAGTTTTTATATTAATTAATACATTTTAGGTGAAGACATCTTAAACAATCATTTCGTTTGTTTTAGTTTTTTTATTTTTGTTTCCATAAGCTTAACTGACCCGGTGGCTGAAAGTGGAACTAACGAAACGAAAGCATAAATAGTGAAAATTCTGTAATTTTTGTTCATGAACAGTGTCACCGGGCCACTTGCTGCTAGTTTTTCTAGCTGCTAAACTTTTTTATTGCACTTTGACAATGACAAATATTTTTATGAAGATACATAATTGTGTTTTATTGGAAATTTCTGTGGTGAAAAAGGTGCGTTTAAGTTATAGAAATAATTATCTACAATTCATGCCCCGAAAGAATTGGAACGTGTTTTAATGTTTCGTCGTTTTATTTATTTACCTCGTTTTTATAGAATGTCGGCAAAAGCCTCTACCGGTAAATCCAAAGAGGCGGTGACGTACTGTTGCGAAATGGGTTTCGCTTCACAGTAAAGCGCTTCAATTCAAACGGTCACACTGTTTGGCATTGTGTAGGAGAGATTAGTCCAAAATCAAGTATGGGGTAAAAACAGGACAATGCAGTTTAGTACATAATGTACTCACTTGAATGTTTTTAATGAGTTGACTGCAATATGTGGTTAGCTAGCGACCTCAACGATTGTTGCTTCATTTTTTGCAATAAGTTACCAGCGTTGTGTCATCGCGCTTTTCTTTCTTTTCTATGCAGTCCGACAAAGACCGCGCTTTAGGTCATGTAGTCGCCTTAAGGGGCAAATATGGGTATACCCGGTTTTGGACAAGTCACGGGGATAAACTTTTATTTAATGATTATTTCATTATTTAGAATAGAGAAAATAGAGATTTCGAGTGCAAAATACAGGGTGGCAGGGACATCGAAGCGCGACCTGTTACTATGGATTGAGTACGTATTAATAAAACAAAGTAAATATACATATTATTAAAATTTATTTATTTTCTTTAACTTATGTTTTATAAAACAATACTATGCGGTGCTGTCTTAGTTACTAACTTTTCTATCATTGTAAAAGACCAAGCATACAAATGCCAATCGGATGAGGTTGAAAACGAATATAAATTAACAATTAATGAAACTATCATAAGGGCAGAAACTGCATGAACGGTAATACGTTACTCAGAGGTTATTACACAACTTAATGTCGAACACGCCATAAAAAATCCAAAATCTGACAATATAAAAAAAAAACTTTATACAAGCATTAGCACATAAGATTTCTGAAGGAAAAATGGGTTTCGGTTTCAACAATCGAACCCCCTTTTCATCCATCTGTTCACAAGCGCAAACGCTAGAACACTTAAAAAAAGCCAAGCATGTGTTCTGCGATGGCACATTCAAATGTGCAACACAACCTTTTATCCAATTGTATAAAAAATACGCGTTAGCACGTATTTTTTATACAGGCTGCAGTTGTGAAGATAGCAACAGTACTGTAACTGTAGTGTACTGCCTGCTCCCGGATAAAAAGAAAATACCTAATATGACATTTTGTTTCGACTCATAAAGAACAGAATATCAGAATTAGAGCCAGACACAGTTATTTATTATTTATTTATATATACTTTATTGTACACCAGAAAATACATAACAAAAAAATACGATTATGAATCATCAGCTTGCGTGCCTTAATGCAGGTTGTTTTATTTCCCGAAATCAATATTCCAAATTAAAATTACTCCCATTACAACTGCTAACTAATTGGTGACTCTGACATGATAAACTTCTTTCGTCGACATGTCGTAAGAAACTGAAGATTACTGCGATGCTCAAGCTACCACCGTCAACGACGTCCGACGTGGCTACTACAATCACTGCCTGCACGACTACCACCATTTTGGCGAAAAAATCCGAGACTGTGGTTTGAGCAATGCGGGTCCGCCGTGATTGGCAACAATATAGGGGAAGATTAAAAGTTTAACCTTGTCGTACGTTTGATCGGCTGCAACGACCTGGAGCAGATCGGAGATATTATCTTAAATCCCTCGACTACCAAGTATATCATACTCTAAAATTAACTAATATCCACCTGCCAAAAGTCAGACCGTCGCCAATTACGGTTGGATGAGGCACTCAATGTATGTGGCTTAATAAACTGCCCATGCACTATCGCGTCGTACACTCCGTGGAAAATTAAGTCGGTGCTCCAAGTTCTAGTTGCCATGGCCGACAAACAGCTGCTTGATTATTTTCAACCAGCAACAATCGCTGTTGCCTCTACCACAAATCTTTCATACGAAATTCATCAGTCTCAAGCTGGAAACCTACAAATCAATTTAGCTACCAAATTAAACCGAAAGTTGACTCTCGATCTCGCCAAACTTCAAAAAAATAAGCAACAGTCGAAGTACCGCCGTTCTTATCGACGACGACGCGCAAATGTCTATGTTCAAAACAAAAGTGGGCAAAATAGGAAATAAATCGACAAAGGTGTGCGTCGCTGTTCGCGAGAAACGGCTCTACCTCTGAAATCAACAATCGAGAGAAGTCCACTTTTAGCGAACTATCGTAAAGTGGACTTGAAGATGAACACTTCGAAAACAATGCTACAAATATAATGCACGAACACTGTCCCCCGTTCGACCATCTCTTTGAGACTTTCAACGTTATGCAGCACGCGACGATGTCATCAGCAAAACGAAGGTGAGAAGAAACTCTCGATTGACGTTTATTCCTCTGTTTACAGACTGTGGCGATAGTCCGTTTGTTCGATCTGATACGGTGCACGAACATTCTTCATGGAAATTTGACATTTCAGCAGAGGTCCAATCTATCGAGCCATGGAGTACAATATCCTGGAGGTTAGAATGACGGACCATGTAAGAAACACAATATTGTGCGCAAAAACCAAAATCACGGATGTAACCCGGAAAGCTACTATTGTTAAGTAGAATGGGGATGAGCATGCCTGTCGCATGTCAGATGAAGTGTGGGCTAAAATAACCACTGTGTTCCATTAGGTTAACGCTAGGTGACATCGCGGCAGACCAAGACGAATATTAAGGAACGCGAACTAGACTCCTGCCGAAAGAATTGGGTCGCAATGGTAGAGCTGTCCTCTGCCATTCGGGCCAGATCATGTGTGGGAAAAAGAAGAGGGTGCCGAGCCTTTGTCAGCAGTCATTGCTGGACAAAGGCTCGGCACCCTTGAGGTTTTTGGGGTTTTCGCCACCCTTTTGGGGTTAAAAACAGAAAGATCGTCATAGATGGCAGCACTGTTCGCCGTCCACAAACCGCTATTGTTTTGTTTATATTTATGATGATCTTCCTGACTGAAAAACTTCAGAGATGTTAATTCTAACCCTGGTCTAATATGATAATATAAACACACACCTCTACTATAATTTACATAATATCACACCACAGTGCCTGTAGGTAATGAAAACAGACTTAGTTCTCTTGGGAGCATCACCTGTATACGAATTTCTCCCATAAGACTTTTATGGGAGAAGTTCCTATTCAGGTTTAAAGAAGAGAGCACATAGTCTCGACAAAATATCAGGCTTTTTTGGGTGAGCTTTCTCCCACAGTTTTCGTCTTTTAACATCTTTGACAAATACATGGGGCCCCGTATTTTAACAGTCAACGCCTGCACAACGGTACGGGTATATTAATTAATTATGCGTAAAAGAAGACGCTTATTTACAAAAAAATATATACCTAGGTAGTGACAGCTAGCTGTAAAATTCTTGGACATATGATAGTAGCGACATATGAAGTGAGCAAGTTGCAGTTTTTATCCCCATTTTAATTTTATTAGTTAAAATTTTTTGTTATTGTTCTTTTACTTCTGTCGCTGACCGTACCTATGTTTAATCGTTTACTATCGGAGTCCAAGATTATCTGAGACGTCTAGATGGACTTAACTCAAAATAAGGCAATGGGATAATAAAACGTTTACGGGGTGCTTAGCCCCTAAAAACCAATTGGATTTCGCGTTTAGCACGTACTAAGAACTCTTATAGGGATCACAAAATTAAACTAGCCACTTTATTTTAAATTCATGCATATATACGAATGTATTTGTTGTTTTTGTTACAAAGAGGATATAAAATTACCAGACTTTAATGTGCCAAAGTACTACAAACGTCATTATGCAGGCTGGTCATATTATACACAAGCGAAACCCAACCGACAGCGTGGTCAGCACTATGCACGAATTACCTTTTTTCAAGCTTTAACAGCGCACGTGCGCTTTGTAGTCACACGACAGTAATTGACAATCGACCGCAAGTCACGAGGCAGTATTCAATATGGTATGCGCCATGAATAATGATAACAATATAGACTAAGCCTATCCGTACTTTGATTTGATGGACTGGCAGAAAATTTACACACATCACAATCTATTAGGCCTTAATGGATTCTATGGTACGTCCTTTATAGTCTGTGAGTTAACAAGTCATTCATTCTTAATCGAATTTTAAAATGATTTTGATATGCATATTGTTTGAATGGCTTTTGATTATATCATACAATTACTAACTATTGCTATCTTTGTATTATTATGGAACAAAGTTAGCGTTTTCATTGTCAAACTTAGGATGAAGTTAAGCCTTCTATTTTAAACAATGTGCTACATAAAACATACTAACGATCAAATAATGTTGAAACTGTTAAAAATCTCTTTGGTCTCATGCTTTGCCTGTTGGAAAGACAACCATATGGGTATTATTTAGAGCCATCAATATCGACGATGTTTTCAGTCTTGTTTTCTTTAACTCATGATAAAGAAAACAATTTGATACCTACAGGAATATGTTTAAAATAGTGTGATGTGATTTTCTAAATCGTATGTCATTCAAAGTAATCCATACGTAGTAAGCGAAAAATGATGCTTTTAACCTAATTATAGGTAGGGGCCTACTACACCCCTTTTTAGCATCAAGCAGACAAAGCTTTCATAAAGTTTCTGTTTTTTCAAAGTTTTCTCAACTGACGAGCGGAAGTGTATACTGTACACATCGTCGGTCTATTTCAGTGTTGATTTATGCGTCGGGATCTCGCTCAGACGGGTGGCAACGTGGCATATTAGTGAGAAACGGTTTGTTCATTTATTATTTATTAGCTTCCGCGGCAGCGTTAAGTGAATTCCGTAACCTGTGATTATCTCGTTTAGAAGCATAGCTATATGACAAACTAATTGCTAAGCGGACATCTTCAATATTCACACTGATTTATCGATGGGGCACATTTCAGGATATGTTAATGACAAACATGAATTTAAAAAAAATCAACGATCATTCTCGATAACGAAAATAATGTTATGACAATCTTTGTTTTAAATATCTTTGGCTTATAATATGTTTTTGTACAAGCTGGTTAATGCCCCTCTCGTCGTTTTAATAGGTTACAATGTGAGGTATACGCTGTATAAAGCAATTGTAAAGTCCATTAGGTGCGCGGAGGCGCGGCCTAATATTTGTCATTAGGAGCTTTTGTTGTTCGTGGTGTGTGCGCTACCCTCGTGTAGGGGTTGTCCCGTTCGGATGAGTCGAAATTATTATATAAATTTTTGCTCTCGCGACGAACATCCCTCGACGGTTGTTTCCGAAATGTGCCCTTTGGGTGTAGTGTTGTTACCAATTGAGTACATTATCATACTGTACAATACTGAACATGACGTTTTTTTATAAATGCACCTCCATCAATGATTGTATGGCATTAACATTTTTCCCGTCCTGTTTTGATATCCCGGCGCGATCTCGAAAAATATACCTATCGATAATAATCATATTCGACAACATTTTGACCGCCAAAGGCCCATGATGAAGGTTTTACAATTCAATTAGCTGCACCAGGTGTCGACAGACAGGAAACTTTTACCCTTACCGCAACGCAACAATTTAACATCCAAAAGACTTTTATTGGATTGCGTAATAAAATTCATAGATGAATTCACTTACCTACTTTGACTTTGTCAAAAGGTACAAATCATTATAGTCGCTTTGTTGTTAATCCCGAGACCCTCAAGATCAATTCAAATTGGACTTCGTGTTAAAGGACACTATTATTCAAATTAAAAGGTATAGGGAATTAGTTAAATCATAAACTAGTCGACTGGAAAGGTTAATCTTTACATATTATACATTGAAGTCGTTTTCGTCTTTGTCTGTGTGACCGCGTTGTTCTTCTAAAGTTCTAAAGTACGCAACGGATTTTAATACCGTTTCCAACATCATTTAGAGCATTTATTTCGGTAGGGTTGTGTATAATACACATGTTTTGTCAAGTCGTAAAAACCATGCGAAGCAGGGGTTTGTCGCCAGTTCGAAATAAATTCCTAGACACAGTCACGGCAGACCGTGGAGTAGATTTTGAAGATACCTTAAATGTCGTTCTCAAGAATTGTCGGAAAAGTGCAACATGAGAGAAGCGGAAGGATTTTAAGAAGGCATTTTACCTAGGAGCAAAAGTTACCGAGAGCGAAAGATCTACCTACCCATGCATTAAGGGTAGGTAGATCTTTCGCTCTTCGCTTTCGATCTCTCGCTGATTTGTTGAACGTTAAGATATTTGTAGGAAAATATAAAAATCATCAAACTCAAAGCATTTATTTCAATTAAACCTTGTACAGGCACTTTTGAATTGTCAAAATTAAATAGTCTGTCAGTTAGTCAGAAAGTTGAAGCTAGTTGCATCATTCGCGTTCCAGATATTATTTAGGAAATTATTTTATACTAGCTGCGCCCCGCGGTTTCACCCGCGTAAATGTCGATCCCTTGGGAATATCGGGATAAAAAGTAGCCTATATGTTAATCCAGGGTGTCAGCTACCTCCAGACAAAATTTTATCAAAATTGGTCCAGCCGTTTGAGCGTGAAGAAGTAACAAACATATAAAAACACACACACAAACTTTTGCCTTTATAATATTAGTGTGATTTCATTTAATTACGCACCTATTCAATAAAATTAACCACACTACCGAATTGGGAAACTGTTACGGTAGTGTATGCACTGAAAGAAATAAGCAGTAAATAAAAACGAAAAAACATTAATTTGAACTGCTTTAAACATTTCCATACGAGCCTAACGTTCAAAACAGTACTTTTTACTGATCCGAAAACAGTTGAAGCTTGAGGCAAAATGTTACGGCCATGACAGTAAACTTTAACGTTTAAGTAGCTAA
The DNA here is from genome assembly GCA_927399505.1 of Luperina testacea. Lineage (NCBI taxonomy): Eukaryota > Metazoa > Arthropoda > Insecta > Lepidoptera > Noctuidae > Luperina > Luperina testacea. The sequence continues at coordinate 9,394,959 of OV656755.1, forward strand.
AAGATCACAAAATTAATTATTGTTTTATTCATTTGGTGATATAGTTCAAACCATTGAAATTTATTTACATTACAGTAATGGTTTTCCTTTGTTTTTGTTGTTTGTTTCAGTAAATAGTATGTTCAATCATTAAAAGATACTGTTTTACAAACATTTCTTCTTAGTGTATAAAGTCAGTAAGTCCTAATGAAATCACTTTAATGTGCTGTAGTAAGAAATTATTTTTTCAGTGTGTAATTTGTGTAAATATGTATATAAAAATAAATAAAAAAGTACGGCGTACGAAATTATACGGCATTAGTCATTTCCGCTCCTCTTTTGTTATCCCGGCGCGATCACGAAAAATATCAAAAAGAATACATTCGTTGCGATTTTAAGTTAATATAAAGCCAGTTTGAGTACGGGTCATACCCCCCTGCCTTACATAGGTCATTCCCATTCATACCAGGCAAGTACCTACAGTTGCCCGCGCAAGTGTTGTAGGTATGCGACGCTTTGCAAATCTTAAATTATTTAACTTAATGATTTCTTTAGCGTTTTCTTCATTATTGTGTTTTATACTTGACAACACCTAAATATGGAAGTAAAGGCTCCTTCAAACAGGCGCGACACGCGATAAAATCGCGCGCGACACAAACGCAGCGCAAGTCGCGCAACGAGCGGTGCCTTCGTGTCGCGCGCGAACATACGCGTGTCGCGCCTGTTTGTAGGAGCCTTAATCCAATCTAACCCAAAGAAACATTCCTTTATTTCTAAAAGTAAATTAAACAGCATTCTATTTCTTTTGTTCAATTGTATGGTGTAGGTAGTTACTGGAAAATGAAAACAATAAACAGTTAAAACATTCTCGCGTTTTGTTTGAAATTAATATCAAATAGTTGTGGGTCAAAATATTTGTTAATGATTGTCAGCCGACCAACAGGTGCCGCGCTCCTGGCAACCCGAACGCAACCCCTAATATTTTATAATTATTTACTCATTAAAAGCAATAATTAACTAGGTATCTAAGTATAAAATAACTGTGGACCGCAGTGTACGTTGAATACGAAATGATTCATAAACTGACAATGATCAATAAACATTTTAGAAAAATGCATTCATTTTCTACCCAACTTCAAAGATTCTCTTTTTCGCGTGTATCTTTGTACCTATGTAGGTACAGACCTAACTTTCTACTTAAATGTAGGACTTTTTGTTCCCTTTGTGGCATCCAAACAGCTGAATGTATTTTAATGATTGGCACGCGCGCCGTTTTATCGTTAGCGTCCAGGTGACAAAGCTTAGGAGACGTTTAAAAAAAAATGAGTTCTATCAATTCTCATAATGAAAGGGTCCATCATGAGGACTCACTGTTTTTTTGTTTAGCCTATAGGTACTATCCCACTGCTGGGCATAGGCCTCCCCCAACGAAGCCTCACGAGCAGGTTACATAAAAATAACCCGATGGGTGGTTTTTGCTGTCGAGTTTTTTTATACATTCAATGTTATTATTTATAAATCTATTCCAAATTATAAAGCTGAAGAGTTTGTTTGTTTGGTTGAACGCGATAATCTCAGGAACTAGTTCGAATTGAAAAATTCTTGGTTTGTGTTGGATAGTCCATTTATCGAGGAAGACTATAGGCTATATAAAATCACGCTACGATCAATAGGAGCGGAGCATCAATGAAAAATGTTGCAAAAACGGGAAAAAATATTCCTTTTGAGAGCTTCCGTTGCATACCTACGCTGCGTAAACGGTTGAAGTTATGCAAAAATCATAATAACGGAATTGTTCCCTTTTAAAAGTTCAAAAAAAAAAGTCCGCGACAGCATAATAATATACATATGTCTATCTTTTAAGGTAGACTCACTATAACCTTTTTTATGGTAATCAAATTTGTTCTAAAATAATGCATTATTTGCGAACTTGTTTTATAAACATGATATTCATCCTTATCCAAATAAATAAGTTATTCATCACAAGTATTTAATTTTGAAAATAATTGCCCTTGACATAATTTGATTTCAATGAATATCTTAGAACTCTTAGAAGAATAATAGTTGTAAAATAACTCCGCGAGGCTGCCGTAATACTCTTTAAAGTAATGGAATATATTTTAGTAGGTTTTTTCCTCAAATTAACGCGAGTGAAACCGCGGGGCACAGCTAGTAAATATTAATATGATTTTAATAATGCAGTATCAAAATATAGCTTACTTCTATTGGTTCATTGACCACTTGCCACACATGTTTCGAATATGCCAAGTCTTCTATGAATGGACAGATGAATCATCCTAAGACAAATTCAATGCTACTTAAGGGACTTACAGGTCCTAAACACAAAAAACGCAAGTTTTAGAAACATTAAAAGTATATGATCGACTACAGTAAACAAAATCAAAAAAATACAGTACATACTTTACAATTTTTTTTCTTTTACCCAAAGATAATTTAATTCATTCTGAATGTATTTCCTACCTAGCCTCTTACTACAGACGCCAGCACATCAAGCTACCCGAAACTGTAAAATTTTCCTAATCAACTTCGAACCTTATGCTTTAGCTATAAAGTTGTAAATTTATTAAAGAAATTTGACAGATTGTAGTAGCTTGATGTGCTGGCGTCTGTACAAAAATATATGTCTCATATTTTTATCACTTCAAAGTTTTTTTAATATACCTACCCTCATTAAGTTATGAGGCTATCTTGTTAGTCGTGTCTGGGTTATCATTCGCTCTTGTTGCGTTAAGTTATTATTTAAACATTTAAATTTGTTTTAAAAAGTCCTCAAGACAATGTAAATTGAGTCCAAATAACTTTTGCTATGTTTGTGGGCAAATTATTTTATCAAAGAAGAAGAGACCAATCACTGAAGCCGTAAAACGAGCCTATTTTCAATATTTCAAATCTCGGTAACAAATCTTGATAAAAATGGATTCCTGGAGTAGTTTGTGATAATTGTAGGAATATATTATTGAACTGGGCTGCAGGAAAAAAAAAACACTTGTAATTCGGCATCCCAATGTTATGGAGAGCACCAACAAATCACGCTACTGACTGTCACTTCTGCCATACTTATGCCATACTTATGCTGTAGCTGGAAAAAACTAGGAAACATATTATATTAAAAAAGATTGGCCTGTACGTACTAAATATATACCAAACAAAATGACTGTTAAAAACAATCCTCTGGGCTCTGTGATTTTAACGCCGCTTCATACCAAACAGGGATTAATGAAAAATTTTGTCAAAGCACTTGACAAAGATGGACCTGCTTTTAAATATTCGATATTTTTTTATTAGTATCTTTATGATGCCAAAATCAAAGAAGGAATCTTAGAAATATTTGATGGTCACCTATCGAGTGTTGAAAAAGATGCATGGTATTCATTCAGACTACCGAATTTAAAAAAATCACAACAAAACAACAATAAACAAAAGAAAGGAACACTTTTCTTGAGCAAAAATCAGAGGATTTTAAAGAAATTGTTACCAGTCCAATATATTGAGGAATTGCCACAGAATGGGGGTGAACATGTCGTTAAAAAATCATTTCTTACACCTGTATTTTTTCCAGAGAACCTGGGAATCGTAAGCTATGAACATTTTAAACGTTTCCATCAAGACTTGAAGACGTACGAAGAGAGGTACTAAGGTTTTTGGGATAAAAATAAATGTTAGCCGATTACTGCTGATCTGTATTAAGAGAAACTGAGGCTAATCAGTATAAAAGAAAGAGTAATCTGTGTTATTTTAGATTTTTAGTAAGTCAGATACAAAATTTTTTTTATGAAAATATAGTAAATTTAAAAAAAACTTGTCCTTTTTTTTCTTATCTAACTTAGTAGTATCTAACTTAGGGTTCATTATTCTACCGATTCACATTAGTTTCATCTATGGGTAAAAAACATTGTAAAGTAGTGTGATATGATTCTTCAAGATATGCTAGGTAGATAGTGTGTGGAAAACATAATACAACTAATTTGATATGATAGAAAAAAATCAAGAAGATACCTCTAAAAACTTTCTTTTTACAATGAAAACCATACTAATATACATACAATCATTCTGATTTTTTGTCAGATTATTCTACAAGCAACATAATAAAATACTAGTGTTTTCTTTTTTTTAGTCCAAACAATAGAATTTTTGTAATTAAATAATTGCTTCATATTTTGCAATAAATTACCAGGGTTGTGTCAAAGCGCTTCTCTTTCTTTTCTATGCAGTCCGACAGTGACCGCGCTTTAGGTCATGTAAGCCCCTTAAGGTCCTCCCTAGGTGGTGTTGAATTTGTCTCAGGATAAAAAAGGCAAAAAAAAGTTACAGTAAAAAAAATACCATTGTGTGACTGAGATCTCTACACCAATCAGATAAGATTTGATTATCTTCAAATTTCTGAACAGATTTTCATCAAACTTAGCTAAGAGCCACCCAGAATCAACCAGCCATCTAATAAAAAACCGCATTAAAGGAATACCCATTTGGGACCTACGTTGCCACAGACAGACACACAGGTACACAGAACAACATAGCCGTCCGCTTATAAATTAATTTCAATAATTCAAGCAATCTCTTTTAACCCCCGAGACGTAGGTATAAAGTGCACCCCACTAAAGAGATTTGAGTATGCATGCAGCTAACAAGTATAGTACTACGGTTTTGTAGTAAGTACTTACCTATTGTTTGTAAGTTCCCCGAGGTATATTAAGTTTATAAAAAATTATATCATGCAATAAACATAACAAACATTTCAAATTGCAATTCTAGTGCAGAAATGTTATTGTGCGGACCTAAGAATTTTGTTGACTATAAAAGCACGCTGTTAAGTAGTATTAGATATTTAAATAAAAACTTAAAACAATGTTTGGTTTTAAAGCAAGATGACCAGTGACCATTCAGAGACATCACTGCATGAGTTGACAATATCATTCGAGTTTTATAAAGCAATTTAAGCCAAGTGTAAATTAGATTAAGCCAACGAATTTATATAAACCAATTTCTATGTTGATGAATGCCATGTAATGTAAACTATAAAAAGACACAGGTAATATCATCATGTGATTTGTGTAGCCCTTAACAAACTAGGTACTTACTAAGAAACTCTGACTTATTTTCAATATTTGTAACAAACTGCATAAACCTTTTGACCGCCACAGTCATGTATAGATGACAACCCAAAATGTCCCCAGAACTTATGGTTCGACTACATGACAGACTTTGACATTGAAGGCACATTTTTGTTTTTTTACTTGTGGCGGTCAAAAGTTTAAAAACCCAAAAAACTGAAGGCACATTTTTGTTTTTTTACTTGTGGCGGTCAAAAGTTTAAAAACCCAAAAAACAACTGACGTACCACACCAAATTATCAATTAAAAAATCCGCCAAGAGCATTTTTAAAACTCTGTAAAACAATGTTATTGCGGCTGTTGGAACCAAAAATTTCTCATATTTCAAACCAAAACAAAGTCAGTGACAGACATTAATCCTAATCTTATTAATTATGAGATCCAATAATACTCCACATGCTTATGTGCATTAAACTTTATTTTCATCCCTCAGCTACATATGGGGAGAGCCGCCCCTAATATTTTATTTCAATATTTCACTACACTATTGCTTAGCAGTGTACAGAATACACCTTCTTTCCAATTTTCATTGATATAGTGCAAATAGTCTACAAGCAAAATTGAAGTGTCATCTGGACTGACAGACACAGACATGATGAAATTATAAACATTCTGTTTCTGCCATCTGGCTACAGAACCCTAAAAATGATTGCATCATGGATGAGAGACCAATACTAGTAACCAACAATTTAATTAATTGCTCAAGGAAAACCCTAACCCAAACATGTGGACTCGGGTAAATGGAATACTTTGATTAGTAACTAGTTGGGAAGTAGTACTCATCAAGTTGTTACAAATCCAGAACTTTATTGTGAAAAGCAAATGGTCATAATATTTAATCCCAAACGCCAATTCCAACAGAAACTTAACATTTTCCATATTGATGCACATATTTTTACACTTAGAATACATATCCAACCTTGGAATTACCACCGACGGCTGCTGTGGCCCACGCACAATGGTCCAAGTGCGGAAACCAAACATTCTAATATAAGACCTATCCAAACTTTGCAAACCTTTGGTAGACCAGAGTAATACAATGATTTAACATACCAAGTATAGAGTGCATGGCCGAGTGCTTGGTTAGTATTACCGACCTATTGACGGAGTGCTCTGTTTCACCACTGTATTTTATCAAAAGTAATATATTATTAAGTATTACAATTTACAAAAATAAGTGTTTTATTGCTGTTGCTTAAAATGTGTTGCTTTGTTTCAAATTATCTTGTATTGAAGTACTATGTCAGTGTGCATGTACTTATACTGATTAGGGAATATAAACTTTCATGAATCATCTGCATAATGACTTTGATTTAACATTATGTTAGAGTATTCTTTGTACAAAATTATTTATTTTGTTACATTATCGGAACATAAGCATTGGTCACAATAAAATTAATCAACGACCATGAAATTGTACTAAATTACAAGAATATAAATATATGCAGGTACTCACCTGTGAACTTAAGTTTCCTCCCAGTTTATTTGTCTTCACAACATCACTCTCAGAAGCCATCCTATTGAACATTTGCTTTCTCTCCTTCACTGAGATTGTTTGTTCGCTGTCCACTAACATGCTCTCACTTCTAGATGATGTTAATGTTGGTGACATTGGACTATCAAAACTGGACTCTTCCTGATTTGTTATAGACAATCTCTGCCCGTGTGCTCCTTGAATGCTTGATCTTTTTGTTTCAATATTTTTATCTGATGAACGCCTCCGTGGATGCACTTTAGGTGGTATGTCTTCACTTGGAATAGATGTTAGGCTCTCTTTAGACTCACTTTCATGTTTGAGAGCTGAATTACCAACACTAAATGTGTTATCTTGAATAAGATTTGTTAGTATGCTGAAATCTTGGTTAAGTTGTAATGGCAGTGGTGGACGTTGTGGAGGTTCTTCCTCATTATTTGACTCTGTTTCTATGGGTGTCTCAGCAACAGTCGCGTTGAATGAATCGGTAACTTTTTCCATGACATCTTCGTTATCTTTACCGTTATTCGGCATATATTTCTTTTTCAGTATAAGCCATTTCTCATTGTTTTGATTTTTTATTATGGCTAGGGTGTTGACATGTTTTTTAAAGGTACTTCTGGCTTCATCTACGAATATACCACTTGAATAAGTTGAAGTAACGTAAAGAAAATAAACTTAAATCAATCCACAATACTACTCACCTCTCATGTCGGGGTTCATCAGAAATACTTTGAAATGTTTGACTAACTCATGGTTGGTTACTTTTCCATTATGCAACAACATAAATTTTAGTATTTCTTCAAAACTTAATTCTGATGGTGGCGACATCATGTTTTTGTGTCCAATTGAGTCAGCGTACCTAGCCTTAAAAACTAACACCAAGTCACCAACTACAACACACCAAAGATGAAATCCTGTACAACGTCAAGCGCGTACCTGTTTATTAAGTTTGACATTTACGTTTCTTTTCACGGACATGGCTTACTGCATACACGGATACACACCAATATTATTTTTCAACACACTTGCTGGAAAAGTGGCTTTTATTGTTTGTCATTTAATTTTACTCGTTTGATACGCGTCGTGAGCATTTGCCATTGCTTGCATACAAGATTCATAAGTACTCAGTAGGTAAACTGTAGGTAATTGATGATTGGAAAATGCCTGCTTGCGTGCCTAGCCTTTTCCCAACTACATAATGTTGGGGTCGGCTTCCAGTCTAACCGGATTGATGATTGGAAAATCTGCCTAAAATATTACTATAGGATTGGTCAGTAAAATGAGTCATTAAAACTAGGAAGCCCGCGTATTTCAATTTTTTCTAAATTTCTTGTAATTAACTACATAAATCTTTTAATTTAATAAACTACATAAATCTTACGTCGGTACTGCAGTGCTTTTTTCTTCTCCAACTCTTCATTTAATTCATTGCCGCAAAATAAACAACACTGATTGAAGCAAAATGTAGTTTCACTTACTCGTGCTCTAGTACGAGGAGGACTTATTTTTGATGAACCAGCTTCTTCTTCTTGGCGCCGTCTTTTCACGGTACCTATCAATGCTACTTTTTCGAGTGTAATTTTTTCGACACTGCACATGAATTTTTACAGATGTCTGGTATTTTGTATGTATAAGACAGTGAGGCGGGGTCGCGGCAGACCACGTAGGAGATGGCGGGACGAGCTGGATATAGGTTCCATCAAAACTGGAAGGAGGACGCGCGGGCTCGCGAAAGGTGGAAGGAGTGGAGGGAGGCCTTTGCCCATGAGTGGGACAGAGCAGGCTAAACAAAAAAAAAAAAAGACAGGGACTCATATGTTTACTCGTATAACGGTTCAAATATGTATATAAAAGTACATTAACGTGCATATTACGAATAAAATATTTTTTTCAATTCTTTCAAACTTTCAACCGCTAGCTATATCACGGAAATGGCAATATTATGAAAAAAAGTGTGGATACATTTTTTGTAGAGAATCGGATGATCTACAATTTTTATCAGAACTATTTTTGCTGTAAAACTCACCGTTTAGCTGAAAAACGCGAAAAACCTATTTTTGCAAACTTTCACCATCAATAAAAAATTTTGCACAAGGGGGATTGATGGGGACTTTTCACAATTCATTTATAATAGTATTCTGAACATTCATACCAATTTTTAGCTCTATGGGAATTATTGTAACCTTACCTCTATTTTAAGGACTAATTTGACTGGACTATTATCGTGCTTTCCGAGGCACGGAGGGGTCTCGGTATGTAAAGAAAATAAAATCATATAAATCTCTCATAGGTCATAAATCTGCTCAGAAATTTAAAAAAATATAATTGAAGAAGGCTTTACTTATTAGAATTGCAATGAACCTACTCTACTATTAATATAGTGCCGACCAAACAATATCTACGGCGGTACCGGAAACCTTAAAAAAATCATCTAAAATAGTTACGTTATCAAAAGCGTGCATGATAAATGGGGTCCCAACGTCAGTTGACTAAGTAAAAAGACCTTCCTGGACTCGCTTTCCCCGTGTGAAAGCATGCTAAGCTCACTCGTGGCAACAAGACAGGCGAACCCGCGTAGGCTCGCTGTACTAGGGGAATCCCATCGATAAGTCCACCGCCCAGTCCGTCCAGTCGTTTGATGTGAATATGACATCCTCGTGGTTGGCATGTGTCCTGCCAACAACGACCTACGGTGCCGAAACATTGACGCTCACAAAGGAGACTGTCCACCGCATACGAGAAGCACAAAGAAAGGGCCATGCATGGAGCGAGCCATGCATGGCATAACCCTACTAGACCGAGTGCGTAACACCGAAATCCAACGTCGGTCGAAAGTCTTCGACGTCGGGGACAGGGCAATGTGCCTCAAGCGGAGTTGGACAGGACATATGGCTAGACGACGAGATGGCCGATGGAGTATCTAACGCTGTGACCGAATGGTGGCCAAGGTTAGGCCAACGAAACCAGGGCCGTCCAATAGCGCGCTGGGTTGACGATATCGTCAATGTCGTAAGGCTGAGAGACGCAGGTAACTGGGAAGTATGGCAGGAGGCGTATACCCAGCAGTGGGTGATTCCGGGCTGAAATGATGATGATGATAATATTTATAAGTATAGGTAGGTACCTCTCATTTGTTCGCATTTCAAATTGTCAAAAATTCAACTCGTATGAGTAGAGAAACAAAAGACTTTATAACAAATAAAATCAACTTACTTTCATAGAAGACTACAAAGTCAAAAATAACTTTAATTTTTAAGGTCGGTCGCAAAATACCGAAATACAAAGTAGACATGGTGTTTGGTCTCATAGTCGAATTGGAAATGATGAACATAGTCGATGATGGAACAGGAAGTTTTTTAGGAACTCGGCCTTATAAATCGTAGACCAACCGAGTTTGGACCCGTTAGATTGGTCTAGAGTAGCTGATAAACAGACAGTGAAAATGATGTGATGATGTAGGCATGAAAGTGCTTTGTCAGAGGATGTTAGAATTTTGAATCGTAAAGTCCCCGTCACGAGAAGCTATAAATTTTGTAAATAAAGAACTTCTATTATGTTACGTAGCGACAATTCAATCAACAACAAATAATTCCAAATTCAATCTACTCAAAGTAATATTCGTGTAATACGAAACTAACGAACAATTTTACTTGTTCGGGATCCTATATTTTAGCGATATAAAGCGCTGTCGTCTAATGTTTTGTGATACTGGAACGCCTCTGTTTCTTGGAACGTAAACATTTGGGCCGTCATTTTGAAGTAAGTTCACGCTGACGCTGTCAATGCTGCAGAATACTCGGAATCGTCTGAAGACAGTACTTAATTAGACGTGTCTATTAACTTAATTATGTATATCCATAGATAAAAATAAGATCATTACAAAACTGTTTTCTTTTAATTGATCCAAAGGTTGCGAACCGCTGAATGTGTTTACAAAATTTATAGCTTCTCGTGTCGGGAACTTTAGAATCATTCCACTCGTTCATCGTTCCACAAACCATAAGTTGCTTGTTTAGACAAGCAACTTATGGTTTTCACAATCATATTCAATAGGTAGTTGATTTACAAAACCAGTGCCATCCGTTTTAGTGGCCTCAGCGTCCGCAAAAGTTCTCTGTCCATAGCACCGAAAAGTCAACATAAAAAATGATAGGTCCTCGCTGGTCGAATCTGAAGTGCCGTGATTGACCGATGCCTTGAACGCCTGGAAAGTGGCTTGCCCGGATACAGATCGACCCATGAACTCATCATCCCAGAGACAGCGAAATGACGCGCTCTGCAGGTTGGTACGGAATATTCTCATTAAATCGTACACCAATACTGCTGAGCGTGGGTGAGTTGGGGTCGAGCCGCTACTTAATGTCTGCGTTTGGGCGCTCCTTGTGGCTTCGCGTTGCTGCCAATGTGATGAAATTGCCGACTGGTCAAAGAATCACCATTTCCAAACAACGTGGCGTGGTGAGAGGTATTCTATAACGGCTATCGGGACAATCCCAGAGCTCGGAAGGTTCGTCAAGATTCCTAGTAGCATTTACTGGAATATTTCGTACCTACGAGCACGAGCACGTCTGTCTTGTGAATCTCTACTCAAGCCGGCCAATAAAGGCAAGAAAGGGGTGGGTGCTCTGTTCCTTGTCAGAGTTCACTCCAGCCGGCAATAAAGGCAAGCCAGGGGTGATGAACAAGCCTACTCCCCGAGATAGGGACCGTGGGGTTGCTACTGCCCAACAGCTAGCCACATGCTGAACTGCGGGTTTCTGTATCTCTCTTGCTCCCTAGCCCTGTTCCAGCAAAATAAACTTTACCGGCACATACCTAGAGTTCGGAGCGCGCAAGCCCCACCACGACGTCAAGGTTCGTGCGTAGATACGGCGGTGGGGTTATTATTATTTAAATTACAAAATAAATAATAAAATTGTTATTTTTCATGCAAAAAGTCGAGGGTTATAAAAAAAAATGATTCGAATAAATTATAATTGTTTCAATTTATTATTATTATTATGTTTAATATTAATTATCATTTTAACTACCTATGTTAAAAAGTAACTTTCAAAATTATATATTATTCTTTTTATTTGCAATGAGACTTCGTACATCTACTATTTTATTTGCAGCCTGCGCAATTCAAATAGACGCCTAGCTCTGCTTGCAATGATATTAACGCAGTAAAATCGTTCGCATGCAGTACAGTTTTTCGATGTAACGAAATATCGCAGTTGCAATACGTCGATTTAACAAGGCATCGAAGTACAGAGACGTCGTTGAAAGGTTTTCGAAGAAACAAAATTCGATGATAAGGCTTTCGCACTCGAGTAGGAATTCCCTGTGTTTCCATTTACTGTTGGCGTTCCTGACATAGAAAATATTTTCTACAAAAGCGGCCCATTCTCATGATGCTCCCGAAGGTTTGCATGATTCCCTTCTGGAACATATTTTTAGTTGTTTGCTTTTGGTTGTTTTTTATAGTTTTTTGTATCAGACTCGTCATTCAGTTTACAGTAAACGTGTCTACTTCAGAGTCTATAAATCCATTTGTTATATTAGAGTGATTAGGGGATGTAGGGATATAGGTACAGGACATTATGTGGTGAGCTGTTGGGTAGTAGCGACCCAACGGACATGATCTCCCGGGAGAATTCTTGTTTCTCATCTCTGGCTTGACTTTATTGAGCGACCAGAATGAAAACAGATGAGGAACAGAACTGCCACCTCTTTCTTGGAGTAAGCAATACAATATAAATAATGAATACTTTTCGGGACATTACTTGGTTAAATTGGAGTTCGAACATGATAGGTAAGGCGAAAAACACTAGTACTTAGTAGTATTGTGTATATCGGCAATTTTCACAACACTTTAGTGGAAGTAACCAGTAATATTTTTTTTCATATTCTGTAAAACTCTTGCACCAAACAGGGACTCGTTTGGTGCAAGAGTTTTACAGAATATATTTTGTCTTTGGATGCACTTCCATAGTGCATACAGAGATAATCGTCAGATGGTGCCTAGTCACTTAAAACTTTTTAAGGGGCCTCTGCGAGTTGGCTTCGAGCCCTCGTACTCCTTCCAAAGGCCAAGGACCCTCGGGTCCCAAAATATGCGAGAGATATTTTAAAAATAATAATTAAATACAATAAAATAATTAAGAGGCATAACCCTTATCAAAAAATATTTCGTCTAAAACCTACCACAGGCTCCTATAACCGTCATCTATACCGTCATGTCAATCTAAATTACTTATGTGCAAAATTGATTTTCCTAGCTTTGGTCGTATAGGCTGTCAGGATTTGGATATTTTAAGCACATTCATCTAATTCTAGGCTTGTGTGACGTCTATCTAATATTTAAGGAGGATACGTTACATCGCGGTGGGCTGGCGTCTCAAAATAATTATTCGTTGCGTCGTACTTTTAGGGCAATTCTGACTTGTAAGATGTCGGAGAGCAGCTTCGATTAACAATACCAATGTTGATATTGTTGCAGCAATTTATAAGATAAAAAGTATTTGTGAGAGCTGGAGTGCTGGAAATGGGGAAAATAGATTTATTAGTTGATTTTACAAGTAACGCTTCCAAACGGTGTTTTTTTGCGTTGCATACGTTAATATGTATCTAACTTACAACTTTGGTGTCGTCTTCATACCCAGAGCCAATTCTTTTATGTAGAGCAGAAATACCTACGTCGCAGAGAATACCGGCCTTTCGAGGAACTGACACCAGATATTAATAACACACTGAAAACCAACGTTTTAACGGTAATATCTGTTTACAGCTTTTCATGAGATACGGTAAGTCCAACATCTATAATAACAAATGAGTCCCAACCACCAAGACAGTCCCGATCTTATGTCTACAAAGTCAAATGACCAGGCCAGCTCAGCCTCTGACGCCTCGTATTTCATTTAAACATCGATTTGCACAAAATGTTACAATAAAACAAAAATGTTAACCTTTCATTTAAAATATTAATTGCATTGAGACTAAAAAAATCTCATGTGTGCAATTCACAAGTGGTAGAAGTGAAACCTTCAAAAACACTGTATAATGCTTCCTATATCTCATTTTCTCCCACGTTAAATCTTATGAATTTACATGTCTCTTTTTACTGTCGTTTTTTCGTTTCATAAACTTTCAAATCACAACGATGCTAGGTAATAGGTAATACGGGCTGGTGTCCGCAACTCCACGTCAATGCGCGTATTTTGCGTACGGCACAACGATGCTAAAGAAGTTTTCACATCAAAAGTATTTTCTTTTTCTTCTTCCTGCTTTTATTTCATGTTTCGTGGGTTCGGCGCAAAAATGTTTTTCTCTTCCTTCCTCCCCTATCTGCTATCTTCGTTCACGGTAACATTCACTCCCTTTTAATTCCTAGCATCCCTCAAATAATCCGCCCAATTCATATGTTTCCTCTCCCTCTCCATCCATCAACATAGACTAGAAAGTCTTTGATTGTTCGCAAAAGTAGAACTAGACCGAAAATCACATCACAAATGGACCCATTTGATTTCAAACCCTGTTTCTGTCTTTTGTCTCTGAGTTGGCAATTTCACTATTCAGCATACCTACTAGATAAAGTTTATTATTATCAATCCTAATGTGGAGCGGTTAGTTTTAATTTGTTGGAGTCCAAACTTTATCATTATCCTGATTAGACTGATTTTCGTGTGGTCCATCACAACCGAAGCAGGTCCGTGTCGTACCTATGCATAACATTGAAGAACTTTCGATTTAGTAGTAGGTATACTCACTAGTTGTGGACTTCCCGCTTCTAACAAGAATTAGACATTTAACTTTTAATTGGCCGCTTGTACGGTCTTCAGAAACTTTGTTCGCCGTAAGTGTTTAACTATGTTATAGGTACTCTACGCTTTTAATAATGACCAAAGTTGCTTTCTGTTCTGAAATAGTTTGGTTTCAGACCCCAACATCAACGGAATAATTAAGATTTAATGTACCTACATTGATTTTTAAAGTTTTAATTCTATGAATTTTGATAGAATTGATATAGAAAGACGCTTGAGTGAAAAAAAAACAAGTGTCATATTTATCTACTAAATAAAAGAAGGTGGCAACAGCATGGAAAACCTAAAACCGGGATGGGATACAGCAGCAGCGTTTAACCAAAAAACATAAGTAGGTACCTTACTGATGGATGGACGATGGTGTTTGATTTTGGGCGATAAACTCTTAGGTGGATGAGGTTAGAGAGCTATCCTCATATTTTATTAGAATGTTGTTGATATTCCTTTATTTTACTTCAGATTTCACGATTGAGGGATGTTATATACTTAGTGGTTCTTGTGCTTCGCAATAGATTGCCTTGTGTTTGGAAGTACGTTCATAAAGAGGTGGCGTTAGACCAAAGGAGCATAGATACAAAACATTATTTTCATAGCAGTATTTTCTTAATATTCTTGATCTTTCAGCAGTCATGGAACCTTGTTTTAGAATGTTCAGCTGGAGTCTGCGGTCGTAGTAGAATTCAGGGACTCTAAGAGCGATATTGTTATTTCAAGTTCTATATTTGCCATTCTGTCTTAAAAGAAAAAATGGAAGAGACATTGGTGGGTGGCGAAAGAAGACAAAATACATCCTATTAAATTTAGAAAGTGTTTATAGATTGAATTGGAAGTAGATATTTCTTCTCTACATGTCATGGCACTCATGCTAGCGCATGACTTGCTACCTCGTCCCCACCAACGTTTGTCTGTCTTTGCCCAAGGTTGTGCACAATCTGGTTAGTCTATAAAACTCAAGAACGGTTTAGAAAGATCGCTTTGAGGAGCTTGTACTTCTGAACACGAAAGAACGGCAAATGTTCGCAAGTTCGTGAGACGTTTACAGCAAGCCAGCGAGAATTATAGAACAATGAAAGAGTGCTCGGTTTCTGTTTACACAAAGCGAAGTTGATAGAGTGGTGAAAGAACTCTCTAGGAAGATAACTCTCTGAAGGGATTGCTCCAAGAACCTAGCGCGCCTGAACACGAAAGAACGCTCCAGGCCAAGGCCGCCCAGCCCTAAGCCCGCGGATCACGGAGTGGCCCGCCAACGCCTTGTATACTAATTTCGAAAGTCGGTGTCTAAAAAGAAATTGCAGAACCAACAACAACGACTTTCGAAATTAGTTATTTTAGAAATTAGTTAGTTTGTAGTGTTTTTTTTGGAAGTCGGTTATTTTGTTTTTCATAAAAAAGTTTTTATTTTTCACTTTTTAGTTGTACCTACCTACCCCACACAAATTCATATAACACTACTTGCTATGTGAATATCAGTGACAGGAAGCTATTGGACACATCTGCCTACCCCTTTAAAGGGTACGGGCGTGAAGTTATGTTGTGTGATTGCGTAAACAATGCATACATATGCTATAGCAGCAGTCGCGGTTGATTTGCTGGCATTTATTGAAGAGTTCCGTTGTCTGTCTCCGAAACTCATCATCAGATCTTTACGAAATTTAAATGGGACCGCTTCGGAATAAACCTCTTCCGAACAAAAAAAGAATTTTGCAAATCCGTTTATAAATGCATGAACATACAAAAAATATATACTTAGACATAACATCCGAATTGGGAACCTCCTCCATTTTAGAAGTCGGTTAAAAACCCCCTTCCAATGTCATAATGAAGTTTTTTTATCGTAGATCTTTATTGAGCTATGAGTATTTAACACAAAGTTTTGTTTGCTTTTAATATCTATCTATAGCATAACTATAGGTACCTACAGGTTTAATTTTCTTTACAATCTTAAAAATTTGTTAGGCAGCCTTGCTCTATACAAATGTTCATTCGTTTACATAGAACGAGCATACTTAGAACATTAAAAAAAATCGAGCGAAAAAAAATTAAACAAAGAAAGAATGCTCTGTCTCTGTTTGCGCAATGAGAATTTGATATAGGGGGGTTGGGGTGTGTATTTAGGTACTTGTATGGTCTAAGCCCTGACCCCGGCGAAGAAATTGGACAACGAATTTAGTCATTACACTATTTCATATTTAAAATAAATATAAAATTCGAGTAACAGCTCGAATAGCTGCACCCCATTTGGATCTAGAAAAGTAATTCTTTGTAGAAATATTTAGTAATTATTCAATCTTAGTATCAAACACCTACCTATGTGTTTTATTCAGACCACGATCCCATGGAGACTCCTAAAGTTTTCTATAGTAAATACCTATTTGACTAATTTCAGTTTAACAAAGTTATGCATTTCCAATTAATGCACTCAAAATTTGAGTGCATTAATTGGAAATGCATAACTTTTCATTTCAACTCAACTCATTTAATGATGGTTATGGAGGCAGGATTCAGAAATACTGCATTAGGTAACAGTTAAAAAGTATATAATATCATGTCCTGTAAGGCCCAACGAGAGCCTTCTGTTTCAGCACCTCTGGGTTAGTTCCGGCAGATAATTAACTTATCTTGCAGATAATTTACTAAAAATCCTATTCGTACGAGTATCAATGTAACAAGTAAATACTGTAAGCTATAGTGCTTAGGTATCCGGAGTCAGGACATTAAAGTTAAAGACTGGTTCGTCCTTAACTTTTTTTCAAGAAGTTTTGATAGCTGAAAGTTTCTGAAATGATGCGAGTATTTCAACTTCTATACCCACTTGAAGGTTTTTCGAATGGAATGCTTTCTGGATTTTTTTAATAGGTCTAGTGATGAAAGGAGAGCAAAATGGATGAAGGATGATGTCCAAAGCTGGTAAGCAGAGTTCTGCAGAGAAGTACGGCCATGTTGCGGCCGCAGACGGACGGCTGGAAATCGCGGCCGCCCATGGGAGGCGTGCAGCGCCGGGCCAGGTGAGCGGGACGGCGAGATTCATGCAGAGGAGGCACGAGCGAGACGAGCGCGAGGCGGCGCGACGCAGAGGGCGTACGGAGTCGCGGACCGCCACGCACTCCTGTTCCGGTCGCGTCGACGGGCGGCCGGGAACCCGCGCCTCGCCACACTGACTCCGCACACGCTGCTAACACTGACTTTTCTCCTAGTACGTTTTTTGAATGCGCGCCGGTAACAGCGGGCACGTGATACGCCCGCGGCCACAGCTGTTTTTTTCTCTTTCGCTCGACTTTGTGACAGCTGAGTGTCGCGTGCGATCTCGCCCATTTCCCGCCACTTCCAGTAGCTCACGGGAAAGGAAAAAGTAAAACTGAGAAGTTTTTGGCGCGAAATGTGGGATTCAATGTCGCGCTCGCAGGGAATGCTGGATACCTGTGGTAATCGCTAAGACGACTACTCTGTTAGTTTGTGAAGATTGTTGAGCTGTGATTTCGGTTCGCGTTTTAATCTAACTGTTCAGGAAAGTTTTATAATAATGGATGACTGGGAGCGGCACGTAACCCCGCTCCTTCAAGACATGGGGTGTGCAAACGAAGACGCCCAAGATGACTTCTTTAATCAACAAGACGTAAGTGATAGACGTACGAATTATACAACATTTTAACAGTCAGGAAGACACTTATTATTATGAAAATTTAACCAAGTTGAATAATGCGCTATTAAGAGTTAGTGATGTCAGTGACAAGAGACTAGGTAATTACTTATATTGTGTAAACGTGGATAACTAAACACCAAGACCATAATAAAAATCTTCTAATTCTTTTAAACATACGCACATAATTATGATTTGCTTATTACCTACTGGTTCAAAAAACAATCGCACCGCAAAACATAAATTAAAGCTAACAAAATCTCTCTAAGTATTAAAACTTCATAGACTAGAAATAAGTAAGATATAATTATTCACAAAAAACAAAATATTTCACAATACATTTAACAAAAGAATTCATTAAAATAACATCAGTTTATAATCCTTGGTTGCAATAAACGTAATTATCTTCGTGTAATCCTTAATCAGATGAGTAGGTACCTAACAATTTGTTAATTCTCGTGGAGGCAAGTACCTACCTACCCTACAAAATAATTAGGTATGTATCCATACCATGAAAATTAATCAAACTGTCATGTGAAAATGCTTACCTACGTAAAGATCAGTTCTTGATTAGCATAAACCAACATTTTAAAGACTAGTAGAACGATGAATTTGACGGTTTATAACAATTTAACGTTTACTACTGCATACCGTAAACAAAAAAATAAAATAGACAATAGTCAAGAGGCTGTGTTTTCCAATAACATCTGATACCTACACAATTGACGAAAATCCAGTCATAGGACACCCATTTCAGTCTAAGCAGGAGAAATGTACCTCTCCTGTAACTCTTATTAATTGAGCAATATACGTATACTTGTACCAAAGTAATTTACTTTTATGTACATACATAAAACTACACATTATTTGGTAGAATTCTATGCACTTTTTATCACAAAAAGGAAAGCGGATGGCTTTTCTTCACTCACATAGCGATAACTGAAGAAAATCTCTTGTAAAACAGACGAACGATTTCAACATCTTCTAAATAATGTTCATTCAGGATTTCACGCTGAAATGACACAATTAATGCCATAATATCGTCCCATTTTTTAAGTACTATCAAAAGATAACCGGAGTCAAAATATAATTGTATTTGTTTGAAGGGCATGGGCCTTTGGCCATGTAATGCCTTTGCATTAAGTCTGGCATTTTAAGTTAAGGAAACAAAATTACTATCACATTGCAGAGAAGCCCCTTCATTTAGACAATCCAAAGTCCTTGCGTTATTTTATAGTCGAGCCTAGGAATTTTTCAAACTGATTGCTTTTGGCGACATAACCCCTTGACTCATATAGCCAAGGGATTATGTTGTAGTATCAAAATCTTTAAAGGAGTTGTCATTCCGGTGTGTTACAGAATAAGGGTAGGTTCATCATAAGTACATGTATTTGGAGCACTGACAGTAGTACGGTATAGTTACCTACAACAGCGGAGGCTCCACATTCTGTAAAAAAAACAAACAAATATCAACTGTTTTAATTTACCTATTTTATTGAACGAGCGACCCACACAGCAGCACGATTTTTTTGCGACTCGAAAAAAAATCGAGTTCCTTTTAGGTATTTATTATTATGGTGTTTAATGTTATTGAACCTTCCGGAATAAATTCTCTAAATGTTGACAAAACCGTATCGAAATCCGCTGCGTAGTTTAAAAGAACATCGCGGTCACACAGACAGACACAAAACGACTATAATAAAGATAAAGGATTCTATAGTTAGCAAATGAAATAAGTATGTAAAACTTTCATAATTTGAAGAATACTTCTATATTTTCCCCTCATTGAAGTATTACGTCTTCATGTTATTTCCAGTGCCGGTTTAACGGTCTGAGACAATATTGTCGATTAATACAGTAAGTTTAAGGTTTAAGGCGACTACATGACCTGATGCGCGGTCTTTGTCGGACTGCATAGAAAAGAAAGAAAAGCGCGATGACACAACGCTGGTAATTTATTGCAAAATATGAAGGAATTATCTATTTACAAAAAATCTATTGTTTGGATTAAAAAATTAAAACACTACTCCTTTAGTACTCGTATGTTGGTTGTAGAATAATCTGAAAAAAAAATCAGAATGATTGTATATGTATATTAGTATGGTTTTTATTGTAAAAAGAAAGTTTTTAGAGGTATTTTAATGATTTTTTTCTATCGTATCAAATTAGTTGTATTATGTTTTCAGCACACTATCTACCTAGCATATGTCCTGAAGAATATCATATATTTTTACTGTGTCGATCATATACCTACTTTTATTGTTTCTAAAACTTACGTTTTGAGTGTTTAGATCCTGTAAGCGCCTTAAACATCTAGATTGACATAAAGTTCGATACATTCTATTTCAGCATTTCAGTTAATAGCTAAGAGTTATATAATATTCTTTTAAGGTTACTTCTGTTTTGATGTTAATCAAATATTTAGCTTAATAATTAAGATGTAAAGAACTGAAGTGTAAATTGAATTTTGTTGCCTACCTATTTTATAATCTCCTTCGTTATCCAAATGTTTGTACATAATAATCTGGGGAAATCCCAATGTTATCATTCCTTTTTCGGTCAGTCCGTTTTTATATCTCACTAGCTTCCGTCCGCAGCTTCGCCCGCGAAGTATGTCGATAAAAACTATCCTATGTCCTTCCTTGGGATGCAATCTATCTCTCTAACAAATTTTATCGAAATCCGTTCAGTGATTTAGGCGTGAAAAGGTAACATGACATACAGACAGACAGACGAGAGTTACTTTTGAATTTATAATATTATTAGTATGGATTGGGTCAACTCGTTTTTGTAAAGCTCAGATCTACGAGCTAATACGTTCTGTAATTTACATTGGTCCCTTTTATCGTAATTCGATGATAACATCTGCAGTTGTTAACACCTCGGATTGCTAACAAAATCTTTGCCAAATTAGTGGTGTAATATGCAAGTTATCAAAAGAATCAGCGTTTGATAACCTGCAGGTTACACCATTCATTTGGCAGGTAGGTAGAGACCGCCATCATTTAGCTATATTAGTCGGAGGGTAAGTCGTTATTTGTAGTTCATTCATTTGCTTCCCAATCAATTCACATAAGTATTCACTTTAACTCCTGATAATCCTCCTGATAGCTTTTAAAGTCTTAAACTAAAAGATTGCTGTGTGTGTGAGCGGAGTGAATCGTTTGGTAACAATAGTTTGTGTCCAAACGATTATAATTACGATTATGTATTAGTATAGATATTAAGAACCTACTTAAACGATTATGTATTAGTATACATATTAAGAACCCACTTAAATAGTTCCGAACCAAAGTAATGTTTAGTATTATTTAAGAAGATCACTTCTTAAATACATCAGTACCTATCAGGATATTAAGGATAAGTACCTACCTTAAAAAAAATGTATATCAAAATTATACCTACATTGCCTATTTGATCGTATTTATTTCAATTAAATCCTTCGTTTAAACTTAAAACACAAAAATAATGGCTACATTTGAATAGATGGAGTTCCACTTGGCGTTTGGGTTACGAACAGAGTTTATCAATACTTAGGTTATCAAAAAATCATTGATGTCCACCTATCAAAACTTACTCTCTTTCTATACAACATTACGTTTTTCAAACAACAATTTTCGCCAGTTTTGTTAAACCCTATAGGAACTTACGTATAACAACAGGCTGATTATCCAATATCCACAAACCATTAATCGTTCCTTTTCGTACTAATATATACCTACGAGTAGTGTATTTCACCCAACTACCGGAGCTACGCTAGAGATACGTCTAACATCGCGGGTTAGACCAGTTTCAATATAAAACGAGATTCGAGACTGCTGCCATGTGGCAAGGTGCCCGGGGCCTGGTACTGCTGTTATGCTTAATTGCCCGGGTAAGAGCGCCATTCACCGCAACATTCGCGTCTCTACGACGATGTCTTCGCTGAAACATGGAACTGTTATTGGTGTTTGAATCGGTTATTGGCTTTGTATTAGAATTGATATCGATTATACTGGAAAATCCTTGTTCTTTCTGATATAGCAACACCTTTATGGAAAATCTATTTCGTTATTCCGGTCAGGTCGGATTCGATAATAGTAATGAATGATAATTTTCACAATATTTTGACCAGTAAAATAATTGGAACTTCAGTAAGCCCCATATTAAAGATTGACTAATCAGTACCCAGGTACTGATTTGTAAATCTTTAGGGCCGAGGAACCCAGGAGGTAGGAACCCAGGTTTTTACCTTCTAGCCAGGTAATTACAGGCCGCTATCAAAGAATTTACTCTGTTAAGTAGTGGTCCGCACAAGGATATAAGCAGCACATTCACTGAATAGTGGTCCGAGTAGCGTTTTATAATTTCCTACTATTTTCTTTAATTTTCACTCTCGCATAATATAGATGCGATATAATAGCTAGGTAAGCATCTAGAGGCATCAGGTAAACATGCTAAATATAATTATTGATCACATTGATCAATGTTTCCACTAGTATTTTTACTTTTAATCACATCTGCCGACTTAATGTCTGTTCAAAATATAAAAACCCTCCTAACGCAATCGGGTATCTACCTACTTAAAAATATAAATGACCAAATCCAATTGGACGGGTATTATCCATTCTCGTATTATCCATTTTTATAGGTAAACCTATATTATGTGCTTGTAGGTAAATATTTCACAGTATATCGAACAGCGGGGTAATTGCGTAACACACTCTCAGTAGCAGTGGGTTTCATTTTGACAGTTCAACAACATTCATTGCGTTATTAACGTTGTGGAACAGACACATTTCTCGAACATGTGAAGCAATGGATTAGCAATATCGTTCAACATCATTCAGATTTAGATCGACAGTTGTGTTACGCAATTAGGGTGCAGGTCATGTATTATTAAACTAAAATAATTTCTTTTGTAAAGTAAAAGTGTATTGTTGTATTAACTGATTCAACTAAAAAGTACGGTTGGAAGAACTAAAGGTTTCTATGTAGTTAAAAACTATTTAACGAAGCGCTCACCGTTGCCGCTATCGATTTTTTTTTTGCAAAAATAGATGTGAGAAACTCTATTTATCTACGATTGTTGGCATTCTATTTATCTAAGAACATTACAATAACAAGTACGGAATGCTCTATTGTTTACAAAAAACTGAAGAGAGAATATAATTTACATCATATCAATTTGGTATAAAATAAAATACTTATGTAAAATTCACTCGCTACGTGTTCACACGAGTTTCTGTCACGCAATATTGTCGAGTTGGTTTCACTCTCCCTAACGGGCGCGTGATTCAAGGTGATACATACTAAGTGAAACGCAAGATTTCTTAGTGGCCGGGGACTGAATTGAAACTGCTCTTCTTATGCTTTAGCAAGAGCATTGTTACCTAACATAATAAATAACTCTGTTATTTACTTCCATTATCGATCAAATAGAAAGTAGACAAATAAAAAGGATTGAAAAATCCTTGACTTGTCAACTTTCCGTTCTGTTTATTACAAACAGATGAAACTAAAGATAAGTGCACCCCCTACGAAGGTAATTATCGAATGTAACTTGTCATTTCAGGCTTCGTTAATGATAGGTTTGGTCGTGGCGCTCACATAGTCAACCCATATTTTGAAGGGATCGTGATTGCTAACGAAAAAATACAGATATAAACATAATGAAGTATTTTCAGTATGAATCAATATTCGTTGCTTTGTGTTTTCAAATTAATCTTTGTCCTCACATAAACACAATTGAGTGCACTTAACAAATGAAAAGTAGTGAAGTTCCTAATACTAAAAGCGTTACGTGTTGCTGCCTACGAACCACAAAGTTTTTTGTGATTGTCGATGGCGTCAGCAAATTGTTATATAGTCATTCTATTTTAGATTGTGTCGATTATAAGCTGTAGATTAAGATAAATCTTTGAGCAGTTGATACAGAAACTTTCATCAGCAGAGGGGGTTAAAGTGCAAACAACAAAGGTAGTTTCCTCAGCCATATAATTAAATCCTGAAGAATGTATCGTGTAAACACTATATGAAGGTACAAAATCGAATGTAATGCGTGTAATTTCAAAGACATTTAGTCAAAGTACTGCACTTAGATTGCGCATCAGTTGATTGATCAATTTAATGAAACATTTTATTGTAGGTACGACTAAGTTGATCTGTTCTTGCTTATGGTCATTTGATGGCCGAGGCATTATTCGATAATTGTCTATCAAAACTGTCAGTCAATAAATCTGATAATAACTGTGGTAATAGTCAGAGTAGAAAACACAACCCATTCCGATATACTAAATAGTTATTTTCATTTTCAATTGTTTAGCTGCATTAATAATTCGATGTAAACAACTAGCTAAGCAAACTAGTTTTTTTAACGCTTTTTTAACCTCTGTTGTAGAGCAGACGCTTAACTGGTGTAACACTTACTAATGCGCTTAGCCAGTGTGTTGACCATGTTTCACATAAACTTCCTTTTTGGGGAGAATTAAGAGCTTAGGCAGGTCTACATTTTTACTTAACTGCAAATATTATCAGACTTTAATACTAGACTTTTAGTCTTGTACCCTTACTATCTATACCACAGAATAACTAATAGTACCTACTGTCTATATTAATACTAATAAAAAAGCTGAATAGTTTGTTAACGTGCTAATCTCTGGAACTACCAGTTGGATTTGATTTTTTTATTGCATTTGTTAGTTTAATTCTTGAGGAAGGCTAAAGGCAATTTAACGTCACGCTAGAAGCCTTAGGAGCCGAGCAAAAAGAATAAAAGTCTGAAAGAACTCTAAACGAAAACGCAGTAATGGCGCGGCAGGTTGTAGCTGCAGAACACTCAGAAAGTATTGCGAAAAAAGTTTTTATGTATGAGAGCTGGCCAGTTATAATCTATATTGAAAATTGATTATTGTAAGTAAAAATAGGTACGTTCCAATTTCAAAACTTTCCCTCCATATTGTATGCGAGCTGATTTAAATTATCGTGTGTCATTAAAAAATGGATCTGCGCGCGGGAACATTTTTGCGCTATGATTTTTTACGATGATTTTTATGATAGAGAACATTTTATTTTCGCAAAACTTTCTGCGTGTCCCACGTATATAGGTACTGGTAAATTGCATCAATTAATTTTATGTGAAACTTTAATTTCTGATATTCGTTCGTTCCCAAAAACAGTGATATGAGTTGGTAGGTATAACGATATTTATTTATTTATTTATTTAATACTTCAAGCACATAAATGTACAGAGGCGGACTTAATGCCATAGGCATTTTCGATATTCGTGCATGAGTGCTCAATTTAGAATAAATACATTTGAAACTGACCTAAGCAAACAAGACGGAAGTAGAGTCAAGTATTATTATCTCTTCCATCAATAAACAATGCCGCCCAAGATCCGACTTACAGCCTTTCCGATTATAATGAAGCGACTTGTTTGATTTATTCGTTGTAGGTGGACAATCCTGTGAACGGTTAGCCCTCCCATTTATGTGGAATTAATTGCATTTCTGTATAAATTAAATGTTGGGAACATTACTGATTTCAAGATCGATATGAATAAAAAAAAAGAAAATAAATTAAAATCGACAAAATCGAGCTAAGTTGCAGGAGCTGATACTCAAATTATTGAAAACTAGCTGTTGCCCACGAATTTGTGTGTGATCCAGGATGAAAAGTAGCTTATGTCCTTCCCCAGCTCACGATCTACTCATGTGCCAAATTTCATACAAATCCGTTCAGCCGTGTTAGCATGAAAGCGTAACAAACAAACAAACTTGCTTTCGCATTTATAATATTAATAACTAGCAGCGCCCCGCGGTGTCACATAAGTGTCGATCCCGTGGGAATATCGGGATAAAAACTATCCTAATATGTCCTTTCTCGGGACTTAAAATATCTCTATACCAAATTACATCAAAATCGGTTCAGCGGTTTAAGCGTGAAGAGGTAACATACAGACAGACAGACACACATTCGCGTTTATAATATTAAGTATAGATTAGGAAGTTAGGATGCTGTTAACACAGGTGAATATCTAGGAACCA
The DNA here is from genome assembly GCA_927399505.1 of Luperina testacea. NCBI lineage: Eukaryota > Metazoa > Arthropoda > Insecta > Lepidoptera > Noctuidae > Luperina > Luperina testacea. Next base: position 9,421,013 of record OV656755.1, read on the forward strand.
TTTTTTTTCCACGGGAATCCTTCAAACCTACTTATTTACTTTGTTGTGTTCGGACATTATTTCATATGATGTCATTACTAATACTTACCTTATAATAACTTCAAGTAGGTAACAGGAAAGCATAAACATAAGTGTTCAATGCGGGTTTTCGTAAAAATTTACGACACCAGTTGGCACCACTGTGACAAGAGGTCTTCCAATATAAAATATATGATGACGTTCATCATTCGATTCATTCATTCGTTCATCATTCCGTCATGACTAAAGAAAATATAGGCTCTTTGACAGATGGCTGGACCTAACGTGCCAGTGCTGCCACCTAGCGAACGTCATTTCATAAGAAAACCCTCATTAAGCGGTGGAAATTTCCGAAATAATGCAAAAATTACGGCTGCTCTATAACCGTCTCGTATACTTGGTGTAGATATCAGTTGACATCGTAAGTGTTCTCATTGGTTGGATAGGAGTTAAACTTATAAGGGCTTTAAAAATGACGTGACATTGGTCTTTCGCGAACGCTTCTCTATAGAAAAGGTATCAAGAGGTATATTTTGTATCGACCTATACCTACCTTGGTTCATTATATTCTCCCTAATGTCAAATATGTAATTGTAATTTTCTTTTATCATTCCATATTTATGTCTGACTGCTAGGCAAATGGCACTAATTTTTCCTTTGAAACTTCACTATACTGGAGGCAAATTCTCGCGCTTACAGTCGTTCATGAAGCATTCGTCAGTATCACTCGTCTCCTATGTCGCTTATAAATTGGTGAGATCACTACAAGTCGATCGTAAATCACGAGTCTAGGGACAAAAATGTTGCCATTATGCGTCGCACGAACTAATCCATTCTACATAACATTGCAATTTTTTTGACTCAATCGTAAATGTATCATCATTAAAAATGTTTTGTCAAAAAGATGTTTTTATCATCATTATTGACTTCGTTACCACTTTTAAGGGTTCCATACCCAAAGGGTAACAACGGGACCCTATTACTAAGACTCCACTGTCCATCTGTTACCAAGCTGTGTCTCATGAACCGTGATAGCTAGACAGTTGAAATTTTCACAGATGATGTATTTCTGTTGCTGCTATAACAACAAATATAATAGAATAAATATTTAAGGGGGGCTCCCATACAACAAACGAGTTTTTTTCAGCGGTTTTGCCTTGTGGTACGGAACCCTTCGTATGCGAGTCCGACTCGCACTTGGCCAGTTTTTTTTTTATTATATAGGAAATAAATTTAACCAGTGCGCAAACTGTAACCATGAATTCAGCATATGACCCCCAGCATAGAACCCCCTAGCGTAGAATTTTATGGTCGATTTTAAAAAGGGGGCTAGACTCATGTGCTGAATTCATTCATATTTTTTTTGGGGGTCTAAATGATGAATGCTTACAGTTTTGCAACGTTCTTTACTTAGCCTGGTAACTAATGTTTTAGAATGTTTAACAAGAGTGTTATCTTAATTGGGTTCATTTAGCCATTTAGAATAATCATAATTACAATAATCAGATGAGCTGGGTAGGTACCTATATTGAATTTCAATGTTTCAATACCTTCTCAAAATTAATCTCTGTTACAAGTAAAATAAACCATTGGAAGCATTACTACGACATACGTCCACTGTAATTCGTTTATAGCGAGCCATAAAGTTAGCGTGACTTAAAAATGTCAGTTAATTTTTGTGAACACAGTGGCCGCATAATAAGCACTTTCAAAAAAACTCGAAGAAAGCAAATTAACGAATGTATTACCACTGGTGTTCCGATATAAATCATTAAACACCAAATTGAAAGTAAAACGTGCAAGAAACATTTGTAGGTACAATGTTCGCGTCAAATCTCCTGATCTTTACATTAATAATGTCAGATATGTCATGATGTGTCATAAATACAAACAAAATTTATCAAAAATTACTGACACATATAATGTAACCAATATTGATGGTCCATCGATAAATTTTAGTTAAGGGATAATACATTCACCTACTTGTTAAAGAGACCCTTTGATGAAATCGCTCACAAAGCACAAAGTTAAACAATGAGCCTTCCTGTCGTTAGTTCATATTAATATTACCCTTGGATCAATATCATTGATGGAAATAATGCCATTCGATATACTTAAAGTTTGTTTCAAATATTTATCATGTGAATATTATTAGTCATGCTTAGGTAGGTTGATGTGTCGGATTTTAATGATATAAGTTGATGATTTCAAAATCATCTTACCTAACAGCTAATAATAGATACCTACCTTATATTTTAATATCAACATTTTGACAAGCTAAGGTAGGTAGGTAGGTAAGCTTTCATATTAAAGGGGTTAGTAGGGCCGCAGCAGACAGGACACTTGTAGTATCAGCGATAGGTGCTTTAGCGATTTCATCAACGCTGCATCAGTTTGGGGATATTTTGATCGCGATAGCAAAAGTGCGCATTATCAGCGTGCTTCGATGCTGCTTTGCATCTTAGCGACTCACTGCAGCAATTTTAGTCAGATTGTAGTGCATACGTACTCTACATTAAAACAAAAAAAATAAAATAGAAATGATGATTTACCAACTATACGATCACTATTTTGGTAGTACAGAACCCTTAGTGCGCGAGTCGATAACCGACGCCAAGATAATTGATTTTAGGGTTCCGCACCTCAAAAACAAAAAAAGAGCCCTTATAGGATCACTCGCGTGTCTGTCTGTCCGTCTGTCACAGCCAATTTCAAACAGCTCTACCTACTCCGATCACTGCTAATAAGGTAGATACTGAAGTTCGAAAAGTACTGAGTTGAATTAGTTTAGCCTTATTACCAACCTCATAATGAAAATTTGGTGAGCTTTTTTATGGACGTTACTTTTTTGGTGCGCCAAATCATAGGATAAATTCAGTGTAATTTTAAAACTAATACTTAGATCCGAACCAATGCTAATTAACAGTAGCTAAATAAGATGATTCAAATTTTAAAATGCATAATTACATAATAGCGTGAAACTCGAAGTCTTGATCAACATTTTGATAAATGAATTTTATAAATACCTACATCAAGCACGCATTGGCGACTTGTTTTGCGAATTATTATCCGGTGTAATTATTGTACCTATAATAAATTATTATTAAATAAAATGGGCATACTATTTAATAACTATATAGCTTCCATGTTCATTAATTCCACGACACCTAGATATGCATTTTTTCCCTGCTGTCGTGAAGGTCTGCGCATAAGTTTTAATAATTACTTTTATCGGTAAGTAAGTATATTTCACATTGAATGACAGAGGTTTCTCATAGAAACACCTCTTTTTTGCTTATCTTCATTGTAAAGGCTCCTACAAACAGGCGCGACACGCGATATAATCGCGCGCGACAGAAAGGATCCGCTCGTTGCGCGACTTGCGATGCCTTTGCGTCGCGTGCGATTTTATTGCGTTTCGCGCCTGTTTGAAGGAGCCTTAAAGAGTTAACAACTTACCAGGCATTTTAGACAAGCAACTTTTAAAACTTTTGTGTTATCTATTCCTTTTAATTAATGCTGTTCTATTCTTTGGACGACTTTAAATATAATTTGTCCACCACACGGTCGTTCAACAGTCGAAACTTGACACGGGCCACTTGGTCTTGGACAGCTAAGTGCTGTTACTAGTTTTTCCCATTGTGTTTTAATGCGTTATACCCTTTTACTGCTACACCGTGAGAAAATCCACTAGTTTAGCGTTCAGGTGGCCTTAGGTAGTACTTCCTTGGACACGTGTGTCCGCCATTTGCCAACGAACCGTCTACCCGCATTATTTTACTTAAGAACCGGTAATTTTTAATGAAATTCTATACTATAGTGCAGCTGTGCCACACTCGGCTGGACTGTGCAAGCCCGAATAAATTTCATATAGGTACGCCAAAACGCATATTGAATTTTAAAATACCTGCAGACTGCAAATATAAAGATTACGACCAAAATACCAATCTACTTAATACCTTTTTAATCAGTAGTAGAGAAGATAAACTATGTACGTACCTGTATGAAAAAACCTTATTTTATTGTTTTAATCGGTAATTTTTGAGAAAATCTGGTAAGAACGTCTATCTTAAAAGTGTCAAAATAAACTTCTAGGTTGTAGGTAATGTATCTATAAAATATTACTATTGATTAGTAGGTACCGAATTATTGCCAATAAAGCTCGTGACAGCGCAAGATCTTAAGGTTTGTGTAATAAAATCAATTATCTTAACAATGATAAGGCTAGCGAACGATTGTGCAGTCTGGTGTAAAGTAAAAAAAAATACCATTGATATCCGTGTAAGTACCAGCGACCACTTTATAACATTCGGTATCGAAATGAGATCGTCAAGTTCGACAAACGAGTACAAATTGTAAAAGAATTTATTCGTCGCGTGTAATAATATAAACAACAACTTGCCGACTACGGAATTAGCATTCGAGTGTGCGAGTGCGTCGATCGGTATAAACGAAAACGCTCATTAAACGCTGACAGTGGACGTTATCTCTTTATCAAAATGTATAACCTTTCTGTGTGAGCGTTATTATAACATTTAATATAATAACCTAAATGATAATAAGGCAGACCGCTGGTGTATAATAATTACAATATTAAAAGTATAAATAATTCAATGGGCTATCGGCGATGGAAGCACGCGACGGACTTCCGGAGAGTCTAATGAATGCGTGCCTCATTCTCGAGGCGCTTGACGAACTACGAAAATTATATAATTATCGTGTAGTTGAGTGTACACGAGTGGACATGAACTTAGAGATAATGGTCTTCTGGAACTCGTTAGGTCTTCAGGTATCTTCGTGCTAACCGTCTGCTTAAACACCTATGCAACTGGTAATGGCGGGCGACCCTTATATGTTGCAAAAACATTTTTTTTTGTTCAAGAATCATGTAGAAGTTAAGTTTATTCTGGGTAACGCAATCTTAGTTTGATTCGTATTGACAATAGGTATATTGATGAATGATTTCTTGAATTTATTGCGAGTGAACTGTTAGTACTTAATCCGGTGCCACAAATCGTGGTAAACGAAAACTTGTTTGTGGTTAGACGAACATCTTGTTAAAAAGCTTTTTGTTTTTTACGTATCGGTAAATGATGTTATTGTGAAACCTTGCCACTGCAGATTTTGCCCAAAGGGCACTTGCGGCTGCCTTTGCAGATCTGAAGAATAACAATGAATGCTATTGTAGCTGTTTGGATCAAAACTAATCGGAAAATATGCTGTTTCGATGTTACATTGCTCGTAACCTTCGTCTTAAAAAAATATAAAATCTCACCGTAGCCAAAATCCTGATGAGATATACCTACAATTATATGTGGGTCTGTCTTGCTCCAAAACGTACGGATTATCTCATGAGAACGTTTTCATGTAGCTGCAACGGTTTAGGTACTTTAGCTATTCATGCTGACCCATCTTTCCATTATTATCTTACCAGTATTTAAGTTTCGATACAATTTATTAAATCTATATCAAACATTTGTTCATTAGTAATTATTTATTTTACTAAAAGATCTAAGCCTAGGTAACATCAGTGTTATGTCAATAAGGAATGGGTATGGCTTTTACATATGAAAAGACTCCTGCCCTTCAAACCAAGAAAATCCTGTACAATGCGTGCTACGAAAGATGAGATTTGACACACCACGTGGTTTGACTTGCGCAGAACACCATTTTAGGTATCTTTAGCGGTATGAGGTCTGAGTGCGGGACGGGACCGGACGTTATAGGGGCGGCGGAAAGAGCGGGGGAGGCGGGGTCAAGTCTCATCTTTCGTGGCGCGCATTGTACCTATCTTTAAGGGATTGACGCTTTTTATAAAATATAGACAGATAATTAGACACCAAAGTAATAAAAAAACGAATTATGAGCGAAAAACATTATCGGTTTTATCACAAAACAAGGTTTTTCTTTTGACATTGTATAAACAATTAAACTATTTCTGGTAATAGGAAAGTTAATGTGACTGAAGTACAGTAATAAAACTGACTACAGACCTACAGACCTTTGGAAAGATTCTGGAAAGAAGAAGAAAAAAAAGAAAACTCTCTTCAAAAAAAAACTTCTGGAAAGAGAAGAAGTTTGGAAGATTCTTTGGAAGATTTTGGAGAGGTTTGGATTTTTGGAAGATTTGGAGAGCCGATTGTCTCTTTCCAAAGGTCGATGTGCAATATTTATCGCCGGGTACTGTACTTAGTACCAAGTTATTTAAATACAAAACCGACAACTTGGTACTAAGTAGTCAGTTTTATTAAGAACGTTACCGTAGTCGGAATAAAGGCTGAAATTCAAAAGTAGCTCCATAGTTTAAACCTGGGTCTGAAGATAAACCTTGTTTTGTAATAAGACGGAATGTGTTGCCACCGCGCAGCTATTCTCCGTGATTTCGTAATCAAAGACAGTTATAGCTTTGCTCCCTTAACCAGTTTATTATTTTTAGTCGTTATTTTCAGGTCGAAGAAATATTGAGTTGATGAGATGATATTTTACATAAATAGTGGGTTCGATGTAGGAACTTAGACCTGCTCCGTATGGGAGCCTCTGAAATTGACCATTTAAGATTTTAGAAAGACCTCATTAGAAGAATTTTTAGAAGGGCCCGGGCATAACTCGGCAGTAATAGATCCAGGAGGAGATTATTTCATTGAACTGAAAGAACTTTTCGCATAGATGTGCATATATTATGTCGACTACCCTTCTGAATCATACGTGAACATACCTACGTTTGACATTCACCTTCAATATGTTATTATAGACCCGTATACTGAGTCCATGTGGGTTTTATAATTAGTATTATATTTTGTAATTATTATTACCTGCCTAGACGGGTTGTTATTGCGTATAGTTATAATTTCTAAAGTCTCTTTATTGCCATAATTAGTATAGTTATTCGACAAACGTACCTAAGTAATCTATTTATAAGATATACATAGATTACTTAGGTACGTTTGTCGAATTTCGTTCTATATTGATATAGAATACTGGTATTCAGCTGCATCCGGTTAGACTGGAAGCCGACCCTAACATAGTTGGAAAAATGCGAGGCAGATGATGATTGATACAGATAAAGGTCTCAGAATTTTGCGTTTGCCACCGTTCTCTACCCTTTTCAACCATAACCCAATTGTTAATTTTTTTAAATGTTTTCGCTCATCTGGCTTTTGTTTGCCGTGACTTCGGACCCTGATGAGGCACGTCCGGTTTTTGTCTATCATACATTCATATTCAAGCATATTAGCAATATGAGGCGTCTAGATGTTTTTATTCGTGGAAACATAATTTTAAAATCTAACAGTATTAAAACAATAATAATATGTACAAATATATAAAAAGGAGGGGAAATAATCAAAGGGCATCAAAGAATTCATCCGCATCGCTGTCAACAGGAAACGTGCCCAAGACTGGCAGCATTGCCACGTTGTATGGCAATGCAGATTCTTTGGCCAAAAAATAGGCCAGCCCTCTGGTCACGTGATGAGTCGACCAACCGCTTGGCAATGTCTCGAAATACTAAGTGGGCACTTGGGCCCCATGGCCCTAGACCCTAGAGTTTCAACCCCAAATGACTCAAACATATAAGTTCCAAAGAGATTGTAGTATTTGCGCCGTTGAGGCTTTCCGCACCTGCAGCAGCCGCCCCAGCACAGCTCACCGTGCTTGGAAGATGGGATGGCGCAAGGGTGTTGACACACGTTGCATCCCACACCAAAGGCCTACCAACCTACCAAGGCATTATGGTCATTCCGTCTGGTCTGTTCCCATCGTTGCGTGCCAAGCAATTGGGTTCTAAAACAGCTGGCACCTGGCGGTGACAAGAGCACGACGGATGATATCATTGATGCTGGCATGCCGTGTTATATCCGGCCTGCGCTTTTACTGAAGGAAAAGCCATAGTGCCCGAGGCAGTCGACACCTTCACCGCATTGGCGTCTAGATTATGCTGTACCGAGTATATTTAGAATCAAAAGATACATAGAACCTTTAAAAGATCACTTGTCTGTCCGTCTGATACAGAGATTTTCCTAGAGATCTTTGCAACGTATGAATTTAAATGTTGATGGGTGATGTTGTGATGAGCCCGTAAAACACAGGGTTGATGCTATCACCGCGAGGCAGCGCCGTGGAAGACCACGAATGGCGGGACGAATTGGATGTCTTTCTTAGGAATTGACAACAAGTGGTGCAGAACCGGAATCGACGGAAAGAATGGAGAGAGGCCTTTCTCCAGGAGTGGGATAACACAGGCTAACTACATATGGGACTAAATTTCAAGAGTGGAATAATTAAGGAATGCTTTCGGCACGCACTTTTTGGACGATTTTTTCGCTAAATCCTAACTTGGGGAACTCTTTTGGGTTGCTTTATTAAGATTTGAAGCCGGCCAGCCGATTTAATAAGAAATAACAAAAATAAAGGAATTTGAAAAAAAACAGGAATACTGACTTTCGGAAAACTTGTTATTGTGTGACAAATTATCTGAAACAGTACAGTAGCACTTTGTTGACCACAGTGTGAAGAGACAGTTGAGTACGTGATCCCCCAAGTGGAATGACTGAATTTATTCATCATACTTTGTACAATAGTTTTCACTAAAGTCACAATGGATCACTGCATCCTTTTCAGTCATGTTTTCTTTCAGTGCCTTCAGTGTCTGGTACTGGTGTATGATGTTTGTTTCGTGGTTCATAAGCTTTGGTAACTCTTACATGAAGCGATAAATTCAGTATTCCACCAGCCGTCATCAGTATTCCGTAAGCCGTCAGTATTCCGCCAGTCGGAATAATGGAATACTGACGTGAAATACTGATGATCGAGGAGTTTTTGGCTAAAAACGGATCTTTAAAATATATTTTTTAAATCTCAACCTTATAAACCAATAAATTAAGCAAATATTTCATCGTTCTACATTAAAATAAAACAAATTATCTAAAAACTTACGATAGAAATCATTTACCAAAGTTTAAGAATCATTTACAAATCGGCTGGCAACGGCACTCTCCTCGTCGATTGATGCGACCGTACTAAAGGGCCGAGGGACTTTAGTCCTTCAAAGGGTGTGCGGGGTGCGGGGCGGGGTGCATTTCTCTAACTTACTAAGCGGCAACGGTGTGAAGTTTTGATAATGTGTGTTTTTACTAGGAAATACATCTCGCCGGAATTTTATCTCAAAACCGAGTGGCAAAATGCAAAACGATTGTAAGCCTATCTATTATGTGAAATATGTTTACAATATGTCTTAAACAGTCAGAAAACTATTCTAGTTTATAGTTTTAGTGACAATTATCACTTTATTCTACAAGTATGTTATTTTAAAGGGCTTTGAGTAAAAAAAGATAGGCCAGTTACAACCGGAAAACTGACGAGTTTTGGTGTTTAGAGCCAATTTTCACGTATTCATTGTAATTAGATTTTAACAAAATCGGGTGCAGACCTATAACTTAGTCTAAATATTACTCTAGCTAGAACCTATAAATATTTATATTTTTTGTAAATACTAGTGCTGCATGCCAGTACGCGCAAAATTCCACTTTTGAAATTTAGTCCCATATACCTAGTAGGTATTTTATAGGAAAATTGTTGACAAAAAACAAAAATACTACTTACAAAATTCTTTTCACTTAAGTATGCAGTATTAAATCAATCTTTATCAAATAAAAAACATCACCTAGATCAAACACATATTTCAGATAAATTTTACTCCGTGACACTACGTAGTCATTTAGATGTTTAGTAGCTGGTGGTATATTAATATCGCTCAAAACAGTAATTACGGCAGACCAGTTCTATAGATTGCTCAGTGTAGCTTGGTACGGAAGCAAACTAGAATTTGGTACACGTATGAATTTATGTGACCCAAACACGGATGTGTAACGTAAATTGATTAATTTTGAATATGGGGTCACTTTTGGGAGGCAATAATGATTTTATTTTTATTTTAAAATTGGTTTATATTACCGTGTTGAAAGGAAAGGGCTTAGGGACTTTAAAATTAAAATGTTTTAATTTAAAGCTCTCGAAGAAATAGATGAAAATTGACCATACCTACTATAAATTATAGGAAAACCTTTAAGAAGTCTATGATCATAAAATCATAAATACCTATACGGGTTGTAGTAGTTAACTCCGTACTATCTCTCTATATTGTGCGCAGGTATAAACTCATATTTGCAGTTGGAATGTCTGAGAGAATGTGTTTACTCATTACAATTGGTAGGAAAGCAAACAAATCTTTGTTTAAATCTTTGTTAAGTATTCACTTATAAAGTAATTACTGACTTGGATCGTCATTCATGATTGAAGGTGGATAAATGATTCATAGTTATTTTTTTCAGCCTTGTCGTCTCGGGCTTTTTTTCTTTACAAGCCACATGTTATTAGGTACCTATCCGACAAGCCGTTAAACATTGTAATAGCTTTATCAAATGAGTTACAATTAATCGCAGCCTTTCCGCTTAGTTATTTGTTTTAAACCAATATCAAGATGCAACAATGAAGCTATAATTAAATGCGAACGTTGGTGTGAATCGTCAGGCAACAAAATTCATATTTTTGTAACGAAGTATCGGGTGCGATAGTTGAGGCGAGATAACGTCCAATTAAAACAATTCCATCAAAACATTTTGTGTCAGGTCATTCCACCTGCCGCCAAGTAATAATTTATTCATAAGAAGCCGCGCGCCCGTCGGCGTGGCCAACGCGTATTTTATCGTCCACCAAGTTGCGGTTGTCGAAAACTCGACACAACTTCCTGTGCACTTATGGAATGATATTGAATCATTTTCGAGATTCATTAATAGCTTATGCTCTTAATTTATACATTTAGGTAGGTACTGTAGGGAGTAGCTATGGTGCTACGTGTGTGTTGCGATATAATTGAAAAAACTTTAGACTTGGATTAAATATATATTCTCGACTTTACATCAACACCTCAGTTCTAGCACTCTTCACCTAAACAAGAAAACCATATTAAAAATATTTGACAATTTCTTGAACGTTCGAATGCATTTACTTCTAAAGGCAGAGCTACACAGTCTCTACAGTACCTACCCTAGAACTCAATACGAAAATCCTTAACATTCGTTTAATTTTTGTAAGAACCTGCAAATACAACACAATTAAAATAATAACCTATAGAAAAATATTACCATTTTATTTACTTTGAAACTACTTGTTTGATTTATTGCCATGGCGTGACAAAAATTGTCGAGGACTCATCCTAATTAGGTAAATCATGCTAATAATACCTAGTAAATGATCTTATAAATTAAAAATTAAAATTTTATTTAGATATTTATAAAGAAGGAAAAAACTATTGACGTCGTGAGCTCCTTAACCATGTTGTATCTACATATATATTCATTTGATTATGTTGTTGTTTTAATTAAACTGAAAGTGTAAGTTCAAATCAAATGTGAAAATCAAGTAAGTATCTACTACCTACCAACTAATCATCATCATCATCTGCCTAGCCTTTTCCCAACTATATTGAGGTCGGCTTCCAGTCTAACCGGATGCAGCTGAATAGGTAGGTTATATTTAATCAAACTTCATGTCTAAACTTGATCTCTCTGAATATCTACAGTCTAAAATAAATCAAGGTTCACGATTAAAGTTCTTATCTATTAGGTTGTTGGAAAAAAACATTAACGTAATCTGAGGGGCAATTATCGTAATTTTAACAACATGAACTAAAGGCCAATTCTCGTAATTTAAAATTTAGTCGCATGCTTAGATAAGCATGCGACTAAATTTTAAATTACGAGAATTACACAAACAAAATATGTCGAAAACTTTTCAAAAATGTTCCCTACATTTTTGAAAAGTTTTTGACATAATTAGAGGATTTTTGACAGATGGAAACTGAGATCATAGGGGTAATTCTCGTAATTTTAAGAACGTTCACAGTTTGATCATATTTAGTAGTTAGAAATAGTCCCAAATGTCATGATTTCATGAAATGGTCATTCAATAGGGTAATTGATGATTTTAATGATTATAATTCTGTAAATACATATGTAGTTGTTAAAGTCGCGAATCATTTTATCAAAAAACATACAACAACACTACTAACCTGTCAATTGAAAAGCGAAACGAAATTTGAATTTCTTGGGCTAACTTAGCGGTTTCAGGGAATAATTTTGTCATTAGTTTTTCGAAGTCGAGAAGTGCACGGTAAACTAAGAAAGTAATTACTTGCGAAATTGATGTGAAAATTATATGAAAAGAACAATTTGCAAATAAAAGATTTTATTGTTGTAAATTAAAATAATAAGTATGACTAATACCTAATTAATTAATAAAAATATATAAATTAGGTAAATCCTAACTTAACTAAAACTATACACAAAATAAAATATAGCGTCGAAAACTTCATCCGCATCGCTGTCGACTGGTAATGTACTCAAGAGACTGGGCGAAATTACCACGTTGTATGGCAATGCTTAGCCTCTGGCCAAGGTAAAAGCCAGCCCTTGGGTCACGGGAAGTGTCAACCAGCCGTTTCGAAATTTCTTTAAAAAGACCACGAGCACTCGGACCCCACGGCCCGAAGGTTTTAACCCCGAACGGCTCGATAATATAATTTCCGATAAGGTTATTATATTTTCGCAGCTTGAGGTTTTCCCCAGCCGCAGCAGCAGCGCCAGCACAGCATACCGAGCCAGGAAGATGGGAAGGCGCAAGAGTATCGACACACGTTGCGTCCCCCCACACTAAAGGCCTACCCACATTCCATGGAAATGATGGTTTATATACAGGAGCACCATCAATAAAAACTTTGTAATTTAGACGTCGGATTTTGGTTACAGGGCTACCCTCAACAGAAACATGAATATTTTCTAAAATTTCCTCCTCGGACCATTCAAGTGGAATACCTTTTACTAAACCCAGACGAGTTGTACTGAAGGTTGGGATGAAAGCCTTGAAGTCATTATTCTTAAGTACATCATTGACAACAAAATCATTGGCAGATTTAGCATCATAGAAGGATAGTGACACTCTATTCCGACCGATTCTTTGAACACTGCCATAAAGACATACCGTCCGGTCTCTTGCCATCGTCGCGTGCCAAGCCATTGAGTTCTAATACAGCTGGAACGCCGACGGTGACAAGAGCTCGTCAGATGATGTATGTCATTAAAGTTCGCGTGCCGCGCTAAGCGACCCGCACTTCGGCTGCAAGACAGGCCGTGGTGTCCGAGGCTGACATCTTTGCCACAGTGACAGCGATGAGGAGAACAGCAAGGAGTCCCTAGTCGCAGGGAAGCAGCGAGGCGAAAAATATTAACAGTAATAGCCGGTTAAGGTTATGGCCGTATGCATATTAATTTGGAACAATCTTTCCGAAACGTCGTCGAAATTTTGAATTTTTTCCGCAATAAAAACGGGAAAGGAATTGTCAAAGATAGGAGACCCCAGGAGGCGAAGAAATCTTTTTCAATAATTTTGATTTCTGGAGCTATTGCGTTGAATTTGGGTAGTGTCAGGTGTTTGTCAGTATTGTCCGCTAAGTATAGTTTACATTCGAAAGATTGAGATCAAAGCCAATGGAATTAAGTTTTTTTTTATTTAAGGTAATCTGATACCTAATCTGCATCGGCTCTCAAGGTTTCATCAACGAGATACCAAACGTTAAATTTGGAATTTAACTGTCGAATAATTGGGTGAATGTGCTAAACTAAAAATCACTGGCCCGAGGGGGTCACCTTGTTGAAAGCCGACAGCAAATTCCAAAAGGTTGTCCTGATACAGTAATTTAGAAGGGTGCATTGCCAAATAAAACTATAAATTTGGGGTATTTCTTTTCTAGTTTCTGCCAGCAAGGTGTCCCTATTAATAGAATTGAAGGCATTCTTTATGTCAACCTTCAGGATAACCTCTCCTTTTACAGAATTTAGATAGGTCGACAAGGCGTTTAGGGCAGCCTCACAGCCCCTTTGGAGCCGCAATCTAGCTGCAGGGGCTGATTTTCTCCGAAACAACCTCACCATAAAATTTACAACAATTTGGCTGACATACGGCGGTAAGTAGTGACCACGGCAATGGGCCGAATGCCGCCATCCTTCTTACGCAGGGTGCATTTATTGGCCCTGTACAGAACGTCGATGACGGCCTCGTTCACCTTGCCGGAGAGCAAAAGGTTAATCAAAGCCGTAAGCTCCTTCAAGAGCAACTCATCAGTTGCCCCCGGCTCCTGAACAAATAAGGTCCTTATGGTGCTGAAGACTCAGGCCGTCGAGGCCGCAAGCGGAGCCGTTCTGGAAGGAGCACGCGACTGTGACCAACTCTCGACCTGTAATGGTGAGAGAGTGGTTATCACTGTTATCAGGATCAGAAGGGTAGGGAAAACCAATGCGGCAGGGTGTTTGCTCTCCAGAGCTGTGAGTGTTTCTGGAGAACATGGTGTACGACATCTATCTACTAAAAAGAATCCTGGCTGCTCCGCTAATGTCACCTTCCCCTAACTTAGATTCTACCAGATGTGATGGGGTATATCTCTGTGTCTACAATTTTGAATCTAAATTATGAGCCGAAATATTACAGTTTTCTTTAATTTGTGCAGTTAATGTTTCTGGTTGCCAAATTCTTTTGTACATGTAGAATTCTGTAAGGGAAGGTGTGTAGTTGTTCCCAAGCACTTAGCGAGTTCTTGCGGGCGGCAAGACGAATGCAACCTGTTAGATCTTGCCCCACTAAAAAAAAAAAACAAAAAACTGTAACAGAGATTTTGAATTTGGACAGGATACTCCAAAACGGGTCAAAAGTGGATATAACTGGGTTTGTAGGTGTAGTGTAATGAGTGCATTTGGTGGTCTGTGCACGTTTCCATTGTGCACATTTAAACCCCGCTTACCTTTAAAAAACCGTGGCTGGGTACACAGCGGACATCTCTCTAGGATGCTCAGCAATGTTGAAGGTTGACAAGCACTGTTATCCACTACATCGCTGCTGCCACAAAGCATTTATATATATATGAATTTTACTTATAAAACTAATAAAAATAATATAATAAAGTCAATAAAATAAAATCACAAAAAAAAAAAACACTAAAACATCTAATATGACATCGATGACAATCTGCGGATGACAACAACGGGAGCTGTGACGGGACCGACGCAGTTACGCAGGCGGCTTACAGCGCCGGCGCCGCGTCGCCGCCAATGCATTTCGGCGCAGCCTTGAAAACATCCACACACATGCCTGGTGACATTGGACACGCGCGGGCGTCATGTCCTCAGCGACGCGAAGAGAAAATAAAGACACATGAAATTCACATCGTTTTTTAAATTTATATGGGTTGTATGTGCGGGAATTATGTTTGAAGTCGCATTTTATAAAATCATTACTAAAAATGGTTTTTGTATCACTTTGTTTGTTTGCATTCACAGCACTCAATTGTTTTGGTTGCAAAATATCAAGAATGGTAAAAAAATTAATGACAGCACTTGTGCTGCTTCACTGCTTCTAGTTCATAAAATTTCGCATGATAGCTTCCTTAAAATAAGCTTTTAACTCCTTTTTTATTCATGTGAGTTTTAACTAATTAAAATTATTTACTTAGGCGGAGTCGAACTGTAGGTACTCACGTACCTACTGTTAGTAAATAATTTATTAACTGCTGTCACCAGCAGCGCCATTTTTTTTACACGGTAAATAATAAAAATAATAAAATAGTAATTGTAACTCGAGACCACTTTTGTCGTCTATTAGCTAAAAGATTTGAAAGTTGATCCTTTCATATCATTTTTTTGGTAGGTACCTACACCAATTGGAATGCATCCATATTATAGATATTTAATGTAAATAATCCGCCCTTTATCTAATAATCCGGTTCTATATTCTACATTATTGTTGCACCTTAAAGACAAAACGTCCTGACTGAATGTTGTGTCAGCGCTGGAACCAAACCACTGGAATTGAAAAATGAGTCAGAATCTTCCATATTATTGTAAAATAAATAATAAATAAATTTTATTCAAAAAAAAACATAAGGTATGGTGTTAAATACAGTTTTCTTAAATCTATGTTAGATTCACACATAATTTTGAGCCTGAACTAGGAAAACCTGTGTTTCAGGCGATTTCAGGTAACATTAATTTATAAAATAATCACATTATTGGCATATTAATCTTATCTATGTAAAAGGTGTATAAAATTATAGTACTTATACTAACTTAAAACTTAGCTAACTAATTAAAAATAAACAATGAGCAATCTTTACTTTAGCACAATTAATAACTTCTCTGTATCTTCATAGGACATTGTTTGTAAAGCTTCCTTAAGGATTTTATTGCAGTTATTGTGATTTAAAGAGTAGATATTACCTTTTTTATTTAGTCTGTTATAGAGTAGAGGACCGAGGTACATATAAAATTTGGCTGTGAAAGCATGTTTCGTACTTATTTGAGGGCAAACTATATCTTTCCGTCTCTTATTAGTAATATCAGTGTTATAAGGAAGGGCTGCGTGTTGTTTTAGTACAGTGCTCATTATAAATAACTGTCGAACTGTTAGAACCTCACAAGCTTTATACAGAAGGTTAGTAGGGAACAGGAAAGGCCGGCAAGTAGACACCTTGAGAATAGCTCTTTGAGCTCTTTCAATGGTCAATAACAAAGTTTTACTCGCCCCACCCCATGAAGTTATACAATAGGTTAAAATAGACTGACATAAAGCAAAATATACTTGCCTAATTAATTTTGGATCTGCAATAAATCGTAGCTTTTTGAAAACGAATATGAGCTTACGAATTCTATTATTTAGAGCGTAAATATGGTGTTTGAAGGAAAGGGTTTCATCTATTATTATGCCTAGGTATTTTATTTTGTGAGTTTTTATTATATTAGGACATTTGCATTGGTTATCTGTTGGTACTGGGCAACAATGGGCATGTAATGCTGAGGGGACATGTGTTATTTGCTTGCGCATCGAAAACTTAATGAAATTTGTCTTCTCTGCGTTTAGAGTTAGTAAATTATTTTTAAGCCATTTATTTACAATATTGAAACCGTGTTGCGCAAGCTTGTAGACTTCATTCTCTGAGTCAGCCGAAAAAAGTAGAACAGTGTCATCAGCGTACGTAATGATAGTGCCATGCTCTAGCTTTAGATTGCAAAGGTCATTTATGTAGATCAAAAACAGAGTAGGCCCTAAAATACTTCCTTGGGGGACACCATAAATTGTGGTTTTTTGAACAGTGCTGAGAGCATTGCCAATTTTTACGCACTGGGAACGATTTTCTAAATAATTTTGGAATAGTTTCAACTGGGTGCCTCTTACACCCATGCTCTCAAGCTTGCGCAATAGTATTGGAATGGAAACCGTGTCAAAAGCTTTAGCGAGGTCCAGGAAGATTCCTACTGTGTGGTTACCCTTGTCAAGTTCTTCTGCAACAAAGTTAGTCAGATGATGTACCGCATCGGCAGTTGAAACTTTAGGCCTAAATCCAAACTGCCGTTCAGACAAAATTGATTTATCTTCTAAATATTTCAATAACCTTTTATTTATAATTTTCTCCAATATTTTTGAAAAGGAAGGCAGTAAAGCAATAGGTCTATAATTTGAGACTTGATCTTTGCTACCTGATTTATAGACAGGGATAATTACAGCTTTTTTGAGACACTCTGGAAAATGACCTGAAGATAAACAAATGCGGAAAATGTAGGTTAGTGGTGGTACCAAAATGTTCTTGAATTTTTTAATAATTTTATTCGGAATGTTGTCCCAGCCAACGGCACAATCGTCTTTCAAGGTCATGATTATACTTTCTACCTCAGACTCATCAGTATCTAGCAGCGCGAAGGATGTTAAAGCAGTGCTGCATGTAAAGTTAGTGCTCGTTAGGTTTTGGGATTGACCCAGATTTTTTTCTGCCAGACTCTTTCCAATATTAACAAAGAAATTATTTGCTATGTTAGCGGATTCCAACGGCGACGAGTGAGCTTGTAATAAACCTGAAGATGACTCATATTGTTTTGAAATGTACGTAACGTCTTTAATATATTTCCAGATCTTTTTACTATTTGTTCCAGCCTTTTCCAATGCCATTTTGTCGTAGTTGTGCTTAATTTTTTTAAGGAGATCGTTATAATAATTTCTATATCTTTTATATGAAAGTTGCAATACTGTATTATCTGGGTAAGATCTAGCTTTCATGTGCAGTTTATCTCTGTGTTTCATGCAGCGAATAAGACCAGGTGTGATCCATGGTTTTATATTGTGATTTTTGTTGCTTAACTGTGATACGACTGTGTTTTTCTGAATAGCATTACGTAAGTTATCAATTACATACAACATGCAAAACTGCGGGTCAGCGGAATTATAGACTGGATCAAAATCGATGACGCGTAAATCTTCTTCAAGTTTATTTATATTAAGTGTTGACGAGTTTTGGCGAGTGTTTTGGTTAGGTAATTTACAATTTAGGGTTAGTAGGACAGCATTATGATCGGTTATTGTTGAGTTAACAACAAGTGCAAGTGAAGGGAAATTCGATTTAAGCATGATATGATCCAAACAAGAGCCACTGTGGTGTGTAGGAAAGCAGTGTGCTGGGAGCAGGCCATGAAAGGCGCATAGGTTGAGGTAGTCTTGAGCAGGCGCATCAGTACTTCCTGGAAGAATATTGATATTAATATCTCCAATTACAATCATGTTTTTAATGGATGACAGGTCTTGTAAGGTCTCGTTCAGAGAGTCAGTAAAAACATTAGCATTTTTAAAAGACGGAGGTCGGTACAATGCTAATATCGCAAAATCTGATCCGATTTTAACTAACAATCTGTTACAATCGTGCATATCAGGTTCCTCAACAGAGACATTCAGATCATTTCGTGCATAAGCTATCACCCCATCATTTTGGTTGTAATTCACAGTACTTCTATACATATTGTATCCCGGGATTAGTGGTATGTTATAATGTTTGGCAAGCCAGCATTCGGTTAAAACAATAACGTCACAATTTATGTTTAGGCGCTGCTGAAACGTACTAAAATTATCAAAATTCTTAAAGACACTACGAATATTTTGTGTTAGTATGGTTAGTGGAGTTTTGTAGCTGGATAGATATTGTTTACAGTTTTCCGCTTCACAAACTTTGGACTCAGATACAGAGAAATTATCTAGATCGTCAATTAGATATTAATCATAGTGGAAGTTAAGGGATTAAGGTCCGAGAAATATCTTATTTACGGCGCTCTTAGGCGCCACCATAATCTACGGAATTTATGTACCATTTTTCAGCCATTATTTTCGCCGGGCAGTCCGCAGCACCAGTCACATGTTTGAAAGGTTTTTTAAAATGCAGGCAGGTAGCGCATTTTGGTTCATCAGCTTTTTTTGGACATTCTTTAACCGAGTGACCTTGATCACCACAGTGGCCACAGGTATATGTTGTCTGCCGACATGACTTGGCCGCATGTCCATACTGTTGACACTTATAACAACGTGTGACCAAAGTAAAGTCTCTCACAGGGCATGACGACCAATTTACAAAAACTCGGTCTTGTGATACTAGGGCTTTGCGTATGACTGCAGATACTTCCACGATAAAATTACAGGTCTCAGTGTCTCTCTTACCTGACTTATGGCTTAATTTAATAGAGCTCAAAAACGACTCAAGGCTGCAGTCCTGAAGTTTTTCGGCAAGATTTTGGTTGTACAAGCAGGTAAAAACCTCATTTTCCTGCATGGTTGATGGCACTCCTATAATCACAACCCTAGGCTTCCTTTTATAGGGCTCGTCGACTGTTAGGCCCGACTTGGTTAGCTGCGTCGATTGTCTCAGCTTCTCGATATCGTCCTTCGTCTCGGTGCTGATGATAACACCGCCGTTCTTCGTCTTACGCAGGCCTCTCACGTGGAGCTTCATTTGTTCCGGGCTGATAATTTTTTGGACAAGAGTCTTTGTTTCGTCGCTGCTCTTCAAGTTGTCACTTGGATAGATGGCGACAGAACTTACGTGACTCGGCTGGATAAATTTGTTGGCACCTTTCTTTACCATATCAGCAAAAGAAGACTCCTGGGTAGGTTTCGTCGAATCTTCGATACTGAGCTTAAGGTTCTGTAGCTGCTGCGAAAGATCAAGTTGGCTTTCTAGAGTCTTGATGGTGTTGTGAGCTTGGAGAGCTTTAGCTTTGACGGACTGGTACATGACGGCCAACTGTGAAGTCCCGTGACCAACTTTCCGGCATAGGCTGCTGATACGGGTTTTCTGTTCCACATTCAGCTTTCCGTCCGCTGCTATATTGCAGACCTCATTAAGGCACTGTTCGATACCTGACATCCAGGTTTGTATTTCTGACGTGCTGACAACATCAGGGGCATCGTTTTTTTGGATGGGCACTTTAGGGGAAGAAGCGGCAACCGCTGCAGGCACAGCGTGTAGAAGGCGGGGAGCGAGCACATTTACTACTCCGGTTGAATGGACTATCTTCCATCGCGAAATAGGTAATTTCGTTCCTTTTAAACACTAGTCATTTCTAATAAATCACCTCACACAAGTCTAATGTACGAGAATGCGTACTAGGCTATTTGTTAAACTAGGTCACAATACTTTCGCAAGTGATTATTTGTTTATTGCAATAATTGTTCGACACGTCTGTTCACTACGAGCGGCAATTAGCAATCCTCAAAATTGTAGCACACTAATGAGGGATTTTTTAAAACAACCCCTTGGGGATCAATTCGAATACACGAGGGTTATTCTTATGCGCCTCGTTGAACTTCTATGTGACGTGGAGGGCTCAAATATCATGATAAAATTTAAAACATGTCAGTTGCTATATGTATATACCTACAAGAACTACTTTTACACAACTCACAATTGCATGAATTCGGGCGTAGTTGCTGGAGTAGTTTGGATCGCGACCTAGCTGCTTGGCTAATATGGCTAAGGTACAGACGCCAGCACATCAAGCTACTGCAATCTGTCAAATTTCTTTAATAGATTTTCAACTTTATCGCCGAGGCATAAGGTTCAAAGTAGATTGTGAAAATTTGACAGTTTCGGGTAGCTTGATGTGCTGGCGTCTGTACCTATCCGGTAGAGTTCGGAACTTGTCGGGCTATTCCAGAGGATAGCAGGGGTGTGAAACCTTAAAGAAATTATTAGATAACATCCAATATCCAGTCTGGGACATTTTGATAGTTATTGACAACCTAGCCCAAAAAATAAAACAAATTACAGCAAATTATCGTAAGTAATACTTACAGTACCCGGCGATAAATATTGCACATCGACCTTTGGAAAGAGAAAATCGGCTAATTTCGGCTTCGTAGAGCGTTATCTCTGTCGCACGAAATACAAACAGTCCGGTATCTATTAGGAGCTGTTAAAACAATTGTGATTTGCTTCTTTTGATAATTATTTTTATTCTTTGTATAAAATCGATAGGATCGAATAGGTCGATGTGCAATATTTATCGCCGGGTACTGTACGATAATTTTATTGACTCCTGGGTCCTAATTCACTATGACCACTTATCGATTCCTTACTAAGAAACCACGTCAATTCCTTAGTTAGTCACATCTGCCAGGCAATTCTCGTAATTTTAAGTACGTTCACAGTCTAATCTGTTTCAATCTATCAAAAAACCTCAACTCCTAGATTTCTTGACATTGATTGTCGCTGAAATGAGATTGTGGCTAGATTTTTAATGTTGTTAATTAAGGGAATTGGACCTGTCTTATTAACGTATTCTCTATGACACAATGGCATCAATTTAAGATAAGAGAAAAATCTAAATGCGTCATGTTATTGAGATGACATAGCGAGAGTATAGACTAACTGTCCCTGTCTAACAAAATAAATAAAGTTTATTGCTAGGTAAAGACGGTGTAATAATGGTGATGGAAAACATCGCGAGGAAACCGGCATGTCCTAGAACCAAACATTCAGAAACATGTGACATCTACCAACACGCACTGGACCTGCGTGGTGGATTCCGGCCCACACCAGAGGGAGTGGATCGAGAGAAGGCTTGTATCCCACTAGTGAAAACATTATAGGTTGATTATTTTGTTGCTAGGGAAATATATTTCTCCTATGCATCTCTCTATCTTTTCTTGACTTTATTATGGACAGTATTTTCTATTTAATTTAGGTAATTGATAAATTCATTTTAACCGGTCAAGCCCTGCGCGTAACCTACATATTTGTTACGATACACTGGAAAATCAATTGTGTCTCATTAGCGTAGCTTAATGAGTTAAATATACAACATGTCCCAGAATTAACACACACCACATTTCAAACACCCCATTTAGAATATGTTACGAGTACGTTGCGGATGTGCTTTTTGAGTGCACAGGCCTCACCCCGATTATGTCAGAAACCCTCGGGACACCCAGATCTTACAAAGAGTTCTCAACAGGCAGTGACGGATTAAGACTATTTGATGCCCTAAGCAATCCATGCCTGTGGGCCCCCTATCTGTATGTCAACTAGAATCGGTCTTTAAACGTTTACCGCCTAAAAACATTAGTTTTTTGTAAAACAAGATGATGAGATGTAACGTACTTTAGAAGTGGTAGGTGCGACAACAATAAAAACCAAAGCATAATTTATTTATTTATTGAAATGCGCCTTTAACATATCGCACTCTATGTACAGACGCCAGCACATCAAGCTACCCGAAATTGTCAAATTTTCCCAATCAACTTTGAACCTTATGCTTTAGCGATAAAGTTGAAAATCTATAGAAATCTGACAGATTGTGGTAGGTTGATGTGCTGGCGTCCGTACAATATCGATAAATTATCGAGCCTTTCTTGTATCATCTTTGTCCTTTTTCATTTTTTAATATTTTTAATTTTGAAAAAGAACGTTCCGCTGAGCAATTTGTAACCATAAGCGATAAAATTATACGCAGGGCTGTTTCCACATTAGGGAAAGCTGATTCAATCTTATCATCATGTATTATTTTATACAAATTGTGCGTGAGTTTGATGTAAACTTGTGCGAGCCGAATCACTGGGTCTGGAACTTATTTTACTTATAACATTGAATGAAACTATTGAATTTCTGTTATTAATAATGTGTTAAGGTCTTCTGATGTTTACTAGATTTGTACTGTGCTGACTGTATTCTGCAGTTTGATCAGGACACATAACTTTATCGGCATCGGGTATTTTATTCAAGAATGAGAATTGGTCTGCTGTTTCTTTGTATATCTTTCCTCTTTTTCGCATCTCTGCATTTAATTTATCAATGATGCTATAATAACACGTTATTTTGAATTGTTTTCTTGGGCTGAAACTTACTTCAGGAGCTGAACCATCATTGGGCATTTTCTTTCTTCGTCTTTGACGGATGTTTTTGTATTCCACATCTGGTAGCTTTTCTTTTGCGCGGGCTTCTAAAGAATCAAAGTCGCACCTCAATTTTTCTAAAAAATTCACGAGTGATTTGTAGAGATTAGCGCCAGTCTCTAGAGTAACTTCTGGGTCTTGAATAGAAGCCGGCCGGTACAATTACTCAAAAAACAAAACATTTGATTGAAACAGATTTGCGGAGGCGCCAGGTTTGGGGCCCGCGGGGAAGGAGTGGTTTATGATTGGCTGATCGCAATTCCGGGGCATTCGAATTATCGAATGCACAAGCGGGCAGCGAGTGGGCAAGTGGGAGTGGGGTTATGACTCCAGGTCGGACAACGCGCGAATTTTCAAGTTACTCCTAGAAACTTTTTTGGTGTGGTTTTTGTTGACGTGAGAGTGAGACGTGATGCCCTAAGGACGGATTTTTTTTGTGCTTCTTCTGGTGCCCCCTCAGACGTGATGCCCTAGGCAATTGCTTAATTTGATTAAGGGTTAATCCGTCACTGTCAACAGGCCAGGAGAATTTACTTCTAATAACATATTCATTTATGAATCGTATATTATTAACTTCTACGAGTAGTTAACACACTTTAAAATATTTTTTTCTCAAAAAGTTAAGTCAGTTTAAAAAGCTGGTGCTCATTAAAAAATTCAAAAATATACAGACAAGTGGCTCATTTGTACGTATATATTTATGTCCCTTCAATATTAGCACACAACAACTGCAACAACGAAAGAACAAAAAAATCCTTGTAAAATGTAAACAGCCTATCAGATATAAAGATACAAATAAATGAGTCAATAATCCTAAAATCAAACAGTTACACTGAATGCGAGTATCTTTTAACTAACATTAAGCACAATTACATCACCGGGTACCATTGTCACCGGTAGGTAACTGGAAGCATTCTAATTAATAAAGAAAGATCTCAAGTCTAATTAATAAAGAAAGATCTCATTTCAAGTGACGGTTACTTAATCAGTACCTATGTGATGTGACAGAATGTGATACAATATATCCAGAGTTCCAGACCAAACCATAATTATAAATCATAGTCGGTTTTAGTGTGTGTCTGTGTGACCGCGTTGTTCTTCTAAACCACGCAACGAATTCTTATACAGTTTTCACTATAATCTAGATAATTTATTCGAAGGTTCACCATGTCTTTAATAAAATAATATTAAATAAACATATAATTTAAAAATCGTGTCATATAAAAAAGTGTGAAACGCTTTGTTTAAATTAATTAAAAGTACACACAACCGAAAAGGCTCCACGCTTTTTTAATTAGAAGAAGTGACATGCTGCATAGGTTCTTATACTACTTATACTTACAAGTCAATTTATGTATTTTTATAAAAAAAATTGTGTGATAAAAGCCCGTTTTTTAGTTTAAGTAATATTTATTACGTTTGAGCACAGTTCGGCCTAACACGTGTTCGACTGTTCGGGTCGTGAGGATCAGAAAAATATTATGATGCATCAATCGCCACCTGGATATGTGGTCAGCCGGAGATAAAGACACGTGCTCCCCAACATCAGGCAACCTAGTTGGTCCAGTGACAAGTTGTGACAGACCATCATTTTTATTTCTCTAAGCCTATAGGAAAATTATCCGACTGTAGTAATACCCGCTTCCTACATAATTTATGAAGCTACCTAAGTAATAAGGTTAGTCGAGCTAAATACAGCTAAACCAGAAAAGGTATGCGCCTCGGTAATATTCCTGTTTCTGAATTAGCTCGAACGTCGCACCACAAGGTTACCTTGTAAGTTTTCTACTGCCGTGCTTTGTAGCAGTGCACCTATCATTACGAATTTGAATAAAGATTTCTCTCTTTCGAGTTACCCACTCCGGTCATCACACATCAATCACTAAGAAAATTTGGAAAGTTTTTTGAAGTTGCGTAGTTGTATTGTCAGTTTACAGCAGTCCACTGCTCGACATAAGCCTCTCCTATTTATTGCACGCCATTCAATTAGATTATAGGCAAAACTCATCCAGTTGCTACCAGCCACCTTGCGAAGATTGTCTCTCCCCCTAGCCTGAGGGCACCTTGAGTTTTCCGATACACGGTCTCACTCAAGAACACTTCTACCCTAACAGCCATCGGCTCTACGGTCGGCCTAGCTTGTATATTCTGTGAGCTGTGTCGATAACTTTGGTCCTCTGTCGGATCACTTCGTTTTGAATTCGATCCTTCACAGGGATTACCGTTTCATAGCTCGCTGAGTGACCTTGAATTTATGGACCTGTCGTACCGTAAGTGGAGTAAGCGACGAGAATTCTTTTGTTAGCCTCCCTTTTAAAGTTGTTCTTACCAAACTGCAGAGTTTGCCCGAGGCAAAAGTATTCTCCAACAACATTGAGTGCAGCGCCATGGACAGCAATCGGTCCCGGACAGTCATCAGCAAATCTTAAGTGTGAGTGTACTCACCGCTGATGTTTATGTCACGTCCTTCCCAGTTCAGCGTCTTCAATATGCTAGAGAATAATGTCGGGGAAATTACGTTCCCTTGTATCACCCCTCGATGCAGTGGGATCTGTTTTATTTCGCTGGCTTTGAGTTTGGTCGGTCGTTGTCGTGTTTTAATGAAGACTTCTAAGCACTTGGATGTATCGCCAGTCGACTTAGCATCACTGCAGAGACTTCAAAACAGAGTAGGTCTCGATAGAGTCCCAAGGCTTTCTCATAGTCCAATAACCCAAGACATAGGGGTTGATTATACTCTTTGGACTTCTGTATAATTTGTCGCACTTTGTGTGGTTTGAGGTGCTGTATCTTTCTCAAAAGCTGGCCTGCTCGTCGCTGAAGCTCGTCGAGTCTTCGCGTTAGACGATTGGGGACGACCACTTGAAAACAACTTATATAAAATGAAATGGAGTCTTCTGTAGAAGGGCGTAGAGGCCTTAATTTTCTAAGTATGGTAATACAAAATAGACAAAGTACTTTCATGGCTGTAACAGCTCTAAGTATATTAGATCTCATCATCGTGCGTTCTTATTTTTGAAGATAGACAATGATTACCAAAGCTCAAACTTTTGGTTTGATATCTGTACGTACGTTACCAACCTTAGTAAATAATAAATTAATTAGCTAAATTTTCAAAATGTTCTCATTTATGTTGTAGTTCACCCGAACTAACTGAATCAGTTTGACAGTGCGCGGGATAGAGTAAGGGAAAGGGGAAGTGGGGGCGAATATGAATTTGGGCTGAGCTATTACGTGCTCTTAACGTTCATTCCCGTTGGCTTTTCTGGTATTGCCTACCCTCCCAATCCGGATTATAAAGGAGCATGTAGTCAAATGATCATACCGTGACGAGGTTGCTATAGGCCGACCGCTTAACTGAGACGTTGCCTGAGGTAGCAGCGCTGTGCGGGAGGAGTGTGGGTGGTACGTGATGCGAGAGGTTAGTGATTCGTCAACTTGTGACAACTATCACCCCCTTCCGCACCGCGCAGCTACCTCAGGCAACGTCTCAGTTAGCGGTCGGCCTATAGTCGACCTCTTTAAACTTCGGGCGATCCTGAATCAAACACGAGCGTAAAGTTGTTGTTCCAACATCAAAAAAACACAAATGTATCTCACGAAAGTCAGCATGGACCAATTTGGATCTATGACATAAGGTTGGGTGCGTCAACGACGCGAAAACAATACAATCCAACTCTTGATCCATTTTAAAAGCCTCACGAAAGGTAAAATCGATTAAATAGCAGGAATCACGATGTCGATTTCAAATAATGAAACCAATGCCAATCACACTAAATCCAGACAAACCTGGAATACGTTCTAGCTCTCGTTCAATTTCGGTCAGACAGTTTAAAATAGATACAATGCAGACAGTCTAGCTTTTAGGTTACGAAGGTTGACCAATTTTTCGGTCGTTTGAAATATTGGATGTTGTGGTTTTTTTTGTCTAAATATAACATCATCTAGCTGTCATCAGCCAGATGTATGAATCTATATAATAGTTTTCATTAATTGTATTTACTTAATTAGCTAATAAAAAGATACAAGTATCTTTATATGGCGATATTGGGCTGATAAAATGGCCTCTTGTGAAAATTGTGAAGACAATGACAGATACCTATTCAAATATGTTTTTGATCGGCCAGGAATAAACGAGAATAATGAATGAGAATAATATATAGCAGAATATTAACTTCGGTCTGTTCTTAGAAGAAGAAAGGCGTGCTAATCCGAGGAACACAAACTTTTACAAATAGAATATTGGCAGTGTACAATTTATTTCACGTGCGTATATATTTTAGGACACATAACAAACATTTGTAAGTGTTTGTTTAGCACATTACCGCAGAACACGCGAAACAACAACAAATAACCAGTAAAAAAAACAATAACGCATTACATGACATTGAAAGACAAATAGCCCAATTATGTAGCGCAACAATACTGCTCAGCAGTGCAAAAAGTGACAGTAAAAAATGAAAACGAAACTGCTGTATTTTTTAAATTTTATTTGCCAACCGCTATTGAATGATGATTTATGACTAAAACGTTACCGTTGATAAATTGAAAATTCCAGTGTTTCTCGCTACTATAATTTTCCATTTGTCTTGCAACGAACGTAAATTATCGTATATATGTAGATATATAGCTTTATATTGTTTGTTGTTTGAATTTATAATAATATTATAAATAAACCTTCAAAAAGCATCAACTGGCCAAATAACTTATCTATGAAGTCGCGATAAATGGCAACTACAAGGGATTTTAAAGTTTCAACACATAATCTGCGCTTTACCACTCTGCTTGCAAAGTTTTCAAACTACCTTCCAAGTTACGAGTATGTTAGTCATGACTTAAAAATATAGCATTGCAAACCGAAACTATTCACATAATATCTGAAATCAATAAAAATATGTCTACAATACTGTACAAATTCAGTCTTCTTAACACATTATGACTACGTCATATACATAGATACATTCATAAAAACATAGATAAATTATGTTGTTGATAGATATAATAATATGTTTAATCGACCTTACCAAATAATTACTAGGTATGGTCTTAATAAAATAAAATATTAGATATATTTACTTATTTAATGTTAATAACATATTTTTAAAATGGCATATTGTTAATTTGTGTGTTACGTTAGCCTTGGTACGACTGGTTGTCAGTCTTTCGGGCTTCTGATGACAAACTACAACGTCAAAGATCCACGAATGACCGCCGGGACCAGCGGCTTAACGTCAGAGGCACGGAGGGGTCTTGATGTGCAAAGATAGTCACCCATCCATGTACTAACCGCATCAAGCGTAGCTTAGCCGCATCGGTCGACCATTGCGGCTGTTGTACTTAACCAAAAGTAACACAAAAGTACTAAGGCAATAATAATGATTTGCGTGAACACTTCTTCATTAGCTCGTTGAGTATTGTTAAAACTGTAAAACCGGCAAACATCGTCCCTAGTATCTGGTAATCAATCAGCCTAGCAATTCATTTCCCTGACTTTACATATGTATAGATTTAAGTAAATTGACGTACGGGACACCATAACAGGGACATTCCTTCGGCGAATCAAACTAAAACACATTGAGCTGAAGCTAAAAGTTATAAAGTTTTATAGTGATTGGGTCTCAGACTCTCGGGTAATTCCATGTATAGTATAATATCCAATCATTCTAATCGTCAATAGACGTACGACTATCTGGAAGTAAGAATAGTCTTAATTAATTTTGCAGACCAGGCACTATAATTTTAAAGGCTAATCCCGACGTTTCATTGTCGAGACTAGCTGTCTTGTTTACCATCAAACCTTACCTAAAGTTTTGTTCCAAATTGAAGCGTTCATTAAAAAATCGATCTAATTATGTCGGCGATAGGAAGACACGGACAGATATATTTTGCTTTATTTATAAACCAGCTCTTTTATGTCGACATTGGCATATTTTTAAAAGATGGCTTTCCGGCTTTTAGCTACAAAGCGCCGCCAGAAATATCATGCTTGAAATTATGTGACGTGATTATTGATTAGTAGAATTTTGAAGAGCAGTGGTGGCCAAGTGGTAACGGCCGCGACTTACGAGTGTTAGGTCGTAGGTTCGAACCCAGACAGGCGCTTTACTTTGTGTAAATTATTTCATCACCACTGCTCACAAAACGGTGAAGGAAAACATCGTGAGGAAACCGGCATGTCCTAGAACCAAAAATTCGAAGACATGTGACATCTACCAACCCGCACTGGGCCCGCGTGGTGGATTACGGCCCACTCCCTCTCACTGAGAGGAGGCCTGTGTCCCAGCAGTGGGAACATTATAGGCTGATGATGATGATGAGAATTTTGATGCCAATCCAGCAGGGTGATTGCGTAACACACTAACATTACCACAATGGCTTCCATTTTGACTGTTCAGACAAATTTTTCGATTATATGAAGCATTGGATTAGTATCCTTCAAAGTTATCTTTGCTACGCTATTAGGATGCAGGGCCTATTACTGTTCTGCATTCTATTTTCGTCTCTTGAGCGATGGCCTAAATGTTAACAATTTTAAATGGGTTGCTGATTCAGATTGACAGAATACTATTGTTTCACACTGTGTAGTGCAATTTGCTCTTCGCTTCGTGACCGTTTGACGAGCCAGTCAGGTAATTTAATTATATGTTTTTTTTCCATGGTTTTAACCATTTTGCTAATGCGTTCAGAAAATGTTTCCAGGTTGTTGAATTAAAGATAGGTAGTAACGAGCACAATTTTAATTTAGCCTCATTTTTAATAGATTTGGATGATTACTTGCTAGCAATTTTTTGTTTTAAGTTTGCTTACTCTGTCCCATAGCTGAGCCGTAGCTCATTCTCCTCCAAATCCAGGCATCCTTTTCCAGAACCAACTCGATCCAACACTTGCGGTACGCGGTACCTGGGCCGGCCTCGGCGTTGAAGTCCATCCTCAGGCACCCACCGTGTGGTAACTGTCGCTCAGCGGTTATCGTGCATGCAGCTAACGTGACGAGACGCCCAGGTCTAGGATCTCCATTTTGGAGCGCAGCGTGTTTTTTCCTATAACGGCCAGAATGCAAATAGTACAAAATAATGTTAAAATCAAAATCTAAATATTTTATTTCACATAAACCTACATGGGCACTTATAAAACGTCAGTAGCTAGGTGCACGGTTCCAATTGGTCGTTTCCTATGGAGATAGCGTAATTAGAAAGAAACGATCACAGATACAAACACATACGGTATGCTGCGTAGCAATATTCCAAGGTAAGAAGGAATAATAGTGGTAGGGAGAGCCGCTTGTCACGTTCAGCGCCATGATCTGCAAGTACCTACCACGTGAAAACGTTGAAAGGTCAGCATACAGTCACTGACAACTCTGAATATGTCTGTTAATATCGGATGTAAGGTACTTTATCTTATCTAAAGTTAGAGGTAGGTAAATGTAAGTATATCTACTATTATAGGTCTTAGATCTCGAAATTGCTGGAAATCCAGCGCTAGCGCAATGAAATGCTGATCAAAGGACTTCCCAACTGAGTCGTACTTAAATAAGCCACCCGTGCGGCAATTACACTTGTATTGTATGAAGTTTTCGAGCTGATAATGGATTTCTATTTCAGCTCGTCGAGACCAAAGCTCATTAGATATCTACATCACAATCCCTAGATTGTGATTTAGATAAACCATATAGTTTCTAAACTATCTAAAAGTTTCATTACGAGTATTAAGAGCGATTATGTAGTTACCACAAAGGTACCTACTATTTTCATGCAATAAAAATCACTTATTATTTTTTTATTATATGGACTTAGGTATCATATAAAAAAGTTTGGTTGTCACTCATCGTAGAATGCAATTTACCTTTTCTTTTTGTTTTCGGGGGGAAACCTTCAAAAGGCACCCGACCTCTGGTGAGGGGAGGTCGGCGGGTGTGGGATTTTTAACTCACTAAAATCACCCCGGTGATCACCATCATCACATCGGGGTGGTCCTGGTTCCTCTTAAAAGACCAATTCAAGAATGCAATTTACCTAATACCTACCTCATCATCTGCCTAGCCTTTTCCTATGTTGGGGTCGGCTTACAGTCTAACCGGATGCAGCTGAATACCAGTATTTTACACGGAGCGACTGCCTATCTGACCTCCACAACCCAGTTACCTGGTAATACGATACCCCTTGGTAAGACTGGTTGTCAGACTTTCGGGCTTCTGACTCCCCGTAACGACTATCAAAGATCCACGAATGACAGCCGGGACCAACGGCTAAACGTGCTTTCCGAGGCACGGAGGGGTCATGGTATGTAAAGATGGTCACCCATCCACAGACCAACCGCGGCAAGCGTAATCGATCCTATCCTAATCGATCGACCTGTGCGGCTGTTATTATTTAGCCACGGGCCCCTCCTACCTAATACCTACCTAACAGGTACCTATTACTTTTTCCCACTGTCAAAGCTAGCCCAAGTACTTGTGCTCTTTCCCGAAAATATCAAATAATAATTGAGTCAATATCATGGAAACATAAAAGAACAATGTGTACAAAAATTAGGTTGTGTTGCATAAAGGGTTAACAAGGTCAATTTATTGTTGCGAGGTGTCGATGCTGAAGGCCCCAAGAGGCCGGCGACGTGGCTGTCAAGATAAACATCGCGGCTCGGACCCGATAACGTGGTAACGAGCCTAACGTCCGTAGTAGCGTCGCGTACAAACATCTTCAACCATTATTATTAGATACTTATATGTAGGTACCTAATAGCCATATCTCTGAAAGGAATTTATTTGTGTTTCTTATACATATATCTGCTTTGATTAATTATTTGCTATACCTATCTATGAATGAATGTTTCTAGAAAAATGCTAGTGGCAAGACAAAAGTATAAAAAGTTACTTAAGAACATTTTCGAAAAATAGTGTTGCAGCCTAATAAGACCGATTTTAAATTTTCCATAGAAACAGAGATTTTCAGTTATATTTTTTTAAATAAGACATTTCGAAAAAAATTTAAGTTTTTTAGATCTTTGTATCCTGCTTATGCATATGAAGTTTCATTAAAATCGGTTCATTCATTTCGAAAAACAAGGGCTTGAAAGTTTGTATGAAATGCCGTACGGCGTAAACGCTCTTAAATGGAAATTTGTATTTTCCCGTTATGAAGTTATTTTAACAACTAAATTTCTACAGTTTCTTAGCTATGATTGTTTGTCACCCTGACAAAGGTAGCACGTAGGTATTGTTGTTATTTCCTCGAAAAGTTTAACCTATACAAACATAAAACGCAAAAGTATTATCATCTTCTTCCTTATCAGATAGTAAGTGCAATGTATGCAATCTACTTTTAAATGTCAACCTCATAAACTAAAAGGTCAATATTTTTAATGAAATTAAGTGTAAAGATGCCCATCGTTTCAGTATCCATTAGATAGCGTCTACAGTTCAACAAACAACTCGAGTAGACGACTGTACCTCCACTTACGGTTGATTGTAAACAGCTTTTAAAAAACTCCGTTGTCCCTCCTTTATCTTTGTAGCAGGTAGATACTAATTATATGTTATTATTTAATACGATGTTATTACCTAGTGTATGCCAGTGTTCCCTTATAGAATGAATAAGACACTGATAAACTGTTAAAACAACTTGAATAGGTTCGTAATGAAATGATATAATTTAACAGGTGTATCATTTCGTGCCGTTTCGAAAGTTTCGACGCAAACTGATATTTAAGTTTTCATTGTGGTTTGATTGTTCAACTGAGAATACTGTATTCATTATTCATGTATTCTAATTACGAGTATCCAACTGGCGACGCTATAATCATAATTAACTCACCTATTTAACATTGAGAAAAAAACACGTTTCATTGTTATCAGATGTGGTATGATATCGTTTGGTATATTGATCGTTCTCTTGTATTCCTATTATTATTGTTTAACTAATTAAAGACAGACTTCCATGCGATAGTAAAATGTAAAGATATCTAGGCATTATTAATATTTCTGCATAAAAAAGTAATAATTAAACACGACGAATTGATGGGATGGAAAGCATTTAATAATAAAATAACTCGTCATAATTTCTGTTTGTGTACGATTTTATTGATGAACAATTATAACTTTTGTAAATATGATTCGTAAAACATGAGCAAGAGCTGTAGAAAAGTCTAACATCTAACATCGTTGATGTCATTTTGTTTTATAGTCATTCCGTACCTACGTAACGAGCATTAAGAAAATCATTAAAACGATGCGTTCAATTACTGTTATTAAAGTTATCGGCAATACAGAAGCCAATCGGAATAGCGGAGGTATTCCGTTCCATTATAGTGCGCCCCAGGCTCCGACCGGTCAAAGACAATCCTTAACTCGAGACCTGGCGGTCGCTGCTGGCAGTTTTTATTTGAGAATATTTTCCTAACTAATTAAAAGCGTTAAAATAAGAAGATAAAAACTGGCTTCGTTATCGAAGGCATCGACCCGCTTTTGTGTAGCGGCCACCAGCGCGGCCGCGGAGGATCGCCCGGCGCTTAGTCGCACTCTGTAATTAACTAAAACCGAGCGAATCGAGCCCGCCAATGTATCCGACGCACAACAAAGGATGCACAACTCTCGAAAAATGCACGTCCACGCATAAATTGCGGCCGACTTTGGCTTCTGTTACGTACTGTTATTCCTATTTTACCTTTTTTTCAGCTAATTTTAGCCAACCATCTCTGTTAAATTTAATTTAATCTCGTTAACTAAAGAATCTGGTTCATACCACCTATTTGGGAACTTTTAAAGGTGGTTCTTAAAAAACAGTGTCTGTCCGTTTTGATGTCATGTCTACATCAAAAATACAATTTTTGTTCATCGTACGTTAAACTTTGCTTTATTTCAAGTGTTTTTATAGCTTAAATTGATGTACAGTTACAATCTTCTCACATCGCCTTAGCTCGTCATTTAAAGCTAATTCAGTCAGTTGTCAGAGACGACTTGGCAGGGTGTTAGAGCACGGTGGCCAAGTTTGGCATAATTCGAAATACATAAGAAATTTATCTACTTTACTTGCTTCTAGGCAATTCTCATAGAACACATTCTGTTTGTAGTAACGACGGACGTGTCAAACTTAAAGTTCAAATTCAATTATTTTTCGTTTTTATGGTTTCGTTAGTAGAACAAGGATACCTATTTCGCAGTTTCGCTGAATCCGTCAGTCTGTCCGTCTGTCCGCACTAACATAGAGACTCTTGATACTAAAAAGCTGTAATTTGGTGCGGTTGTACTGTTGTATACTAATCACGCCTACAAAGTTGTTTTTTTTTTTGGGTACCTCCTTTACACGTAGAGCGGGAAGATTTTTTTAAATTCATCTATTCCATTGGTGGGGTGTCGTTGTGTCTTTGAAAATGTTGCAGGAATATGATGAATATTTTTTTGAACCAGGGTTCCGCTTGCGAAATATTAAGCTTTAAAGTAGTAATTTTGCGTGTCCACCCCTCTCTAGCAGCTAAACCGTTGTATTTGGAAAATTATTCACGACAGTAGTACTTATACAAGTTAGAAGGAAAAGATAGAAAGCATCACAGCTAAGTAGGCTCTTCAAGTTAACGAGCTGACCAACTTATGAAATATACTTGGATAAGAGTAATTGGCATTAAAAAATATGTTAAAACCAGATGCATTATAACTTAGTAATGTTATTGTAAATTTGTATGTTTTTGAACGTCAAAATTACGTAAGACAGTCCCCCAAAACACCCTCCCTTTACCCTATTCCTAGTGATTTAGCTGCAGGGAAGAGGTGGCGAAACAAACTCCCCGACAGCACAGCTGTCTGTTAAGTTAGAAAAATTTGATTCTATTACAAAATATCTTTTAATGAAAACTATGTAAATGTTTACCTACTACGATAACTTTACGCTTGCGATAATATTTTTGTTTTTTATGCTTTGATCGAATATTATTCTATAAAATATATGTACTTACAAATTTATTTTTGCGGTGGATAAAATCAATGCGGTGCATACGTAAATATTCATTCCAACTACGGAACCTTTCACTGTGCGTGGCCCTACATTCACATGGTCGATTTTTTTTAATACTAACCGGTCATACCTACTCTATTTTCTATTTGTGTTGCAGAACCTAAGAGCTTATCGCAATGGGCGCTTGTTCAGCGCAGTGGCTAGTCGAACGTATGCACAGTGTAGACGACACGTAAACCCTGCGTTGTCGTCGCTCAAACGACGCGCAGATATCTCTTAGTTGTCTCATAGCACTCTAATAGCCGTCTCGTAGACGCCTCGTTATCGTATCGTAGCGGTCTCGTAGAGGTCTCTTTGATATTTCGTAGAGATTTTGTAGCGATCTCGTAGGCGATTTGTAGAGGTCTTATAGCAACATCGTAGACGTCTCGTTAGCGTCTCGAAGACTTTTCGTTTACGTCTCGTAGGCGTTTTGTAGAGGTCTCGTAGAAGCCTCGTAGAAGTCTTGTAAACGTCTCTCACTTCTCTTTGGCGTCTCGTAGCGGTATCGTGACAGTCACGAGACCGCCACGATACTGCTACGGTACTACGAAGTCGTCCCATCATGCCTATTTATGTTATGCTAGTGCCTCACAGGTGCCCCGAACTTAAAATCGTTACGATTACATATTATTTACATTCGAGACAATAACGTTGGCTCTGCTAGCTTTCTACATATAAGATTTGGGCCCATTGCATAATTAAACATGGTGTCTGTGAAATGCATTATCGCAGCTAATAGATGTAGTAAGTGCTGCATATAGTTTTGACGGACGCTTACGCCTGGTACTACGCTCTATGCAATTGTCGTACCATTTGGATAATAAGAACGTGCGCAGAGCTAGTGAATTATCAGCGGTAGAAAAACCTGATTTAACTAGGTATGCACTGCACTGTCTCAATTAAACGCCAATTTAATTTGTACCCAAATTATTAAATTATCACTTGGTTCAGATTACACACGAGGAGGTACATTTAGGTATGCGGTAGGTACACCGCAGAACATTCATTCATTCTTTTGTTCTGTAGCTCCGGTGTTTAAATAATATCTATTACACGAAACAACACGTGGTCGCTGAGCTCATGTATGATGTATCAAGGCACTCATTGTCCTGTCAGTTTGGTCGACAACGATATCAATATTATATTCGAAATAATGAAGTCAATAGCAATTTATCAAATAACTGCTTTTGCACATGTAAAATAACCTAGAATCCTATTGTTATGTTATACCTATTGTCTTAGCCTAATGTAATGTCACCCACAATTTACAAGATATACCTATTAGAATTTATCGTTTTAGCAGCGCACATGACCAGGAATTCCTTTTGTTTCTGAAGCTGCCATTACGTTATTTCCAATGCCGCCCCTCATAGTATTAATCTTATTCAAGCATTGAGTACAATCAAATAAAATAAAAAATATTTGCACAGCGAATCTGTGTTTCAGACTTTTAACTCAACTAAGCTCGTCTTATCAACTGTTTAGTCATTATCACCTACACATACAACAATCACTACGGAATGAAATATTCGTTTATGTTTTTCCAATAATATTTATTTTATCTCTAACGTCGATGCGTCGATTTTATCATGATATAAATCTAGATAATTAAGTGGTGTGACAAAAAATGGAGGCGTGATATGTTTTCGGGCCGTCGACTCTTATAAAACTAGATGGTAATGAATGAACACAGATAAGGCAAGATGAAGAGGATGGGTTCAGAGGACAGGGGACACGTTAGCCCTTTGTGAATGAACATTTTCGATGTCCATGCGCGTGCCTGTGTGAGTGAGAGAGGTACTTGTTTTGCGTGTAGTCAGGCGTGTGTGACAAAGGTCGTTGGTGTAGAATAGGTTTAAGATTTTTTGTTCATCTCCACTTTGAAAAAGCCTTTTAAAGGGCCCTCGTGGATGTTTAAATTTAAACTTCTCTTAAAATTAGTGATCTGATTTTGAACAATTTATTTTTTTCCTTTCGTTAAATTATAAAATGTATCTTCAAGAAGACAACTCGGCACATTGAATTATCATCGAGAGAGTGGTGGTAAAAATAACGAGTAACACTCGAATATAATACATAATATGCAAACAAAACAGAAATACAAACTATTTTACACTTTCGTAATGAGCTGTACTTAGTTAAATTGCATGAAATTGTATGCAAGGAGCCATTAAACAAGTTGTATTAGCCTCAAATTATACATAAAACTTGTACGTCGCTAATTAGTGGAGTTTTGCTACATTGTTAAGCGATACGTAATATTCCTTCTATTGCTTGGCGATAATAATTGGCTTCTCGTTATTTTAACTGCAATGTAAGTGGTCTATCATCACCTCGTTTGGAAATTAATACGTTTTAGTTATGATTAAAAGTAACTGTTCTGGTTACTTAAGTACATTTGAAAAGATATTTTAGTTAGGGTGGAAAGTAGTTAGGAATCAAAATCAATAAAAAACAAAAGTAATTTATTCAAACTAGGCTGAGAATCAGCACTTTTCGAAAGAACTAAGTATGTCTGCTAAGAAAAAAAAAGGGTGAAAAAATTGTGAAGAGTAAATTGTTATCAAAACCTATCTAGACTGTGGTATTGCATTTAATTTATTAATAAGCATATTTAAATATTTTGCATGGTCCACTTAATTTTTGTTCCGTCAAAAAAAAATCCCGATCCGCTTCTAACGATGACCAGACACTGTTTGAGAACAAACATTTCTGTAGATAGGGGCGGAACAAGATGTTCGGAAATCTATTGGAAATACATACGTATCTAGGTAGATATGTCTTGCTTCAGGTTTGAAAAACTTTTGGGGTTTATTTACAAACGATTATTAAAGTTAAGTGACGTTTAAACGTCAACAATGTATGGTTAAACGGTCGCTAATCACTAATTAACTTTAAGCAACGTTTATAAATAAAGGGTTAAATTTATTACTTAAATAACCTAACTGACGTCACTTTAATCCGTAAACTTTTATCCATAGACGGATGCATTTTTTATTACCAATTTTGTGTTTAGGAATGTGGGTAGGTACGTACAGTGTACACGCTGTATCTCTAAAATGAGATCGTATAAAATGTTATCTTTAAAATCAGTTCTCTTTTTAGGACAAAGGTATGGGTAAGGATAAGTCGCGATGTGGTTGGCGCATCTGATT
The DNA here is from genome assembly GCA_927399505.1 of Luperina testacea. NCBI lineage: Eukaryota > Metazoa > Arthropoda > Insecta > Lepidoptera > Noctuidae > Luperina > Luperina testacea. The sequence continues at coordinate 9,459,477 of OV656755.1, forward strand.
TTTTTTTTCTTTTAAGTGCACGAAAGCAACTATCGTTGTTTTGAGGATGAAATTCGAAACCTATTGTTTTCTTGCCTTAGACAAATACATACGAGCAGATACACGTATGCACCTGCTAATTTGTTATAAATTCAAAATTAGTAAGTAACACTATGGCTCTTATTAGAAAACCAATTTCTTAGTTCAATTAGTTAAACTGTAGCTACCAACCTGTCGTCGTATTGTCGACCTGTTCGTGTCCAACTAAGCTATGTCGGTACATTATCTATATCCACTAATCTCCAATTATAATTCGTCAGTGTACAGTAACCAGGACATTTCCACAAATTCCCCGGTCCAAAACTGTGAAACGACGCTGTCTGCCCTCCTTAATATTATAATCTTATTCTAAACACAGAATATATTAAGAAGGAGTCAGCCCAAGTTGTTACTCAGACCGACTTGGGATGAAATATATATTTTATAACATTTTTGGATGGAACTTGTAACTATGTTTGACTTTTCGGAGTAAACAATAAAAAAGTTCTGTGAGAATGTGCAAATTCAAACTCAAAGCATTTATTTCAATTAAACCATTTACAGATACTTTTGAATTGTCAAGAATTGAAAGTCAGAGTCAGAATTAGAATTGTCAGTCAGAAAGTATGAAGCTAGTTGCCCATTCCAAAGCGTAGGTCGTGCGTCATTCCAACTAGAAAAATTGTGTTATAACAAAAACATCCCATAAATGTTGTATAAAAGTGTTCTGGTATCCTCTTTGTTGTGCGTTAAACATGCTCTTTAAGCTTATAGAACAAAAATTTCCAGTAGAAAAGCGATATAAACGTTTAAATAAATACTTTATATAACCGTCATAGTCAAGAACTATATCAAACTTAACTAGAACTAGTAAAAGTGTTGAATAATTCCCTTTTACATCTAATTTGCGCAATGAAGGTTCCATAGTGACTGCTACTTCTCTTGCGCTATAAAGGTGTCGTAAATTCAACAGCAGTGCGATTTTGTGATATTGACAGTTTTGGTGTTGCTGCTAGTAGTTAATGTTTTAGTGGTCACGTTTACTCTACAATGTAATGATTAATTAATATTGAGTTGTATTGTTACTTCTATTGCACGATATTGAACTATATTATAGTTTGTCAAATACCTGCTATAGTATCATTGATGTAGTGGTCACCAAGAGACTTTTTAGTGTATTTTTAGACCCATTGTACAGTCGTCATAATTATATCAGAGTTTTTGTCTCTTCTAAAACACAATAATGACACATACATGTAGAAAAAGAATAAATGTGATCTATAAAGGAGTTATTTCTTATCTCCTGTATAATTTCGATTTTGTCACATAGACGTTTCGTAGTACTTACGAGTAACTACGAAACGTCTATGTTCACCACTGGTTCACTTTCGCTAGGGTTTTTGAGAAACGTTCTATGGACCGTTATGTGATAACTGTTTATTAATCGGGATATTTTTCTTTTGAATGTATGAATTATTATTCGTTTTTACATGTATATGTATTTGTAACAAGAGTTATTTTACTTTGAAGCTTATCTTTTTATTTCCCTTCTTTTAACTGTCCTCATTATAGAGTATTTTTTTTTAATTTATGTTCGAAATGTACTCGAACAAACTCAAACTCAAAGCATTTATTTAAATTAAACCATTAACAGGCACTTTTGGATTGTCAAGAAGTCGGTCAATCAGAAAATATGAAGCTAGTTGCCCATTCCAAAGCGTAGGTACCTACCTATGGAGAAGAATGGGCAAGAAACTCCATGGACACTCTTTTTAAATTACACAACTTTATAACTTTCTTCTCACAAACTGAAAAAAAAATATGTCGAAACACCATAAGGGCTTGTACCTACAGATGCTCACAGGAGGTAACGGTACAATTATATAAAAAAATATAATTGAGTATTGAATGATACCTACTCATTCAATATTGACTTGACCATCTGGGGATGTTTTTATTTTTAATTTATTAAATACTTGTTTTTAAGAGGACACAGCAACGATAAAATTTTGAATCGAATAGAGTACGGTTTTAATCTATAACTCTGATAATAAAACAGCTATAAACATTTACAGGCCCTTACAAACAGATAAAAAGTTCAACACAGGATGCAATCAAACCATCCGTACTATTACATACTTCATTATACAGTTAATTATTAGTTGAGTCTCTCTTGATCTAATCGCAATGTAATCCAGATTGTTTTAATTTACTTTTCATTGAGTTTTTTCCAAACAAATAATAAATGTTTTATTAATGAAATTCTATACTAGCCACTCGATAGATATAAAAGGTTTTGTTTGCCCCCAGATACCTAGAAGTGATACCAATCTAGTAACCTGAATTCGAAATCATCATCATCTGCCTAGTCTTGTCCCAACTATGTTGGGGTCGGCTTCCAGTCTTACCGGATGCAGCTGAATACCAGTATTTTTCATGAAGCGACTGCCTATCTGACCTCCACAATCCAGTTACTGGGTAATACGATACCCCTTGGTAAGACTGATTGTCAGACTTTTGGGCTTCTGACTACCCGTAACGACTGTCAAAGATCCACGAATGACAGCCGGGACCAACGGCGTAACATGCTTTCCGAGCCACGGAGGGGTCTCGGTATGTAAATATCGTCACCCATCCACAGACCAACCGCGGCCAACCTGATCGATCGACCTGTGCGGCTGTTATTATTTAGCTACGAAACCTGAAATCGAAAGTTTAAAAAAAAAATGGATTCTCTTCTTACTGGAGGTAGAGACATGTTTCGGCAACTTGAATTGATGACCGGTGGTAGTCAACGGTGGACTAAAATAGAGTTAATTTATAGTAGGGAAGTAGGTACATACCTACGCCAGCACATCAAGCTACCCGAAACTATCAAATATTCCCAATCAACTCTTTTAAAGAAATTTGACAGATTGCAGTAGCTTGATGTGCTGGCGTCTGTACCTATATAACTAGGCAGAATCATAATTTAACAATAAATACATCTAGGTACCTCTGTACCAAATTATTAAGAACAACGAAGAGGATCAGTTCTATACGTGGTGAAGTTTCAACCATTCGTCGCATTATTACGAAGAAGAAATTCACCCGCCATTACAAGAACACTTGTCCTTTTTTTATTTAAAAAAGTACGTAGGTACCTAGATGTATTTACTGTTAAATTATGATTCTGCCTAGTTATATAGGTACACGTAGGTAGGTACTGTTACCTACCTACGTATTTTACTGTGTATCATTTAATCTACGTAGATAAGATAAGCGGAAAAGCGATGTGATCATTAGCTAGCTCTTTCGCTAATTCACTATTTATATTTACAATGCCCGCATGGTGATTCTGCTCACAATAAACCGGGCAAAACCTGCTAATAAATCGATCCTTGCTAACTACTTTGCCCAAAGGCTGCGTGCAGTTTCAATTCCGCTCAGAGAGTGGAAACTGTACGTAGGTACACCCCTGTGGGCTTCATCCACCCCTATGGGTTTCATCCCTAACGTTATACTATACAGATATCGAAATACAAAATGGATATGCATACTTCTTTACATTTTAACATGTTTTTTCTATAAGATATAAACATATCAATAATCATAAAATATTGACATTTGGAAACCCATTATGTCAATATTTTATGATTATTTCAAGTTCGATGGGAGTTCTCATCGGCCATACTTTCATCCCTTATTTAACCCCTTTAGGGGACGAATTATGACATAAGAAACTCTTGTGTAACATTAACATTTCATGAATTTATACCTGTCTGTCAGTGAATGAATTAAGTGATTTTTATTAAGTAAATTGACACCCATAGATACTTTACATTATTACTTTATGCTTTTCGCTATTCCAACATTACATTCGTCAAGGCGTTAATTTATCGAGCACCAGGTACCTGAGAAGAACCTATGTAAACAACGACTAGATTGCTTCCGAAATCTGTTACTTCCAAAATCTGTTTGCTTATCCACACCCCGGCAGTACGCGCAGCCTTCCTATTAAACAAATACAAGGCTTATAAACCTCAGTTCATTGGGTGTCGTATCAAACGGGGCCTTTGTTTAGCGGGTTTGTTGATCACTAATGAAACGCAAATCGCGTTTGTAAAGGACAGGAGCTTAGGCATACAGAGATTGTTACGGTAGAAGATATAACGTGCGGTTGTACAAATGAAGTGATTTACCCAACCTGAATTTCAGTTGAAGTCGACCACTTTGTCTGTTCTGATTCGTCAATTAAAATTAAAATATGACAAATTCAAATTGACATTCAAATAGATTCCGGGATCTGGCTATTTTATTGGTCTTCAACATTGGCTTTGAACTGAAAATGACGTGACAAGTTTTGCCTTCCTGCAATGGTGCAATCTATAGCAATTGGTAAAATTCACATTTCAATTAATCAACCCTCCTTACTAACACTCACTGTCGCATTGTAATTGTACATAATGCTAAGTATCGACGAGTTAATAACGCGATATCTACTACATGTGAACGGGGCAGGTACAAGCATACAATCAACGCCACGTGCAAATTTTCCCATAGGATCTCGTGACATGTAAATGCATTTCTGGGGAGTTCGTCTTGGAAAGCTCTTAGTGTTTCCCTAACATATCTATATGGTGCCTACCTACACTCAAACCGTGAAACTTGCAATCTGAGTTCTATTTCAGTTTAAAACTCCATTTGAACCCGTTCGATTTGTTTGAAGCGTGATATTTTTCGCTAGGTAGACCAATCTCACATTTTGTTTGTTTGTTGAGACTGAATCCTTTTTGTTTTTATTTCGTGATTAGTAACTGTTGGATTTGTTTAAAATCGATGCATTAAAATATATTGAATGGTGGACGCTAATAGTTCTTTCAGTATTTCTTTAAAGTTGAATCTTTTTTTTAAATGAAATTATTTCATCGTAAGTAGATAGAACCTTTGTCAAATAACACTAAATAAGTAAAAGGCTTTTTTCAATATTTTATCTTTTGACAAACTTTCATACTATACCTAATAGAAATGTTCGAAAGTGCCGCGCGAAATATCCGATAAGTAGTAGGTAATCTGTAACACTTTCAGTAGACAACTAATGAAGCGACGAGAGCAAAAAAAGAAATCTTACGCGTTTAATGCTGCATAGAATGACAAAGAAGACAGACGCGAAAATATCTGTATTTTTTTTATTGGAATGAATTTAATTAACATGGTTAATCAAAAAGCGAGATAGCAAGCGGCAAGAGGAATTATTATAATAGATATCCATTTCAGGTAGATACCTACGTATCACGTAACACTTGAGCTCGCTACCTATGTACATGGAAGTTTGGCATAAGCAGATATATCACGTCTGCAAGCACTCATGGTAGGTATACAAGTTGCTAATCTGATCACGACGTAAACTGTCTGCGTCCTATTTGAAGACCTTTCGACGTCGCGTTGCATGTCGATCCTCAAACTAGACATAAAATATGCATTTTCCTATCTGTTTCTTCTATCTGAGAAACAAGGAACCATCGGAATGACAAACGGTTACATAGACATATTTTTACTTTTAATACTCAAACATAAAAAAAGTAATATGATTCACTGAGACCATTTCAAGAAAAATATCGCTGCTCTAGAGTTAGTCAACTGCATACTTTAAGTCTCAAATTAATTTTAACTAGCACTTCAAATACCGCTAGAACCTCGCGTGCTCACCCATACTTGCACGGTTATGTTAGTTTAAAAGGAGGCGATTAACTTACGAAAACGTCTGTAAACACATTTGACACGTGTACCACAGATACAGGGTACAAGTGGCGTTGATAACATGTTTCCGCTACATCCGGACGCTTAGAGTAACTTTTTCAAGTCATTTTAACTGATTAGCTCTCGAGTTCTTGAGTGAATCAAGTAGCTTGCAGATGTGTGTTTTTTTATTTGTTTGTGTTATATTATCGCGTGAAGGGCAAAAAACCTTTTAAGTGGCGTTAGGGGGCTTGCAGGACCTAAACGCAAAAAAAGCAAGTTTTACAAACAATAAAAGTACCTATATGATCGACTACAGTAAACAAAATTAGAAAAATATATAATATTCTTTAGGATATACATAGGTATGCTAGATAGATACTGTGTTGAAAACATACAAACAACTAATTTGATACGATAGAAAAAATCATGAAGATACCTCTAAAAACTTTCTTTTTACAATAAAATACATACAATATTATATACATACAATCGTTCTGATTTTTTGTTAGATTATTCAACAAGGAACATACAAAAACACTACTGTTTAAATTTTTTAGTCCAAACAATAGATTTTTTGTAATAAAATAATTGCTTCAAATTCAGCAATAAATTACCAGCGTTGTGTCATCGCGTTTCTCTTTCTTTTCTATGCAGTCCGACCGCGACAGTGACCGCGCTTTAGGTCATGTAATTATTACTAACAGTAGGTACCTATAAATAACTTCTTTAAAATATTATATGGCCAGCAAGGAATTTTATTATATAAATATATATTTTTATTTGAATATATAAATTAAGAAAATGTTTTTTTTTTAATGTTATTCTGTACCTGCTAATCTGCTATTTGTTTATTTCAAACTAATGTGTTTGTGTTAGGTAGGTACCTAAAGGTACCTGGTCTTGTATCGGCGATCTCGACAACCCTATGCCTGAAACCGTACACGGTTGTTTGCAGTGCAGTTACTAAGCTAGATGTTCCCACTGAAAATGTTAGATTTTTAGAAATCAAACTTTCTATTTTTCAGTCTCTACAACAATTCTGCATATTGTAGGTATTTGTTTAACATTCAGCTTTTGATAAATATCCAATGCCTTCATTACCATAAGATTACAAAAAAATAAAGTTCTAAGTACCTTCTATCACATCGACTTAGCGTAAAGTGTTTAAAATAATTTAAGGGGGATGTGCTTAGGGGTAGCCCGCAAAATTCAAATTGACTAAACGTTTTTTGCAATTTGCTGGTCAATATAAGGTTGTATAATGATGATATGATTCGCGACCGTATCAATTAAACTGAATAACTTACAGTTAATAACAATAGACGTTGAAAACAACAACGATTACAAAACAAGATGTTCTGATTATATTATTAAACAAATGTAGGTCGAATTCTCGCGCTAAACGTAGTGAACGCAGTGATTAATGACCGCAAGCTTTTTAACGACGAAAAAGTAGTGTTTTGTTTTAAGATAATGAGCGTTAAGTTGATAAATAATTAATGGATCCAGGCGCAAGATGTAACGGCCAACACACTGTTTTTGATAAATTAATAACGAGTGCTGCTTGTAATTTAGTTAAAAATTAATAGAAGCAGCACGTGAAGCGTTGATTTTCGAAACAATAGCGATATTAAAACATCTTTGTCTACACTCGTATCGTATAGGTAGGTATTTCTTATTATGAAATCAAAAATGTTAGGGTACCTTATAGACGAACTTTTGCACGTGCAACTTAATAAAACAACTTTTTTCATAACACACTTTCCGTAACAAAATAATGCTTTTAAATTACTTTTTTTTTCTACAGCCTAACCAATGAGTTCTCAATTTTGAGAACTCATTAGTCAGGCGACGCACAAAATAATTAAACTAACCTACGCAAGTTACTAAACAACAGTTTTAATTAATTAAATACATAAAACAAAAACAACAAATTAAAACATTTTTTTTCTGCATAAATGGTTAAGCTTCCAATTTTGTTTTCAATTACCCTTCTTTTTATTTTTTTTTTTGTTTTCTTCTACCCGCACTAATATAATATAATTAGTAATAAGATTTATTGTTCTCATGTAAGTGACGATTCTTAATGAGAAATAAAGTTCTTTAAACCGAAGTCCAAAATTAGTATATAGGTACGTACCTACCTAATGTGAAAATTAGACTCGTCCAACCGCTTTATCTACATTATCTGTGCCGGAGCGTGCTTTGCGGCTGTTTGAATGACGGCCCCAGCTGATCAGCGCAATATTTTACGATAACAATATTAAGAATATGGTATTTATTTTTGATTGAGCTAGAGATCGGGTTTGATACCCAAGGTCGGGCATAGTTTTATTGAGTTTTTCCATCAGAAATATCTCAGTAGTAGCAGAGAGTCTGGATTTGTGCCCTGTTAATAGCAATAGTAACTTGTATATGTGTGGTGCAAACTGTTAATATAAGTTGGTTATTAATCTACACTAATATTATAAAGAGGAAAGATTTGTATTTTTGTGTGTATGTTTGTAATGAATAAACTCGAAAACTACTGTGCCGATTTAAAAAATTCTTTCACCATTAGAAAGCTACATTCATCCTGAGTAACATAGGCTTATTTATTGCTACAAAAGATTAGGGATCCTTACTAAAACTTTAGTAACGTAACCCAAGGCGTAAAAAAAATCCAAAAAACATCTTTCGTCGCATGCGCTGCGGAAACTATTCATGATAGAACAAAAGTATGTTCTACATAAATAAATAAATAGGCTTGCCTCCTGTGGCGAAATATGGGTGTATTATAGGTACACCTCTGCCTAACTCTCTTCGGGGAATAATTGCGTGATGTTATGTAATGTTATTACTGTATTGATAAAGTAGTGTCTGAAACTGCACTTAACTAGGTAGATACTGAATCACTCTTGGTAGGTTGGTACTATTAATAATTCTTATGTATTATTCAACAGTTTCATAAACTAGGTACCTACTATAATAATTATTATGAAACAATTGTTATAAAATATATATTCATAAATCAAAATCAAATCATGTAATTTATTTGCTTGAATATGGAGTATGGACACATTAGGTAACACATTAAAAAATATCTTTAACAGGTGTGCAACTATCTATTATTAATAAAAGATTTCTTACATCAATCAGTCTTAGTATTATCTACAAGTTTCTCTTAATAAACAATGAATGAAGTGAACGAAAATTGCGATAAAGTCAGTGAATAATTTTTTTTTCTTACCTCTATACCTATATTTTGTTAATGTAATTACTGATTAGTGCTCTCACTAAAACTAGCTGTATAATGAAATCACCCTTGTTAATTTTATTCATGAACAACTTGTAATTATACATTTTATTTCTTTATATAATTCATTAACTTAATATGTAACATGTTAAATAGGTGACTACATTGATGACTATGAATGATAGGCGTATTTTTTATTTTAGTTTAACACATATCTTCCTTCTAAATTGCGATAATGTTTTGATAAAAATCAAAAAAATAATTGAAAATTCTATTATCTACCAAAGTCTATTATCAACAAAAATTGCCGTCGCTGTGCGTCGGACCACGCACTGGGAAGACACGATAAACGGTCGGCGGGCAATTCAGCTCGTGCCTATTCTACAGGCGAATTCAATTAACTGTACAAGGCACGGGAGTAATAAATTCTCTAAACAATCAGAATTCGAGCCCTGGTAATATGTCCGTCCGGTTGCATACGCATTGCGGCCGTGGATATGTTTAATCAACGAATAAACACGATGTACCAGCGACGGTTTCAAGCCGACACATGTATCTATGTGCGCGCACCCTTTTTTTCTGACCGCCCGTAAAAAGGTTTATGTGGCCATTGTTGCTGGAAAGATTACTTTTTGGCATTTATTCAGGGAGAGTTAATTAATGCGAATTACAAATGGCTGGTTATAGCTTTTGTTTTTTTTTGTACAAAATACCTACCTATTCCCTGCTGTGGGTGGATATGTAGGTACCTACCTAGTGGATAGGGGTCGTTATTGATATTTACGGGTTTTTTGTTTTATCTGTTTTTTTTGTTACTTTGCGCAGTTTTCAAACTCGTAAATCTCAGGATCCAATTTATTTTTTATACTTTAAACTCGAGTTATTTTATAGAACAGCGATCACTATACTGTAAAAACAAGCGAGTGTTAATTAACCTAATAAATAAACATTATACGCTACACTAAGAAGTTTGTAAGCGCCCGCTACAAAGGGGTGTCATGTTCATTGCGGGGGTGGGACGTAAAGCGCATCTTCACAAAAACGAAATATCTCTAAACAAACCGTACGCGCGAGCAATACATTACCACTACACAGAGCCCTTTATCTATATCACCGTTCGTACGTAGCATCAAATTGTAACAAAAGGATTATTCACGTAAGCGGATTTAACCCGCTCTCCTAATTTATATCCGTGACTGGAACACCAACAAAGCGAGTTTCCTTGTTTTTCTATCGAAACTAATCCATTTTTTAAGTGCTTTCTATGGAAATGTGTATTGTGTGTGAGCGATGTTAACACTTCAGCGGCGGCGGACGTGTGGCGGGCCATTGTTCGTGCGTGGCGGGGTCGCGAACCGCAGCCTCTCGTCGCCTTTATTGCTTAACGAATCGATCCGCGGAAAAACCTCCTTAGCCGCTAATTCAAGCTTAATTAACCTTTATACGAGTCGCAGCCGAGACGCCGCCGCCGCGACAAGCGTATCGCTCTACCGATTCCGTTATCTGATCCATCGTAAAAATTAATTACGTACACATGTTCATAAATATCTAAACTGTTAGCATTTACGGCCAACGTTCGCCTCGACGGTTCACGCGAACGCTCACGCACCTACTGTTGCGCCCGCGTAATTAGTGAGCCGAGGCAAAAACTAAACATGTCAACCACTACTTTATTTAGTGTTACTTTTTGTATTACTTCCTGCCGTGAGAGCGAGACGCCTGGGCGCTCTCCGATATTCTAAAAATGCAAAATTGGCTCAAATTGCTTGTTATTAACGATGACAGATGTCTTGGCGCCAGCCCCTGCTGCGTTTTGATTTTAAATACAACCTTGCACCGTCGGTTTAGGGACGTGTTTGGAATAAAATGGCCTCTTAAATCTCGAGGCGACTGATCGGATGTGTTGATACTAGAGCTATGGATATGCAATTAGTGACACAAACTTTAGTTTTTTGTTGAAAGCGAGGAAAAGTGAGATGTTTCGATGTCGAACGTATTATAATTTTGTGTGGACAGGACATTTTGGTTTGATAGGTAGGTAGATTTTGTGGTAAGCTGATGTGACATACATAAAAACAATTAAGTATGTGAACTTATTTAACATTAGATATCTTCAATATTTTACAACTACTTACTTACCTATTATTAATTATGAGTTTAAGGGGATCTTTTATTCCTCCAAAACATAGAGTAGTATTTATCTTCTTAATAATTATTTCGGTCATGCTTCGTTAAATTTATGATTGATATGTTGTTAAAATATGTTTTAGTTATCTTTATCATTTGCTCGGTTAGTTTCAGTAAAATATAATTAAGTAAGTATTTAAATCAACAACATTCAGTACAATCTGTCGTTGGCTTTGGAATTCAAATTCCTCGTTATTTTCCTACATGTTCCGAGCTAGAGTCCGCTAAAGTAACAATATTGCTTCTTTATTGGCTCGAATCTTCTGTCAAATTGGGATAGGATTTGATGTGTTGCCTATTAAATTGATTAGAGCTGTTTGTATTTTTATAGCTATTTGTTTCTACAAAAATAGGATCAGATAGTTACTTGGCGAGATTTCTTCGTGAGTATGGCACTATTTATACACCAATAATATCATGATTGATGGTGAATGACACGAGTTGTCAATATGTCATCCTTTGGATTAGGAAGCTTGAGCGTCATTCAAAAAGTCTGAATGCCATAGGTTACAATAGGTAAATTACATTGAAGCAGGAAAGCCACCTTTTATTGGCCCTTCATGGACCAGTAACTCTTTCAGGGTTCTTGATGCGAGACGGTAGTTTTTTGTCCCACTTGTTTTCAAAAGAGACTTATTAGCTGGCCCTTGGTTTTAGTTATATCAATAATTTGACTTGTTGAACATTGGATCGTTGATCGTATTAAAAGAGATATTTAATAAGTATTTAATTTATTTTTTCAACAAAATACACCAGTTGTGGACCATCGCGTTTTTGCATGTTCTGAGCCCAGCTTAAAGTAGGTATGGACCTTACCCCCTACCCTATCAAAGGTCATCCGCATTCATTTAAGTCCAGTGCGGCCGCACGTACACGATTTTATCTATTTATTTATATGTTTATTCATTCTGTTCAGTCCCCTTTGAGAATTTGTTGCTGTTTGATCTTCAGAAAGTAAAAGTAGTCTTCCTCAAAACAAAGGATCGTTGGCTTGTTTATTTTATTATCTACTTGGCGATTTATCCTTTCTTGCCCATCAGTTTGACGGATATTTGAATATCTTCTTTTGCGGTCTAGTTAATGGGTAGGGTGAGTGGGTCACCGTATAATATTACTCCTGTGCCTATTTCAACTTTAGTTTCCACAGAATATATCTACATAAAATAGTATTAACCCTGATGTAGCTTTAAATTACTTGCAGAGCGTCTACACCCACTTATAAGTAAAGTGATATTGTGGGATATTAGGATGAATATAATAAAATAATGTTTTACCTAAAATGACGTATTAAACCTCTTTGAGTTCGAATTGGCAAATATTATAATATTTCTTTGCATTTTATTATAAGAACTTACATTCTTCGTTAATCAGTAACCTTTACATTAATTAATGCACCTCTAACTTTTAATAAAGGTAAGTATACTATAAAAACATAACAATACCTATAAATGTTTGTATAAAAGTTGACTTGGCTTCCAAGGTTTTAATGTTTTACGATGTAAAGGGACTGGGTGTTATTGATTACAATAATAATGGCTCAAAATTATAATGAGAGATTTTCTATTTCTTTATTAGTAAGTATTATTATATACTTATGATCTCGAGCCAATTGACATAATTATAATCAATTGTACCCTTTACGTAGGGTCAGGATGAGTGTATGAATTTGGTCCAATAATAATTAATAGGTGTTATCATCAACTTATATGTATAATTGACCGATGGCCGTTTAATGTTAAAGTAAAATAAATGAATAAGTCAAGAAGTGTTAGCACTTCTTAGCATGTCTATCGATGACAATCTATAATACAGTTATCCCAAAATGTGGCTACGAGCTTGGCACCTTCACTAGCGTCCATCAACTCATGTAGGTAGTGTAGACAACAGGACACGCTCGACACGATACTAAGTGCCCCATTGTTGCTACTTATACACATAATCTATATACGTAAGTATACCAAAGTTGCGTTAGCATGACAAAATAGCGGTCATTGCCCTTTCCTTAATATATCTCCGTAGGAACCCAGGTCGATCGATCAGGTTAAGCTACGCTTGCCGCGGTTGCTCTGTAGATGGGTGACCATCTTTACATACCGTGACCCCTCCGTGCCTCGGAAGCATGATAATCCCTTGGTCCCTGCTGTCATTTGTGGATCTTTGACAGTCGTTACGGGTAGTCAGAAGCCCGAAAGTCTGACAACCAGTCTTACCAAGGGGTATCGTATTACCCAGTAACTGGGTTGTGGAGGTCAGATAGGCAATCGCTCCATGTAAAATACTGGTATTGAGCTGCATCCGGTTAGACTAGAAGCCGACCCCAACATAGTTGGGAAAAGGCTAGGCAGATTATGATCTCTGTAGGAACCCAAACAACCTAGTATAAGATATCATGGTCGAGAAAATTAATAGAAAATTAACATTTCCAAACAATACCCGTCTTTAAAGGCTTTTTTTTGTAACAACTAGTGACAATGTTGTATTTTAAATTACTGTTGAGAACCATAAAAAGGGCTGAACGACTGTCATAAGTTGTGCCGCAAACTTATTATATCCTTTAATGTAAACGAGCTGTTTATTAGTCTATTGAATTTATTCAATTGTTCACCGCATAAAGAATATAATTAAGAGTTAATTAGATGCTATTGAAAGGTAGTAATTTAGAAAAATTGATGGTATATACGGCTGTTTATTGTAGGAGTGTGTATTGCAGCGCTTTTAACAAAGAAGGCTGTTTGTAAGTCCGCTAAGTCAGTATTTAGATGTTAATAAAAAATATACTCATCATAAAATTAAAATACGGATTCACGTTTGATACACGTAGTCGTAAAGTCAGTTTAAGTACCTACGATTCACACCAACCGGCTCGCATCGCGCCGCATCGGAACGGAGCCGTACGCATGCCGCGGCAGCCGAACGCAGTACAGTGTCCACGTGTGTTGTGACGGAGTCTTGAGTACGATTCTAGGGTCGGGTAAAGTTATATGGTCTCTCTATCTAGGTATCTATTCTATTAGGGATTTTACAGTAACTAGTAGGTAGCAGCCCAAAGATCGGATTCGTGCCCGTTTGCTGCAAAAGTCTCGCATCCTATTACAACTGCAAAGAATAGCTGGCTAAATGTGGGTGTAGATATCCACTAAGTATAGTAGGTAGGTACTACAGGAGACTGGAGAAGTCTCATAAGGATCTATGAATAAAACGTAAATGATAGATATGAAAATAAGCTGTAAAGAATTATTTTTTACATCTTCATTGTGTTTTTCAGGGTCTGTCTGTTATCCGAGCTGACTCTCAAATCTTTTCTGTCCGAAATACCTATGAAACAGTGATTATACCCACACTATGCCATTAACTTCTAAAATACTAGCTGCGCCCCACAGTTTCACCCGTATAAGTTTTGATCCCGTAGGAATATCGGGCCAAAAACTATCCTATGTCCTTTCCTGGGATTCAAACTATCTCTATACCAAATTTCATTTAAATCGGTTCAGCGGTTTAAGTGTGAAGAGGTAACATACAGACACTTTCGCATTTATAATATTAGTATGGATTGTTGGAGATTGGAAAAGAAATTTGGGAAACAACTAGATCATTTTTAGGGTTCCGTAGCTCAAAAGTAAAAACGGAACCCTTATAAAATCACTTCATTTTTCGTCTATGTGTCAAGACCCTTTTTCTCAGGAACACGTGGAGTTATCAAGTTGAAATTAATTTTAAAAATCTCGGGGCTGCATTCCTTTGATGCAGTGAAAAAATCAAACTTCCAAGTCAAAAATATTTTTAGAAATTTTGAATACTTTTTAAATTATTTTTGAAAGCCTACCTATCTCTTTTGTCTATCCCTTCGGAAAATACATTGATGATTATCGTATAGAACTTACTACGCTTATCATCAGTCCTACTTAAATCGGTTCAGTCTCCACTTGTACCTAAATAGATGCAGATTTATCATTTAGTTAGAGAGATATTCGAAAGTAGACCATGCAAAAACATTTGCAGATAAGTACTCAAGTCTCAAGGGGATTTCCCGTTACTCATGCTACCCTCTATTTGAAAGTAAATATTAATAGGTATGGTCGATATGTGGACGTGTTATTAGTTTTGATTCAGTCAGCTTGAACAACAGGCAAATAGTAGATTGATACCTTCTACGTCTACGTAAAGATATGTTGTGTAAATTTCTACTCTTTTAAAATCTACATTAAACACACACGTCACATTGACGTCTTGCCAAACAGCAAATTGTCAAACGTCTGATTATGTGTATGAAGATATTTTTATTTAAGTATAGGTACTTATAATAAATGATGTAGTAGACAGATGTAGGCTTTAAGATTAGGGTCGTGGCAAGTGGGTACGCTGATTTATTGATGTGTCGAAAATTAAAAAGCCAGATTACAAAGTCTTGGATACTCATCTCGACTTACTCTCTTACAAAAAATTAAGACTTGAAGAAGAAAAATAAAATTGTTTACGTAGAGCGCTTTAATCCGTCGGTGTCTGCTAAGTGAGTACCTATTATGTGAGACGTTACAGGCTTTAGAATTTAGAATAAAAATCTAATTTAGAAATTAAACTAGTATCACCAAATATTTAAAATTTTGCCTTTGCCCCATACTTTAAGATTCTCCCAATTCATATTGTTGCTTCTCTACATGAAATTTAATATTCAAATAGCAAATGAAAATCATTATTAACACTGCTTGATATAAAACCAGATCTATGATCATCGTTAAAGCTTTGACAGTTTAAAATAAAAATTACTCAGAGAGCTCACTGAGCAACGTTGAATGAAATCGAAAAATAAAATTTATCCGAGCTTTGTTCTAGAATTGATCGGTTATTAAATATTGGTAAAGATTCATACATAGTCGACCTCAAAAAGAAGAAAGTAATTTTAAATAGTAGATAGGCAATCCACTAACAACGTAAGTGTAATTAAAAAAATACATGCTTCAAATTAGAATTGGACTCGTTTGTAACTGATTGGACGGAGAAGGCACAGCAGCAATAGATCCTCTTAAGAAGAACTTACCTACATTTGTCACCTTCCAAGCACACAAGCCAAACACCCATATACAATCCACATACAACAATCCACAATTGGTCTAAATACGTTTTTGCATTTCTGTAACTTGTTACCAGGTTCTTATTCGGCCAAAATGAGAGCAGTCAGTCCTGATAAAATTTTATTGTGATATCTAGGGGGCTTTGGTTCAAAGAAACAGGTTCTAATAGCTCGGGCCTTAATATATCGTTTACGATGGAGCAGTACAGTTAGATGACCATATAATTAATCTAACATAGCCTTCGCTCCAACTAGGATGCTCTCAATGGTTTGTACATGAGGAAAAGCGCTCTAGGAAAGCTATTCCGGGTGAACCTAATTTTAGGAAAAACGATCTACCTAGGCTTTAGATATAAGATGGTACCAATATAGCTAGCAATATAGATAGCTTGCAGTGTTAAATCTATTCTTAATGCTCTGTCTAGATAGAGATACATTATTTGGTGCTCTTTTATAGAAAAGTTATTGATAGTTCTGGAGAACGAGGTTGATGAGAGGCATATTTGCCAAACACTTTTTACTTTCAAACCTACTTAGTTACCCTTATACTTACGCAGGGGTTTGCTAATTTATTTATAATGAAAAGAAAAATTAAAAGAACAAAATAAACTGACATCCGTAACTAACAACAAAGTTATTTTATTGTAATTTTTATAGTTTTTCCCGGATACTAATTAAATCTTTAAAGGCATCTCTTGCTACTATTATATTTTATTGTAAAACTATTATTTTACACCATAAGAAACCTCTAGCGAAGCAATACTTACTCTGTGAACCCACAGAGTAGGTAAGTATCGCTTGAAGTTGTTCGGTATATGAATGGTGAGTTTTTATTTCTGCAATTTATGCTTTGCTTCCTATTATAAATAAGTGGATATAAAGGTAATAAAGTAAAGTTCTTCGTACACGTAGTAGATAACAGGCTTCGGCATTTCCTACTTATTATAAAAACAAAACTACCGTATTTCTAAAGAAAATAGCATGCGAAATCGTTTTAGGTAAGTGCAATCACAGATACACAATTGTTTGTTTTCTTGCGCCACGAACCAACAAACTATGCAACAAACACACCAAATGTATCGTTAGATTCGTTAGTATCTAGCTTTTACTAATTTTTTAAGCATGCATTAGCAGGTTGAACTGCAAGTACCTACGTAGAGATACATGTGGGTAAACCTACCACTACACATGTAGATTATTACCTCGCCTACTACCTATGTAGGGTTCATAAACACGCCAACCTTTTAACTCGGTCCAAATCTTTCTAGTAGGCACCTGTCTATTTAACAGTTATCTTATACAGCAGTAGTACCTGCCTAACATCCAGTTACAGAAAGTTAAGACAAAAAAAAAACAAAAACTCATGTCGAGTGATTTGGTTTGCTGATGTTATTTCAGTCAGTCTGTATTTTGTGGTCAGTCAGGTAACACGAGTTTGCCATACTTTGAGTAGATTCTTGTATTGATTGGACTTTTAAAAACTTAGAGTGGCTATATTCTAGCAGTGGAAAGATTAGCATTTCATTTTGTTTTCAATATTGGTTTAGTGTCACTGTCCCCGTCAGGCCTCAAAAAGTTGAGTCTCTCTATTCTAAATCAGCCGTGAACATAAGTCTTGTGTTATCAAAATCTTAGTACTAAACATGTACACCTACTTAGGTAAACTTATAATGTACCTAATTATATAAATCGTATTGGAATAATCTTTATTGGTGGGTACCTACCTAATATTCCGAGAAAATTGTGAATTTAAAGCTACTAAACGCTCACAACTTAAAACACCGAGCCCTACACTAAGTGCCTACTATAAAAAACTAGGGTACTATTTACCAAAGTACCTACCCGAGCGATCAGTTAAAATGTGACATCTCTCGTCGGTTCTCGGCATGAATAGCGCCACCTATGTAGCGACCTCTAAATCACTTCTTCAACGTCTCCGCGAAACCTCTCCTATTTCAGTTAGTACCGCAATATCCCGGCTGTTCTTTCAGAAATAGGTACCTACCTATCCGACGAGGTTTTCATTGTAGATGCGCTGTTGTTCTAATGTGTGATAAGTGTGTTTTAGTGTTGCTCTACTTAGGTAGGTATTAGTTGCTCCCAATTATTTATAGCAGCCTATTTGATGTGTCTTTCAATATTGATTAATTTTATACTATTGCCAGGGTACCTTATTCTTTCTTAGGCATACACTGACTTAACAGTCCTTACGAATTAGGTAGGTACCTAAATCACGCGCCCCTCTGAATCCATCGAAAAATAGGGTAGGTACCTAACCTACATTTTCTGCTATAGCTACAATTAATGTTTTTAGATGTTCCTACTAAATGGAAAATATTTTACGGCAACTGATGACGTTTGTTTGACTAAATGGCGATAGCATCTTCTCTTGACCCAAAACGTGATGACGATGTTTCCAACCCAATTACCTACATTTATCCATCTTATTATCTGAGCATCAAAGACAACATAAAGCTATACCTACCCAATATCGACGCAGGTGGTAGTCTATAAAGTCGATTCTTAACTTCGCGTCGCCTTGTTCGTAAATCTGACGAGGTGAAACAACTTGTCCTCGGCCGAGCCATTTTTTGCCACTAGAGATTTGTTTGCCAGCGGTACAGGGCTGGCGGACTGTCTCGACGGAAACCCATAAACATGATCAAGTCGGGCCGACTCTGCCGCTTTTTTCCAGCGC
Source organism: Luperina testacea (assembly GCA_927399505.1). NCBI lineage: Eukaryota > Metazoa > Arthropoda > Insecta > Lepidoptera > Noctuidae > Luperina > Luperina testacea. Next base: position 9,478,404 of record OV656755.1, read on the forward strand.
CCCACCCGGACGTGGGCGGCAAAGAACGAGTGGGCGGTTTCGTTCACTGGAGGGGATAGTAAACGCCAATCCGAAGCCGCATTTCCGTCCGTTGTTTTGAACAGGACAGAAAATTGAGCTCGCGGTTGGCGGTCGATATGCAGGGCCGCCTTCAAGGCGGGGCCAAATTGGCCGTCTCCTACGGCGGAGGGGCGTCAGGCGTCGTACGCGCGCCAGTCGGTGTTTAGCCTCGATCGCGTAAGGAAGGTATAGGCCGGTCGCACACGAGCACGAGGGCCCCGGCATGCGAAGCGCGCGCGCACCGGCCTGACGCGCAGGAATGGCAGCGCGCCGCGCAGTCGCCGCGCACACAACCAACTGTGATACAATTAATTAACTTAATTTCATACTAGAAGTAGTAGAAATATTTATAGGAAACTAATACGTCCGTGCTAAAGACTTCGAGAGACAGTGTTTAGTGTGAAGCCGCCCATATGATCGTCCCGATGGCAGCGTATGCGCAATTTGGCTATTCATACCCGCCCGCCTCGCAGGTTAGTAACAAACCGTGTAACCTACATTTTTTGATAAATCCTTGCTTCAGTTTTCTTTTTTACTGCTCTTTGTCTAAACATCTGCAATAAAATCCACTTAGTGGCAACATTCTTTGTCCTACATCAAAGAAAATAAACAATCTGTAATCAGCTCTAACTTCTTACAATGTAAGGAACGTTTTCTCAATGAAATCTATTGGTAACAAGAGACATTCATGTTTAACACAAGGAATGTTACTCTGGAGCCAACCTACCTGTTACCTCGTAGCCTGGTAGAGCTGGCTACTTGGTTCATGAAGTTATTTTAGTAGCAAAAGTAAGTGTAGAAAGGTTACTTTACTATTATTTGCGTTTTTGTTGTTGTAATGTGTCAATTTGAACACAAACACGGAAGTGATTAGAGTTTTTAACCTATCAATGACACTTGTCACGTTACCTGCAATCTGATAGATCTATGATGTTAAAACAACTGATGTATGATAAAAATAATGTAGATCTATATATTGATTAGGTCATATTCAACGAAACCTACCATAATTGTACTTTACAAGGACTCTTAAATCAAATGATTCATTTAAATTAAACCAATTTGATGCAGAAAGTTCCGTAAAGTCATTTTTTTTAAATAAAATAGTATTGCCCATTCTAATTCATGTACCTACCTAGCAGATTACCTGATGCCTTATTACATATGGCTAATTGATTCGAACATATGCACAGTCTATGCAAATTACCCAAATATTTATTTACGTATATAAAAAGTGTAAAATGTTGTACTTTACAACTATATAGGTACCTATCTAACTATGAATAATTAATTTAGTTGAATATTCAATTAATAATTAAGCTGCATCCAGTTAGACTGGAAGCCGACCCCAACATAGTTGGGAAAAGGTTAGGCAGATGATGGTGAGTTAGGTACATCTCATTCTAAATGATAACTTTTTGTATTTTTACACCGGTACACAGTGTAACCTACTACTTTCGACTAACTATACAAAGTTTAGTTTTTATCAATTTGATGTTAAAAAAAATGGTGTCTTGGTATTTATCACATAACTTATTATAACCTACACAATCTCAACTTCCAAATTAATCACAAGACTATTAAGAAAGTTTAGGCCTAACATCACTACCTAGCTATTATCAAAACGGAACTTTTGCATAATTCATTTGCCTTTTTGTGCTTATTAAAAATTGCTTTAAAAATCTATTAGTTACAGGTTTAGGGTTTTGGTTAAAAACATTCAAATCTTCAAAACAAAATAACAAAAAGTAATGTAAACGATTTTAGTTTTATTGTTATTATCTATATTACAAACAAGAATGCAATTAATGGTTGGTTTTAACATCATGTTTACAGAAGACAAATTTATTAATAGGATACACAACGAAACTTGAGACTACTTACTTAATTCCAACTTAACTACTTAAATGAAACTTTAACCACTTTCGTAATCTTACTTAAAATAAATTAATTGCCGCCTACTTTGTAGGCTCTGCTTGTTACTAGTATTTATTTTATTGATCTATTTCTATGTTAATCTTACAATATTATTGTTCTATTCAATTTTGTTTATGAGATTGTATTTCATTTAATGACTGACATTACTTACGAGATAAATCTACTATTACACTATAGTAGGTATAGATATAAGGTAAAATAATCCAACAATACCTAAGTAGTTTTAAGTGTTTAGATTGATGACATGGAAGGTTTTACCTGTCAGCCTTGGTTCCACTTGTCAGTAGTTAAGTAATGAAATTTTGCTTTGCTTTTGGAATATTGCTGAATTTGATTGCTCTATTTACATATTTTTCAGTTCATGTAAACAGATTGCATACATTTACTGGTCGTAAATACCGCGATACATAAACAAAATAAAATGCAACGTGACAAGGAATAGGTATTACCTAAAGGTTTATTTATAAATGTTGCTTAAAGTTGAGAGACGGTGTAAATCGAGGTGTATCATTAGATACTTCATTTTAAGCAAACGTTTGTAAAATAGGTAACCAAACCTCTTTGTAACTTAACATGTTATTCTAAGTTTGTTACTTAGGTACTAATTCTATATGTAGGTATTTCTATTTAAGAATCACTCTCCCATTATGGTAAATATTTACCTAACTTAATTTATAATTCTTTACTATTAGTTTCTGGAATAATGTTTTATTATTATTTTTACAAAATATTTGAAAAAGAACATGATTATGTAGTTTGTTTTATGTTGGCTAAATTAGTGTTTACATCATTGGCAGTACAACATTAATGATTGTGTTACGAGTAGGTACCTTTTATCGTGATCATTGAGGTAAACATTGCATTATTAAAAATATCACTATTTGAATATTCTACTAACTCGGTTAATATAGGTTGATCCCGCAATTAAAACTTAAATAAAATTGAACCCAATTTATACTTAACAACTCTTACAGTTACAGTAAACTAATATAACAGTTACAGTAAAATAATATATTGAGTTTACAAAAAGTTGTTGTTTTGACTTCCACCTGAAACCTTTATTATTGTAAGTATAATACGCAATAAACCGGCGTTAAGCGTATCAAATATGTAAATGAAAAATTTTAAACAGGTAGGTACCTAATTGGGTGTCCTATTACTATAGGGCTTCATTAATATTACCAGTCAATAAATAACATACGTTCCGTTATTATCTCCTGACATTTTCATCACCTGTTGACGGTATAAGCCGTCGGACGGTAGCCCTTAGGTACTTAACCCGAGTAGGCTCAATTAAAAGTGTACTTAAAAAGAATATTATCTCTGAAATTAAACCGAGTACGTGTTGATAGTGCTTAACTTTCTGAAGCCAACTTAATGAAACACGATTATGTGGTCGCGTTAAATTTAGATATGCCTAAACATAAGCAGTTTTTAAGAGAGCGTAGGAAAATCAGAAATTACTGCTTTGTGGGAAAAACAACTAGAATTGTGCTACACAGTTGCTTACATCGACTTGCATTTCATTTAATACTGTTATTATACAAAACAACAATCACAATTCAATTCAACAAATCGAATTATTATTTAAGTATTGTTATTATTTTACGTGCTACGATTGCTAAACCAATTATTTATATAACAATGTAACCGCAAACACAGAACCAATGAATCGTTATGTACCTAAGTATTAAAGCAACATTTTAACAGAAATTCCAGGTTATACAGTAACCAAGTTCACTGGTTAACAGCAAGTTAAGACGACTTGAGTATCTTAAAATATTACCTACAGGTAGGTTACAATATAGTATTTGCTAGTGAGCCCCAAACTATAGACAGTCTGTATCTTGGGTTCGGAGTAGGTACGGATTCCAGAGTGAAGACTGGTGAGGTGATTTCGGGTGTAGTATGGTAGGTACGTGTATGTGATGTTTGTGTGGTGTGTGTGGGTCTGGTGTGTGTGGTATGTGTGTGTCTGGTGTGTGTGTGTGTGTCTGGTGTGTGTGTGTGTAAGTGTGTGTGTGTAAGTGTGCGTGTTTGTTCCTTTGTGCTTCGTTTGATTTGGTGTCAGGTCAGGATCTTTATATTAATTGTTCAGAGTCCCCTAACCAGTGATAAGTAAAATTTCCTTTACTATCTATATTTTTGCTACTGAATGAAGTCGTATTTTTAATTTCTCAGAGTTTGCAGACTTTATTGTACGTATTAATGAAAGAGTAGGCCGAGGAACGTCTGGATAGCAATGAGGTGCTGTCAAGTGTTCGGATTCTGTAATATTTTTGTGTCCCCTTTTAATATTTTTGTGCGTTTTAGTGCAGGCAGAAAGAATGAAAAGCTGGCGGACTCTGTGGACTCTCGTTTTGCGGTAGAGTAGATCAGTAGAGAACCGGTAGGGCTTCTTAAAACTTACTTTAAGAAGCACCTTCTGTGCTCTTTCAGCTTCGATAAAATAGGTCTTTCCACCACTACCCCACACGCTGATTCAATACTGAATTATCGATTGGCATAGCGCTAGGTAAACTTGTTGTAGTGTATCTGTGGGCAGACAGTCTCGTAGTCTACGCATGGTATGAATAAATTTTCTTATTATGCCAGAAAAATTGGATATTATATATTGCTTAAATGTGAGGTGGTCGTCGATAAGAATACCGAGGTATTTAATTTAAGAGGTACATTCAAGAGGTGGACAGTCGCAAGAGGAAGTAGAAATGTTAAAAGAGCAGTGATGTAGTTTGAGTTTAAGGTGTTCCGGTGGGTTTGAAGCGACGGTTTTAGAGAAAACAATATATTTATTTTTACTGCCATTTAGCGTGAGCCGGTTTCTGTCCAAGTTGTTCGAGATTAGTGATAATCCCTCTTCTGCTAGAGAGAGTGCATGTTCCCACGATTTCCCGTGAAATATTACGGCAGTGTCATCTGCATACAGTACCCGGCGATAAATATTGCACATCGACCTTTACCTTTTTTTGTATTTTATACAAAGAATAAAAATAATTATCAAAAGAAGCAAATCATAATTGTTTTAACAGCTCCTAATAGATACCGGACTGTTTGTATTTCGTGCGATAGAGATAACGCTCTACGGAGCCGAAATTAGCCGATTGTCTCTTTCCAAAGGTTGATGTGCAATATTTATCGCCGGGTACTGTAAGTTATAATTTCAGCGTTATTAAAGAAAGGTTTAGTATGTCGTTAATATAGACAATGAAAAGCATGGGGCCAAGTACACTACCCTATGGAACTCCGAAATCAATGGGGGAGTTGATCTCTAGTGATAAAGCCTACTTTCGTGTACTGCTTCTGGTTTGTCATGGTAGCTTTTAAACTAATAAAATTGGTAGGTACTTCGTAAGGAAACCCTTATCGTTTTAGATGTCTTTCTTAAATATTCTGTAAAAGTTTTTGCGTTGTATTAGATGTTGGATGAATTGTTGTTGTTGATTGTGAGTGGGTTTATTTTTATTTTTTTGTTAGGCTGCAAGACCTTACGAGAGTTTTACAGCGTCAGAAGTAAGTAGAAGGTAGCTATTTGAGTTTTGTCATGTTAGTAAGCTATGTAGGTAATGTTGCCTAATTAGGTAGGCGACATTATTAGTTAAATTTACTTTTAAAATACCTACCTGCGTGTTTTTTTAAGCAGCCCACAAGTCCCATAGTCAAGGAATTGTGCGACAACCAGTTCTAGAAGTTACCCTATTTAATTGTATCTACTGATAAGTTAAAATGCATAATGTTCCACATTATCGCGGCATACAATAAAGAAAATTATGTCTAATCTTATATCTGTATCTAACAAAACTAATAATCTTGAAGTATAACATAAATGTAAAATTAAATTATCAGTTATACCTACCTAAATGTAGGTAGGTACTTATAAAATATTTTTATTGTTCTGAAAAGCAATAAATGCTGATATACCTAAGGATTGGGAAATGACACTAAATCATAAGCCTTGTGCTACGCCTTGTGTGTAAATAAAACAAAATTGCAAGCTATAGAGTAGATACTTCGGAAAATTTAAAGTGAATACTTACTGAAGGAAGCACGGATTAAAATCGTATAAAAATAGGTATGGGCCACGGATATATTATAGTATGGCTAATTACCAGATGTTATAAACAACATAAAATCCAAAGGTTCCTTTATTTAGTTAGAAACGTTTGAATATATGTATTTAACTAATTACGAAAAAAAACCGGTAAAAAAACCTACCTGTAATTAAAAAAAAAACGATGTGCGAAAGTGTACTTACTTGAATGCATATCATTTCCTGGATCCCACCTAAAATTACTAGAGAGCCTACAATGCTGAAAGAAATAAGTAACTAACAAACAATTTCGAATTAATTAAATATCAATTATCAGTACAATACGTTACTCTATATTCTTGTTCGAACATTCAATATAATCTACCTTCACAATGTTATCTTTAATTAATGCATGTTGACAGCTAATAACATGTATTTCTTATTGTAGGTAGACCAAGTGAGTATATGTAGGTACCTATTAGGTATCTATAAAACGTACAATTACTAAAAAATGTTATATACCTACTATGCAAAATAAGTATTTGCGTAGTTTGTAAAACTATGCATTCATTATTAAAAAGAAATTACAAAGCCGAAGGTAATTAAAACTTTACTCTCCTTAAAATAACACAAGATATAATCTTAAGCCGTAGACTCGACAGACATATTGACGTTAATAGAAAATAGTAAATATTAAACTAATAATTAATTACAACAATCCCAAAAAGGTGGCGACTTCGATCGCCTAGTTAGATAGGATTAAAAGCTATTAACATCTGTTTTATAGAGCACAGGAGTCTCACCTTTATACTCTATGTAATATTGTGTATATTGGTATGAATTTGTGAGCTTATATTATTTAATAAGATTGTCGAGCAAATACTTCACTACGTTGAAGTAACGAAACGTTAATATTTGACACCCGCATCAACTGATAGAAAAAGATCAAGCTGGATAGTAGAACAAGGTTCTGTATTCCTTTTTAATACGCTCATGATGATTTTCATTATTAATGCCCTTTTAAGGTTAACCCTCCTTAAATCATTTACGGTAATTTTTAACATGACCTGTGATATAATGGTTGAATATTTTACTTGTAAACAGACTTAATTCTATAAATTCGACTAATAACTGAACAAGATACTAAAATAATTAAACATAAACGAAAAAGGATAAAAGGCCCAACAAAAAAAAACGTCCCGATTGTAAATAGATGACTCGGTGACAGATGAATGGCCGGACGGGTTGATAAACGAGTAATCCCATACGAGGTTCCGTTGTTACCTTTACGGGACTCCAAATAATATCAAGATGGCGCCTCTGTGAACAAATAAGATCTGATAATGTTTAGGAGCAGGTAAACTTGACCCTTGCGTTAAATTTCGGGTTTTATTCCTCACACATTTAGAAAAAAATACCCTAATAAAAATTAAATTTTAAGTGCTTCGTATTTAGCGCGTTGGCAACAATTTACATGTGCTGGGCACGACTGCGATCTAAACTCCCAACGGACGATGGATTAAAAATATTTAATCTTTTTATCGTTGAGGGCGATCTGTGTGCCAGTCAGCTGTTCCATGCGTTTCCACATTGCGATCTGACGATAGGCATATCAGACAATGCCCAAAAATTCCGATTTTCGTTGTGTTTTTTCTGACTAATCTTGTAACTTGCGAGTTCATGGCTACCGTTCTATTTTTATTATAAACCATAACAATATAAGCAAGCTAGAATACTAGAAACCATATAAGTTAACGAAACAGCGACAAGGTACTTATTGCCAATGTAGTTTGTAGTCAATACTTCTTATACTATACAATAAGTCGTTGTTGTACCTTATTTATGAATAACACAAAATCTATTTATTTTCAGGCACGTAGAAAATACGGTGTGACAGAAAGTTGAATGTCAAATCGTCAAGCAATCTACGATCTTTTTCGAACACACGCACATTTGTTAATTTGACTACATTTATTAGAATACTTAGGTACTTTCATATATCTACTGTACTTATTGATTAATCTACAGTTAAATGAATTAAGCGGATTTGTTCGCAGGTAGAAAGCACCAAGGACCTGTTTGTGTCGCTCGTCACGAGAACAGAAAGGCACATGTGCAATCCCCACAACAATTTTCCGTCTAATTGACCGAGTGCAATTGAGCATTCAAGTTGATTCGATAGCAGTTAATAGTTAATAGCCTTCTGATACGGGTCCTTTGCTAGAAAATCAAACAAACTTGAAAGAAAATTGCATTGAGTAACCTGCCGTTTGTAAACACTTCAGCTTTTAAAACACGCACTGGTTTCTACTTTACTTTTTGTGATCCCTTTCTTTTAATTAAATCTGCGCTGTTTCATTTGCTTAAATCAAAATGTACTTGAGTGAGTCGTTTGAACCACGGGGTCTTTTATAAAACAGAAAATAAAACTCATGTTCGATACTTATTTTGATTTGTAATACTACTGCTTTCTCCTATAATAGTAAACATTGAAAATTATGATGCTAGAAATGGTTTTTTCTGTCAAAATATAGATTTTGCTTAACTGACCTACATAATTTTGAAGAACGGATCTAAAACGATTTTTCTACGAACCTAAGTCGCAGCCTCCTTTTCAATGCTTTACATGAAATTGAATTGAAAAAATAAACATTTGTATTATTTTAATAACACTGCACATTTCTAGAATAACCCTTGTTGTGTTGTGTAGTGCTTGGACGGTTCAAGTTGACCTTTAAGATTTGTTTTGTTGCTGGGCAGTGGGTGATTCGGTTTTCCTTTATCCAGTTTCTCCTTTGTATGTAAATTAGTTCTTTAATTTAAAACTTCATGGCACCAATTTATTTGGGTGAAAACAATTTGACTTTGGCCATTTAATTGTTAAAATAGATATTTAAAAAAGCAATTTCACATACCTAATGAAATTTTCAGAATGAGTTAATGCTAGTTATAGGTTGATTCTACAGCTCCTTTTTTTGCGTTACTAAAATTTAAAACATTTTGTTTTGATTTATTATGAGGAAGACCTAAGATGTCCCCAGATGTGCAATAATCAATCATTCAATAAAAGGTGTTAAAAAAAAGAAAACTTGAGAAACATGTCTCGGGCAATTTACTAAAATACGAGGCGTACCTACCGAAATAAAACCGTAAAATAGGGTTCCTAAAATCATTATCACAATGCTTGTAAGATAAGATTAGTGTAGCTTCACTAACCTCAAATCAAGTTACTATTTAATTAACGTTTGTTTTGCGTTTTCACTATGTTTATTTCTGTTAAATCTTCAAGAATTACCTCATATGTATCAGTTCCCTAACAGCTAGAAAAAGGCATTAAAAAGAAATTCACAAAAGCCAAATAACGTGTTGTGTTGCGATTTCAAACCACGAAAGTAAATGGTGAAGTGAGCATAACAACGCATGTGTTTGGGCCGACCGACCAATTTATCAAATGTGAAAGAAAATTTATTGACTGATGGCGCATTCTCATAAGTTCCACATTTGAGTACCGTGATCAATATTCTTATTTTATCAATATGTGTATATGGGTATAATGACTAACTTATCAAAAATTACTAATCAATACTATTCTTAGTTTCCTCTGCATCCCCGTTCCATCAATTCCTTGGCAAGATTCCCTGTTCGCGAAAATTTAAAACGCCAATTTTATTAGCCAAAGGATCTCTAATTTCAGAGAAGAGAAAGAAAAAAATCACAACTACAGTGTATCTCAATCATGAAGATTGAATTAAACATGTTTTTTTTTCACTTATAGATTTGACTTGTTATTTAAATTAGGTACTTATTAGATTCTTGTAAGTGACTAACTTATAACAAAAATACAAATATATTTAAATTTAATGACTAAGAATAATCTGCTAACTATAGTCGGACTTTTAATTAGCTGCAGTAAAATGACAGCTTATGTGTTACTTCAATGACTAAAATTTAGGTATTTTTGTTTTTTCGCGGCCATCATCCAAATCTTGTTTTTCTAGTACAAAATAGTGTAACAAACGAAACTTATCTGACATGCATATCTCTAAACTCAGTCCGAAATAGTTATTAGAAGTGTCATTTTACTGCAGCTAATTAGAAATCGGACCATAGAAATACATTGAAAGGAAAGTTAAAAGTTTGCACTAAAAAGCTTTGTCAAAGCGGTGCAATAAAGTTTTGACAAATTGTGAGTGATCGAATTCACTTTTGCAGGTGTGCGGTTGTTGAGAGCGTTTCAGACAGACTGCCGATAATAAGGACATCACGCGTTTTATCAATCATATGAATCTGAGAGATACGATACGGATATAAATATAGGTAGCCATGTGAAAAATTTAATACAGTGGAATGTCAAGTATGAACGTTCGTTTTGTTTTACATTTAAAACTACTATAATTATAGTTTCAATTTTATATGAGTAAAATTTTTAAGTAGTCTGCCAGAACTAACTTGCCAGTAATTGGAACAAAAACTCTATCGAACCAAATATTGAACCCTAAGGCACCCCCAAATACAACAGGGTTAAAAAAACTTGTTTCTATTTTAGTCGTTTTTGGTAAAAATCAAGTCTTGTTAGTAACCTAACATACTCGCAGTATGCTATCTCTACATTTATTCGGGTTCGTGGCAAAGTTATCAAAGTATATTTTTAGTAGGTATACATTCATACCTAGATTGGCGTTATCAATAACTGTTTTGGTACGCAATCTGATTAGTTTTTTTACGTATTGGAATAGGGACATTAGTGGTCTCACACCCAGTTTTGATAGCTCTCTAGGTGGGCACCCACTTAATCTTCATTAGGCACCCGAAATACAGTAATAGTGTTGTTGAAATAGGAATTATAAACTTAAGTATTGTAGTCATGTTTAGACTTTTAAGACTTACATAGATAGGTCAAACTTTGCCCTCTCCGCGAGGCATTCTGTTGTATACCTGAAGAATGAAAAACACGAACAAATTAAGGTTACTTTACCTGCATTTAGTAGGTTTATTTTTGCCACTAACCCATGTCTTGGTGAAACAGACAGGCTGACTTCTAGGTGTTTGTTTTACCACCTGTATAATGTAATATGCAAGAAAATTCCCATTTAAGTAGTTTTCTTAATTAGCATTTTGTCCCATATAGCTACGCAAAATAGCTCTACACTTTTTTGCTTACGATGAATGCGGTATTGAATTATTTATGTGTAATTACTGCACACTTCATACAAGGAATATACAACATGAGCTACATATTTTTTACTATTTATACTTTAAATACAGATGGAACAAATTGCTAATTGTTTAAGACAGTCCTTGTATACATTCAGCTTTATATGCTGGTAATTAATCATGATACGGGTTATAAATTATGGCGTTTGAGTACAATAATGGGTTTTTATTATTTCATTCCTAGACCTAGCTAGCTGAAAAAAGTATTCAAAGGGACCGGTAACTTTCATTGGCCTGCAGTAGGTTAACGTTATTCATTCCCAAGATCGATCTAAAAATACCTATGTATCTATTATACATTAAAGTAGAACTTTCTCGCTTTACATTTGAAATAAACTCGGTCACACAGTGCATTCACAAAACAGCATTAGTACATCTATCTTGTAGGGGTCACATGCGGGCCGCTTGTGGTGAAATCATAATCATTAATTCACCGGAATTTTGTGCGAACGCCAACGTCGTGCGTAAAGTGGATCCATTTATGTATTTGGAAATCCGGTGGGAGGTCACTGCAAAAGTCCACAATAAAAGCCGGGTCCGGTAGCACAGTTTAATTGAGTCCTCCGACCTCATAATCCGCGCCTCTCGCCCCACCCGCTAAATGTTATTTATAAGCGGAACTCCAAACAGCCGCCGGCCGCCGCACCTACGCCGTGTATAAATTTTAGCCTATTGCACCCCATACTGGCCGCCAGCCACTGGCGTGTTTCAGCAACGCGTCATTACTTTTACTGTTTTTCTTCGCGCTCGCTCTAAGCTGGTAATTAATTTGCAGCGATTATTGCTATTGCCTTTACGCTTGTTATTAAACTTGTCGATAATTTAAGATGGAACACGAATCTCAAATTGCGGCGTCGCGGCCGATTGCCCTTTCGCATACTCTTAGATTGTGTTTTGTCGGGAATAATTACTCGACGCGTTTCCATTCGATTTGTTAACGATGTATAGTGCGCACAACGAACACCCGCGGCTCCATATCCGTGTGAGTTGTTTACTTATATTTTATAAATACACACCTGTAATTTACATGACAATATGAATATATCCTGTTTTTCACTTGTTTTAATCCGCTGTTTTTTTTATAAATTTTCACGTTTTTAATAAAATTTACTCTTCAGATAAATTTTTTGTATCTCTATATTGCCTTTATATTATATGATAATAAAGTATGCTAGTAGCGTCGTGTGCTCACCGGTTTGAAGTTATTTCGTAAAGGTTAATTTGTGCAAAACTATTTTGTTCAGTAATTGCTGCCGGCTATAAAATATCTAATAACAGACCTGATGTTATTATTTATTTTTGTAACAAATTACCTAGGCCTTTTTATTATTTGGCTATTAATCGTAGTGTTATCGCAATTTCATCAGGTGGACGGGCAATTAAACGAAATACCTACCTAGCAGATGACATTTTTATCCGTTACTTTAAGTTGTAAAGTAACATTAACATACTTTTACGCTCTGTCGGCTTCGAACGTTGCAGAATTAATGCCCAATGGACGCCGATTGAACATGTGGCGAGTCCATTGCTCGCATGGCAAGAGCCATAAATGAAGTACCCGCCGAGTATTAACTACTGGGAATTTGGCCATCGGAATTATCGGCGCAATCCGCTTGACGATAATTGAATGGAAGCGCGTTAAATAACCATTAATTGTTGTCGCGAGCGCGATTGATATTTATCGCCGGTGCGATCTGTGGGCCCCAAGGTGCGGCCGGTGCATCTCTAATGGCGGCGCGCACACGTCCGCGCGTGTGTCACAGCCGACGCGTCATTTCGTCGTGTTCCGATAGCCACGCACGCCGCGAACCCGTTTTTCGTGACAACGTGCGTCACGCACACACCTCATTTCAATTTTACTACAAGAATCGAGCCGTTTTATCGCGCCCTAGTCATATCGTTGTTTTCGCGAACGCTCATATTCCAACTTACTTCGCTCGACATTCCGACGCCTAGTGTGACACTAGACATTAATACCCACATGACATATTGTATATTACAATGTAGACACATTATACGACGCTATACTCCGCACAGCGCACCGAGCTCTGGTACATAATAATATTATGTCAGTGCAGTGTAATGTACTCTCGACGACACATTATTGTGATGTAGAAAGGTATTCGTGCTTTAAAATAAAGGGGTATTTCAGTGCAACTATTACTTTTAGAGTTTGCCCTGCTTGTAGGTGTTCTATACTAGCAGAAATAAAGCATGCATTTCTGGTTACCAACCTTATTTCGAAAAGAAAGTGAACTTTGTGCTCGACTGTACTTAGGTGTACGGACGCTCAGTGTGAGACAATTTTTCCGCCGCACGCTGCAAAGCGCCACATAATATTTCCAAGGAATGGCGCTTGAAGATTTATGTTTATGATACGCATAATAGTGGCGTCAATTGAAAGCTGGCGGCGAAGGAGACGACCCCTTTTGTGTTCCGTCTCGATGCGTGGATGTTTTGTGATGTCTCCACCCATTACTGTGATATTTAAATAGCGCTTAGGACCATTATGACTGACCATTCAGAAAAAATATGTTTCAAAACGTTATGGTTATACGATGCTACTGCGTTTACGCTTTACGAGCGGGATTAGCTTATGATATTACGGTTACATGTAAGCATATTTAATTATGATGTTCGAGGCGTACGAAGAGTAGGAAGGGAGCGACTGTTAAAAATGAGAAAATTTGTTATTTAATGGTTCGACCTCGCCGAATGGTCAGGTGGAGTGAGCACGCATGGAGTGCGCGCCCGCGCATCCCGTGAACGCCCCTCGCGCGCCCTCGCTCAAATTAAAATACGACTCCCGTTCGTCAAGCGTCTCAAAAGAAACAAGAGTGGCGTTTACAGCGCAATCATTATAATGATCGGTTATCGATTTGCTGTATGGCGTGTTTTTCTAAAGGACCAAAATTTAGTGCGTCCGATTACGCGCCGCTGCGCTGCCCGCCGGCTATTCCGTAATCTATTCCTACCGTCGTCACGATATCGTCGACTTATCTTCGTCGTTCACTCTTATAATTTTGGAAAATTCATATAATAACATCTGATAACAATCTAATTATTATAATGTCCTCTTTAACATATCCCGTTGGTCGGGGCGAAATTGGAACGAGAGACGGACCTTTGGGACGAGATAATGCCTTCGCTAATGTAATGGAAATTATGAGATCATCTTTATGCCTTTCAACTGTGCTTTTAAAATAAACACATTACTTCGAGTTTAGCGTCGCTCCGGCGAGTTTATAGCGGGGCATTCCGTGTGAACCACGCTTTATATTCAAATGCACAGTCCGCACAGGTAGCTAATGATTTTCAATTAAAATATTTTGAAAATGATGTATATGGCTTTTATTTGGTTATTAATGTCTATGAACAGACAGCCAATAGGTGGATTTTTCCAGATAATCAAAATTTACATTGAATAATAAATATGTATTCTCTTTTATCATTATTCAGAATTAAAATGAAATGTACACAGCTAACACAGCTGCAACAGCTTATATCTAATTAATAAACAAAAATAACAATACAATATCCTAACATAACTAAAACTATCTAATGATTATCTAAATGGAGGCTGACTAATCAAATATTTATAAGTATTACCTAAGTTAGCTACCTTGGGTTGTGCACAAAGTGGCTTAGTATGTTGCTCGTCAGACTGTACCGTGGTTACTCAACCCCTACTTTATTTTTATAACAACACGGTCATCTCATTCGAAGCACTAGGAAGAGTACCTATCCTTACTCTGATATCTAACACTATTTTGTTACGACAGCTCTAAAGGTAGTTAGTTCTCCATTAGATTAGGTACAGTTTCAGGAAAATCTTTTGTCTTTTAACGTTACCCACTGTGCATTTGGTACCGCTGCTTTATTTTTTATTTGTTTTTATCTAAAAATTTAGTGATCTAAACGAGAGACCTATTGTCGATTCCCATTCTGTTTGAATAAGGGCTGATTTTTCAATCGAGAAAATTAAAACTAAATTGAAAAGAAATATAAAATTGACTTCTGACAGATTCTGTATGGAAGAACTGTGAAAAATTCAAAATTATTCCTCGGATGAAATTATCTGTCGTTGAAAAAATCAGCCTTAAAATAGGTTCTGTAGGTATTTCTTTTTTAACCCATTGCTGCATTGAGCTGGATTTTGTAAACAACATTCTAGGTGGCGTTTACTCGGGACTGAATAGTAAATATTATGGTTGAGATAAAGACATTAAGGCGAAAGCGCCAGGGTAGCCCGCGAAATTCAATATTTTTTACGTTTTTTGCAATTTGCTGGTCAGTATTAAGTAGTACGTTGATTAATATTTATGATTCGCGGCCGTAACAAATATGTATTTACAGAATTATAATCATTAAAGTCATTAACATAATTCTCTAAGACCAAGTAATCCCACAGAATGACTATTTCATGAAATCTTGACATTTTGGGATTATACTAACCTAAAAAGTTGTATTACTGATTCTGATGATTATTTGAATTTCGCGGGCTACCTTAACGCTTCCCCCTTAACATAATATCGACATATTTTGAAGATCCTACTACAAACTTGAAAATTTACTTAGTTCTGAAGGAAATTTCAAGTTTCAACCTACGTACTCGTAAGCAATTTTTTTTTGCATGAACGAAGGTCTTCGTTCCTTCAGCAAAAAGAATAACTTCAGATACCTATAGGAAGTTCTGCCCGTCGTGCTCGAATAATCGTCTCTAGCCATCATCAATATGTATGAAGGCTGACAACGAATCGCTATGAAGGACAAGCGGTCGACATGGACACTGTCGAATCCGCCCTCGTCCGAATCTCATCAAATATTGACGGGAGACTGAAAGCTTCCCATCGGTTATATAGGTATACATCTACTAACGCATCTATTTACCTACCCACCAACAACTCTAGTTCTGCGTACATGACGAGGCGCATACAAAATGAGACCACGCCTCAGTCCAATTATATTTGGGTATAAACATAATCAAAGTATCCTGATCAGAGTGACCATTTCTATTTGGGATCAAGTGTTGCCAAAATAACCAACAATCTAAATGAAAGGGTCAATCAGCCTATGAATGCATAAAATTTTGAACGGATTTTCCCTCGTTTGGTTTAATTTATTCGCCCAGATTGACAAATGATATTATGAGACTGTTTATTAGTTTGGGTAATGGACGAAATTACAAAGTTTGAAGTGAAGGAGGTTCATGCAGATAGCTTATAGCATTCAATGATGTAGGTTTGTGAATCGACGTTGCTGTCCTTTTAAGCATTGATCATCAGAACTAACTAAAAATGGCAAAAATAGACATAAATCAACGTAATTTATAAAAATTAACCAAATGCAACAACTAGATACTCATTTTCTTTTGATGAAGTTTTATCCATGTTAATTAATTCAAAGCACTCAAAATTTTGGACGTCACTGGTTAATTAATACCTAACCAGTGATTTAAGTACCTAACCCAAGTATTTAAAAGAAAATTTAAAGGGAAAACCTTCCTTCAACGAATAAATTAATCCAATGCTTTTTGCGTGGATAGATTCAATAAAACTGGCAAAGACGATAATCAATACGAAATTTAAATTTACATTAATAGACTAGAAGCGCTATAACTATTCTTTCTAGCGTTTAAAATGACGATAAAAGAAATTTGAATAATAAACTCGTATTAATCCGGAAAATCAATAATTTTTCACAACATTAGCGTGCCTACGCATGTACTCGATTCAATAATATAAAGTTAACCGTGCATTAAATTCTAATCACGAACTTCAATTGCTAGAATACCTAACCAGTTTTATTTTAATATGAGATATTGAACCCTTAGAAATTCAATGCGGTGCCTATTAGGCTTAGGTATAAAAATTCTTAACGTATAATTCTGGAAATTTCCGACAGGCACGCGATGGCTGACGAGTTTGCTATGTGGGACTTTAGACTAGTTAGCCATGTCCTAGTCTTGTGAAGTTGTGATGGATGCAACCGTTGAGTCCCAACTCAAGACTTTCGTCCGTCCTGGAGCCAATGTATAAGTTGAGGTACCTACTTCAACCCATAACGGCAATAAGCCTATTAAAATTTAATAAAATGTATGTGTTCCGATGACCTAGGTAGAATATTATTAAAATAATATAGCCAACATGTAGGTATTACTTACAATATGAGAGCTTGCAGAGATACGAGTATCCTTTTTTTAAATGTAGTAAGGTATATCATTAGAAATTGTTTAGAAAAGAGCCTGAAAGCGCTCATACAAACTAGACTAACTTGAGCGAGACTAAATTGATTTAATATATGGTCCGTGATTTTATTAATTAGCCGAGTGTGAATGGAATACAAACTCTCGCTATGTAAAAAAAAAATTAAATGAAGAGTCCAGAGCTTCATCATAATCAGCCTATAACGTTCCCACTGCTGGGATACAGGCCTCCTCAGTGAGAGGGAGCGGGCCGTAATCCACCACGCGGGCCCAGTGCGGGTTGGTGGATGTCACATGTCTTCGAATTTTAGGTTCTAGGACATGCCGGTTTCCTCACGATGTTTTCCAGAGTCCAGAGCTTATTGATCCAAAATAAAATAACAACAAATTATTAAAAATAATAATCATAACATTAAAAAGCAATGCCATTACTCTGTATCGTAACAGCACTTCGCTTATAAAGCCCCTTAATTATTTTTCAGCATGTAAGTAGTGTAAAGTGTATACACTACCGCTCAAAAGTATTTGGCCACCTAGTAAAATACATTTTGTAAAAGTCTAATTGAGTGAAACTACTTCATAACTATTTTAACATGTTTATTAGCCATTTTTAGACAGATTTTTAGACAGAAGAGCTATGTCTAAAAATGGCTAATAAACATGTTAAAATAGTTATGAAGTAGTTTCACTCAATTAGATTTTTACAAAATGTATTTTACTAGGTGGCCAAATACTTTTGAGCGGTAGTGTAGGTAAGATAACCGATGTCAAGCCGAGCCATATTAACAACTGGCTACGTTACTTTCACCCCCCTCTTGAAACCATCTGATATCGCCCACATAAAACATTAATCCGAAACCCTCTCTTTGCTCAACACTCTTCATTTGACAGATTGGACTAAATTACTGAAGCTTTTTTATTTAATTTAAGGGTAACAGCAAACGTAGGAGTATTTCTATTTGAAAGCTTATTTGTTCTGTCTCGCTGAGATCGCTCTCGTCCAAGTAGTTTTTATTGGAACTTTTGTTGACCGAAGCAGTCAAGCGTCGGCGGAGCTCTGCCCCCTTTGTACACAGTGACATAATATTGCTTATATTTGATTTGATCAGCCCTCCGGACGGCACAGGAAGCCCCGTTATTGCTCTTACCCTCGCGTTTTTATTAGCTTATAAACGCTCGTTACTTTTCTTAACGAGTGTCTAATTTATTGCTCGATTTAATTAGTGATCCTTGTCAAAATTCAATGGAAATGTTGCAAAGAAATGTGTGCCTACTGAATATTGTTGTTAATCCCAGAATTAAACTTATCTAGATAGTTAAAATTTCTGAACTTACAGCCGTGTGCCCGTGGGGATTGCCCATCTGCAAAAATGACGAACTTCCATACGAACTTCAGCCCTTATTTAACCTCTTTAGGGGAATTTATAAAAATTCCTCCCAGTTCCTCAGTGCTCACTTTCGCTATAAAAGTAACTTTCGTGCAAGTTTTCATACTTCTACACCCAACGGCTTAGACTGGGTAGATGAATGAATTTAAGATTTTTAATAAGTAGAATGTAGGACTGATGTCTTCACTTTTACCTGCTGTTTACCAAAATCAATTAATATTTAAAACTAAAGGTTTAATTTTGTATAAATACCAATGATATTTTAGTAAACAGATATGTTATACACTTACAAAACAACAGAAAAAAGTGTTCCGCGCCGAGAGGCAGCACACATACACACTTTTCATTCATTTTACATTTCACTACAAGTAAAAAGGATAGCTTGATAAAATCAATAAGAAAAAAAGTGACAGCTAGATGTTGTCAATTGCGCGTGAATGTAAGCAAACCTTATTCGGGCTACCAATCGCCGCACGTTGGCATCATAGACTAACAAATTAACTAGGCAGAAAGTACAAACCGCGTGTACAGAATTTGTAGTCGGGATTTGTGCCTATGCAACGAATAAACACTATTAAAAGGTAGGTAGCTGTTGTCACACAGTAAAGTAATATAAACGATCCATTTCTTTGTTTATGAACAATTGCGATCCATTCTTGAAGCCTGATCTCAATGGCAGCTTCATTTTAACACTATCTGTGACATATTATGGTAACGATAAGCTATTAATATTTTCTTTCGCTATATATGACATGTTTAATTTATAATTAAATAGGTATATCAAACAAAATTATAAAGAAAAGTTATTAAAAGGGAAACTAGAACTCTGTTGTAAAGATGACTTTACTGCCTAATATTCGCATCTGTACTTTTATTCTATGTCCGGAGTGCACGCATCCTTGTCGTTCTTACGACAAAAAATGTATTTGCCATCTCTTTCTTTTTTCTAACCTCCAAATATCAGAATATTAGGAAAATAATTGAAATATATTAATAAATCGAAGTATATTGTGTAGTTACATGTGGTATGAGATCCCTTGTGTTTTATTAACTTTGGTATCATAATTGGTACACTTTCTAAATACACAAGATGGCATTTTGGATGGTAATTACATAGCAGCGCGCACCGTGTCACTCGTAGACGTGCGTGACACAGACTAAAGGCAATACGTCCCAATTAGGACGTTTTCTAGTCTTCACGATTTGCGCGCTCATAACATATCTGTTTACTAAAATATCATTGATAAATACGAATAATTAAACGTGTTCAACAAAATTCCATTCAATTTTATTATTTACGTAAAATAAATTAAACATTTTCCGTGACTTACGTGCTAACAGAGAATATTTTTTCTAAGTGGCGGTAAAAGCACATGTAGGTACATCAAATAATCATAATATTTACGTTGTCAAAACATTTTCAAACACACTGACACATACACACGTTCAATTACGCGCGACTGTTCTCTATATCACACCAATAGGTATATGACTAATAGCTTTGTTATTCATAGTACCTACTGACAGCCATACAGTTATATACATATGTACGGTTTATTTAATGCTCATTATATACCTATATATATGTACAAGTTATTTTGTCCATAGACAATCGGGGTAGGTACTGCGCGACGCGATTATCGAGCGGCGTGCGATTGATATCGAAATCACAATTTCATACCTAAATATCGTCGTTATCCATAATGACATAGTGTGTACGTGTGTTATCTTGGACTATTACTAATTACACGTATGCACGCAAGCAGTGATAGCGCTGTTTATACAAATATGGCGGCCCAATAAGCGGTTGGCTCTTTGTAATTGTAGCTCAGATTAATCGCGACGTGTTCGCCCCGACGACGACTGCATACTCTAATTTCACGTGTTCATAATGTCCGGGGATACTTAATACTTTTATGACTTTCTCTCCGAAACTTTGAAAACTCTTTTTTGGGAAAAGCCTAGGCAGATGATGATGATGATATTTTTACTTGACTACTAATTACACGTATGCACGCAAGCAGTGATAGCGCTGTTTATACAAATATGGCGGCCCAATAAGCGGTTGGCTCTTTTTAATTGTAGCTCAGATTAATTGCGACGTGTTCGCCCCGACGACTGCATACTCTAATTTCACGTGTTCATAATGTCCGGGGATACTTAATACTTTTATGACTTTTTCTTTCCGAAACTTTGAAAAACTCTTTTTTGAGGAAAGCCTAGGCAGATGATGATGATGAATATATTTTTACTTGACGATGTCGTGAATTAAATATAAGTAATTATGACTTTTTTATTAGGATTGTTAAAATTTCCTGTATCGTCATCATTATTATCAGCCGTTGGACTGGCCAGTCATTCCATATCTTTATTTAAACAACCTTTATAATGATAGTTAACAGTTTACACGCATGAGTCAAAGCTTTCAGCTTGCAACCTACAATTCCCATGTAAAATTGAAGGCCAACAAAGGTACAAGACATGTCTCTTTGAAGACTTCGCTCTGTTTAAAGAAAACAAGTTGATGCACTCAAACGGAGCGTCATAGGTGAAGTGGGGTCCAGTGTGTGCACAGTATCTTATGCTATTATTTCTAAGTCAACTCGGCCCCAATGTTTAACCAAATCTGTTTACGTCCCCGTTCCCTTTAGTCTTTCACCGCCTAAACTACACTCATATTTATTAAATAAAGAAATTCATATTTGTTATATCAAGAAGGCTGAAGTGCCTTGTCTGAACCCACTCTTTCATCTCTATTCAATGGGCCTACGTCGTGTTTGCTCTTTATAGGAGTAGGTATAAGTATACACAGTGCTTACATTTTGCGTACGGGTCATTCGTTTATTGTTCCGATCGGTTTAAGTACCAATGAAGCCATTAATGCTGGATGGTGACTGCTGTGGTAACAATCTGAAATTTTAAAATTTAGTTGTTTATTATCTGCATGGATATGACCTCAAATCCATTATAATGTACTGTCAAACCCACATCAGGGGTAAGTACTGGTAACACATGCACAACGAAATTCGCCCTTATTTACTGCTACGACATGAAAAGCCATTGCCAATGTAAAATTGTTGACACTGATGTGCGGTTGACTATACCTAAAACGAAAACATTAATTTCAGTTATTTACATTTCGATTGCTTTTGTAGGATAATAAATAGATTGGTGTGGTGGAGAAAATGTGTGAAAATAAGGGTCTTCACTGTATTTTTAGGTAATTTAAATGAAAACTCATAAATCAGTTGCAGGAAAATATTTCAATGATGTAGTTTTTTTACTCTGCTAAGAATTAGAAAGAAGCAATAATTTCACCCTTCTTTCTAGTCTGTAGATACTTACACATAATTATTATATTATTATATTTATTATTATATTGCTAAAGTAATAAGTAGCCAGAACGAAAATAGAGGAAGTGAACGAGACTCTTCTATTCATAAAATCAACACAAAATTACGATGATTTAAACAAGACGTTACGATTAACAAATTGTGCCGATCACGTCGTTACTTTGATCAACGGAGCGTTAACTCGACTCTTCATAATATGTTTACTAATTATTTCCACGAAGTAATTCGAGAGTATATCCAGTCGGACGGGACGATGGGCGCGTCACAGAGATGCTTAGATTAAGCGGATGCCCCTGATATTATCTTAGCGCTCTGCCCTAGAAATGGAATTAATTTGCATTCGTTTAAAAATAAACGCACAAGAAAGCGCTCCACTTGTTAGGTGTGCTCTCAAATCGACCGAGTAACTATCTTTTAAACTGTTAATTAGCTTGTGGTTGTCGTTGAGTTTCACAAATCTAAAGGTCATTCTAATATTTGTTTGTCTTGAACAGATCACAAAATATAAGTCAACAAAGTCGATTAGGTCCAGACCCCTATAGAAAAGAGCTACTCTAACGAGCCAATAAACCTACTAACTTATATTGTACACACCATCGAGCCGTTGGTTAATCACGCGTCAGTGACAAGTTTGTAACTAGTTTCAAATGACACAAAGTGTTGGCCGCCGAGCTGTGATAAATTCAATACTTATTAAAAATAATAAGTAGGTAATTAATTAATAAATAGTTAGGTACCCCACCACCTAGACATCATTCGCCAAGTGGCAAAACTCACAGTGACTTTTAGAGTACATAGCATTGTGGACAAAGTTGGATACAAACTGGTTTTAGCTGTAACATATGAAACGGGAAAAATCCTAAAAATAGTCAAAATTTTGTAATTTTGATATTTTACTGAAAGCAGACGTGTCATAGAAGAGAACTTACGCGAAGCAGCATTGTAGTAATAGGATATGTTGTTGCAGTTGCTCGTGGGCAGCAGCGGGGCGGGCACCGGCGGCGCGGCCACCTCGCCGGACGGCGGGTCGAGCTCGGCGCCCCCGCTGTCGCCGGGTGGCTCGGCCGTCGCTGGCGGCGCGCTGTCGCCCGGCGCCGGCAGCCACGCCAGCACCCCCGCCGCCTCCTGCTGCGACACGCCGCGCCCCATCATCACGGACCCTGTCTCCGGCCAGACCGTCTGCTCCTGCCAGTACGACGGCGCAAGACTTGCCCTCACCTCATATCCACGCCTCTCCAGCGCCGCCGTCGGCGTCTATGGAACACCATACCCATCGACAGATCAAAACCCTTACCCCAGCATTGGTGTCGACAGCTCTGCGTTCTACTCACCGCTGGTATGTATTTTTACTCACTGTACCAAAACACCTAGAATGTCATCAACGACATGAAATTTAATACGACAGACGCAAATCATGACATTCTAGGATGTTTTTAGATGATCATAATTGAATCTCAAGTCATGTCACGCAGAACAAGTATTAAGATTCAATATTTAATGTTATTTAATCTAACGAACAAATTGCTGTCGATGTTTATCTTAGCTAATTGAGAAATATAAGGCGCTGTTCTTCGTGATAATACCGCTTGAAACGTCACAATCGGATATATCAGTAATTATGATACAGTTTATTTCATAGTCGCCATTAGCTGAGTCAAGCTGTTTACCTCCTAAAACAGAATGAACAGACTGCAAATTGGTACGAATAGGTCGTTTGCCGTTTGCCCGTATACGAAGCAAGGTTTATCGCTCTCGACTGCGATACAACGTGTTTGGCTTTTCTGGCGTGGCGTGCGAGCCACCGGCGAACCGGTCCGGGCGCGCTGGGCCAGAAAACCACCGACACCTCGCAGACCCCGCCGCCGCCGCTGCCCTGTCACGAAACATTAATATTTAAACACAAAAATAAATTTAAAAAGCGACCGCTATTATTATACCAATTACACTCTATCTCAGTACAGTTCATACTTTCACGTTGTTTGAAATGACACGAAGTTTCTCGTTCTGTATTCTCCTTCTGCCATTTCAAATTATGACAGTTGGCGAATGCGTCTTTCATAAATTGCAATAAGTATCCAATTTGTGGTCAGCCGAAGAATGGTTGGAACTGCTGCTCGGTTAACACCTTGTCTGAGCAAAAGGGACAAATGGGCGGTCGGTTTATGCGGCACCCATACCCTTATAAGGTACTATAGTCGCCAAAGAATCGAATATACCCGAGCTACCGCATGCTTGGAACAGGCTTAGCAGCTTAAAGCTTTCAGAATGATCACTATACCTACGTAAAGCATTACTTTGTTTCCATTATTTTATTATTTCTTTTACTGCGTTAAGTTTTACCGATTCATCGATTTAAGCAATTCCCGTGAAACACATGTGAAATCCGCTAAGCCCAGAAAATCCTATTGAACGAATCATCCGTTTCTTTTTTTCGTTTTTTCGAGAGGAAGTTTAAAGGGCTTAATCGTGAATCACTGAAACATTTGTAAAGGAAGTTTTCACAAAAGATATGAGTGACGCGGCGCTTAGCAAGATTATGACATTATAATGTCTTTTGAGTATCTTTCGTCACGGCTATAATCAAACATGAGTGTTTTTGTAGAACATTTGAATCTTTAGTTTCTCATTTTTGGTAGGAATATGGTCGTAAATCGTGTTTAAAGGCTTAGTAAGATTATTTTTCTCGAATATCGAAACAATTAAGCGTTCTTTGTTAAGCCATAAAATTTTTTTAGCAAGTCTTCGGGAAAAATAATGTTGTTTTGGACTTGCTTAGTTAAAATCAAATTACGCAACCAGTCGCATGCTCTTAAATTCAACTCCATAAATCTTGTTAGAAAGGGTCTTAGCTAAGCCTTAATCGTCAGCATAACATAGCGTTGAACAAAAATTTATTGAAATAACATAGTATTCTAATGCCAAAACAAAAAAAGAGTTTGTTCAACTCATAATTATACTTTAATGTGGAAACTTTGTTGTTTGTTGGTAATTGTGGATGCATCCTAAACCGCCGGTAGTGAGATCTCTATCTGTCATTTATTTAACGAAGCTAGTACGTAGGTAGGTACGCTCTGTGACCCTGCATGTTTAATAACAGGTGTTTAAATGTATGTATACTGTCATTGTGTGTCCCTGTTCATACCTAACTCACGACAAGCCCGGCCGGTTCCGTGCAAGCGACGATTTAGCGAACAATGACGACGCTCCACCGCAAATACACTTGTGTCTGTTTCTGGCTATGTAAGTCTTCACCTACCCACAGACCAAATACAGCCGTAAGGACATCTCTACAGGGTGTATTATCGTTTGGCCCTCTTTGAAACCGTTGCGGGGGAAAATATTCAACTGCCATTTTTGTACACGAGCAACTCCGGTGGCGGCGTCTGTTCGACTTGCGACTTACAATACGAGCAGCGCCATCTATTGTATGCATTTGATAATCAATAAAAGGGGTTTGTTTGTGTAACCGCTTTTAATAACATCACGTTAATTCTTTATTATGATTTTTTAGTTTCATGGTGAAAATGTTTCAGAATTAATTGTTACTTTTAGTGAATATTATAAAAATATTTTGATTGCAGCACAACCATATAGAATGCTTTCTAACAACAGTTACTATAGATTGCAACTAAACCTTTGATTTATTCTCAAATAAATTGAATAATTATTTATCTAAGTTCTTTCGAAGACATAGCTAAACAAAACAATAGGTAACAAAAAGAAAGTTTATATAGTCAAGGACTGACATAAACACCAACTGATCTGACTATTCGATTATTCCACTGTGCTAAATTAATCTAAAGCTGCATCCGGGTTTCGGGAATCACTAAAATATAAAGTGTAGGTAATTGGGTTAGCTTCATTTTATTAATTTCTAGCAGTTCTTTCAAGAGCAAGTTAATATAAATGTTGTTTTATTACTAGATTATAAGTATCGGACGCTACGCAATTAATTTTTATGTGGACACAATCAAACGAATAGTGTTTCTCCTTTGAAGATAAAAGCATAAATAAATACATCATAAAACGTGATAAAAATGTTAATTAATATTTAAGAAACTGATGGCGAATCGTGAAGGCAAGCAATAAAATCTCTCGTCAGCCGTTCGAGAGCATGTGCAGCAGCATGTGTCCTGCTACATATACGTTTATCACTCGTTTATTGCAAACGGAAACCTCAGGCCAACCCTTCTACTATACAGCATTATAGCCCATTGATAGACATATGACACGACGTCCCAAATTAACGAGCGGAGAGCGAACAAATCGCGTCATATCTCTCACATCAATAAGAACAGCATCAAACATTCACGCCATGTTCTTTGCTCATAATAACAGTTCAATCAAATTAAAATATCGATAAGAAATCAGGAGAAACGTAAAACGATGAAACGCGCCTTCGGCTTGCTCGGTTATAAAAACGTAACAAAACGCCAATTTAAATACATCACTAATCTTAAGTCAAAGAGAATAAGTTTAGAAAAAGAGACCAGAAATTCAATTAAAGGAGGGTATCTGAGCAGGATGCAAGATGCGCAGGAACCGGGTGGGACCGAGAGGGAAAAAATAAATAAAAGTCAAGAGAAATCAGGCGAATTGAGAATAGCCATTAAGGTGTTAATGAGGGTCTTATTAAGCCGTCTCCTCCCCGTGGGTGGTCTGCCTGTAGTGCTTGCTTTGTTCATTAATCACTGCAGATTAAATTTCGACTTAATTATCAAATGTGTATCACGAGCAACAATGGACGATGAAGTTTTGATAATGTCATCGTTTTTGTTCGTGAGTTAGCTTGTTTGTATCGATTTGCACATTGAGCCACATTTTGCACAAATCTTATAAAAGAGGCGCGAAATTATGGTTTGATTGAGTTGATAATAATTATGCTTGATGCTGAGATGATGAGATAAAGCGGAAGGCGCCGGCTGACTGTACAATTTAATCCAAAATAGGCTTGGTAGTGTCGTAAGTTGTAAACGACACTACTGGTAGTGCGGCTGGTAGTGTCCTTGCCAAAACATGTAAAAATCTGCTTCAATCATCCATCATGCATGATCCTCCTCCTTCCTTAAAGTGGATAACCTGCCTGTGGTCGTTTTCAGTCTAATCCGATCGATCTTTTTATCAACTTAGTGTATGGTAGTCCTCTGCTGCATACAGGACGATCTCAAGGTGCGCTTGAATAATTGATTATGTATTCCACACTCTACGCCTTCCATTACAACCAGAACACTGCTAGCTACGATATGTTTTTTACATTGTGAGAACGTTGCAAAAATATTACTAATATCTAGATATTGTAACAACCTCTCATATTTTAAGTCTTTCTCCTCAGTCTCCTCCAATTTCAATATTATTATATTATTTATATTATTGTTTAGGAAAATCAAATTTATCAAATTCCACAAAAAACTAAAGAAGATCACAATCTTATCAATATAAAGTTCCGAGTACTCTTATTTACAGACCTGTAGGTCTGATTTTCGACCCTTAATGCAATAATCACTCGCCAAAAATAGGACTGATAAGTGACAGGTGACAACCGAAGGTATCCAATTTAACAATAGCTTAATGGGCTTTGCCATAGAGGTTAACTATAATGGATATGTACATTGTCTAATTTAATTTTGCTGTCAGTTCACAAGTAGGTACATAATAGCTAAAAGAGTTCTAGTAAATCACGAATCCTTCGAAGTAAAAGACATTTCGGTTTAATTATACCATGTTTTCTACTAGTCTGTTCTCAGAATTCTTGATGTCGGATTAATGTGACATGGAACAATAAAATGCGACTGAAAATGGCCACTTAATCTGAATGTGAGCGTTAATACTGAATGTTCATCGTTTGGATACCTAATTGAGTTTGCACATTGATCTGCATTAGAGGAAAACATTACTATCGAATCTCGTGTACTTCTAAAGCATTTTGTAGGGGCTGAGTAGTGAGTCAAATCTTTTACATCACTCTTGTGATGTGTAAGTGTGTTGTAATGTCAAAAAGTAATAGCCAACACACAATAAAACTGAATATTGGCAAAGTAAGTATTTAGTACGAGGCAAGCGGCATGTTCTAGAACCAAAAAAATTTAGTCACTTGTGGGTCACAAGTGACTAAATTTTTCCTTTTTTTTTACTTGAAGGATTACGGCGTCCCTCTTACTGAGAGAAGGCCTGTGTCCCAGCTGTGGGAATATTACACGCTGACTGTATGTTATGTAAGTACTTAGTGGAAAGATTACCATTTTGCCTGTGCCTATAGTGTTTGTATAAATCTTTGATTAACTTCTTTCGTATACTTTCTTGTTGTAAGTCATTCATTTAGCTATGTCTAAACTTACAAAAAAAAACATGGACTCCTCTGAAAACCACCTCATTTCGTTGAGCGCAACATACAAAAAGCTTAGCTAGGGTACTCGTTACATTTAGATACCTATTAATTCCCAAATAGGTGAACAATTCTAAAGGTCTACCAGCTTGGCCGCGTATAGCCTTGTTAATCTATGCTTCTCTTCAATCCTTTAACCAAATAATATACAGGTAAGTACCCAGTTAGGTACTTTAGGTATGTCATAAATATCTTAGTCGACGTCTATTACCACCATTACTCTTTCGCCAATTAATTAGTCACAAGCGACCTTGCTTCTGAGTAATGACCACACTTCATTTTATTTTCTTTTTAATTAGCTTCACCGGGAAAAGAGCACTCTGTCACAGCCCAAATAAAATTACACCGTACAACATCGCAATAAGGCTTCAAATCACTCGATCTTCAACATTCAAACATATGTGATTATGTAAACATGTGTGCGTCAACTTGTACACAAGTAGGAGTATTCTGTAAATGGATAAGTTATCTTTAGATTGGGCGGTGAACTTAGATAGATAATAATATGTAACATAATGGCTGTTTTATTTTAATAGAAGAGCGGCATACGTTCATTTTTATCGCAAATCGAACGTTCTTGTTTATTAACTATTACTCTTATTAGTTGTCAAGGAAAACAACGAAGAATACAAACACTGAAAATACAAACATTGAAAGAAATAAGCAGTAAATAAAAATGAATAAACAGTGATCTGAACTGTTTTAAACAGTTCCATATGAGCCTAACGTTCAAAACAGTATTTTTTACTAATCCGAAAACGGTTAAAGGCTCCTCCAAACAGGCGCGACATGATACGCGACACAAAGGCACCGCAAATCGCGCAACGAGCGGTGCCTTTGCGTCGCGCGCCATTATATCGCGTGTAGCGCCTGTTTGTAGGAGCCTTTAACCGTTTTCGAATTAGTGAAAAATACTGTTTTGGACGTTAGGCTCATATGGAACTGATTAAAGTCTTAAAGCTTGAGGCAAAATGTTACCGTCATGACAGTACACTTTAACATTTTAAGTAGCTAAAAGGTCACAAAATTAACTATTTTATTAATTTGGAGATATCGTTCATAGGTACTATTGAAATTTATTTACATTAGAGTAATGGTGGTTTTCCTCGTTCTTTTAGTACATAGTATGTTCAATTACTAAAAGTTAGGTACTGTTTTGTCTTTTACTGTTTTACAAACATATTTTCTTCTTACTGTATAAAGTCAGTAAGTCATAATGAAATCGCTTTAATGTGCTAAGAGTGAAACAATGCATTTATCCGATAGTTCACTAAGTGCTTATTTTAAATTTTAAAGAAGTCAAACATTGTGCTATCTGCCAGCCAAAACTAAGATACTAGGTCATCGCTGATTAACTTAAATCCAACAAACTACATTTGAAAGAAATATTTTTCCAACTCGCGATTCAAAGCCCTGATTGCTAAGTTTTCTTACCGCGATGGTAGGATAGAAGTAGTTTGCAACAAATTAATAAAGAAAAAAAACTTAATTGAGAACTGTACAACTTAGTTGGATCGAGGTTGCTCTAGAAAAGGATGTCTGATAGGATTTGGGAGAGGCCTTTGCTCAGCAGTGAGCCAGTATTGACTAATACATAAAAAAATAAGTAACTGCCAAGGCTTATTTTTAATCTTATATTTTTAAATGTTTCTTCATTTGTGTCCTTTTTTTTACATTGTTCTCACATATAGAAGCAACAATAATAATGTACCCAGGATTTTGTAATATCTTGATATAAAAGAGTGTCCATGGAGTTTCTTGCCCGTTCTTCTCCATAGAGATCTACGTTTTGGAATGGGCAACTAGCTTCAACTTTCTGACTAACTGACAGACTATTTAAATTTTGACAATTCAAAAGTGCCTGTACAAGGTTTAATTGAAATAAATGCTTTGAGTTTGAGTTGTAAATCTCCTTACATATTTTACTGTTAGCAGAATCAGCCTATTATGTTTCCACTGGTCACAGGCCTCCTCTCTGTGGGAGGGAGTGGGCCGTAATCCATCACGCAGGCCCAATGCGGGTTGGTAGATGTCACATGTCTTCGAATTTTGGTTCTAGGACATGCCGGTTTTCCTCACGATGTTTTCCTTCACCGTTTTGACGTGAATACTTCTTTGAAATTGCTTCCATAGTGGGGGCAAGGATAAAAAAAAACAATAATAACAAAATCGGGGCATACAGTTTGGTGTATTATTTTATTTATTATTTATTTATTACTTTTAAGAAGGCTTACAGACTAATTACAAATAATAGGTAACAACAACACGTTATCAAGTTGCTAATAACAAGCCTCCACAGTTATATAACATACCGATTACTTAAAGCCGAACAATTAAAGTATGTACATTGTGTTAGGTTAGTTTTTTTTTTTTTTTATATAAGTAAGTACTACACACAAGTTAAAGAACCACTAGCCAGCGCATCATTCACAAAAAATGATTTGGCTAAGAGCATCCTTGCCGTGCTTATCTTAGTGCAAAATAAGTCAATATCATGTTCAGAAGACACATCATTGAAGCATCGAGCGCTTCTTATAAGAAAAGCATTACGCCTATAATTAGTAGTGGCAGAAGGCACACCTAGAAGCGGCCTTCTACGTAATCCAATGGTATTAGTGCGTAATCCTAACTTTGCTAATAGTTCAGGGCAGTCGATCGAGCCATTCGCTATGTTAATCAAAAAACATACATCATTAATGAGTCGCCTACGATCCAATGGAAGAAAATGGTACCTCTTGCAACGGTGACTGTAATCTATGGAAACCTGGTGTGCCTTATAATCAAGATATCTCAGAAACTTTTTCTGGATACCCTCAATGCGCGAATTGTAGATCCCATATTGAGGGTTCCAGACTTGTGATGCGTACTCCAAGTGGCTGCGCACGAACGAACAGTACAAAACCTTGATCGGCTTCAGAGAACGGAAACAGGCTGAGGCTCTGATTACAAATCCTAGTGCTTTCGAGGCCCTGCTCACGATACTGTCAATGTGTTGATCAAACAGTAATTTACTATCCTGTATAATACCTAAATCCCTAATGCTGTCAACCTTGCCCAAGGTTAGTCGGTTGAGACTATATATTGAATTTACTATAGACTTCTGGCGTGTGAAGGTCATTTGAAAACATTTAGAGGCATTCAATTGTAACAAATTGTGATTGCAATATTCTTCAAACCTATTAAGATCAGCTTGCAACTGGTGAGTATCAGAGATATCACGTATAATCTTATGGACCTTCATGTCATCAGCGTATAGTAACACGTAAGAGTGCTTGAAGCAGTTTACAACATCAGCAATAAACATAGTGAAAAGCAAGGTCCCCAAAACTGAACCCTGTGGTACACCCGAGGGGACCAAGGTCCAACCCGAAGTGTAACCCTGAAGAACCACAGCCTGACTCCGATTCTCAATGTAAGACGAAAACCATCTATACAGGTCGCCATGTATACCGGCTTTGAGCAACTTCTCCAGCAGCAGACGATGGTCGATACGGTCGAAGCACTTGCTGTAGTCAGTATAAATGACATCCACCTGCGCGCGTTGTTCCATACCACCCGATATAAACTCATGCGATAAGACCAAGTTAGACGTAGTGGATCGCTTTTTGAGGAAACCATGTTGTTCCCCCACAAAGTTACTTTCCATAGCCGCATAGACATCATTATACACCATACGCTCAAGGATCTTTGAAAACAGACATAATTTAGATATCGGGCGATAGTTCGTAACATCAGATTTGTTTCCTTTCTTGTGAACAGGGGTGATGAATGCCGATTTCCAGATTTTAGGAACTATACCCTCAGTAATGGATCGATGGAATAGGATACATAACGGGGCAACCAAACTATCAGCGCATTGTACTATAAACACCGGGGGTATGAGATCCGGACCACCTGATTTAGAAAGGTCCAAGGACTTGAGCAGCTTCAATACCCTAGAATGAGATATTTCCAACGTACTGATAAATGCAACACTGTCAACACTACTAACAGCAGTATGAGTCTGCGAAGATGTACCAGAGACTGGTAGAGGTTCCTGAAAAGTGGAGTGGAAGTACGCCGCAAATAAATTGCTGATATCCTCACCACTACTCGCGGTGACGTCACCATACTGCATGAACTTAGGCATTGCATTAGAGATTCTCTTACTTTTCATATAAGACCAGAAAGATTTTGGGTTTTTGACTATCGATGATTCTATTTTATCCATGTATATATTAAAACATGTCTTTTCCAAGTCAGTAGCTCTACTCCGTAAGAGGGAAAAAGAATGAAAATCAGAGATATTACCATACGTTTTATACTTACGATGATACTTATATTTCTCTCTCAATACTTTTATTAGAGCAGAATTATACCATAGTGGATACGAAGATTTTTTAACACATTTAAGAGGGATGTACTTGTCCCTAAGTTCATATAATTTACTGTAAAAGATTTCAACAGCGCTGTCCATTGACTCCGAATTTAAGAGATCAGTCCAGTTTACTTTGTCCAATTCAGATCTAATGGCCACATAGTCACCCCTAGAAAATATATATCGACGTGTTATGTTGTCCGCCAATTTATGAATTTCAACAAAATCAGCTTGAATTGATATCGGTTTGTGATGCAAATCCACTGGCAAAACTAATGGATCATGACATTCACTAACACTTAGCGAGTCATTAGAAAAAACTAAGTCCAATATCCTTCCGTTGATATTCCTCTCACCGTTATACTGAGACAAGTTAGAAGTAAGAGTGGCATCAAAGAAATCATTCAAGTGTTGACACTTAACGTTTTGCGAAATCAATTCCTTGCTACCAGCGTCGGTACTCACTATCCAGTCTACACTATTGCCGAAGTTAAAATCACCCAATATTATGAATTTATCCAACGGGTGTGTTAAAATTAAGTGTGTCAAATTATCAGTGAAATTATTTAATTGAATGCTATATGAATTGCCAAGATTTTGCTTACAAAGGTAAAGGGCGCAAATGTGCATCTTATAAGTAGTAGCCGGCCGAGACCTCTTGAGAGCAAGCGACACCCAAATGTCCTCAGCAGAACTACACCAATCACGTCTCTCAACTACAGCAAGCTCGCTTCTCACCGCTATTAAAACACCCCCACCGCGCTGCTGAGCAGTACGAGAGTAATCACGATCTCGTCTTATCACAATGTATCGACCATCAAACATCTCACTGCTGAATATATCATCTACCAGCCACGTCTCGGTAAAAACAATAACATCATATGAACTAAGTAGTATTTTACGAAAGATTTTGTTCGTTTTCGTACGCAGGCCACGTACGTTCTGATAATATATGTTAAGAGTAGCCATTTCTGAATCTAACTACAATAAAATAGATAATAAAAACAATTGAATTGTATAGTAAAAGCGCAAAAGTTGTTTTTACCATAAGAAATAAGTAAACTACGAAGGTAGAAGCTAATAACTCGCGATAATGTAATAAGCACACTAATGCACAGTGTGCGACAACTAGTATGTTTAAGAAATGTACGCCCATCGACTTATGAACAGAAACAAAAGGTGACGATCGAACATAAGATAAGAAACGCTCGGTGCAGATGGCATTAACAAACACGATGTTGCATTCAAAACTATGCCGTACTACGATAAACAAAAGATCGTAATTACATTGGAACAATTTATATGAGTAAAAATAATATTTAAAAGACTTACTTTTTAGCACTATGCAATGACACAATGTCATTTGGAAAACACTACTAGCACGCTGCTTTATGTGGCTCTCAAACTTTATATGCAATGAAATATGTTTTAAGTATTTTATGAAGTTTTTTAGCTGAGTTATACAATTTTCGTGAGATCCTTTTCCGATTTGACAAATATTACAGGAGCGGTGTCCATTTTCCTCGCGTGGATTTTTGCATGCTTGACCCATACATATTGAAAATCCATTTCCGCAGCCATTTTTTTGGTTTTCGATAACAGGAGCTTATTTTTCGTTGTAAGGTGGTCATTAATAAATATCCTTTGATTCCCAGATAGACCAAATTGGCTTGCCGTTATAGGCGAAGTCTTGAGAACGTATCTCGCAGCAGCAACAAAATCCTCCTTTACGTAGCGACTACAGAAACAAACTATTATTGGCTTCGTACGATCTTTTTCCCTCGCCGGCACCCTGGTAACAAAGTTGATTTGTGTCTTGGTAATGGGATAATTTATTTTGGCGCCAATTTTGGTAATAATTTCAAATAGGTTTTCATTATTCACTTGTGGCAACCCTTTTATCTCAACGTTATTCGATCGCGACCATTGATCCCTAGTGTCAGATTCATCTTCCAGCTTGTCCAGACGATCCTGAAGTCGATTCACTTGCTCCTTAACTGTTTCCATCACGACAATACGCTGTTCCATATCGCAGATTTTATGCCTAAACTCATTGACCGTCTCTTCAAACTGCTGGTGTAAGGACGATTTTAGTTCAGCGAATTCAGTTCTTAGTGCCAAAATCTCCTCTTTTAGACCATCTAAGGGAGCAAGCTTCGCAGCCAACGCTCGTATCTCTTGTAAGACTGCGGATTCCGGGTCATGTCTTGGCAATTCCGGTTCAAACATAGGTGATCGAGGTGCGCCAGTCGGAGTGACAGTAACTGCAACTGCGTCAGGTGGACGAACAGCTCCTGTCTGCTTACAGTTCATGCATCGCCAAGTGAGTTTTCTATCACCAAGTTTCCGGTAACCGGCCTCTGTAATGCCCGCACATTGAAAATGCAATTCACGACCACATACCGTGCAAGGCACCCCATCCGACATCGATTCGTCACAGGCTCCACACATTCGTGCTCCCTCCATTGCGTACAGGGTATTTAAATAATTTGTTCAGAACAATAAACAGCAACAACACTAAACTTTGAGAAACACTGTTCAAGCTTTAGAAATCGTAAGTAAGTTCAACCTAAACACAACCGTAAACAACAGGGTCTACGATCAGACTCTCCATCCTAAATTCAATTACACCATTGGAAAGCTAAAGGATCAAAGAATTCATTACGCCAAGTGAGGACTTTGACGCATCGCGCGCGGTGGAGGGGGAAGCGCCGCCATTTTGAGGTCATTTTGCTGCGCATCGAGATTTCCACTTAGTATAACTTTTGACTCGGAAAAGCTAAGACGTTCGTTTAAGTTTCAATCTTCAGTTTTCGTCAAAATCTATCGATTTTATACAAAACATTTGTGGTAAATAGTGACAGTGAATATAATTGTAAAAAAAAAAATAATGTCCAAAATATACATATAATGTCGGTCTATACGCATCAAAAAGCTAAATCGAAATACAGAAATCGGTAAAGACGGTTGGAAAGGGCTTTTCAAGAGCAATCGAATGGTATCAATAAAACACCATATGACTGAGTCCAGCAGTGCCGGGGGTGTAAAAGTATGAATGCGACCCAGCGGATCAACGACGGTACCAGTACATATGCAGCTGGGGCGGTTGAAATTATGCAAGTGAATGATGAAATCACTTCTATATCGGCACTGGATCAATCCCGTTACGTAAACGTATTCACGTAAAATACACGGCCATGACACAGCCCCACACCCCATTTTTTGCCACCACTGCTCTTACTGCGCCCCCACTGGTCTCACTGCGCCACCACTGCTCTCACTGCGCCCCCACTGGTCTTACTGCGCCACCACTGCTCTCACTGCGCCCCCACTGCTCTCACTGCGCCACCACTGGTCTCACTGCGCCTCCACTGCTCTCACAGCGTTCCCTCTGCCCTCACTGCGCCCCCACTGCTCTCAGTACAGTTTCCTTCCGAACCTTATTTGTATGCGCCCGAATTGCTCTTCACCGATTTCTTTTCCTAAAATAAATTTTCGTTGAATTCTAAACAAAACGAACAACTAACTTATTCCTCTTTGGTCCAGTGGTCGCAAACCCTACTGCTGAGCATGAGGTCCTGGGTTCGATTCCAGGATCGGAATAGCGTTGATGGGTTTTTCCATCTGGAATTTCTCTGTAGCAGCCCGAAGCCTTGATTTGTGCCGTTCATAGCACTATTGCTATGAACAGGACAGTCTATACTCGCCCCATATTACCTGGGACTTAACTGGCAAAATATGAATATACATTGGAATAAAAGTGTGATGCATATATTATTATTATATAAACAATGGTATAAACAAAAGGTGTGTGTGTGTATGTTTGTGTTGGGTGCGTGTCTAAAGGTATGAATGAGCATGCATTGGTGAAATAGACAGTCACTCAGACTCCTCGTAGGTAGGACCGTCGAGCCAGTCACTAAAAACGATCCTGCATTGCTGTCGTGCAAATATAGCAATCATATGGTACATTGAGTTTATTATAAACCCGCGAACTGAGTATCCAAGAATGTCGTTGAGCAAGAGCAGTTCTGTGTCTCTCCGTGATACACACTCTCGTTCTTTTGCGCTTGCCTACCCGCAGCCGTAGGAACAGTGGCCTGTTTGCGCAATGCTATTTGGAGCACAAAGTGGTACCGGCCGCGACTTGCAAGTAGATTCGAACCCCGACAGACGCTTTATTTTGTGTAAATAATTTCATCACCATAGCACTCAAAACGGTGAAGGAAAACATCATGAGGAAACTGACATGTCCTAGAACCAAACATTCGAAGACATGTACGAGTAACATCTACCAACCCGCACAAGGCCAGCGTGGCGGATTACGGCCTCCTCCCTCTCACTGAGAGGAGGCCTGTGTCCCAGCAGTGGGAACATTAAAGGCTGGTTATGTATGTTGTTGGGCAAAAGGAGATGGTTAATGATTCCTTTCACAATAAAGTAAGAGGTTCGCCGTTTGAATACTCATTTTATTATGGCGCATGTTACTATTGTAAGGAAATTGGACTTAATCAATAACAATATAACTAGTAATACTTACAGTGTTTACCAGTCATTCTGCTTGCAATATGCACCAAAGGTACTACAAAAAATTGTCAGTCATATTGAGTGGCCGTAGACTCATAAATTATCTACAAAAACAGTTAGTGTCAACTTTAATAACTGCAGCAACATGTTCTACGAGCAAAATAGAAATTTTAAAATTTTCTTCACCTGTAAAGTATCCACAACATATTCATGCAGGCGCGATAAGTAACGTATGTAATTTTTTGTATTCATAATGACAACGTGTCTGTATAAGTGTTACAGTACATAATATTAACCGCCATTGCTTTAATGATGCAATAGAGAGCCGGCAAAACGTGGGTGGGCTTATCAATAGGTACATCGGCGATTTGACATAAATGCGTTATACTTAGATTACCTATGTGACAACCGATAAAATGTTGTAAAGCGCCGCCTAGCAGTGATTGACACCGCGCATATTTACACTGCGATATCCTGACGTAGATACACCTTCTGTATCAGCCGCCTTATCTAACAGACACATAAGCGCTTTAACGATACCGTACAAACGAAAGATGGTCGCAACACCGTCTAAAAATATATGTATAATATTCGATAACTGTGACAGGCCGGGCCGTGGCTATGGGCCGTTCAAAATAATTCACAAACAATGACCGTTAACCACCCCGCAACCCTCGTCTCACCTCAAACGCGTTAATTGCTCCGCAAATATACTCATCTTCGCACTAAGCGTTTACTTGCCGACTTTAATGACTGGTCAAACAGAGCGAGAGCGCGGTCGCGCGGTCAGCCGCGTTGCGGCTCTACCGCTAATAAATCTTCGGATTTTCCCCGATTTCCCGGCGCCCCGCGGTGGCCGGCGCCCTACGTCCACTCTCGTCCCACTCTTATAAATTACCTACACGCTTTCGCTATAAATCACACAATGGTCGGGCTAAATGCATTTACTATTGTTTGAATACACCTCGAACACCACTATCGTGACCGATGTCCAGCTGTCCGTGTGTGTTGATGCATATTTCATTCGGCGATCATTTTCGGTTTTCGTACACTGAAAAAAAAGAATGATTGATTTTACTAAATTCCGCGTAAATTTTATCAAATCCGCGGGTTAATATAGGTCCTACACACGAAATTGTTGATTTTACCAAATAGAACTGGTTGATTATGTAACCCATACGTTTAGTAAATTTACACATTTCATTTTGTTTATTCAACTAAAAAGTTCTGTATATTTCACATCGATTATTTTCGATATTTTACGATGAGATTTAGTAAATGTCACTTAACGTGTTATGTATAATATATGAAATTAATTTTGCTACATTTACTCATTTCATTTTGTATATTCAACTAAAAAGTCCTGTACATTTCACGTCGATTACTTTTGATCTTTTACGATGAGATTTAATAAATACCACTAAACGTGTTATGTAAACAATGTGAAATTGATTTCGCTACATTTACTAATTTCATTTTGTATATTCAACTAATCCAGTCCTGTATATTTCACGATGAGATTTGATGAATGTCACTAAATGTGTTATGTATAATATATGAAATTAATTTTGCTACATTTACTCATTTAATTTAGTATATTCAGCTAATCCAGTCCTGTATATTTCACGATGAGATTTAATGAATGTCACTAAATGTGTTATGTATAATATATGAAATTAATTTTGCTACATTTACTCATTTAATTTAGTATATTCAGCTAATCGAGTCCTGCATATTTCACGTATATTACTTTCGTCCATTTAACGATTTTGATTTAATATGTTTAACTAAAAGTGTTTGGTAAAACATGTGAAATTAATTTCATACAATTTACCAGATATCTTCTTGTTGGTTTTGTATATTTTACTTAAAATATGCAAAACTAATTTTGTGATATTTACTCGTATGATTTCGTATATTACATTAAATAAGTTTTGCATATTTTACGTAAGGTATTGTAATAAAATATGTAAAATTAGTATTGTAACATTTACTCATACCATTTCGTACATTTTAGGAGAGCACATTTCGTATACTTTACTTCACTTTTAGTAGTAAAATATACAAAATGCGCTCTCCTAAAATGTACGAACAGGATGTAGGTATATTCTATTAAACATGTTTCGCCATTATGCATGAAAGCTGTAAATTATTGGTTGACTGAAAATCTCTCGTAGCGTAATATACTGGGTGACTAGTGCGCGTAACTTATAAAAGTTACGCGCACTAGTCACCCAGTATATTTCTTATATTATTATATTATTTAGGTCTGAACATCCTTATGGATGTTCAGACCATCAAACTAATGGTCCGACTGAACGAACATCCTCAAAAATTATGCGCACTAATAAAGTCACCGTGTATACTTTGTCGCCAGAGACTTGTAGTCAGCTGCCTAATTTACAAATCAGTAAACTACCAATAAAAAAATAAACGAAAGACAAAATCACCCGCCAGTGAGCGGTATCATACAGTACAAAATAAAAGAACATGTTTAGCAAAATTTACCAAAAAGTACTCCAATTATAACTGTTAAAAATACACATTTAAATGTTAAACAAATTAAATCTGAATTGTATGATAAAATGTTACAATAATTTTGTTCGGTTTATAACTAAAATAGTAAAATAAAACAAAATATTAAATGAATAAAATTGAGTATATTTATAATTGTTATCAAATTGCTTTTACAATAAAACTTAAACAATTCACTTACAGGCGAGGTAATAACTGAAATATCACATAAAATAATCAACTAGTGTGTCACAAAACAAATGTGACACAAAATATTTCAAAATAATCATAAAAGGCTTTCAGGTTCAAAATGAACACTTCCCAGTGTACACCGGTTTCAAAAGGTAGGTACAACTCCCGAAATGTCCACTTTCGAAAAAGTACTTTTTCCAAAATGCACCTTTCCCCTAATGTATATTTCCCAAAATGTATCTTTTTCAAAATGTACATTCTTAGAACAGATAGGAATAACTGACTGAACAGATTTTAAAGTACCAGGATCACATAAATATGGAGATGTTAAATGAATGAATGTACATTTTGGGTAAGATATATTTAGGGAAATGTACATTCCGGGATAGGTGCATTTTGAGAAATGTACTATTTGAGAAGTGGACATTTCAGGAAATGTACCTTTTGAAACCGGTGTAAATTATGGGAAGTGTACCTACATTTTGAACCTGGAGGAAAAAAGGAATCAATTTGAACAGATGTTTCATGTTCACAGTGCTTTCAATAAGAGTCTTACAAAAGGCCCGTCGTAAAGGATGTCCAGAAGGGATCATCTTCAATCATGTGACTCTAAGGGTAGTTAGATATGCTGACCCATTCTGCAATAAAAAGAAAGAATTATCCGCCCACAATGTCCAGCATACCAACGCCATGCAAAACTTTAATATTATATGTAGGTACATATTTATATTTAAATGTACTTAAAACCAAGGTTGCGGTAACCTCTTACAAAAGGCTCGTCTTAAAGGATGTCCAGAAGGGATCATCTTCAATCATGTGACTCTAAGGGTAGTTAGATATGCTGACCCATTCTGCAATAAAAAGAAAGAATTATCCGCCCACAATGTCCAGCATACCAACGCCATGCAAAACTTTAATATTATATGTAGGTACATATTTATATTTAAATGTACTTAAAACTAAGGTTGCGGTAACCTCTTACAAAAGGCTCGTCTTAAAGGATGTCCAGAAGGGATCATCTTCAATCATGTTACTCTAAGGGTAGTTAGATATGCTGACCCATTCTGCAATAAAAAGAAAGAATTATCCGCCCACAATGTCCAACATACCAACGCCATGCAAAACCTTAATATTATATTACTTAACATTATTGCTAAGTTTACATCTAACGCAGTTACAATTCAGCTTTATACTATATCAATACATACAAAAAATATTTCTAAGTTTTAGTTCAAAATATACTAAATAATTCTTACAGTCAAATCCTACTTATCATATTAACCACGCTCTGCTACCATGTTGAAAATGTCACGGGGTAGTATGATAATACTAGTTACTCAACACTCCTCCTCAAATTTATAATTTTAATTAAAATTTGCTTTAACCCAAAACACGGTTCGATAATCTCTCTAGTTACATGTACTTAATTCTACAGTATGTATCTCCATTACACATTATATGCGAATAAGTTGGAGCTATGATAAGGTCCTCAGGTTTTAAAAATTTCCATGCGTCAACCTCAACTAAGTTGAGATCAAACGCTTGTAGGTGTTCATTAAATCCGTTACAGTTAATTTCTTTACACAGAAAATAAATATCTGTTCCTGAAGCCGTTACAAAAATAAATTTTATTTCAAAAAACTGGTACCTGTCTTCGTTGGAAATAATTAAAATAGCATGTTGCATATATTTGATCCCATTGAAAGAAACCCAGTTAAATGTACCAGTTAATTCTACATCTCGAGGAATAAAAATATTTTCAATGTCATTAATATTAGAGGGAATAAAGTTTACCCGTGGACTTAGTTTTATTCTAGCTTCATCTCTTTTTACAGTATAAAGTCTATGAGCAAATGACAGTTGTTCCTTAATTAACAAAGTTAATGCTAAATTTTTTCTGGAGGTTATTATTGAAGCAGTGTTTTTTAATTGTTTATGTTTGGCTTCAAACCTCATGCACCAAATTAATCGTAAGGGACCAACTTGTTTAATAATATCAGGGTAATGAACCATAAAATGGTGTTTAGGTTTTAAGGTGTCACAAAATAGCTTTACGTAACCCTCATGGTGTTCAGTGATTAAAGATTCAAATAAAGCAATTGTACTGTAATCAAAATTCCCGCTAAAAAGTATGTCAATTATCTTAAGCAATGTAAGAAAAAATAACCATACTTTATCATCTTCTGGGATTAAATCTCCTACTAATAGAGAGAAAATGTGTACAAACAACATCATTTCAGAAGCTGACATATTAAATTTGTTCTTTAATAAATGCTCCCGTTTTACTTTTGTACATTTGTCATTTAACTCATTTCCTTTATAGTCAAATAGTCGTAGCCGGTCATTAAGAGTATCTAAATTAAAAAGTTTTATGGTTTCCGTATAATACAAAATAATATGAGCAAGGTCATAATGACAAACACCTTCAAATATGTCATGCATTATATCAACACATAAATTGTCCACCACGTGATAAGTATTAATGTCGTTAAATATACAAGATTCATTAATACCTGTCACTGATACATCATTAGTTTCAACATCACAGGAATAGTTTTCTCGATTTCTTAGAAGGTTGTCATCTTGTTTACATTGTTTTTTCATTATAGTTTTATCGGCTTTAC
Source organism: Luperina testacea (assembly GCA_927399505.1). Taxonomy (NCBI): domain Eukaryota; kingdom Metazoa; phylum Arthropoda; class Insecta; order Lepidoptera; family Noctuidae; genus Luperina; species Luperina testacea. The sequence continues at coordinate 9,521,185 of OV656755.1, forward strand.
AAATTCGACAGTAATAGTTACTTGAAAATGATTTTGTGAATCCTAGTACAGTATTAAGGCCCAAATTATCACCGATGACCATTGCAAGTATAAAATATACCCTGAAGTTACCTTCCGATGTTACTATATCAATGCCATTTTCCTCTAAACACTTCATTTCTTCAATAAGCTCGTGAAAAGTAGCCGCGTTTCCGTAAGTTTTACTATACGACGACTTATGCAACATAGCAACAAATATATTTTCTAAAAGTGATAAGTATTCACTTCCCATAGTTGGAAATTGGAAATATGTGGCAGAAATAGAATGAACCCCAGCATGACTTCCCAATGGATTGTTACATTCAAAGTCGTCATTGTACAAAAAGTACGGTACGCATAAGTACCCTTCTTTTCCAGATATTTTATGTTTCCAAACCTTGCCTTGAGTATAATTTGATATTGAATTAGGTTCAGCACCGTTATATGTTTTTAAAACAGAAATATAACCGGGTAATTCGAAAATTTTCTTAAATATTAATTTTAAGGGTATTCTAGCTCCATACTCGGAATTTGGTCTTATTGAAGAATTGGCAGTATTTGAAAATGTACCTTCTGCAATAAGAAACTTTTTAGGAGGTATATAAATGCCAAGTTCAGAAAAATGATTCATTACTTGATACTCTGTGGATACATTTTCAAAAGGTTGCGATATTGTTTTAATTACTTTTTTTAATTTTTCGACATTTGTTTCTGAAGCACTAGGTAAAAGATCAGTTAACATATTATTAATAACATCAGTTATATGCTCTGAAATATTACTAATTATTTCGTTGGCACATTTTCGATTAATGTTAGGATTACTGTATAAAGACAAAGCGAAAGTGGCTGTTGAGTTATTAAAAATTTCATCTTTCTGGGGAACATGGTTACTTTCAGGTTCAAAAACAAAAGAGCGTTCATCATTATCACTATTACAGTCCAAGTTGAAAATTATTTGTTGGCTACTTGATGTACTCGGTTCTTGAATAATATTGTTGTTTCTACAGTTTGACAGGCATATTTCGGAAGGTAGATTCAGATTATGAGCATTGGTCAGATGACGACGAAACGAACGTATATTTGAAAATATTCTGGTACAATTAAACTGTTTACAGCAATAAGTGGAGTTAGGTTGCAAGTCATGGCTAAATTTCAAGTGTACGAAAAATGATTTATAGTCATTTAACACAGACGAACACATAAAACAAATAAACATGTTTAAATAAACTAACTATAGGTTCGATGGAAACAAATTAGACTTTTTTTATCATCAATTCCTTAAAAATGTCTTTGGATTATGTACAAAATAAAATATTTGGCACAAAATAGAAATTTCAGTCTAAAAAGGTTTTATGACAGATCCGCCATAAAACAAGCTACACTTGAAATTTTTTTATCAGATTTGCAATCAATTCCGTAAAAATATTTTTGTATAAAGGTCCACACGTTAACACACTCTGTCGGGTACTCTAAATTGAAAACATGGAAAATTTTAAAGCATACATCTACTGCTTTTAGTAGGTTGTCGATCTTATAAATGACTGCTTCATAATGGACATAGTAATCGGTTATTTCTTCTATCGATGACCCTACCACGACTATCAGTGGTTGGCAAGTAAGTCCTTTGGCCAAGTGCTCATCCTGACGCAGCTTGATCTTTGTTAATATTTCGCTCTGATTCTGTAATAGAACAAATACAAGGTTGAACAAATACAAATATACAAGATGTTCTGGGTCATAAATAATCTACCACACCCATACCCATTGCCTGTAAACTAATATCACAAGTCTTCATTGGGTTGAGTTCTTAAGACTTGCTGATTTCCTCACGATGTCTTCCTTCACCAAAGAGCAAGTCATAATAAGAAAAAAAAACGAATCGGCTACCACAGGTAGACACAAATACTTTGTGTTATTTATTTTTTAATTTATTGCGCACTTTATTTACCTACCGCGACATGTAAAATGAAAGCCTTTTCTGATTCAGCAATGCTTGGTTTATAATATTTTTTCTTATTTTCTTCGGTTTTAACTGGAATTTTAATGGTGGGTGGCAACTTCGAACTCATCAGTTTTAGGTAAACATAATCTCTCACATCTGCAAGGAGTTAAAAATTATTACAAAGATAAGCCTGTAAAAATGAGGACTGTCAATTATCTTTATTTAATATAATGAAAATAAATTAGCACCTACTGACCTGGTGTGGTACTATCGTCGTTCAAAGTTTTCAGATTATCCACGCAACTTTTTATGTTACTGTAAATTGGCAATGCTTTTTCCATGAATATTGGCCACTTTTTGAACAATTCTAGGTCAAGGTTTGGGTACATGAATTCAAAATCTAATTCAACCTAAAAAAATAAAAAATAAAATTGAATGATTGCCTACGCATAATTTTTTGTCCTAAACATAAAACCTACCTACTGTTAAATGGCATAAATATCAATTGGCATAATATTTATTGTTAAAAATTCTAAAAGCATAATATCATAAGGCCGAATTTTGTCAAGCATAAATATTGAATGGCATATTTGCAAAAGACTTAAATATTTAAAAAAATATATTAAATATTTAATAATAAATTATACGAACAAGTTTGTAGCCCAAGCTTGCTTTGATTGAAGGCCACTCATTAAATAAGTCCCGGATGGTTTTATCTTTTCCAGACAAATCTTCTTTTCGCAATGTCCTTGTTAGTTTCCACTTCTCCACAACATCTACCCAAGGCTCTTTATTAAATTTCAACCATAGCTTCATATTATTAAGATCTTCAAGTGATACATTTTGGGACTCTTAAACAAATAACATTCTATGTCCATTGAAATTGACCTCGTAAAACTGTGAATGTGAGACGTTAAGATAAGAACTCACAAAGCAGATTGTTTAGTTGAGTTCCACCGCGGCCGCCCGCCAATCCATCGCAGAGCGCGCGGGCGCAACCCGCCGGGGCGGAGCGCCGAGGCTGCGGGTGACCGCGGTCCGAGATATATACTACTGGTTGCCCGTTCGCAGCGGCATTTAGGCACATCACGTCCACTTCGCATTTGATCCACTTGGTCCAGTTCGCGAAACGTCCATTTCGCATTTGGTCCATTTCGCAGATTGTCATTTCCCATTTGATAATATTTCACATAAATATGGGAAAAGGTAAATGTTTTTTCGTTCTTTTTTTCATATTCTACAAATGTCAGATTTTTATTTTTACTGCGACGTACTAAGAAAAGAAAAAAAAAATTTAATATAAAGTGATTGAAAATATAGAAGCTAACCTTTTCTGCGAAATGGACCAACTGCGAAAGAGACGTGTTTTCGGAAAGTGGGCCAAATGCAAAGTGGAATTAATGCAACTAAACGATTTTTCATACAAGCAAAATTATTTTCAAACCCGATAGTGCAAAGTTGAAATGTTGAATAATATACCTTCATGAGTTTCAGTTATGGTAATGGTGGATGTTTCGTGTTTCTTTATGAGTCCTGATTTTCTTAAAATCCTTCTTTGGTTATGGTACCGGTCTACCAATTTCCCTCTTGCTGGAATATATGACTTCCCATATTTTCTACTAGGAACATAATATGCATCCTGAAAAATTGTTTGTAATGTAGTAAATTCCAATTTGATTTTTTTTCAGATATTACCCATTACTTGATATTGCCATCGACCAAAATTGCTGATAGGTAGCAGAGCAATTTTAATAGGGCAGTTTTCAAATTTTTGAAAACCGCTTATATTTAAAGATTGGGACGAACAATCCAACAGAAAAATAAATTAATGAATGTATTTTTCTCCATGAAACCAATTAATAAAATAAACGGTTTGTAAAAATTTGGAAAATACCCTATTGTCAGTGTAAGCGCTCCTTGCAACAATCTGGTTATTGATCTGGAACACTGAAGGAAAAACTGAAACATTCAAAAACATTATTTTAAATAACGTTTCCGCGCCCTGGCGACGAGTTACAATGGGAAGAGTGCGCAGAATCCGAGAAAAATCAAGACTATACATGGTATGCTATCTATACCATAAAACTACTGTTACTATATTACCATAACACTACTATAGTGGTACCGATATACTATTATCTAATCTACCATACCAAAATATTTTTGCAATAAAAATATAACCTTCGACTCGAATGGGAAAAATTTAACAATTTGACTGGACATGTCCTCATAATTTTTTGCATCCATCGAACCCTTCCTTTTTATGAAGTATTCTATAATACATTTTGATAAATTGTTTCTTATAGTTGTATCATCAATCTTCTTGTTCATATACTGAAGGCATATTTGTCCGATACTAGTGGTCTTCAGAATTTCTTTTAAATTAAAAGACTAATGGGAGAAAAAAAAATAGGACTTATACTTACACAGAAATGGTAAAAATAGTCAGTGTTATTACAAAAATTTTTAAACAATGCTGTAAATTTTTTGACAATATTGTTTGAAAGAGACAACATCACATTTAAACAGGCGTCTAAGTTAAAGTGTTTAAAAATCTTTTGTAATAACACTAACTGAATTTTAAAAAAATCGATAAAACTATCAATTGGAAAAATATGGATAAAAAAAAGATATGAAATCAAAGTTAACTTCACTACAGACATGGGATCAAATTCGACTCACTGGGAAATAAAAAACACAATTAGAGATGTGCCGACTAGTCGCCGACTATTCGGCCGCTTTTGTAGTCGGCGGCTAGTCGGCAAAAAACGCCGACTAGTCGGCTTTTTACTTTGTATGTATTTTCATTAATATGTACTATATCAGGGGAACTAAATGAAATAAAACCTTAATTATTCATTATTATTTGGATTTTATAATCAATCTTACACATTTCGACAAGTAAAGCAAACCAGTCTTTTCTTCAGTAAGTAAAATTTTTCAAAAAATACTGTCTTAAAAAGAATTATTCACAAAAAAACGTTATTTTTTACATTTAAACAGCACTATGACCCGCACATAAGCAAAGATGAACCTATTTTATTAGCGAACTTATTAGCGACTTTAGCGAAGTAAACAAAACAGTACGCATAAACTGGTTCCGACCTGCTCGCGGGCGGCGGTTGCAACTAGCGCGCGAACAAGCTGAGAACGAAGTCGTACGGAAATCCCCGAAACCGAGATCGGCCTAGCCGACTAGTCGGCCTCTTTACAGCCGACTAGTCGGCTAGTCGGTCAAAGTGGTAGTCGGCACATCTCTAATCACAATACATCATCCTGGAACCATGTTCTGGCTCCATCATCAGACCCGAAACATCACCTCATCACAAAGCACTCTTTAAAACCAACCTAACGAGCCCTAAAACAGTGAGTTTCACCGCCGTGTCCTCGTTGAGGCGATCGGCAGCGGCAGCGACCTCTCGCGGCCGGGCCTGGTTCAAGCCATGGTCCGGGGCGAGAGGGAGTGGGAGGCAGTCGCCTCCTTCTGCGAAGCAGTCATGCTAGCGAAGAAGGCGGCGGGACGGCTGAGGGAAAGAGCCTCCCGTCCCAGCCGCCGCGGGAGACGCTCCGGGCGTCGGGAGCCGCGCGACGACTCCCGGCCACCGTAGGCGCGGGCCTGCGGGCGGTGAGTAATGGGTAGCTCACCGTCCGATCAGGACGGCCCGTGCCGGACGGCGCGTACGTGTACCACGCGCGCCTCAAAGAGATGTCAGTATCATTCAAAGGGGCCCGTAAGGGCCGAAGCCTGCCGGGTCAGCGGGATTGTCCGAAAGGGTTACCGTTGGCTCGGAACATAAAGGGCTAAGGAAGGAACACGGGTGGGTTTTAGTCAGTAAGAGTCTGACACTCCCTTCCGCTCCACCCAGAGCGAGAGGGGTCATTTGATAATTTCCCATCCTCAAAAAAAAAAACAGTGAGTTTCCGGCTACCAGGGTTCAGATCCTGTGGCCGCCTTCCGACTCCATTCATCATCAGACCCTGAACATCACTTTACTTCATCACAAAGTGCTCTTCAAAACCATTCTAAAGAGCCCAAACACAGTGAGTTTTTGGTCACAGGATCTGCCTGTGACCACCTTCTGGCTCCATCCATCATCAAATTTTGAACATCACTCATCACAAAGTGCTATTCAAAACCAATCTAACGAGTCTAAATCGCTGGGTTTCCGGCTATTATGGTACAGACCCTGTGACCACTTTGATTTTTTAATTAAAAAATAAAGAATTAATCGTACATACATAATAATTTATGATATAAAAGATTTGCAATCAAGAAATTGAATTGAATCAAAAACATAAATGTGAATGTACGGGCAAATTCTTTTTCACAAAAAAAGAAATCAAAGTCAAGTTCAACAAAGGTAAGTACCCCAACACACATACAACATAAGTACTTACAAGTGAATTTCATGAGTTTTTTGTTGATTGACCTTAGTTCTTCCATATTTCCTGACGTTCTTAATCCTATGACCAAACTAACTTACAAAATTGGAAGAAAAAAAATAGGTAACGAAAAAAAACAATCACAAAAAGGCAATAACATTGACTCACTCCTGGAAAACTGGCCATAGCCATACAGCAGGGAAATTCTTCTAGCGTTATGGCCATTTGTAGCAGGAATAACATAGGGCGGGCTTTTTAATAGATAGCTTATTTAATTTTGTGGTAGGTACTTATGGTATTGGTTATTAACAAGGCAATTTCAAAATAAAGTGTAAAAAACTAACCTCTTCGTTCGAAGTAGCACAAGAACAGCCACTAGCCGCAGAACTATAATCGCTGCCCACATGCCCCATAGAATCCTTATCTGATTCTATTGATTCTGTATCTAAAGAACATGTTTTCTGTAAAAATTAAGATAAGATAAGACTTTAAGCGTATAAGTTCGTTTGTACCTATGTTATTATTTTATTAATGTGAAAAAACAATTTCAAGTTGACTCCAGCTAGATCAGTGCTCATACTATTAAGAGCATTTGATCTGAGATACATTAGTAACATTTCTACCAAAACTAAAAATCTTTAAAATAATAATCTTTACTAATATTATTAAATGAACAAATCAATCAGTTTTAAAACAAGCAAAGCCTGTGCTTGAGATTACCGAGCCTAAAGGCTCCTTTGCTACATTCTGGAAAGTAGGTACCTACAATAATAGGTAAGTATACTTCAAAATACTCACCAGGGATTTATTTTCATGTTTAAATTGAGCTAATCCAGCCTTGAATTTAATTCTATCCTTTATTCTTGATTTTGGAATCAGCTCATTTATATCAGAATCAGAAATATTTTCTATACAAAATACATCCAAGTCATATTCTAAAAAAAATAAGGACAGGGTCCAGGGAGTGATATTAAAATTTGGAATACATTTATCTAAAGTATCTACCTAGTTATATTACATATTAATATTTGTATCAAGTAATATGCGGTGTGTAGTTAGATACTTTAGATACAAAAAAAAATACAATATTTTGTGGTTATCAGTAGATGTGGGTAATCTTTATTCCGGAAAGTGAATTGATTCACTTATTCCGACTCCAAGTCCGGTACCGGTTCACCTTAGTTATTCCTTTGGCACCGGCATTAATTCGGTCATTCTGGTTCTGCGGTTCGACCAGAACATTTTATTCATTTGGTTCGTTGGATCATTTGGCACCTTTTGAATTGATCACTTTACAGACTTTATTTATATGAATTTATACTTTAATAACTAGGTAACAATTTTTGTTTTGCTAACTATGCGTTCATAGCTAGAAAGTTTAATAAACTATCTTGTTTTCAATAAAAAAAAAATACTTTTGTTTATTATTTCCATTTTACTTCCCCAAAATAAAAATAAATACGAATAAAAAAATTTTGATACATTTGATTGACACCGCGGTGCCGGTAAGTATTGTGAGGAATAAAAAAGGTTTTCGTATCCGCGTTCGGAACCGGCACCTTTAGATCAGTACCTGCGGAGTTACCCACCGCTAGTTATCAGACAGATATTCGCTAACTAGGGTATCATATTAAAGGCTCAAGGTCAAGGACTATCTAACGAGCTATGTTTGGAGTTATTGCGCGTTCAAATCAGGAATAAGGAGATCTGCCAAACAAGCTTGCAGTGGCAATAGGCAAGGCACATAGTTAGGAGAACTGGCAGCCGCCGTTGGATGGCGACCGCGTACTTTACGATAAGACTGACCTGTTAGGACGAAGGTACCTATTCTACCATTCTAAGTTGATAATAAGTAGGAACTTAGAACTTACCTTGAAATACAGCTTGTGTTTCCTTCGAGACTCCCCAAGAATCGAGAAGTGCTATGGCGAAGTTGGAGTCTAATGTAAATCCTAACGTATTTTGTGACGTCGAGTCCATTTTCACTCACTATGAACTGCTATGAACATTGATTGATTAGTATTACTTTAGCGTAACTATGAATGATAATTATAAATAGGTATCTAACTAATCCAACACAGACAGCACCGCGGCCACAGAACAGAGTACTTTGTAATATACTGAAAACCGCGACGCACGCGTCACACGAACCGACCAACCGAAAGAAAGAATTTGAAGAACAGTGTTGCCAACGAGATATTTTGAATTCCGCTATGCAAGTTGGAATTTTTCCGCCAAAAATATTATATGTTATTTTATTTACGATTACTTCATCGGGTAAATCGCACGAGTAACATGCCTTGGCATTTTTTTCAGTCCAAAATGTATTTAGAAATGGTATTGGCCATATTTTCTGTACTTCATTTCCATTATTTAGATTTTACCTTATTTCTGTAGATACTTGGAACAAATGAGAGAGAAGCATGTTTTCGTGTCCGCATAAAAGTTTTTATTTTTTATTTTCATGATATTATAAATCTTAAAATCAGAAGTTTATCTAATGGCGGTAGCTTCTTGGCTGCTTGTAGAGCAAAAACGGCAAAAAATCACGTTTATTGTATGGCAACCACCCTTAAACATTTATTTTATTCTGTTTTTAGAATTTGTTGTTATAGCAGCAACAGAAATATATCATCTGCAAAAATTTCAACTGTCTAGCTATCATACAGCAGCCTATGATACAGCCTGGTGATAGACAGACAGTGAAGTCTTAGCAATAGGATCCCGTTTTTACCCTTTAGACGGAACCCTAAAAACGTTTAATTTTAGTCAAAATTATTCCCGTCATTTCCTACGTCAAATTACTTATAATAAAATTAAAAAGGGCGGAGAGGTGTTAATCTGGCAACTCTAAGTAGTATCGAGTCGAGACGGTCGAGACGGAACGCGTCATACGATGAATAGGTATGACGTCACGTCAAATGACATTAAAGTTTAGTAAAATCTCAAAGATGTTTCGTAAAATCAACATTTTAATTAAGTAACATGTAGGTAGATATATTGGTATGGTATAGATCAAAACAAAGAGTTAAATCGTTACTTTTTTAATATTTGAGGAGTGTCTTTTCAAAAGGCTTTATTTCTCATTTTGGAAAAGTTATTTTTTTTGATGCGATTCGATCCTAACACTATATTCTCAATGATTTTCAATGATATTTTGGTTCCAAACAGCTGTTTAGAACCAAAATATCATTGAAAATCATTGAAGGCTCTTTTTGTAATCGATTTTTTAAAGGAAATAAGCTTATTTCCTTTAAAAAATCGATTACAAAAAGAGCCTTCCGCGTCAAATAGACTTATATCCATAGCATTTTAGTCCATTTAATCAATTTAAATATTCTCTTTCAAAACAGCTTAATTCTAATAGAAAATTGTTTTTTTCCAATATTTACGGAACAAAAGGGCTTATATAATTTATATTATGTAGGTAGGTACACCGCTGTCCTTTTTGATGCTTTTTTCCATTTAAGTTTTTGAACGGATACATCACACTTGGCTGTATGGCTTATGAGGTCCTTGCTTATTCTATATTAAGTTAATAAAAAAAAACGATTGTCAAATGTCAAACGGTGGAAGATTTTAGGCGCATTTTTTTTTTACTATTAAGAGCGTTTATACAGAAAGTGGGCAACGTCGCAAATAGCTGTCAAATATTTCGCTGTTTAGATTAATTTGTCAATATTACTGTATGAAAATAAGAAATATGGCTAACTAATGAACTAGAATATTGATTATGAAATGCAATAATTAATATCGTAACACCGAATATTTAGTTTTAGATGTAAAAAAAGTATTTGGAAACTTTACAAATGCCTTTTTTACACCTAAAACGGTTACAACATCAAATTCAGTGTTTTAATTGCAATTCATTATTAATATTCTAGTTCATTAGTTAGCCATATTTCTTATTTTCATACAGTAATATTGACAAATTAATCAAAACAGGGAAATATTTGACAGCTGTTTGCGACGTTGCCCACTTTCTGTATACGCGCTCTTAAGACGCTTTTAACGTTACCTCAAATTAAAAAAAATATGAAAATTATGTCAAATTATGACAAGTAGCTTAGAATTTATAAGGGAACAGAGGAACATACATACATACCGGTCAAAATCATACATATTTTCGTTTTTTGCTTCGCCGTAATCGGGTAAAAAAGAAGAGACACGAAAATTGCTCTGAATACTTATAACACTCACAGCTTATAAAGTTATGAATCATGATCGGTTTAGTAGATAAGAGGTGAAGGCGTACAAACAAACGGACTTTCGCATTTATTATAATTACTAGCGGGCGTCCGCGACTTCGTACGCGTGGCGTTACCTAGTTATTTGCACATATTCCGGGATTTAATGTACCTAAAACGTTAATTCGGCATGAAAGATATCCCCATACCAAATTTCAACTAAATCTCTTCACTATTATGATTTTTGTGGTTCCCACGGGAACCACTAATTTTTCCGAGATAAAAAGTATCCTACATGTTAATCCAGATCATATTCTATATGTGTACAAAATTTCATCCAAATCCGTTAAGCCGTTTATGCGTGATTGAGTCACAAACATCCAAACATCTTCACAAACTTTCGCATTTGTAATATTATAGGATATGTGAGGTTTTGTTAAAAAAAATTGGGTACCAAATGAAAGGGCTTAATAAGTACTTTTCAAATATACAGGGTGGCAGGGACATCGACGCGCAAACTGTAACCGTAAATTCAGCACACGATTGTAGATCCTCTAGCGAAGAAATTTTTCGTCGGTTATCAAAAAAAAGAAATCATTAGTTTGACAGAAAAGTGCAATACCTACGCGGTCAAAATGTATGGAAAATCAACTTTGTTTTTTAATAACCGACAAAAACTTTCAACGCAGAGGGCTTCAGAACCCGGGTCGGCGGCGCGTCCCGGGTCGGCGGTGCGTCGTGTTCCACGCGCGCCTCAAAGAGCTGTCAGCAAACTGACGGGGCCCGCCATAGGGCCAAATGCCTGCTGGAGCCGCGGGACTGTCTAAACAGGACACCGTGGCCCCAAAACTTAAAGGCCATCCGAAGGAACACGGGTGGATTTTAGTCAGTAAAAGTCTGACAGTCCCTTCCGCCCCACCCTGGCCGGAAGGACTCAATGGATGATCTTACCACCCCAAAAAAAAAATTCAGAGTCATGTACTTACTGAATCCATGGTAACAGGATGTGCGTCAATGTCCCTGCCACGCTGTATATAATATACATTGTTAGCTTTTGCCTTTGCTTGCATTCACCCGATTTACAACCTCAAAAGTATGTTCATTATTATTATTATGTTCCCTCATAACTTCTAAACTACTTATGATAATTTGATAAATGAAGTACCTATCGTTAGAAGCGTCTAAATTGTCTTATGGTTTTAGGATATGTGAAGTCACATTTAACTGATATTTGAGTGCAGAAACTACTTTTTTTAGTACTTATGTTGTAGAAGATTATGCCTGCGTGTGAACCCGGTGTTTTGACTTACCTACCGTAGTTTCTGTAGGTACTCAAATTTCAGTTGACCTTAAAGAGTATTTTGATCACAGTATGAAATAGGATCATTTGGCAATAAATCATATTTAGGGTTGATTTATCGTTTTTCTGTTCAAAATGTATGGGAACATTTTTGGCGATTGCTGTCATTTCTATTACTCATACCTTAAATAGTCCCATAGAGTATTTTGATCCCCACATGAAATAGGATCGATTGGCATTTTTTTTTTATTTTAGATTTTTTTTTGCTGACTGTAAACTTTTTCCGAAATCTGTGAATGCAGTTCAGAATATCTTAAAAAGTTATGGATGGTCTCATAGGAACAATTTCCTGTAACTATACTTAACGGTTAAGGTTATAGTATGAATGAACTATGTTAACTATCAAAGCAAAATTATTTAATTAAATGCTGTTGTATTCGGTATGCTTGTAGTATTTGCCGAATACAACTTTGATTTGTACAAATGAGTGTATATGCACACACTTAATTTGTATTCGGCAAATACTAAAACATATTGCATATAATGACATAATTTTGCTTTCTTTCATAGTGAACAAATTGCCGTTAGTTGTCGGAACACGCTAAAATATATAATGTAGAAGCTAAAACCCATGGAAACCACGTTATGTGCCTACAATAGCGAGTCATGTCACGGGCTAATGTTTAGTAACCTTAAACAAAAGTTCTTTGTAAATTTTATTGACAAGCTTGTGTAAAATGTACATACTTATTTCTAATCTCATAATTTGTTTCAAGTAAAATCAATCTTCCAGTTTGTTAGTTTTGACGAACAACTTTAGTATTATTTTGTAGATTAGCAAGCGTCACCTGTCGGGAAGAACTGACTTCGAAACTCGTTCTGTTGTTTAAATAAAAGTTCTTTGTTGATTTTATTTACAAGCTTGCGTAAAATTAGCATATTTCTATGTCAATTATATGAAATGTATCTCATAATTTGTGTCAAGTAAAATCAATTTCCTAATTTATTAGATTTTACGAACAACTCTAGTAGAGTAGCTAGCCACACCTATCGGATATCTGGAGAACTGTGTTGCTAAATTCGTACTGTTGTTTAAACAAAACTTCTTTGTTGATTTTATTGACAAGCTTGTGTAAAATGTACATATTTGTAATGTCAATTATATTAAAAATGTTTCACAATTTGTGTTAAGTAAAATCAATTTCCTAATTTGTTAGATTTTACGAACAACTTTAGTAGAGTAGCAAGCGACACCTATCGGATATCTGGAGATCTGTGTTGCTAAATTCGTACTGTTTTGTAAACAAAACTTCTTTGTTGATTTTATTGACAAGCTTGTGTAAAATGTACATATTTGTAATGTCAATTATATTAAAAATGTCTCACAATTTGTGTCAAGTAAAATCAATTTCCTAATTTGTTAGATTTTACAAACAACTTTAGTAGAGTAGCAAGCGACACCTATCGGATATCTGGAGAACTGTTTTGCTAAACTCGTACTGTTGTTTAAACAAAAGTTCCTTGTTGATTTTATTTACAAGCTTGCGTAAAATTAGCATATTTCTAATGTCAATTATATTAAATGTATCTCATAATTTGTGTCAAGTAAAATCAATCTTCCAATTTGATAGTTTTTACGAACAACTTTAGTAGAGTAGCAAGCGACACCTATCGGATATCTGGAGAACTGTGTTGCGAAACTCTTACTGTTGTTTAAACAAAACTTCTTTGTTGATTTTATTGACAAGCTTGTGTAAAATGTACATATTTCTAGTGTTAATTATATTAAACGTATCTCATGATTTGTGTCAAGTAAAATCAACTTTCTTATTTGTTAGTGTTACGAACAAATTTAGTAGCGTCACCTGTTGGAAATTTAGAGAACTCTTACGAAAGTATTTTACAAACTTTCTTTAGTGTATTCAAATATTTGTTCGATAAATTTTACTATACTTAAAATAGTTTTAGTCAATCTGTTTTGTTATGTAAAATCAACAAAGTGGATTTTGTTAAATTTACTCTTGTTATAGTAAAATTAACTATGAAAAGGGTTGACTATGGCAGTTCATTACTCAACCTACGCTACTTTAGTACATTCAACAATTCTTTTTTTTCAGTGTACCTACATGTAGCAGACGTTAGTCAGCAATCTTGGACGGCACAGGAAATTTGTAACATCCCTTTGTTAGGTCCGGAACTGAAGGATATTATGACCGTTCCATGTGAAGGCGCCCGTGATTAATCTTAAGCGAAAAGTTTGGCCGGTCGCTTGACCTAAGGAAACAGTCTAATGCGCGATAATTGAAAGTTATACGAGGAATCGACGAGGGTTGAGATTAGCTTGAAAATAAACAATTATATTGTATGTGCCGTTTACTAAGCGATCTGTGACCACTTAACAATATAAAGGTGCTTATTTCGACCGTTATCTCGGCCGGAAGTAAAAAAAACGTGATCCAAGCGTAATTTTTGTCCGCGCCGCTTGCCTCGCCCAACGCGCTAAGCATTAGTCGAATAAAAAACAAGGTGTCGATTAAACTTGAGATAGCTTTTAACTACGTTATTATTTAATTTGAAGTTTGTTTTAGGATTCCGTGGTTTCGTGTTTTTAAAGTCATTTGCATAATAAGAAAGTATAAAGAAGCTAATTATACATGGCGTTTAAGTAAAATATAGATCTAACAACAATATGTTAATTCGCTTTGATCATTTGAAGAATACCTAATTGCTATTTTTAAGTTTACATTTGTTTAAACAAGCTAATTTTCCTTTGAATTGCTATGCACCATGCAAGAACTACAAATTCACATCATCACATTCATGTCACTCTATACGTAATACGATAATCTCGTAATTCAATATATTTGACATTTCACATCTTTTGTAATAGTTTTGCACATAAAAAATAACAATAACATTGAAATGACAAAATTTTACGCCATTTATAATATTATGACACTATAGTGTATCCTACTTTGATCGATTTAGGACCACCGAAGAAGGGGGGCACTAATTCAAAACGGAATAAATGATACGTCACCGACAACAATGGCTCAATGAAGACATCTCGCCGTGCAAGAGAAGCTCTACGATAGGTACATTGTATGTTTAGCGGAAAATAATCGCAGAGAAGCGCTTTACAGTTGGTAAATTTGGAGTGAGTTTTTTGCGAGTTATTGTAGCGATTCGGACAGATGTCACGGGCAGGGAATCCGCGACAACAAAAGCGCCCCGGGGGCGCATTGTCCTCTCCTCCCCGACCTCCCCGAGTCAACCATTAACGCTGACACCTCTAACATTTATTCCTGTATCAAAATAATACATATAATTTATTCAATTTATTTATAGCTATATTCAGTGTATAATAGTTATTGCTCTAAATGGTTTTTAATGTCCTTATTTTATAAAGTAATTTATACGTACAGTCGGGCTTTTACAGCTGCGTTGCACCCTTCAATGACGGCTATTAGCAAGACATCAGATAAATACGATAAACTCGGGGCCCCGGAAACTCTTATGAACCGACGTAGTCTATGTTTCATTGTAATTTAATGCTCACTCAGTTATCATTGAATTAGATGTTTGGAGTTTTAATTTAGGTTGTCGCTCGACTTGCTTGTTTTTTCCATGTAACTCATTAAGAAGTGTAAACTAATAAACAAAAGCTTTTCTGTAACGAATCTTTAATGGATTGTAAGCAAACATAACTTTGCTGTTGTGTTTGCGGTTTAAACAAGACCCGTAAATGGAGACAGTTTTAGAGGAGTTAGAAGTTGAGGCAAACAAGGATTAAGAGTGAGGTGTCCCGGAGGTGGCGGAGTGTGCGGTGGACCACGGCGGCCGCGGTGCTCCAGCGTGCCCGAATCAATCACGGAGGCTCAATAATTGATCGCCCTCGGCGGCACCGCGCCAGTCTCCCCCGACCTAATTACCTCTCTCGCCCTCCACACGCGCACGGCTCATTAAGAACCGTCTGTTGTTTGTTCTCCTAATTAAAGTGGAGCTTTATCGGTCTCGGGGCCCCGTCTAATTGATATCATTGCGAGCGTTTACGATCATTGAATTACGCCGGCCGCGATCGGTTACCGTCGGGTTCGGCAGTTAAACGTGACCGCACATTGTCTGTGTCTGAGCTCCAATTGACTTGTTTAATCCCGGTTTATTGTTTATTTATTTATGGGTACGCTTTTCAAGCGCCGCTGCTCCAGTCTTTAACAGACTACACTATCCACGGAGGTATCATCATCATCATCTCCCTAGCCTTTTCCCAACTATGTGGGGGTCGGCTTATGCACGGAGGTATAAGTAAAAGATTAATAAAAGTCAAAACTGCCTCATTAAAAGATTAAATAAAAACATTTACTGGCCCGACCCGTAAGCCTTATTAATAAGCTTGCGAACCTCCACCAGCGAGGTTTTAATAGCGGCGTACAACTCAATTCTAAATTACGAGCCTTCGGTCAATTTTCAATAATAAAGTGTTGTAAAAAGAAATGTTTCTGATTAAGAATACAATATCATGCATAATAAAATAATATTAACTCGATACCAAAAGAAATAACTTTCAGTTCTCGAAGTGGAAAATAACCAATTTCGTTTAAATCACAATCTAGCAATTCTTTGATACCCGTGAAATTGCCGTAACGAAATAAATGTTAAATAAAACGTAAAATAAAATTATTGTGCCTCCACAAACAAATAATTGGAACGGGAACGTACCTAAAACGCCCGCGCCCGTCGCCGCTCGTTTTATGGCTTATTTGGGGGAAAGCTTTATTGAAGTTAGCCACGTTGTCTGCGCGCCTTACAAATACAGCCCTTGACTCGATCGGCCACGACTCACAGTGGAATAGCACGCACCGTTGCGTCACTGCCGTGCGCCATGAAATGACTTTTTCGTTTGTATTCGCTCTTTATCCACTTAGAGTCATTCTTTTTTCCACTTGCTACAATTCACTTTTAGATTCTGCTAGTAGTGTTTCCTACCGGTATTATTTTATAGCATGAATAATTTTATTTCTTTTTTGTAGTTACGGTCGAAGGACTTGGTGTATTAAACCATCGATGATATATTGAAATGCCGATTCTTAAGGCAACATCGTATTTTGTTTAGACGCACGTACTTAGAGTGGTGCAAGACGTATTATAATACAGTTTATGATGCAGAAAATGTTATCGCCGTACACGATACCAAAGTAAAATCATGCCTTTAACTGGCGCACAGTAGCCAGAAAGCTGAGTCGCGGTATGATGGAGTGTCGTCGATTTGGCAAGGCGGCGGGTCGGCGCGGCGCCTCGGGCGGTGCCGGGGCGCGCGCTAGCTCAATAAGCGGCTCCAACCACCGATGGGGTACGAATTTATGAACCGTCAAATAACTTATCACCAGTTTAATGCAATGAAATAAACGAGCCTTATTTATGAACCGCACAGATCAGTCGAACGTGAACTTTGTCTTTTTTGTTTCTAGGGTCGCGGCCGTAGTTGGCTCTTATTTATGGATCTAGCGGCGCGTGAGAATAACGTTAATAGTGGGGCCGGCCCCTTTTCGCTACTGTTTATATTTATTTGGGGTTGGTGTAATGAGTCTATCTGGCGCGCTGACTCGCGGAGTCTGTGGAGAATTGATTAAAATGTTGTTAGACCCAGTCTTACGGAAAAGGGGGATGAATTGGTGCGGATAAGATTTTTCGAGAGTTAATAAATGAGTTTTATCACCCCAGTAAAAATAAACACGTTAGAGATTTACAAACTGAAACTTGTTGGTACAATAGGTACTTAGGATTTGTATCAATGTAGAGACATGATTATTAGATTTTTGCAATAAAAATAGCAGCTGCAGTTCAATCATTTAACTGACTTGTCGGTCACATCAGCCTAGAAAGTGTAACAAAATAATTTACAGTAGATATTTAAAATACAGAACACGTTTCACTTTGGAACACGTTTAAGCCATATCTAATTACAACTAACCTGAAAAGAGCATACTGCATTAATTAAAGATAGTACAAATAGATAGAAATTTCTGTCATACCTTAATAAAAAATGGCGAGCTTACAATCCCTTACAGTTTCCTTGTCAACCACAAACAAAAAAGTTCATAAATCCCTAACATGAAGTCGGATATGCATAGTAATAATAGTATAATCATTAATGTTCGGGCAGGCACGTGCGTTCTCGAGTTTGCCACTAATGTCGGGGGCGAGACAATCATCACTCATAGTTAGCGAGCCCCCGACCTCAGAGGGAACCACGCTGCCCTGTCACCGCCAGGAAAAGAAGCCATTTTTATCACAGTCCCACAAAAGAGTTGCGGTCGCGAATTTGTCACTGGCTTATTTGCTGGGGAACGTCGAAAAAGTGTAATGTTTACTTATACAATGATAGATATTAATGATACAGTAATCATTTACAGTTGCTCTCCGGCTCTCTGACTCTCCCTAGTAGCTTTGACGCTCTAATATTATTGTATGTAGGTACTTGTACCAATGTAAGGCCTGCGCGCCTTTCCTGGGATTAGCACAGAAACAATAGCGCATAAGTACACGGTATAATGTTATAACATTTTACCATAAAACTAAGTAGATAGGGTTATACCCACTGCAATAGTTGCTGAAACCTGAGGGGCAAGTCTCGTAATTTTAAGAGCGTTTACAGCAGTCTAATCTCAGTTAAATCTATCAAAAAACCCTTTAATTTTCCTACATTTTTGACAAGTTTTTTTTGACATTGATTGTCGCTGAGAAGAGATTGCGACTAGATTGTAAATGTTTTAAATTACGGCAATAGCCTTAAGAAAACTAATCATTTTCAAAATTATAATGTTTTAAGATTTTTATGTTTTGACATTTAGACAGTAAACAAAAATTATTTTGAACACTAAGAAGTCAAATAAAATAAAAAGTACCTAATTTAAAAAAATTAAATTGACTTCAAAAAGAAATTAGGTAACTCAAAATTATGAATTAACTTTAATTTTGGAAGTCGGTGTCTTGGGATCTGTATTTTAGTTTTTTGCTACCTACTTCCGAATTAAGGCTCCTGCAAACAGGCGCGACACGCGACGCGAATCGCGCGCGACTCAGAGGCACCGCTCGTTGCGCGACTTGCGGTGCCTTTGTGTCGCGTGTCGTGTCGCGCCTATTTGAAGGAGCCTTTAAAGAAAAATTAAATTATTTCATAATTTTGAGTTACCTAATTTCTTTTTGAAGTCGATTTAATTTTAATAAATTGCTTTTTTATTTAGTAATTTTTAGTTTTAAGTAAAATCTGGAATGTTAGTTTGTAATAAGTACCTACGTAATAGTTTTGTTGTAAATTAAAAAAATATTGCAAAATATTGCACTAGAATTTGACCAAGGTTTTGAGATGTTTTCCCTTTGACACTACACCCGTAGCTCGTATATCAATAAGTCAGGCCATCACACTTACACGTATTAGTCCATATCTTGAAAATTACTGAATCTATTTTTATGAAACTGTTACTTAAGATGAGGTACATGTAAGCCAAGAAAAAAAATGGTCACGATCAGATTAATAGTTGCGGAGAAATGCGTGGTCAAACATACATGCATCTATAAAATTTTGTATATTTGTTTGGAAGCCCTAATAGATTGTCATATGTGAATATAATGCAGTTCCAATAATATTACATACATACGTGTCGAATTGATAACCCTCTTCTTTTAAACTCGGTAAAAATAACAGCATCTCACTAATGAATTTATAGAGGTATGAGGAACAGTGTATAGTTCACTCATACTCTATAGAAAAGGGAGGATCCTCCGACCAGACGGGTGTTGTGACTGGCGGCCAACTGCCCCGATGATTCATGTCGGGCCCTTGTTTCTACGCTAGTTGCGCGGTTAACTCTGCTTGCGAGATGCAGGATTTTTGCGTTACGTCGTTATGACGCGTTGTTCGCATGTGGCGTTGTAGATACCGCTACAAATATTTTACCAAATCACACTATAATTACTATGATAGCCTATTATGACTACAGATTACGATCTTGACCGCTATCAGACAATGCAGGTAGATAACAAAATAAAAACGAAACTTATCTTTAGATTAAAATTCTCCGAAATTCATTGGGTAAACGAATTTATCACAATGTCTTCCTATCAAACGAAGATTGATAAACGATTGAACGTGTATTGCCAATTATAATTATCGAGTTCAATTAAGGTATCAGCGTTGATCTTGTACCGAAACCAATGTTCAATGCAACATACAATTATAATAATATGTCCGAATTATAAAACACATTAAGTAGATATAAAACAAGAAATAGGATAATGCTCTGAGGGGCTTGTGGCTAAGTATTAAATACCACACGGGTCGATCGATCAGGTTAAGCTACGCTTCCCGCGGTTGGTCCGTGGATGGGTGACCATCTTTACAAATCAAAACCCCTCCGTGCCTCAGAAAGCACGTTAAGCCGTCGTTGGCTCCGGCTGTCATTCGAGGATCTTTGACAGTCGTTACGTGCAGTCAGGAGCCCGAAAGTCTGACAACCAGTCTTACCAAGGGTTATCGTCAAACTGGGTTATGGACTTGTGGAGGTCAGATGGCAGTCGCTCCATGTAAAATACTGGTATTCAGCTGCATCCCGCTAGACTGGAATCCGACCCCAACATAGTTGGGAAAAGGCTAGGCAGATGATGCTCTGGGAACGATTAAACAATCACAATAACACTTCTAAAGAAAAAAAGTTATCTAAGCCACGTTTATAACAGGCTCTCAATACTTACATACAAGAAATACACGCCAAATGATCTTCGACCACGTTCACCATTACTACCTGCACTGCCCCCGAGTAGGAACTACTTCTCTGGCGTGCACCACTTCCATCAGCACGAGCACCAGAATTCGAAGCATTGATACGGGCATTTCCTCGTTTTAACTTTTCCACAGCAGCGCTGCTCGTTTCTGTAACCGTTTTGCTATATAAACGTAGTGCTGCTTGCTGTCCAGCGCGCTCTGCTGCTACACATCTGTGTCGCTTCTTCCAACGTGGGCTTCGTTTTAGCTAGCAGTCGCTCCCTGACATTATTGTTTTTTAGTCCCTTGATCAATAGCGTCAAAATGCAGCCGCTTTTCAAAGAACCAAGCTCACAATATTTACTGTTGCCGTTGAGATGGCCCAAATGTTTTTCAAAATTGTTTTCATTTTAAAAAGTTTCAAAGAACCTATAGCTTTGTTTTAACCTTTTGAGCGCCAAGCGGTACCGAACGCGATGTGTCCCCCAGCGCCAAGCTATAAAGTATAAATGTATAACGAATGTATAATAAACAGTAGTGATGAGTTTTAATATAAAAAAGACCCCCTATTGAAATAAACATTTAAGTTTAGGGTTTTAGGCAATAGTAAGAACACGCACAAAAGCATTTGTTCATGTATTTTAATGTAATAAACGTTATTAGATATTGTCTTCTAATAAAGACGTGGCGTGGAGGGCACGGAAACGATTGTCTTCTATAGAAGACCGTGGCGCTCAAAAGGTTAAAAAGAAATGAAGAACGCTTAGTGGCTAAGTAATAATAATTGCTTGTCCAGGTCAGTCCGTGGATGAGTGCCTATCCTTTACACATCCATCCAAACAGTCAAATTCAATACATCTCTTTGTCTCGACACGATCCGAGTGTGACGTTAACGAGAAACGTGACATCCAACATGCAATAAGGATTTGTAAGTCAGTACTGTCGTGTTGAACATAAATCGAATGACGTCACCAATGACAATAATTACTAATGCAAACAGGTAACTAAGCCGAACAATTTGTCTGCGCAATGAACAAACGAGCTGTTTACTTAGTACAACTATTTAGCTCAGCTCTTGAACAATAATTATGCTATTATCTCATTACCATTCTAATAAGGTATGGTACGAGGCAGTTGCTTTTTTATCATTTTTTTTTCTCTGTAATTGCTTGTGTTACTTTTTATTGCCTATGTTACAGTCGCGTACATCATTTGGCTTATCTACGTATACTTTATACATTTTTAGTTTTTATTGCTAACAGTTAATTTTATGGCCAGCTCTTTATTTAATAGACTTATGTTACATTATAATGACTTCATGAAAACTAAGAGAATTTTATCAAAATTTATGATTGTGATACTTAGTTATTTTTCATCAATCAATATACGTTTATCAGAAATGAAATTATCCGGAAAAGAACCGGAGTTACCGACATAGCATTCAGAGTAAGCAAACTTATTTGGCCGTGAGCTGGCCATGTTTGTGGAAGGACCGATGGCTGTTGGAGCTTTGGCGTCGCGTAGGATACCGTATTTTCCAAAAAAAAACTTATATTTAGCATTTATTTAATACACCAAAAAGTTTTCTTAGTAGTTTATTTCGCAATAAGGCCAACATGTGATTTCAAGTCAAAATCCATTTTGTTAGGGATTGAAAGATAAACCGTAAACACTTTAATCTGCGTCGGCTTATGCGTAGCGTCAACGCTGCGTAAGCACAGCGTAGGCGATGCTACGCGGGGCCTACGCGGTTTTTACGCTACGCTAACGCTCGAACAATGCTTGAACACAGGATGTGGACAAGAGCTCATATGAGACAACTTAGTTTATGCGTTTATAAGTAATTAACGCAAATGCTTATATTTGATACATAGTTTTAGCAGGTTATTTGTAGGTATTAGTAGTTCGTCATTTGTTAGCGTCGCACCGGATGTCGCGTATTCCCCCCGCACTTGCAAAAAGGTGTCTAAAATGTTTGGAATTATGGTTTACTCTCACGAAATAGTCACTTGCATTCGACCGAGAACTTTAACATGAGTCCGTCATAGCTATTCATATATACGAGTACATGAACGAGTGTTCGTAGTAATTTCGTATTTCGCAACATATCCGGCACAAGCAATTTCAACAAACAAATCGATATCCATTTTGTTAATGATTGTATCAGAACGATGTAGCTTTCGCGATGTAGTTCGCGCCGATGTCTGTCCAACGTTAGCTCAGCGTAAAACCCCTTTACACAACGCGCGGCGTATGCGTAGCGCCTACGGCGTAACGGCGTAGACGATGCTACGCGGCCTCTACGCGGATGCTACGCTATGCAAACGTCTGAATAAAGCTTACGCTGTATAAATATTCTAAATAGCCAACTTCGTGTCTACGACTTTAAGTGAAGTATGCTACCTTATCCATAATTTATTAGCAAAAGTTGTAAAAAATTAAGCACTCTAATAAACCACGATTTTAAAGCTTCAGGCTAAATATAGGCGGAAACTACATTATAAGTGCATGATATTGCATGTTACTTAACATGTAAGTGAGTGTGTGTGTAAGTATGTAGGTATAACAGATGTAAAAGCATTCTCACCCTACGGTAGTAGATAAAATACCATTTGTCATCAGGCCCCTGTCACGGCGACGTAGTGACGAACACTCTGAAACTGCCTCCTTGGCTTCGTAATCTGCGCTCTAGAGTCCGCTGTTTGCGGTTAACAATAAAATGAACTTAACTGTTACGTACCGTTTTAGGCTTTATTATGTTTTCTACACGAGTTCCTAACTAGAGTGGAAAATTTCCACCGAAATATTGATCTGGAATTTTTAATGTTAGTTTAGTGACTTAATACCTACTTTCAACTTTGACATGATGTGTTAAACTCAGGATTTCTACATACAAATAAAGAACCTTCATAAACAGGGTAAAAATGGCTTGTAGTTAGATGAATCCTAAAATCCATAGGTATACCTTTTCTAAGCAAAACAGTAACATCTTAGTGTTGTCGCAAAATGAAAACAAATTACGAAACACGACACACACTTTTCTTACTTAAGGCGGGGACAAATAAGCTTGCTCTTTTTATTCAGTTATTGCATCACAACCATACGTATCATAATGCTTTTCATTTTATTATCAGAGGAGCCGGCTAGGGTGAGACAAGGGACGAGATCCCGAGGCGCGATCGAATCGTTCACACTTTTAATTTAGTAGCTCCTAATGTATGCGAATAACTGAGTAAGGAGGGTAGCATCCCCGCTCGCTACCTCACTGTTAAACAACTATCACGCGTAGGGTGCGTTAGGCTTTAATAGTTTTCCCCTCTGGTTCCATACATTATGCAAATACGCCAGTGATATGTCAGCCAGTACACTTGGGACTTTTATTGTTGTTCGTGAGTTTATTCCCTTTTATTAAGTTAAGTTTAATTAAATTCAAGCCGACGTATTTGTTAGGCCGATTGACTGAAAGGTATTAAGCGCCGAGATTTATCCGCTTACATGTGGGCTTAGCGATGCGGAGTGCTAGCGTTAATGGCTAACGGATTTGAAATAATTGGATAACGATAGTGCTTCTAAACGCACAGCGTGTGAAGGTTGCCGAACGACTGATTGTTTAGTTTTGCTACTGTTAGGTCTGTATAAGTTTTGTTCTATGTTACTGTCAAAAGTTATCACTATACCCCTAATTTACTCTTTTCGTCATATTCACTCGATTTACATAAGAATAGGTATTTTATGACAAAAGAAACCAAAGAACTGATTTTTTTTTCTCTTTATTCACATTTCGTTTTACTAGAAGAAACTTTGTGTTAATCAATTTGATAAAATACCAGGTATCTATGTAATTTTATTCATGTGTTTCAGTTGAAACCCTACTAGTTAATTAACAATGTGTCGACTGAAATAAACTGTATCTAGAGATGTACCTACAACGTGATCATTTGGCCAGAGGCAAGTTTGTTTATTGTGTCGTGCGGTATTTCAGAGCAACCCTTACGCGCTCAAGGAGGGCGGCGGCGAGATGTCTGCGTGGACGTCGGCCGGCCTTCAACCCTCCGGCGGCTACTACCCCTACGACCCCACACTCGCAGCCTACGGGTAAGTCCCCAGGGTCCAAGAGACCCCACAGGTCCACAGCGCCCGCGCCACTTTAGATAAAGCCCGCGCCGCGCCGCACCCGGATTAACATAATACCTCCCATCGAGACTTATCTCTCTAATAGATTGCAATGCGAAAGGCTCATGTTTGTATTTGGCGACTCGTTTTGACTTTAATAAATTCTGTTATGTTGTGCATATGTACCCCTAACATGTTTTAGTGTTTATTGGATTCGGACGCGTTTTACTGAGTGATCGTTTTAAACAATGCCCCTTCTGAATACATTAACATACTTGAAACAAAATTATAACATTGTCTCTACAATGTTCCCCATGTCAGCTTTCTCGTTAAGTTGATGTGTTTATAAGGTTTGTTAGATTAGTTTGTCCCCAATTATATTTGCTCGAGAAATCGTCATAAAATATTCGTCATTACGATCTGTCATTGTGTTCAGCTGGTTATTGGACCGATTTGTGTGTACAACGGTCGTTGGTTTCATATTACTCATTTGACGTTGTCAAATCACGTGTCATAATTAACTTGTTGACATTTTATACGTGATCGTTAAAAGCCAGTAACACATAAAATTTACTAAGATTGGTTATTTAACCAATCTATATACCTACATAGATAATACGCTTCCTATGCCGTGTTTAACAGTTCATACAATTAGTATTATACGGGTTCCTTTAATATATGCGCTAAACATAGCCATTAAATAGTTAAAACATATGTTGTTTGAGGAATATAGGAATGTGAATAACAGTCAAGTGCTCTCTCTCTCTGTACACGTGCTTAGTTACTATAAATTAAAATTAGATACCCATTTAACAAACGACATTACGAGATACGGTGTTCGACATATTGTCTAATGTAGCATTGTATTAGAGTTGACGATTCGCTCGGCATCCTTTGGCATTATTAATACAAACACATATCAAAGAGTGGGAACGTGCAACTCTTAAACGTAACGAGTTGTAAATAATGCTATTTTAACATAAAAAAATTCAAGTGCACCGATGAAGGCATACACACACGTAGTAGTGCGCTAGGCAGTGCGTGTCGGCCGCAAGGGACAAATGACCGAGTAACCACTCCCGGTTGTTCGCCGTCCCGTTTCGACACGTACATACCAGCGCCTCTGACAGAGACGGATGACGCCACATCCATTCGCACTAGTGCTTGATTAATTCACAGTTTTTCTTTGAAACGCGATCGCACGACGCGTTGCGTTGACGTTTTCGGCAAACTTATCAACCCGTCAGACTTGTCGACGAGCTAGGGTGGCCTCTTGTTCAATCTTATTTATATCGGATCGTCTACACAAACTTGTCGTCTATAAATCGGCAACGGTCGTCATAAGATTGTCATAACACTGTATTATGCAGACGCATCAATTAAATATACGTTTCACGGCGCACTTGAAATTTATCCGTCCATGAATCACATTGAAACTGCCTGAAAATAAAAACAAATCATGATACATCAAAGCGGAGTTATGCTGACAATTCGGCTGCGCTCGACTTAATATATAGCAGGCGGTGCGTTATAATCTAAAAATAATTAGAGGCGACATTAGTTTTTATGCGTAAAAAAGACGCGACGTTACGGTATCGTGGCGGGACGAGCACGGAAATACACCGTGATATATAGCGCCCTCGATGTTCCAACACAATTGTTCACTACTCCGGCGCACGCATAGGATGATCACTTTACATTTCTCTTATCATTATACTTTCGAATAATTACAACCTCCAAAGGTGTTCAAATAAAACATTTACGCAATACATTGTTGTCGCAAGCTCTATTTGCAAGTGTAATTACAGACAGTTGCCAACGAAATTGTTGTGTATTCATTTCAAAAGAAAAACTTCATAAGAGGCTCATAAAACGTTCCGGGGGTCGCAATAAGTTAGCCGGACCGAATAAATAGCCTCACAAAAAACAACTACGGTGAAAAGCGTACATAAGCAACAAAACTTGGCCGCGAGTGTAGGCGCTCTCGAGTTAAGTACCGTTGGCGTATTATTTGGAACAGCCTGTAATCTGCCACGCCCGCCGCGCGCCGAAATGAAAAATTACTCAGCTATTTTTAACAAAAGTCTCGAGCACAGAAAACGTACAAAAATTAGAGAAAAGAGACGAGGGAGCACTTGTACCGCACCATTGAGATCAAAATGCGCAGGAAATTACCGCGCCCCGAGCACGGAGCTCTGAGGGAATTATTTGTGTGCCAACGATTTGGGTTGTTACTTTTTAAATAACCCAAGTAAGGGCGCTTGTTAACGAGACACCGAGCTCAAGCGACATTTGTGAGCGTTTAGCACACGCTTAGATTTACGAACTCTGTCATTATTGTCCATTCCTTCTCAAAATCAGATGATCTAAGTTATATAGGTACCTACAGGCCTATGTCCAGCAGTGGACGTCTTTCGGCTAAAATGATGAAGTTATATACCTACGAAATTCTAAGGCATTACTTACCTAGTCAAAAAGCGCCAAAACAGACTGCACGGTAAAATATTAAGTAAGCAGGTACTATGGAAACAATAACATCCAAAACAAATGATTGGCCACTAGTCAACCATTACCAGTAGGCCATTTAGTCAACTTTACACTGAAAAAAAAGAATTGTTGAATGTACTAAAGTAGCGTAGGTTGAGTAATGAACTGCCATAGTCAACCCTTTTCATAGTTAATTTTACTATAACAAGAGTGAATTTAACAAAATCCACTTTGTTGATTTTCATAATCAACCAGTTCTATTTGGTAAAATCAACAATTTCGTGTGTAGGACCTATAGGTATAACCCGCGGATTTGATAAAATTTACGCGGAATTTAGTAAAATCAATCATTCTTTTTTTTTCAGTGTAACTATAAATGACTGACACGTCAAGTACCTACCTGACTGGTCTAGAAAATTAAAGAATAATTTTCTTGTAATGTCTGCAGCTGCAATTTATAAGAATTTCTCATTACGCCGGCCGGTGTTAAGCTAGAATTATTAATTATTTTGTCGCTGTCAAAACCTACAAAAACCGTAAGTTATCGGAAGACAATTACCGGTGCGCGTATTGATCATAATTAATACGTCATACAGCGCGTTCCAATCAGGTGTAAGTTAATAATAAATGTATCAGATAATTGTGTAGGAAGGTGCGGGGCTCGACAGGAGGAAACCAGCGTAATTAACTAATTACAACAGAATTACAATATGATTGACACTTGCACATCCTTTCTGAAATACGCTCATTATGCACACAACGCTGAAGACTTAACAGCTTATACTAAGTATGTAGGTATTAGGTATGTTTATTTTAGAGACTAAGTTTTGCGCACGGCTTCGCCCACGTGAAATCATCCCTCGGAAAGAAACTACCGTGATAAAAAGTATCCTGTGACCTAACCCTGCACCATAATTGCGTAACACAACCTGTCACAATCTGAATCATTTTGAAGGATCATTTATGAATAAAATAAAATATGAATCATTTTGATGAATCATTTTACCTGTAATTGCTTAATTTTTAATTATTTTTTTGGGGTAGACTTCTTTTATTCTAGGTGCATCGTCTTCACATATCATTATATTATGTATACAAAACCTTGTAAAACATTTTAAAAGAGTAACGGTGGAGTTTCTTGCCCATTCTTCTCCATACGAAAACTACCTTTTGGAAGGGGCGACTAGAATCAATTCAATTTTACTGTAAGTTTTGACGTTCAAAAGTGCCTTTAATGTACCTATTTGAAATAAATGATTTGACTTTGACTTTGATTTTGGATATTGCATAATTATATACTAATCCATTGCTTCATTTCTTCGAAAAATTTGTCTGTTCAACAAGGTGAATAAAGCAATGAATGTTGTTGAACTGTCAAACCCATTGCTACTGATAGTGTGTTACGCAATTACCCCACAGGTCTATCCGTGTGCCAAATTTCAGTCGTTTAGGCGTGAAAGCGTAACAGTCAGACGGTGTTATTTTCGCGATTATAATACATGTATTAGTATTTTATTGGAGGAAAAGTATCAATTTCCATGGTCATAAGTAAATGCTCTCTTTCCCACCTGGCTACTTGTAGTAAAAACTTATTATTCGTAATTTTCAGCAACACAAATATGATGTACCTATGTCTTATTGATATTTGAGTCTTGGTCACTTTGATAGAGAAAAATTCTATTGTATTCTCTAATGAATTTGTAATACATTATTTAAGCAGAGTATCTGGTAGTAATATGTATTAGTATGGTTTGTTAAGGACCTCTATTTTTAGTAGGGGAAAAGTCTCAATTTCTATGGTCATAAGTAAATGCTCTCTTTCCCACCTGGCTATATACCTGTCGTAAAAACTTATTATTCGTAACTTTCAGCAACACATCTATGATGTATGTCTTGTTGATGTTTTAGTTTTGGTCACTTTAATAAAGAAAAATTCTATTCTCTAATGAATTTTTAATACATTATGTAAGCACAGTATCTGGTAGTATTTAGTAGTTGTTTTAATAATTCGTGCTCACTTCTAGAATAAGAGTAAGTATTTTCTTTCGTTGTGAGCCGTTCTGGTTCAAGACCAAAGAGGCATTTCTCGATACTTTAAAAAGTTTCCAGTCTGATCTCAGTCACAATCTGTCAAATGTACAATGCGTGCCACGAAAGATGAGACTTGACCCCGCCTCCCCCGCTCTTTCCGCTGCCCCTATGACGTCCGTTCCCGTCCCGCGCTCAGACCTCATACCGCTAAAGATACCTAAAATCGTGTTCTGCGCAAGTCAAACCACGTGGTGTGTCAAGTCTCATCTTTCGTGGCACACATTGTACCTCTAATTTCCCTACATTTTCGGCAAGTTTTTGACATTGGTTGTCGCTGATATAAGATTGCGATTTTGAACGTTTTTAATTACGGTAATTGGCCTTCTGGTCTGTCAAACAAACCCTTGGCACCCTACCCAATCAAATCTTATGAGTAATTAGTATAGGGTAAATTCGTTAGAGATGGCCATACGGGAGAGATGGCCAATCAAATTATTTCTGATGTTTATAACTAGATGACGATACAGTGCAGTTAGTACGCCGCGAGCATCGGTCGGGAACACAATACGACGAAGTTGCTGTGCAAAATTATATTAAAAAGTAAGTAAATAAGCGTTGATTTTACATGATATTGCTAAAATTTTATGGTGTAGTCATATATTATAGTGAAATACTATTTTTATTGTAAATGTGTAGTGTTTATTAAGTTTATTGTGTTTAGCAAATGCTTACGTCTATTGTAACCTAAAAATGGCGCCCGATATGTTTAACCTATCTTTATGAATAGGTATGGCCATCTCACCCATACAAAAAGGAGAGACGGCCACATAGATTCAGGTTAAGATGGCCATACTAATTACTGTTATAAAAAGTGTTATTAATGCGTTTTAATGTCTTGTTTGATGCCAAACAGATATCATAGGAAAGCTATAGCCACTCGTGGTAATTGGAGTGAAAACTCATTAAAAAATTAAAGAAAAAAATATTATAAAACCCAAAGATAAAAAACCGGATAGAAATAAGATCAGAAGACGAAAAGCTGCGAGGCGTATGAGTGAAAGCAGTTCTGAACACAGTGAACCAGTAGGTACTCTGTGATACATCATACGAAGAAGACGAGGCAGACGACTGTGCTGGATGTGGAGAAAATTATTATAAGACTCGACTTATTGAAGAATGGCTCCAGTGTCTCTTTTGTGACAGATGGGTGCATGAGAATTGTACCGAGTTTGAAGATATGTGCTCCACATGTGGACAGCAAAAGAAAAAAGAAGCTAAACAAATGGAATTTCAAGGCAAGGGAAAGGTAAAAGGGAAGTCTAGCACTGGTCATCTTACCCGTACGACTACGGCCAACTCACCCTGATGTGCCGGGAGAGATGGCCAATCCTATTTTTATTTTAAATTGATTTATCGTATGTTGCTTAATTATAAAAAAATATTTGTAGTTGATTTTTTATAAGACTAATAACTGTTAATTATGATAACAATAAAAGACTGATTGTAACAACCCTATTTATTTTTTTATTGCACCTTAAAAAAACTATGGCCATCTCTAACGAGTTTACCCTAACTATAGCCTTTGTAAGTATTATCGTGCGATATGATCGATCAATTTAAACTTGTATCGTGCCATCTACATGATCTACATCGTATTATTAATTATAAAAGTATTATTTACATTTTTTATTTTTATATAATATGTGTAGAACGAATTCGTACTACTTTCGCTGAAAATAACATTGTTAGCATAATTATGAGAAACAGAGATTATAGATACCTAGATACCGAAACAAGTAAATATGAATCGGTGTCCTATTATGTGGAATTTATAGGTACCTATATCGCACATTATTTCTTTAAATCTTTCAAAAATACACATTTTTTTCATTGCATTTCAGTAATATCAGTATCTATCTACAGTATCTACCACCTTTAGATTAGTAAACTCATTAGAGAAACTATCGATGGCAAGTTAGAAAAAATGAAGTTGAAGTAAAATCTTGAAATGTAAAGGACGTCCCAAATTGGCGAGGCCGGGGCAACTGTGTAGCACCTATTTAAGATTAGCAAAAGACAGAGAACCACTACCATTCCCATCTTAATCTTTCACGGTAAAAGTAAACACGGTGTAAGATTTGTAAGGTCGGCAAAAAAGTTCGATAACACTGTTTATTATACAAAAAAATGACTTAAGATTGTAAATTAATTATGAAATCTTTGTTTGTAATAAACTTTTGTTAATAATAATAGACATATATTATACTAAACACTTCAGTAAGTGTTAACCAATTTTTCTTGCTGACTGTACCTACTCATGTCGCCAATTTTACATTCAACAAACACAAAATTTTACAGGCATCCATTAAACTCTACAAGTTCAGCTATAAAACGTAAATAATTAGCCTTGCTTTCAGTTCAGCTCTAAGAGATCCTCTTAACAGAAACATTACGAAAAAAAAAGGACTCGGGTAGTTCACTGCTTCAAGTAAGTAAGCTTTTCAAAGAGAAGAATAAAGAAGATGAGAAATTCGTTGAATTAATGATAAAATTAACAATACATATTTCACTCAGAAGTTAGTTAGATTTGACACTTTATAAATATCAATTCAATTAATCGTAAACAAAATTGTCTTTATCTTGTCCAGAAACCGAATAGAGATAAAGATTTTATATAAAATCTATAAAACCTTTGTAATCTATAAATCTATACTTGATGTGATGAATCTCTAAAGACTAATACAGCAAGCTGCGAACAGTTCTTAAAATCCCTAAGTGGAAGTACTCGACGCGCACTTGAGTTGCGATTCCTAATTCTAATACGAGCCAAACCTCCCTCAAAGCGGGGGGTATTACTTATGTACATTCGTTTTCGTATATAGCTGTACGGTTTACGGGGGAGGGCACGTAGAGGCCGCAATTCCCCCAAGCGGGTAGATCGTAAACCTTCGATACCGCGAATTGAATACTCGGCAAGCGCAAATATGTAGCAGCGGTAGTAAGCACCCGCCCAACACTGCGCCGCTCTTCACCGGCACTCGGGGTGACCTGACATACTCTACGCGTACTGTTTATTTCAAAATGTTTACAACTCCCAACATGTTATTTGTAATTACACAGTTTTGCACGAAAATAATTCATTTATCTGTGGTTTAAAGTTGTATAACTATCTACGACATACTTATATGTGGACAACATACCGTATAAAACTTAAAATCTTTTCAAACTCAAATTCATTGTTATTATAGTGATTGATGCTTTTCCATTGCAAGTAATCTATTAAAGTACCTAAATAATATTTAAATCAAACCCAGGAAATGTCACAAAGAATTAATCCAAACATTTGTTCGGCGCACAAATATGGAACATTATTCAAAGCTCGCCGTAGGTTTTATGCTTTCGTCCCCGAATTAACAAAGATACAAAGTATTTCCGCCCACGAAAGTATTAACATTCTCGGAGCCGAGTGCATGTGTTCTCACAGGGCGGGCGCGCCGAGTAAGTGGACTGTCTAAATTAATTAACAAAGCTTAAAGGATTCAACCCTCGCAGCAGCTTCAGAGCTATAAACCAAACCATGCGAGACCGAATCAATAAAACGTAAAGCAATAAAGCGCTGTTTTTCCTAACCGGCGCTGTCGTCACTAACCACTGTAGATTTCTGAAGAGCTTATTCGTGTTCAAACTAATGCGGTTTGGTTTCCAAGGCTTTGTATAGATGCACGTTTGACACGCGTATTAATATGGCGCGACGCGTGTTTCATATGGGAATACATACGTACCGATACGGCGTGTAGGTACTTTACGGCAGCATGAATTTTCACAAAAAAATTGAATTAGAATTTCAAAGTATGGGTCGCTCCTTCGGTGTTTTTACAATAAAACCACCGGCTCGGTCGGCACGTGAGGCCGGTGTCGCCGGCCGGCGGTCGTTCGGCGACTAGCAATACCGGTGATGTCCGGTGAGCAAGATGGCGTCGCGATCGATTGGTGGTGAGTACGCCCACGCTACCCACGCCTGCGCTGCACCGCCCTGCAATTGCAACCGCGATGCAACGGTCCGCCCTCTACTTTGACAACGACTATCGTACAAGAAAGAGGTCTTCACATTGTAAAGACATAATTTCTCATGAATTGTGAAGTTATCAATGCAATGCCAAGACGTACTTATGACAACTGTTTTTTTTTTATTATGTCCTTATCTTTTATTTTTGTACTAAATAATCAGTATTGGATATTAAATAATAACAAAGAACCAAGCCTCTCAAACAGTCAACCTAGATCAAATCGGGCAATACCGTAACAAAAGAACAAATGTTGTAAATTTTGCAAATCTTATTCGCGTCATGCACAACACGTAGGCAGAAAATTCGACAACCGCCTCGAAACTAGACCCTAAGCGAGACGCTCAACATTGCAATTTGCGTGAATATCAATCGACTCGGGACCATTTTTTAACTATTTTCACGCGCGAAACCTATTTATTGGGCCCCTTAGACCGCGCCTTTGTCATGTCGGCGGGAAAATCGAAGTCAGGTACGAATACTAGCAGCGCCGGGGGGAAGCCACAATTACGCTCAGAATGCGGATGCAAATGGGACCGTAGGCCCTAAAAAGTGAACCGAATGTCGCTCTGTGCCGCGATAGCTTTATTTTTGCTGCCGTTACGAGAAATCTATTGCCTCAAATAAAACGCCTATCTGCTACGAATTTAAAAGCCACTTTATTGCTCGCTGTAAACGATTCGACGTATGGACGGTGTAACTAACTGAAATATGTTATAGTAAAACTTCTCGTTATATTACGGATTTATTGGTTTAAGTACGTTTATTATGGAGACGAACCAAATGTCGATGTCATTTTCATAATTTACAAACCTTTTTGAACACGGTACCGGAATACCTATTATATTCAAATTGTATGCATATTTTTATTTATATTATACCTATTATTCATAATTGTGTTATACTTCCTAAGTAGGTATTTAACTCTGGTTCGTCAAAATACAGACAGTCCCATATTCAAGTTAGGTAGTTAAATGTGTCCCTCACGAAAACGTCGTCCGAATCTATTTTTCAGTGTATTTACGGCATATTATGCGAAAGTTTTGTAGCTCTGCTAAGGTCGGAAGCGTAAATCACCCACTAGGCACAAGTAAGTATAAACATGTTTGTCGACAGATATGGAGCGGGGTACGATTTAGCTGCCAGACGGAAAAACGCAACACGGGAGTCAACAGCGACGCTGAAGGCGTGGCTGAACGAACACAAAAAGAATCCTTATCCAACGAAGGGCGAGAAGATAATGTTGGCGATCATCACCAAGATGACGCTGACACAGGTGTCGACGTGGTTCGCGAACGCGCGCCGCCGTCTCAAGAAGGAGAACAAGATGACGTGGGAGCCCAAGAATAAGACGGACGACGATGACGACACGATGCTCTCCGATGAGGAGAAGGATAAAGACGAGCAGGAGGAGAAAATTAAAACTCATAAAGGTTCGTTAAGTTACTTAAAACACAACATCGGATAGTCAACCGTCATTATTAACATGAAAATTCTTTATGACGTAGTTTTAATCATTAGAAAATTAAAAAATTAAAACAATGTTGACTGTCGGATGTTGATTTAATTTTTTGAGCTTTCACCATCTGTCTATGTTGCAATAATACGTTTTCAATTTTTGATTGCAATGCGAACTATTGTGTATTGATGTATTATGTTGTGTTTGTTCTCGATAAGCGCGCCTGCGATTGTTTGATTTACCAATAGTGCACTAATTACCCTTGACCTGTGAGTAGTGCGTGTTGTTTCATGTAAGGATTGTGACGGTGTTGTGAACCGTTTAAAATTGCTTTAATTTTGTCGGTGTATAAATCGTCTAGTGAATTGGCATAACGCGGCTGCGGGCCGGAGGGTGTGCGGGTCTGTGAGGAGGCGAGGGGTCGGAGGGGCGTGCGGCGGCCGGGGGGAGGTCTCAGGCGTGTAACTGTGCGTAACCGCTCCTCGCTACCGGATTTCCTATTCGTAGTAAAGTGGGCGGCGCCTGGGCCCAAATTTCATATAACGCGTCTTCCGTTCGTCGCTACAACGGGCCGACGACGTGACGCTCGGAGGTCGCGTTCAGCTTGTCTGACGATCTGCCCTACTTCATGTTCTTGCCAAAGGATTTGTCGAGTTCGTGGATCGTTTCTTTTATGACGATATTCCGCTGGAACGTAAGTAAGTACGGTTTTGGGGATTTATAATGTTGGTACCTATACCTACTGATCGGATTTAGGTCCTGGGTATTTGTAACATCGTTTTCCTTGACGATATGTCGGTAAGACGTTTTTTTTTAATATTTCGTTTTACAGATTTAAGTAGGGAAGAATAGAATTTGTATTCCTGCAATCCTGCAATATGATCTGGCCAGATCAACTTAGTAGGTACCTATTCAACCCAAAAAATAACATGTAGTAAGTGTTTGAAATGCGTGAGTGCCATAATAAAATCCAGATACGTATTCGACACGGTACGTGAGAACTGCTAGGGCGGCAATGAGGCCCTCTTGTCAACAACATAAATTATAAGTAGGCATTGTTACAATAAAGATGGCTTCTAACAGAGTGTTTTCATAGCGAAGTTCGCGTCGCTAATGGAGGCGCGAGGGCGTCACGCATAACGCCCGGCATACGCTCGTGTAATGAAGCCCACTATTGTTGCGACAGAAGTGTACTTAATTCGCTGTGTATAACGCCTAGTGAATGGGCCACTCGCAGCCATCTCATACGATTCATAAAAAGTAAGATCTATAGCAGGAGCGTGTGTGC
Organism: Luperina testacea; assembly: GCA_927399505.1. NCBI lineage: Eukaryota > Metazoa > Arthropoda > Insecta > Lepidoptera > Noctuidae > Luperina > Luperina testacea. The sequence continues at coordinate 9,557,218 of OV656755.1, forward strand.
GGATCTGAAACTGATGGAACGAATTTCAAATTTGTGGTTTATGGTCAAAATATTATATTATTTAAGAGTTAAATTGATTGGTGCTCAATAAAAGTGGGGCGAACAGTTCAAAATAATAATCATTGCCTCCTCTTAAAAAACTATAAAATTCTGTTAGACGTTAGTAATATGATAATTTTAAGGTTTAGGTACCTGATTTGATCAGAATTGATTGTATGTAGGTCCATCCCAGGATCTAGATACTAACTGAAGTACTAAATATCGACTTAATGACCTAATAATTATTACTTAGGGATGTTTTGGAAAATTATATGATTTCGAATCATTAATGTAACCACAAAAGCTGCTTTAGTTTACCGTCAGTTTGTCACATCGCGTCTAGTCATCGATGTAATCTAAGCCCTCTTGGTAGTCTTGGTAGCGAGTGCGAGAAAAAACGCTAGACGCTGCGCATTGTCTGCAGGATTATAGACACGCGCCCCCGGCGACTGCGGCGCGACGTCGCCAAAGTGTCAAGCGATTGGCATTTAATATTTTTCTTTCAATTCAACTAAATGGAATTTCATCGAACTAGCCATTTGAATTGTACCTATGCGTGGTAAATTCTCAAGTTGATAATAATACTTTAAAATTATGGAAATTGGAACTGTTCTACACGGGAAAAAGTTGTAGCAAAATTCTCCTAAAAATGCCCCTAAATGCTAAAAATCGCGTGACTGATGCTAAATAAAAAAACTCATCATCATAAATATATATAGGTAACGTTCGTGACCACAAAGTAAATTCGTGAGAAAGAATCTGTAATCAAAAGCTGGGCATCACCAGATTAAACTGAACTAAACAACTTTCCGATTAAACTAATCCCGGAGTCGGATCGCAAACAAACCATAACATTTCTCACTAACGTGCATAACCATTCTTTTACAAAAACGTCAATGTTAGCGACGTGTAATATATCATTTTAAGTCACGGCAAACAAAGCCAATATAAAAGCTTTCACACGCGATCCCTAGACCGTCGTCGGCAAACAAACACACAGAACTATCCGGAGCTAAGCCACTCATGAATAAAAGCTTCATTTTCGGACCCTACCAATAAATGTTAATTTTTGTCGTGAGCGCACGCATTGCAAACAAAATATTAATCCGGCGCGCGTTAATGGAAAACGAGTAGAAGTAACACAAACCAGTGAACGTCGTCCGCCCGCGCTCGTCGCGCCGGGGAGGACCGCGACGAGCAATAAATTGCACTGACCTCAGCTGTTAAGTGCAGGGCTGCAGCGGGGGTGCAACCACTTAACGCCAACCGCTCTTACACACTTCATATGATACACTGCATACTTTTATAATGCATCATCCGTGTCATTTGCATAAAACGCCGAGTTGGTAGGACGTAAACTCGAATTCATCTTAACACATAGAGCAGAAAAAATCCAATTAATTTGTACTAATTTAATTTCCAAAATGTGTAACTGTAACTCAATATCAAAATAAACAAATCCTAGACAGATTATTTCACCCTAAACAAGGGGTTTTGTAAAGTGGATACACTATAGAGAGAGTGGGGCTGCGAGCCGCCCAGAGCTACCGAGACGGGTCTTTATTATGTCTCACTTTTGCTCGGCTTGTGACTTAAGCATACTGAAGGGAAAACCACTCAATGCGGAGTGTGCACGTTGCCACTTCCCGCACGCTCCGGCCGCCTAGCGCCTGTCGTCTGACGCGACACGGCGAGCGCAGGTAAACATTGTACTTTCAGACAATTTGGCATACCTACCTATGCCAAATAATTACCAGATATCTGGTAATTATTAATGGATAAAAACTATAAAACAAAAAATACTTTAAACAATATTAGTCCAAACTCCGCATCTAGTGAATTTCCCAAAAATTAGATAATGTTTGTACGATTGTTTTTTAATTTTTTATATAATTGACGAAATTTGTAAACCCCTAAAACAAAAATACCATCTCTTGATTTTCGATCCTGAGTTCGAATATACCTACCGCTTGGTAAGGAAATATTTGGTAAGTAGGTAAATGTATTAATCTCACTAATCTAGTAAAGCACAACTCTAGTAACGCCGCAGAACTACTCAAGTGTTTATCCTTATAAACAAACAAGCCCCTTGCAGTAAATGTAAGTGGCGGATTTCCTTCATTACATTAATTAAATTACTCCTTGTTTATGGTTTAGTTATTTAATTAAAGCAGCTAACGTATATTCAATTAAGTAAAATTCGAAGTTAAAAGCACAGTTAATGATATAGGCCATTATTTATTAACCACTTCCACCGGCTCGTCAGTAAAATTTTACGAAGTCGAATAGTTTGTGCAAATAAAAGTTTATTAAATAAACAACAGCAAAACAAGTTTTTATAGTAACTGAAATGGAAAAAACAATTCAACAATATTTAACCCATACACCAGCAATTTGTAAGGAAATTAATTTGACTGATAATTTAAGTGCCTTAAATGTATTGCCAAAATAAAACATTACGAAATCGTCCATAGGACGCTTATCTCCCGCCGTTGTGGGCCTTTATTAGATTAATACAATGAAAATTAAAACAATTTGCCGGATAAATATCTTCGCGCGGAGTATCAGTGGCGTCCCTATATTTATCCCTAGTGAAGGGCAACGCGGATAACCCCTCTTAAAAGCTAGGAGCAGTCAGCATTAAATGGAATAAAGAGAATGAAGTCGAGCGGTCGCGTCGCCCCGCACCGCGCCTCGCCCCCGGGCACGTCCTCACCGCGTTCGCGGGGCCTCTGAATTTCATTAGCGGCCCCGGGCCCGCCTCCGCACCCGCCGAAAGCCACTTTACAACGGAAAATGGCATTATGATAATACTTAGAGCCTTATAAAATTCGCTGAATAAACATTTTTGTGTAATTGTACAATAACATCAAATTTTTTCAAGCGAGATACTCTTTGAGATTTATTTCATTGCACTTTTACCATCGTGATCTTTATGGATGAAACAGAAATATGCGGTTTATTCTACGACATTATTCCGTATAAATCTATAAATAAATATTCTATGGTAAACAAACTCATTTGAATAAGTACCTAACAGTTTAAAAAAATTAAGAAAAGGTTAAGAAAAACGGCAACCGTGGTTGACCGTTAATTGTATCGCTCGCACATTCCGCGGTGGAGAGTGCGGTGCCGCGGGGCGCGCCGGGAAATGCGAAATAAATGCTCGGCTTAATACGAAAGGGATCGGTAGTAGCGCCCGCGGCGAGGGAATCGCGCCCCAAAGTGGTATTTTCACTTCGCTAATCGGATAACCACTTAACGAATGGGTCACTGCACGCCTAACGTATTTTCACACGACTTTTCTGGAGGGGCCCGCAAAATCCCGCTTCTTACTAGCTAAAACTTACGTACCGCTTGTAACGGTCACGTCGACGATTCAATCCGCAACGTATCGATTTTTTTGGAACATTTTAAGCCCTCTTTATTGTTGTCGCGTTAGTTATGGCCTCGGCTATTGCGACTAATCTGATTGCAATAACGTGCGCTCACGCGTTTATTGCCAGTCGGACATAAAATATGATCGATGAATATTATTATCTTTACAGATGAGGAGCGCAAGGGGGACGAGATGCTGCAGGGTATGCACCACCAAATGCTGGGCTACGGAATAAAGGAAGAGACGAAGCGAGGCACATCTGATTGTGGCGTGCCGATTCCCGCCTCCAAACCGAAAATATGGTCCTTAGCTGACACTGCGGCATGCAAAACTCCACCGCCAGCAGCTCAGCCATGGCCTCAGCATGCCTACGGTCCGCCGGAACGAGCGGCGCCTTCCGATGGTGGCTCCAATGGCTTTGCATTGCCGGCGACAGCAGCTGCGAGTCCAGCCAGTGGCTCATACGGGCGGTACGGTGGCTTCGCCGGCGGGCAGTATGGCGGGCAGCACCCCTGCGTGCACCCGGCGTCGTTCCCCGACGTGCAGACCGACACGCCACCTCAGACTCCTCCCAACATGAAGGTGCCCAGCATCGCCAACCCACTCGGAAGTGGCGGCGGCTCCGGCTACTGCTTCCCTCGACATCAGCAGTCACCTCAACGCGATCCCTACCACAACCCTCACCACGCCGCCAACAGTCACCAGCCTAATCAACCACATCACAACGAGGGATCTGCGGCCTTCAAGCCTTTCTATAAAAGGTTATTATAATTTTTTTTCTATCTAAACTGCATGGTTATAGGAACACACAAATCATCCCGCTCGTGAATACGCTTTCGGTATAGGTTTCAGATATTGCTAACTTCACGTGAAAAGAGTGAATGTTTCCTATTCCAGCTCGCTCCAACACCCCAACGGTTTCGTGTCGGCCGTCTGAAAGCAGACCGCACACCAATAGCGGTGAGTTACAGATTGATTCAGATTGACGAGCTTGAGCATGATCGCGAGGCGCACATGTAAATGAGAGCTGCGCACGTAATGGACGATCGTGGTGGAGATATCGGAGGCCCATAAACTGAGTTGCGGTTTAGTAGCGAAGCTCGCGCCGGGGTGTCATGTCGGTAATTGAAAACAATGGAGTTGAGTCGAGGCGGAAGGGCGACGCGCGACTCGAGGGCGGCGAGATTGCAATCTTGTGTCATTTGTCATTGTCAGAGCGACGCGTTCCTTGCGCCTACACTCGTACCGCTGACCTGCCTAAATTAGCTCTTTCTACGAGTATGTAAACTCGTTGGTGACGTGGATATTAAAATCAAAGAGACACAAAAAGCCACTTCGAAATATTTTATCAGCTTGGTCAAATTACGATGAACATCATTAATATGAATCATAGGTAGTTATTTATCGTAACCAGATCGCATATGTGGTCTAATTCCATTAACAAGGACACAATACTGACAGGTCAAGTAGTATTGTGTGAAGGCAGTATCCGCAGTTCCCCGTGTCAAATATTTTTTAGAGTCATCAAAGATTTTCTAAGAAGTTGGCCGCATCCGCGTCTCATTACAATAAATCGCGTCACCGCTGTCGCCGCACAGGACGGCAACGCCAAGAATTTTGTTTTAGCCAAACGCTCACAAATTCACTTCTATAAACCTTTTGTATTATTTTGGTTTTCACGCCTTTTTGTCCCTCGAATTCCTTGACGCGAAAATAACTCCTTATCGCGGCATTCCTTTAAAGTAGCCCCAAAAAGAACGGATTTAAATTGTCAGTTTTTGTTTTCGCCTTAAATAACATTCCTACATCGTTTTAACTTATTATTTTTCTAAATAGTATTGCTACTAAATTGGAGTCCTATTCAATTTAAAATTATCTTAGGGTCATGTAATGTAGCTTTTTCATTAGTCTTGTAACACAACATTAGGTAAGAGGTACGATGCATTTATGCCGCACGAAGCGGTCAGCGGTGGTGATATTTGCTCTCAGCTCTATCCATTCACTAAGACTAATTTAAATAGGTCGGTAGGGTCGTTGGAAATACAAAAAACTTAATATGCAGTTGTACAATGTGTATTGTTCGTTGTGGAGGGTGCGTGGTGGAGGCTGCGCCGGCACACGGCAGCCGGGCGGTCCAGCGCGCGCCGATAACGCGCGTACCGCGAGTGTGCGTGGGCGCGGAATCTCAATGGATCCTCTTCATTCACAACACTACCTCCGCATTAAAAGCTGCTTTACTTTTTTTCGACGCCCTAATCTTTTCTCTTATCTCTCGATCCTGACTCGGGTCCTTCTCCGTTTCATTCAGTCGCAGGTCGCTCGGACAACCCGTTTGACTTCTTTTTTCATTGACGCCGTACAAACTTTAGATGACCGCGGCCGAGGTCGAGTTTTTATTTCTTTCACATTTTGGTTTTCCGGTCCAAGCGATTCGTTAATAAATTCTCAGATAATGAGACTGAACGTTTCGTCACCTCATCTCGATTGGTTTAGATTTTTTCTTTTTCGGATTATATGTGTGAACGCGGCGGCGGGCTCGCACCGTCGACGCCGCGATAGAATCGGAACAGCTATCGAAATGGACCTTCTTTTTTGTTAATTTAAATACCGCTATAGATTCTTTTTAAGGGATATTTTTATTGTTTTAAAATAAACCGAAATGACGCGGCCGTTAAGAATGAAACCCTCTGAATGAATTTAATTCAATGCAAGAAATGGATTTTTAAATGTTATCTTGTTATCGTTTGTTGCAGGTAAAGCACGTGAAACCTGGGTCGCTGCACTACCCGTCAACTACTAGGGCTGTCAGATTATCACAGTGGCACAGTGTTTCAGTTCTACACTGAAAAAAAAGAATTGTTGAATGTACTAAAGTAGCGTAGGTTGAATAATGAACTGCCATAGTCAACCCTTTTCATAGTTAATTTTACCTTTTCATAGTTAATTTTACTATAAAAAGAGTGAATTTAACAAAATCATTTGGTAAAATCAACAATTTCGTGTGTAGGACCTATATAACCCGCGGATTTGATAAAATTTACGCGGAATTTAGTAAAATCAATCATTCTTTTTTTTCAGTGTACATTTAGATCAACGACACGACTATACCTTAGTTAAATGGCCTCTGGCTGGATATACAACTAGGTCTATAGACCCCTTTGTAAAATTTATATAATTTGGTACATACATTTATTTGTATACCTATCACATAGTGTAATTTTAAATTCCTGAACTATATGCACAGATCATAACGATGTATAAAGTTTTCCGTTAAGTACTTAATTTTTGTTTGATGTGGTTATGGCTATGGTTGTCACTTGTCACTAAGTACTTATCGAATGAATCATTGTATGAAATCGACGTTGCTCAGTATTTTTATAGACTTAAGAATATTATGGAAATAACATCCAAATTATTTATAGATACACGGAAAGCGCAATTATGTGTAATAAAATTTAAACTAGCCTAAATTGGTTTTAGTGAATTATTGTAAATTTATTACCAATTCCACGACTGGAATGTTTTCTACATACAATAAGAAATCTTTATGTTTTCGCTAAGTTCTTCCAATCTTATGTTTATGGTTTAAATTACTTGTGGAGCAATAAGTTATTCGTTAGTACAGGTGCCAGACTTAACTTTGATTAGATATAAGTGTAACTGTACATTGAGAGAGTAGACAATGAGAGGTGGTTAGGTTTGGTATTACGCCCTACTACACAAAGTATTGTTTAATTTTGTTAATAACTAGATAAAAAGTCGATAAACAATCATCGATTTGGTTATTGTTGTTGTCCTTGTACATATAAAATGTTTTGTAGATTTTCTATTTTAGTTTGTCGAGATGTGTACAAAGTAATTAGTATGATTTCACCACGTTCGATGTTGTCGACAAATATTTCGATGATAAAACTTATAAATATTGTTTAAAGTATTATTAGTATACATGTACATAAAAATATTCTGAATATTTTTTATTTTAAATCGGTCGCAGTAACTTTTCTGAAGTAACGTTTTAATGACATTCATTCTTTGGAGATCATTTTCTTTCAAGTCAAATTATAGTCATGTGGGTAACTTAAGAGTTAAAGTGGGTATGTTACTGGATATTAAATTCATTTGTTATTGATGCCGATCGATAGTCTTGCAATTTGGAAAATTCAAAGCCATAATTATTATGTGTTGTATAAAACCTGATGTGGCAAATAGGTAGACTATTGGATGTGACGTTTGATGTATATTTTGTTTTATAATTAGCGCTAAGCGCAGGCATTGAGCAATGAGCATACGTCACGCCGAGTTAAGCACAGTATTGCCGCGTCTGCGCACAGCGTTAATTGATCGGAGCTGTGAATATCTAAGACGTGTTTCTAAAAATTTTGTAACGAAGGCATAATACATACATCGATCAGTAATATAAGATAATTTATTAAGCATTTGACATAGAATTAAACCTAATTTCCCACATCCTAACAAAAGTCAACGATTTTTTCTCAGGTCACAAGATTTAAAGCAATAGTTTTGAGGCTTGTTATTATAGAAGTTCATCTAACGTAAATACAGATGAAGAAAATTTCAATGTGACCAAATCGAATACATTCGCTTAATATTAAATGTTCTATATAGATATTTATAGAATATATACCTATTAATTATTATTATTATGAGTAAAATTATGTAACGATTGTAATTAAATCTTTATTTCAACGGTGTAATTTTTATTTTTACGATCATTTCCTGAATCCTAATATTAATGTAGCATGATTGCATGAAAACTGTTATAATAGGTAATACCTATGTTTTGAATAATTTAGTTTCTAAATCAACATCGGGCTTTTTAGCAAATTAATACCTACTTAGTACTTACTCTATTTTATTAGACATAAACTACAAAAGTCGACACTTCAGATGCCAAAAACCCGTTGTTAACGACACATCTAAAAAAGATTCACATGAGGATTAAGGCTACCTACCTGAGTGTTTTAAAACTTAAACTGAGTAAATTATATTAACAGGATCGTTTCATTAGAATTCAACTCGGCCCAAACCTTTTTCCATTTGCTCACAATTAATCTTTAATCAGAGGAAGCAGCTATTGATAGTCTACCCTTTTCTTAAGTACTTAATCGGAACTAAATTAAAAGAATTGGACTTTCAAATGGTTCCATCGTGAGGTAGGTACATACCTCCAAATAAAATGGGAAAAAGTTCATAATGAGCCGCTAAAAGTCGTAGGGTACACTCCGAGGGTTCCCTCCCCTACTCTCAACACTTAAACAATGCTTAAAAGCTAATAAAACGAACCTTTTTAACTTTCTTAGATAAAATGATGGCTTCTATTTCCACTTTAGCGAGGATAATATTAATTAAAGGCTATAAGGCTTTTATATAAATATATTTTTGAAGTTCCATTTATGATTATTTTATTTAAACAAGTACCTGCGAATGCCTATTCTGTGGTTATTTTTCTGTCAAAATAATAATTAAAAGAGACAACCGGATTGGAAATTTAAATGCTAAGGTAGATAGGTATCTTTAAAATAAAAGAAGACCTGATAAAGAACAATAAAAGTTACCTCACACTTTTATTTTGGACTCGTTAATTACAAAAAAAAAGTCGATGTCACCGCTGTTTTTTATGAGCTAAGTATGGAAAGTAATAGAGTTATTTAAATTACATATTAAGATCACTACAAAACAATTTAAAGTACATTATTATCGTCATGATAATGATTGGATTTGAAAGTCCGAAAATTTGAAAGAACCTAGGTACAAAAATTAACCAATGGTATACAAAAGCCTAAGGCCAGGGGAATAAGCACAAATTACATTGATTGACTGACATGGTTTATGAGTTGAAGAACCAATGAGGCTGTTTCACAATGTCAAACCAATATTTGATAATATTCATATTATGATGAGTCAAATCAATTGTGTCCTTGAGACTTTATATCATAAATACAGTACCCGGCGATAAATATTACACATCGACCTTTGGAAAGAAACAATCAGCTAATTTCGGCTTCGTAGAGCGTTATCTCTGTCGCACGAAATACAAACAGTCCGGTATCTATTAGGAGCTGTTAAAACAATTATGATTTGCTACTTTTGATAATTATTTTTATTCTTTGTATAAAATACAAAAAAGGTAAAGGTCGATGTGCAATATTTATCGCCGGGTACTGTACCTAATTAGATTTTTGTCTCCATAACAGTAGGAGTGTTGTTAGTGGCGATTCTGGTAAACCCGTCTAAGTAAGTAAGATGTCACGTTTTCGAATTTTTGATTAAAATAGAACTAAGCAGTGAGAAACTTAAATAATTAGTAACATAAAATATCAATAAGACACCAATTTAACTCATGGTAGGTAAGTATAAAATATGTTGACATAGCGATCCCTACAAACTACCTAGTAACTTCAAAAACGAATCAATAAAGCAAATAACATTCAGCAAAATATAGCTTGACAATAAAATGTAGTCATTTAATAACAAACAAAACGCAACGATTGCTTTACTTAATCAAATCCGTTGCTATAACAATTGAATCTGCAATAAAACCAGCATCACTAATAAAACGGTCATAAACATTGACAATACAAATAGCAGCTAATAACCAATGGAACCAATCAGATCGTACGCGTGTGGTACCAATATATTTTATACGTACCTTTATAGAGATCGAGCCTTGCAGATGATTGCCGCAATAAAATTGTTTGCTGTCCCTGCTTTTAATTAATTATGTTCACATTACCTACACTAACGTTGGAAAATGTAGGTCCTATAACTCAGTTCAAATAGATCAGAACAATAACCAGTCATTTAAATAAACAGCATGTGTACACCATTTTTCAGGAATCATTTATGAAACTTGTAAGTAGGTACCTACGTAATCTGAAAGCGCTGCAATGTGCACTTTTAAAGTGACAAACACCGAAGGGTAGCGCCACTTACCTAAATAGTTTACATAAGCAAGTCATACCAAGATTAATTTTCTTTGCATTTAAATCTGAGTTGAAAGATACGTAAATCTTTATTTATCTTTATTGATACTAAAATCTAGCACAGGGATTCCGAAACCTTTGACATCCCATTGATTACGCCCGAAGTCTCGAGTCTCGGTTGGTTTAATTCATGCAAACTACAGTCCCGTAACCAGGAAGTCGAGTTAATGTTAAACGAGCTTCCAGCGTTGTGCGACAGATGGCACACCTGGTACTACAGGGCTCTACCTGGCCTAACACCTACACACATCATATAGCAGCTATAGAGTATCGAATCGACCGCGTTTCGATGCTAAATACGATTCAAATATTAATTTTAATAGACGCATCGATCAAACTGAACCGGCTTGTGTTTGGTTTGGAAATACTAAATTGATTGAATGGTTAGAGCGCTTTGTTAATTTTTAATGGTAGCGTTTTTTTTTGTAACTTACTTTCCATTTTTAGTAGTTACCTACGCAAAATTTAAATGGTACCATTTACAAGCTTCCTCTATGGAATAAAAACACTCACCTAAATTGTCCCAATATCTTATTCCGAGGAAATCGGTGTCCTAATATGAGACAGAAATGTTTAACTAATTGCATAACCTCCTCCATTTTTTGAAGTTGGTTAAAAAGCGATAGATTCCAAACCCATTAAATGAAACATTTAAGAAATAGGCAATACAAGAAAAGTACCTATTATCCCATTCTTCTCCGATTTTATTAGATATGAATCATGATCTGCATGCCAACATAATATCTATACCTATGTCATGAACGGAAAACCACCTGGATACCTAGATATAGTATATAGTTTGGCTTGAAAACTCGTGGAACAAAAGAATGAACTACCTTTATTAAGCTATTATTATCAGTGTTGTCAGTGCATAAAACAAACAAGGACAGTTGTAGCATGATGATTGTTCCCAATAATGTTCCCGCGAGGAACGCAGCGGAGGTCTGTCACCGCAACCTCTGCGGGCGTCCCGCAGCATATCGATTCCTTAAAGAGAACTTTTATCGCACAAACGCGTTTACGTTTGGTATCTTTATAAATATTTTAGTTACGTCTTGGGATAACCCCGAGTGTGCAACGCAGTCCAGTTTGCGGTCCGCGGTCGGAACTTAGCGTCGGCGGCGCGGCCATCAACCGCGCCCCGTGCCGCCCGCTCACAGTAATTCAAATAAATATTTAGATTTCCAACGTCGTTTACTGCTTCGTGAATGTTATTCTGCTATTGTTCGCCGAGAATGGCTCTTATTGCGAACGCGCCCCGAGTTAGCTTTTTTGAGCTTGTAAAATTTATTAGGTGTACAAATGGAATTGGAGAGTAATAAAAACAAACCGTATAGGTACGCCCTCACGTGCGGTCTGTGATTTAATGCTATGAGTGTTCATTATGACATCCGCAATTACAACCGTAAACAATGTAAAAAACACAGGTGGCATCGGCCCACCTGCTCACGTCGAAAGTGTCGAATCTAATCACTTCAGATTTGGTTGCGAAGGGGCAAATTTATTCATAACCTCACATTTATCACCGCGGGCCGCTCCGAATAGTTTTTCACATGTATGAGAAAATTGCCGAGGCGAAATTCTATCACGCCGCGTCCCAAGGAGGGCGCGAGGCGTTAGAATTTTGTGCACCTTGCCGAAACCAATAAATCAAACTATTGCGTAATACTGCCCCTATATGCATGGAGATCAGTGCGGACCTTCAGCTTTATTTATTGCATCTAAACAGATTTTTATGAACGATTTATGAGACTCGAAGTGGTTTGGCTTGTTTTGAATTGTATAATCTTGATTCCAACATTCCGAAATTTGTTACAACAAAGGTTGAATGACCCGCAAACATATTTGACTGCTTGCAGCAATTTCTTCCCTAACTATTGGCGATATTCATGATTGATTTAAATGTCTGAATTTTGTGGGCTTTATCAATTTAATAATTTTACGATCATCTGCATATTATGTAAAAACTATTCTGCAGAGGAAGCAAACATGTGATATCAAACAAACATTAATAAATTACGGTTGTTTGTGCGGACCAAGATTATATCTAATTATTTATTGTGACATAATGTGTTAGACGTCATGTTATTAACTAAAATAGCCATCAATAAATCTCTATGACTTCGATAAATAGGTTTGGCCGACGGTTCACGCCGATAACAAACTAGTGGCTACCAGATGTGTGCCGAGCGCGTATCGTAGCATCGATCGTTCCCTGCGTCCGAGATGTGATCGTCGGCATTCCACCATCCCGACATCGGAGATAACTGAAAACATTACGTTTAATAATTTATCTACAGCAATTCGTCTGCGCTCGGCTCCCTGTGACTTGTATCGGATGCGCGGCCGGCCGTTCGGTACCTTCCTACACCACCTACTACCACTAGATAGTGCCCTTACTAATATTAATGCCGTTACAGATAAGCCAGATAATAATACTTAAATTTACTGCAGATACTTAACTGATTAAAAAGGATAATTTTCTCATATCAGTTAAAAGGTACCTATCAACTTTAATGGAGTTGCTCCGTCTTTAACGACTATAAGTAAGACAAACGTATCAACCATGTCAGGGGAAAAGCTTGAGACACAAACCCACCTACTAACATTTACTTATTTTATACATGTAACAGATAAAGATGCCATGGCGAAAAGCACTTTCCAATAAAAAAAGGCGGATAAATAAATCAAGTAAGTAATCCAAGTAACAAAGCATATATTACCTTGGGAAAGCGAGGGACGAGGGATTTACTTCATTAATATTTCTATCGAAATCAAATACTTGGGAATACTTTCACGGCGCAGTCGACGCATAATCCAAAGGAAAATCAATGAGACATTCCTACACGACCGTCGAGGATTCGCGATCGAGAGGAACTTTGGAGTTTAAATGAGTTCACCTTCGGGCGTGATTGTGCCACGGTGTACCCACGTACGTATGCAGATTATTCATAACGACTCGAGAATTAGGTGTTGAGATTGGAATTGTCATCCATTCAATAGGTTAGTAGTGCACCTGCTACGTTATGTCTCCATCACTTTAGGTTGACTTGTAGAGAGTAGGTACCTATGTGGTTTTTGCATAAAACTAAAATAAATAAATGAATATACTTATTAAACAATAGCAGATTTCTGTACAATTTAAATCTACGATCACGTTGAAATCTAAAATAAAAATAAACCAGGGGTATAACTAAAGCCGACGCCTGGTATTAGCGCCGATGAAACACATTCGAATAAACAAATGATATTACAAAAAACACACGCTGATTTAGATTTCACATTAACAAAAGCGGACAAGACGATATAAAACAACATAAATCGGACCCCGCCGCGTGAACTGCGGACTTGGCTTCACTCATGCGCCGAGAACATGAACAAATACTTTATTGCGCTCATCGAAACATCCCTGGGAACACGTTGCGCGATCGATGAGTTACGGTACAGCGTGGCTGTCAATTTCGCGGTATAAAATTCCTCTTCGGACACGACAAAGGCAGCTGTCATCGTGGCTTGAAGGGTCGCGGCATCCCTCGAGGCTAAGCCCCTGCCGTCCGGCGGAGACACGCACGTCGTCCGAAACTCGCCTAATCCGCACCTACTCCACACATAAACCCACCTAATTGTTAATAAAAGGAGGAATTCGGAAGCGTGCGGTTACATCACTTGGATAGACTCTCTAATTGATTTTTACTGCCCTTCTAATTTAATGCGAGTTTATGGAGTTAATCGGCGCTAAATATTGTTTAGCGCTAATTATGTGCAGCCTGCTTTTGCGATCGTTAGGGGTGTCTGCGGGGGAGGCAATTTTGTAAAGGCTTTGTTTGAGCTGCTATCGAGAATCTGAACAACTCTGTTTTCGTTCGGAGCCTTGGTTTTACTTTAAAAATTCGCAGTGATGGGTTGTAAATAATATATTTCATGTCATAAATCCAAATTTTACTACCAATATTCATTTACACAATGTGCTACAAATGACAAGACATGGCATGGATAACAATATTCGCTAATGTTAAATGTTACTAAGTGGATATCGATCGTATCACGGTTTAGTCGGTAATTAATATTCCTTGAATAAAATAATGTTCCTAACACCTCGTTTGCAAATTAAAAAGGTTTTTTGTAATTTATAATAAAATAATATAAGTATCTAAATTAAAATATAGTTTACTAACTTTGACTTTTTAAATAAAGGCGTCGACTTATTATGTGAAATTGCTAAGATTATGGAAATGTATTGTATTCTCGATGACGTGACGGTACAATCTGTTTACCTCAAGCTTATACAAAGCTAGTTACGTGAGCCATAAACAACAAAAACACAGTGTACGCTGTTCAACAGCGGGGTGACATAGAAAAATTCCAACATTTTATTCTATTCCGAACTCATCTTAATAACTCGGACAATATTTTTTGTGAAACATCTTATTTTCTAGTGAATAAGAATTTGTTGGGACTCCTTGAACGTGTACAACATAATGTTATTATAATTTATGTCATACTAAGCAGGTGAAGATATACGAGCGGGTCATTCATTTTATTAAACATGTTTGCTAAGTCGATTTTGTTATTTTTTTGTCGCTCGCTCGTGGGCATCTATCACGCAGCGTGCGGGCGCTTTCTCGCGCAGCTCTTTATTACAGCACCAATGATTTCCGGAGGTCGCTTGGCCACTCGGCGCACTCCTCGCGCCCTCCTCACACTGCCACAGTACACCACATGATGCTGCATTTGCATAAAAACAGATAAACTCCGATGTTGTTTTTATGATACTAAAGGTACGCGCATTTTGTGTTGTGCTGGCAATCATTTTGCTTATGACTTACTTGTAAATCATGCGCGATACTCGTGATATTTTGAGAATAAGAGTAAAAAACAGTACCTACGTTACATATAATTGTAAGTTTATACCTATTTTTATGAATTACAACATTCTTCAGTTTCAGTTAATATTAAAACCAAAGCAGAGGCACACAGTGTTCACATACACATTTTATATTTAACAAATTTCATGATAAATTGACTGGATTACACTTTAGATTAAAATCATAAGAAAAACCCATAGCGAACAGATTCAAAACGGACTTAGAGCAAACAACGAGAGAGGCAACAAAAGCATCGATTCCACTCACCAAGATATATTTTGTGATATTATAAGAGAAACATTTGCGCAAAATGCGAACATCGAGACCATCCATTATGCGACGTCGCCGACAGACCGACCACCTCTCGCAAAAGCACTTTGTATTAAGTCAACAAATCCAAAAACCATTCAAAGGACATTTGTTTCCATGAATAATAATATGTAAATACATTATTATATACACGTTTGGAGAGCTCTTGCGACTACTTCGTGAGGCTGTGGTGTGCTAAACTGTGCAATTAAACTAAATTGTTGTACTTGGACTGTTCTCCTTTGTTTTATTAGTTTAAATTTATGAAATGTTGGTACACCATGTTTGTAAATTTTTGGACTGCTCACATGAAACGCCCTTCTGAAAATGTTATTATGATACATTAGTGAAATACATATACATTAAAGAATTAATTGTTAAGTACAATTTGATATCTTATTAGATTATTTTTATTTAAATTGTCGGGACACTTACGTTTCGCGTTTGGAACAAGCTTTGAACGAAAGGATTACTAAGAACGCGATCATACCTATAAGATTCAAGACAGGAAATCTACATAAAGCAAAGTGAACATTGTTACGTCTATGAAATGTTTCAGTAAGCAAACTGGAACTCATTCGGATGTTGGTGAAATTGGTCATTACGTTAACTTTTTAAATTGCTAATTTCTTCACAATTATAATAACATGCCATTTCTATATTATTCAAATTCGCGTAACTTGTGAACAAGATTCAATTACCGAAATAATTTGGAGTGTAGCTGGATGTCAATGTAAGGTACAAGAACGCGAGGTCCGTCCCGTGAGTTTTACAGATTTTAATTTTCCTTTTGTCTTTATGGATCACGAAATGTTTTGTGTAGTGGTGCCCCGGGAGGCCGGGCCGGGACCCCCCGCCGCGGCTTCCTTCCTACATCGCCTCCACTACAAAAACGCTTGTTATAAAAATGCACGAGGAACAAAAACGCTTACGTCGGGTGACAAGTGGCCTTTGTTTATAATATTTGTTGATTTGTTCAACTTGTTTATGAATGTCCATAACACCTGATGACTGTGCTCTTTTGCAGCTTATAAGCGAGCACTGATGGCATGTGTAAATAGACACCCGATATCGTTGTGGTAGGTAGGGGTGGAGAACTGACCTCGTGTACGATACTAGTTTTTCTTCATTCAAATAATTTTAAAAGCTTCAATGGAGCCAATGATCTCATTTATTAGCCAAGAAATCACCTAAAACTGTGAAAAGTCGCAGTGATTTTGACATGGCAACAAAAATATAAACTTCACTATATCATATAGATAAGTAGGTACCACAATAATATTGCCTACTTTTGTTAATATTACCTCCTCCCATTAATTTTATTTTATTAAGTAAGTAGGTATAGTATATTTGCAAGTAAATTAAAACTATGTTGTAAAATATAGACAGTGTTATGACATGCGTGCAAACAAGTTGTAAAACACCTACATTCGGCGAGCGACCGAAACCGGAGAACTTTATTAGCTGACACCTCTGTATAAAACGGCATCATTATCGAGATATCATACTAATATAGAATGTTAAATTTATCAAATATACGGTATTTGGATGAAAACATACAAGTTGACAACACGTGTAGTCGCTATCTACGCGGACGGATCGGACGCCCCGGGGTGCGGGCCCGACTTGCCTGCATTACTCACCGTGACCTAATGGGCGGGGATAAATCATGTGTATATGTAAAAAAACATACAAAACAAACCCAGAAACGGACCAATGTTGAATAAACACAATTCATGGAAATGGGGACAAATCTGACAATACCGAGTCCGGTGGTCCGCGGATTCACCTTGTGATCCATTTGCGAATCCCGGAATAATGACGTCATGACCGCGTCTGCTTCCCTACGACCACATGTCCAAGAACAGTTCCCTACGTCCGATAGCTCCTGGTTAACACACAACTTCCTGTGTTGAAAGATTTAGTGGTACATCACTTAAGAAAGTATACATATTGAAGAAACAAGAGCAGATTATTAAAAAAATTTGAAAGATGAAGGATAGGTACTCTGTTATTATAATTACATATTTACAATGACCTAAAGGCGTCTCAAAATGATTGCTATTGTATGTCAAATGTATATTTGTTGTTATTGTTACCCTTTTGTCTCAAGGGGATCTACAATCACATTATTTCACTGAAAATTAAATTACATTGTCACTCAACGCCTATGCAAACCAATGATAAGGAGTGGTTGATCCGACAAAATAAAGATATGAATACCCTCTAATGCGATTGAACGAAAAGTGCAACAAATTAAATTCTCCCACGCGAAACGTCCCTCGTATAAAGAAAGACATTACGTCGGGCCCCAAATAGAAGCAATTCATAAAACTGAGCGAGCCCTTTGATATGAAAATACAGCTAATCCGGGGCACGCGCTCGCAGCTCCGGGAGGTGACCTGTGTTTGTTTGTTTGTTCCACGATATCATGTTGTTATTTATTTATCATAACTCCGGACTTTTCAATACTCTCGTCCAAATTTATTAATGCTCCGCTTATGCGCCATTATAAATTATAATTTATCCCGAGATTAATGAACATA
Source organism: Luperina testacea (assembly GCA_927399505.1). NCBI lineage: Eukaryota > Metazoa > Arthropoda > Insecta > Lepidoptera > Noctuidae > Luperina > Luperina testacea. Next base: position 9,575,360 of record OV656755.1, read on the forward strand.
AGTGTGTTATAATCATTACGTGGTATTTCTTTAAATATATCTCTTTTATTTGTGGAATGCTTGTACATACGTAGTAAGCTTTATTGGTTAAATATTTGGTATCGAATTATGACGACGCGTGATGCTCCCACAAATAACTTTGTCAAGTCAGAGTTGTATTTTGTAATCTCTGAAAATTAATAATATTCGATAACTTTGACCGTGGGTTCTGTAGCTCCAGCGAAGGATAAGGCTCGTCTATAGGGTCGTTGGTCTTTCGGGCCGGATGTGTGAAAAAAAAACATCTTTGATAGACTTTGAGTTTTATCTAAGGTTTTATTTCCTAAGATTTATGACGAATCGAATGCCTGTGTATAGGGTATTTAATACTAATAAAACACACTAATGCGCGTTATAGCTTAGTTTATTTTATGAGCTTTTTGCGCAATAAGCACTCAGTCGAATGAATAACTGTAAAATAGGTACGCAAGGTACATGACAATTTATAGCCTTCGTTAGGCAAAACAATAATAATCGTTACATATATATTATTATAACAGTGAAAGGGCCGGGCTATTCTTTTAAAAGGGTATTATTAAAAGTCATTTGGAACACAATATTACGAGAAATAATAAACACCATAACGAGTGTTTGTTCTTTTTAAATGTTTTGATATACATAAGCACCAGATGATTGAGCGTTGCGGTCGCCCTGAACGGTTTTATTAATTTTAAATTGATTTCGATTGTAAAACCCTTTTTTGTGTTCCGATGGAGATCGACAAAGGATGAATGAAGTTATTATAGCTACCAATGAACATTTTTTTTATGGCTGTTTCTCGGCACGAATCGTAAAAAAACTATTTTTGTTTACAATTACTGTAATTTTCTTTTCGTGATATTATGATTGTTGCTTTGATATTTAATATTATTTTTGAGTTGGTCCTTTATTAGGAATAAAATGCATAATTACATACCTTACATGACTGTAGCAGATGATAGACGGCCTAGTTGATTCTTCTGTATAGGTACGCATTGGTCTCCGGATGAGCTTGGACAAAACCAAGGTTATGTTCAACAAACACGTTACTCCGGCACCAATTGCTGTCAATGGCGATGCTCTCGAGGTTGTCCGAGAACACGTTTACCTCAGGAAAACTCTGCAGTTTGGTAGGAACAACTTTGGGAAAGAGGTTAACAGAAAAAATCAGCTGAGCTGGACAGCGATTCAGCTTCGTCGAATTTTCTCGTCGCGTATTCCGCAGAGCCTAAAGACTAAAATCTTCAATCAGTGCGTCCTGTCTGTTATGACTTACGGAGCTGAAACTCACAGGACGGCTGGTCCATAAATTTAAGGTCGCTCAGCGATGTATGTAATAAGCTATGTATGGAGTCTCTCTGAGGGATAGAATCCAGAATGAGGTGATCCGGCAGAGAAACAAAGTTGTCGACATAGCTTATAAAATATGCAAGCTTAAGTGACAATAGGCCGGTCATATTAGCCGTAGAACCGATGACCGTTGGGGTAGACGTGTTCATGAGTGGAGACCGTGAATCGGCTAGGTGGAGCGACGATCTTCGTAGGGTGACTGGTAGCAGCTGGATGAGAGGTGCCGAAGAACCGAGCTAAATGGCTTGAAATTGGAAAGGCCTATGTCCAGCAGTGGACTTCTGTAGGCTGACGATGATGATGACATATCAATAAGGTATACAGTACCCGGCGATAAATATTGCACATCGACCTTTGGAAAGAGACAATCGGCTAATTTCGGCTTCGTAGAGCGTTATCTCTGTCGCACGAAATACAAACGGTCCGGTATCTATTAGGAGCTGTTAAAACAATTATTTTTGATAATTATTTTTATTCTTTGTATAAAATCGATAGGATCGAATAGATCGATGTGCAATATTTATCGCCGGCTACTGTACTTTGGATAAAGCCTTTCTTCTTAATTGTATTTTTAGAGCACTAATTATAATGGGAAATCCATGGAAGCATTATTATGTCGGCATTGTTGTTCTTAACTGTGTCTTTAATTTTATTATTGTCATTGGTTTTTTAACATAGTAAGTAAATTAAATAAAAAAATGTAAGCCTAAGTACTTATCGCTTGGATTCAGGTTACTTAAAAGAAATCTGCTGGAACCTGGGTATTAATCCAGAAAATAATATTCGAACTTAGTGAATAACGCCAGATATGTCTATCTCCAATATTTATAATTTTGTCGAAGTTTTTGCACTGACCCTTAAAAACGGTGCGTATGTACAGACGCCAGCACATCAAGCTACCCGAAACTGTCAAATTTTACCAATCAACTTTGAACCTTAAGCTTTAGCGATAAAGTTGAAAATCTATTAAAGAAATTTGACAGATTGTAGTAGCTTGATGTGCTGGTGTCTGTACTTAGAAGACCTTTGAATTCGTAGACTCAATATTGTCTTCAACATTTTTAAACATAAAAACGTAACTTGATTGGTGTACCTACGAGGTTTAGAAATGACTTCTTATTTATGCTGTTTCGTAGACACTTTTGTATTCCTTTTAATCTGAAGCCACTACACACTTTTATTTTCTTTAAGTTAGGATTTGCTACTTCCACAAAACTCTGACGCAGCCAAATCGATTCCTGAATGGTGGCAATACACCAGTTTCAATCTTTGCTAATGAAGAGCTAACATTTACCTATTTCTACACTTACAAGGTATGTAGAGTTGCATGAATACCTAGACGTTCTATCGATTTTTCAAGTTTAGAGCTAATGAAACTAATGCAAAGGTCCACATGACAATCATCATTAATTCCGGTAATGAGAGTTGAAACTACACGGGGCGTTCATGTCAGATCTAGTAAACATGACGTGGGCATTGCTATCGCGCCACGATCAATGATGTATCGATATGTGTATTTCATTAAGCACGTACGCTGAACAAGGATACTTAACTAACAGATACGGCAAGCGATGAGAATGATGCTGAACATTATCTATACTAATATTATAAAGCTGAAGAGTTTGTCAGTGAAGAGTGACATACGTCACTCGTGCTCAACTTAGTGTTGCTCCCGAGGTGGACACTAAGAATAGTACCTACGTTTCATTCTTGAGGAAGACACACTCGTTTTTTATAAAACTAAGTAAAATCCTAATTTGAGTAAACAATTACCAGAAAGCAGAATGCTTTTCGCGCATTTTTTATTTTTTTTCACAAACTTTCTTTTATTTGGCCTTCGCGAATTTTTCGTTATCATACAGCCTGTTACTTGTTCATATAATTTTCGTGATTGATCTCTTTGGTGATTGGAACTTTTACTAACATTCCAAATTCAAATCACTTTTAGTCCCTAGGGATTAAAGAGCTATTTTAGTCACTGTTTACGAAGAATACACTAGCTCTTTTTGAATAGATGTGATAAAAATTAACATAATTATATCCTTTCCCGGGGCTCAAACTATCTCTATACCAAATTTCATCTAAATCGATTCAGCGGTTAAAGCGTGAAGAGGTGAGAGACAGACAGACAGATACACTTTCGCATTTATAATGTTAAGTACTAGCAGCGCTCCGTGGTTTCACCCGCATAAGTTTCGATCCCGAGGGAATATCGGGATAAAATGTATCCTATGTCCTTTCCCGGGACTCAAACTATCTATATAACCAAATTTCATCTAAATCGGTTCAGCGGTTTAAGCGTGAAGAGGTAAGAGACAGACAGACACACTCTCGCATTTATATTATTAATATTAATATGGATGGATGACGAAACACGAATTGGACAAGACGGTTTCTTTTACAGTAATATTGAAATAATATTGATAAAAAGTCGATTTCAGAGTTTAATTCATGAGGCTATGACTATAATGATTTCATAGGATCAGGAAGTATACCTAAGTTATTAAAATCGAAATGAGTGTAAATATTTTTAGCTAGTCGTGGGGTACAAAATTTGTCTATAGTTTTGTATAACATAGGTACATAAACATAATTAGCCTATAATGTTCCCAATTCTGGGACACGGGCCTCCTCTCTGTGAGAGGGTTTTTTATAATTCCGTTTTATTTTTTTTATATTGTTTGTATGTTGTTCCATTAGAAAACAATAAATACAAAATAAATAAATATTTAATAACAAACCACACACAAAAACAAGAACGCCATTGATAAAATAAACACATCCAGTAAAACTTTTACGTCTTTATGGGGACGCATGGGTGGGTGTCCTTGACTTCAACAGTCATCGATCATACCCGAGACGCTCTCAGTATAGATGCTCACTAAACATAACACCGCATATTATATTCACTATGGTGGTTTTTAAAACATATTTGTACTCATAAAAGAGAGTTCATTTAAATTATGTATAGTTTAATTGGTCTAAAATGTTTATCAAGACCTAGAAGTGAATATGTTTATGGTTGTAAGAAAGTTTTTTTTTTAAATCTTTATTTATTTACAGGGTTTTTTCTATAAAGAATATGTCACCCCGATTTATAAACATAAAGTAGTAGTTATACCAACGCTTAGCAGTTGCCTGATTGAGAACCCCAAGCAGTGCTTATTAGTCAAATGTTATTGATCAACCAAAGTGTTACGGATGACTAATAAAACATACCCAACTAAAAATATTCAACGCTCGCGAAATTGCAATATCTAATATTCCAGCTGTTTTTGAAAGCATGGAGCAAGTAGTAGACTTGTGTCTCAATTACGCAAACTATCAACTTAATTCCGAGATATGAAACTACAATACCTGTCTGTTACATTTTGCCTCAAGATTTAACTGTTCTCGGATCAGTAAAAAATACTGTTTTTGTTAGGCTCATATGGAACTGTTGAAAGCAGTTCAGATTAATGTTTTTTCATTTTTATTTACTGCTAATTTCTTTCACTGCACTGTCCCAATAAATAACTATGCTATGCATCTAAGATGTACATAATTATGACCTAATAAGTGTTATGGTTGAACTAGCTTCTGCCCGCGACTTTGTCCGCGTGAAATCCCTCCCCCCATTGACCCTCTTAGGGGTGGAATTTCGACAAACCCTTTCTTAGTGGATACCTACTCTTCACAAAGAACACACCCTCCAAATTTCATGTCTTTAGGCTGTGCGTTGATATACCAGTCAGTCAGGAATTTGAATTTAATAAATATGTAGGTATAGATAGAGTACACCGTAATTGAAGTGATATTTTACGAACTGCACAGCATTCATTGTGGTGTAGTAGCCCGCATTTCATATGTTTGTACGCGAACAATGATTGGCATCACAACAAACCACAACTGCCATTCAATTTTGTTAATAAATAATCATATATAAAGTGGTTGTTTACGTATTTAAACGAATATTATTAGTGTACAATGACTCAGCAACGGCTAAAAAGCAACCACTGCTTCTTAAAATCGACAGCGTTTCTACCAGGAAACCCGTTGCAAACTGTCGCAGGATACTCTTCCCCCTCCTGCTTACTATCTACCATCAAAGGAGCATCTCCCTGCAGCGTGTAACCTTTCGTGGTCTACTTGGGGGTCCCTACCGTCTCCGGACACAAGTGGGAAGATGTACCTCCAACCTGGTTAAATGGGGCTACTTCGACGAAACGGCAGTAGGCTGTGAATGTGAAGCTATATCGTAAATAATGCTCCCAAAACATGCAGTCAAAGTGACCTCTACGCTGTCGCCGATGATGCCGTGGAAGTGGCGAAGTTTTGGGCCAAAAATGATTCAGCCAAATGATTCACTTCAAATCCTGTAGTGCGATTCTATAACCATCTCACCGTGAAAACTTAGGTGAAGTGAGCGTGAAGTGAGCTGTCAATAGTGTCAATTCCTAGCAAAAACAAACTCACTTCGCCTAAGTTTTCACGGTGAGATTTTTACAGAATCGACCGGCTGATTCTGAAGTTACAGTTTCCATATTTGCCAATATTAAAGTTCAACAACGTATTTCCAGTACCTACTGATACACAATCTTGCACATATTTGGAGGATAAGCAGCAATATTTGCTAACTGTAATAGCATCATACTCTACTTGCAAACTGCTTCATGCAAAACTTAGTTATGCGCAGGTCCATGAACAGTTGAGTCTAGATAACTACTAGGTACTAGATAAGTTAACAGTATCATATTGTATTAATTTATTTATGTTTGCTTATTTTCTTATTTACCTATAAGTATTTACCTATAAGTATAATTCATATAATCTTTCTTTAAGTCTTCCTTTATAGTCATTTGTAATCACTGTGGTCTCAGAAACTGGAGCTAATTGCTCAGACTAGTAAAGTTATGTAAGAAAACAGTGGAAGACGAGGCGTGTTTCGGTGGGTACCTACCTACCAAAGAAAATGCATAAATTCTGAAAACAAATGAAAAACAAGAAATGAGGTGAATTGTTATGCCCTCATACGTAAGTAGAGATTATCTACTTCAGTAGATAACAAAATCATTACGTAGCCACTACTGATAAAATTATCAATCAAAATGATATTGTAACTTACTCGTAACCATGATTTTGCTCAAAAAATTATACAAAAGTTGTGTGTCGTGAAGCGCCTGCGCTTGCGTTTACGGCAACATTAACACGTTGTAAGAGCCATTTCTCTTTTTCTACAAGGCGTTGTGCGCATGAGTCACTCTCAAAACCCGAGTTCAATATAATTTGTAGCCCAATGAAGATAAAGTTTTATCTCTACAGTTATTTTAAAGCTTTATTTAAGTTGTTAGGTTTTCAATACGGTTCTATGCAGCCCTTACATCCAACTAGGCATGTAGAAAGCAAAGAACTGGAATAAAATAGAGGTTAATAGTTAGTAAGAAGGATTGCGCTGCCTACGTATGTTTATGAAGTTCAACATCCAGGAGAAAAGGCCTTTGTTATATTTTAATTTAATTAGTATTTCTAAGCCACAACTAATTGATTAATTTGGTTGCTTACAACAACAAATCTATTATTATTATTTGTTTTTATTAACCGACCTCAATATTTCAGTACCTAGTTATTATGTTTAACAGCAATTTCTCAGATCAGGTTTTTGCCATGGACCGGTTTCTGAAAGACTGATCGATGCTGATTTACGAATCTCTTAACTGAGTGGAGGTATCAGTCGCTGACGTTGCTCTTCCAGAAATTACCCAAATGGATAAATATTTAATCAAATGCTAGAAAGCACTAACGTCTAGCTCTATGTCATAAATAAATTGGCGGTTCCCAAAGTTCTGAAACACAAAATGTCAATTTTGTGTTTTTAATTGTCAATTTTGATAAAAATATTTGGAAAGAGGTGTTTACAGACAATGAAAACATAAGGGCAGGTAGGCGTTTTATGTGCCTTAACATAAACAACAAAATAAATCTCTATAAATTATGATGAACATTTGAAAGTGGAATTGTGCTCCGTTCCTATACGGCAATAATAGTGCCCCAATTCAAGGTTGATATCTTACTTTTACTGACATCTTATTGTCCAAGCTTTGGTCAGTTGGTGGCATAAAGAGTCCTCCCAGTTGTACAGACATCCCTAGAGAATGACTGAACTGAATTTGTAGTGATGTATTATATTCACAGCAGTGGCCTTGACACCTACAGCGTGGGTAACTTGCAACGCAACTGCTTACCTACACTGCGTTTATTTTACCTCGCTGCGTCATCCCATACATCTGTACTGACAATATTTTACCACCGACCTTATTTCACGGAATCCGACCATATTACGGCGGACAACATTCGGACATGTAAGCAAACATCTTAATGTTTACTAATGAAACATTTCTAAATACATTGATTGATGATGTTCTCCTCGCACGGGTTTTGTGTAGGCTCGCATTATTCTATTCATAAGTCGCTCTGCGGGATGCTGAACGTCAGCGTTGGTGGCTTTGCTATTGTTCACTGCGGACACAATTCGGCAAACATTCTCGTGCTATTTTTTTTCACCGTTATCGTTTTTGAGTGGGTCATTTAAATTGCATGCGTATTTTAGTGAGATAGACGTCGCTGATGGGTTTCCATTAGGAGTGAATGATTAAGAGGTCGAGCCTCGAAGTGGCGAGGGAGTGACAACGTCGTGAGAGGGCCTGCGTCTCAAGGGAGTGTGTGGAACCCCTGACACCAGAGTGTGGTGCTGTGCTTGCAATTAACTCCTCGGGCGGGCATTATCTCGGCATTAGAGTATCGCTGCGATGCCAGAGCACCCTCCACCAAACATTTGTATCAATATTAAAAGACACGTCAACCCTAGCAACTGTAAATGCTCGAATGAATTCAAACTTATCACAAACTTTGTTCAGAACTAAAGTAGGTAACTATTACTCCTGTTCCTGTCGAGAGTCGACATTTTAAACAAAACAAAAGCCTAGCAATGGGTACACGCACTAAGTATGTGGGTACACGTGTTTATACTAACTTTGGACAGATGATTCCATCAACAAATTATAAACTCCTGTGTACTTTAAAAAGCTTTTTGCTGTGATGTTAAAGCTATCATATAACACATTGTAGTGGCGTTTGTCGAGAACAAAACCCCGAAACGTCAACGGTTGTGATTGCCAATATAAAAGTTAATCATGTTAGTGCGCCGGGGTGGGCCGGGTGTCGCGATATCATTGTCCCAGGTTCGAGCTCGGCCACCCCCCGCAAGGATTCGTTGCTTATTTAATGCAACGATGCACACGTAAACATCTAAATAACTTTTGTGTGACACTTCTCCCCTACCCTCTAATTTTACTAAGTAGCCGTATCTGTACAAATGTATTGGGGAAGAAACATTCAAACCAAATGTGTTTTTAGAGCAGATTTGTTGTCTCGTCTTAATTGAAATGAACAGAGAACAAAAAATATTTTTTTACTAATCATGTAGGTGCTTCTTCAAACAGCTGTAGTTTTGGGTCCTTGAAAAGATCACCAAGTTTTGAGAACTCGAAGCATAAGTGGTAGAAATATTATCGATTTTTTGTAAAACAAGGCGTTTTAATATATGTAATAAGAGTATTTTAATAAAGAATGGTACTCGATTAATCAATCCATTGTTTTTCTTTCCATCTTCTTTTTACTAAGAGGTATCTATTGTTCTTTCATGGCAGATTTTGTTTGTTTCCTTTGACTAGCGCTGCACTGTGCTAGTGTTAAAAGCAGTGTTAGAGTAAGCTGTTACATAAAGCTATCCGACAGGCGCACGCAGGGCCGCAGCACAACGCACGGCCGGCGCTGGGTGCCAGGCCCTAAGCTCGCACCCCACGGCTGCTGCCACTCTCCTGTCACAGCTTACGCAAACCGACTGACAGCCTCCCAATAATTCGTTACGAAAATGTGTTAATCGCGCGCCGAACACTTTCACGGTTCGCGACACCGAATTAGATTAGTGCAATGACAATAACTACATCTGTAGCTGAATAAGACTCGTCATATTTTGACAGGTATCGTCATATGTCCGTACCCTCGTCTGCCCACATACACGTGTTCGTTCGTCCCACGCGGACTCGTAACGTTCGATGTCAGCCTTTTTTCCGCACAAAAGTCGTGATTTCACGCGGCGCGAACATTCATCCGATTGTCGTGAATTTCGTTATCTTGTATTAGCGAGCGTGTGAGGTGATATTGAAAAAATAATACGTTTGGGATTTGACGGCTCCCCATGTGCGCACGGCAGCTTCCTTTTCACTGTAACGCTCCTATAAATGAAACGGGATGATAAATTTATTTAATGTATACAAATGTTTGGACATTTTTAATTTGCTGTCGTTTAGACGTAGGTAACATAATTTAGTTCACCATATGTTAAGTCGTTACAACGCTTTGAGTAGGAAGTGAAAAAAATGTTTTACGACTTGTGAGAGATAGTATGACAAACCGGCCTTTTTTCCGTGTATCATCATCCTAGCTTCGTCGATAAACAATATTTTTTCTAATAGACGCAAAAAGGTAATAAACGAGCGTATTGAATTGAAGCGGCACCGGAATTAAGTCAATTAAGAAACGTATAATTATTTCAGCAATGTATTTATAGTATGGGAACGTATATATGTTCTACATTATGATTGTGGTGTTTACACGGTGAGTAAGTATCGTCATATGGTTAACTTTATGATAGAGCTTTAGGTCGATTAAAGTTCGAATATAGCTGAAATAAAAATTTGCCGGCTCATTAAGGAGGGGTTTAATTCGGGGTTTCCGTCTAATTGATCTCTGGCCGGGGTAATTATTCACAGGGGGTATATAAAGTAATTATTACTGGGTAGCCCTTTTTCCTTGTCGCCATGGTGCCCCCCAGTCCCCCTCAGCTAATCACCGCCCGCGCCCGGTGTCAATGACGGCTCGCAACTGTATCTTGGATCGCGATGACAGAATTTTAATATATTTTGTTGTCGTATGTAAATGGCGGTGCAGATGGCGCCACATCGAGTGGCGGATGATACACATAACTCCCCACATCGTTTGTAAAGTTTCCAGCCAGCAGAGAAAGCGTCTAATGTTAAATATGGAGGACTTGAAATATGAAGTGTTAAATTGTTTAACATTGGTAATACACAATAAATTACTCGGATATACCTACTTATAAAACCCAAAATAATTAACTAAACAAACCACTCGAGAACATTATCAGAAGGAACTCTACCGACGAGGTTAACAGCAAACAATTACAAACCATAAATTAACATTACCCTTAACTGCCTCAAAAAACCTACGTAGGATGAAAAGGAGATTTATATTTGTTAAGGCGAAGTTGTTCGTCTTCATAAGGCTTGACGTTTCATTTCTGTCTAGGCAGGTCGACAAGTGCTAACCCTCCTTCGTGCCTGTCCCGCGCGCCCCCGGCCCACCCCATCTCGAAGGGCTCCCGTTGTTATGCATAAAATTTTGTCTTATTACTTCCAACTTTGCTATTATATTTGACGAGACGGAGTTGGCAAGTTATTTTGTTATTAAAATTTTTGGCCGAAGACGGCGGCAAGATGAATCTAGTTCGAATGTAAATGCGAATGCTTAAATTATAAAGCAAGAACTTATTTGATTTAACAAACCTTACGATCTGGGGATTAATGTCGGAAATTGGAGGAGGAGGCGGCGTTGTGATTCGCGAGTTGTCGCGAACCGAGCGGTGTGGCGCGGCGGCGGCGCGGATAAAAGACGAGAAAATGGGATTGACGAACATCGCTACACCAACTTTGAGAGTATTGGTTGCTCTTGAAACTTATCAGCCGCGCTTTGTTTTACATTTGTACCCTCCCACATATTTTATTTATAAGTAGATAACGGCTGCATGTCAGATTTCGCGTAGTTTAGGTAAGTAACTACATAATAATATTTTACTTATAAGTACCTAGCTGTTTTTGTTACATCACACCTGCACCTATACATTTACAGGTGTGTTACCAATTTATATCACAACAATAACTAATCTGTTCACTATTTTAAAGCTCTTTAATTTTGGTAGCATTTTAATATTAGTAAACTTATTTCAATAGTGGTCAACAAAACCTGGTACCGTTTGAGCTCAAAAGAACCGAGTGGCACCAAGGATTGTTGTGTTGGTATTATTAAAAAGAGGAATTTAAGAGCTCTTTTAAAGAGTGTCTTCGCAAGGAGCGTTCGTCCAGCGTAGGCGTTAGTCGGACTCTGCGTACTGCGTAGGAGCTGTGTAGGTGGTGCGTGGACGTTACGTAGAAAGCCCTTAGGTGGCGCATCAGAGTCGTAAATAACACGTAGTACGAGTGATGCTGTGCGTCGTACGCGCGGAGCATGCTCGTAGCAAGCGCGTAGCGGCCACTAACTCACGCGTAGCACGGGCGTAGAGGCGCGTAAGACGAGCGCATCGGCGCGTGGAAGTCGTTTAGATGTCACAACGATGCTTTATAGCTTTTAGAAAAACATTCTTAGAAAAAATTAAAGTTACGCCATTCACTAATCATTATATTCTGCCGAAGCAAATGCTAACTTTAACTTTTCTGTAGCTAAATACAATATTTTTTTAAATCTCGTAACATCGAGTGAAGTAGAAATTTTATAAAAGTGACAAAATTTTGTTTTAGTGGTCGTAAGCCTTGCGCGACTACTGGGCGTGGGGTTCGATACCCAGGTCAGCAAGTGTTATTGGGTTTTTCCATAAGCTCGTAGCAGGGACTGGAACAATCATTAACTGTTGAAATATGGATGTACTAAACACAAGATCTGCCTATGCGTAAGCCCGAAAGTCTGATAACCAGTCTTACCAAGAGTTACTTATCGTGTTACCCAGTAACTGGGTTGTGGAAGCCAAATAGGCAGTTACTCTATGTAAAATACTGGTATTCAGCTGCATCCGGTTAGACTGGAAACTGACCCCAACATAGTTGGAATAAGGCTAGGCAGATGATGATGAATAGGTAAGGTAAACCTATTGGTTAGAAGTATTTTAATTTCATTCTACTTAGTTCTTCATTTATTAAATTAAGTTTTACTTAGTTGTGTATCCTATGACACTTTACTTAAATAATGGTTATAATGTGGCTACTTAGGCAAATGTATACAAGGTGTTCTGGAAATAACTGAATACCCGTAAAGGGGTAAGTACAATGACCCTTTTCTGGATTTTCAGTTACTTCCAATACACCGTGTTTATGGAAGAGTAGCTCAATACATTTTCGGCCTAAGCAAAGGTTGTTACCCCTAATGTTTCTGACATCATTAGAAAACGTGTAAAGTAAAATCGTGTTTCTGTTGCAAACATTAGCCAACTTCGTTAACTGCTATATCTACTTATGGTTTGCATTAAGATACTTCATTGTGGTTTTGTATAATGATCTCTTAAGCTGCGTCCCCTCTTTTAACATCTTCTCCAACAATACGAGTAGGTAATGAAAAGTGGCGTCACACAGCTATTCATTCCAAACTCTCATAGACAATCACATTCTGCAAAACATACCTGTTTACTAATTCGACGCTCAACATAAACTCTGCAACCTAGTTGCGAAATTTGTTCCGACGAACCTCAAATCGCCATGTTTCATCCAATCCACCAGCTGTCGGTTTCATCAAACACTTTCTGTGAACTGCGTATATGATGCGTCAGTGTTTGTTTAGAATATCCGCTAGTGTGATTAAAGAGCCTAAACTTTCATTGGAACTTGGAAAATCCTCTTTTTGAGTTTTTCGCAAATATCTCTATATTTATGTTGTATGTTGTTTCTATATTTATGTCTGTAATTTATATGGTGTACATACCTAATAAAGAGTATTCTATTCTAAAATACAAGAGAGAAATGAAGGTTTTATTATTTTTTGCCCAGTTTTTGAGATATTTGCGAATAACTCAAACGGGGATTCCAAGTAATCAATTTTAGGACGCAACTTACGATTAAAATTGTCACATGTTCATAGTTTATTAATATGTCGATAAATAGACGATCTTATAAGGATTTTTAAGTGTGTATTTATGATATCCGGCCGATAGTCAAAACAGTTTGAATATTATCTTATCTGACGAATGATTTTATCTGGTGAATAGTTAAATCAAGTTGAATATTTTATCGGATTGGTGAACTTACCCGATGGATAGTCCGTTCAGTTAGAAGACTTATTAATAACACACGGTAAAAATATTTGGCCACTGTTAAGGCTCCTGCACACAGGCGCGACACAAAGGCACCGCTCGTTGCGCGACTTGCGGTGCCTTTGTGTCGCGTGTCGTGTCGCGCCTGTTTGAAGGACATTTCATATTCGGAGCCTTTAACATACCTACGACATGACTACTCGGCTATAATCAGTTTAGTAGGAGTATGATCTTAGAGGAACCGTCGGCGTCGCCACATCGCCGTTTTGTTTGGACTAGGTTGGAGGTTCGGTGAGTGAAATGCTAAAATCCCAGGCAACATCATGCGTAACATCTTGGTCACTTTGTTGAGAGAGCTGTTTGCGTGTTTGTAATAAGTGGGGACGCAGCTCAAGACGAAAATTTTATCAAGAAATGGTTTAGTTCTCAAACATCCGCTCATTGCGAGTCGGGCTCCTGCACTGAGAGTTCTGTACCATCAAAACTGTCATGTTTCACCATCTTTTTATTATTTGCCTTGGTTGAGTGCATAGTAACAAGTATTTTTCAAACAAGCAGTGTAGGCTTATCAATAGGGTTCTGTTGACAGTTTTGATTAATGACTCAATCTGCTGTCATCATCTGCCTAGCCTTTTCTCAGCTATGTTGGGGTCAGCTTCCAGTCTAACCAGATGCAGATGAATACCAGTATTTTACATGGAGCAGTTCTTTTTTAAATGAAGGGTGTAAATTACGTTTTGGATGTAAATTAAGTATTTCACGTTTCTCAGGAGTAAAGGGAGATGTTTTAAGTAGAGCGTGATGAGGTGCAGCAGGCAGGACCGCGCGGTGGCGTGGCGATGCGGTACGGCGTGGCAGCGGTGACTAGCAGCGCGGAGACGCCGTACGTAACATCTGTTCCTTTTGTAGCGACAAATTAACACCGACTCGAGCAAACTGAGGCAATGCAACGACCCATTCCCAGCTCGGAACGGGCCCTAAAGCTTCCCTTAAGCGCGACGCCAGCTGCTCGCAGCACTAAATTCCACGTTACAATGCTTTGTTTTAAAATTTGTAATCATTCTCACATTTTACGACGGTGAACGGTCCGTTTCGGAAAATTTGATACGACTATAAAGCCTGTAATTGTGTTAGCATTCCAGTTAATTAAAAGTTATGAATTTAAAGTCGCACAGCTTTAGTGCTCTTTGACGCTCGCCGTCTGAATAAAACGGTCATATAAAATGTGATGAATTTCTTTTTACTGCTCGAAAAAGAGTTTAGACAGCATTTAGCTACTGTTAATGAGCAAACAAAAAACATTATGAATCTTTTGTCTGTCAGTTTATATCTTCAATTGTTATGACACGTACAATGAACGCGCTCTAACTCACTGTTGAAACGAGCATCATAATGTAAATTGTGTGTAATAAGTCAGTAACTAAATATAAAGCTTTCTCTGGTAAGCATCTGCTTACGTCATAAAAGTGTATTATGTCAATAAATAAAAAAAACTGCAAAGTCAAAACATTAGTTTCCCACAGCGATTAAACGGCAGCGAATAAAGGGCAAACTGAAAACACTATAGAGCAGTGAGTTATGAAAACAAATACACATTACGAGTACGTACGAAATCTCGTACAACTAATGACGTTAAAAGCGAGGGGTAAGAGTAACAATGTTAACAGTCATAGTTCGGGTGTGTGTGCGCCAAAACTTGGGTACTGCGGCCATAAATACCGCCGCGGGGGGCCGCCGCGCCGGGCGTCGGTAACAATAACCACGACGTATGCCGTGTTAACATTAGCTCCGTACTTAATTCCTTGTAGCCCTAAACTCGCTTAAGAGGGTAAGACTCAGTGACACGGTGTTAATTAAATAATTACTTTAAATAATAACTCCTTGGCCCCGAGCCCCGACCCGACCGAGCCACGTTATGTTACACGCCGTCCCTTGCTTTCGCCATGTTTACTCTCGCAGTGTATTAGTTTAGTAACAGTGTTCAATAACAAGCCATTTAAGTTTCGCCTCTTCTTTCAGATTTCTGCGTTGTTGTCATGATCTGCGTTGCTGCGAGGATTGGACTTTGTGCGTCATGCGTTGTAACTTCGTCTGGTAGATGCGCATTTAGCTAGTTAATGAAATGTCGTCAGAAGTACTCTATATACCAAAATAACGTTCATAAATTTATTCAGTTTTCCATTCTAAAATACAAAACATAATTTAAAAAAGTATATTTGCGTGTCTAAAAAGAGAACATAATTATCAACATAAAAAAGCCACTACATTTCAAGTTTACATTCTAAATGTTTATTTCAAAAGGATCAACTAAACAAAAGGGGAGCACAAGTTCACAGAATGTAATGTTCCTGGTTGATATCAAAGGCAGAATTTAATGGATGCAGTTATTGCCCAGAGGTCGACTGTCTAAACTCATAATAAAACCCCAGGCTATGTTCAAGTGTCTCTTGTAGTTATAGAATGTTTTAGCCAACCGCTTCAGGCGCATTTTTCATTATAATAATGGTTCTTTTTTCTCTGCTATAATGACGTTGTCCAATTCAAGATAGGAACGAAACGAAACGAAATGATGAATGTTTTAAAGGAAATTTTTAATAGTTGGCTCAACCACTAAATTGGAAACGTCTGATGCTGCGCTAACATCCATTCAAGCTGGATAACATATAATTTCATGTTGCAACGCTTAAATTATCTAGGTATTGCATCCCTAGTTCAGAACCAAAATTCTCATCAGTGTTTTATTATAACTAGATCAGTGCACGAACCCGACCGTGGCAGCAAAACGTTGAGGCTCCTAATAAACTATCACAAAAAGTATTGCGTTAGTTTTGAAGGATGGTCATACATTCATTAAGTTAAAAGAATGGCTACATTATCTTGGCTGCTCAACATTCTGCGATCAACAGCACAAATGCTATACTGGGGGAGAGGACTTGTTTAATTACCGTTTACAGGCTTCTAATTTTATGCCTACTTCCTTTTTTTGTTTACCCTCAGTTCTAAGTTACAATAGCCAACTGAAAAAGCTGCGGTCTTAAGCATCTTTTATACCCTTAGGGGGCATCTCCACCAGCGAGAAAATCGCGGCGATATTATCGTCACCTGAAACAAAGAGAGCATCCGACCACGGTACGCAGTCAAGTTACTGAAGACATTTTCATTGGCAGTTTGTGTCCATTTCATGTACTGCACACTTCCACCGGGAGCGGGGACCCTATCAGAGGCCGGTGGGCCTCGGAGTCCTAAGCTGGCCTCTTCCACACCGACATACTGGTGGTGTCGTCGACGGCGAAAAGTATGCGTCGCTCGAGCTCGACGCAACTGCAGCGGCTGGGATTATTGGACTCACGTCTGGAGCAGGTTCCGGCAACTGCGAGGCGGAGCTGAGCGACGAGCCCGAAGATGTTGGGTGTGTGGTTTTATGTCGTGCTTGGCCGACTTCGTGCCAACATTATGTTGTTATGTTGATGGTAGGTAGTACTTATTGCCACAATTAGGTTGGACAGATGGTGATCACAGTAGGTAAAATAAAAGTGCGCAGTGCTGCACAACCACACCCTATTTCAAGTTAAACAAATATCAACTTTATTTCAATGTTAATTAAGTTAATTTCAGCGTGACTAGCACTATTGAAAAAGTTATAAAATATTTGAAGTTGTAGCGTAAACTGAACTCTATCGTGTAGGATTTAAAGTTATTTTTCCATAAACTCATATTTGTTTACATATTTGGCAAATAAGTCGCGAATGCAGATTAGGTATGTTGTTATAACTTTAAGCAAGTTTTAAACTGCCCTGTTTAGTCTCGTAGGTGCAAGCACGACTGCTGAGCGTAGGGTTATGGGTCCAACACGCAGATCATTGGGGTTTTTCATTAAAATTTTCTTAGTAACAGCCCGGAATTTGAGCATTGGCGGTGACTTACCCCCATGCCTCGGAAAGCACGTTAAGCTTCCTGCGCCTGATCTGACTCCGGTCGTGTCGGATTGCATACCATCCCATCCATTAACGCTAACTTAGTTCAAGCTATAAGAATGAAGCGATGTTATTTTTTATTCCGATCTATAAAGGCTCCTTCAAACAGGCGCGACACGCGATATAATCGCGCGCGACACAAAGGCACCGCAAGTCGCGCAACGAGCGGTGCCTTTGTGTCGCGCGCGATTATATCGCGTGTCGCGCCTGTTTGTAGGAGCCTTAATTCGCGAAACATCTACTTAGATTCATTAATTGTGAGATAACGCACAGGCTAAAAACATGGGTCTAGAAACATGAAATTTTATACAAGAATACCTTGTAAAGCGGAACTGTGCTCTCCGGTAGGATTATTGAAAATTCACACCTTTAAGGGGTTAACCTATTTATGGATGGGATGAAAGTTTTGTATAGAAGTTCATCATTTTTGCCGATTGGAAATCACACGGCTTGGAAAATAAATAAATTAACAAGTGAACATAGAGAAAGTGCTCGAAACGTCAACGGTACACCAAGTGTACAAAACTATTGTCATTGTTCTATTGTCACTGTGAAAACAATGACTTAACTGCGTCCATTCAACTACTTCGACACGTGTGGTGTGTCAACAGGTACGCGGACAAACGTGTGAGAGGTTAACATACCTTCAAAAATATAACATAATTTAACTTAACGAATAATCTGCCTTGTAGCCCTTCCCAACTACTATGGATATACCTAATATCTATTATTTAGTAAATATTTTCTGTAATAAAAATATTATATTTAACCTGCCATTTTAATTGCATGGTAAGTACAGATACAGAATTGCAAAAAGCTAATGTAACATGTGTCATATAAATTGTCTAATACTCGTAAGTTCATTGTTCACTCCTAAAAGCGTAGTTTAATCGATCGTCGACTTAAAAAAAGCGCGTAACACTTTACTTTTATGAAAACAGAGAATAATTTGAATGGTCCCGACGCACACAGTCGGCTGTTATTTGTTCATTAAGGCGGGGCGAGCGAGCGCCAGCGCTGTGTAAAGCCTACCCTCAAGCACCTACTCTATTGACTTTCTTCCGTCACTTTCTTATCGAGTTATGATAAATGGTGCCAACACCGCCATGAACACGACCCTGTTCTCAACGCCAAAGCGTACAAATTCCTAAAACACCGTCTAGTGAGCATAATTCGTTTCACCGCATCGACGTTACTTCTTAAATAATAAAAGCTCTTTGTAAAACTTTCCCTCCTTGAGCGTTCTAAAGCTTTTCGGTATCCAGTAATTAATATTCATGGAGGCTCGTGCCGGAGGGGCCGTGTAATTAATAAACTTATATGATACTTTTGTTTACAGTGTCATTCCTGAAACGCAGGGGAGCTTTGGGAACGCCTGTTTGTCTCAATGTTCAGTCGAATCGAGTCCCTTACTTTATGTAGGTATTTTAGTATTTTTGATACAGCCCGCCGCTCATTGAAGGAAATTCTAATTCAGAAGGTCGATGGAAACGTCAGCCCATTTCTATCGGTGACGACGCGACGGTATAAAACGAGGTCCTAAAATAAATTAATGCTTCATATCAACGAGAGACAAGTATCGTTTAATTTAATTTGAAGGCTCAAGTAATTCGACAAAACTTCTGTAATAAAATTATCGAGCATTGACCGTGTGTGATAAGGCGAGGAGTGGGTGTGGAGGCGAGACGTGCGACCGGACACAGCTCCGCATGTTAATACACGTAAACCAAGATAATCCATAAAACTCACAAAAGGTGCCGAGTTGTCTTCACGACCGAGGAGGCCCGAGTGCACAGAAGCGCTTAACCGCAGCTTAATCTACGTTCAGATACAGATTACATATGGATGAAGTTTTTGTTTCACTCCAGTAAAACACACAGCCAAATTTTTCACCTTTGTATAGATATTGCTATAGAATTAACAGAACACACCTATTTGAAAGTTTTGTAACAATTTAACTAGTTCAGACTGAAGAAAAAATTATTAGTAAGTAAAAAAGTAAACAGAAAATTTTAATTGATCTACAATAAAAACAGTACCTTAGTATAAGAATCTTGCATCGAATTGAGAAACTCGCCAAATGTTAAATAGCATGCATTGCTTATTCATCAGTGAAACGCAATCCCCACAAAGCACTTAAGCACTTAGCGCAAACATATCGATTCTCAATATGCGACGCTAACGCCCCGGGGACACTGTGACAATGTAAAAACGCGAATACGCAGCGCACCGCGTGATTCACTTATTTGTCCTCTTGTGCGGCGAGTGAGCAGCGAACATTACCAAAACGAGAGTTAAACTAGGGTTAAAAGTGTGGAGGGTCTACCCCGACCTCATAATATTATAACGTGTAAGGAGTAAAAGAGTCGGCGTTATCTTTTACACAGGCCCGATTCCTGACCACTTTAATGGGAAAAGCATGTTAGAATTAAACTAAACAAAGACGACGCATCAATTAGGGGCTCTTCTTGTTTTTTTCCCCTTTTTTGAAAAAGGGCTTAACTTTTTAAACTTGTACGTTGACCAGCCGGCGCTCGATGTTGTTCGTTATTTTTTACTGACTTATTTGATTAGATCAATCTCAATGATTCTTGTATGGATTTCAGTTACGGCGATAAAGAGATAAATGGATGCAAACATTACCTTTCGTTTATTATTTAGGGGTCCATTAAAGATAATACAATGGGTATTATGATGTAAGAGTTTCACTATTATATGTGCCTTTAGGTAGCTCAGTGCTTGCCACAATAGCTATGCGTAGATAGTGCAATAATTGGCTCGGTCAAACAACAGTGTTGAGAAATATATTAGACCTAGTGATTACAATTAACACTAGTTATTTCATCTTCAAATCAATTAATCTGCCTAGCCTTTTCCCAACTATGTTCGGGTCGACTTCCAGTCTAACTGGATGCAGCTGAATACCAGTATTTTACAAGGAGCGACTGCCTATCTGACGTCAACAATCCAGTTTCTAGGTAATACGATACCCTTTTATTAAGACTGGTTGTCAGACTTTTGGGCTTCTGACGACCCATAACGACTGTCAAAGATGACCTAGAATGACAGCCGGGACAAACGGCTGAACGTTCTTGCCGGGGCACGGAGGGGTCTCGGTATGTAAAGATGGTCACCCATCTACGGACCGACCGCGACAAGCGTAGCTTAACCTGATCGATCGACCGGTGTGGTTGCTATTACTTAGCCACGAGCCCCTCAGTTAATTCATCTTCAAATATATTATATAATTACGTTAATTAGTTTTAAACACGACTGTCACTTCGCAATATCGACTTAATTTGATTACATTAATAGCACTCTAAAACCGTATATTGCAAGGCAAACATAAAGGTAATCGTGGTACCACTAAACAGGACTTTGATTATACTAAAAATGAAGTGCAATAAAAACGGAGAGGATAACTCCACAGTAATTAAGACGAGGTAAATATATGGAACGCATTGACGGATCGTAAAGCTAAAGGATTCAAAACAACAAACTGCAAGCCAGTGTTTACGACGGCGACCGAACCGCTTTTATTGTTGTTGTAAAATTCACGATCCATTATTAATTATTACAGACATCATTAATCTACTAATCTATTTAAGGGCGTGCGATAAGAATCTCATTTAAAGTATTGAATGAAGAGTGTCCGTAGTGGACTTGAGATAGGCTTAAATTAGCTCTCGGGATTGTGCCACAAGTCACGGTTTTACACCAAACGAAACAGGTTCTTAACGTAATACATTTACAGTTGAATTTTGTGGGGCTCATGTTGCGAGTTAGTTCATTTGGTGATATTTAAAATGGTGGCTGATTTATTACAGGTCGGTGTTTAAACGACAAATGCATCGAAACAGATAGGAGCGACATGTCCGACATTGGAGGACCGATGTTGACCACTATACATGGAACATACACGGCATTATTAGTCAAAGACACGTCACAAGATGTGTGCCAATCTCGCTCTGACATCTGACTGAATTTTCTCGAATTCTTTTTCATAAAAAAAATATGTTTTTTATTAAATTATATCACATAATTTTTAGTCATTAATAGAATAATAAGAAGTAATATTTAATCACCATAGGTACCTATGTAGAGCCTACTTAATTACGTGTTTATTTAGATTGCCTTTTTCTTAAAAAGCAGTAGGTACTAAAATATTTTATTTTACCTAAATAATTCACGGTGACACTAGTACCTACTATTGCGTTAAACAACGTACTCCAGGAGATTTCAATCGCGTTTAGTGTTCCCATAAAATGAACGGACAAGCCATTGGACTCGAAATAACCTATTGCTGAATACAGAGAGCCGAATGAATGGTGATTTATACCGCCTTGGTTTATTCACATACTTGGGCTTTGATTTTGCTAGAGTATTAACGTGATTCTGACTTTTTTAAATCCAGTCATAGTCTAGTCGAGCTCAGTCACCAATCACACACATATTATAAAGGCGAATGTTTGTGAGTGTGTGTGTGTTTATATGTTTGTTACTTCTTCACGCTCAATCGGCTGGACCAATTTTGATAAAATTTTGTATGAAGGTAGCGGACACCCTGGATTAACATATAGGCTACTTTTTATCCCGATATTCCCACGGGATCGACATTTACGCGGGTGAAACCGCGGCGCGCAGCTAGTCATCTATGAATAGTATAAAATAAAGTTGCTTTTCGTGTCTGCCTTTGTGACCGCTTTGTTTTCTTAACTCCGCTACGGATTATGATGTGGTTTTCACGATAATTTATAGAATTTACGCCGGAAGTTTTATTTCCTTAATACATTAATATTTAACTTACTATTGTAATTTATTAAGTGCATGTAAAGACATTATTACGATTTATTACTATGTGATTTGTTTTTCTTTATTTTATTTTATTTGATTTCTGTTATTTCGTTTGGCAATAAGTTTAAATTACGTGAAATAAATACATTTATTATTATTACTGTTTTTATTTAATAAAGGTACTCTTTACTTTTTATATAAACTGCTTTTAAACTGCATTAAAAGTAAACTATCTGTGTATTTGTATCTGTTTCTTTATGTAAAACGGTATTTCATACTCAGTGAAACAAAATTAAATGTCGAGATATTTCTTAATCTCGCGTATAGCAGTCTAACCCAAAGACCGGATGGGAGTTTCTTTAAGACATAATCTTTACAACAAACTGTGATCGAATCACATACTAACGAAGCACCAGGAACACAAGAGATAGATTTAAGTAGCACTGATTATAATGGAATGAATCTTCGAATCCACTATCAGCATTCTAAACAGCGCTTTTGTTATGAATTGTAGGTTTTAGGGTTCAGTATCTCTGGTTGGAATGATATTTATTTGCAAGAATACAGAAGAGTACATTACAGAAGGTCGGGTTTTCTTAGCAGTCTAAAACAACACGCTATATAAAAGTTGCATGCATAATGATCGATTACATTAATTAAATAAATGAAGCTAATGAAATTGGTACGTAAATCATGGTTATTAAATTCAAAATGTCAAGCATTTGTCAAATTATAATAGCAAGGTGTCAGTATGAATCTTTAAAGTCTAAATACTCATTCGTGGTTTCTATTGACGAACTTATTTTGTTCTGTGTAAGTTTTAGTTTTCTGTTTAAATAATAAATGAATATCTAGTATGCAATGTTGTGTCTTGCACACACACGTAGGTACATCGTTTGAACATTTTTTTAGGCTTTTTCGTTTTGGAACGTGGGAACAAATGACCAAAACTAAACCCAAAAACGTTTTGTTCCTGTGGGAATGAGCATAATATTAACCTAAGTGAGAGTGGTCAAAGGGCAATGAGTCGTTTGGAACACTTAACTATGATTGTTTGATAAAATGTATTTGTCGTCACAAGTACCTATATAGCAGCAAAGTGTTGATATAAATATCGCTGCAACGCGTAGGTGTTAAAAGCTGAGGACTTCAAGCGATACTTGCATACTAATAAGGTAGTAATACAATTTTTTTTAATCTCACACCTACTATCCATGCCATATTGTTTTTAAGAGTTACCGACCAGCTTTTCAATATGTGTTACCTACTATAAGTAGGTTGGTGGCACCTTATTTGAATACGACCTATATTTAAGAGTTATGTAGGTACCTTAAAACACGAAACTTAGTCGTGGTCTGAAGTTAATGTATTGCCAAAAATAGTTTCAAACTCAAACTCCAAGCATTTATTGCAATTAAACCAATTACAAGGCTCTTTTGAATTATATTTTCAAAGAGTCGGTCAGTTAGTCAGAAAGTTGAAGTTAAATAGTTCCCATTTCACAACGTAGATCTTTATGGAGAACCGTTCTTCTCCATAGAAATCGTTTTGGAATGGGATCTCTAAGAAACTCCAAGGACACTCTTTTAAATCATGACAATATTACAAAATCCTGTGTACAGACGCCAGCACATCAATCTACTACATTCTGTCAAATTTCTTTAATAGATTTTCAACCTTATCGCTACAGCATAAGGTTCAAATTTGATTGGGAAAATTTTACAGTTTCGGGTAGCTTGATGTGCTGGCGTCTGTACATTACTGTAACTTTATTTAAAGGGGAAGTTTACGACATCCATCCAATAAAGATCTGCCTCACCTGCAAAGCGATACATACATCTTACTGATAACCAACAAGCTTATGATGACCAGTTGATAACAATAGGGAAGTTAAATTAACTTGTAACACATGGAAACTTACTTATAATAAAATAGATAACTTTAATTACTGCATCTGTATACCTACATGCTGTTGAGCAGAATGTATTATTGGCATTCCTTACAGTTTATCAAGTAAAGGCTCCTGCAAACAGACGCGACGCGCGACGCGAATCGCATGCGACACAAAGGCACCGCTCGTTGCGCGACTTGCCTTTGTGTCGCGCGCGATATTATCGCGTGTCGCTCCTGTTTGAAGGAGCCTTAAGGCGTGTCAGTCCACGCATTATTTAAATAGTAAATCCGCATCTGAGAAGCAGTTATTTTGAAAGGTTTGATCTCATTAAGTGATTCCATGTGTAGCAGATGAATTAATGCTTATAGATAAGCCATTTTCGGTTTTAGCTAGCCTGGCCTAGCAACAAAGAAATACATATTACCATTCAACAAACGTGAATCCAATGCAGTCATCTAGGTTCTGTCTTTACTCGCGGATCTTGATCAATAAAACAGATTAAAAAATAAAGCGGTTGTAAAATTTTAAAACCTTATTTCTGTTCTCAAATGATGGCTGAATGATAAAAATAACAAATCAGCGATCGAGTGTTGCACCCGCAACGGATGAATATCCAACGAATTACAGCTTCTGTCTTCCTTTAATATAAGCATGAAAACACGTTTTGTCGACAAAAACGCAAGTCGCAAGCCGTTTATTAAATAAAAAGTTAATTCTCACGTTCGAACGTAACCGCTCACCTACAAGCGGCGCGAGTCGGCGAGACTCGCAGAAACTATTGTGTTGTGAACTATCTACAGAGTATTGTACGGACGAGATTGCTGTTCACCTCTGTGTGTACCTGGGGGGCCGGCGGTGGCTGTGGGGGGCGCGGGGAGGGGGGAGGCTGCATTGCTTGCTTCGCTATTCCGCGCCACCACATAGTTTTGTTCGCAAGCTCTCATCGGCCTCGAGCTCGTGCTTAAGGCTCAGCCCTTGCTAATTGGACGTTTTCAAGTGTCTGTTACCGGTACTTGAGTTAACAATAGAACGAAACGCGCTTGTTACAACGCTGGCCGGCCGAAAATCTTTGTATGTGCATTGTGCATGTACCAAATTATTTTCAATGAGATTCGTTAGCCACTAATTATTTTGGCCCGCGGTGGTTCCCAATGTTAGAAATGTAGGTAGGTATTTAGTTCAACAATGTTTATTAAATCAGGTCATACTTGTAATAAGTCCATTACTTTATATTCTAATGAAACTAGGTCGTCGTTTTCATAGCTAGAATACTGTGTAAATTACCAAAATGACTACTATGGAAAACCCTAAGAATGTAGAGTTTTTTTATTGTGGCGATGATAAAAATAGGCTTATGATAATTGTGGGTGCTTGCTAGTCTCGAAAGATTTATTTTGGTTTTCCTAAAAGTAAGTATTGATTAAATATTTCTGTAATAACCTTTGTTATGTACACACACGTGAATCATTATTGCTTCTAAATATACCCTGATCTAAAAAGTTGTGCAATGGTACATATTATAGTCTCGAAAGATTTGTTTTAGCTTTCCTAAAAGTATTGATTAAATATTTCTGTGATTACTTTTGTTAAGTACACAGAAGTGAATCATTATTACTTCTAAATATGTATACCTTGATTTAAAAGGTTGTGCAACAGTATTAATTCGTCGTACGGATTGTGTTGACTTACGAATCAAAACGCGTAGTTACTCCAAATATGAATTATTACTGTAATCTTGGCACAAACACAGATACTGGACCAAATCAACTAAGTACATATATGTTTAACTCAAAACACAAGCTAACAGGAGAAAATTATCAAAAAATATTTCTTCTTGCAATTAATACATATCTAATCTACTAAACAGAACACATTTTACTTGAACTAGTGTTAAACTTGTCACGGTTCAATGTGTTTAGGAGTACTACTTCTGTTTTATTTTTCAAATCTCTTTGTTGATGATCGGTGCATCTTGGCCTTAAAACGGAACTCTGCGGAACTTCGGTCGCGCAGGTTCTTGTTAAACGCCGCCGCCGCCCTGCAGCTTAAAGCAATTTGCAAGAGTTCATACCATAGCGGAGCTGTTTGTTCCACGGTTTTATTAAAAGCTCTCGCAGTTTGCGCAAATGCAAATTGTTTGTGATATTAAAATTTCCAAATGTTAATATTAAAACGGCCTCTAACCAAATTAATTACCTACTTAATGTAACTGACCAAATTATTACTGATTTAATGTAGAGTTTGTAGCAACACAAAACGTACTTTACCTTATTTCTCGTATATTATCATTTTCAGTAAATTGTATTGTTTTTTTTTTTAATTTAAACCTCATTATGTTCATAAATTCTTCATATAATATTTATGGAGATACCTACGGTACCTACAAATTTTTACAAACAGGGATTATCGACTTACCTCAAAAAGGTAACTTAACTTATAAATGAAAGTCTCGAGATTGCTATGCTATAATCTACTTAAGTAGATTATAGCATAGCAATCTCGATATCGTAGGTACTTTATTATTTACTGAAGAATAAGGTAATACCTAATGTATACCAATTTGTTACATACTCGTACCAATTCAACTTTATTATATCCCAGTATTTGTTAATATACTAACTAAAAAGTGACAAAAAAAAATACAAAAAACGCTTAAGTCAAAGAACGACGTGATTGTGTTCCTGCAACAATGGAAATATATAAGCATCTTTGTTTATTACATTGCCAAAAATCATTGCATGTGAATCAACTCGCCTACCTTACAGTTTCAGTACAAAATACGTTTCCGCCCTACAGACATACCTCTGAAAATGTAACAACGTAAGTTCAAAAACTTGAACAAAGAACACGTTTACAGTTAAGAACTAATCCGCAGTGAGCAAAAGTGGGAGACATGAGTGTGAACCGATAGTTCATGCTTGACAGAGTAGCGGTAGTAGCTACAAGTTATAATACACCTTATGCGTAAGGTTTTATAAACTATTTTCGATTAGGGGTTCTTGCTGGCGCCACATGCGGGGTTTGAGACAAGCCAGACTGGAACTTTTCAGATTCGCAATCACGCCGCGTGAAAGTTTCAAGTAAGTATTAAGTTTAACTTGGAGCGTGGTAAGGTAGTTCTACATTGTACATTCTGTAGTGAACAATTGTGTCAGGTTTTGTTCATGTATAAATTACTGTTATAAGGATTTATGTCATGAGCGTTTGGAATTTCACAAATTACTTATCTAACTTTTAGGCTTTTTTCTATTATTATATAGGTAATTAGAGTTAGCCCAATATAAAAGCTCCCACCTTCTTCGAGGAAGACACATGTGATTTATAAAACAAACAATTCCTTTGAACAAGTACCTATTCTTTTTTTGCGTAGGATATACGTAGCATGATAAAAGCCTTAACTGAATATGATAATCAGTATCACTAGGATAACTTTACCAGCTAATAAGACGTCGGTAACATATCGTTTCGCAAACTTTCCACAGCTACGTACGCAGGCTTAGTCTCGATTAACTTGGGGTTTGTACACGCCGCCACCTCTGTCTGTCTAAACTTTCCGATTGTTCACCAACACTGCAATATGAACCGCGCTCTTATTACACTTCCCCTCTGTACTTGTTTAAACTGCGGGCAAAATGAAAGAACTGAAGAGATTGATAAAAAAAAAAACGAATGATAACGCTGTGTTCGTTTTAGTTTTATGTAACTTTGATCTTCCTTTTGTTGCTGCCAAGTAACAATGTAAAAATAGATCCTAAACAAATACTTGATCACCATTAAATCTATGTTTTTTCTAAATTCCGAAAGCGCACCACTTTAAGGCCTTTGTTATCAGTTAAAGTCAAATATACTACATATTACATACCCAATTCAGTAAACTTTGTATTATTCTTGACTAAGGGCATTTTAATATTTCTATTATCTATCGGTTTTTTAAATGGAAAGGTAAACAATGAGTGTTTTTAAATTGGTCCTAGATAATATTTTTAAGGAATTTTACTTAAACTTAACAAATACTTACCTCTCGATAAGGCAGGCGGCAATAGAATAATTTTTAAAGGACGATGTTGACTCTTTTGATCTATAATTTCATATTGATACTTATTTATTTATGTCTGACTAGATTCACTGCACAATGTGTCAAGTATTTTGACCATAAATTAAATTCTGTCAAAAATAACGAGGGGTTAACCGAATTTGTATCTTTTAGAATCCATTTTAACTAGTCAAATAAGTGTGTTTAGCCCAAGAAAAAAATATGTTTGTTTTAGGGAAATTCGGAAAACGGTTCAAAACGCGATAAATTGTAATTTACTCTATGAAAAAAAAAATCCGAATTAGGGTCGATTTCTAAAACCATTTTTCGTTTTATTTCCTAATTACAGCCCAAAATAATATGAAAATTGCATGTACCTTAAGGTAATCGTATTTTATACTGAATTTAATGGTTGGATCTTTGAATAGGTACCTTTTTTTTAAAATTAAACTCAATAATTGTAAATCGGATTAAATAGGCCATCGGTAGACATGGCTTGTCTACTTGATTAAAATTCTTAATTTCAATGACGGACATCGGACAACATACAGGATAAGCCGTTGGGTCCAGAAGCATTAAATTTTGCACAAGAGTTATTTTTGTAACGTAAGAAAAACCTAATCCAGTTGATCAGTCGCAAATATACTGTGGCATGGATTTTCCGCAAATTGGTCGACGCTGCATCGAAAATAAAACGTCGCGCTGCATTTAGGGGAGGCAGAGGTAGCGTTCCAAAGGCCGACAGGCCCTAACAACCTGACGGAGCCGATCCAATAATAACCGAAATATCTCAACAGAACGAAAATAACTAATACTAACTGCGAAGAAATGTATATTTCTGATGTCCATAATTGTATCCAGTTAAAGTTGGATATACCACAGACTATGGTCATAACGGGAAACCTATATTTACCGCCCATAATTTCCATATATAATTGTTGCCGATTAAACGATCAACCGTTGCATGGGGTACTTGGAATTATGTATGTGAGAGTCAGACAATACGTCATGCTATACCGCCAATTACGCAATTATACAAAGACGGTGCAAATTTTAAAGACGGCTGTGAAATCTAGTAGATGCTTATTAGGGGACCGCACCCTGCTGTTAACTGTTGATTAAAGAGCACTTACCTTTGTACCCGATGTGTTTTTAAAGGCGTCAGAATTTTAATGAAAATGCGTCATGTTTTCACCGTATTTTATTCCGTTTTAAATAACTATGAACTGTATTCTTGGGGTAAGTGCTTTTACTAAGTCAATTAACTGACGTGTCTGATGAAAATGTCAATGTCAGCAAAAGTTAAGGCGAAAGCGCCAGGGTAGGCCGCGAAATTTTTTTACGTTTTTTGCAATTTGCTGGTCGGTATTAAGTTTTACGTCGATTAAAATATGATTCGCGGTCGTAAAAAATATGTATTTACAGAATTATAATCATTAAAGTCATCAACACAACTCTCTAAGACCAAGTAGGTATTACCTAATCCCACAAATTTATATTTCATGAATTCTTGACATTTTGGGATTATACTAACTTAACCAAGTTGTATTACTGATTCTAATGATTATGATTTCGTAAATACATATTTGTTACGGCCGCGAATCATATTTTAATCAACGTCCAACTTAATATTGACCATCAAATTGCAAAAAACGTAAGAAAATTTGAATTTCGCGGGCTACCTTAGCGCTTCCCCCTTAATCGAATATGTATATATTCAATCCATTTTTACTACCATTGATTTTACTTACAGTTTTTTAAACTCAGGTTAGCGTAAAAAGTTCCCGTTTTAAATATGATTGATTACGTCGCTAATGCCTATACCATCATCACATAAAAAAGGGGTTAATTGTCCAATATTAACATAAAAATAATAAAATATTGCGATAATGGTTACGCCTTGTATACCTATGTATAATAAATAATGAACATATCATTTTGTGGAATACGATTCCCTTTTATAGACTGTAAAAATGTGAATCATGGCAAACCATTGCTTTTTTACTCTTTGATGCAAGTGCAGGCTCCAGCTAGATGTCAAAGTCGCTATTGTTGCCACTTTTCATTCCATTCCAAATAGCAATAAAAAACCAATTTTAAAAAATTAAACTTCCATTTGACGGCGTGTGTGTGACGAATGGAAATCGGGCAAAAGGGGTCGTCAACCCCTTCCTTTAAACTTAACGCATTAGTGCAACAATCTGTGTCCAAAATTATGGTGACAGACACTTTTTATAGCAGCCTCGTAAGAATATAATATGAAAGTAAATTAATTTATTGCCACGTTAATAAAGAGAGACATAATTTTTAAATTGGTTAGTTACGTGTTGAGTTCCGTCAATAAAGTGTGACGACGCTAAAAATGTCTATTAACCCAATAAGAAGACTAGGATTGATGGCATGATTTATAATTAGACACGCACTGTCGTATCACCGGGTAGCTTTCGTATAGCTCGGTGATGATGACTTTGTAAAGTTAATAAAATACTTTATGGTTTATTTGATTTAATATAATCGTATAGGTAATTGATAAAACTATGGTAAATATAATAATTGAATTGAAAAGAGCAGTAAAATTATAAAAGTGAGAATTATAAAATATTATAAAAGTGTTCGTTTTATGTGTAAATGATTATTATGCATGCTGTTTTATTTATTTTCAAGGCATATACAGCTAGGCTAACTAGTTATTATAATAGTTATCATAATATTATCATCATAAAACATCTATAGAGGAACAATAGCGTGTTTCCACGTCGCATAGTTAACATTCTTTTCTGCATCGTTAGATAATACTCAGTGTAAACCATTCATTTAGTTGAGGTTATTTCCACCTACATAATATATTTATAATATCATATTTACTTAAGGAAACAATAAACCGTAATTGTTATCTAACATGTAAATCAAAATGCTGTAAATGTAAACAGATACACTCTTAGATTACGTATAACTGTAAGCCGGCGCCCTCCGCCGCTATAAACAACCGCATTGGCAAATAAAACTTCTCTCCTAATTCTCACACGAGCGTAAAGCAATTGGATCGAAGTAATTTACGAGTTAAATCTAAAAATATGTCTTTTCTATGGCGTCCCGGTCTCGTCACAGATGGCTACACAATAATATCGGCAGTGAGACCCCTTCAAAGGGGAGCACCACTTATTTTATAAAGTTTGAATAAGATTTTAAAAAGCTGAGTGAGGCTTATAGAAAGATTCGGGTGGAAAACGTTGGGGATATTGTTTCAGAAAGTTTGTGAAAATTCTGTTACTGTCGCCCCTCGACTCCGTTCGACATATAATGCTACGAGGCTTTAGTTTTATGTTGTTTCGTTTAAATTACGTTTCAGAGCCGATTTGAAAAATCGGTTGTATGAAGGTTTTGTCGTTTAAGCGTCCTTACATTATGCAATGTTTTCTTGTTTGTAATACATATATTATACGAAGCCGGAATTGTTGCTAGTAACTGCGTGTGTTTTCAAAGAAACTACAAATTGCAAATCAATAAACTATCAACAATCTCCAGTCTAGATAATTATCTATGAGAACGATCAATGAACACACAGTCATGATCAATGCAATGCGCTTCGATCATCTATCCTAAAACCCATTGCTACAAGCGACTACCATATCAATCCTCTTAAAGCCCTTTCCAAAATATTCGTACCATAAGCCATCGTATTGGGGACATGACTCGTGGATACGTATGTAAGTACGCTATTAACTATCCCACTGGCCTGTCCACTCATATAGCCAATGATCACAGTTCTGGGGGATCAGTGCAGCTTCGTACCGTGACGCAATAAAACTTTATTTGTTAGACGTATGTAGGTACTCGTACTTTTTATTACCTTACCGCATATTTCCCTGGGTACGCCAAAGATCAGTTTGCGACCGAGTAATTCGGTATCGTTACGTTACGTGACTCTGAAACGATGTTCGCGACGTGTTTCTACTATTGCCTTAGGCCTCCCCTTCTTCTCCGCGCCACTAAGAAGTATCACTACGATTTTATATGATAAAGATTTATGTAGCGGTAGATCTTCCACAATAGGAAAAAATATTTTGATTTTCAATACCTTGGAGTTAGCCATCGTTCACACCAAACGTATTGTCCGCCGCCGACTGTGAGTATAGTATTGTCACAACGCACTACGTAATAGCGTATAGTCGGTTTGGTGTGAACGAGAAGTTAAATATATATGGAAAAGCGATAAACTGCGTAACGCGCGCTCACAGTCAGCGGCCGACAATACGTTTGGTCTGAACAATGCCTTACTCTTGACGGATCAGTCAGAGAAAGCAGCAGTAAGAAAGATGTGGCAGTCTATATGGGAGATCTTAAGGAGTCACTTTATTATTAGGTAGAAAGAACATTTAATTTTATTATTATGATCCGCGGGTATATCGTAACTGCAATTAATTGAAGCTGTAGCTACGTACCTAGTAAGCTGAACACCAAGGATCGCTTCTAGTTATTTAAATTTTATACTGATGTGCAATAATTTTTCTGTCATGGACCTCTCCTTACCTTGTGTTTTCCGGCCATTATGGTAAGAATGAGTCCAGATCGTCACGCCAGCGTTTCCTTGACCTGCCTCGGCAACAAAACCCGTCGTGGGATCCTCCTCCTGGTCCATCCGTACCTACTCATGCATCCTGTAAGTATGACCCGCCCCGGCTTAATTCAACCTCGCATATTTATCGCCAACATCGGCGATGCCTGTCTTGGAGCATTATTATGGTGTTGCGAATTCGACCAATCGAACAAAACAATACATACAGTAATTTCTTTACGTAACCAATGGACCATTTTCGGTTCTTGAACATAAACTGAAGTCATTACTAGACTTACCGTTAAGATCATGGAGTCCCTGGCTCTGACATCAAGGAATGGACAAAATTGTCAACATTTTATATGCTTGAGTACGAAGCCTTTGACTATAATACGTTGTATGTGTATAAATATTTTATATCTTATTTTTATTTATAATGTGCGTTTTGTTTGTGCAGAATAAACAATTTTTCTTTCTTTCTAAGTCGATGTAAATTTTGAATACTCGTTTTTGTTTGAGTTAGCTTACGAATTAAGGCTCCTGCAAACAGGCGCGACGCGCGACGCGAATCACGCGCGACACAAAGGCACCGCTCGTTGCGCGACTTGCGGTGCCTTTGTGTCGCGTGTCGCGTCGCGCCTGTGTGTACGAGCCTTTACGATTCATTTTGTAAACGCCTGTCAGTATTTACTAAAACAATCAAATGTAGTGAGTTCCTCCCTTCATGATTTCTAATAACACAAATTATACACCGGATAATAATATTTCACTTTTCTATTTCCATTACACATGGTAATTATTTATTTTTAGATCACAATACTCGAACCGTAACGTTATATTAGTACTTAACTAATCTTTTATGATTTTTTTTTTACTGCAGCGATAGCTATCTTGTTATAGCCACACGCGGTGGAAACTGCAGCTCGCTAATATCCCGATGAACTATAAATATTTGAAAAGCGGAAATCCAGACTGATTGTCTAGAAATATCCCAAATCCATTTTTTTATCTAACGCCAAAGCGGTTTTAGGAAGACCAGTCTACAAGATTCCGCCGTCTATGTATGGAATATTTGTTATTCTACGCGCGTTCTCTGGCGGGGCTTCATCCCGCGCCCTTTGCGCCGATGCTCTCTGTCATTATCATCGCTTTTTGCCTCACATAACTGGCCGCAACCTCGAGAGATGTCCGTATTGTGCGGCCGCACCTACGCACCAATCGTGTCTACTAACACATACGTATATGAGTAAAAATGAGCTTTTTAGAGGCGAGACGATGGCCATTCCAGGATAATGTAGCTAGTAGATGTCAGCGTTTAAAGCTCTTTTTATCATATAATTATATATAAGGGTCTTATTTATCTTTACAGTTGTCAATAATACTAAAAATACTTTTGTACAAAGAGAAAACAAAGCGAATGTTAAATAACATAACATTTAGCGTTTTAATGCTAATAATAGCTTCACCTAAATTCTTAAATTACCAATAAACACAATTGAGAGTTACGTTGAACAATTTTTATTATTGTCTTTGTCATAATATGTGATATATTTTACAATGACCACATAATTCAATATATTTACTAGGTACTAAACGACGAATCGAGCTTACACGTGAAAAGATAATATAATTTTTATGTTTCCTCCACTGTCAGTGTGCGTAATGATAGTATTTTATAGCAAACTGTAACTATAAATTAGATTTTTGATTTATTAGTAGTTACCGTAACTAAAATAAAATTATTGCATGAAGGATATGCATTCCGGTATTATACCTACGTGTGTAAAGTGAAAGTGGGAAAGTGATGGTTTGGGGGAGGCCTATGTCCAGCAGTGGACGTTTTTCGGCTGAAATGATGAAAGTGAAAGTAATTTGCGAAGACTAAGAATAGAGCGTAGGTACTGCCTGATCACGGGCAATTCTCGTAATTTTAAGACACAGTCTAGTCTTAGTAGTAGTCTTAGTCTTAGTCTCAATTTGTCAAAAATACCTAATAATAAAATCCCTACATTTTAGACAAGTTTTTGACATTGATTGAGCTGAAATGAAATTGCGACTAAATTTTGAACGCTTTTAATTACGGAAATTGGTCTTGGTGAATTTAAGGTTTAAATTAAGAGGCTTGTCTCTTAAATACTGGTAATGTTAAGCTGAAAGTATGCATTGGATGGGTAATCTTTCATTATGTAGCGAAATTAAAATAGAAATGCACCACTTTAACACGTATATGAATTTACTAATATTTAAAAAAAATACGTCTAAATAAAAAAAATATATAAGCTAAAATTAAATATCAGTCAATAGCATCGTTCTAGATAATTTGGCCGAAATAAAAAAAGAGATTACGAGATAATTTAAAATACTTCGGATGGAAAATCTTTGTTAAGCACTAATTGGTTTCCGAACTAGGGAATCGATTGCAATCGGTTTTAGGTTCGTGACCACTAAATTACGTAAACTTTTTAATTAATATTATCTTATAAATATTAACTTAAGTTATCCCGACAGAAATAGTCCTGGTTAAAGGTCAATTAGTATTAAAATTGTTAAACTTGAAAGTAAGTACTAATAACTATAAAGGAGAAAATTGCAGCTGATACGACGATTATGTGTCACTGACCAAAACAGACTTGCAGGTCTTGATGCTCCATGGGTTCTATGCACGCAAGCCGGCGATACCCGGGAAAAAGGGCCGGAAGCAGACCTTTTTAACCGGGCCTACACCAGATTCGAAGAATATCTCACACCGTTTATGCAGAACTTAACAATAAAATAAATAATTTTTTTATTCATAACAGCTTTGGTAATTTAAGGGTTGACAAATTAGTGTACTAAAACTACAACTGAAATGGTGGTGAGGCATTCCCAGCTAGGTTATAGAGTAACCTGTAGTGCCCGTCCCCATTGGGTATTATAATTAAATTGTACACAGTACATGTATATATGTGGCTTAGCACTAGTCATCTACTACAATTTTATTAGTATTGTTGACTTAGTGGAACTAATGGTACTCGTAATACAAAAGGAAAAATAACATCACAAAAAGATGACGTCATGCCCACACATGTTAGTGTGCATGGGAGTGTGTGTAGGGGTGTGTGTACGTGAGTGTGTATTAGTGTGTGAGCGCGCGTGCGTGTTTGTGAACGTGCGTGTGTGTGTGGGTGCGAGTTGGCGCTTCTGTGCGTGTGTATGTGAGTTTGCTTCTGTGAGAGTAATGTTGTGATTTTGATGAGTTTTTATTTATGATCTTAGAAACTTTTCTGTCTCATCGTAAGTTTTATTTTGTAGAAATAAGTAAACTGCTTTTTTGCATTTATGGTACATCATACCATAGATTGGACAGTGTTTATGAATTTTATATACTGTATAAGTTCGGGCTTCGGTAGTAGCAGAATCTTATATCGCAGGATGATCGTGTTTGCGGTACTGTAGGGCAAGTGCGGAACATGTGGACACTTTCCAGAATTTAGAATAAAACAATTTTTATATCTGAATTAGTTAAGTTTCTTTTATTTTTAACATATCACATGTCTTAAGGGATAATCAGCCTTTCTTAAACTAAAATTCTAGTCTCAATATCACATAAACTTACGAAAGTATACAACTTTTAAAAAAAATACCATATTTGTCCACAGGTTCAAGAGACGATTGTACCTATGTACAGTAAAACTGTTCCTGGGGACGGTGTTGTACCTAGGGACGGTTCATATTAGTAACACAATAAAAAAGTAAAAAAAAAACAATTATAAACTTCTAAAAACAACTTCAAACACACGTAAATCTAGACACACGGCAGCGTGTTAAGCCAATTATATTCTTATTATTTCTCTCTATTAATTTGTATGCTTACGCCACTCTTCATACAAGTTTTAAGTAAGTACGAAACATGCCACGCAAACGAAACTGTCACCCTCATCATCAGACCCAAAATTTTCTCTGTGTGACTTTGGAACACAACAAATATGATAGCTATGATTGCAGAAACTACATTTGAGTGTTTGATTTTTGTTTTTGGATTAAGTTTTACTTTTTATACATC
This sequence comes from Luperina testacea, assembly GCA_927399505.1. NCBI lineage: Eukaryota > Metazoa > Arthropoda > Insecta > Lepidoptera > Noctuidae > Luperina > Luperina testacea. Next base: position 9,612,150 of record OV656755.1, read on the forward strand.
TAACATACGATCATTTCTCTTTATTGAATTATTTTAATCTTTTTTTCGCCAGATTTCTTCTTCGAAAGCGCGTTGGAAGGACCAGGTTCAGAAATATTAGTAGCCAGCAGAGGAGTTGGATGACTTTTGGAGCAACTAACGTCACCTTTGGAGATACCAGATTGTGAAACAGCTTTTGTAGCACATGTTTTTTGAGCAGTTTTTGCGTTTTTTTTCTTGTCCATTTTCTGGCCTGCTATTTTCTTTATTTCAGATTTTTTAATGCTTGCACCTAGAATTTGATCTTTTTCTGGCGTGTCTGTCAAACTTCTTGTTCTTCCGAGTTTTTTCCACGTTGAGCACCCTTTCGAGGACCAGCTTTTTCAAAGAGGCGGACGGTTTCGGGCGTTATTTGTGGATCTATAATCTTCCGTGGAGTTCGGAACACAGGTTGTTCTGGTATCAGCCGATCATCCTTCTGGATAGGCGAAACTAGTTCTGGGATGGCCCGAATAACAGAATCTCCAAATGGTTTTTTCGATCCAAGTTATCTGGGTAGGTTTGGCTGGAATCTTGGTCAACCGGTTGTTGACAATCAAAATTAACCATCAGTGTTTCTTGATAGGTTCTGGTGAATTTGTGGCTGTTCTTGATTTTCGAACAGGCTTCCAGTTAAGTTTTGGCTTGGGTTTGGACGATCAGTTACATATGAGCATAAAAAATCTTCGTCTGAAAATATGTTCCTATTGTATGGATAAATACCTGAAACCTCGAAGCCTTTTACGATGTTTTTTGGTGTAAACCACACTCCATATGATTCTATTTCTGCTACGTCGTAAATGGTAATAGTTTTACCAGGATGATTAAGCATCCATCTGTCAGCTGCCTGGCTGTATTGGCATTTAAAAAGTCCAAAAAGGACAAGGAGGCAAAGTTAATAAGATAATTCCATTCTCTCTTGCCTTGTAAATTATCTCAATAGAGATATGGGTCTCGTAATTGTCCATTATTAAGAGAACTGGATTTTCTCTTGTTGGTTTACAGAATGTATTAAAGTGACCCAAGAGCTTATTAAAAATCGGGTCTGTTGACCACCCTGATTGATTAGTCACACCCAAAGAACCAGGTGGAGCTCCATTTAACATGTTGTCTTTGTAGAAAACCCGTGGGAATATGAAAACAGGAAGCACGGCGTTTTCGACAGCGTTAATGCAGCCTATCATTGTGGAATTCACTCCTCGTTCTCCTGAAGTCATCTTCCCTAGCTGACGAATCTCTATAAGAGCCAACACTTTCCCTGGCTTGTGAACAGTAGAGATCCCCGTTTCATCAACATTATAAATCGATCCTGGTAGAAAGCTGTATCGTGTCATGACCGATTCTAAGTTGTTGAAGAAATCATTTATGTTTGCCCAGTTAAAGCTAGTTGCTCTCACTAAGCTTGTTGGTTCGGGTTTGCGAAGAGATAATTCCGGGAAACGAAATCGAAAATTACGGAGCCACCCGATTCCTGCTACTTCGTGCTTTTCCCAGTTAGCAGGCAGATTTGTTTTAAAACAGCGTACTGGTAAGCAAGCTCTCTACATTGTTTTGTATTTAAACCCATGTGTAGAAATGCAGCTTTTCTTAGATATTTTCAGAGCAAAATTTCTTCTTCGGGATCAAATACCTTTCTTACATCATTATTCAGTAGCTCAATGCTATTTCTCAAATCATTGCTCAACTAATCAACAACTTTATCGCTAGAGCATAAGGTTCAAAGTTGATTGGGAAAATTTGAGAGTTTCGGGTAGCTTGATGTGCTGGCGTCTGTACAACTCACTGGTAGGATACAAAAAATAGGGCGAAGAGTAGCAACTTTTAATACAGCTCTGTGAGCTATTTCCAGAGGCTTCAAAGCCGTTCAAGTTATTATATCAACTCTACTCTACTCTACAGTCAAATAATATAAATTGGTTGACTGTTGAACATCATAATTTGAAATTTGAATTTAGAAAAAGTGTAATCCATAAACCTAAAAGATATATAAAATTAAAAGATGAAATAATAATCGACTGATTTCCACTTCCATTTTTCAGCCGCTGAAGATTTTTTTCAATAATCAAATGGGGCCTTGTTAACGTTTTTTGAAAAGTTAATATTAACAAATCGATAACCAGCTATACGAATTAGAAAATAATAGGTCGTAACCGCAGAGGTCACGCTGCAATTCGCACTAACAATCTCTTCGTACTTGTGTATCAGCTCCAGTAGTGACGTCTGGACAGCATACATAATCACTTCAATTTCCGGTTACCGCTTTGTTACAAAGCGTCACTGTCTAACCCACTGGGGCTCATAGAATACGGTGCGTTAATCAGTAGGCACGAGAATCCTCACAGGTGCGAATCCAAAATCAATCCTGTTATTGTTTATTCAACAAATAACATGTATGCTAGTCCCAATTTAATAATTAATATGAGCGGGCGCCATACATCAGTGTCAGCGATGGTACCGTAACCGATACAGTTTATAGTCACAAGACCACTATTCATGTAAAACGTATTCCCAATAGTGTGACATGTTTATTTTCCGGCACTGAAAGCCTTGCCGGGAAAAGGAGTAAAATGAAAAGTAGACACGGGTCCGATAAATAATTGAAGGCTTTGATAGAGCATCGGGAATTCCAGGTCGGAGAACACCGGCTGGATCTAGAGGGAGCCATCCTTCAAACCACCCTCCGTCGCTACTGAATTATTCCGCAATAACACACTTGTTATAGACATTTCTCGAGGAGTGATACTTTTATGATTTACTCCAACTTTTATTGGCACTTAAAGGAAGTATACGATTTATTTCCCGTTCAATATAAGGTATGAAGTATATCATTTTTTGAGTCGGTACCGAATCTCTAAGGGCGTTCGGAACAGTTGGGCGTCACACGCCATTTATACTTGGGGTGTTATGATGTTTCGACGCGATTTACAGCTATGAATTATGTCGTAGTTTAAAACAATAATATCGATAAATTGTATACAAGCGCGGCAGTCTACTTAGTATAAAATATTTATATTTGCATTATTTTATATGTATACTAATTAAGCGTAATATTGACTGTTTAAGTAAAACAACAATACACTGAATTGCTTTTTAATAAAAGCGTACCTGTTAGTGTTTACATTATTATAAATTATAATAACTGTACTGAACGAATGAATGGGTTTTAAATAGTACGTATTTTCCGGTACTGGTTAAGGAGAGCTATTTAAATATATGCACACCTGTTCATTTTTATTCATAATTTATGTATGCTCGTCATTCCGTTTGAGTGTTAAAACGGTCTAAATTAATTCATTCAATCATTCTAGGAAAACTGAAGTAGGTACCTGAGTGAAGTGTTTGTACATTTTTTAAGTCAAGAGGGTAATACTAAAAAGTAGGCAAGTACTTAAAAGATTTTAAGAACAAAATCTTGTAATGGACAAGTGCGTCAGACGGCACTAAGTATTCCAGCATATGATGTTTGTCAATGAGCACGTGTGCCACGTTCCGTGTCAGAGTGTGATGCATATCGTGAACGGAGCCGATCAAAAATTATTATACGAGAACATTAAACTGCTGTACATTGTGCTTTATTGACGTCACTTCCGCGGCAATAAAATCGGCTTGTCTCGAAAATGCATAATTTGTACGACAGTCACGCGCATTACGCTACTAAACGGTGTCTTTGAGAACACATTTCACACTAAACTCTCTGGGGGCTGCCTTTCGATCATAGATAAAGCTTTGTTTTATGCGTTCGAATTATTATCGTCAAACGCTTGTTTATGGCCACCGGAATATTAATATTTCTTTATATCGAACACGCACGCACCTATTCCGCCCCGCCAATATACGGCGAATAATTCTTATGAATGTAAGTTCTGTGTCTTCGTATGCTCGACTCTGTGACATAAACAACACATGCTCTAGAAACCAAAAAAGGGTTATTGTTGTGTATCTGAATACAAAAACGTATCGAGATGTTTTTTGTGCGGCTAAGCGGTATCTTTTGTGACAAAAACATTTCTAGCGAATCCATTAATTAGTGAGATATACGACACACCCGCAGCCTTTGGCGCTCAATTATAGCCAGACCTTTGACGCTTGATTAATTCCGACACAAAACTGACCTATTACAGTTTATTGATTACGATCTCTAAATCGATTCAAAGGGCCGCGCTTCCCATATGCTAGTTTGAATAAAAGCTTAAAATTCCTCGAATACCCACCGAGAAAAACAATAACTGAGGAGTATAAGGAAGGAACGGGGACAGTGTCACGTAATAGGTCCAGCTTCCGGTGCGTTTATCAAAAAATTTATTTGGACATTCCTAGCGCGCCTCGGCTGCGCTTGCCCGGCTGGATGTGTTGGCATTTAATTTATCTATAACGCTGAAAATGCCGGAGACGGCCGCGCAACCGTTATTGCTGGGGTTCTCTCACCACTGGCAGGCTACGCACTTCCGCTATGTCAATGATTTATAGCCGCTTACGGCATTTGCGGCGTTTAACTGTGTGTTGTCCGACCCATTGTCCGAGGATCGTCGAATATGGACGAGAATGATTCTTGAATTATGAGCGGGGGTTGGCTGCCCTATAATTTTTGATTTCGCGTCCTAATGCAAAGGGTCAATGCGTGCTTTGTCCAAGTTTAATCTGTTTGCGTCGCCTAAAGGTGACGTTGATTTGTTTGCATTTCGATTCGTCGCGCTATTGTCATGGGCGTTTTAAAAAACATATGAATGGATTTATATTCGATTGTTAGTACCTACCGGAAGTTTTTAGAGATAAATTTTAACAACGTTCTTTGTTGCTAGCGTTGACCCTGAAATATAACCGGATATTAGTAATAGCACCATTGTCAATTTTATTGACAAACCTTTTTGATGTATCTAAGGATCTTTGTAAATAAGTCTTTGACTTGTTGATATCAACCCTATTAGAAATATTATTAAAAATTAAGATTGGTTTTAATACTTTCATTTCATTATGCATTTTGTGTTCCAGTGGGAAATATTAATGTTTTGGCTATTTTATTTTATTGTAATTCCCAGGTTATTCTTTCAACTGGTGCTATATTAAAATTATAAGTGGTTTATGCGGGTATTTTGACATTTATGGAAGTTACAAGTGGTATGACGTGTAGCCACATTGCCCAGTGCGGTTCTCACGCTCTTACTCTGTCAACGACTCACTCACTCTATCAACACTAGACTTAATTAAATATTACACGCTCCAATCTCAATCCTCCGATAATATGTACAAGTGTTACAAGTCTGTATAGAGCTAATACAAAACCTATTTGTGAAAAGAAATCACAACGTACGTATGTACCTAAAGAGGTACCTAAAGAGGGAAGATCTTGTCCGTCTGTCAAAGAAGTTCTTCTTGTGACATACAAACTTAGGACTTTGAATGTTGGCAATGTTACTAACAAAGTACAAATTTTCAGATTTTTGGGGGGTCTTTTCGAATAGATATTTTAATGATAGGTATAGGTGATAAAATTGTAAAATTGATCGTCCTTATTTCCTAGGTTTCTTAGGCATTTATTTTTATTGTAATAGGGTTACTAGGTAGATGTTACAGGAAATTTATAACCGTTTGACAATAGTAAAAAATAAAACAAAATTATACTTGCCTATATGTACTAGTATTGTTTTTATCATAAAATTCAAATCAATTTTTTCCTTCACAGCTCCTGAACTATACACTTAATGTTGTAGACTTTAAGTGTATGTACCTATAGTTCAGGAGCTACCGCAACTTTAATTACGCGCAATATCGCAAGTTTGGCAGATCAACGACTGCTCAGTGTAGTTTAGTACTGAACAATAGTTCTGTGCTTTGCAGGAACTTGGAATCACAGTTATATAGGTTTTAATTAAAGGTCTAAAACTTGCATTATTCTTATTTATGCATGTCCCACTGCTGTACAAAGCGCTCCCTACTCTCTTTCAAACTCTCCCTGTCTAGAGGTGCCAAGGACCAGGCTTCAATAAAGGAGACCAGGTGGCCTAAAAAGGCCACATTGTCAGAATCATAAAAGGATAACATTATGAATCATAATATGGCGAAAACAGTCCGTACTATTTTTCTTTTTGTCGCTGCACTACGTAGGTATAATCAAAGAGATTGGGATTGGATTGGATTGATTGGTATTTTAGCACAGACAAAAAAAAAACTGAAAAATTCTTCACCAATAGGATTTGGTATGATTGACTTAACAGTTAACTGTCCATTATGATTCATACTTTTATCCTTTTATGATTCTGCCAAGGTGGCCTTTTTAGGCCCGCAGCTCTCCAAACTTGCATTAGTTTGATAACAATTTGAACTACATTTTCATATTAAATGCATGATCGTCCTCATTTATCCGGGTCGTTTAAGAAGTAGGTCCCTGCCTCCTTATAAAAAGAATGTTACATCGTGCAGAATAGAAATTGGGCTTTTTTAACCCTGAGTCGTGGCTAATAGCACGATTTTGAACCCATTCGAAGTCTACGAAAAATTCCACTATTGGAAGTGAATTCTAGTAAATTCTGACAGTCATGTTCTAAATTATTTAAAGCGTTGAAACTGTAAGGTACTCGTATAGCGCGATGATAAACGTTCTCCCAAGAATAATGTCGCATTTATATATAGACATTATTACCTAGAACCCATATTAAGAAATAGACAAAAAAAAATTCTCACAAAAAACAAAAAAGTAATGAAACCACACTTTATGAAAAAACAACTGAACGATCAACTTAATCTTTACATAAAGATTCAGGTAGCTATGAAATAAATAAAGTTTCAACTACACTTTTGCAGTACAATAGATAAGTGAAACCGCAAACAGATGCTAGGTCTCTAAGCGGCGAAGTTAAAAGCTTAGTTCTACTCGTCGAATGACTAATTTAAACCTTGTGAGTATCGTGTGACACGAATTAAGATAAGACAGATTTTGTTAAAGCAACTAGGCAGCGATACCGAATAATTATTAGGCTGATGAAAGATTTTCTGGGCCAACCATATGTGAAGCATATAAAAAAAGAATTAATTCAAATATCTAACCATGACATTTAATCCGAAAAGCCGAGTTCAACATAGTTGGGAAAAGGCTAGGACAATGATTATGTTGAACATATTATAATAATAACAAGGCCGTTTATTTCCGAAATTGGGCACATTGTTGCAAGACCAATTTATTGATTCTAATACGAAGTTCGCCGAATAATATAATAGTTAATATAAGTCTGAAATCGCCAACCCGTCTTGAACAAGCGTGGTGATCAATGCTTGTTAGATAATGTGAGCAGATCCCAAGCAACCACTCCTTTTTCTCCATTTGTTTCTCAGAAGGCTGGGACTGTGGTACTAAAAAACTTGTAGATGCCTACATGCAGCTATTACCTTTTTTCACACGTACCTCTTTTATTATTGATTTTTTAATAGAATGATTACTGTCTTGATGGAAACGGCGCCGGCTATTGTTATTGGTGCAGTGCTATTGTTGCAGTTTTTAACAGCTTCTGTCTAGCTTTTCTGTTTAGTAATTAAGTTGGTACAGTGTACTAGCGCTCGGCTCAGCGCCGAATGTTGAAATACCAACAGCGCACTTTTATTTACGCATTAGTTCAAATGTCGCCTAAAGTTAATGAAAATGGGCATTAATGTAGCTGACGCTTCAGCAAAGGTACGGGTCCGTGTCCTATATACCTACGCGCTATTACTATTCCCACAGCAGAACAAATGACACTTCGTACACACTGGTCTTCTCGTCCCACATACCGCAGTATCTCAAGACGAAAGTCTTTGACCAGTGCGTATTGCCAGTGATAACATATGGCACTGAAACGTGGTCGCTCACAATTGGCCATTTTAGAAGGCTAAAAGTCACCCAAAGGGCAATGGAGAGGGCTATGCTTGGAGTTTCCCCCAAATACCGCAGTTTCTCAAGACGAAAGTCTTTGACCAGTGCGTGTTGCCAGTGATGACATAGTGCACTGAAACGTGGTTGCTCACAATTGGCCATTTTAGCAGGCTAAAAGTCACCCAAAGTGCAATGGAGAGGGCTATGCTTGGAGTTTCCCTGCGTGATCGAATCAGAAATGAAGAGATCGGCAGGAGAACCGAGGTAACCGAAATAGCCCGAATAATTGCCAAACTTAAGTGGCAGTAGGCAAGGCACATTGCTCGTAGAAATGGCTGATGGGGCCGGAAGGTTCTGGAGTGGCGACCGCGTACCGGAAGACGTAGCTTTGGAAGGCCTCCCACAAGGTGGACCGACGACCTTGTGAAAGCCGCAGGAACCCGTTGGATGAGAGAAGCACAGAACTGGTCGAACTGGAGGTGTTTAGGGGAGGCCTATGTCCAGCAGTGGGCGTCTTTCGACTGAAATGGTGATGACGCACTGGTAAGCTCAAAGAGGGAGTCAGCGTTACTTGCGATCTAGCTTAGACTGCGTGTTGACGATTCACATTTTTTTTTGTTGTTAAAATACGGCAACGGTTTAATTAAACTACTCGTATAAATACTACGAATTACAGCAGTGTGACTCTCGAGCAACGATGACTGCATAATTTCTTAATGTTCTGAAAACTTACTCGAGACTCTCACTAAAATGGACACTGACCTTCTTGAAAAGCTTCGAATCAACGTCGGACGACGTGCACCGTTCTGTCTCGTCATCTCCATCTATCTCTTGACCGTCTACAGTCTACAAAACAGGACAGCAGTCACCACTAGGACACCACCAGAACCCGAAACTTTACTATTTTGTTAGTCAACGCTCTATCAAGCTCTCATTATCCCAAAAAATAAGTTTATCTCTTTGCTATTACAGTTTTCCCTTACATTGTATCTCAAGTAAAGTATCACGTAAGAGACAATATTTAGGTAGCTTATGTAGCTGATATCAAAGTCGTTGCCGATGATGTTCCAACTGCTAACGTTTATGTCTTAATTGATTTTCCACCATTGTTTTAAAGTCGGAGACACATGAGATTCAATTTGAGGAAACTGCAAACTAAAATGGGTGTCGCTGATTTAAGGTAACGATATCATTATAACATACTTTTGCAAGATCAGATAGGTAAGTAAATTATTGCCTTTTTTCAACAAAATAATTAAAGATTCCAATGTGTTATTGTGTTGTCTTTGTTACTAAAAATAAAAAGCAGCACCTAATTGCTTATTTAATGTCTCAAAAACTCATTTTGTTTAATTGAATGGCTTAGCCGGCGATATAATATAACAGTAATTTAAACCAAACTTAATACATTTTATTGTTATCGTTAGAAAATACTGTACTTAAAATTATTAATATTGAAAGTGTCTTTGACATATCTCAGGACCCTGGGGTCCCGGACCTTCGGAAAGCATACGAGGAGCCGAAGCCAACACGCATAGACCCGTTAGAAGTTTTCAATGAAATGAGGCACCAACTGATGATTATCGTTGTTCACGCTATGCAAGTGTACCCAAAGACTATTGCAGGATATGGAAACAAAGATATTGGATTATGGGTTTGGGTGGCTAAAGTGAAGTTGTTATCTAGGACTATGAAAGGACTATTGCCCTACCTGACCAATGTTTTAGTATAAATGACACAGATAAAATGGCAGGGGGTGACTTGTACATTCAATAACGGGCCCCCGAAAAAGGTCACTAGGACATAGTGTCGTAGCTTGTGGCTACGACACTATGCAACATGTCCTGAGGTGCTTATGAGGAGTGGAGAAGTCTTCCACGGCTATCAGGACAATCCCGGAAGTATGGTCAAGATCCCTACCAGCATATTACTGAAATACTTCCTTCCTCCGAGCACGTTTGCTCTTGCGAATCTCCACTCAAGCCGGCCAATAAAGGCATGAAAGAGGTGGGAGCTCTGTTCCTCGTCATTGTTCACTCCAGCCGGCCAATAAAGACAAGCCAGAGGTGAGGAACAAGACTTCTCCCGGGAGATAGACTCCGTGGGATCGCTACTGCTCAACAGCTCGCCACATGCTGCCCTGCGTGTCTCTGTTACCAAGAGAGACTTGGTCTGCCTACTCAACCTAGACTGTTCCTTCAAAGTAAACTCTTCCGGCACAGGCCTAGAGTTCAGAGCGCGTAAGCCCACCAGGACGACAACGTAGAGATACGGCCGTGGGGTTATTATTATAATTATTAGGCATTTTGTGTGTCACCTACAAAGTTCGACTTACGAGCTCGCGCGTAAAAAACTATTGATTACAAATTACCTTCGATTGCGAGACATGTCCATGTAAACACGCTAGCAAAAACGTAAACAATAAGAATTGGTCATTATAAGATTTTCGTTTGTGACGTAGGTATGCTAAAATTAAAGATTGAATATTTTATTTTAGTATACCTACGTCACACGACCGATTCTTTAACTATTAAATTTTCCGCTCATTCAAACTCCCGGAAAATTCAGACGAATCTGATTGCAGTGTAAAGAATAGACTGCCAACTAGGTAACTACATACTTATTTGGCTCATTTCACCATACTTTTGTATAGTCAAATGAGCCAAATAAGTAGTAGTATATGTTATTCGGTTCAAAGCAATATTTAAAATGAAGATAAGTTAGGTAAACTTTTCCTGGAATCTTTGCCTTGGCCTTCTGTATCTTAATATCGTTTCTAGGAGCTAAGATGTTTAAACTGAAAAGACATAACTTTTATAAGCTTTGACATCCATTTCTAATAAAAACGCTGCATGTTATGATGGGACAGGATGACGAGGTTCGAAAGATTAACGATAATTTTTTGATTAGTATGAATTTTAACATAATGTTAAGTAACATTGATCCTGGATCAAAATTAATTAAGAAATAATTATATAGTGACATACTATTGCTAACATAAACCTAGACAGGCAACTCATCAGCAGTCGAGTCATGCAAGGGACAGTATATTGCACATAACTATGTTCATTTCTCGTTAGCCTGCAATAAAAGGCAGGCGCAAAAACGTCGAAGCATTTCGAGTGCCAATTAAATCGCCACAAACATCCTGTAAGCCGAGATTATCGTATCGTAACAAGCATCGGAAACCTGCCCACTTCTCTCACACTGAATAAATTAAATAAAAACCCAATATAAAATAAATTAGAAATTGTTACACCAACGGTTGAGCACTGTTCTGTCTTGGGTTGGCTCATTAACTTTGCGCATAAGCGGAACATAACGAGACGAAACCGAGTGGGGAAATATTTATATTTTATTCATAATTCATGTTGTCTTCGAGATAATTTTAAGGTGCACAATTTGGTTTCCACAGCACTTATTTGTTTAATTTAATGATGTTCTTTTCCAATAGATGGCTCTGTGCGGCGCTTAATCACCACGCAACGCACGTGCGCCCGCCGCGCCGTCTATTGATATTTTATGTCGATTAAATTCCGTTTCCTTGGCCTTTCCGAGTATTTACGAATACGTATGTATGACGTTTTCAGCTACCACAATCAAGTTGGACATAACTATTGATTTGCACTGAGCACCTAACTGAAGGCCTATTCCCGTAATTAAAAACGTACAACATCTAGTTACAATCTCATCTCAGCGACAATGAATGTCAAAAACTTGTCAAAAATGTAGGGAAATTAGAGGTATTTTTGACAGATGATTGAGACCGAGATCAGACTGTGAACGTTCTTCAAATTATGAGAATTGCCCCTCTGTTTAAATTAACCAGTTTAATTATTGATAAAAAATAGTGATTCATGTGAATAGTGATTCATCTGAATAGTGATTCCGATTCATTCATTGGGTAACATAGTAAAAATTACTCACACTGTTTTATAATTAAATGAGACACAAATACGTAATTAAAAATAGATAGCTATTAATTAACTAAAACTTCCCAAGAAGATAACCTTTTTATAGCTGTTGAAGAAGATAATATTATTTTATTCTTTAACGTTACTCCATGTTATCATTTCCTTTTTATACCGTTCAATGACGTTCAAATTGCATTTTGAGGCCGTTGAGAACCTTACCACAATACCTGTGATTGACTGGATTAGCTCTTTGTAACTCTGCACCTGAACAAGCATTTCCCGTGTGGAGACGTTTTGCTCGTACAAAGTAGATGGTGTGGTGTGAGTCATGAATCATAACCGCCCGAAATGAACTCCTGTCAGATTTATGTACCTATTGGGTGTAATCGACCCGCCGCCGCGCCGGTTCGCAGGTTGAAAGTTTCAAAACCTGAAATGTATGACATCATACTTGCAACAAAACCACTGTTCAACATAGCCTCAAGAGTCAACACAACTTCCTGGATTAGATCTCTCTCAAGGCATTCCAAGGTGACGCTCCACGAGCCAGGTGCGATTTCTGATAAGAAAATAGCTCCGCATAGTACGTATATTGTTTCGTATTCCGCAAAATTGGATCCTCATCACACTCTCACGAAACCAACCGACTCTCAGAGTCGGTACGAAGCAAAGACTACTTTTTAACAGTTCCAATCTTAGACGTGGAAAACCATGGCCTCAAATCATTTTGTCATCTGTGCCCTGACATCTCTGCATCAGTACCCGGGTATGATTGAGGAGATGAGCGCTGAAGAAAGCACCATCCGAGCGGTGAGACACTGGGCTAAAAATATACAACACTTTTTCAACACACTTGGTCGAAAAGTCGCTCCTATTGTACCGCATTTAGGTTCACAATGCAGTGTATAAACACACTTTACACTTTGCATATTGAGAATTGAGCTTTCAAAGTAACACAGTTTGACGGATCATTATATTAGCAAATGCTATTAACATATATCAAGAACAAAAATTCAAAAGGCAAAATACAATTATGAGATTCGTTCTTCTAAGTTTAATATCTCACAATGTCAATAAATGTATATCTATTTATATAAAAGAAAGTCGGGTTAGTTACACCATTTATAACTCAGAACCACGGGACCGATTTTTATGATCTTAGGTTTGTTGGATTTATCTCCGCCCCGAAAAGCAGAATAACTATTAAAATATGGGAAAAAATCACGGAAAAAAATATATTAAATTTTGTCGTACATTCGTTCTTATTGATTCTGAGGCGATACGAAGTTCGTTTAGTTAGTATATTATAAATTTTAACAGAAAAGAGCTTTGCAATTCGCAAAGTCTACATTTATACATATTTTTTTACTAGCTTCACCGTACCTCCTATAATTTTTCTTAAAAGCTGATTTAAGCATCTTGATCGGTAGGTATTTCATTTAAACAGGTAAGGACAATTTATTATATTTCGTTGATTCAGGGTTCTATCAATGATAACGCCAGGCACACTCTGTTCGGCAATAGAATGGATACGCACCCGACATGGCGCACAAGTAGAGGATTAGGTTAGTACTTCCACAATTGAGTATTTTAATAGTCAACCACATTTGGATGGTAGTGGTCATTTCGAATTTCACAGCGCCTAAGAATCACAGCAGTAAGTATAGTTTTCGTAGTTAAAGTGCTATAAACAGAATATATGTTTTAGAATTATTAATACTTATTTATTTATGTATTTTTACGTTATTTCAAATTTTTGTTTCTTTTAATTATTGTAAAAACTAAGTGTGAATTTTATGTAGTCTAAGCCTTCTCATGCTGATTCATATAACTGAAGAAACCTCGACCCCTGTCTTACAGGATGTCTTAGTTCAGGGCTCGAGTCCTCGTTGATGTAATGTGTACTGAAGTTTGGAAATCAAATTATTATTAACATTAATATTGCTACTGACGTGTGTTTGGCAAGATTTGAAGAGATTGTACTTACATTAAAATCAATTGTTAGGGACCTAATATCGAGAACACTTCTGGAACAACACCCGCCATTATCATGTACGTACGTAACGGTCGCTATATTAATTTGAATAGCGTTTATACCTAAACGCAGAACGTTGTAGCTGGCAGTTTGTGTGTGTTCCAGTTTGTTTTGATGGCGCGAGGATGCAGGGTAAGACAATGATCGAACAAATAGAGGTTTGTCACGCGACGCACGCCTAATCAGGGATCGACGATGTACCAGAGCGCTACCCGACAACGCTTATTTATGCCTTGCCGATATCGAACGACAGTTTTTATTACCAGACGGTGCCCGTTATAATTCATACTACACAGTGCGCACGTTTTTAACGAGTGCCTTTAAATAAAATATGTTATTTTCCCATCCAATTAGAATTTCCGATGGATGTGCCGTTGTGATTTTCTTTTAGGGGACAAATTAAGGCAGTCAAATAAAGTACGAGATAATGGAAAAATGTAAAGGAAAACTATTGTTATTTATCAAACTATTGTTTTGTTTGTGTTTGTGTTGTGGTAATTTGTGTTGATTGTATCAATGTTTCTGTGGAAGATTTTTTATTAACCAATTCAATTCCATATTCAAAAGTTAAATGCTTCTGCTTCCTTATTCCCGTAACTACATTCACCATTCAATTTATTCTGTAAAAATCTATTGAAAACTTAAGTGAAGTGAGCTGTCTATAGTCTTAATCCCTAGTATGAGGTGGAATAACAGCTCACTTCACAGTAGTTTTCACAGTTCGATTTTTACAAAATAGACCGGCTGGTCATGTTACCTGATGGATTACAAAAAAGCTCTAAACTACAAAGACTAAAAATAACTTGTGACTTAAAATAACTTGTTTAAACAGTATTTAGTTGCTCACTTGCTCGGTTGCATCGATATCGCTTGAAAAAAAAATTGTTGTAATCCTATTTACACAAACTTTTTCAACGTTTTTATTTGAATTCAGTTTTAACTATCACCCTCCTCTCATCATACTGATTATTTCAAAGTTTATCTAAAACCAATCAGTTCTAGATGTACCACGTTCAATGTTTTACTAGCCATATAAAAAACTTGAAGTAGGTAGTATTTTATTATTGTTATAGATTCTTCTGACTATCGAACTACCGAAAATCGGAACTAAGAAATAGTTTAGATTTTAGAGAACATGTGCTCGTATGTGGTAGCTAGACCCACGCAGAGGCAAGAAAGCGAGGTAAGTTTCTTTTAAAAATACCTACATCGCAAAACTTGTCGAAATTTCAACCTTAAAAATTAAACATCGTTTCATAACTTGTAGTAGCGGTGCTAGCTTAGTTTATTGTTTCTTACGAATAAATATTAAAACGGAAAATCTTAATCTAAATGTATATAATTAAGATTAAGGCCCCCTACCTGACGCACTATTGCTGAAATATAAGTACTTTTGGGCAAAATCGCGCGCGACACAAAGGCACCGCTCGTTGCGCGACTTGCGGTGCCTTATTGTCGCGCGCGATTTTATCGCGTGTCGCGCCTGTCTGAAGAAGCCTTAATGCTTCGTTTACTTGCTAACTGTTAGTAACATTGTAAATGATATCGAACGAAGCTCTCGTTTACTTCGATGAAGATATCTGTATTCTTCACTGTGAAAACTTCAAGTAAGTTGAGAAAACGTAGGATTTCCGTTAACAAAATACTGACTTCCAAAGACGCGTAACATTATGCATAATATAGGTAACTAAAAGCAGTAAATAAACACTGAAGACAATATATATGTAGATATTATGGTGTACACATCTATATTTCATACGGTAAATGTCTAATATCTGATACACTGGTTTACGTATACAACTAGGTACTAAGCTGTTTAGCTTAATTACGGGTTGTTTACGTGTACATTGCAGTCACACTTTGGTGATTACAATGTTTATGTTCTTATACATTAGTATAAGAACATAATTATTACATACAATACTACGAAAACGTTCGAATACCTACATGCCTACCTATCAAACTATAATTTAAAAATGGTTGTCTTTAGTGATACCTATAAGAAAAATGATGGTGAGGTTCTTTTACCGACTGACAAATTATACATATAATGCCGTTATAGAATCTTGTTTGAAGTTCATGTAGCAGTCTATGCCTGGAGGCTAAGAAAGCTCGAGCCTATCAGGCTAACAACAACGGTAACCTAATACAGGCACCGCGTTTTCTTGTAGCTCATTAAATTGGACATGATCTTAGGATACCTATTTAGAACACAAAATCCATCATTCACTATCGCTTTTACTATAAAATTTATTTTCATAAAGCGCACCGTTTTGAATTTAAATTTATTTCTTCACCACTGCTCTCAAAACGGTGAAGGAAAACATCGTGATGAAACCGGCATGTCCTAGAACCAAAAATTCGAAGACATGTGACATCCGCCAACCCGCACTTGTCCCACGTGGTGGATTAAGGCCCATTCGCTCCCACCGAGAGGACGCCTTGACCCTAGTAGTGGGAGCATTATGGGCTGATTATGTATGCACAATTCTGTGTTACATTACTACAGAAAACAGCTTAATTTAACTACGTAGAAATTACTATTCACGTTGGTAGCTAATAAGTATAAATCTTGAATATAAGTATCTATAACACAGATGAATGAAGATAAAAGTTTGGTTATCCGCATCACGCTACCAACTTTTCACACACAGCGGTGTATTTCCTGGTTTCAGTAGACCAGTAGCCAAGATCCAGCAAAACTGAATACTATTGTACAATAAGCCTTCGGGTGTTTCAGTGATATTTGAACTCATTTGCAACTTCACCGAACTTAACTGAAATAAAAACAGTAAGTTTGTCTGCAAGTAGAAAGGAAGTATTTATCACTAATGATAGGTAGGTATGTGGCGATTAAATCTATTATAAACTGTGCTGCCTCGAAATGTGAATATTGGATTGGAGGACGGGACATGGTTTTCATTTTACGTTCATTAGAGCACTAAATAATCTCCTCTCCTGCTACTACTGAAATAACACTATTACACACTCACTATTTATATTTCCACTTGCGATTTTTTTTTATATAACAGAGCGTTGAGTCGTGTAGATGCACCATGCTTTCTATTCTACGTTCAGTGAGTTCTTCTTTGCCTTTTAGGTAAAGTGACATTTGCTAGACAGTTGCATGGTTGAAAACTTGAAACAAAACGGTTTTGTGATATTTCTAAACAGATTTTTTGTTAAATGACAGTAATATTTTTTTCGATTATTTTCATAGAGCCTGCGCACAGAATTAATAATACTTAACCCCACGCAAAAATACGCGCGTTGAACGTGGAGTTGCGGACATCAGACCGTTATATACCTAACAGACTTTTATACATTTCACATTGGACTGATTGCGGATTGAATCAACGTCTATGTCACGAATCGAAATTAACCAACATTACTCCGCGCCATTCCATTGATTTTGGTAACATTAGCGTGATGTTTATGTTGAAAGAGGGAATTATCTCGCATAGCACACCATTACTACAACGAGTAGTCGATTGGGATTATCTATGCATCGAGCCAGTCATTTGAATCTGTATGTCGCAGCCAACTGGTTAAATTAGCCGTTTAGTTAACAGCCTGGCCTTTGGAAGTAGTGCTCGCCTCGCTTCGCTCTCTTTGCTCGCCACGCGGTTGATCACAGTTCTAACCTTTTTTTTTTTTTTTCGCTGAGAAATGACGTTACGCATCTCCGCTCGTCGGGGGACGACACGGAGTATGTGGGACTCCCTGTCAAGGTGGCAGTATACCCACTAAAACTCAGCGGTGTTCCCTCGTCGCCTTGATGGAGGGGTCATGGGAATCCGGCTCAGCCTTTGCGTCCACAACCCCTCCGGCGCATGCCCGCCTAACTGGCGGGCCCCGCCTAACTGGCGGGCCCCGCATGTCCCCCCGCCTGGGGGGCTACGGGAATGGCCGGGAACACCTGGCCATTCCCGTCCGGCACTGGTGGAAGCCTGTGCAATACAGGCGAGGGTGCCCCCGCACCCGTCGCCTGCTGGCTTCCACCTGGGAGGAGTCGGAGGTGACTGTCATACTGACGTCGTCTTCGACCCCTCCTCCGCCTTCGGAGCGGCGCCGCGAGAGGGTCTTACTCCCGCGCGCGCTCCGCCGCCTCCTTCTGGGACATGACGTGTTCGCAGAAGGAGGCGACTGCCGCCCAGGACCCCTCGTCCCTCAGCATGGCGTTGACCAAGCCGGGGAGCGAGAGGTCATCACAGTTCTAACCTAACCTAACCCATTTGATCGGGGTGCCCTGGCTTAGTTACTGCGACCAATTCGGCTCTCGCGTGATTGGTTAGGTACAGTTCCAACCTAAACTATAATATTGAATATCATTCAGGCCATTAGTTCAACGGCAGCCGTTTAGTTAAAAGGCTAGGCGGTTAACTAAACGGCTAATTAAACCAGTTGGCTGCAACATATACATAATTTTAGCCACAAAGTTACAATTTATTTTATAATCAAATAGCTTTTGTCTGGTTCAAAGAAACTTGCACATAATGTCTCTATAAAGCTTTGCCAGAACACCACAAAAACCATATCTACCCACTGAAAACAAGTGCGATAACTTTTACAACACAGCAAAATGCATACAAAGTGGATAGCACTTTGAATGTAATATCGTAAATATGCATTTTTAACTTATGGTCGCTGTTAGTAAAGATATGAAAGAATATGGAGATACCTACATTGACGAGTACGTCTTGATTTCTAAAATAGTCAGGAAATATAGTTGCTTCATTGATTCGTAGCATTATTTGTGACAGATTAGTTTAACTGAAACTATTCAGGGTACTTTGATGCCTACAAAAGAAGTTGCGTAAACGCCAAGTAAGCGCCGAGTAGACACTGTGTACACACCTCATGAATGCAGAAGCCACGTAGACTGTCAGTGACGTGTCAGGAGGCTACGCCTATTAGCTGCGATAGCATGGCGGAAACGCTGCGGTTATACCACGTTTTCTCAACGACATCAATTGTTTTTGGTATCAGGTGATACCAAACACAAAAAGAAAATACATAGGTATGTATTTTAATTTTGATGATGACCAATTAACCATGTCAGTTGCTTATATAAAGTTCGTCTTAAGTAAGGTATTTATTTCAGTGTCTCCACAATTTTACCCAGCACAGTACGTTACGAAGTTTTATGATATTGGGTAGTTAGTGTGCTTCATAGTCATCTATTTACATATCTATACATACATACAAGTTATATTTTAATCTAAGGCTCTATGAGAAATTACTCTTAGACACATTGCGCGTAATTTTCAGAAATATTCTTTAAGTTTGAAAGTCTTCTAACAATGAAATCATAATGCATCAAATACTAAAATTCTAGATAAAAATATAAAGAATCCTCTCTTTTGTGGCTTACTCGAACTCCTTTACGTTAAACCATTTGATGCCTTGTGTAAAAAATAGTGTTAGCAAGCAAGTATAATGACCTGTACGAAAGAACTAAGTATTACGTAATTGTTTTATCTTTTTTTGTAATCAAAAACCTAATCATGTTTTTAAATTAGGTACCAGAAAGCCTTATACATAGACATATTTATGTAAATCCTTGTTCTGAATGGGTGACTCAGAAATTGCGTCATTAGATTAACATGTGCTAACTTCATTTTATAAATGAAATTAGCCTACACGCCGCATATTACACATTTTCGATGCATATACAGACAATAATAAAGAGGATAATGAAAGACATGATTTTAAGGTATATTAACGTCTCCATTACCACACTGGTTTCCTCGCTTGTCATTCACAAACTGAAGGGTACTTTGAAGATTCTTATTAAACAAAGTGACACAAAATATTTATAATGAATCGTAAAGCTGTTACCGCGAGGTGAATCTCCTCGACGTCGCTCGTGGTAGTCTTAATGCATGATTACTCGTTCCTCCCACCGCGCCGAACGGCTATCATTGGCTCTCACGGACCAGACGCCGCCTCCACTCCTGCGCACACTCTGCTTCAAAACAACTCCATCCACTCAATAAACAAGTCTTGAAGTCCATTGTCTCCGCACCATTATGCCGTCACATCGACATGTTATGCAGCCCCGTCATAGATCTGTTAGAAATAAATAACAAAAAACATCAGGGACTCCGGCATGGCTACTCATTAGTTTCACTTCTTTAATAAATAACACTTGGAAACGTGACTGGATATCTCACAACAAGTTATGATTTGACACCTGTTTGTATGACTTATTAGCAATTGAAACATTTACTGACAGTTTTGTGATGGACAAAGTAATCACACATTACGTAGTCATAATTACAGGCTCTTGTGGTTAATTAATCGGGTGATGCGGCTATCTGAAAAATCAAGGGCATTTACAGGTTCTGTATGCCGAGCGTGAAATGTGGCGCCGGCGAATGGAAGTCGCGGGGAGGCTGCAAACACGGCGGGGGGCGGGGGAATAGCGCCTCCGCGGGAATAAAACCACCGTTTGCCTCTGACGCCCGCGCTTCCCTTATAGCAAAAAGTCGAAGACGGAACGAGGCGACAACCACAGAGGCTCGCCTCCACGCTGCCGCGGATAAAATCGACATAGAATTAAAGAAAAATACAAAAATCACTCATTGTTCTCATAAAATGAATGTGCTGGGAGTTGAATGTGAGGCTTTTTGTGAAAATATTCTCATACTTTTAAATGGGATCTCGTGTGGCGCCTCCTAATGATTCGTCCTTTTTGCGGCGGCGATGCGCGCGCCGGCCGAACGCTCTCAACATCTCTAGGCTTTTGGTGTGTCGGCGCATGTCACCACTTTAGCTTTTTTGTTTTACTGTTTCGGATGTAAATTAAACAGTTTAGGCGGCATTGTTCTCAAAAACGGCGGAGATAAGAAAAGGGAAATTTTCGTTATTGATTTCGTTTTTTGTTTAATTTAATGTTTCAGTTTTTGCTTCATTCAGTAGGTAGTCCTCGAATAATTAGGTAGATTTCACTTAATAAAACATTAATTTTCTGGCTCTTTTATATAGTATCTCCTTATTTATTCTTTATCGTACATCTATCTAGGTAGGTACTTTTTCCATTACCTGACATCGAAATTTCCATACTACCAACACGCATCAATAGTTTCGTGTATCCATAACTAAGAAAACTTATATTTACTGTCTACTGTCTTATCCCCAAGCTGGGTAACCCTATTCTTACTCCCGGGTTTTTAACACACACTCTACATTTACCAGCTTTAAAGTACCGTCTAAGAAAAGTCTGAGAACAACCTTTTTGAATAAATAGACAGGTAAAATACGGAAAGAAGGGTTTAGGAAATCTCGACATTCTCAAAGTCTCGGGTCACAATACAAGTCCCGGGACGTCCCGGGATTTCGAGACTTCTCAGAATATAATTAGAATCAAGTTAATTTTAGGCCAAAAGTATCAATATCAAAAAGCGATTTGTTTGTGATTTTTGTAATAATGCCACTGGACAATGTGAAACACTCTCGTTTTCAACAAATGTCGGTTACTGTGTTAAATGCTTTGTAAAATAGTTCCAAACTTTCAGTACGTTTTCCGGTTACTTCGAAAAACTGGAACACCTTTTTAATGTCGCTCTTGTTGATTGCCTGTTCGATTTGACTTTGATACGTCACGTCGGTTTCGTTTGTGTGGGTATTGTAGTTCTACTGGTAGGTACTAGGTTCGGCGTCCATTATTTCCAAATCTGGCGAAAAGTCTGCAATAGTTCTTCCGCAAAAGCAATAAATGCAATACATGAGTTTAATTCGAAGTGAAAAAATCCATATTTTAAGACTGAAAGCTGCGGTGACCAGTGTCTCGAGTCTCGACCCAAAAGTTTCGGGACCCGAGACAACTAAATTTACAAAAAGTTTCGAGACATGAGGATCCAAACCCTAACTGAAATAGACTAAAAATCAGTAGCAGCAGTCAATTCAAATACATAAGTAACCAATCAGGCATAGCAACTTTCACATTTCATCCACAAAAGCTGCTGCAGTGGTTTCAGTGTAATCGCCGTGGGTCGTCACAAAATTCCAGCCCGCCTGTTTATTCATTGTGCATAAACGTTCATTTGTTTGTGTACAGGCCGATGGCGTGGCGGTGCGGTTACGAAACTGGGAATAAATAATAATAGCCGTGCGAGCTCGAGTCGTGACACCAACTCTTTCACTAATGGAGCGTCGACGCTAAGTTCGTATTGTGTATCCCAATCAAGATGCTTCGTTAGCTTTTCCTCCGCCTTTTTATTGATCATAAATTCATAATGATCTACACAAATATCACATTTATTAGAAATACGCCGCTCTTAAATAGATAATTGACAGAGAATCTTTGACTTGCGATAGCGGCTGTCCCATTTCAGTAGGCTTTATATAAATTTAAAAGCTTTCAATTTAACAATTGGAACGGTTAGTACTAAAACTGTCCTGGTTTTATTAAAGCGGTTAACGTTTTATTTTGGGGAGGAAGTGGACAGTCTCACTACTTATTTTTGTTTCATTTTAGGAGGCCACACAAGAGAACAGTAGGCGCAGTTATCTCGAATTGATGGGGTTAATCTTAAAACGATGCTTTGTCGTTTGTCTCTGGACACCGGCTTTAGTTGAGCAAGATAGTAGATACCAAAAGCCATTACGTGTTTTTAGGATGATGATTGGTAAGTTCCTATTTTTTGTTAGAATTATGATACTTGGGGACTAAATTATCGTAGTGGGTATTACTCAATACCAATTTAGAATTATTAGTTAATAAAAAAATCTGATAAATGACATTATCAACAACTATTTCTATTTAAGTTTTTAACTACCCTATTTGGCTCTAACATTATGTTTCGATGTCATTTTCCGTTGCGTGACAGGGTAAAGTAAGTCAAATAAAAGTTTGACTTGTTGCCCTAATTTCATTTTACTGGTATATTTTTTATTTGAAGTTTTATGTGAATTGAGTTTTTGATTTATTTTGTTCTCCACCTCCCCTTGAATAAATTACAGACTAATTCCGAGTCGTCGTAGATACGACTTCGTCATCAAGTGTTACAATCAAGTTGTCTTAAATATTTGCCTGAATAAGCAAAATCAAAACATAGGAAGGTAGGTACTTCACTAAGATATCAAACTAAATATTACTAGTAATTTTAATCATATTTATTATTTTAATTATTTATTTCTTAATATTTATTTTTGTTTATATATGAAACATACAGGAAAACACTTAAAGAACGAATAGCTGTATGGTAAGTATATGTACTTTTCAAGAACACTTTTTTCCGCTGATATTGTAAAACAGTGCTTATAACTTTAAAATCTTGGGAATTTCTATCAAGTAAGCGGGCCCGCATTAATGTAATAATAAAGTAGAGGATACTACCCAAAGTGGCTGTTAAACTTCTTACAGTTGCCATTTTATTACACTGCCAACTCTTGGTTTAATATGCGTCAAAAAAATGTTAGCAAAAAATAGGCGCCACCAAGAAGAATCCCAAGTCAATGTACATCAGGCAGGTCCTTATAATATCGTGTAGTGTATTTTTTACGTGTACCTTTTGGAGGCCCGGATTTTGTGTTAAAATACACACCTAAGTATCATTAGCTATAAACACAGTTCTTTGTGTCTACCTTTGGAAGAAATAAGGGCAATAAAATGGGGAGATTGAGGTGCCGAACGGATATAGGCCAAGTATGGAATGGGCTCCAATCATAAGCTCTTAGTACAAAGTTAGATATGCGTTTTAAAAAAAAACTTTTTTTATACCTAAATTTATAACGAAGGTCGTCAACAAGGACAAACTTCAATGTAAAAAGTAAATATAAATTGCCGCCATTTTGTTTTCGAATTTGTTGTTATCTAAATAACTGATAGTTAAGTAACTGTAATCAAAATACCGATCATATCGATGTTTCGTTGTTTAGATAAAACAATAGCCGATTCCTCATAATGTTACCTTATAAATCCTTTGAGCGACAAAGGAGTTGCGCCTACGCAAGTCGCCAGTGCCAGTGACCCCCTCCCCGCCGCGGAGATCCGCGTCCCGCGCCCTCGCGCCCCTTCGCTGTCCGAGTTCACTGTGGCGCCTTATTATGTTACCTTTGTTTTCAAATTTAATTGGCTTCTCAAAGATAACTTATCTTGATAATAAACGACGACCAATAAACCGGGGGTCGAGAACAACTGACTGTTCTTCAAGATAAGATTGCGCCTTGAATGACGTCTAATAGTAGTTAACGCCATATATTTAGTAATATCATGTAGGTAGGCTAGCAATTTAATATGCAATAGATTTCAGTTTTCGGCTCTTTAAAATACTTACTTAAGTACATATAGCTTTTTAAAACACTTCAATCCCGAAACTGACCTAAAAAAATTAAAATATTTATTTTCCAAAATATTTGGATTACCGAAAAGTAAAACCCTGAGTAAAGTTACAATAGTTTTAACTGATGTGTTGTACAAACTGTTTCTTATTAGGCCTGGACCTTAATATAAGAAATTTAGTTAAGATAAATTATATTCCTATCACTAAAATATAATAGATTGAACACTGTTATGTTCCCTGAAGAAATACGTGGAAACGAAAGAGTCCATCTCACAACTTTCTCATTGCATGTGGATTTAGGAAAGCCAAAGTTTTCATCCAGAAACCAAACGATATAACCAATTCAAAATACCGGTGTGTATTGCACTTTGCATCCGTTCTAAATCACCATTTGCCTTATCGAAACAAATAATCAGACAATGTTTTTTTAAGCAGTTCCGAATGTAAATCTGAATTAGTAGTCATAACTTCTTACTCCAAAGTTCAACATACAACAGAATATTTAGTCCACACTGAATAACAAATACACTATTACCGATTACACGAAGGAAATTCTGAGGTCAAGTTACTATACGAGGAATATTTAACATAAGCCTGTAAACTATCACGTTATTATCATAAGGCAAATGTCCCTTTAGTTGAAGTGGGACTTTTTATAAGAAACGTTTATTGCTTTTGTTTACAGTGCCTAGAAATTACCTGGAGGCCAATTGCCGTATTTAAAATCGTTCAAAATCTAGTCGTAATCTAAGCGACAAAAAATGTCAAAAACTTGTCAAAAATGGAGGGGAAATTAGAGGTATTTTTGACAGATTGAAACTAAGATCGGACTGAGAGCTTTCTTAAAAAATTACGAGAATTGCCCAATCTGTAAAAGTATCTGGCAAAATTTGCCAGATACTTTTACAGATTGGGCAATTCTCGTAATTTTTTAAGAAAGCTCTCAGTCCGATCTTTGCCAGATACTTTTACAGATTGGGCAATTCTCGTAATTTTTTAAGAAAGCTCTCAGTCAGTAAAAATTTATTAAAGTCATAAGCCGAAGTCATCACAAGTCATTGTTTTTTGTTTGTTGCTACTACATATTGATCGCAGTAATTCTTTCACATGCTACCTAAGTACCTTATTTATTGACTTTTTAACGTCACCCTATTTTCTAGACAATTTCTAGTTTCTATGTAATATTCCGTACAGAGACTACATACGGATCGAAATTAGACTAAAGTAGTAAGAATGAACTCATTCAATATACTGAGTGTATATTGAATGAGTTCATTCTTACGCTTTGTTTGAATTAGATAATTCCGGTCTGCTATTTGACCACATTTAACAGTCATAACTACTGAATCCTTTATCCACTAAACTGTTTAGGAATGGTTACTAGACCTTGCTTCTAAAGAAGCATTGACAGGATATTTTACGTAATCAGATAAGTATAAATACATAGATAAAGTTAAAGTATCATGAACAATATTTATATCTACGCGTTATCACGAAAATAACAAAATATCAATAAATGGTTCGATTTAACAGAACTTACTGATATTATATTCAATATTAATTAAAACTCGCCATATCTTTTTGATTGTTCCGATTGTTAAGTGCAAAATATTGTAAATACACGTAGATAGAGGGAAATACGTGGATGACTTAGATTAAATCGAAGATATACGTATCTACGTTTCCTCTAGTGTATACTACTGAAGGAGACGCAAACGTATTTGTTCGATTTTATCATCCAGAGTTACTTTCAACTCAACAAGTGCTTCTTCTCCCACCGGGTATAGATTGGTGAACCGTAGCAAGAAATGTAGCACACGTTGAAACAAATTCAACTAGTTATTGTGTTTCATTTCGTTTTGCATTGCACCATGTGTGTTTACATTTCATGTTACTTTTCTCCAATCTGTACAAAACTCAATCAGCTTATAATGTGTTCCCACTGCTGGGACACAGACCTCCTCTCTGTGAGAGGGAGTGGCCCGTAATCCACGACGCAGGCCCAATGCGGGTTGGTATTGTCACATGTTTTCTAATTTTTGGTTCTAGGCCATGCCGGTTTCTTCACGATGTTTTCCTTCGCCGTTTTGAGAACAGTGGTGATGAAATAATTTACACAAAGTAAAGCGCCTGTCTGGGTTCCAACCTACGACCTACAGCTCGTAGGTCGCGGCAGTTACCACTGAGTCACCACTGCTCTACGCAATATGTACCCGTCATTATTATAAAAACAAAACATCGCTAACGTTACTTTTGTCTGTTATGATTTATGATATCTGAATTTAACATCGAGGAAAAGGGGTTGTTTCTATTAACCTTTCATCCATTGTATATTGTAAATTAGTAATTCCATTACATACTCCATATTCATGACAATGTCATTCAATTTTGTTAAAGTACGTATTTAAAAAAACACACTGTTTAAATTAATTGTATCCATTAATTTTATTTTCGTGTACAATAAAGTATATTCTAGCTATCTATATTCATAATGTATGAGAAGAATCACAGGTATGCAGTATGTTGGTGAAAACTTACAATACACGATTCCATCTGAGAAAAAAATCATCAATAAGTTAAACAATTACTTTTTCTAAAACAATGCTCACCAAAAAGGGACCAATCGATTTTATTGCTTAACATAGACGATCAAAAAAATGTTTTTTTTTACGATAAAATCTGTAGTTGATAAAAGCAGCACCTATAAAAAATAGGCGAGCAGAAAGGTGATAAAACACTAACAAAAAATAAGTATACAAAAAAAATTGCTGTACCCACAATTTATTACCGCTTTTAGCAAAAGGTTTGTTGTTTACAAGACATCTTTTATTTAAATCTTAATTTACGATTTCTCATTCAACAACGTAAAGATAAGCTGGATTTAGAAGGCTAATAAATAGTTTAAAAAACATAAAAAAAATGTTATCAATAACATTTTATGGATAACATTTTTTTGTTTTTTTCTTTGTAAGCGGAAATTGGAGTGATTCTTACCTACTATAAATCAGGCAGATACATTGTTTGAGGGAAAATGTTTGTAAATCATTTTCATTACAAATTGTATACCTAACTGAAATTTCTAATGAAGGAATTAGAACAATGGTTTATTTATTTCTGATTGATTCCGACTCTTATTTCATACATATTACTTGCCTAATCGCTTTCATATCTGAGGTTAGCCTTTTAATTATTGCACGTGTATAAGATTTCACGGGTAAAAAGAACTACCTACTACTTACTTACCAACTAATGTATAATCTAACTAGCAGCGCCCCGCGGTTTCACCCGCATAAGTTTCTATCCCGTGGGAATATCGGGATAAATAGTACCCTATGTGTTAATCCTGGTTATAAACTATCTGTGTGGCAAATTTCATCCAAATCCATTCAGTAGCTCTTGCGTGAAAGAGTCACAAACATCCATCCATCCATCCATGCATCCTATAGGTTTTTTTTTTAACTTCTTTTTTTAACTTTCGTTTTTTTTTTCTTTTGTTATTATATTATAATAGGATATGAAAATCTAGAATAAATAATTTAAGATCCGGCTGCGTGTCCTAATAAAGGCAAATCAGGTCGAATGGTTCAAACCAACTTCCTGCTTTTAAAACAATGGGGGCATTGTTACTTCGTCCACTTTTCGGAACTAATTTTGGTTTGTGTTATTTACAAATGTAATGACCCAATGAAATACTCGTACAAGACATACTGCCCTAGATACATTGATTGAACGAAAATTATTTAATATTTTTAATTTATTATTTTTAACAATAGTATTAAATTTACCAGCTTCTGCCCGCAGCTTCGCCCGCTTGGATGTCGGAAGTTAATCCACGAGAACGTGCTACCGGGACAAAAACTCGTTATGTACTCCTTATAACATCAGTTATCTGCCAGTGAAAGTCCCGTCAAAATTGGTCCAGTCGTTTAGGAGATTAGTCTGAACAAACAGGCAAAATAGAAAAAAAATGTCTTTTGTTATAAGTACCGTATATACTTTCATAATTATGCATTTAGTAAAAAGCTTGACATTACAAACAGACACTTCAATTTTATATATTTATTACATACATACATTGAAATGAGACGTCACGATCAAGGAAAAGAAAAGTAAAGTAGTAAGTACAAAACATAATGCTTATTTCCAAATCAATGGCTTCCAGCAAACCAAAATTTAGATGTATGTACTTACATTTAATTTGACCATGTAGGTACAGTCAGCAACAAAAGTCGATTAACACTTCAGTTTTTTTTAATCTCAGTTATTGAGCAAAATATTTGTTCAAAATTGCAGCAGAAGTACAATGCAATTTTGAATAAATATTTTGCTCAATAACTGAGATAAAAAAAACTGAAGTGTTAATATTTTGCTCAATATCTGAGGTTAAAAAAACTGAAGTGTTAATCGACTTTTGTTGCTGACTGTACCGACATGGTCAAATTAAATTAACTAGCAAAACTCCGCAGACATGCTGGATATCTATAATTAAACATGAAAAAACAAAAAACAACTTACTTTGATGAATTTTTGTGGGGTCATTGACAGCTTGTGTAGTCACATGTAATATCGGTTCATTTTTTTTTTAATTTTTGTAATTTTCATAAACTGGTTTGATATCTAAACACGATAAAACAAAAGAAAACAGATTTTCTCAAATCATAACACTACGAGCGGTTGTTGACCCTCAAAGTAACATCAAATCGTTTGTATTTTTCTAGGTAATAGGTAATACTGGCTGGTGTCCGCAACTCCACGTCAATGCGTGTAGGTATATTGCGTACAAAATTATTATTATTTTTATATTATCGTGTTTTACTTTAAATATTGATACCTATCACGACTGTAGAATTTCGCTAGCTAATTTAATTCGACCCTGTTAAAAGAACATGCATGTTCGTAAGAGTCTCGCACAGTCCAAATCGCTTAAAATAGGTACAAACTTAATTTTTGGACAGCAGGGTGGTTTAAAACGTTTAAAGGACGGGCCGGACGGCGTGTACGTGTTCCACGTGCGCCTTGAAAGAGATGTCAGCACCATCCTAAGGGGCCCGTCAGGGCCGAAGCCTGCCGGGTCAGCGGGATTGTCCGAAAGGGTTACAGCTGGCCCGGAACATAAAGGGCTAAGGAAGGAACACGGGTGGGTTTTAGTCAGTAAGAATCTGACACTCCCTTCCGCTCCACCCAGAGCGCGAGGGGTCATATGATGATTTCCCATCCTGAAAAAAAAGGCATTATAGTCATACCATCTGGCCCCTTACGATCGTCGCGTGCCAAGCATTGGGTTCTTAAATTATACCCCGGCCGCTGCTCATCTCTCGGCGGTTACAAGAGCCCGACGGATGATGGCATTAATGCTGGCATGCTATCCCATTCGATCACTGCTCTTGCTGCAAAACAGGCCATGTTGGGGAAACATTCGGCTGCTCCAACGCACTGACAGCGATGTTGAGCCCGCAAGGACCGCCAAGACGCAAACATGTAGCGATGTTGCGTGACGTCGGTAATGCTTGAAGCCAGAGGTCATTTTCCCATTCTCCAACAGCCAGCAGGCGGTCACGCTCAGCAGTAATGGTGGGTATTAATGAGACTATTCCATACGAACCTTCAGAGCGGTCCATCCCACTGTCTTAGGGAAGATAGGTTCTCAGGCTGAACCGTATCCGGACAAGCCACTTACCAGGCGTCCACTCACTCATAGCCTACTATACATCCTGGATATTTGTATTTAAAAATATGAAATACAAAGTCGCTGGCAACAACAACTCGTTAGTAATAAACTAAACTGCCTTGATTGCTATGAGTGTGACTCACACAATCGCAGGCGCTTGTAAGTACGAATGGAAAGAAATAATAAATCGCCACACGTCATGTATGTATGTATAGTTACCTTCTTGAACTTATTACATGTCGGTTAATTACCTTTATAATCGATTACCATTGTTTTAATCGTGCTGAGTACTGCCGGTTTCGTATTTGTAATTAGAATTTGCAACATAAATACTTTTCTCTTTACTAACTGTTCACGTAGATACAGTCAATTGAATGAAAACGGTTTGAGATTGAAAGATTCTTTTGTGATCAAAATCGCTCTTTTAGTTTACTTACTTAATAAACATCATTTCACCACTTTCATCACTTTTCTAGTATACCTATAGTATTTCACGAGGAAACACCGAAACAAACCCAGAGGTCAAAGTTTCTTAAAGTCCATGCAATTATTTATAACTGGCTGCGCTCCGCGGTTTCACTCGTATGAGTCTCGTTCCCGTGGGATTATCGTCCTAATACAGGTCATTGTTTACCCATGTGCCGAATTTCATCTAAATCCGTTCAGCCGTTTCAGCGTAAAAGCGTCACAAACGAACATACTGGTAACTATCATGTTTTCGTACTTAGCGAGTAGACCCTCTGGTGGCTATCATGTTTTCGTACTTAGCGAGTAGACCCTCTGGTGGCTATCATGTTTTCGTACTTAGCGAGTAGACCCTCTGGCTGCTATCATGTTTTCGTACTTAGCGAGTAGACCCTCTGGTGGCTATCATGTTTTCGTGCTTAGCGAGACGACCCTCTGGTGGCTAACATGTTAGTGAGTAGACCAGGTCAGTGCTCCTGAATGCACTTTTGAATAATCATGCAAAGACTATATGCATTTTCATCAATAAACTTGCACGAATAACTGTTATTTTGATATTATTTTCATAATGCAGGTCCATGGAAAACGCTGCTCATTCTGTGTGTTGTGTCATCCACGCATACAATAATTCGATTCAGTTGGACATAAATTAATTAACCACGTTACCGTTTCAGTAAACAGCATAATTTGGATGCGCGCTTACATAATAATATTATTGTGTAAACAGTCTATTATTGAATAAGGCTTCGGCTGCTACGCAGTAAGTTTTGTTGGTAACTACGAGTACCTACTTAATAGACTTTGGTTTTACTACTCAGTAATATTTCCATAAATGCTAGTTTTTTAACTAAATAATGAATATTTGCTGTGACTACCTAAAGCTAGTAAGTACCTAGGTATTGTGGATATTTCCTATACTTACTTATAACTTTTCCTAAATAGGTATGTTGTTACCTCATATGATTTTAGAAACTTAGTTTTAAAAATGCCTACCTAGACCATTTGAAAATAAACCAAAAGAAAAATCGTAGTAGGTATTTATGTAAAGCCAATGAGATGAAATGCCTAGAACTTTTAAAACGAGTTGCTTCTTGAAATCCTCTCGAGTGTTCAGAGTATCCAGAGATCAGGCATAGGCTATGAAAGTTCCGATACTCTGGGATTATTAGATCGCTTTTACAGTAGTTTATTTTTGAAATCTTGCAAATAAATTATGATTTTTTCAGTCCCGGAGTTGAAATTATATCGGGCAAGCAGGATTTCAAATTCGTTGATTGTTTTTGGCGACTGTTGAAAATTACAACTTCTGTAGATATCAATCTGTCATTACTTCTCAGCGGTTTGAAGCTTTGGAGAACACTGGGGAGCGCTTTGGAGAGCACTCTCGGGCTGCTTTTACCTACCTGAAAGAAGGTAGGATTCCAAAATCTGAATCTCACGACATGCGTTATTGTTACTACTGATGATTTTTAGTGACCAGCTTATTTTAGTCTATGCTGTCCCACTGCTGGCCAAACCCCCAAAACCTTCCAGGAACTCTTTTCCCGCGCCACCTCGAACCAGCTCTCCCGGTACTCATCCTGGTCATCTCGCCATCTCTTTTTGGGCCGGCCTCGGCGATGCCGTACATCTTCAGGCACTCATTGTGTGGAGACTTTTGTCCAACGGTCATCGTGCATGCGGCTGATATGAACCACCCAATCCTTTTTGAGCCTGGAAGCCTTCTTTCCTACATACTAATACTAAAGTCTGTGGACCCTTGCAGGAAAACGTACAAAATTCAAGCATCCAAGGCATCAAAATCAAAAGATACTGCCATTTATGGCACACAATTTTAATACATACTCGTAAAACCAAAGGATAGGTACTTTTCGTTGACCTAGAATCATATTTGACAATAAGCAAAGATTCACAGCACAAGTACCTACTTAAAGCCGAAAATTCGAAAACTGATAATTTGTACTTTATCAGTCATAAAAATCTTTTTCTGCGATTACAAATTTACATTTTTGCATCGACTTGTTTTATTGTAGACCGATGTATAGGAGAACATTTGTCTCAACGGCAAAGCAATGTCTGTTGTATAGTTTATGAAATTCAGTAAGTTAATTATAATTATGTTGTTCGTCTTATTGTAGGGTACGAAATAACGGAACCCTAATTGTACGAGCCCGACTCACTCCTGACCAGTTTTTTATTAAATAAAAGATAAAAACGCATCTGAAAAAAATTTTGTGGACAGATAAGATTCTGATAACATTTTAATATATCTGTATTTTAGTCTACCTAGGTATGTCTTTTTCTCCACAAAAACCTCGAAAATTCCAAATAACATCTTAGCGCAATTTAAATTTCTTTTTCAGCATTGTTCTGGAGTTCTGATCACACGAAAATAAAAGTTTCAGTATAACCTATCGGGCGGTTTGTGTAGTTCACGGAAGTATTTTATTTTGCAGTAAATAGACATTGTTCTCGTAACAGTTTGCTTATGTCCGCCCCTTGTTATATTGGGTTGTCACTGCGGTGGCCGGGTCACCAGCGCGACCCAAAACTAACAAAATGCTCATTTGAATTGCCAATTACGGAATTATGAATATTTGCATTGTTATTAATCCGACGGCAGCCGTTTAAACAATGTATCTCGACTAACACAGTTTAACAATTAAAATAACTACCAACTTAATTTAGCAAATGAATTTTTAAGGTACCTTTGTTAAGACAGAAATAAACTGTATTGTCATTGCCATTATTAATGAATTACCTGAAACAAAGTAGACACCTAATTTCCATTGTTACGTATTGATTATTACATGCAACTTATTAAGTAGAACTATGTAGATATTTACGCGTGGAAGGCGAATTGCCAAAATAATAATCAATTACCTACTTTTCAGAAGTTACCATCGGCGTCTAAAATAGATTCATTCATGCACCGAAATATTATCATCACCGATACATCACTTTCATTTCCTAACATAATAGATATCTCCCCCAAAATACAGGTCCAGGCCTAAGTTTGGGGTTAGGATCAGTTTTGTTGCAATACATTTGTGTTTATTTTATGATGACTGGTTTGTAACATGTACAGACGCCAGCACATCAAGCTACTACAAACCTGTCAAATTTCTTTAATAAATTTTCAAATTTAACAATAAAGCATGAGGTTGAAAATTGATTGGGAAAATTTGACAGCTTCGGGTAGCTTGATGTGCTGGCGTCTGCTTCTTAGTGTCAAATATATTTTTTTATTTTTATTTATATGTCGGAGTTGGTTCTCAAATATTACAATTGTGGGTAGTCAACAAATTTTTTTATGATTTGATTTTCTTATTAATAATTTAAGTGGTTTTACTATCAATTATTGTCTAATAAATTGGAACATAATTGATTAAGTAGGTACCTACCCGGTGTACGCACTAATTGATTTTAGCAACTTATCTCGATAATTTGTAACCGATGGTTTTGTTCAAAACAATTGATGACATATTACTTTGATTTTAAAATTATTTACTTTGTGAAATCTCCATTGTTTATTTACGACAATTATTCTTGTATTATTTGATTACTTATAAAGTAAGTCTAATACAAGTCAAATACTACTGTTTATTCAAATACTATGTCTAGTTTAGCACATTTTAGTGTTTTGTATCAACTCAAGTAAACACGTTGACGTACTTCTGTCCGTCATCGGACAGAGTTGTTGTGGGGCGAGTGTTTGGTGGGGACAAACCCTTAATTACTGAGCGCACTCGTTTGTGCCGAAAATTGGTCTTCTTCGGATTCGACTCCTTACAGGGCACTAGCTCCCGACAAACCTGTCGGTTTACTAAAGTTCTGCCTCGCTACTGGAATTACATACCTGTATTCCAAATACGCTATAAATATTTGGGTGGTTCTGTCACTATACGAACAGTAATCGATCCTACGATTTGTTCGCAATTACTTTGTTACGGTACATACCTAATTATTTCACTGTGTATTTAGTAGTGTCATGTACAGACGCCAGCACATCAAGCTACCCGAAACTGTCAAATTTTTCCAACCAACTTTGAACCTTATGATCTAGCAATAAAGTTGAAAATCTATTAAAGAAATTTGACAGTTTGTAGTAGCTTGATGTGCTGGCGTCTGTACCTACAGTGTGTGATTTGCTAGTGTGATTAATTGTTCATGAAATTATAATCTGATTTGAAAATATTTCCTACACTTTTTGTTATAGCTATCATTGTGTCATTTCAAAATGGTCTGACTGGTACATCCTTTTTGGGACTTATAGTATAACTTGTATTATAGAACACTAGATTCCGCGCGCGGCTTCGCCCGGGAAGTATGTCGATAAAAACTATCCTATGTCTTTCCCCGGGATGCAATCTATCTCTCTGCCAAATTCTATTGAAATCCGTTCAGTGGTTTAGGCGTGAAAAGGTAACATACAGACATCAGAGTTACTTTCGAATTATTTAATATTATTATGCATGATTCGAAACCCTTTATGTTTCAGTCTCATAAAAAAGCTCGAGCCTCCGCGAAATGCGCTGTAACTAACACGACACGGTTTCAGCCCCGTGTCCTAATAGAAAGGGATCATTTTTCACTCTGGTTTGTTGGTTTTTAAAACCGCTCTTTGTTGCCCCGGCGCGGCGACGCCTTCGGGCTCGCCGCACAACTTAAAAGCGACAATCTCTTATGGCCATGGCGTGAGGACAAATCATAAAGACTTCCCGATGAACCTCTTCAATATGTGAGTTAATTAGTTGCACATTATTTTTACCGCACATTAGTTGCACATTTGGATGTGCTCATGACCTTCGTTCGTATCCATCTAATTGAAAACTTCAATCAGAACGAATCTTTCAAAACTTCAAGCATACGTGACTTTTTTTTTCAGGTTGGGAAATCATCAAATGACCCCTCCCGCTCTGGGTGGAGCGGAAAGGAGTGTCAGACTCTTACTGACTAAAACCCACCCGTGTTCATTACTCGCAGACATGGCTATTAGTTGGGACTCGAGTAACATGATTGCTATATCAGTGTTAAGACACACTTGTCCCTTAACCCCACTTGCGTACTTAGCACACTTCCTTTCACAATCCGAAGGATTTTGAAGGAAATTCCTAATCCATTGCAGTATATGTTCTAAAAACCTGTCAATAACACAATAAATGTTGTCAAAACGTAAAAATGACAGGCACTGAAATTTGAAAAGTACGTTACCCCGCCAATTATGACACATTTGTAATAACTAAATGTCTTTTTCTTGGTTGTTGTCCGTCTTATTTTCAAAAGATTTAAGCAGAGACTGTGTAAATAACTATAGGAAAATAACTGTGCTACCCGTCATGTCCAAGATCGTGGTAAAATTACTGAGATTGTTTTTTCTCGGAAAATTTGTGAGGCGAGTCCTCACAAATTTTCTGAGACAAAACAATCTTCTGGCATCAAATCAATTAGTTTATAGACATGAAATACCATCAGAAGATGCTGTGTTTCTGTGACTTGTCTTGATCATATAGTGGACTTGAAAATAGACCAAAACTCCTAGGTATACTTTCTTGATCGCACAATGGCATTTAACACTGTCTCTGGTACGTTACCTCTAAAAAAGATAGAAAGGCTGGAACTCCTAGGATATGCTCTCCGAATTTCCATAGGCTATCTTCCTGGAAGGACAGTCTGGAAAAATTGATTATTTTATTAGTAATAACGTCTTTTTCAATTTCAGTGTACAGATATTCTATTTCACGAAGTCCGTTCGGCTTTGATTGTAGTAATGACGTATCCCGACAAGCGCGCTTGTGTGTGTAAAAGTGGGTAACGTTAACAAAGAAATCTGATATACCTATATTCAAGTCGAGATTTACTAATAATCGAAATAAAATTTTGGTTTTAAATAGTTTTAGTGCATGTGCACGCTTGACAACATTCATAGCCAAACGGACTTCGTGACATAGAACATCTGTACCTCAATTCAATTCTGGTCCCTACTCTCCTTTTCCCTTTTCATAAATACTCTAAAGAAATTAAATATGTATTCCTAAATGCACCATTTTTATCTATGTTGACGACGTTTCTATTCATACGTGAAAATGATTTTCCTGAAATGTTTTATAGAGCCAACTCACATTTAGCGGGATAATAGACTGGTTGATTTTTTCTATTGTTAGAACGTACCTACTGGTATGTCCAATAATGCCTGTTTTATAAAGTTAAATTTTATAAAGTTAAAGTCAAAATTTAAAATTTTATAAAGTTAAAGTCAAAAACGGTAATTTAAAGACTTGCTTGAAAAAGGGTAATTTAAGTGACTAACGGTTGAAAACTAAATAGTCAAGAGGTGAATTGAATTTTGTCAATTATTTAATTCAAACTATTATTTGCATGTAACTCTTCAATTATTTGCGACTCTTTACAATTCGGAAAGTTTATTAATTGAGTTTGAATATGTGAGTACCTATTTTAGTATAACCATTTGAAGACGATCGTGTAGCTGATCGAGATCTTCTCTGAAAAAGTCAAGTCGATATAAAGAAAAAAAGATCTATAATTATTAAAACACTAGCTGCGCCCCGCGGTTTCACTCGCGTAGGTTTCCATCCCGTGGGAATGTCGGGATAAAAAGTATGTGTTAATCCAGGAAATGGTCTATCTATGTGCCAATTTTCCAAATCTGTTCAACGGTTAACGCGTGATTGAGTAACAAAACATCGAAACATCTTCACAAACTTTCACATTTATAATATTAGTAGGATCTGTAGGTGCCTAACCATCGCAATAATAGAATATTTCCATTCTAGCACATTAGGCCGTTAAAGTATGTCATTACCAGATTCCATCTATATACAGGTTAAAATAAATTATCGAAATTTAAACATAATAAAACAACAAAGAATTTAATTTTATGACTTTTTTCTAGAGTCGTCGACTGCAGTCAGTGTAATCATTTGAAACATAATTTAAAAAATAGAATAGAATAGAATATTCTTATTTTAAAAATCAGTTTCTTTTTGTGTAAACTTCACAGACGTGATCGATATCTTAATACGATAAAACAACAGCAAACAGATTTTCTTAACTCATAGAGCGAGTAGTAACACTCCCAGAAGTCGTTGACCCCCAAAAAAAGTCAAATATTTTATTGTGTTTAAAAATCACTACCCATTACATTTGCAGAGTTTCGCTAGCTAATTTAATTTGATCCTGGCCCAAAAACTATAGATACTAGAAACTGTCTTGTTTATTGAATGCACTTTTCAAAATATGTCTTACTTCTTCTTAGGGATAATGGAATAATCTTTGTTTCATTACAAAATTAATCGTCTGTCCTAAACGTTTTCTCACACCAAATTAGCCTTTACGGGTTATTTAAAAAAACGGTCAAACGCGTTCTTATTTTTTCAATTTACACAATGTTTAAACCAAACAAGGCTATAACAAAGTCGGTCGGTGTGCCCAACAAAAGAATTTTCAAAAAAAAAAGTTAAACTTCACTCTCACGTGTTCACGAGTACGTACCTACATAATATGTCGAACTTATGTCAACTTGACACTTGTCGTGCTTGTCTTTTTTCCAGGTAGGAGCAAGGTCAAAAGCATATCGTACGGTACTTATCATAATTATAAGTTAGAATATCTTAATGAATGCTGCTTGGATTTTTTCTTGGATTTTAACAATATGGATTATGGATATAATGAATAATATTTATATGCCATCACGATGCTTGGAATTAGGTGTGATACGAGACGAGTTGAGAAACGTATCGTAGTATGGTTGATGCGATTACTATGTAAGATCAAAAATTACATAGTAATCGCATCACCA
The DNA here is from genome assembly GCA_927399505.1 of Luperina testacea. NCBI lineage: Eukaryota > Metazoa > Arthropoda > Insecta > Lepidoptera > Noctuidae > Luperina > Luperina testacea. The sequence continues at coordinate 9,650,198 of OV656755.1, forward strand.
CGAGAAGTTTCTCAACTCGCCTCGTATCACACATATTTCCAAAATATCGATGAACAATATTACGGATGTTATTTAAATAAATCAGGCAAAGAGCGAGAGTTCACACAGTAAGCTAGTTAACAGTAAGAAAAATACCTCATGAATTTTGTATTGTAGAATGGTTGTGAGCCAAAAATATCAAAAATCAGCTTAATTTTGTAAATTAATTTAGATTAGTATATATTTTTGATAAATAATTGCATAAAAATAAAGTCATAAGTCACGTGACATTGAACGCGAATCTGAGTGCGATACGTCACAACTTCCAGACGACAGTTTCAAATAATTGTAAATAGAAACAAACTTTATATTTCTGTCTTATAGTTTTATTTGCATTTCCAATAGACGTACGATAGGAGTGGTGTTGCAGAAACACTGATTGGTAGTGTGTCCCTCTCGCACAATATGGTATTCTTTATGCATCTACTAAATTAGTAGCATGTAGATATATTTGTGTAGGCCCACTATTTGTTTAATTAGTACTTTAAGCACACAAATGTGGACTTGTGCCATAGCCATATTCTACCAGTCACATTAGGGTGACGTAGAGACAAACTGTGTTCGGTATAACAGCGAGAGCTGAGAAATGAATATTGATTTATATATCCTTACCCTTTGAGGGAAACTAGTGTGATGTTATAGTATTCTAAAATCTAACTAGATCTCTTTCTGTTTATGTCTTTGTTAACATACAATCGACTCGATATCTACTGGCGAGGATGCAGTGCGGGGTCACAGAGTAGTGGGCGTTTTTTACTGGAACCCACTTTTTCCCACTGCCGACTTCGAGATGTCGATATTTAGTACTGCGGTCGTTTGGTGCGTCGCGATGGTCATCGCTATTCACCAATATCATCTGGCCTACATAATAATTATACCTATCGGTATCAAATCAATGAAGGTATGGCTGCCGACATATCGAAATCGGGTTGGTGTCGTTATCTGATAATGTGAAAACGCTCATTAGGTACACCGGACATTTTAAGTCATAACTTTAATTCACTACACAATAGGTGCCATAAAACATTACATTACATTTGTAAATCTGAGGAAAAAAAATCAAACCTAAGAAAAACTAATTCGTTGATCAACTGCAAATATATATACTGTGGCATGAATTTTCCGTGAAATGGTCGGCGGCGCATCGTACATAAATACGTTGCGCTGCATTGGGGGGGGGGGGGGGAGGTAGCATTTCAAAGGCCGGAAAACCTCGCCTTAAGTAGGTACGGCTGTCATCACAACTTTGCAAATGTATCGACCTACCTTGTACGAGATCGCTATGAGGTTATATGAACCCTGTACCGCAAATTATAGTAAACATCTTCCCCTTTATTCCTAAACTTTGTCTAAAGTTAAGTAGTGATTAACGACTGTTTAACTATACATTTTTTTGACGATTAAACGTCACTTAACTTTAATCATCGTTTATAAATAAACCCCTAACTATTCGGCTGCTAAAAGGCGAATAATATCTCGTATGTTTAAAAGTTAAATGCTTGTGAAGGAGATATTTAAACCTGCCTAAGAGAAATTCAAAGCGCATAAGCGAGTAGAATAGCTTTTTCGGCCGTGCACTGGCTCGTACGAGGTTTAGTTCCGACACATTACGCAATGAACGTGTTACGTAGTAAAGTTAGTTATTATACTCCAATCCTGAATCGGCTTACAGTAATTAGTTCAACAAAAACGGTGAAGGAAAATGTTGTTAGGAAACCGGCATGTCCTGGAACCAAAAATTCGATGTCATGTGACATTTACCAACCCGCACTGGGCTCGCGTGGTGGATTACGGCCCACTCCCTCTCATCAAGAGGAGGCCTGTGTCTTAGCAGTGGAAACATTATAGGCAGATTATACTTTCTATACTAAAATCTCTCTTTAACGCTCTACCCAACTTTTAACCTCTTGAAGGGATGAATTTTGATTTTTAATAAATAGAGAGGTGCTGGACTAGGGTTTTCCCACAGCTTCGCCTACATGGAGCTCGGAAAATGATAAAAGAAACATAACAATTATCCTACGAAGTATAAGTGTTAATCCAGAACGTGCTGTATATGTGTGACAAGTTTCACTCAAATCCGTTTAACGGTTTTTTTTTTATTATGCTGCGTTTTTATTAATTAAATATTTCTAGCACACTTACGAGAGGCAAACCTTTGGGTGATGCAGAGACAAAGAGCGATTGAAGTTAGTGAGTTATTTTGAATTAGATTTTCTTTCCAGAAGTTGCTGCCACTTTAGTCACCACTTTATGTCTCGCCATCAAACGTAAAAGTTTGGCGAGTTTAGATTTAAGTTACACCTCTGTATTTTTGATATCATTAAATAAATACTTAATAAAAAAAAAAAAATAATGACCTTGGACACTAAATCCATTTACGACTTTCACTTTAAACTTCTGATTCCATGCTTCAAAATAACACTAAGACAATATCCGTCCGTCCCTGGCAGCTCTGGATAGAGAAAGGTGGAAGGAGAATAGGGAGGCTTTTGTCTAGAAGAGGGACAATAATTGCTAAAAAAAAATGTCCGTCGTGCAATCCAAGTATTCTGATTAACACAGATTTGTCCTACTTAGAATAAGTTGTGTCATGGTGGCCACACCAGGGTGGCCATGGTGGGTACGCACGGCTACACATCAAGCTATACATGACCAGTATAAGCTGACTTCTGATTTTACGTAAAACCTATATTGTATAGGTTTTTCGTACAATCAGAAGTCAGCTAAAACTGGAAATTTATAGTTTAATGTGTAGCCGTGTGTATACACTTGGTGGTAACATAATGGGGTTTATTTTTATACGACTAGCAGACCCGGTGAACTTCGTCGTACCACCCCGCCAGCCTCTTTGCCCCCGCTTTTTAAATCTCTGATATCTTCTAAGATTTTCATTTTAATGATATGCTGTAAAGGGCAATTTTGATCTCCATGAAATTCACAACGTATTTAATGTATATAATTGGATAAGGAATAATACTATAAAATAGCTTGGTAAATAACCCATAATTTTTTTGTAATATGTAAAGGATAAAAATGGTTATCCTTAGCAGATAAACATATACCATCGCGGACGTTTTTTATCGATATTTTTAAGATATACCATTCCGTAGTACATTAATTTGATCTATCTCCGGCGTTTGCAATGTAAGCGCACATAAATATATTTGTTACGACATCACATTACAAATCTTTGAATTTCTTGGTTTTTCTTTACTATGCATATATTATACATGTAAACCTTCCTCTTGAATCACTCTATCTATTGCTGAAAACTGCATTAAAATCCGTTGCGGAGTTTAAAAGATCTAAGTTAACAGGGAGCGGGAGCGACTTTGTTTTATACCATGTAAAGATAAAGATAATTGAAGTTAAGTAAGTTAAAAGTCAAAAATGTATGGTTAAACATTCGCTAATTACTACTTAACTTTAAGCAACGTTTATGAATAAAGGCTCCTGCAATCAGGCTCGACGCGCGACGCGAATCGAGCGCGACACAAAGGCACCGCTCGTTGCGCGACTTGCGGTGCCTTTGTGCCGCGCGCGATTTTATCGCGTGTCGCGCCTGTTTGAAGGAGCTTTAAAGGAGAATGTTTCTAGACAAACTATCAAATTAACGTTGTGTTGTGTTGAAGATGTTTATTTGATTCCTCCACAATTAGGACAAACGTCGACTTTGATTAGTAATCGTAGTTAGTTGTAGGGAACCTATGAATTGATAACAAAATAATTATTTTAATTTAATTAGCTCTTAATTGTGTGCATCTGTGCAAGTTCGGTTGTGCTAGGCAAGAGCCTCTTTTCATAAAGATAAGGAACAAGCTCGAACAAGGGATCACTAGGCAGTCTGCGTTCGCGATTTAGTTTTCAAACATGTAAATGAAAAAGAGTTTTTTGTAAAAATAACTTGAATTCCTACACAGTAAAAATTCAGTTAACTCTACAACTTCAAACATTTTCAAGACTTTTTCAATAGTTACTAGTCATTCTGAAATCAACTCAATTTACACTAAAATAAAGTTGATATATATTATGTTTAACTTGAATTAATAACGTCAATTGGAAACATGAATTTGAATATACTTTAGGTATCTTTGTTTACTGGGGGTTACCGAATTTGTTACTCTTCACTGGAGATTTCCTCGCGGTTTTCTCTTTCACCGTAAGAATTAGTCTGGTAGACAATATTTCAAACTAAAAAAAATAAGATTGCGTTAAAAAAAAATTTCTATTATATATTAATAGGAATATTAGGTATGATATTTTACGTCACGCCTTAAATAATAATTAAGTAAGTAGTTCAAAGAGCATAATTTTTAGTATTTATACAGTACAATGCGTGATACCACAATGAATTCTTTTGATTTTTACACGAGTACAACGAGTTACTTAAAATTACTATTCCGAACACAATGTAAGTCCTCAAACGGCAGCAGCACTGTGATTTCCAATTTGCAGGCGGCAGTGCTGCTGCAGTTTTGATTTCGAACGCAATATCACATCTACATATTACGGCAGCGGCACTTCTCTTCGTCAGTTTGAAAATCATTTGTCAAACAAGAAGATACGTCTTGTTTGACAAATTTCGTTCGCTCTGTTCGTGCCAGCCACTGCAGCACTGCTGTTATGTCGTCTTTAGTCAATCGCAGCTGGCGGCATTGTCGCCATCTACGGTAGCGTTTTCATAGAAATATCCATAGAAACCACTAGTGTCGTTGCGGTCTGCCATTGCTGTTGAGCGGCACTGCCACTGTCGTCTGCGGTCTGCTGCCACCTTCGGTATTGCACCTTAATTGTTTGTAACCAAACAAGATCAGTGTGACCACGAATCTAAATGTTACATTCATAATCTGCTAACCACGCATCTTCTTAGCGTGTTAATGGCAAAAATAGCATGAAAAAAATAAATAAAAAATAAAATTGGTTTGGCCCACAATTCAGCAACGCACGCCTGCACGTGTGCAAGTGGCAGGGCATGCGGTGCAATAAGGGATGTGAGCCATTATCTGTGGAGGACACCGCACCACACACACCGGAGGCCTAATGTAAGGTTAAGGTTTTCCAAGTAGGCCACGGTAACTTGTGCCTGGATGTTCCCATCCGGACAGACAGTCTGTGATGGTTTAATAACCAGCCATAAGTTATAGTTCACATAGAACGTAGACCATCTGCAAGGGTGAACCAGACTGCGGTCGATCAATGATATCGACCATTCAGGCTGATCTAGTGTGGTTTTTGGCAGCCAGGTGATGGCGTCGACTGTTTTATTCGATTCCGATCGATTATGTGGAATTCACTGGTTACGATTATCCATGTTACCTACACATAAACATATATTTTTAGAAAAGTTTCGTCAAGGGTTTTTTAAATACCCCATGTATGTTTTTATTATTTTTTTTTTTTCAGGTTGGGCAATCATCGAATGACCCCTCCCGCTCTGGGTAGAGCGGAAGGGAGTATCAGACTCTTACTGACTAAAACCCACCCGTGTTCCTTCCTTAGCCCTTTATGTTTCGGGCCAGCGGTAACCCTTTCCGACAATCCCGCTGACCCGGCAGGCTTCGGCCCTGACGGGCTCCTTCGGTTGATGCTGGCATCTCTTTGAGGTGCGTGAAACACGTACGCGCCGTTCGACACGGGCCTGGTCCTCTTCGGACGGTGAGCTACCCATTAGTCACCGCACGCAGGCCAGCGCCTACGATGGCCGGGAGTCGTCGCGCGGCTCCTGATGCCCGGAGCGTCTCCCGCGGCGGCTGGGACGGGAGGCTCTCTCCCTCAGCCGTCCCGCCGCCTCCTTCGCTAGCATGAATGCTTCGCAGAAGGAGGCGACTGCCCCCACTCTTTCTCGCCCCGGATCATGGCTTGAACTAGGGCCGGACGCGAGAGGTCGCCGCCGCTGCCGATCGCCTCTACGAGGACACGGCGGTGCTCCGCCCAAGCGGGACAGACCTTCACCGTATACTCCACTGTGTCCTCTGGGCAATCCTGGCAATGGTGACACCCGGGCGTTTCCTCCCTCCTGATGATGTGCAGGAACCTCCCGAAACTTCCGTGTCCGGTGAGGACCTGCGTCAGGCGATAAGCTCATAAGAGTTTTTAAATTATTGGGAACTCTTTCTTACACTCCTTAACCTTTTGACCGCCACACGTCAAAAAATCAAAAACGTGCCCTCGGCGTCAGTCTGTCATGTAGTCGAACCGTGGCGTTCTGGGGACATTTTGGTTGGTCATCTATACATCACTGTGGCGGTGAAAAGGTTACTAAACTTTGGGGACTGAAAATCTGGAACGAATTTTGTTGAACAAAATTATTTCCTTGAGCTTCGTTTTCTCCTAAACTATAAATAATCGCTAAACATACTTGAAGGTGTTTTGAAAAGTCCTTGGCGAGAGGCTTCTTTAAAATCGTTTTAGACTACTGTCAATGGACTACCTTGCGTATATTTTTATACTGAACATCGCCACAATGTGCAAGAGAGACAGCACTAAGTAGGTACACACTAGGTAAAGTGCAGGTGCACTTTACATAGTGTGTGTTTTTTAAGACCATACTTTTTGTAATGCAAAAGATACTTCATGCCTGACGCATACAGTTTGTTTATATTTATAATTTGGAAGTTTTGCATACCCTAATTCCTTCTTCATGATTCTGATCTTCTAGTAGTTCGTGCCACCTTACCACTATAATATACTGGAAGACAAAAAGAAGAAAATCAAAGCTCTAGACAAAAATTGTATCTCTAAATTGGCTAATTAGACACACAGTAATAACTAACACAGTAATATAGTTTTGGTCATATAGTGAACAGACAGCCCTCAAACTCTTCTTAAACCCCCTACTACATAGTCTTGGTCTTATCCGGTAAAATGGACAAAACACGGATAAATAATAACAAAGAGGAGAGAGGGACCTGAACAAAGATCCCTTCTTTTTCAAAAAGCCACTCGCACAATTTTAGGAAGTGGCTGGCATCTGTCATCGAACCCCCTGAGAGCTGCCATGGCAAACAGAGAAAAAATATCAATGAAACTGAAAATAAAGATTGCTACTCATTTTCGAATTTCGAAGTTTTAAAGTGAAGTACGTGGTATCGATGAGGGCCGCAAAACAAACAAGTTTAGAGACAGACAGCGGATCGTTTAATCAGTCTGTGCTGCAGACACGGCTTGCGGGGGCAAAGGGGCGCGGGGCGGGCTACCTTCCACTAAATGACCATCCCTCTACTCTGTTAACCCGTGCCACCGTATCCACAAACAGTATACTCGGTGAGTGCGGCAAACAATAGTACCACACACTCTATTAGAGCAGCCATAACATTAAATTAAATCTGAATGGGAATGCGATATCCGACATGTGTGACATACTGACTGACAGTCAGTGCGAAAGAGAGTTCATAAATTCGTTATGCTTTCGTATTTGTTTTAAAATATTAGTCTTAAAATTGTGAGTAGGATTACTATTTGCAGTGTGTCATTCCTTCATTAACCGCAAACATTGTGATGCACAAAGATTTCTTTAACTTGGTATTTGAGGCAAGATTCATATTAGACACAAATCCTAAGGTTTGATTAATAAAATTTAAACGTCAATTCTATTAAAAAAATATATTAAGTAGGTACTACTGTACTGACTATCATCATCATCATCATTTCAACCGAAAGAAGTCCACTGCTGGACATAGGCCTCCCCCAAGCATCTCCACTTCGACCGGTTCTTTGCTTCTCGCATACAACGGGTTCCTGCGGCGTCGGATCACCTTGTGGGAGGCCTTCCAACGCAACATCTTCCGGTACGCGGTCGCCATTCCAGAATCTTTCAGCCCCATCGGCCATCTGTTCTGCAAGCAATGTGCCCTGCCCACTGCCATTTAAGTTTGGCAATTCTTCGGGCTATGTCGGTTCTCGGTTACCTTGGTTCTCCTGAAAGATCGGATCTTCTCATTTCTGGTTCGATCACGCAGGGAAACTCCAAGCATAGCCCTCTCCATTGCCCTTTGGGTGACTCTTATCCTTCTTATAAGGCCCATTGTGAGCGACCACGTTTCAGTGCCATAAATGGCAATGGCAACACGCACTGGTCAAAGACATTCGTCTTGAAACACTGCGGTATGTGGAACAAGAAGATATTGAGTAGCTTCCCGAACGCTGCCCAGCCGAGTCGGATTCGACGATTGACCTCTTTCTCGAAGTTACTACCTAACTGGACAGTTTAACTATAATACTATAAGAGTTTGACTATAAGACTCTTCAATACCTAGCAAAGGCATACGAACGATCAGAAAGTTTTAAGTAAGCTGCCTACTAAAGTGATGTAGTAGTGATGATGATGCTGGTAGGTCTAAGCGGTTGTGGCTCTATGGTCGTGCCTCCCGTGTTATTTCCGCGCCCTCGCCGTCGGGGTTGGGCGGAAGCACTCCGCCCGCCCGGATTCATTTCTGGTTTTCGCTACTCTTTTGTCTTAAACTGTTTTTGTAACTTGTCTTCTCTCTCTCCCAAGAAAATGTTTACCCACTTATTCAATGTGTGCTCCCAAGATAAGTTCACTAGTAATTAAATAAAAAAAATGTTCCGTGCAATTCGATAATTAAGTAGAAGGTAATTAACGATCCCGGCTCGATTCGACTAATGGAGCAGAAACTTCATTGTAGACTCGTAACTATAAGTATCTACGATCCCATTCATGAGAATGAAATGGTGCGATCTACCTATAAACATACACATTATTTGTAAGTTCTACGTCTTTATCTAGATACTTAATGTCCTGGCTTAAGGGGCTTACATGACCTAAAGTGCGGTCACTGTCGGACTGCATAGAAAAGAAAGAGAAGCGCGATGACACAACGCTGGTAATTATATTGCAAAATATGAAGCAATTATTTAATAACAAAAAATCTATTATTTGGACTAAAAAATTAAAACAGTAGTGTTTTAGTATGTTGCTTGTAGAATTATCTGACAAAAAATCATAATGATTGTATGTATATTAGTATGGTTTTTATTGTAAAAATAAGGCTTTTAGAGGTATCTTCATGATTTTTTTTCTATCCTATCAAATTAACTGTATTATGTTTTCAACACAGTACCTACCTAGCATATACCTACTCGTATCCTGAAGAATATCATGTATTTTTGCTGATTTTGTTTACTATAGTCGATCATATAGGTAGGTACTTTTATTGTTTCTAAAACTTGCGTTTTTTGCGTTTAGGTTCTGTAAGCCCCTTAATAAGAAGTCTAAGTGATTTTACTTCTGGAAGTTAGGAATCTAGATTCATAAAAGGATTATGCAAAAAAAAAAGTCTTATTAAAGCAGGAATCTAACTATTTACGATAAAAAAAGAGTTTAGAGTAATTCCAAAATTATATGCATTAGACCTAAAACAAGACATTAATTTAACACTAAACTTGTACCTACTTTTTTATAAATAAAGGCTCCTTCAAACAGGCGCGACACGCGATAAAATCGCGCGCGGCACAAAGGCACCGCAAAACGCGCAACGAGCGGTGCCTTTGTGTCGCGCGCGATTCGCGTCGCGCGTCGCGCCTGTTTGCAGATGCCTTAAGGCGACAAATATATTTCAACATTATTATACCCACTAACCGTAATAAACCGTTTCGTTGAACTATAATATAATGAACTATAATATAATTTTATCATACCTACTAATTTAATCATAAATCATTTCTTGCAATAACTGTTCTTCAACGTGATGACAAAAAAAGTTGAGTACCGATGCTTATTATAGCCCTTTCTGTAGCGGCTAGTTATTAGCGGTACTACTGACTCGTCCATTTTAATTAATAAAGATTGAGTATAGAAGTAACCCGTTGATTACCGTGCAGTCTAGAACTCGAACACAAAACATAATATCTTTGAGTGGCGTAACACACCAAGCTAGTACCTTTACAAACGTTGTATTTCAATGCTATTTTTATGCGGTAAGTATCTTTCTGTTTTACATTGTGCTTTGTACTTTTTGCTAATAGTTACATAATCCCTCAAAATACAACGAATCACTGTCACATGAAAATAACTATGTAGGTCAGGTAAGTATAACCAAGGTAACTATAACTTGCCGGGTCAGCGGGATTGTCCGAAAGGGTTACCGCTGGCCCGGAACATAAAGGGCTAAGGAAGGAACACGGGTGGGTTTTAGTCAGTAAGAGTCTGACACTCCCTTCCGCTCCACCCAGAGCGGGAGGAGTCATTTGATGATTTCCCATCCTAAAATAAAAAAAAAAGGTAACTATAACTTAGTATAACCTATTTTCGCTGGCATTGTCTATAAACCAATATTCTAACCACTAACCACTGATACTCCGGGCCTCCTATATAGATTGACAACAGCTTCGAGCCCTTAATTATAATCATTTCGCTTGGCTTGGCGTTTTGTGGCCGTAGTATAATGTTATCAAGGCACAATGGTGCCACTGACCAGCCTGCAGGCATAAAGCTTAGCTGTCTCGAGTAAAGCTTACGCAAATATATTATGGCCGGAAATAGACTCACGGGATAAAGTACCACTAACTTAAATGTTATATCAAAGATCCACCGTCCTAATATAATGCAAAAGATTGAGCGTGTGTATGATGCTCAAAAAAACCTTAAACACCGAACCGACTAAGAACTATGTATTTTGTGTCAGAGACAGAATATGAATTCTGAATTAAGGCTCCTACAAACAGACGCGACACGACACGCGACACAAAGGCAGGCCTTTAGCTTAAATTAAAGAAACTGCATTATCTCTTTTCGATAAAAAAAAAAACTATTTAAATTACTTTAACACACAAGTAGTTTGAATGGTCACGTTCAATTCAAAAACGCCATGTTTTTTTTTGTGAAATCCAAGGTGAAATCATAAATAGATTACAAATTGTTCATAAACGAGGCAAAACCTCCTGCACCTCCTGTTGCACATTACGCGGATTAACTTCAACGAAGTTTTTAAGACACTTCTAATACTTACCTAGGTACCTAGGTACTTACTGAAAAAAATGGGGTTAGAAAAATCTAGTCATACCTTAATCTAGAGATATGCCATTCCTACAAGACCCCAATTAGAACACCGTAACAGTACTTAGAACCAAATACGATAAAGACTTCTTCAAACAGGCGCGAAACGACACGCGACACAAAGGCACCGCAAGTCGTGCAACGAGCGGTGCCTTTGTGTCGCGCGCGATTATATCGCGTGTCGCGCCTGTTTGTAGGAGCCTTAAGTAAGAACTTGAAATAACCGAATATATAAGAAAATATTACATTTACAGGCTGAAACAATGTGTTCACGTCGACCGTTGTTACGATAACTCTTCCTTTTCATAGAAGACACGTTTGCTTTTACGCAGGTCTAGGTCACCTATAAAAATGCCTAGGTTTAATCTATGATTCTATGCTTTCCACACGTGTTTACATATAGTCAACAGTATGTAAACAAAAACCTATTTGAATCAAAACGTAACCAAAATGGGATTCAGTCGTTCTCCATTTCCTCCGGTAACTTCCCTGATTTAATGCGAGCGTGTGGAAGCGAAACCGTTCCACGTAGCTACTGGGGCACAGATCAAAAGCGCAAATGAATTTTGACGTATCCACACACGGGGGCATATCGGGCGGGTAAGCGGCGAGTATCTAGAGGTATACTAGCGAAGTATTTACCAGCAATAAACCCGCCTGCAAGCCTCCCCCACCCCGCTCAAACAACGGTACACCCACGGACTCTCGGTCTACTCATTTCGTATGCAATTTTATTCATTATTTGTAATCTACTTCAATCGAATAGGGTCTCAGTATAAATCACTTTTAGGATTTGCTCGATAGGACGTATGTAGATTGACGCTTTTAGTGTGATATTTAAATGCGATGTGTCTTTGTGCCGGTACAGTCGCGCTAATAAAGCCAGCCTTCCACGAACTCGATATGTATGAGACGCTCCACGTCAGAAACTCATTTGACTAAAACAAATAACGTTCACTTTCTTTTTATTTTCTTATGCGCACGCCTTTTAAGATGCCGATGCGTCTTTCCATTTTATTTCAATCTGTCGTTGAGGCTATAGAGCGTTTATAGGTGTAAGTGGACGACTCATAAAATATCACCACACATGCCGCCATGGCTGAAATTAAAAGAAGCCGTCGAATGAGCTATGTCTACCGGTAACTTCAGAAATAACAAGCCAAGAAAATATTTTCACAACGTGTTTATTGCGAGCCGCATCACTCAGTGGCCAAGAAATTACTGAGGGAAATTTAGTAGAGACGTCATAATTGACTGGCTCTGTAGAATTTGTTACACTCTTTTATAATTCTTTGATCAAATAAACGAAAAGTTATCACAAATAAACGTCAAATATGTAGGTGTAACAAACTGGAAAATAAAATGTAGAGCTCTACAATGTCTTGATTTACTGTCACTAACGTCTATGATTTTTTTTTTGTAAGAGTTGATAACGGTCTATTAATCAATTATATTTCCTAAGATTTATGCACTTGCTTAGTATCTGAATAAAAACAACTAATTATTAATAAATCGAACAAAAAAAAAATACCTAATCAATTTTTTTTATGTGTAGCGTTTCCTTTTTCCTTGATCAATGTTTGTTTACCAAATTATACGAATGAATATTATTTTTATTATACCTAACTACTTTAAATGTATATAAGCATTACGTGGTACAAAACATACTTATCTAAATAAAAGATAATAATTTTAAATTTTGTAAAAAGTGTTTCTCTGAAGGACAAATCAAGACAAGGTCAAAAATAGGATAAATTACAACAAAACATTTTGTTACTGTGAGATAGATATAGGTAGAATTTAACTATATCAAGTTCTTTTTAGCAACAAATTCATTTATTGTTTAGAACGATCATCATATCGACGGGAGCAAAGTAAAAAAAGACAACTGCAATTTTCAGATTTTTGGTTTTTTGTAAAAACTAACTTAAAATATCATGTTCTACAACATAGCAAAAACAAAAATACAAATATCACCTTATTTTTGGTACTTTTGTCACGTAAAAGAAGACAACTACGCCTGTTTTGTGAAATTGCACGATGTAGATGCGGATAACTACCGCCTGGCCGTTTATACGCGGGACGCGCGGGAGACCAGTGGTCAGTCATATTGTGTCATCAGTCAGATGACATGTTCTACGTCGGCCGGCACGAATTTTGTTTTTTTTGGTTTGTTAAGTGATAAGTGTGTGTAAAAGTGTTATCATATTAGTAAACAGTTTGGGTTCAACACAATAGACATGGAAAGACGTAAATTATTGGTGAATTTGGGCAAAACGAGACGACAATGCGATATTATGAACCGAGAAGATCTATTTGAATTCCCACGTAGAAACGACCAAGTGGTAGTTAACACAGTTGTCATATTTTTAAGCGCAAAGTAGATGCAGACAACTACAATATCTCGTAATTTAAACATAATTAGAAGAAATGAAATAAACATGTGGATATATTATTAAATAATGAAGCAATGATGAAAATTTCAATAAATTTGGTTTAAAATTGACAAAATGGGAGCATTTTTTCCTATTATGCGCTCTCCTGAAAAGTAGCTGTTTTGTAGATGTCTCTTTTTACTTTGCGCCCGTCGATATATCGACTAAGCGTTGTTTTTAATGTCACTGGTAATGATAAATATAAATAGGTATAAAAATTATCAAGATTGTCTTAATATTCCGGCCATATATTGTCATAATTAATGCAAAATCTAACTAGCTGTATCAGTCATTTATATTGCTTTGTCCATAGCCCCATTTTAATCGAGACGATAGTTAACAACAGTATGGAAGTGTCGATGTGTAAGTACATTGCGGTGTCAGTGAGTCGGTGTAATGAGTCAAAGGATTAAGGTCATGGTTTAGTGCCGGCGGGTGGCGTGACGGCCGAAGTGAGAGCGGGCATAGCGTGCGGCATCGGCTACAGCGCCGCGATGAGTGACTTTGGCCCGGCGTCGCGCGCCGCTCGACCCAATTGGTCGCTCGCCGGTACCCGCCCAGAGGAGGGGGCAACGCACACAATCTCACACTCACCTAAGATAATTTATTTTATGTTATACCGTTTGAATATTTTATATCTGTGTGAGTTTTTTCGGTCGGTATGCGTTCACTGTGAAATATTCGCGCGATAAGAAAGAAGAGGGGAACAGATCGATCGGGACGTTGCGCTTTTTATTTCGATACTTGGTGTGTTATTGTCGTAGTTTAATTGTAGATGGTTATCTCCTATAATCACTTTGCACGGTTGCCACTTGGCCCAGTACTGCAATTTCTTAACAAAGAACATTGAATTTGTGGCAGATAGAGCTGTCAAGTCGTGCATAACTTAATTATTCCATATTAATTGATTAAATTGAGTATGCCAAAGACAGGTACGAGTGTTACCACTCAGCCTTTAAAGTTTAAAACAGGATAAAACTTTGAAAGAAAAACCGTGCTTAATAAAACATAGTTGTTTATGTGACTCTACGTAGGTTATAATTATAACACACGAGAATGTAGATAGGTAGGTATGTATAAACCAACTCTATTTGTGTTGGAGATAAAAGTTCCTATAAGTTGGTACGCAATACAGACATAAGTGAAACACATTCAAAAGACCGTTTAATACTGTCACCGCTAACATGTTTCCACCGCTAAAGCGACCCCTGTAATATAAGCTATCGAGTACACAATAGGCCACAACCGTCGACTTTACAGACAGGCTTGTATAGCTACCAAAGTACGTTTCACATGGAAGGAAAATAAAAATTACAAATGTCGTGGTTACCTTTAATCAAATGCAAAGCTATCATTAAGTCGACGCTTCAGCAAACTCGCTCGTCGTGCGCATCGTCACTGTTAATTATCACAATATATATGTATAAAATAAAATAAAAGAGACCGCTTCGTACCAATACTAACATAAAAAATACGAGAAAAGAAAGAGAAGCTTTAAAAAAGAAAGGAGTGCATCTACCCCCACCTCCGGTGGCCCCCACCGCGACGGGCCGCCCCTGCGGCGGGCGCCACCCACCGCACCGCAAAAATCGAGAGCGTCGACGGCGCGCGGGGTCAAACGGCGACGCGAGCGTGAAAAGAAGGAGCGGTGTGCGAGCTTCACGCACACAGCGACGAGTGTGCGTGTGCGCGCCGAGAGGGACGGCCGACGAGCGAGCGGGACGGCGGCGCCAATTACTATCACCTGGCGGGCAGCTACCGCATTACCCACTGCCGCCGCGCGCGCGACCACGCGCCCGCTGCACCACGCGGCTCGCTCCGCTCCTGTGACGCTCCGCTGTATCCCGACTCCACACCGCAATCGATATTCGCGGACTCGCGGCTACCCACTGTGCACCGTCGCGAGTGCATCCCATGCTACGCTCGCTGATTCTCGCTCGTCTCGGGGATGCACCGCTACTACTTCAGCCCGCGTCCTGAATAGTGCCAACACGCGACAAACATGCAACTGTGAAGTGTGTGCGGACAGTGACACAGACATTAAACTAAACGTGACCATTTAAAAGTTTTCTGGCGACTTATAAAGAACGAGATGACGTCCCAGTTCGCCTTCAGAGGATCTCCCCCCAACCAGGTAACAAAAATACTTAGCTATTTGGAAAATTTATAAACTTTTGAAAGTAATCAAATATTACTATTTTGCGATGCGATGTCAGTTGATATAAATATATAAACATTTTTTGAATGTACTGTACTACTACTATGCCAAAATAATGCATAAGTTAGAGTGATATGTTCATGTGGTTAAGGGTTCCTAAAGCAAATAAATAACTGGGATAGGTACTTGTTTTTTTCTGAAACTATAATGTTAATTTGTTGTCATCTATTATTTTATCTCTTACACTTTAAAATCATTTGTGTTAAAATAAAAAGGAGCTCGAGAATAAAGCAATATAATATAGGACACAATATACTTAACAGCTAAAACAAATATGTATTAGTTTAACGTTTTAGAAATAATGTGGACATAAAACTAGAAAGACATAATAACAATAATCACAGTTTTACCATATACAATATTTTATTCTCCTTTGGACAATATAAATGCTCGTAAGTTTCGGTGTTGACATTAAATATATTAGCAATATTTTTTTATATAAAACAACTAACTCTCGATAGAACGTAGCAAAAACAATCGGAAACAAAATCAATCGATTTAGTTCTGCCTCACACGACTGTAATGAATTGCTCATTGTGTTCAAAAATAGGTTTACTGCTAATAGTACCCTCCTGTAACAATGCAATATAATATTTTATATATTTAAAAATATATTGCCCATACATTAAAAAGGAAACAATATATTTCTTTTGCACAATACCTTTATAGTTTATTTATTATTTTCTTATAAACCTAAGTGTGTTTTATTTATATTATTATTGTAAATGTGTATTGTCTTTACGATCGTTAATACTGATAAACTCATTTTGCCGACGCAATACATAATATATTATAATCATCCCGACAGTTTTATATGAATAGTGATATTGTTTGTGTTTTTATTAGATTGTTTCGTATTGCAACTTAAATCACTCACAACATACTTAGTTTTTAAAGTTTCCCCAATAACCCTTTTTTTATTTGTGTTAGGTTGTACCTCTGCAGAATTGGTTTGCTACATCCACTCAAACAAATAAAAAGTCAACTTTAATTAACCGTAAATTATACCTCTAGCATATCACTGTTTATCAAATCGTAAATATAGAATTGTTAAAAATAATAATTGAGCATTAAAATGAAAATAATAGAGTCCGTTCTATTTAATAAATATTGAATAAGTAATAAACATAAAACGCGGTTTTTAAAAGATCTGACGGCTACAATGCTGACGTTGTTAACAGCACATGAAATACAGGATGTCCACTCAGAAAATCACGTTTTAGGAATATCTAATACTATAACTGATACTAATCCTCTATCAACAAAATATTCACAAACATGTCTTTACCAATGAGTAACAACCAAAATCAATACACTTGTCCTACAGTAACATCATAACATATCTGATGAAATTAATCAATTCATAATTATATTTAACTTAAGTAGTATTCACATGAAAACGTACAATCAACTCTTATCTGAGATACCAATCATCAATAACTTCAGAAACAGCTAAAGCAGTTAGAATGAGATGTTATATAATGTGTTTTTAAGTATAAACTGTAAAATCAGGCCTAAACGTTCTTTGTGTCTAGGTATCTACTTGCAGCGTTATGATGGTTCCCATTTACTTTAGATAATTGTTAATTATTATAACAGGAATACAAGTTCCTACATATTATAGTATTGTCCATTATTTTGCAAGTGGTTCCTACACCCTGTAGGGACGAAATCTAATGTCTCCTATAATATGTGTAGTCTTATATTTCTTCTTGCTCCGTTTAATTTCAAACACTGGATTAAATTTTTATCTAAAGTCATATTTTTTCATAATTTTAATAAGTACCTATTTCCATGTAATGCCAGCCTGGTGAATAATCTAATAAAATCTCCGAAATAAGCTTATTATTTAAAAACAAAACATTATCTCTCAAGTGGACGTGATTCATTAATCAATTATTGGATTTCCTGTCACCCTTATTTGTTATCCGATAACAGTTTATTAAATTTTGCACTCGTATTAATATCGGTCAAAGTTATCTAGTAATACAGTTAGTTTTGCGAGCCATAATTAAAATGGTGAAGTCTACGTACGCAAACCAATGTTAATAAAGATAATATTATGAAATGGCTCGGTCAGTGGCCGAGTGCGTGCCGTATTCGATCTAATTTCGCTATCTCCTAGATAAGAGGGAGTCACTCCCTCGCCAGAGAGAGGATTATCCTCATTATTTCCCAGTTTTGAAGTGTAAGCTCCGTCGACCACTCGACGTAACATTCTGAGACTTTTAACACCCAATAGTCTTGACTCGATCCAGTTGCAGTTATGACTCTATTTTTCATTTCATAATATGAGACCGTCGTAAATACTGCCTTTAAATAAGCTTACTTAATAAGAATTCAAAGTCTTTTCTTTAATAGCAGTTTGGTCTCATTGCTTTCATGGTACGTTTTTATTTAAATAGCAATTAAGTTCAAGAATGGGCTGTAAACGTTTATACTCCGTTGTATCGTTCGTTTTAAGACCTCAGACTCGCTAAATCTCGGGTGGCATCATTTTACTCTCACAACACATGCCTAGACGGGCTTGATTTCTAACAATATTGCAATTAAATTATACTTGTCTCACCTAGTTCATAAAAAGTTATAAGTGCATATTAATTATTACTCTTTTTTCGCAGTTCTAAAATGCAGGAACCAGCATTTTATAAGACACATATTATATAAAAAACGTTTCAAGGATTTAGTAATATACTTATTCTTCTTGTCTTTTAGGCATTACCTATGCACGAAAATATTGTACTTTCATACTTCTTATTTTATATCTAGTGTAGGAACTGAAGAATCCTGGTATCTTAAATGTATAGACTACTTTATAGCATCTCGTCACCAAAAGGAACAAAATTGAATCGCATTAGGAAGCCATATTTATTTTATTTGAAGTGGTAGATAAATACGTAAAGTAGACAAAAGGGACGTCTTCCTTCAATAAACACCGATGGTTCGTTTTACAAACTTTTTGTTTTCGAACGTGGTTACTTTAATGTTTTTATAGGTAAGGTACAAAGGTACTACAAAATTTCATATTTATAGCCTAGCATAATAGCCTTAAGGCTCCTTCAAACAGGCGCGACACGACACGCGACACAAAGGCGCCGCAAGTCGTGCAACGAGCAGTGCTTTAGTGTCGCGCGCGATTATATCGCGTGTCGCGCCTGTTTGGCTACAAAAAAAAGAATACTTAAACGTTTGAATGTGTTGCGTTAAATGTTATGTAGCTATGTTATTATCTACTGGTGTTTAAGTTATGTACATTTTCATTTCATAAACAAGCTGGAACAAAAGACGACAAAGTTGTTTTTATTTAGGTCATACGAGTCTCGTCAAGCTTGCGTTCCAAGTGTCGAGTTCCAGATTAATATTTTGTGAATGCGTCTCGGAGTTGCGACCAAGTCTTAGGAGGAATACACATTTGTGGGAACGACGCACTGCGTGGAAAATGCTTGACGCAAACGGCAATCATGTTCGTGCTAATCATCTTGTTGGTTGCTAATGACGGTACAGAATTGTCATAACGCATAAATTTTTAGTAATTTTTTCAATCGATTGACATCAAATTAAATTATCGAATCAATATTCCACGCAGCGTCACATGTGCACGGAGGTTTACTCTCCGCGGTAATTGAAGGTGGGCTCCAGAGGCGAGGCGCGGAGGCGTGAGCGAGCTGAACTATGGGTGCCTACTTCGCTGGCTTGTGGTCACATATCGGCGAACACGCGTGCACGACCTCGGGACACGTAAACCGAAGAACAAAACCAACACCATTCATTTAACTTCATAATGAGCCATGAACAATCTTCGTCATTTTTGCAGTTTGCATTCGACCGCTTACTGCCCCTTTTTGCTCGGAATCGTAATTTGACGTTTGGTACCCGTTCGACTTTAATAATCCGTACCTAATAAAAAGCCATGATTAAGTAAATGTTCGTCTGGTGAGCTATTGTTCTTGATAATGAGCCAATGTTTAATGATATGCAAGTGTGCTTTTTACATTTGTGTAACAGGATATCGCATCGCAGTTTTGCTAATTAGGTCGTACAATTTGGTAAAGGATTATTTTTTAAAGTTTTCTTTAAGACGAAGTAGGCCCTGTACTAAACTTTGTTTTGATATTAAAAATATTAGCAGTCATCGTTGAGGACGTACCTACCTGATGAGCCATCATGTATCACCAGATGTTTTGTCACTATGTCGTGGTTATAGGTAGGTACCGAATATAATTTTAATCTCTTGTTACTCGTGAAGATAACTCGTAAACTTTTTACATCATGATACAAAAAGTCTGTTTCTAAATAAAATACACTTTCGCATTCTTTAAAAAAAAACGATGAAATATGAAGATAGTAGCTCACCGGTAATCAATAAAAAATCTCGGGGATCAAAGCTAACAATGGTCGAAGTTAAAGTCTCCAAATTCTATTTCAAACTAGCTGCTTCCCACGACTTTGTCTGCGTGTATTTTACATTTCATCATAAATATTCAGAACTAATAGTAGTCTCAACTTCATCACTCTACAGGACCCAGCTACGTCTCTGTAAAATTTCATTACGATCGATTCAGTGATTTAGTCGTGATGAGATAACAGACAGACAATTACATTCGCATTTGTTTTATAGTAGCTTATGCCCGCGACTTCGCCCACGTGAATGCTGGAAATTATTTCATTGGAATGTGGTACTACCAGGATAAAAAGTAGTCCTTTATCTTAAGTCTTAACCCAGGCCATGGTGTATCCCTGTGCCAAATTTCATGCAAATCCGTTAAGATGTGAAAAGGTAGCAGACAGGTACTACCTACTATTATAAATACGAACGTAACTCTGCTTTCGCATTTATAATACATATTAGTATACGATACTAATAACCTTTGTCATCCGATAGAAGTTACTCGTGATTTCGTCTGCGTGTATTTTATATTTCATAATTTTAAAAAAATATACAAATATCCTTCTTCAGGTCCCAGGCTACCTGTTTTTCAAATTTCATATTGATCAATTCAGTGGTTTAGGTGTGAAAATGTAACAGACATACAGTCAGGCAGAGTTTCTTTTGCATTTATTATATTGATAGAGCTGTTTCCGCGGCTTTGTCAGCGTCGAGATAAAAAAAAACCTATAAACCTCCTTCATGAAATAATACCAACATAGGCACCACCTATCTATAGGTATGTGCCAACTTTCTTATTGATTGGTCAAACGACATTGAAGTCAATCACAATTATTATAAATCTCGAACATTTTATTAACAAACATATACACATAATATAGATATTATAATGTTAGGATAGGCTAAGCAGATGAAGAGTGTGATACCACGTGATTCGCCAAAAAAAGTTCTTAAAAGTAATTTAATTTAAAAATAATGAGTAGTTATACTTAGGTAAGTCTCTGGACATCTATTGCAACCTCTAGTTTAACCAGAAATTGGCACTTAACTGAACTTGAGATACTTTTTGTCAGCGTACCGTAAACATGACACCTTATCTCACGACCCCAAAATCGGTGTAGAGCGATCCTCTGCACACCCACTCGCCTCGCCCTAATCAGATAGGTGAATGAGACGTTCGCTTCTCAGAAACTTTAATTAATTTCTCCGAAATGAAGGGAGTGCGCTGTTCACGCGGTTAGTAAATTTTGTAGTCTCTCGTTACGGCAGCGACGAATTGTGATAGTGATTCCCATACTGAAGCGCGGGCGCAACCGGATTTAGTAGCATGTGTGTGCGTGCCGCGTACGCTCGCCCAGAGACATACTCCATCCATTTTGAGAATATCAAGTCGCGTTAGCATCCTTTCGAATATGAATCTTTCTCCCTACGCTACAGAGTTTAATTCTGCCCAATAATCTAAGTCAGTCGGATGGAACCCCAAGATATGTTACGACATTTTGATGGTAATAAAACTTTTTCGCGTTCAAACACGGCAATGAAAAGGCCGTGTTAGCGAGTTATGTTGCGATTAATAAGAAGATACAGTAATTCTTATGGATGACCGCATAAAATTATAGAATTTGCTGCTACTTAAAGGAAAACATCGTATACTCTGGTACTTACGCCCGTAAAGTTGCTGTGGTTGGAATAATTCAGTCTCAGCATTTGTAAAGTTCCTTTGTAAATAATTACAGATTACTTACAGCCCCTTAAATTATTAATAACCATAATACATGTTTTAGTACAACAGTGGCCCATGTATTTAGCGTAGGCACCAACTCGGAAAAGATAATAAAATTACAAGAAACGTATGTAGGTACCTATGTGCAATATTTGACAAAAGTGGAAAATTTTGTGAAATTATCATAGTTAACATTATGAGTATGATCATGTGATCATACTCATAATGTTAACTATGATAATTTTTTTTTTTAATGAAGTGAGAAAAAGTAGACTGAAATATGTATTTCAGTCTACTTTTTCTCACTTCATTATTTACTTTAAGTACAACAAAAATACAGCATCAAAATAACCCCGGGACAACTGTAATACACGAATAAACCGCCGTTGTGGCGCGTCGCAACCACAGATCTTTCGTTAGTGGTCCTAATCAGGCGCGCCATAGAGAGTCGTGAAACTTTATTACCAACATTGTGAACTTAAAATACACATGTATGACAATTACTGGCGTTGTCTCGCCCACGGGCGTGTGTGTGCGACGGATGAGGTGCTCACATATCGTTAGTTCACACCTCGTCGCCTCCGAACCGTCCGCGTTCGCGAGACGTCGTTACAGTTGTGAGTTGTGACACACTGCTAAGCCGTTCCTACAGCAACTTCTAAATTGTCCTCAGATCGATGCCTTCCCGGTCATATTACACGGAGTTGATTGTATTATTAAACTTAATTTCTCAAACAAGCAAATAGCTTTGAAAGATTGTACTGGAATAAAACATAAGATCTAATTAATGCTACTTGCAAATAAATCAACCTACACCGTTATCTGTTTAAATGATTTAATTCTATAAGTAGACAATAAAACATTTAAAAATATAAATAACTTCGAAGTCTTGAAAATTGTTTAATTAGAATTTAAACAAGAAGTTAAAATGCTAAACGAATGCAGTGCCAATAAGATAAATCTTTTAAAATCATTTTCACTTTTATAAGTTGAATTATGGCCACGACAACGTTTCTCTCATTTCTCAGGACGCTTTCAAAATATCCTGTAGGAGAGCATCTTAGTCACTGCAACGTCGCTTACAAGATTCTTGTTCGAGCAATCTTGAATAAGATTTCAAATTAATAGGCAGCGCTGATAATACAGACAATGTTACACGTGTACTACGGTGCCTCGGAAAGCACGGGTCCCGGCTGTGTTTCGTGAATCTTTGAAAGTCGTTACGGGTCGTCAGTAGCCCGAAAGTCTGACAACCAGTCTTACCATAGGGTATCGTTTTACCCAGTAACTGGGTTGTGGAGGTCAGGTAGGCAGTCACTCCATGCAAAATACTGGTATTCAGCTGCATCCGGTTAGACTGGAAGCCGACCCCAACATAGTTGGGAAAAGGCTAGGCAGACGATGACACGTTGATAAACCGTCGTATGTTAAATTGTTAACGGAATACCTAAACCCTTCTATTCGGTACAGTGTAATATGTATCTTGCTTTAACAAAACGCTCATTATTATCCAATTTGTAAATAAGTTAGTATCGCTCACAGTGTAATTTTGTACACGAGTTATTTTGGTAACACAGTTGTCGATTAGTGGGTAACGACAGGGCGTTTGCAATAAAGGATCGACCGGGAACAGCACGGGATGTTTTGAATCGCCACCGCTTTAACGGCGTCTGTATTAACCGATAATTCAAATTTCCATGCCCCTCTTCCAGTTCTAAACACAAGCTGACATAACACACTGCGCCCTCTCTATAGATACCGACAAGTACGAACTGAGGTACATATTTGTGGATTTAATATAGGTTCCTACTCATTGTTGCTTCTGGATACTTGCTTACTTATGACATTTTAAGAACTTCACTTCTGTGAATCTCCTTACGACAACTTTTGACCCGCATTTTCTTTTAATTTACTCGAAACACAATGAATGTGTTTCAAGAAAGGCAAGACGGAAATCTAAATAAATTGGTACCAAAAATATGTATCTATTAATTTTTCATCATCATTTAGTCATACCTACGGTTGCATATTATTCAAACCAAGATTATTTTTGACGTGAAATTTCTTAAGCGGCGATTCGATAATAGGACGAGAATCGAGAGTGAAATTTCAAGGATGCGTCACGTTTAGCCACATTTCGTTACATGAGAGAGAAGAAAGATATAACTCTCTCTGTCTCTCACACTAAGTTCACAGAAGTTTCACTAATTTATTTATTTATTTAATATTTCAAGCACATACATGTACAGAGGCGGACTTAATGCCATAGGCACTTCTGTCACGTGTACGGTTCCGCACCCGCAATTATTTCAATAGTTCATCATTTGTATTGAGACCACACTTACTGATGTTGCCTTGCCTAGATATCCTGGGCAGATAAGAAAGTATACTAACTTTGTATACAGTGAATACAATGCTAAATAAACAAACCTAAGCTCAGTAAATTAGATGAGTTAAAACGTACACTGCAAGTCGAAGGTTGACTCGACAACCAAAAACAAAATTAGTAAAACTAAAATCAACAACAAAAAGTTTAACTACCTACAAGTAATACAAAATACAACTACTCCATATCAATACTATGAAATAAATCACATTACAGTGTTCTGATTGCATCAATCTAATTTCAGCATTTACAGTAACGCAGGAATGTTTGCGACCACGTCACAGGGGTATTAAGCAGAATAATGGTCCGGTTATTAATAGACAAGTACCCGCGGCACTAGCACATGTTTATACCGTAACAGGGGCCAATAAATCTCACAGAACAATCTGAAACAACTTCATTAGCGAAATCAACGTTCGTTCGCACCGCACTGGATGATTGAAGACACATAAAGACGCCGTTTCGAGATAATGAATCGAATCTTATTTTTCACATGTGAATATCGGATTAAAAGGAGCAGGTAAAAGTTTTCGTTCACATTTGTGGGTGCGATGGAGTGTGTCGACGGGCTCTCCGGTTGCTCTCGAAAGAGTTGCAATTTTATGAATGAGTTGTTTGAATGAAACACAATAATAATACGGCTCGGGCTACGAACCGACGCGGAAAGCGCGCTGCAGAGACGTGTACGTGTCCGAACCGCCTTTTAAACGAGCATAATATTTGGTTCGACGTTAAAGATTTCATCTCCCCATAAAACACTTAATAATATTGTATATCGATTTACAGCGCCTCGGCGCGAGTTGGTGTTCTTATTTAAATCGCTTGAATCGTATTTAAACTTAAAATAATGAAACACGGGTTGTATGTGCCCATGAAAAATCTTATTTGTTACTGAAAACACTTTCTACATTTGTAGTACATACACAGGCAATTAATACACAGCCTTGACGGAGTAAACTTTTTCAATGGTACATAATTAAAACGTAAGTAATACATTTAGCGAACAAATATGTTCTAAAGCCAGTATTTAAGTAAGTCATAATATTTGTGTAATTATATTTATAACCTCTCAAAAAATTAAATACTTTGTGTATAAATGTTACTTACCCACATTGCTAACAGATCATCAGTCGATAAGAAAATAAGGCTCTGTAATAAAATCGCCGACACTGCTTATATCATTTTTTACGACCACACCCAAAATTATACGACAAAAAGAGCGTATACAACGTGCTTGTTTTGCGACCATACATTTTAATTAGACTAATCTAAATACAAGTATAAATGAACTTTTCATGTTCTTACCTACTTAATTAATGGAAAACGATTGTTAATTATTATTATCTGCAACCATACTGGCTACCGACATATTAATCGCAGGTAGTAAGTAAGTACCCCTATCTAAATCGAAACACAGAATGATAGACGACCACATAATACAATATTGTTAATATTGTCACACTATGAAAAGCAATAAAATTATCAACAATTTTTAAACCAACTTCTATTTATAATGGAAACTTTTCTGCATACTAACAATACCGTTCCACGAGCAACTTTTATTATATTATTATACCTATCTATACTTAGATAAATTAATAGATATGCGTTTATTATCATTATGCATCATTAATGTATATTTATCTTCATATTAACATATCACTGAGTATTAGAACAAGGGCGGCGAGCCGCGGCGGTTCCTTTTCAATATTTATTCTTTCCTAATTCTACCCTAATTAGGGAAGGTGTGAATTTCTTTAAGGCATCAAACATTTTGAGGGTGGGCCAATTTTGTTGGCTTATCTCTACGGATATCTTGACACAGGATGCGGTCGAAATAGACACCTACCATAACTGGTGATCCACCATGTAATTGTCCAATTAAAATTACAATTTGATGTAAATAAGTATTCATAATTACATAGAAACGTTACATTTTTATTATGCCATAAGGTGGAAGGAGTTGGTGATGTTTATGCCCCACGTATTGAGTTAGCAGCTATTAGGTTGGATTGACCATTTCTACGTAATATGAGCTCACAAAATAAATCCTCGCCTACGTGCTACGCGAATCTCCACCGTTTCGGATGTAGGTACGTAATTACATTGCCAATGTTAGTCCGTAGAAAAGTGGATAAAAAAACATTGAACAACCGGTTAATTAATTAGTTTTCCTATTCATGCGAACAAGGTACGTTGTTAATTGAGGCCGAATCACACGAAACGCTAGCACTCATTGTCTAAAACAGATCGACGATAATCTATCATATAGTTTGTCAGTGGCAACTATGTTTTATCGACTCGAAGCTTAATTATAGAAATCATACGTACGATGCTTTTCTAAGATAGATGATATTGTAAAAAACCTCTGAGAAAGTACCTACGTATGTACTCGTCGTTACTTGTTACTTAATATTTGATAAAGTAGAGATTTTGGATTCGTTAGAATTATCATGTACACTTTCGGTAGCATTAGCTTTACAAGCACAGAACATTGTAAAAATTAAAGTTCGGCTCTAATAAATATGATTGACACGTTAAAAAGCGGTTTCTAGGTAATGTTCTCTTGTAGAACAAGTGCGACGTTATCATAATATTCATCTGTTGCAGGAAAGCAAGAACGCGAATATTGTTATGCTAATTTTTTTTTAAATAACACTTTAATGTCCGGTATATCTGTTTATAGAATCGAAAGTTGCATGGGAGACTGGAGCGTATAGCTGTTAAACAAATTATTTTAGTATTATTGATCTTAATCTGCCGCAATTACCCTGATGTTTAGGAGAGGAAAAAATATACCGCATCGGAATTATTCGCACACGCTTTTCTCAAGACAAGGAATGTAAACGCGAACGCAAGCTGGCGTGACGCCCGCGCAAGCGGCCTTATCATACGATCTATCAAATTGTGATGCTTTTTCTTTTGCAAACTATGTGCGAAAAGGATTAGGCGAGAATATTAGCACTCTGATAATTCTGTGAACTGTCTCGCGTCTGACTAATAGCTTCAGTAGTGGAAGGCTATGTAGTACTCAATGAGTTCAGAGTATTATCGTCGCTGGCAGAAACAGCAGACCAGCTTCGACATACGCAAGCGTACCTATTATATCGATAGACTAGCGTGTTTCTGTAAACAGTGTCCATAATGTGATCTATATATCTATATCAGTTATCTGTTTGCGTAACAGATTGCCTGATTGTTTAAGATTAATACTGATTCTAAGCGGGATCACGGCTCGTGTCAGGACTTCACAGAGTTGCGAAGACATTTATCTCGGCCTTGTCGAAGAATTAAACATTAGCAAGAATTTCAAAATTATTATTGTGCACCGGTAACCTTATCGTAAATTTAATACTTTAATGATGTCTGCTAAAGGGCCGACATTGATAAAAAAAACCCCGTGGTACCTGGACAAAAGCCATCGCTCGGCGTCACCCACGGTTAGTTAAGCGAGCGACATGTCATCGATATTTTTTGCCCGGCTGATGTCTTTAACGAAATTCATGTCATTGGGTCCGATTTCTCTAAGATTAACTTTTTTACATTATTTAACAAATAGATCGGACCCTTATACGCTCGAATATTCAGTTACATGGTTTAACACTTAAAAGGGCTTAACGACTCTAACATATCCTGCGGGTTACGATAAAAAAAGACGACAAAAAGAGAATACTTCTCGTGTTTGTTTTTTAAAAGATGTCTGCTGAAGATAAGGTGCAGCGGCACTTTAATCCTCCAACCGTCCGATATTTGAAAAGGATATGATGACAACTTTTTTGTATTCTTTATCTAATAAGCACACATAACCAATACTTACCTACACTTACCTACTTATTTCAAAGTTTGTCTAAATAGATAAATGAAAATTACGTGTTATACGTGAGTATTTAGTTACGTGTCAACTTTGCGTACCGTTTTGGAAACTGACAAACTAACATTGCATAAATATGAAACTTGTTTAATGCAAATGTCTTAAGATCTTCAGATTTCACAACTTATCTGCTTTAGATATTCGTATCTACATACACTTTGCATGTATACCCACGCAAGTTATCATAAAGTTTTAAACGGCGCTATCTACGCGTACAATTGTAATTTAATAAATTCTAACTGTAGCGTCTTTAACTATGTTACGAAAGACATACGAGTCTATAATTCATTTGTTCTTTCAATTAACTGCAACCATTAGGTGGAGCTTGCAAGAATTTTCCGGCATTACAAATTTGTAACAAAAAAATTGTTGCTTCGTGATACAAACTAACATTTCTTTTTCCTCTTTTTATCCCTGATGAGGCTCTTCATATTCAACAGCAACTGTTATTGGGTTTGCTACAAGCTACAAGCTTGATAATTTACAACAATGACGTGTCTTAAACCATTAAAGTCTTCTTTATCCTAGCGTTTTCCCGGCTTGTTGGCTGTCTCAGCTTCACTTAACAGAACTTGTTAAGTGCTAATTACCAAGAGTTCGGTCTTAATTTTTTGAATTGCTGAATTATTACTTACATGAAATTGTAGATATAGAAACTGCGAGAAAATCTTTTCATGTGTATTTTATAGAACAAATACCGACTCCCAAAAGCGCGGTCACTGTCGGACTGCATAGAAAAGAAAGAGAAGCGCGATGACACAACACTGGTAATTTACTGCAAAATATGAAGCTATTATCTATTTACAATAAATCTATTGTTTGGATTAAAAAATTAAAACAGTAGTGCTTTAGTATGTTGCTTGTAGAATTATCTGACAAAAAATCAGAATGATTGTATGTATATTAGTATGGTTTTCATTGTAAAAATAATGTTTTTAGATCTTCATGATTTTTTTCTATCGTATTAAATGAGTTGTATTAAATTTTCAACACACTATCTAACTAGCATATATCCTGAACATATATTTTTCTTTTTTTTTTTACTGTAGTCGATCATCAATATAGGCATTATAAAACTTGCGTTTTTTGCGTTTAGGTCCTGTAGTCCCCTTAAGAAAGTAGACATTATTGTATTAAAACAGGAATTAATTTTTAAATATAGGATTCCTACAGCTGATCCCATCACAGCACAGGTGACCTACGTGTCGCCCAAATTACTTAAATGATAATGGATTCCGCGGTATTGCCAACTCTTTCAAAGAATGTTAAAGGATAGGTGGGTACTTATTGATTCATCTATTGCCAAAATGCTGCGACTACGCCTAGCCGCTGCGTTACGTTAGCATACGCCGCAAGTTGCTCACGTTTTCTCAGCGATCGTAACGGAAATATTTTGGATAATTTTGAACAAAACTCGTATTGTTCTCAAAAGTGAACAAAATAGTTGAGAGTAAGCACTTTCAGTTGATCGACACTCCACAATTTATCCTCTTACAACTTTACTCTTTCTTCGTGATCGCAATAAATAATAATTATGTTTTAGCAACGCAGCCAAATGTAGTTATTCTTCGTCGGGATCATTTTTTTAATGCCTGCATAAAATTAAAATAGTTTGACACTGCGTTTGCACAACGTGAACGCAGTGTACGCAGGACGGCATAGTTTCAATGCGTGTCGACGCGCCCGCTATACGCTACTACGCTGCTTCTACGCGCTACTACGCTGCCTCTACGCGCTACTACGCTGCCTCTACGCGCTACTACGCTGCCACTACGCGCTACTACGGTGCCTCTACACGCTACTACGCCGCCTCTACGCGCACCTACGTAGCGTGGCTATTAGGTGCGAATAGGCGGCCTCTTAGCGAAGCTTACGTCGTAACAGGTTGATTTAATTATGTGATATGAATGAAATGATTTCTCAATTAAGTATAAATTTATCGGTTTAAATAATATCACAAATCATGGTTACTTTCAGAAAAATTACTATGCAAAGTAGAAGCAATTAGAATAATAATAATTTTTAATAGAAAATCCACAATATTCACCATATCTTTTTAATAAAATAGCAACAATATGCTAATTGACCGATTAATTATATTCCTTTTGGCAAAATGTCAACATTTAACTTAACTTAACTTAATTTTATTGATTAAACAGGGCATTCTGTCACTGGAGGTACATTGGTATACACTTGCCAGTACATGACACATTGGTCATATTAGTCGCTACTTGCCCGGATTTAAAAAAAAAATCACAAGAATATTAATTAATTTAAAATCATTAACAAAACTATGGTGATATTTTATATTTTTAGGTCAAAAACATTCTGCAATACAAAATTCATATTATAAGGTATTTTTTATAGTCAACCACAAACTATTCAAAATATTCAAATACATATTTGCCAATTTTACTACTACTTAGGGCATATACTGAAAATTTCTGAATTCAGTTAAATGAGACTACATTTAAGACTTACGATACATTTATTTTTTTTCAAAGTATATTCCCTCGCAATCAATGCATTTTTGCATTCGCTAAAACCACTGTACAAAGCAGTTAGACTAGTATTCCTTAGAGACCTCCCCAATGGTTTCATGTCCGTCTGCATGTTTATCTATCACTAGGCCGTATCTCATGAACTGTGATAGCTAGACAGTTGAAATTTTCACAGATGATGTATTTCTGTTGCCGCTATAACAACAAATAATTAAAATAAAATAAAATTTAAATTTATGCCTTGTGGTACGGAACCCTTCGTGTGCGAGTCCGACTCGCAGTTGGCCGATTTTTTACCAATGCTTCGACTTCGGCAAATCTTCAAAAGGGAAGACCCACTCTGCCGACTGGCTTTTTCTTTCGGGTACAAAGCGTTATACCCAGGTTTCGTCACCTGTCACGATATTACCACAGCCAATCACTGTCCTCCGTTAAACTTTTTTATCATTTTACGGCACCACTGGACACACGGTCGTTTCTCATGCGGTATCTATCGAGTGCAAAGCTTCCGATCCTTCAGATGCACATGTAAAATGTTTTGCACTTGGCTCATTCCAATGCCTAAAAGTACGAATTTGCTGGCAAGTAATAGTTAGTTTCAATAAGTTGTCGTACGGTGTCAATATTAGTCTGTAGCCGCAGTCATCGGCTGACCTTCACGTAACTCGTCATGGAAATGATCACGTCCACGTCTAAATTCTCCAGACCACGAATACACAGAGCTACGACATGGTGCTTCATCACCAAATGCTAATTGATGTCTCTGGCAACTCTCTTGGTGACTTAGCCACAACGAAAATCATAAAAAATCATAGAACGAAAATGTAAATTCATTTAGATAGTGACACACAATTTTCGAAATTACGTCAAAATAAAAAAATAAAAACAAATAACAGCTTGCAAATTAAAAAGTAACATGTTCCCAAAGAGTTCCATTTTCGAATTCCATAAAATGAAAAAGTCCGAAATGTGTAAACGTCCATCTAACTTCTATCCACGCCAAATGAGGATTATCGACAGTCTGAAAATACATTTGTGGTGCAGACGCCAGCACATCAAGCTGCTACAATCTAGTCGAATTCAAGTCGAATTTCTTTAATAGATTTTCAACTTTATCGCCAAAGCATAAGGTCCAAAGTTGTTTGGGAATTTTTTTCAGTTTCGGGTTTGGTATGAAAATTGCAATAAAAACGAAATGGGTGTCAATTAAATGGTTAGCATAGTATTGTTATTTCTGTGAGCAGAAAAATATAATCGGTGAGCAGAAATAGCTAATTGGTCAGCAACTCATGGTCAGCAAACATTTCAAAATCAATCAGCAATTTATGTCATTCTGGATGGCTGTAATTATTTTTGTACAGCATAAGGTGGTCGATAATAATAACGACAAACGCACATATAAACTTTTATTAGTGGAGAACGTGCTGATATTAGAACAAAAATGAGTGACTACGAAAAGAAAGAACTTCACTCGCTCTTGCATCCAATGTCGACGGAGCCCCGCTTCGCGGGGCTCCTATTTCTGTGAAAAGGGTTTAAAGTAACCTAACAAAACCGAACCTCGGGGTGGGAACATCATATGAACATTATACATTTTGATCAACAGCGCAAATGTTGTTATCGCAAATAAATATTCGATGAAATGAAAATTATGTTACCTTTTCACGCCTAATCCACAAAATCTTGCCGCTCAAGTAGTTATTTTGCGGACTGAATGTTTATTATGCAGACTCATGTTATTGTTGGCTGCCTATGTATGATTTAATTTTTGACCATTATCAAAATTAGTTGCGGAACAAGAATTGCTGCCTGATTTTTTTTATTGCAAACAAAATCTTTGTATGCTGACCAAATTATTTAAATGCTGCTTTTGGGTGGCTCGCCAAATTTTATAATTGCTGACCCATTTAATTACATTTCAAACGAAATATCTATCTTTGCTCTACGATTATGATCAGTACAACAAATGTATTTTTAGAATGTCGATAATCCTAGTACTTACACAGTTATTTAGTCATGCACAACTAATAATACCTGTTTGAATCAAATGACACTATCTATATAATCAGCACTAGTATAATGCAACCAAATTCGTTACTTCACTCTGGTTTCCAATCACGCCGCATTTGGAACTTTCCACCGCACTTTATTTTGGGTGCATACGTTCACATCACTCGTAATTAAATAGAGTTAAATCACTTTAGTATCCACATTCATTCTTATAGTACCTACCTGAGACACTACAGAATATATTTGTAATCGTTAGGGACATTCAGTGTTAACTGAGGCCTGTTAACAATTGTCGACTGAGCGATAAAATAGAGTATACGGTAGGGAGTAGGAACAATAATTATGTCATTTCACCCACCAGACGCTCGTATCATTTGAACGGATTGAATCCCTTTTAAGCACCGGCGTCGATTTCAGCCGCAGCCCCATATAGATCGATATCATCTCTATTACCATAGTCATTAGGTCGAATGAGCAACAATACAACGTGAACACCTACCAACTCTGGAACCTATATAGGTACACTATGTTAGCAAGCAAGGATTAAATAACTATGCAGGGTATGTAATGTAGGTAATGCAGGGATTCGACGTTTAACGGCTTCGGGATTACCTCAATAATTCCCTCAACACAACAAATGTTTTTAGCCTGTCGCTGTCGTGAGGGGTGAACGTGGGCTCAGCGATGCTATAGGTCGTTGAATGGTTCGTATCCGTAGCGACAGACGTGGCAATGGGTGTGCGTCGCGTGTTTAGGGCTACCGAAGCCATACTTCTGGCAGACGGGTCACAGCTCCAACTTAATACGTCCACAGTCAACCGCGACGTGACTTTACTAGGCTTATGGCGACAGAACCGCCTCTTTAGTTCTTTACACAATTAAAGGTCAAGTCACGCTGTTTCTGGACGAGGTTACCACTTTACATGTTGTGTCAAATGAAACGCTGAAGCTGACTGATCAACCAGGTGCCGCCTGCCTAATTAGGTAGGTTCAATATAATGTAACAGAGACGTCCCTTAGCAAATTCTTTGAAACATAGGTACCAACTATGTATGTATGTTGGTCATTGAGGTGTACGTACTAATCATATTATTGGATAGGTATTTTTTTTTTTTACAAATAACTTACAACAGCACAAAGGATACAATAAAAGTACTAATTGATTTTCTTAAAAAAAATATGACATGGAGTTGTATCAAAACGACATTTCTCGGTTTCTAATCCTATTGAAAACACAATGAATGTTGGGTGGTTGGGGCCATTTTTCATTCCAATGTCAAATATTTAGAAAGTTATTTAGGTACGGCGGGTCCGCACTCGGCACTGTGCTCAATTAAAAGGACGATCTAAACTCGCGTTTCTGGCATTATGAACGGACAACAGCCGGATGTTTATTTTACGACCGCGTTATCGATTCAGGTAGTTCGGCGAATAATAAATCTATAACAACAACAATGTGTCCACCCTGCCCGATCCCATTGTGATTTATTCAAAATCTTCAATCGCATCATATTAGTATAACTCGTAAAGGAGCATTAATATTTTTTTAAAAAAAGGGGCCCTCAGCGTTTCGAATTTGCGTATCGTGGGTCCTTCCAAGCCCTGACGATATAATAGGCACGCCCAAGGTTATTCTTGATGCTCACCCCTTTTCACACAATCGTTAAAGGCTCGTTTATTATCCATCAATTATTTTATATTATGCTAATTTTATTTTAGATGTCCATTATGAACTTTTTGTTGATCAATTTATTGTACCTACATTAACTACGTGAGCATATCACAATTTTGAATTGTTATAAATCATGCTTTGCGACTTGCTGTGCGCACGGAGGCCTCCTATTTATTTATATACATACATCGCGTCTGCAAAAGCGAATGGGAAACGCGCCATAAAGGCATTTCAAAATTTACAACTTACAGAGCACCATCTCGACAGCCTCCAACAGTCCGCCGCCGGCGCAGGCGGGAATGAGCGCGGGTGCGGGTGGCGCAAGCGCTGCAGCGCGGCCCAGCTCGCCCGCAGCCGCGGCCCCGCGCTGCTGCGACACTGGCCGCCCTATATTCCAGGACCCTATCACCGGACAGACCGTCTGCTCGTGTCAATACGAGTTTCTCAACTACCAGAGGCTCGCTTCCGGTGTGCCCCTGTCTATGTACAGTGCCCCTTACTCAGACGCCGCAGCGGCTACAGCTGCGGGTATGGCGGCATATTTTCCCGCTTTAGCAGCTGATCAACCACCCTTTTACACTAATGCTGTAAGTATGATATTTAGCTATATTAATTTTATCTCTTTTAGTCTGTTCGAAAAGTATCTGATGAAAGTGCAAACGAACCCTGTTCAGGTTAAAGGTCGGAACCTTCAGAAGGTTTCAACTTTATTTCTCACCACTTTTTCCAACAAAATATTGTTTGAATAACATTATTAAATTGTACTTAAAAATTCATCAACCTCAATTCATCAAATAAAAAACATGATTTAAAATTAGAATTTTGGGTAACACTTCAACTTCAATCCACAGATTCGTTTTCTGATCTATATTTTTATATTTTCATCAGATGCTTTTGGAACAGAACATAAATTGTCTATGGTTGTCGGTAATTTTGGCAGCAATATAACTCTCATTTAATAAACACGTATCTTTATATCCGTCAAAGCACTTGGAAAGGAGATGTCCGCTTTTTGTATGGACGTTGGTTTTTTATTCCAAGAAAAATCTAACCAGCATCAAACTCGGTTCAAATAAATACGACAAAAATATGGAACTCAGAACTACTGAAATAATATTTTTTGATGTTATTTGTAGTTGGCAACCCTAATAAATACTCCGTCACTCTGTGACAATGTCATATTTGACATGATTTTTCAGCTGTCACTGGCGTTAGAGATGTGCCAACTCAGGATAAGGTTACTCGGATTGAAATTAATGTGACTCGAGTTGAACTCGAGTTACGGAACTCTGGTAAATGGATGAAATTGAACGAATTATTGTTTTTTCACTTCTGTTTCGCGACGATTTTTTTTTATAGATTCGCAAGGAAACGTATATTGAGACTATTTTAATTATTTAAAATACAATTTCAGTAGAATTTAAATATAAAATAAGGTTCAAATACATGCCAAACCAGAGACGTCAATCACATACTCGCTTCTTCATTTACCGTGGCAATCTAATTCAACTCGATCGCGGCATCTCAATCTGAGCGCAACTCGAATAATCGAGTTAGCCATACATAGCTGGCGTCACCAGCTCAAAGTGTTATCGATTCTTGCCGAAAAAGATCCTTAGAAGATTAGATGTAAATATGTTTAGTCCATTTTATGAAAATCAAGAAAGATACCTTAACCCTTAACCAGGCTATGAATTGAGCATTTCCCAGTATACATTTTTAAGAGTTTTTACCAGGTTTTGGTAAAAAATCTACCACAATCTGTCAAAAACGCTAACATAGAAATAGTAGGTACTTATGTTAACAAAAAAAAAGTGGAACAGAACGCAAATGTCACTTTTGCAGCCATTTTATCTGTGGTCGGCCGCTAAACGAACATTTTTATGACAAGTGTACCGTATTTTTAATCATTATGGAGAATCGGAGAAACTTAAGTCGTACAATTTTTTGATATGTTGTAGAATTTGAGTTTTTCTAGTGATTTGTGCATAAATTATAAGTAAAAACTTCAAAAATATCATGATATAACGAAATAAAACATGTGGGGAACCATATGCCTTAAGCCTGTGAATGCCTAATTATTGTGGGAGTTATTATATCCATTGCCGGTGAATTAGAATCTTTATTTTATACTAGGTTTTTGCCACAGGTTTTATTTAGGATTTACTCACGGTCATTTATCGATATATAAATTGTGGGTAATGTAAACTTTTGTCGTCATTATTTGTCAGTCTACTTTAGTGTATTTTTTGTTGTTTTTATTTTATATATAGATAAAAAGTCGTCATCTAGACAGGCAATGGGATTATGTTTTCCCACATGTATTTTTTCAGGTTTTCAGCTTATTTTCTAAATATAATTGATAAAATCTCATACCAAATTTTATTACTCATCTAAATCTACGAAAAAAACATTATTACTGCAGGATTTGTCCGAGGCCTGGTAAAGGGTTAATAAACGATTTCTCATCAGTAAAATCAGGGATTTTTTTAGTTCAGGGAATTCGTTAATAACAAATTAAGTACCATATAAAGAGTATTCGGTATAAAACAAGACATTTATTTTCTTAATGATTTTACATTAAAAAGTTTAGAAAATAAAATAATATATCTTATAGTCTCAATAGAAAACACAAATGTTGATTTTCTATGCTAAAAATTGATTTAAAAAATCGATTGGTTTCGCCCGATAAAACGATTAATTGAGGTCAGATCGCCATCCCTACCGGCTCCATGCGTCATTCGTCCGACGTCATGCTCCTACATCAAAAATTGATTGACGTTGACGCTCACTGCCAGTAATGACAGTTCTCCTGTGTCAATTTTGACAAGTTTACTTTTTTTTTAGGTGTGTTCATTTTATTATTCTAGATAATTAGAAGGTTTGTTCGTTTTAGATGTAAATTCTCACGAAAACAAAAAACGATTTTTCTCAAAATTGGAGGTCTTTAAAAATGTATGATATAACTAGAACTACTAGTTTTAGGGATGTCTATCCAAATATATTTAACTTACTCTGGTTAGAATTATTAAATAATAAAAAACCATTTCTGGACATGTCCTTTATTTAAAGTCACTTCATTACCTACTTGATATGGGATGACAATAAATATTTAACTCTGTTTTCTACCTAAAATAGATCCGAGGTTACAAAACAAATTGTAATAACTTGGTAAAGTTTTTAAAAATAACTTTGTGTTTTCGTTTGAAAGGGAATTGAATAGTAGTAGTAATTCAGTAGGTACCTAAATAATATTTTACCTAAACTCAAACTCAAAACATTTATTTCAATTAAACCATTTACAGGCACTTTTAAATTGTCAAGAAGTCGGTCAGTCAGAAAATATGAAGCTAGTAATGTATTATTTAAATAATGTATTATTTAAATTCAGATATAGATATTAATCTGAATAAAATGTTAAGTGCCAACCAAATTAACGACGAAAATATAGGATCCCGTTAGTAAGTATTTGTCACTTGAAAAAGCGAATCTACTTCATTTTCACACAAAAAGCTAAACTTAGGTATTAAACTGCAGCCAACATTTTCATTCAATCATATAGTAATTAAAAAAACCAAAGATTTATAATATTATTTGATCGACTTTTCAATACAACGCGACCAATTCCTGCGGTTGACATGATAATCAGACACTAGTGTTGCAACCGACATGAATTAAGGATATCGAATTGAATTGCAAATAAAAACGAACATTAAATTAATTCTGTGCTTTTTGCACTCACGAATATCGGTCACTTAATGTTCGTCGTCTCCTAATTTCCATCGCATTAGAAATCACTTTTTTCAGCAACCTATCGATACGAAATAATGAATCCATTTTATAAATATTTCGTATACCTCGGTTATAAATAAGGAAGACAGTGCTGAAAAGAAGGCTCGTTCTATACTTTCCATGAATTGTGAAGGCAAGAGATTGTGAATTGTTGACAACTTTCAGAATCAGATGAAAAAACGCTTCTTGTTCATTGTATTATGTGAATGCAATTTAAAAGAAAAAGCCTTAGCAATAGAGTTTTTATCTGGAAGTCAGGGGTGTGAATACAGCAAAATTGACTCTGTTCTTCCGAATATGTAACACATTTACTAAGTAAAGAATAAGTCATGTAAAATAAACAACTACTGCTAGACCAGTATATGAGTGCTCGATGTTTATGTGGCTATGACCAGCCTACAGCAAGTACCTACCTACATACTTACAAAACAAGTTTTGTTGACAGGTTTCTGTCCTATCTAGTCGATACCAAACAGCCAAGTAATTAATATTTTATTGTTTTCGTAATAATGACGTAAGAATAGAAGCCATTTTATTGAAAGACTATTCCAAATTTAAACTTATAATAAATTTTCTTTGTAGTATCTACGTAATAAGGTAATGGATCGTTTTATTTTTATAGAAAGTAAAAAAAAACATAGTGAAATTTAAACTTATAATACATTTTCTTTGTAGTATCTACGTAATAAGGTAATGGATCGTTTTATTTTAATAGGTTAAAAAAAACTTAGTGGACAGGGTCCGTGACTCAAAAGTGTTACCAGTTGAAAATGCTGTAATTTGGTTAATTGATATACAATTAATTCAGAATATTAGGGTGATCTTAGGAATAAATTGGATTTCAAGATAACCAAAGTTTTTGTTTAATAATATGACATCCTTTAGCATGGATAATAGTGTTTTTCAACAAAGCCTATTCCCGACAAAGCACTGCCTTCAGCATTTCTACACTTACGTATCTTTATGTCAAACCGGCCAGGGCTTGGTCCATATGGAGAAATCCATGGGATCCGGTCCGGTGAGGTCACTCTTCTGTAGAAATGAACCTTGAAAAGTGATATTGTTAAAAATGTTTCGTCAGATAAACTTTGTGAGATGGTTCCAAGTCCTTCTGGAATGTCAGTGGCTTGTGTTGAATTGTTTTCATTCCCACAATATCAACGAATTATTTTACACCATTTGTTAGTAGACTTTCTGGTTTGCCTTGACGTCCCAGTTGATAACAATGTGTGGATTATTGGACCGCAGTCACCGCTACAGTTTGAGCGAAATGCTCGGCGCCTGCGGCACAAAACAAATTTTACCGCTGTGCAATTACAAGTCTGTTGCAGTATGAAGGTGGTAACACTTCGAATGACGGACCCTGCATATAGTGTTAAATTTTTTGGTAGATCTTGCAACATAACATTGCTTTAAAGACATGATTCAAAGTTAGAAATAAAGTATTTTCAATCAATTACATAAATGATGATTGTCGAAAAGACTTGCAGGCACGCCAACTTTTAGTTCACGACAAAACCCGGGCCTAAGTTTCAATATTTTATAGGACTCAAATTCCAGGTTAACAACCCGCACTTAAATTCATATCTTATTTCCTAATAGGTAGGTTGTTAAGTACCAAGATCATCTAGGCCTAATATAACAATATTCATATTCTTAAAAACGAAACCATCTAATCTTATTAAACTATGACTTGAATTAATTACGTCCACAAAAGCTTAAAAACCCATCGCCGCTGAAGCCGCGATATCATCTACTTAACCAAAGGGATTATGTTTCTATCTTCATCTTTGACAGAAGAGCTTTAATTCCATTTTTCTTCCACTTCCTATTACAAAAGGTATTACGTTAAAATAATTAGGATACGTTGTCAAAATATTACGTTAGAAAAGTAGTTATAAGACTCGTGCAGTGTTAAGTAGACACCACAATAAGGTTTATGATATAAGTAATAAATACATATAAATTTGAATCGTAATCCGTTGATGTATGTTCTTTTGTCCATCGACCCAAAAAGTTGTACCGGACCAGCCGGCTTTAATAACTTAATATGTTTAACAATTTCTTTCAGAGGATTAAAATATGTCCAAAGATCCATATTGCCTTTATACAGGATTATAAATTTATAATATCAGTAGTATATTTATATTGAAATATGTCAATCTAATTACTTATTCTAGGTTATTTTATTAAATTAAATTATACAAAAAAATGTTAGCTTCTTCAATAGCTTAAAATAATACATAATTCTAATCATAAAAGCACTCCTTGTGTTAGACTGTGCTTGCCCAAATGTGTGTGTGGGTAGTGACTTTGAATGATAATGATCATAACAACATAAAAGTAGCAACGCTACGTAATATATGACGTGTAGTAAACTTTTGGAGGAAGGTGTTAAAAGCCGTGAACGTGTCCCGGCAGATGATTCAATCATTCATGAAGATATGATCGTACATCATCAGTGGCGAAAGTGTTAACTCTGGCCGATGCGACGCCTTCAATGGGATCCTGCCTCACACCGTTTTTTTTAGTTAACGCCTTTTATTTTGTCTATAATTTATTATTTCATCCCGGCTCGTAGGGTATCCGTGCACTGTAGACTTGTTTTATACTTCTTTGTTTGGTCTTTTTAGCTGTCGGATTATAACGTGTTTGTTTACACTTTAAAGCTTAAATCTAACGTTTACTGTAAACAGAAATACGTTTATGAGACAAACGGAATATTTGAAGTGTCAAAATATTTAATAGCTCGCTCGGTCTAATCGTTTCCATTTGCACATGTGGGGCTATACTGACAGGAAGCTAACGTTTATTATATTAAAAAAATAATTTATAGTTCCGAAGAAGTGTCCTAAAATAAATCATCGGTTTGTGCTACCGCTTTTAGTAAATTTGTGGTTAATGTCCTCTGTAATTTATGGTAATTATAATATCTATGGTATTGTAATCAATGGGCTTACAGATTTATTCAAAAGTGTGTAAGCAGACATCAATAATTTTATCATAAATTATTCTGTCACTAGTTCCAGCTAGACATAGACGAACATATTTAATTAACCTTACCGATGATGTGTGGATTTTAACAATAGAAAGCTAAAGAAACAAAAACAAGTACAATTAACACAAA
This sequence comes from Luperina testacea, assembly GCA_927399505.1. Lineage (NCBI taxonomy): Eukaryota > Metazoa > Arthropoda > Insecta > Lepidoptera > Noctuidae > Luperina > Luperina testacea. The sequence continues at coordinate 9,691,376 of OV656755.1, forward strand.
TATCATTAATTTAGAGGATATAAAACGTTCTTGAAACCAAATTTTATAAATTCAGTATTCAGATTGTAGTATCGGACAAGGCTATCTAAATAACCTACCACTTTAGTAAAACTTAATACTACAACATTAATCATATCTTTACTGTAAAAATAACGTAACTAATAATTTTTTTAAATCCATCCAAAGTCGTGTATCTACTCAGTACCTTTGTCGACTCGTCGACATTTGAACGCTACCTGAGCTTGCGTGTCAACCACATCGCTCATCGGATTAACTTATACCTTCCATAAAATATATACCTACTAGCTAGTTCAACACACTAATATTAATGGGATTATAGCTAGGTTCCATTAAACTCATACTGTTGATACCAATAAAGATCACGGGCAAGTTTTTGTGTTAAAATAATTGTTTCCTTAAGACCAACGCGTCTATCAATCATGCCTTAAATTTTTGAGTAGGTAGGCGATTAATTTATCTTAAGAATAAGGAGACAATATTTTAGAGGACCTAGATATTGTAAAAACGTATTGCATAATATTATAGGCCTCCAGTCACTACTTGACTAGCTTTTTTAAGCTTGATGGATATTTGGATAAATAGACCGTTACTTCAAACTGTTTATTTTAAAGGAAATAATGATAACGTGAGAGTAAAACAAAACGTGAGAGTGAAACAATATTTCACACTGTCACACAATTGGTCTTTTATCTGTCTTTCAAACGCCTACGATATGGATGGGATCAGCCTATTAAATAAATACGGCAACAACGCAGTAGGCGCAATAAATCCACGTAGCCACAGATTCGCGTTACGACGTAGTCCGATTATTATTTGAAGTAACAGAAAACTGGAATTATATCACAAAGGTCGTAGCAACAAAGACCGACAGCGCGACTGGATTACGCTGTCGTACTTGAGTAAAATTTATTATCGGATTTTCGATTCGGCCACCAATGAAGTTGTTGGACAACAAAATCTTTTGATAGATTTATCCTGGCTGACCGCATTAAGGCTCGCTCCTGAGTTATTTTTAATGTGTCGCTATAAATTTTTGGACCCTTAGTGACAGCCGTGCTTTTTTACGCGATCTCCGCCGCACAACCTTAATAACAAATTAATCATAATTTTAAAACCGCTGTTTATTTAATGTTGAAACTTTCTCAAATAAAATAGTTTTAACTTTTAAAACATTAAAGGAATTTGTTTTTGTTCAAGCATCAAAGTTCAACAATTACAAAACATAAAAAAGATACATTTGTCGATCGAAAGATGATTGATGCGCGCGTCTCCTATCTTTGCCCATTAAGTAATAATAGTTAAGACCGAAACGCTAAAGCGATCGATCAAGAAATCAATCCGACGAGGATCATTTTAGTAATGGATTACGTTAAAGCTACCGGAAACGTGGAAGGAGATATTTTATTAGTACAGTTATTAAGCTGGTGCTTTTTAATGAGATAGTTATAGATTTATTTGCTGCCTACATTTTACCGATGGCAATAAGAAAAAATATTTTATGTCACTTTAAACATATAGATATATAAATAATATGTTTAAAATGACATAAAATATTGATTCTCATACCGAAGTGAGCATTTACTTATGTTTTTTTTTTCATCCATAGGCTGCAGGGATCGAACTAAAAGAAAACCTTGCGGCAAGTGCAGCAACGTGGCCTTACCCAACTGTCTACCACCCCTACGATGCAGCTTTCGCAGGATACCCTTTCAACGGGTAAGTTACATAATCACATTTTTACACATAAGTATCGGAGTTTGCTTCAAAACAACAAAAAATCAAAACATTATTTGTACTTTCCACGGAAGGACTGCCATACTACTCTCTGTACAAATCAACAGCGGATGCCGATGTGACGGTGTGTAAAATTGGTTATCAGACTTACGGACTTTTGACTACCCCCATTGAAGGGATTTTTTCTAGGCATCCGCGATCTGTACCTATGATATAATTATCCTACTATAATAGTTTCCAGGCAGAAACTCGTATGTATCTATAATTCAGGTCCGTCTCTATGTATCCTGATTTACTATTCTCGTTGACAGCGTTGGACAGCTCTGTGTCTGGCATAATTAATTTTTGAGTAACTGCCGAAGCGAGCCAATACCAGACGATACTCGGCACTTGGCAATTTACAGATAAGTCCCTAACGGCTGCAATATCGACAGAGTAGACGTGCAAATCTCTAAAAAAGGGGGAAAACCGACGTAAAGGCTAAAATGGATGCTACGCTCAAACGACCTACTGTCAGTCTACATTTCCTGTCCATACCACTGATGCTCTTTTTACGCTCTTGTCCCGTTGACTAAGGCTCTTTACGTTTATTGAAAGTCAAACGTCAGCTTTGTGGGAGTTAGCTACGTAATTATTGCTTTTACTATATGGCATGCCTAGTATTTAAAAGATTTCGAGTTAGTATATAATAATAATGTCTTTAGATCCTCCTTGTTTGAACTTACTAAATTAAAAGTAATTTTCGTAACCGGTAATGGGCACTACGTCAAATACTTAATTACTGTCTTATTAAAATGAACCGTTACACCTCAAAGGTGAAACAACATGTTATCACCCGTGTCACGCAATTGAGGGATAAAGATTAAGGTTATTATATTTCGAATTAATTAAGTGCGAGTTAAATATTAGTAGAGGCTTTCAGAGACGAACAATACAGACATGTTTTGTCATTAATTGAAGACCACGTCGTAAAAATTGTACAAAATTACAGTAGTTAGGTACGTCATTTAGTGGTTTAAATGTTAGGCAACCAAGAAAAACTACCTTATGTAGCTCAAAAAAACGAGATTGTCGGTAAGTAACCAGATACTCGGAGAGAGGGGTGTAGGTGTAATGTATCGATGCGTACGCCCCGCGGGCGAGCTAAGGGTTACAAACACACACATAAGTGAGAAATCTCATTTAGCGTACTGTATTGCAGCTTGTGACCGCAACCTTGTAATGTAACTTCTACTAAAGTATGCTGCTAAAGTAGGTACCTTACTGTTATAACAAAGATTCTTTAGAAAATATACCTTTCAAACATAAAATACCACCACAAAATCCAGAGACGGCAGATGACGCTACCATTGAAAATATTTTCCTATCTGATATTCTTAATGCATTTCCAAAAGGTAATCAAAAGCCGTTTAACCCCTTAACAGATACATTAGCCTGATATCGCTTTTTTTAAATAAGTAGGTAATTCTTGTGGAGTCTTTTGATGTGTGTATATTATCGTAATCAGCGCAAACGTACCTATGTAGATAGGATTTGATACAGTCAACACGCTTATGTAAACTGATAGCGGCATCCTGAAAAGGTTACAAAACATGAGTTTATTCGATAATTATGTATGTTGAATTAGATTATCGAAACTGTGTCCGTATATGCGGGCGTAGGTACACAAAAGCAGTTCTTTAAGTGCGCAATTGTAGGAAATGGTTGCCGACCTACATTAAAAAAAACCTATTATTTGATTATTGATAGATGTTATGGCTGGGAAGTGGGGGTTTATTGATCGCGCTACCAGGGCTGTTATCGATTTTACTCAAACTGTAAAAAGAGAGTTTAAAGGAATCTTTGAAATAATTAAGTATTAAATTTTTAGATAATTTTGACGGAATTAAAAAAAAAGGTTATGCATTCGGCGGGTTTTTCTTTACTTTAAGTCTGTACCTACACTGATTTTTGCATGATTACGGAGCCTATTTACGTGTTTCTTTTTCATTTGGTAAAAGAAGCTCGCTCGAAGGTCCTCTATAGATTATTACCTTTACTTGTGTAACTTGTTGTTAAAATGGAAAGTACTGTAGTGGTATACGAATTTGTATGATGGAAGGGTAGGTAGCACAAATAATAAAAATTGACAAATCTTTTTTTTACAGAAAAAACAATCGACTTCCGAAAAAAAAAACAGTACAAAGTGAAAAAACACTTTAATTACGGAAGTCGGAAAGTCGAAAGTTACTTTTCACTCCTAGTGTTAATTTTTTGCAAGTCGTACTTTTTTTCTATTTGTGTAGGTACCTTGTCACTAAGTACATTAGTATCACATATTTTTATTTTAAATTATAGGTATCAACGAATTTGTTAGATTGATTTTGATAATAACGCGGCATATGTCAATGCAACATCGACGCTACTTTTAATGTTGGTGCTGTTAACGATCAGTAGGTAGCATAAGTGAGTAGTACATGGTTTTAGTAGTACGGGTTTTCCGAAATGAATAAAGGCTCGTGTCGCGCCTGTTTGTAGAAGCCTTGACGAAGGGTGGTATTTAATGTATTTACCTCACCATCATGCATTTCCATATGTCTTTTATTTGGTGTTCCCTAATAAAGAATTAACTACATCCAGAAATATTGTCGAGTCCGGCAAATTATTTGTTAAGAAAATGGACACCCTACGTAAATTTGCCGTCTCATTTTATAGAACAGTCAAAGAATGACCGTTGTGATTTGAATATACTGGCAATTTAAGTTGGTAGTCAATTTGCTTAACAATTATTTTCCCTGTGTTCCCTAAAATCACTAAGAATCGCTGTCCAAGATTTACACTATACGGAAGGCTTTGGAAGTTTCTCGTAAAGCTGTTGTAAAGTACTACTTACATAAAGTTTTTCAACATCATCTTAAAATTTTCGGATTATTCAGCAAGACAAAATCATCCACAAAACAAAGATGCGACAGGGATGACCAATGACCATTTACAATGTTTTACATTCAATAGAACAAATTAGTCTTAAAGAATGTGTACAATGTGGAGCTTTGAGGTGTGGCGCCTTAAAGCAGCTTGAGCGACGCGTGACCCCCCACCGACAATGTCGATAATTGTTTAATTTAAATATTTCCGCCTGTTAAACAAAGTAAATAAATAGTTCAAGGGTACTATCGTATCCAGTAGAACCGCAACCAATTGCATGGAGAAATGTGGACTCCCTTGTCCTATGTGTGGTATGGTCCTAGAGACCATACATAAGCAGTAGTTATTTCCAAACATGTCTTCCGCCTCGATACTTTAATTTGACTAATTTCCTTGGGTCATTGAACTGGAGACTTGTGTCTTTTATATCACAATCAAAAATTCATTCATGAAATCATGTCGCCTCGTCAGGCTAACACTGGTCCAACTAAATTGTCTAAGAGTCAAACTGAATGCAAATTACATTATTGTTTTGTATGCTAATTGCTATAAGTTTCCCATAGTATAACAAAAATAAAATAGAAATATAGTAGTTAGGTAAAATAAGGTAAAAAATGATTTTTCTTAGAATCAAGTAATAATGAAATATTAACATGTATGTATCTTCATTTGTTAAAAGACATGCGCAAAAAAACTCCAATGAATAAAAATGTCTCACGCATTAAACAGAAGGCAAATAATAGGAAATCTGTTAGTTAAGAAAAAGTCTGGCATTACAGTTTTTGTTATAGAATCACTTCATTAGTTTCACGCCTTAGTACTTTACAAGATTTTTTCAACGATATTGTCGGCGCATACCTATTGATCGTATAACAAGAATACGAAAATTAATACAATCATGGCATCGTTCTCATGAACTGTTTTTGCTACGTGCTCATCGCGCCACGGCGGTAATTATAATTAGCAATGGTTTCATGTCAATGTGAGGAGGAAACATTGTTTTTCTATCACATTTATAACACATAAATAAACTAGCCATAAACGATAGCTAACTTGTAATTAATCGACAGGTGAGCATTATAAATAAAATTGCATCAATTAACAATAGACACGAGGAATAGATATGGTATCTGTATCCTATTATCATAAACTTTAGTGTTTCTATAATTATGTCCTTCAGTAAGAGCCACCAATAGAATGAATGGAACCTTTCGTCTATGACTATTTAGACTTTCAAATGAAATGATTTTTAGGTTAGAACATGTTGGTTATTTTTTGTTCCACTAATTGTAAACAAAAACAGGTCGTGGATATAAGTTAATTAGCGTCTTTATAACGCGTTAATAGATTACCGCCGTTGTTAACTATATGTAAAGAGAATGCTTTGATTTATACGTTTTTAATTGCACCGCTGTGCACTGATGCCGCGCTAACTTCGAATGAATATAGATTACGCGATTGGAACTAACTTTAGACGTTCTTCTACCGCAACGAAACCCCTCGTTAATTTGAATTAGTAATTTAAAACATTTTGTATCCTCTATTAGGTTGTATGCCGCTGTATTGGAAGTATTTATCGTTCGCTGTAAAACAGTAATTGGCTATAAAAACGTATCTGTGGTAAATAGGATTGCTAATAGCTACATTTACTTTGCGCAGTTCCGGTATACGTATTAAAAAGTGTGATAATGAAGAGCCGCTTGTTGTGTAGTGTTTCAATCGTTCGCTAAATCATAATAAATAACGTTACCGGTTTGCCAGTACGTACCTACTCGTACTACAAGCGCAACATGGATACGTAAAGTGCCAATTATATTCATCATTAACGATTACTGTAATTTAATTTAGTTCCTCAACTTCTAGCGAGAGAAATAATGTATCTTCTCTCGTTTTGACGTTCATCCATAAAGGGGAAGAATCCCGTTTTCAAAGTTGCACATTTGTCAGGTAGTAATAATTGACTATCATTATTCTGAAGAAGATAACATGTTTTTTTTTTTTCTAAAAATAAACTTCTTTATCTTATTTTGTTGTTTCATATTGTTGTCCGTTTTATAAGATTAAACAAAATAACTTAACTGACATGAATACATTCAGTATAAGTTGGCCACTAAAGACTAGCAGTGATCAGCTTGATTTCTTTACAATATTATTATGTGATAGTTAAAATTCTGTATTGTCCTACTTCAGGGACAAATCCTGAATATTGCAGGCATTTAAGGTTAGAAATTATATTTTAGGAGATTAGAAAGAATGTTGAAAGGCTTTTGACTGCATTGATCAAAATACGCTTGTGCCTAAGCTTAACTAATTCAGAACAGTATAATTTTGTAGAGTTAATAATATAATATATTTTCTATCTAGACGATAACAAAAATTAGCCCATTGACATCGCAGCACTCTCTGAATCATAGGGCTAACACGGGTGTGCCACAAGGTTTTACTCTAGGCCCTTTTCTGAGCCTTCATTAAAGCGTGATGAAGTTTGGGCTATTTAACTGAAAAGGCATATTTCGATGTTGTGTCTATAACTACCACAAACTAACAGTAGTCGGCCTGCTGCCATCTTCAGATCTTGCAGTAGATTAGCATAATCCTGCAATAGGGAAAAATTTATATTGGTCCTTGTTAGACCACCATTGTATATTAAGTTTTCTCTGACGGGCGTAAAAGCATTCGCTAGAAATAACCGCTTGCTCTTTTACACCAGCTTGACACAAACCCGGTTAAGTTTAATTTCAATTAAAAATGATACTTATTTTAGCAACTCTACATTCTTAAGAAAAACTTACCTAAAACGATAACGACGGTTATATCGCACTTTACCTGCATCAAAAAAAAAAGAAAAAAACATAAACAGAAGGCTTTTAATAATCACGGCAAAGATTCAGATAAGATAACACTCATTGCAAAAACGGAGGTGAATTCATAAACAATGCAATAAAATACTGATGAATACGATGACTGCGGCGGCATCAAGTTTCTAGAGGTGCATATTCCTGCAATCAATACATATTGTCATGAAAGTTTTCTAACTTTTTTTAGGCGTCCACACATTGTGGACGAGCCTAGATGATAAGACTGAACGTATTGGCCTGAAACTATTTTTGACAGCTCTTATGAATTTTGCTAAGAAAATTATGTTTACAATAAAACTAGCAACGTTCTCAGACTTCTAACTCGGCATAAATAAAACATCTGTCACTTTCAATTACAATGTCGGACAGGAAGCTTACAGGTTTCGCTTAATAGTCGTGCGATCAAAATCCGCAACTGCCAATAACGAATAAATCACCGTGTCAGTTGTGAAATAACAAGCGTTAAATAACACAATTAAAATGTTGTAAAACGTCGAGGGGCGTCTCACTAATAACGAGGTAATAGAAGGTTTTGAAGTGAGCCGAGCGGGCGGCAGGTGCGACTCCAGACAACGACTCTTCCCCGATGCGTATCTCACACCTTAATCACTCACGTCGGCAACAATCCGTAATGATATGTATGTACTAAATAAACACGAAAACGGACCATAATTAAGTACATTTAACTATGTTACCGACTTGAAAACGTGATAGAGGTGAATTAAACAGTTTTTATTGAATTTTTTATTGCGTATTTCAAGACTAACTCAGGTGCTTCGCTGTTAATACTACTATTATTAGACTTTTAAGATTTAATAGATATTATTTTTGACACGTATTTCATCGTGCTGTAGACTGGTATATCTATTCAACTATAACAATTCATCTTACTTAAGAAAATCTTTTGATTATGACTTATTGACCTCGCCTTTGAAAAAACATATTATTTGACGTGTAAAAGTGTTTGTATAAACCTACTTACAGAGACAAACACAATTTATTGATAATAAAGTTAAATCGATAACAATCCTCACGGCGAACCTACTAATAAAAAAACGGCCAAGTGCGTGTCGGACCACGCACAATGAAGGATTCCATAGTTGAGATGAATTTATCTCAAAAACATAGGTACTTAACATTGTCGTTTGAAAACAAGTTCTCTCATACATCGAGATACGTTATGGTCAATTCTCCAACTGCAAATAATTTTTTTTATCTCAAAAAAATATTTGATATCCCACAAATTAACGATTTCCGACTTTTTCTTTACTTGTGCTGAGAGACCTTGGTTCTTGCCAAATTTCATGATTCCAGGCCAACGGGAAGTTCCCTAGAGGATTTAAATTAATTGCGAGTATCAAAAAAATTTCGCATAAATGGGCGAAATTTTATGCGAAATTTTTTTATAAGTCAATGCAATCATTGACTTATAAACCTTGATTTTAGAGCTCCAAGGGACCGTAGACCTACGCATTTGAAATTAATTTCGACTTGATACCTCCACGTGCTCCTGAGAAAAAGGGTCTTGACAGACTGACAGACAGACAGACGGACGGACAACGAAGTGGTCCTATCCATTTTTGAGTTACGGAACCCTAAAAAACCAAAATAATGTTTAATTTAAGCCAGTATAAGACCGCCAATAAAGCACCGCCGACGTTGAATGAAGTTGAATAATAATTATATCAGCAAATAAAACACGCCAACATATAGACTCGTCGAATATTGGATGGTGCGAACTTTCCGCGTGTGTGCATTCAACAACGGTCGCGGTAAGAGCTTAGTTAGTCGGGACTTCGGACGTTCGGGAGCACGCCTTGAAATGTATAGGTACGTATATTACTGTCGATGTCCGAATCTCAGTGTATATGAAGATACTCTGTTGTCTGTTAACAACCATCAAGCTAGCTGGTGAATGACTGTATCTTTTTGTTTTTCTTGAATTAATTATATCTTTATCATATACCACGGACTTGGTTAAACTTCATTATGAGCGAAATTATGACAGAGTATTCTAGATTACAAAATCAGCCTATAATGTTCCCAGTGCTGGGACACAGGCCTCCTCTCTGTGAGAGGGAGTGGGCTATAATCCAGCACGCGGGCCCATTGAGTGGATGTCAAATGGTTCTTGGAAATGCCGGTTTCCTTTACCGTTTGGAGAGCAGTAGTGATGCAATTAATTACACATAGTACAGTGACTGTCTGGGTTCGAAGTCGCGATCGTACTCGGAAGTAAGAGCAGATACCACTGGACCACCCTGCTCTCTCAAGATTTATAAAAAAAATCTGCAGAAACAGAAGTTATAAATTAAGATAGAAATTGTAACTCAGTAACCCAATTAGCAGTACCTACTACGTAAGGTTATCAATAAATACACTTTATATGGATATTCCACGTTTGACCATCTATTCTGTGACCAGTGGCTATAACAGTTAAAACTGGTATGTGCAGGGTAACACGGCAGCGTGGGTAAAAGAAGGAACAGTAACATACTTTCGCTTTTTGAACAATGACTAGCGCATGTTAATATTCACGAAATCGCTGAATGTGAGATTCACAGAATTGCCCTGGTACACACATGCGGTTATTCACTGGTGTATAACCGATTTAAGTAAATTAATAAAACAATTTCTGACTTACACCATCGAAATTGGTGGTGTCGACACACAACGGTGCAACTTTAGCTAATATCGGACATCCACAGTAACATAATACATCTTTTTTATAAATTTTCATTACACACCATGCTACTGTTATGGTTATTCCGGGTGCTAAGGACATTATATATAACAGAGTATACTATGATGTCGTAATTAAATCGAACAAACTTTAATGCAAAATATGATGTATGCCTATTAGTGTTTCAGGGCGAAAATGTTAGAAAGTTTCAGTTAAATTAAAATTAACTCAGATCGAAACTGTTTCACTCTATCAAAAGTGTCAAAGCGCTGACAATCGCTAGTCGCAATTTTCCGCCAGCAATTAGGCACGTGGGGATGGGGCACCCTTATCCGGTTAGTGACAACCGACCAACAGTGAAAAGGAGTCCTGGAAACAAACCCTCTTAATTACCGCTTACAGAAAACCCGGACACCCTGCTCAGTTGCACAAACCTATTAAGTAGGTACTATGCATTAATGCTCCTTCAAACAGGCGCGACACGCGATAAAATCGAGCGCGACACAAAGGCACCGCAAGTCGCGCAACGAGCGGACAGTACAGTAGGAGTCTTTATCATTTTATTTACATACCTAAGTTTTGCAAAAAACAAAACTGATTTGTTTCTTGTTAAATTAGGGAAGATAGTATGCATCAGTTGCTTACAAAATAACGGTTGTTATAAAACCATCTGAGGAAAACGGTTTACTACACTAGGTAGGTATACTTATAAGTGATGGGCTAGCAAACTACGATGAACGGCTTTTAACTCTATCTAATTATCTACGTTTCTTGAAGCGAAACGATTATACGCGCCTAGTTCAACTGTTTGTCTGTTTATTAAATTTAATTAACATAAATCAAAGTTTAGTTTCCAGTTTACACGAGTTTTTCGTAAAGCAACAGGCTTACTCAGTTCTCCTTATGGCAATTTGAGTAGGTACTAACAAGTGATTTATCGATCACGCTACCAAATGTCTTTTCTATCGAAACAACGTATATACCTACAGTAATTTGGTAATAAAATAAGTAATCCTAAAACAGGAAATTAATTCTTTTCCAGAGTTAACTTGAATATCTCTACCACGGATTTAAAGAAGGGATCTAATGACACAATGTGCCAAAAAAAATTCCTATACTTACTGTTTTAGATCATGAACTTGTGACAAAGTAAGTTTAATACGCTAAGGGCCCAACTAAATTTATTTTAAGTCCCTAATGTAAGATGGTCGCGCCGCAGTCCATAGTAGGCAGGAGCCCGTTAGACGACGGCCGACGGTCGTCAACCGGTGCGTCGTGACCGGTGTAACAACCACTGCCGACACTTCCTCTGTCCATCGACATAATTACAAACGGAAAATTCAACTACACCATACAAAAGTGTAGACGAATTTCGTTGAAGCAAGTGATAATACTCGGGAGGCGGACGCGGCTGGCACGCTGCTCACGTACCAATCTATTTGGACCCCGATCCGATATTGTGCACACAAAGTAACGATTACTCATGCCCGCCAAACTTTATTTATGACAGGAAGAAATTGCGATTGTATTCTCTTTATGGTTATAACTTCCCAATATGACGGCGCCTGTCGCTTCTTGTTTGCCTCAAATTTTTGCAACATCGTTGTTCGGATGTCTGTTTCAATCTAAAATATCGTAGACACATGAATATTCAGCATGCATTAGCATTCACTACTGCTCTACTGACATGTGACAAACTGTTAGAAAAACTATTTCAATCTTTGTGCTATTTATCGTTCAATGCCCAAAGGATGTTCGTTGAGGTAGGGTAGGGTACTAGAGTTAAGAAGGTTTAACGTTAACAATTTGTCTCTGGACTGACAAATTGTTAACGTTAACGTTACTTGGGGTATAGTAAAAGTGAATCCAAATGCGTTGTGTAGCCAACATTGCGAGGAAACAAATGGTGCTATGTATTTTGTGTTTTACAGCGCCTTATCAACATGTCTTTATTCATAACATTATCGACATTTCTATTGTAATGTCTATTTTTGTTGTCCGATCTTTTCTCCCAATGTGTGTTACCCCTTATACCTACAGTAACGGATTAAAGGCTCCTACAAACAGGCGCGACACGCGATATAATCGCGCGTGACACAAAGGCACCGCTCGTTGCGCGACTTGCGGTGCCTATGTGTCGCGCGCGATTTTATCGCGTGTCGCGCCTGTTTGAAGGAGCCTTAAAGCTTGCTGCAACTAATGTGAATTTAAAATAAATTGCACAATTTTTTATTTTCAAGAACAAGTATAATCATCTGAAATTATACTGATAACATCAGCTGTTAGACAAAGTATAATATTTTTGTCCAAAACTTAGTAGGTAATTTATTCATTACATTTAGGTAGGTACTTACTTGAGGCAGACTCATGCATGGGTACCTAAAGATTTCAACTCGCTTGAGGTGGTAATATTTTTATCAGTATTGCGGATCAATTCTACAACACATTGATGATAAAGCCGACTGAAGGGCTATGCGTCATCGAGCACAGTAACGCTCAGCGATAATAAGAGTCAGTCAAACACGTACTCTCACGTTTCTGTGTGGCCACTCCATTCCGGACATGATGTCATCGTCCACACTTGCGCAGAGGCGGCATGTACTGACACGGTGCCCGCTTCGACTATGGCTACAGCACACAGTTAATCGTGGATACGTGTACAGACAACGATTTACAGCACAAAGTGCCAGTCCTCCCGTGTATTACCAATCTATGGAACAATAAAGAGTACGCGCGAAGGCATATAAATGAGCGGTGGCGTATGCAAGGGACACCGCGCGTGCCATTAGTAAGCCGCGCTCGGTTCGGAGTAATTGACCGACGGGCTAATTTCATTCTAGGCGCATTGGACGCTTCCTCTTTCCTTTTTCCTATCGGTCAGCGGCGGCCACGAGGCGAGTTGTGATCGACATGAATGTACTTATTAAACTTAATTAAATATATACGACTGATGAGTCGCTTTGTTCTAAGGCTGTTGATTTATTTGAAAGCCTTTTCACTTAAATGGATATTGTACTATAAGTACCTACTTTAGAAGAATTTAGAGTTTGCAATTTCAAGACTGGACCAATGGAGGTTAAATATACAGTATGTTAGTCTATATATTTAATTAAACTAAAAAAAAAATATACTTATTACTAGCTTCCACCCGCGGCTTCGCCCGCGAGGTATGTCGATAAAAACTATCCTATGTCCTTCACCGGCATGCAATCTATCTCTTAGCCAAATTTTATCGAAATCCGTTCAGTGGTTTAGGCGTGAAAGGTAACAAATACAGACAGAGTTACATTCGAATTTATAATATTAGTATGGATGATTAAATAATATTGAATATCCCAGCCCTGAAGAGCTTATCAAGCACTAGTGCTGTTTTGAATATAGGTACTTAGCAAGCAAGTAGCACGTGGCGTTTTCAAACATCTGAGATGTTTGTGATGTCACATCATTGACTTTCGGTCAATGAAAACAGAATCGTATTGAAACCTGAAGATACAATGGTGTTTCACCCTCTCAATCACCAACACCCAGTGATCTAGCAGGATCAATCCTCGTTCTAGGAAGAGGAAGTGAGAAAATTATAGGCCAGTTGAATGAATTTTATTTATTATACTAGAGCTAAGGATAGTTTATGTATATATCTCACATAAGAGGGGCCACACATAAATAATAACAGCCGCACAGGCCGATCGATCAGGTTAAGCTACGCTTGCCGCGGTTGGTCTGTAGATGGGTGACTATCTTTACATACCGTGACCCCTCCGTGCCTCGGAAAGCACGTCAAGCCGTTGGTCCCGGCTGTCCTTCGTGGATCTTTGATTGTCGTTACGGGTAGTCAGAAGCCCGAAAGTCTGACAACCAGTTTTACCAAGGGGTATCGTATTACCCAGTAACTGGGTTGTGGAGGTCAGATAGGCATCAGGTTAGACTGGAAGCCGACCCCTAACATAGTTGGGAAAAAGCTAGGCAGATGATGATGATCCCACAATAGCCGGTATTAAATTATACGTCTACTAAGCTAGGCGACCTGTATAAGATCAGAAAAATGTATCGAGTATGTTCTTACTTTATTAAAATATAAGCCTATTTCCGGCACTTAGATCCATACTATATATTCATACTTATATTATAAATGCAATAGTGCGTCTGTCTGTCTGTTACCTCTTCACGCTTAAACCGCTTAACCGATTTAGATGAAATTTAATATAGAGATAGTTTGAGTCCCGGGAAAGGACATAGGATACATTTTATCCCGATATTCCCACGGGATCGACACTTATGCAGGTGAAACCGCGGGGCGCTGCTCAGCAAGTTTATAGGAAGCGTATTGGGCTGTTTCATGCTAAGAAATTGAATGAAATTATACTTTCAGATCAGTAGGTACCTAAAATCACATGCATGTCGATACTTGCTCAGCAACCCAACGTGTAGTCGATTACGTAGACATACATACGATTTGCGGTTCCTTGAACGATATAACAAGCCGGTGGTTGTACATGTTGCAGACAGTTTGTTGTATTGGTCATGTATCGGTCTTGCGTGTTCCAGCTTAATGTACATATGTAGCGTGTTAAACATAAGTGCTACGATTAAAGATGCCGCAAAACGCAACATATTAAGGGAACTTAATATTTAGGTATAGAAATATTTGCACGTAGCTACCCACTTCTAGTATTAATGTTGTTCTTGCCACTTTTTTACCTGACAGCAAGAATATTAATTTAAACAGCAATAGAAATTTGTATGTTTTAGGGTTCCGTACCCAAAGGATAAAAACGGGATCCTATTACTAAGACTCTACTGTCCGTCTGTCCGTCTGTCACCAGGCTGTATCTCATGAACCGTGATAGCTAGACAGTTGAAATTTTCACAGAAGATGTATTTCTGTTGCAGCTATAACAACAAATACTAAAAACAGAATAAAATAAATATTTAAGAGGGGCTCCCGTACAACAAACGTGTTTTTCGGCGTTTTTGCTTTGTGGTACGGAACCCTTCATGTGCGAGTCCGACTCGCACTTTGGCCAAGTGCGAGTCGGACTCGCATTTTTCCATTTACATCTTTGTTCTGCTACTCAAATCATCACATTTTGAAACAATGGGGTGTTGTTTTTGCAATTCAGTATTGCCTTAATGTTCCGACAGTTATAAACTGGTAGACATCTTCCAATCACAAGTAAATAAGTACTGCTGCGGGTTAACATCTGCTCACGAAATAAAAAGAATTATAAATATAATTAGTAGGTTAAAATTGGGGTTTCCAGATCAGATAAGATCTGGAAACCCGCAATTTTCACCATTCATTCATTTATGAGTGTTGTATTCAGATACCTCTATTCAAAATGAGTGTTGTATTCAGAATCCTCTATTCAAATGAATGTTGTATTCAGAATCCACTATTCAAAGTGAAGGTTGCATTCAGAATCCTCTATTCAAATGAGTGTTGTTTTCAGAATCCTCTATTCAAAATGAGTGTTGTATTCAGAATCCTTTATTGAAAGTGAATGTTGTATTCAAGTTATTGAAATGAGACTTGTATTCGTTTTATTTAAAAATCTTTTTTTCTTTAATAAATTGAGGTCTTGATCTATCAAAATATTTTTATTTCACATAAACCTAAATGGACACTTACGAAACGTCAGAAGCTAGGTGCACGGTTCCAATTGGTTGTTTCCTATGGAAAAGAGCCGGCAAGAAACTCCATGGTTACTCTTGGTTTCCAGACCAGATAAGACCTGGAAACCCGCAATTTTCACTCATTCAATCAGCACATTAGAAAGATCTGGAAACCCGCAATTTTTTCTCATTCATCATTAAATCCATTCAGCACATTAAAATTCTGATAGTTGATTGCGCTCACACATTCTCCGATGTCGTCTTACATCGGATTTCTGATATACATCACTGCGTCGCTGTCTCAGTTATGTAGATGAAGTATTGATACCTATTTGTATTAGAGAGTGCATACCTATATCAACTAAGTTTTATACGTGTTTTATAATGTAGGTAGAGTTCTTTAATCTCAAGAAGCGACATGAATTATTCGACTTTTCAACCTTACCCTCAAAGATTTAAAAGTCACATGATGTCGCTTCATGACGTAAAAGAACTATTGAATGTGGGTGCTTATGTGAAAGGTTAAAATAAAAATACTTTATCATTGAATAAGGATTATGATTTATTTTACGACATATTATTTGATACTTTTACAGCAATTTCTTTAACCGATTTATAAATATCATCCATGAATATGTTTTTAACTACATGCTGCACGCACAATTCGGCATCACAATTACATAGCGAACTTATGGTATCAGGAAAATTTTCTACATCATAAACTTCGATCCTGATCACTTTAGCACCACGCGTAAGTTTTTTTAAAGAGGTGAATGCAGCTGTTGAACTTCTCTTGAGCTGTTTGCTGCTGGGGCCCTCCAGATTCAGTTGGTTTTCGTATTTCTGTCCTACCACAGTATTCATAGGAACGAAGTTGAAGAGGTCGTTTTCGGAGTCCTTAAAATAAAAATACAGAATGCAATTAAATTCGTGTTGTATCAGGAATAGAAAACTCTGATGTCGAGGACTTATTATGTATGTTTGACCCGTTTACAATAATCAATCAATTAATACATTTTATTTGTAGATAAAAATAATGTAATATTTTAATTGTTGGATAATATATTGTTAAAGTTAAAGAAAATATTAACACTCACCGACATTACGCAAAGGTACCGTTTTTATTCAGTCAGGACTCAGGACTCAGCAGGAGCAGAAATTGAATGATCGACTTTAAAATTATTTATCAATTTATATATGATAATTTTAATGTATAGAGTTCAAAGTCTTACATTTTTTTTGTTAGATGTTGATATTCCGGACAAAAATGGTGTGGTAAATTGAAACCTCAAGACATCACGGCGCCAAACATTTTATTGTTAACTATAATATTGATAAAATATACACTACTGTACGTTTGTGCACTGTACTTTTTTCATACATTATTATTGAGAAGATTCGCCAAGCAAAACTATCGCATGTGAGTAGTATGTCTAATTTGCAGTGTAAGTTCTAATTTTATTTATGGAGATGGATTGAAATTGAAACCTCAAGACATCACGGCACCAAACATTTTATTGCTTACTATAAATATATATTGATAAAATAAACACTACTGTACGTTTGTTCACTGTAATTTTTTTTTATACATTTTTCTTAAGAAGATGCGGCTAGCAAAACCGTTGCATGTAAGTAGTATGTCTAATTTGCAATATAAGTCCTAATTTTATAAGGAGATGGATGAAAACAAAATAGCAATATCGACATACTATTGTTACGCCTAGTTTTGCCTTCTATTATTATCTTATTCTTCAAACTAATACTTTTTTAAATCACCAAAAGAACTTTACTTAATGTTCACGGGTAATGTCACCGTCTTTTGCTTGACACAGTCGGGTAATTCTCTTACTGTGTTATATTAGTATAGAATAAATTAATAGTAATAATGTTAATGTTGTAATAAAATAAAATAAATATTATATAAACGAAGTCGCGGTGTTTAACTAGTATGTAACACTTGGACTGTAGTTACTATACCTAGTCAAATATTAATATACACTTTAGATATCATAATTTAAGGTTGAGATTTGTAGATTTGGTTATGATTGCAAAGCATTTGTCTCGTGAAGAAGTCCTGAGTCAGGATTTTAGGATCACGCGTGCATTACATATATGGAAAAACTTCACGTGGATCCCGGCTATTTAAATATTGGAGAGTGAATTAGGAGCATCACTTCAGCTACCAGGTGCTCCAGATCAACATCAAGTACTTATCAAGAATCAGTGCAATAAGGAAAATGTAAGTAGCTTTTTAATAAAATATATATTAACTTATTTTTACTATCGCAGTTTAGTAGCAATGTACCGAATATAGTTGCAGCAACAGCTATGGGCCAAGGGGTTCGACCCCCCTAATCTAGCGCGATATAGTATTGTGGTTTAATAGAGTATTATTTCTGTGATGGCTATGTGTCAGTATTCTAAAAAGATGTATTTCAATATTAGGTGTAGATAGATAGACAATAATAAAATAATAATAATTAATTAGAGTAGTGTACCTACCTGACGTCAAAGTGGGATATTATTTATTATTATTATTATATATTCAGATAACAGAGATCCATTGGGTTAGTAACAATAGTCTTAACCTATGCTAGTACTCAACTAATAACACCGACAATGTACAGCCGGCCGATTCTATAAAAATCTCACCGTGAAAACTTAGGTGATGTGAGTTTGTTTTTGTTAGGAATTGACACTATAAATTGACAGCTTACTCCACGCTCACTTCACCTAAGTTTTCACGGTGAGATGGTTACAGAATCGGACTGCAGGTGACAAGTGATCTCACCAATGATATGTGCATGAATCATTATTTGATTGTATTAATATTTATTTATTTGTTTCACTCCATTTCAGGTCGCACGAAAACGCCGAGACCCTTTTTCCCTCCGACGTCGACGAGGAACCTCAGGTTCGAAAAAAGAAGCATGACGGGCGTAAAAGGAAGCAAGCATCAACTCGCACGACGGAGCCGGCACGAGGTTCGTGGTCGTCACTATCGAGAGTAAGTCCGGTGCCAGGGCCGTCCACTTCCGCGACACCTGCCGTGTCGTCCCATCCATCAGCTTCAAAGAAGCCGTTTATCAAACCCATCCCATCGAGGAAGTCCACGGTGTACGATCTGTTTGGAACCGATAGCGAGGACGACGAGAAAGCGGTCCCTGCAGTTACTGGTAAAACACCGTTAACTTCATATATAACACGACGCCTTGCAAACGGTCATTCGCGCCAAACCCACGAAAACAAGCCGGGGACGCACTATATTGATTTGAAAATATACCGGTGCGATGAAATAGAGAAAGTTCCGCCAATGAATAGGTGGCGCCAAGCAATTGTCACGCTTAAAAATCAAACCTTTGACAATACAGATGCTTGGCAACATTTGTCTAATTTTATTATAGCTACACGAAAAGAGTATGTTAAGTGCCCAGCATTTGTAAGTAACTATTATTGAAATAATACTTAATTACAAAAGTAGGCACTTATCCCAATATAACACATGCCTATTCACTTATACACTTTTTTGTATTACTGTCTTCTAGTGATTAAGATATTATCTTAGTATTTCAAGAATAGTAATAGTAAAATTATGTAACAAATAATAGGCAGATTGCGATTACATTATTATAGAACACTATTGCTATACTTAGATAAATGAATAAGAATAAATAGATCTAAGGTGTAAATCTATTATAATGCAATTGCAACCTTAGCCGGTACTTACTTATGCATATAAATAAATCATGTAATCGGTTATAGAAATTAAGTATTAATAGGAATTCATATTATATCAAATTTTATTTAATGTTCATGGATTTTTTTCTTTCTTTCTTACAGTTACACCTAGACCCGGAATCAGAACAAATAACAATGATATAATAATATGTCAAAAATGTCACATTCAAATACCTAAAATTGAATATCAGTATCATTTGAGAACGAATTTGCATAAATCTAATTGCATACTAAAAACTGAAATTGAAAATATCGATATAATAGCCACGGCTTTTAAAAAGAGAATCATAAGTTACAAACTGAATCCATCAATGGAATACCTAGCACCTGAGGAATTCCTAATGGATAATCGGCATAACGTCATAAGACTAATTAACGATTGTTTGATAAAACATAGTTGTGTTAAATTAAACTTTGAGCTTTTTGCTTATTTCATTCTTCCAAAATCTGATGAGCAACAGCTTAAATCATTTAACACAAAATATGAAATTGTATATAATAATACAGATATAAATGAATTATATTTAAAAACAATAAATACATTTGACAGAAAGCTCTCAGAGTTCCAACATTGTGAATCTGGTTGGTCTTGTTTATTTATAAGTCATCTAGAAATTAACCTTAACAAATACTCTCCTTTGAAAGGTGGCACTAGACTAAACTAGAAGTTGTTTAAATATTAAAAACAGCGATAACAACTGCTTTTTATGGAGTATTGTCGCAGCGTTATATCCCACCCAAATAAATGTTTGCAGAACAAGTTTATATCCACATTTTTCAAAAGTTTTAAATATAGATGGTCTATCATTTCCCCCATCATGTAAAGATATTAAAATATTAGAAAATTTAAATCCACACATAAGTATTAATATATATGGATTAGATAATAAAAACATGGTCACTGGTCCTTTATATGTGACAAGTTTAAGATAAAAACAGCATGTCAATTTATTGTACTTTGAACAGAAAGGTTAACGAGCATTATTGCTTAATAAAAAATCTATTGAGATTGATCAAACGTCAAATAAGTAAACATAAAGGTAAAATATACCTATGTGAGACATGCTTACAAGTTTTCAAGAGTGAAATGAGATATAGTGCCCAAAATAAGTGTCCTAAGATTTTGACAATATTGCCTGAAAAAAATAGTATTCTTCAATTTAAGAACTTCGAAAGAAAATAAAAAATTAATTTCGTTATATACGCCGATTTTGAAAGTCTTTTACTAAACTGCAACATAAATGTAACTGAAAATACTCGTACCTATAAGGTTCACGAACCTTCATGTTTTGGTTACTATTGTTGTTCACAGAATACGGATCTGAATAAGTATGTTACTTATAGAGGATCTGATTGTGTAGAAGTATTTATAAAATATTTAATAAGAGATTTGGAGTACATTCACAGTATCTTATTAAATAAAATACCTATGGCACCTTTAACTAAGGCCCAAGAAAAGGATTACAAAAATGCCACTACATGTCATATCTGTAATTATGTGCTTTTTGACGATAAAGTAATGGATCATGATCACATTACATCACAATACCGAGGCGCAGCACACTCTCATTGTAATTTAATGTTAAGAGTTTGCCCTTTTGTGCCTGTTATTTTTCATAACCTATCTATGCTATGACTCTCACCTGTTTATAAAAGAATTATCGAAATATGAAGGTGCTTTTAAAATTATACCAAATCCAAAGAAACGTATGTATGTCATTTACAAAAGTACTCCATACTAAGAATTCATTAAAATCAAGGCCAATTCAAGTTAAGTTCTTAGATTCTTATCAATTTCTTAATTCAAGTTTAAGCACATTAGTAAATAATTTGAATGAAACCGATTTTGTTAATTTATCAAAAGAATTTCCAGATATTAGTTATAATCAGTTAACATTGTTACGACAAAAAGGAATTTATCCCTATGATTATATGGATGCATATTCAAAATATAACCAACTTCCATCGAAAGTTTGTTTCTATAACAGTTTGAATTGTCAACATATTAGCGATGATGAATACGTACACGCACAATCTATTTGGCAGTCATTTATATTAAATCACTTGGAGAATATACAGATTTATATTTAAAGACCGATGTATTACTTCTTTCTGACGTATTCGAAAAATTTGGACAGACTTGTCTCGATCATTATCAACTTGATCCAACGTATTACATTACTGCACCTAGTTTAAGCTGGGATGCAATGCTACTGTACACAGGTGTTAAATTAGAATTAATTCATAGTTTAGAAATGTATGAATTTTTGGAAAAGGGAATACGAGGAGGCTTGCCACAATGTTCTCTTCGTCATGCCCAAGCTAATAATAAATATTTACCAAATTATGATGCTTCTCAAAAATCAACTTATATGATTTGTCTTGATTGTAACAATTTATATGGTTCAAAGAAAATGCCTATTTCGGATTTCTGTTTTTTTTTGACAAACGATGAGATTAAAACAATAAATGTGTTATCAATATAAGATGATTCTGAATATGGATATATTTTAGAAGTTGATTTAATATATCCTGAGAGTTTACATAATACGCATAGTGATTTACCTTTTGCCCCCGAGAGGTTCACACCTCCTGGAGGCAAAACACCAAAATTATTTGCTAGTTTATATGACAAATTCAACTATATAATACATTATGTTCATTTGAAGGCATGTTTATTGAATGGACTAATTTTGAAAAAAAATCACCGTATTTTAACTTTTAGACAAGAATATTATTTACAAAAATATATTGACTTGAATACTACATTACGTCAAGCTTCAACAACCGTATTTGAGAAAGACTTTTTCAAACTCCTTAATAATGCTATATTTGGGAAAACTATTGAAAATAGACGCAAACAGGTTAATGTCAAATTAGTTACCATGTGGGATAATTACAATAATAAAAATAACAAGCACCAAGATGCAGAAAAATTAATTGCAAGACCAAATCTGAAAAGTATTGCAATCTTTTCTGAAAATTTTGTTGCTATTCAATTAACTCCTGAAAAAATTATATTAGATCGCCCTATCTACATTGGGTTTACAGTTCTAGAATTCGCAAAGGAACATTTGTATAAATTTCACTACAACTTTATTAAAAATAAATATAAAACTCGTGCAAGACTGTGTTATACAGACACAGACAGCCTTCTTTATTTTGTAAATACAGAAGATTTTTATGAGGACATAAAAAACTATGTTGCAAAATTTGATACAAGACATTTCCAGTCTGATAATTGTTCCAGCATTCCAAGAGTAGATACTAAAATTCCAGGACTATTTAAAGATTAAGAACTCGAGGGTGACATAATAAGCGAATTTGTAGGACTGTGAGCTAAACTATATAGTATAATCACTTCAAAAACTCGCATCACAAAAGCAAAAGGAATATCTAAAGCTGTTACTAATCGATTAAAATTATCTCACTACAGTAAAGCTTTAACAAATAATGTCAATTTTTAATGAATGTAATTAAATCACTCAAGCATGTACTGTACTCTCAAGAAATTCATAAAGTAGTATTAAATAGAAATGATGAGAAGAGAAATACTCACGAACCTAATTGAAACTTTGCCTTGGGGTCACTGTGAAACTTTATTTTGAGAACTAATTTCTAAATATAAATAATTATCTTTAAATCAATAAATTATAATGTTATTATAAACTTTGTTTATAATATTGGTATAAGTATAGTATACATTATTAATTTAGTGAGTGGTACTGTTGAATTTCGTATTTAAATAATTATGTAATATCTGAATAAAACATTTACAAACAACACACATCACTTAATGTTAATCATATAAATCTTGGTGACTTTGATAACCACATAAGGCATAGCAGGGGCGGTACCTTCATAGAAGCCGAAAAGCCCGGCTTGCCCTAATAAAATCATAATTCACAACAACAAACTTACTTAAACCTATCAATAAATAAATATATTAAAAAAATACCAATCAATGAACTCGGACACAAACATTAATAACTGAAAATCAGCAATCCCTCAGTTGGGCGTTTTTTTTATGCGTTGAAAATCTGTGGGCTTGCCCTAATTTTGACCCCTAGGCACGCCATTGAGGCATAGCATTTTGTTACCAAATACGATTCGTTGTATTATATGTGGTCCTTCAAATTGTGGAAAAACAAACGTCGTGCTTAGTTTATTGTAACATGAGAATGGTCTAAAATTTCAAAATCTTTATCTGTACTCGAAAACTAACTTTCAACCAAAATACAGGTTCCTACTAGAAGTTAGAAGGAGAGTGCATCAAGTTAAGTTTCATGAATTTAATGATAATAAAGAAGTCATAGCCCCGCATGAATTCTTGGTCAGTTAAGACTGCATCGCAATTAGAGAAACCTCGATATGTAATTTTTGCTTGCAAACCAACAGAAAAAAATAATAAAATCAAAGACAGTTCTCTGTTTGATCACTGTGAGGTTACCAACGTAACACTATTTTTGAATTCACAGTATTATCCTTACGAGCCACTAAGCTTAAAATTTTCCGAGAACAAATACAATATAATTATTATATGAAATGTATGTGAAATTTCGTCAGTCGTATTACAACTATCCTGCAGACCCGTTGTTTGATTGGGTCAGTTTCAAGGACAAGGCTCCTCTCTTTATCATAGACTGTTCAAGACAAAACGATAGTTTGAAAACAGGCCCTGTAGATGTAGATGGTAGATGCCCAGCAGCAAACAGCTCAAGAGATGTTCAACAGCTGCATTCACCACTTTAAAAAAACTGACGCGTGAAATTTCGACAGTCGTATTACAACTTTCCTGCAGATCCGTTGCTTGATTTGGTCAGTTTCAAGGACAAGGCTCCTCTCTTTATGATAGACTGTTCAAGACAAAACGATAGTTTGAAAACAGGCCCTGTAGTTGTAGATGGTAGATGCCCAGTAGCAAACAGCTCAAGAGATGTCCAACAGCTGCATTCACCACTTTAAAAAAACTGATGCGTGAAATTTCGTCAGTCGTATTACAACTTTCCTGCAGACCCGTTGCTTGATTTGGTCAGTTTCAAGGACAAGGCCCCTCTCTTTATGATAGACTGTTCAAGACAAAACGATAGTTTGAAAACAGACCCTGTAGATGTAGATGGTAGATGCCCAGTAGCAAACAGCTCAAGAGATGTCCAACAGCTGCATTCACCACTTTAAAAAAACTGATGCGTGAAATTTCGTCAGTCGTATTACAACTTTCCTGCAGACCCGTTGCTTGATTTGGTCAGTTTCAAGGACAAGGCCCCTCTCTTTATGATAGACTGTTCAAGACAAAACGATAGTTTGAAAACAGACCCTGTAGATGTAGATGGTAGATGCCTAGTAGCAAACAGCTCAAGAGATGTCCAACAGCTGCATTCACCACTTTAAAAAAACTGATGCGTGAAATTTCGTCAGTCGTATTACAACTTTCCTGCAGACCCGTTGCTTGCTCTCTTTATGATAGACTGTTCAAGACAAAACGATAGTTTGAAAACAGACCCTGTAGATGTAGATGGTAGATGCCCAGCAGCAAACAGCTCAAGAGATGTCCAACAGCTGCATTCACCACTTTAAAAAAACTGACGCGTGGTGCTAAAGTGATCAGGATCGAAGTTTATGATGTAGAAAATTTTCCTGATACCATAAGTTCGCTATGTAATTGTGATGCCGAATTGTGCGTGCAGCATGTAGTTAAAAACATATTCATGTATGATATTTATAAATCGGTTAAAGAAATTGCTGTAAAGGTATCAAATAATATGTCGTAAAATAAATCATAATCCTTATTCGATGATGAAGTATTTTTATTTTAACCTTTCACGTAAGCACCCACATTTAATAGTTCTTTTACGTCACGAAGCGACATCATGTGACTTTTAAATCTTTGAGGGTAAGGTTGAAAGTCGAATAATTCACGTCGCTTCGTGAGATTAAAGAACTCTACCCACATTATAAAATACGTGTAAGTTATTTGATATAGGTATGCACTCTCTAATACAAATAGGTATCAATACTTCATCTACATAACTGAGGCAGCGACACAGTGGCGTATATCAGAAATCCGATGTAAAACGACATCGGAGAATGTGTGAGCGCAATCAACTCTATCAGAATTTTAATGTGCTGAATCGATGAAATGATGAATGAGTAAAAATTGCGGGTTTCCAGATCTTTCTAATGTGCTGATTGAATGAGTGAAAATTGCGGGTTCCCAAGTCTTATCTGGTCTGGAAACCAAGAGTAACCATGGAGTTTCTTGCCGGCTCTTCTCCATAGGAAACGACCAATTGAAACCGTGCACCTAGCTTCTGACGTTTCGTAAGTGTCCATGTAGGTTTATGTGAAATGAAATATTTTGATTTTGATAGATCAAGACCTCAATTTATTAAAGAAAAAGATTTTAAAATAAAACGAATACAACTCTCATTTCAATAACTCGAATACAACATTCACTTTCAATAGAGGATTCTGAATACAACACTCATTTTGAATAGAGGATTCTGAATGCAACCTTCACTTTGAATAAAGGATTCTGAATACAACACTCATTTGAATAGAGGATTCTGAATATAACACTCAATTTGAATAGAGGATACTGAACGCAACCTTCATTTTTCAATAGAGGTTTCTGAATACAACACTCATGAATGAATTAATGGTGAAAACTGTAGGTTTTAGGATCTAATCTAAATATATAAAAAGTGAATAACATAAAATTGAATAAATGAAAAGATGAAGGAGTAAAAATTGCGTTTTGAATAGAGGATTCTGAAAACAACACTCATTTTGAATAGAGGATTCTGAATGCAACCTTCACTTTGAATAGAGGATTCTGAATACAACATTCATTTGAATAGAGGATTCTGAATACAACACTCAATTTGAATAGAGGATACTGAACGCAACCTTCATTTCTCAATAGAGGTTTCTGAATACAACACTCATGAATGAATTAATGGTGAAAACTGTAGGTTTTAGGATCTAATCTAAATATATAAAAAGTGAATAACATAAAATTGAATAAATGAAAAGATGAAGGAGTAAAAATTGCGTTTTGAATAGAGGATTCTGAAAACAACACTCATTTTGAATAGAAGATTCTGAATGCAACCTTCACTTTGAATAGAGGATTCTGAATACAACATTCATTTGAATAGAGGATTCTGAATACAACACTCATTTTGAATAGAGGATTCTGAATACAACACTCATGAATGAATGAATGGTGAAAATTGCGGGTTTCCAGATCTTATCTGATCTGGAAACCCCAATTTTAACCTACTATAATTAGTATCTTTTGTGCAGTATGTGATGATATTCCGATTACAATGGTGTTAGGAACGACGTGTATGTATTTAAGTGGAAATACCAACATAACGTCTTGGAGTGTAAATGTGGTGCTGTTCCACAAACCTGCTGTCCTGTCAGCTGCGCGTTACAGGAACTGATGGACGATGATGATGGCGCCAAACAAGTAGCCGAATACTGGGCCTAGTCCATTTAAATTGCTATTGACACGCTAAGAAGATCAGAATAAATAATAACCGCCCCAATTGGGATCAGCTGCAAGCTTTATTTAATATAAATTCACTACCTAATGTATTTATATTCCTATGACATATTAAATTTACATGCCCACAGTGAGAAAAGCGTTAGTGTTGTTCAAACGAACACCAGAAACCAATTTAGATTTAAGTGCAAAATGAATGTTAATTCAAATTCGTAAATTGAAATTGGCATTACACGATTGTCCACCTACTAGAATGTTATTTCACTTAACGAAGATGTCTAATGAAATTAATTTCCACGTTCTTGCTCAATAAAAATCTACTAACGGTACTAAATGGAAATAGTATACGTAATTATAAATACCTTTACCTATCTCGTTTTCTGAACAAAATGGAAGAAGTAGTAATTAAGAAAACATATATTTACCGTTAAAGAAAATTTTCCTTTGTTACTCAGAGCGTTAAGAAATCAAGTTCTTACCTAGTTGCTATTAGAATGAAAGCTTACAGCTGCATGGATCTAATAAAAGTTTTAGAGCACAACAAAAGCCTAAAATGAACAAGCAAAGACGACAGACAGTTTGCTACTGTTCTATTTAAAAGTATATTATTTAATTTCTGTTTTCAAACGGAAGAGGTAAACAAAAAAAAAAGATAACAATAAAAAGTTCTTGTTAAAACATAAAATTACGCTTAAATATTGAGCGCATATACTTTTTCTCGTTCAGTAAAATAGGTATATAGAGTTTACGACACAGATAAAAGAATTCTTGATAAACCCATGCAACTTGACCAACATGTATTCACAGATCACGAAGGTATTACGCAACAAAAATTGTAGGAATTGTTGCGAAACAATGCCTGCTGACCGTATAAAATTCAATGTTCTCATCGATATTAATAATATGTCAGTAATAAAATGAGACGTGACCTCTGATAGCAAGTGAACCGTGGTCACGACACTTAATTTTCACTAGTTTATACGTTCTACATAAGGCGTCTTGTGAGGTCCAATGCGACTATCGGGCCGTCAGTGGCGCCACCGCACAACGTAGCGACAAACGAGGAACAGGTTAAGGCCTGGACAGACTACACCTTATCGGATGTGCGAGATCCAAAAATTTCGTAATGACATTCCGAAACGATTTCTTATCCACCTGAATCTCCTACGAGATCTTTACTTCCTTCCACCTTAGCATCACCGTCACGACAAATCGATTGTAAGTTGACAGTGCATTTTTGTTTAGGCATTCCATTTGAGTGTCGCCTAGTGATAATGAAAACAGGATTTAGTGTTCATTTTTTGAAAAGTGAAATCCACTAATTCTTTTACAGGTAATTCGCAACATTTATTGTATTAGGTTATAATCCAGCAGTGAATATTAGGTATTTGTGCTGAAATGACGGATGATTATCTTATAATTTATACTTAAAAATATTCAACTCAAAGCATTTATTTCAATTAAACCGTTTACAAGCACTTTGAATTGTCAAAGAGTCGGTCATTCGGGGTATTCCTCGAAACGCACAAACTTTGAAACGCACCATATGAAACGTCTATCAATATCATTTATTACGAATCCTTCATGCTCTTCTCTATGTTTCATCATTGATGCATTTCAAGGAAAACAATTTTAATATTTTTATTAATATTAATTTTTTTATGCTTTTTTGCCGAGGAATAGTTTTGGTGCGTTTCAAAGTTGGTGCATTTCGAGGAATACCCCGGTCATTCAGAAAGATGAAGCTAGTTGCCCATTCCAAAGCGAAGTAGGTTCCTATGAAGAAGAACTGGCAAGAAACTCCATAGACACTCATTAAAAATCGAAATATTGCGAGACGTTGCTACAAAAGACAGACGAAAGCACGTATTCAACAATGTTTGTAAAATTTAACATTGCGACCAGACTGATTTGAGTATTCAAATGTGGACATGAAGTACCCTCTCGTGTATCAGCCTGCATAATATGTCTTTCATTGCCATATCCAAGTAGACATGTGTGATCTACCCGCGCCTTTACACTTCCATGTAGGTAAATGTTCAACAGTTGATTGACGTTTGATAAATAGCATGTGTTGACATCTTCCTAGTGAGAGTTGAGCATTGATAAGTCTTTGGGAGGTCGTAAACAAATTTACAACAACAAAATAAACATGACAATTTATCGGGTTGATAAAATACTGTGTGTTAGGTATTTGTTGATTTGTTTATTATAATTATATAATAACTGTGTACCTATGACTTGATACCATAATAATAATACCTTTATTGTTCTTCATGATTACCTCTCACGATACCAAGTCATTAATTCTTATCAAATATATTTTATTTCACATTAACTACATATTATTTAAAAGGCCTTGTAGAAAAAATGCTCTAAATGGATTTCTATAATATTACGTTGATAAATATAATAAATTCATTGTTCCCAAGATCACTCCATAATCATAAAAATAATAAAAGTTTCTTATCAAAAAATTAAATAACATATGTAAAGGTAAAGTGCGCCAAAGATCTAACATAGCATAAGTAAATCGTGTTTCAAGTAACACAATTTTATTACTGACCACCATTTAAATTTTTTAGGGTTCCTTAACTAAAAAGGAAAAAACGGAACCCTTATAGGATCACTTTGTTGTCCGTCTGACTGTCTGTCAAGAACCTTTATCTCGGAAACGCGTGGAGGTATCGAGTTGAAATTAAAACTATATAGGTACTCAGGTCTACAGTCCCTTGAAGCTGTGAAAAAATCAAACTTCTAAGTTAACGTATAAAAGATACGGCCGTTTATGCCGCATAAAACGTAGGTATATTTCGACCCTCACAAGGGAATCAAAATTTATAAGATACTTCCCGTTGACCTAGAATCATGAAATTTGGCAAGAAGCAAGATCATGTAGGACAAGTAAAGGAAAAGATCCGAAAATCGTAAATTTATAATAATTTTTTTTTAATCCCGTGATAAACTATTTACATACGGAACCCTCCGTGCGCGAGTCCGACTCGGACTTGACCGGTTTTTTTCAAGACGCTCGAGGCTCCACGGTAGGATACTGTTCATACTGTATACCTTTGTCAACGCGAGACTAGTGCGGAAAGTGTTGCTTGTGTCACAGAAATAGAGTTACAATCATAATCGCGACAAAACTCAGTTAAATTCAAGATCCAGAGTCAGGTACTGGACGGTGACAGGTTGTGTGTCGATGACCCTGTATGTGTGTAAGTACAGACGCCAGCACATCAACCTACCCGAAACTGTCAAATTTTCCCAATCAACTTTGAACCTTATGCTTTATCGCTAAAGTTGAAAATCTATTAGAGAAATTTGACAGATTGTAGTAACTTGATGTGCTGGCGTCTGTACATACACTGTTAAATAAGATCATCATCATCTGCCTAGCCATTTCCCAACTATGTTAGAGTCGGCTTCCAGTCTAACCGGATGCAGCTGTATACGAGTATTTTACATGGAGCGACTGCCGTTCTGACTTCCACAACCCAGGTACTGGGTAATACGAAACCCCTTTGTAAGACTGGTTGGTTGGTCGGTTTAAACTGTTAAATACAACGTGAGAACAAAACGTACCGTTGAACTAACACCGTGCATGAGAAGTTGTTAAGCAATGATTAGGTAAAACTCAATCACAAACACATTCGATATGCGTTTATGTAAGTTGCAGAACGAATATTATGATAATATTAATAAACTTGATTGATCACATTAATCTTACATCTAGATTACAATGCAAAGTTTAATCATTGGGAAACCGTTACAATGCTTCCTGTAATATTCATCTAGGAGTTTTTGTGACCCTTGTGAATGTGAAACAAAGACCCTATAGATAAGATAGCGGTAAGCTTAACTCATTGTCTATGGACTTGAAAGAGATTTTAATCTAGATTAATAAGACCGGCTTATTTGTAATATTGAGGGAGTTTACGTATGATACTGAGCAAAGTTACAAAATTATCAATGTTACAAATAACCATGGTGTTCCATAATCAAATCATTATGCACCATAATATTAAGGTGACTATAAAGGTTTGATTATAGCCTTTATTTTTAATAAAGTTGAAATTGCACATCAAATTGTGGTGATATTTCAGTTATTATAAACATAAAAAAAAACGGAATCACTACATTTCGAACATTGTATTTCAACAACTACAACAACAATTTTTGCTTTTTTCCTTTTTCTATTGCAGACAGTACTACTCAGACAGACAGTAGTAGTACCATGCTTGTTGCCCATACGTTTTTCTAGTAGGTACCTCTATAGATAAGTACTCGTGTTTAGGTATTATAAAACAATAGGTACTTACCAGTGCACAGACGCCAGCACATCAAGCTACCCGAAACTGTCATTGTTTTCCAATTAACATTGAACCTTATGCTTTAGCTATAAAGTTAAAAGCTATTAAAGAAATTTGACAGATTGTAGTAGCTTGATGTGCTGGCGTCTGTAAATTAATGAAACCTTCTTGTAGATTCTGTTGACTTCCAAGTAACATGAAGGATTAATATTCCCACAGCTTATGCCAAATTAACCATGCGTGGTATAATTTAATTAAAATAATATTCTTTTGTGTTTTTGACTGGAACCGGAACGAATAAATGGGCATATAATTTTTTAGGGTTCCGTATCTCAAAAGGAAAAAACGGAACCCTTATAGGATCACTTTGTTGTTCGTCCGTCCGTCTGTCAAGACCCTTTATCTCGGGAACGCGTGGAGGTATCGAGTTGAAATTAAAACCATATACTCAGGTCTACAGTCCCTTGAAGCTGTGAAAAATCTTAAATTATATAGGGTACTTCCCGTTGAGCTAGAATCATGAAATTGGCATTCATTTGGCAAGAAGCAAGATCATGTAGCACTAGTAAACGAAAAAATCCGAAAACCATAAATTTATTGGTGCATTAAAAAAATCCCGTGATAAACTATTTACATACCTACAAAGTACGGAACCCTCGGTGCGCGAGTCCGACTCTCACTTGACCGGTTTTGTTTTTAGATTATATCGGTACATGTACAGACGCCAGCACATCAAGCTACCCGAAACTGTCAAATTTTCGCAATCAACTTTGAACCTTATGCTTCAGCGATAAAGTTGAAAATCTATTAAAGAAACTTGACAGATTGTAGTAGGTTGATGTGCTGGCATCTGTACTATAGCGTTTCTGTTTTTTTTTTTCTCTAATTAATAAGCTATTGTGTTATTTGTTTTTTACATCAAAGGCGTTGAATATGGGTAGGATATAGTATGGAAGATTGCGGTGAAATTGTACTCTTTTTTTATTTTAATTATGCATATCAATAACTATTATGATCAATTAATCTCAATCTGCAGCCTTGTTGGACTAGTGTTCTCAACTGCTACTGAAGCACTGAAAGAAATAAGCAGTAAATAAAAATGAAAAACATTGATCTGAACTGCTTTAAACAGTTCCATAAGAGCCTAACATACAAAACAGTATTTTTTATTGATCCGAAAACAGTTAAAGCTCGAGGCAAAATGTTACCGTCATGACAGTAAACTTTAACGTTTTAAGTAGCTAAAAGGTCACAAAGTTAACTGTTTTATTCATTTGGTGATATCGTTCAAACCATTGAAATTTACTTATATTACAGTAATGGTGGTTTTCCTTTTTTTTTGTTTTTTTTTTTTACTATATAGTATGTTCAATAATTAAAAGTTACTGTTTTACAAACACTTCTTCTTACTGTAAAAAGTCAGTAAGTAAGTCTTAACGAAATTGCTTTAATGTGGTGTAATAAGAAATTTTTTTTCAGTGAGAGCATGATTTCCTGCTCTAATTCCGGGTCAGGCAAAGTGTTAATGGGTTTTTCTATCAGGAATTTCTCAGTAGCAGCGCAGAGTCTGAATTTATGTCCCGTTGATAGCAATAGACCCGCGCCCTATTACATGGGACTAAGGCTGCGTTTCCTTCAGAGATGTGTGAGGATGCGTAGCGAGGGATGTGTATGAAACAAACCAATAACATCGCTTCATTATTATAGCTTGAACTAAGTAAGCATTGTCATTGGTTAGTTTTACACACATTCCTCGCTACGCATCCTCGCTCATCTCTGGTGGAACTGCCGAAATGTGGGTAGGTATACTATAAGTACACCTCTGCCCAACCCTTCGGGGATTACAGGCATGATGTTGTCAAAATCAGAATATTAATTTTATTTCACATAAACCTACATGGCCAATTATGGAACATAGCTAAGTGCATGGTTCCAATTATTTTGTGGGATATGTTAATCCGAGTCTTGAGGGGCTAAGTAATAACAGTTGCAAGGGTCGATCGATCGAGATCGGGATTAAGCTACGCTTGCCGCGGTTGGTCCGTGGATGGGTGACCATCTTTACATACCAAGACCCCTCCGTGCCTCGGAAAGCACATTAAGCCGTTGGTCCCGGCTGTCATTCGTGCATCTTTGACAGTCTTTACGAGTCGTCAGAAGCCCGATAGTCTGACAACCAGTCTTACCAAGGGGTTTCGTATTACCCAGTAACTGCGTTGTAGAGGTCAGATAGGCAGTCGCTCCATGTAAAATACTGTTACTCAGTTGCATCGGGTTAGACTAGAAGCCGACCCCAACATATTTGGGAAACTGCTAGACAGATGATGATGTTAATCCCGATCTTATTAGATGTGTCAGGTCTTATAATTTTTTAGCTATAAATTCAGTCATTGATTCGACAAGTTCAACAGTACCAGTATTGTTGAACTTGTCGAATCCTTTTCAGGGTTAAAGCGCACCATGAATTATTTACAATTACATGAATTATCAGCTATTACAATAGAAGTTACACTATTTGGAAGCAGATACAGTTATAATTCTACTAGCTTCTACAACGATTTGTTTTCTTATTATTCTCAATCCAGGTATCGGCAATATTTACAACAAATTACATACAATATCATGTTGTGACAGATTTACTGGCACACACTTGGGTTTAATTGCGTACGCGTACGACAATATTGTTGTTATAATTGTTAAATTAATTAAAACAGCTCTGTGTTACTGTATCACATACATTAATATTTTTATCAACTACGTAAACAGCAGGGTCAAGTAACAAGTTTAACAGAAAAATAATTTGCCACAGATAAACGTTATAATTTATGCCTTGTTTGTGTGTAAAGTTTAGTCTCGACACAAGAAAAGATTTATATAATGGAAAGATTTAAAACAATAATGATATTCATTAAGCTGCAATGCTCTTCAATAAACATTCTCAGTAATTGAGCCTGAGTAATTATTATGACCACACTGGAAATTCTGTCTTAAAACATGATTTGCAATGTCAATCAACAAAAACAACTGATTGTTTATAAATGATTATAAGTGGGTACTGTATGTTACAAATACGCGTAACGTTGTCAAGGTTCTCTATAAATATATAAAACAAGAGCAAGACCGTTATATAAGCATATAGGTAATTTACGTAACATATCACCGGAAATGGGACAGCACACAGGAGGCAGGTAATTTGAGAATTTAAAATAAAAGCAATTTAAAATGTTACCCCCTGTTACAAAAACAAAGATGGCGCAACCGAAGTACTGGTGCGGTGGTGAGTTTACGCTTCGTTTGTCACGTGACATGCGCCGCCCAAGCCTCTAGATAACACGCCCTTTAACCACCAAACTTAACGATTGGCCCTCATTACAACCACTGCCGCCGAAAATATTCGGTAGGCAGCCACAAACACTGGATTGTTACAATCATACCTTGCGATGAATGCGATCATATACGGTTTAAGCTGTAAAGCGGCTCCCCCTAGCCGCAGTTGTTTCTATTAGGGGTTTTGTGCATGAAGCTGACCAATTAGTCGTCGGATAGCATGTTCGGGTGGCAGCTATCGGCTAACATGGACGCGTGCGGTTCGCCGTAATAGCGCGTTGCCGGCTCGTAATGTGTTTTTGGCGTGCCGCGCCCCCAGCCACCCTATCTACCCACCAATATTTAGGACCTGTAACGTACCTTTTAAAACTTCGTCCATAACCCGAGATTGGTCGTTGCGTGCGCCCATTTCTATATTACGACGACGAATAATTAGCTTTATCAGATATCATTTTTACGAACACAGTAATTTACTAGTAACATGAAAAGCAAACTTTGTGTTGGAATCGACTGTTGTTTTTAAATAATTTAATTTAGTCTCTACTAGCAGAAGTTTTTATGTCGAACTGAGTCTTAAATTAAGTCATTTGCGATCTTAAGTCAGTATCAAAGTTCAAAAGTTAAAAATCGAACTGGGTTCTCGAGGTCGGCTCCTACAACTAGATAAAAGAAATAAGATATATACATTCTTAGCTCTGTGGGGTAAGATTTCAAGTGCGTTTTACACACAAAAAATCTGTCACCATGTATTAAGTGTGTCTTTTAAATTTCATAGATGGTGGATTACAATGTTGACGAAGTCTGTGAAGCGTAAGAAAAAGGTGTACCTACATCTAAGTATTAACACACAAAATATGGCACCGTGTAATTTTATATGGGTGCGGGGCGATGTCATTGGTAAATTTCAAACTATAAGAGAAACACTATACTTCTTAACTTGTCTTGAGCTACGTCAGGTTAGTTGGGGCGGCATCACCACTCATACAAAAATTCAGTTGGTATACGGTTACCATGTGTAAGTTGTGTTGGACATAATATGAGTTTTACGTTTGTTTTAATTTTATCATTCGAAAATATATATTAAGTATGTAATTGTAGCCTGTAAGTACATGAGTAAAGTACAATATCTTGGTTTTGCATTTCTTTTTATAAATTATCTGGTCGCTTATTATTATTTTATAAATTATGTGGTCGCTTACTATGTTGACTTCACAAATGATTTGTATGACAAATGCCCAGTATTGAAATACATAGCTAAATCTAAAAGTGTGTTAGTGATTTGGCCTCGTACAGGACTTTATGTTTTTTTATTTTATTTTTATATAATTTTGCTTTTCATATTTTTATGATTTTGTTTAGTTTGTGATCTTCCTCTACGAATCACAATAATAACTTTTCATTATTTTTCTAATAAACAGAATATTCTAATATACTTAGCAGTAAAATAAGATAGGTAAGTATAGCTATCTTGAAACCACATGCAACACTGCAAGTTAAAGTAAAACTAAAAGTTTTGTTAGATAAGACATAACTACTAGATATCGGGTAGGTGTAGGTACTCACAAAATCTAGGTTGATGGCTCAATTAACAATATTCTTTCTGTGCAATGATCAAGTCAGCTTTGTGAAGCTGACTTATTGATTTGGCCAGCGACAGCGCCCAGCGGTTGACAGCAGTTTAAATCGGCTTTCTTTGAGGGTTCTAGTGTAAAGTATCATCTAAAAGGAAAACATAGGGACATACAAGTTATTAATATTTATTATTCTGTAACAAATCATTGCTTTGGTCATTAACCAAAAAGAAAACAGGCAAGAGCGTTTTTATGGAGAAACGACAACCCGCATTTCCTCTTAACACTAAAATAAACATAATTAGGAAAAATGAAAATATTATCAGCCTAGGGTAATTTAGGAACAGTCAAGTGTGGCGTTGGTAAAATGGACACATTGAATCCATAATCAACTAAAATGTGACTATTTAGGTATCCTTTTTCAGAAAGCAGTCTAATGATACTCAAAATTGGCCTCCAAACTATCGCAATGTTTGCACTCGCTAATATTAAGCGCAATTTAGCCCAATAATGTAAATTGATTTCACCGGTTTAGGCGAACCACATCACCGGCAAATCAGGACGCCGGCTCCGCTTTATCCCAACATCCATTAGCATTAGCAATTACGCAGTCGTGTTAACATACTTATTTAAACATGAATTACTTAAACAATACGTTTCACACACGTGAATAAAAGAGAAATTAGCTCCACAGCTAAAATCTTAGAACAAACTATCTGCAAGGATTACAGTTACATAATAATCACGTAATCGTAAAAGTCTCTAGCCGCCGAGTTTTTGCTAATAGTAAGGTACAGCCAGCCTTTGCGTAAACGGTCTAATTAAACACGACAGAAACATGTGCAATGAAATTTTAGATCAGCCAAGTAAATACGAGCTGCGAGTCGCGCGACTAACGTTGCTCTTTTATAGCGATGCCTAGGCGCCGCCCGCCGGTTAAACCTTCTTGATTTTATAATTATTTTTATAACATTCTTTTTAATTGTCTTAGGTGTCCGTAATATTATACTACGGCTGACATATTGATGGACGACATTCTTGTTGATCTATTATAAACAGAAATATTTAGAGAAATGTAGTAATACGTAATATAATGTAGAGCAGTGGTGGACCAGAGTGGTAACGGCTTCAAGACAATGTTTATGTTCTCTCTCCAGAATTAGCTTACTGACAGGTTATATGAGTCATATAGGTAATTGTTTTTTGAAGTGAAAACTTCTTTAGCGGCGTTGTACACTTTTTTTGTAATGAGTAAAAAATGTTAAACTCGCGTCAGGACACGTGACCTGATCGAAAATTCGTAAGACGGATGGCCGTAGCCGGTACCGCACGTGTTTTGTTTATAAGACGATTCACAAAATACACACGTAATTGTTCAAGTTTTCACTTCTGTCGGCACTCCCGGAGTGCCACTGTTTTTTCTTTTTATTTTCTTTAGCTTACTATTTATGTCAATTCAGTTTAATTTTTATTTAAATTTATTATTGACATAATCTACTCATTTCAATGTTTTCAAGTGAGTTGATTGCAATATGTGGTTAGCTAGCGACCTCTACAATTGATCATATTTTCTTGCCTAAGCAACCGGCGGCAAGTTCGCCATGCTCCCTTAGATGTCACTGCATGCGGTAGCGTCGGGGGTCGGGTTGCTTGCTTCCCTCAAATATGGCGAGGGGGGTAATGGTTGATCTTTGCGTTATGCTCGTGAACGGGTGCTACTTGTTGTGAGTCGTCGTCTTGCTGACCATGGTTTTATTGTTTTTAGGTATTAGTAATAACTTGTTTTTTTATTTTACTTCGATGGTCCTAGTGTATCATTTGTGACATCAGTGACAGCTATGTGAACAGAACCCAGCATTGCATAAGCATATAGGTGAAGGAAAAATCGCGAGGAAACCGGCATGTCCTAGAACCAAAAGTTCGAAGACATGTGACATCTACCAACAAAAAATTTTTTTTGCAGACCTGTGTAATTGAATCAGATTTGACCTATTTAACACAGAGTTCTGCTCTTTCAGGGACTCTTACTTTTCCGGCGTTGTGGTCCCTAGTCTATTGTTCCCGTGCCTCTTCATTAATCTCACAAACAACTGACACACTTTCTGCATTCAATTCGATAAAAAAAATTGCCGCATTGTCATTCTTCCGCCGTTATCTATCGATGTTTCCAAACCCTGCTCTTTCGCGAGA
The DNA here is from genome assembly GCA_927399505.1 of Luperina testacea. NCBI lineage: Eukaryota > Metazoa > Arthropoda > Insecta > Lepidoptera > Noctuidae > Luperina > Luperina testacea. Next base: position 9,729,841 of record OV656755.1, read on the forward strand.
GTAGGTAAACAAAAATAAAGACTAGATAAATTTTATGACTTAAGATCAAGTCATCTTCTGAAAAGAGGAAAAACAAAATTGAATCCCTTTATATAAGTAAGTTAAAGCTCAGTAATAAATCCAAATATCTGACATTCACGTTAACCTGTCAATATCGGATCACGGTACTTAGGTGCTTCGGAACTGACAAACAAGAACACCAGCCTAGCTGTGCTGTAACAGCCTACCTCTGGCCACACGGAGCTTAACCTTTGTAAGCAAAACAATTGATGAAACAAAATCTATCTTTTTTAGACTACACTAGAAAAAAAATATTCAAAAAAAAAGCCCAGAAAAAAAAATTACATGTATGGCAACAAACGTCAAAATATGATTTGATGCAACAAACAGATTATATCAAACAAACGTTTCGGACCGTTGCGACTCATTCTTTTACCTTTATTTCATTATTATGACTCCCATTTCACGCCCGCTCGGTTTTTATGATGACCTGTGGCTCTAATACATAATATATTAGTGATTTAGGATCTCCTAAATGTGTAACGTGTATTGCTAGAAAATAGCCATATCATTGCCATATAATTGATAAAAAAGAATCCTCATTTTCTTCCTTGTAAAAAATCGTGGTTTGTACCAAATTATGACATTGTTTTGAGGCTAGCACGAGAGAAAATGTAAATTACAGTGCATTAATACAATAAACTATGAATTGGTACATAAAATTTAAATAACTGAATGAACCACAGCACCATCGGATTACTTTAATAATAACGACAGACTGTACGAGCAATATTTTTGTGTTTATCTCATTTTTATGAGTTTAAGTAGGAAGCATGAGGTGGCGCGAGAGATAGGGATTTAATTGAAGGCGAGGCGTTGGTGTGAGAAGGGTGGATACCCGCAACCGCCCGCCGGGGTGCAAGCACGCCGCGGGGATAGCAAAATAATAAAAAAATGAAGCTTGCAGACCGATCCCCCGCGAGCTCGGATGCTGTGAAAGTGGCACGCCGTGGATAAATGAAGCTTTTTTGTTTGTAGAATACGCCTAAGCTTGGCGTCGCTCTACTTTCGCATTGTCACTCGAATTCTATGGATGTTAGTTCATTCATAGCCTTCTTCGCGGGCGTCATTAAGTTTATTTTACCAGTATGCCTTCTTTTCTACTAAAATTATCGCAGTGCTCAAACAAGTCTTTATATCTTCCCCTTTAGAATGACCCAGTGTTAACAACAATTCATAAAAATTGTAACGAAATAAAAGGGATTTTCTATCATATTTATTTACGAGGATCTCACTGAATGGGGATCGAGGAGAATTAAGTCAACAACGAACTTAACAATAGAGTGTGCTAGTTCATTTGGCGACGGTTTTTAGTTGAATCGTGACCATATCTGTTACGCTAAAGGTTCAAAATCGATTGCTTGGGTTGAACGACGAGGGGCATTGCCCGTCACTTCTGCGATTTAAGTGACAGTTTTATTAATTTCCCACTACTCATCCCTATTTTTCACCCTACCCAATCTTCAATACCACTGCAAAGGCAGCATATGGTACCGGCAGAGTTTGCACCATCTAAAAGTTTTAAAAATGTAGTATGGAAATTGTTTCAAGTTGTTTATTTTTTTCATATATTTTTACTTACATTCGCCTATGTTAAGAGTTAAGTACATACAGAGTAAAAAAAATCCTTGATATTAACACGACGACAACTGTATCTTGTAACTTTGACATTAAATATTTAAGTAAACAAGCGACACACGTTAAGAATTAACTTAATAGAATTTATATAGATACTGCATCGCAATAAAGATAGTACAATTCAAATAATGGCGCATGGTCCACCAACAAATGCGTACGTAGCTGTGTCTGAGATAAGCTGCAGCTTAACGCTGGCACAGCAGTCGATGGCTTATCTCGATTTCAATTATTATGCTGGCTCTTTCATTGGTTCGGTGTGGCGATCACGGCCGGGAGGGCGCGCGATAGGGATTGGGGCGGTCTCGATTCACGTTATCTGAAATCTCGCCCAAATCGGACTTTGCCATTATACGCTTGATTATGTTCTAAAAATTTAGCACTGGTATCTTTGCAATGGCGACACAATATAAGCAATACATATTTTAAGTTTGCATTTAAATTTAGTAACCTAACAATATAGTAATCTTTCATTATCTGTGTTAGGTATGGAATGGACCTAAATGGCGCAAGAAGAAAAAATGCAACCAGAGAGACCACGAGCACCTTAAAAGCGTGGCTGAACGAGCACAAGAAGAATCCTTACCCAACGAAGGGCGAGAAGATAATGTTGGCGATCATCACAAAGATGACGCTGACACAGGTGTCGACGTGGTTCGCGAACGCGCGCCGTCGTCTCAAGAAGGAGAACAAGATGACGTGGGAGCCGAGAAACAGGGTCGATGATGATGACAATAATAATGATGATGATGACCACAAAAGTAACGATGGAAAAGACGGATTAGGTACGTATCACGATTTTCAAGTAGCACTATTTCTAAAAAAAACACGGGACTGCATTTTAAATAAAATACTTAGGAACCATAACGTTTTAAAGAATTTCAAGTATAGATTTTCTCTTAGCTAAAATTAGTTTCTCTTTTAGATGGAAAAGACTCGGGAACGGGCTCTAGCGAAGACGGAGATAGACCACAGCAAAGATTGGATATGCTTGGGCAAAGAACTGAATCAGAGTGGTCTGAATCTCGCGCTGACAGCGGTCCTGAATCACCTGAGCCTTATGAAAGGCCTATTCACCCAGCCTATCAGCATTTACCTTCCCGTGCTCCACCAGGCAGCACACCAGCGTCGGCTAAGCCAAGAATATGGTCATTAGCGGACATGGCAAGCAAGGAGGGCGATGCGCCGACACCGCCTTCGTCAGCATCTGCATTTTACCAGTCGGCAGCTGCGGCAGCGGCAGCTCGCCTTGCCCATCCCTACAGCCGACCGGAGCTGTACCGAGGCTTATATCCCCCAACTCACCCTGCGGACGTGGCTCTCCTCGAGTACTCTCGCTCGCTAGCGCTGGCTGCGCCCGCGCCCGCACCTCCAGCTCCTTCGCCGTCCTCATCGTCCACATCGTCGCTGGCCGAGCCACCTCCTCCACCACGGGCCTGACCACAAGCCCCCCGCCCGCCGCTGGCGCATCGACAATAATTTCGATCTCCTCCGATGAGTGCCACGAGGGTGAACTCGGCCTGTAAATAGCGATAGACTAATATAAATATGTATACATACGTATAAATACGTGATAATAATTATTATGCACCGGTAGAGAAGCTTAGATTTGTGATAGTGGACACATGCGAGCGGTGCGCCACCTGCCACCGCCCGCGCCGTGAGGTTGACAACTCGCAAACGACGTCGACGCTGCGCCCGCGCCGACCGACCGACAATACTAGGTGCTATACAAGTTGGACCTTGCGACATGTTGCTGTAGTTAATATTGGAGGTGGTTAAACGAAGTGATTTCATTCAAAAATAGGTATTAATATGTGTTAAGTTTCTTATACATAGATAAACAACACTGTTTTAGATTATTATTTGTATGTAGTGTAAATTATTATTTCAAATATTCTACTTATATTTAGTGCCTAATTACGTCCAGTGTTTTCTATTGTTTGATAGTTTCTTAAAATATCTAACATTCGAATTTTAATATTTATTGATACGAGGTCAGTAGTATAACGAGTCGTTAATATAAGTTTTTTTTATCTACAATATATCAATAATTTATACCAGATTTGGTGAGGATTTCGGAAAATCTGTATAGTTTTTTTCTAGTCAGAAGACTATGATTGTCTGTGTTAAACATAATTGAAATTACAAACCTATGTCTAATTATTCAACTTAAGTTACTAATAATTTCCCATTAAGTAGGGCTGGCATAAACACGGGTAGTTCACACATTTTTTGTTCAAACACCAATGATTGAATGTTGGATTATTTTAATATTTACCAGACAAGAAAACGTAATTATTAGCAAAGATATTGAACAAGGACTGGTGTTACAGTCCCCAGAAACTGAAAACCTATTAAATTGTTCTAAGTAAGTAGGTATAGTCAAAAACTTTTAAACCATGTGGGACCAACGAAACGTAAAATGCGGAAGAGAGTTCGCTTCCTGCGAAATTAAAATAATTAGAGTCCAAATAAAAGTTACTCGCTGCTGAAGTACATAATTGTCGGAAATTTATTGTCACAATTAAAATATCTAGCAATGCTGTTAACTTTTGTTTGCGTATGGCAGAATGTTATTAAAGTTAAACAAACCGTGTTTGTGTAACTTACGCATAATTAGGTACCCAATTTCCATTTAATTTAGTGCCAACTTTTCCTATTATTACTTAAAACTATCTTAATTAATTTGATTGTTAATTATAATTATGCATTTATTTTCTTGCTTTTAATTGTATTATTAGAACAACGAGTCAAAGGTCAAATAGTGGTTTTTAGAATACAATAATGATGAATTACTATTCTACCTATGGCTAGCAGACGAAGAAAAATATCCGTAATTTTTGAACTCTTATTTTCTTTCATCTTCTGTCAATACAATGCGAAGCTATTACGATGGTTTTGCTGCAAATCGAATTGTCACTGGTATTATTATAGTAATTGACATTATATTTGTTCATAAAAAATCACTTCTGCAACGAATGTGCAGTGTTGTAAATTAAAATATTAATATAAAACGAAACACAAAGATCTGATATAAATTTTTAATATAAATACAAAATAATATTGTAAATGTGATGATGTCGTAGCCCCATCCTGATGCAAGATTCAATATCCAGAACGTTTCGTAATTGCCAGCCCTACTCGAAACGGAAATTTGTCTCATCTGTGTAGCATTTACACATCATTCGTCTTCGTAGCAATTTGTCATAACTAAATAAAAATGGCCTTGTATGATTGTAAACGTTAAACGAATGTAAATTCACATCGTCGATTTGTTTCTAAACATTGTATGATAATTTTTTTTTTCAATATTGTAGAGACTGAAAGTCCAAAATTGAGTCTATAGTTTTGTACATACGTCACTGTTGTAAGTATATATTGTAATAATAACGTGAGTATTTAAGAGAGGTAAATGCAATAATTTTTCTGTATTAGAAGTCCTTTTGATGTAAATATAAACACGGATGGAAGACGTGAATCTTCAATGTAGTTATATAAACAACGAAAATATGTATATTCGACTATATATACGATATACGAATATCTTAACGACAATGTATATTTTTCAAGTACTACATATATTTCTGAATTCACGTTTACTGTAATATTATTGTAGTGTCAATGTCATTCAGAAAGCTGTAGAATCAGAATGTAATGTTATATAAATGGGTTTAGTTGAAAACAAAATAACTGTTGATAAAATTATTACATGTTGTTTCATTTTGTTAGCTTCAAACGTCTTTTAACCGTTTTCCCAGAAAGGTGTGTGAATAGATGCAATAAAATTTAATACAGAAATATTTGTTTGTTGTTTCAATAATTTCATCCCCATACCATCATATTTAAATACGCACCAACTAAATCAATAGGGCAGGGCTTCCCAAATTTATTTTCTCTGCCATTCTCATCTCTTTCACTAAATTAATTTTCGATCTATACCTACTTGTTCTTTATAACTGCAACTGCAGAAAAATCTGTTTCGCAAAAGTGTGAAGTCGCGAATGGTAAAAGGACCCTCAATGCTGTACTGCTGATGGCATGATATTCTTGAAATATGGAGCTCCAAAATTCAAGCAGTTTATTTTTGTTGTACTGTAGCTTGAGGCTGGAGTCACAGGACAATTCTATGAATTGTAGTTCTTACTCTGTCGAAAGTGTTGATGGTGAGGTCGACTGGAAAGGGTTTCTAATCCAGTCATATTGCTCCAGATTTTCACACATTTTGTTGACACAAAAAGCCAATCTAATCTATGTAGATCGCCTCACTTCGCCCGTGGAATAGTGCCGCGGCGCCCCAAGACGTCGCGACGCACAGTTAGGGAAGCCCTGCAATAAGGGGTTTATTTATTCAAGTTGCTTAAAGTTAAGAGACGTTGTAACGTCAATATTTTTTTATAAGCAACATTTATGAATAAACGCCTAAACTTTTCACTAAGAAGACTAAGAAACTTTTTTGACAAATTTAAAATATAGAACTCGTGACGTCACCAAAGATAAGACACTAACTGCTACAAATTTATCTTATATAATAGTAGGTTAGTATCTATTAAGTACGATAAAACCAATTTGGTCAAGACGGATCTGACGAGCTTATTGCGATATCGCCGAGAGCCGCTTCAACCGGTCTCCAGGTAAAACTAACATTTACTTTAACGTTCGATTGTTCTTTGAGCTGACCTACTGACATTTAAATTCTCACACATACAATGTTAGTATGAATGTAGAAAAATGTTACGGCCCCATAATATTCTTATTATTCAGATTGATTTGTAAAACATTGGGCATATTCACGGAGGCCATTCAGTACTTACACGATTCAGCTGTCTAGTTTTTAAAAAATACTAGCTGCTGCCCGTGACTTCGTTCGCGTGAAATTTCGGCCCACGACCCACACCCGGCACCGCCTGCCCCTGGAACTACTACGTTTTGGCTTAGCGTTCTTTCTTACTTTATTCTTTCTGCTCGGGTCCTAAGAGTCGTAGCATGATGCTAAATAGCCTATAACTATCCTCAAGGATTGGGCTATCAAATGCAAAAAGATTTTTCAAATATGACTGGTAGTTCCAGAGATTAGCGCGTTCAACCAAACAAATAAACTATCTAGCTTTATTATTTATATATATATAGATAGATATTACCACAATAGAATAGAATAGAATAGAATACTCTTTATTATGTACACCATATAAATTACATACATAAATATAGAAACTGTACAAAGGGTGACACAATGGGCGGTCTTATCGCTAAGAGCGATCTTTTAAAGACAACCTTTGGATGGACAAAAAAAAATTATAATAATTATTGGCAGGGGTCATAGTTCTTCCATAGTTCTTGGTAATCAGTCCACTTTAGCCACCTAAACCCATAGTCCAACTTTTTATTTTTCCATATACTGCAATAGTCCTACACCAACCGGGGGTTATCCTTGGGTGCACTTGCATAGTGCATACAGGAATAATCGCCGGTTGGTGCCGCATTTTATTAAAACTTCGTAAGGGGCCTCTGCGAGTTGGCTTCGGCCCCTCGTACTCCTTCCAAAGGACCGGGACCGCACGGTCCCGGGTTATGTAAAATAAAAAAAATATTTTTTTTTTTTTTTATTATTTTTTTTTATTTTAATAATTTGTGCAGTATAATCCGTCACATGTAGACATTTGCATTCGCGGTCTTTAGCCGAGTTTGTAGAACGGATCATAGCTCCCAGTCTGGTAAACAGCTTATCGTCCCAGCTCTTTGCACCTGCCCGTGCAAGCGCTGTAATAAATTGCCAATATGTAAACTAATCTTCTTCGTCGTATCGATGATTTCCTTTTATTAACTTTATATAAGCTTCGACCAGAATTTGGCCACTTCGACAGCGTTAGCGTTGGCCTCACAAAGGTCATCCATAGTGCAGGTTTTTTTTGCACAAGAGGTGAGGTATCGTTTGTGATGTGGCTCCACAGTGGCACTGTGGTCCATTGAGTAACCCCACCGTACTAAGTTGTACACCTGGCTTCTTAGTCAGTTAAGAGATTTACTGGAGGGAGGGCCATGGTAGTTGGTGATCAGCTGGGAGCTTTTCTGCAGGCTCGATACACTCAGCTGGAGTATTTCGAGCCTGCAGAAAGACTCCCGTGCCGCACAAGAGCTGAAGTCATTTAGTGGGATGTTCATCCTGAGGAAACTGTTACAGCACTTCAGTCTGCTCCTCTGCTTATTTACGTTGTAGAGTGAATGACGTTTGTTTTTCTCCCGCACAGGAAATTTCTCTTTGAACCTTTGGAGGGCCTATTCCTGCAAATGGGTAAAGCGGGGTCAGTGGTGTTGCTTTAAGTCGCCCTGTAGTTACAGGGCGACTTCGGCATGTTTAATTTTATTTTAAGGTTTTCAAAGGGGTTTCTATTTCATGTACATTTTCATTCGTTACTTGTGAGCAACCAGTCAGGATGTACGTACCCCACCTATTTTCTTTATAGTTTGGATGATATCTATGATTATGTGAGGAATAACGTGTACAACATAATAGAGAACAATAACATTACATGTTCTTTAATACTGAAAAGGTAAATACTTGTAACAAAGTATCGCAAGTCGCTACTGATATTCTAGTCTATGATATCTCATTACGATGACTACCCTTGACCAGTAGTAAATCTACCCAAAGTGTAACGATATATAAATCAACGATTACCGGGACACTCGTATGTATAGTAACAGTAGGTATAGCTCATCGCGCCATCCGCCCAATTAGACATCAAAGCATTTCAGCGGTAAACACTTTATTATGAAAGTGCACAAATTTTCATGAACGTAATTGGGCCGAAGTCTAACAAAATACGCATAAATCATTGATGTAGAGTGCTTTGATGTGACCGTGTCCGGAGTGACGTCACACCGCCGTCTGATATGTCGTACATTCATTATTTGCTCACGTATACTAGATGAAAGGCGACCACAATATAAATAAACAAATCGTGGAACAGTCTATGGCGACGTTGAAAGAACTTCATGACGGAATTATAATGGAATTCATGAGAAATACATGCACTCGAATTGTGTTAATAACTTTCAATTAAAGTGTTAACGATTCACTTATCATAAATTGTAATTCGTGTTATCAAGTGTTTATAATAAGGCGTGAAAAGTTAGTGAAATAAAAATCTCTCAAGTGCGCTGTAAACACTGCGCCAATTGATAAAATAACAAATATGTAGGTATTGGTTACAAAATACAAATGCAAGTTACTGTATCCAGAAAAAAAAATCACCGCAATACTATATTTACTTGTTGAAGTTCCAATTTAAGTTCTGAGTCCAGTCTGACCCCACGATAGTGGTACCCCTTTGACCTTGAGCTGGCCTAGCGTAAAGGCTCCCGTAGACAGGCGCGACGGGACGGTATGACGCGATTCTGGTAAAACAATTTCCATGAAGTTTTCATAGAATTAGTTCTACAAGAGTCACGTCGCAACTGTCTGTGGGAGCCTTAATATAGAGTTTGAATAGAATACGAGGCAAGTTTATTCTAATTTTGTTAGCACTGATGCGCAGTCGACTGTATCTAAGTATCACAAGAATTATACTTATAGAGAAATATTTAGAACTAGTAGTTCCATCAGGTTTAACACCAATAAAGCGTACACTAGGTACTTGAAATGTCTTCCATTATCCTTAGGTAGGTACAAGAAAATAATCGAAATACTTACACGGAACATTTGATTAGCTGTGCTGTCAGTGGAATCTACCTATGTCAAGTTGCGTGCAGGCGAATTAAGATATATCTAATATTTAATAAAGGGCTAGAAGATGACGGCGCTGGGGTACCGAATGCAGCATTTGTGTTGCATGCCACAAGTAGCTACTAGGTAAATAACCGATAAATTGTATGTATGGCGTAAACTGAATAAGTTGGTTATTAATAATCATCATCTGTCTAGCCTTTTCCTAACTATGCATGTTGGGTTCGGCTTCCAGTCTAACCGGATGCAGCTGAATACCAGTATTTTACATGGAGCGACTGCCTATCTGACCTCCACAATCCAATTACTGAGTAATACGATACCCCTTGATAAGACTGGTTGTCAGACTTTCGGGCTTCTGACTACCCGTAACGACTGTCAAAGATCCATGAATGACAGCCAGGACCAGGACCAACGGCTTAACGTGCTTTCTTTTCTAAGTTGGTTATTAATAATAAATAAAATAAATACTTAAATAAATGCTGTGTCCAAAGTAGTATTGCATCAGCCTCAATGTACAATTGTACATACAACCCGCAAGAGTTAACTTGAGACCCGAGCGGCCTTCCCGACCCCCGCGCTGTTACCACTCTCGCCTCGGCGCTTAAGTCGTCCGAGCGAAGTCTCTTGCGGGTTGTAGCATCGCATCATCTTTCCCGGCTACCCCTTTCTTGTCCTAAGTCCTTTGAGCGTCATGGATAATCCGTGAAGCGATTAAAAAATCCATTTAAAAAGGTCTAAAATTTCTGCAGGACAAGGAATCACCTACTCAGCAGATGGCATAAAAAATCGATTTTTCTAAATAGCAGGGTTCGAGTTATTTGACGTCAGGTTGGCGGCCTACAGGAAGCGACTTAGTCTAAAAATCGTCATAACAGTTGATCAAAATTTTGATCAATAAAAAGTAACAGAAAAAGGATGATGTGTTTTTCTTGATGAAATATTTCTCTTAACGAAATTCTCAATTTAATATGTTTAGCTTTTGTATTTTTATTATTGTATAAGCAGCGAGCTTTGATTCGCTTTGAATTTGATATCTTATCAGTCATAAATCATAAAATTAGCAAAGATAAAAACTTCTAACAAGGAATGGGTTTATTGTCCTACTTTTTAGGGTTCCTTACCAACGGTGTCAACGGGACTCTATTACTAAAATATGTACTAAGTCTTCTACTACGGTCAGCGGGATTGTCCGAGGTCAGCGGGATTGTCCGAGGTCAGCGAGATTGTCCGAAAGGGTTACCGCTGGCCCGGAACATGAAGGGCTAAGGAAGGAACACGGGTGGGTTTTAGTCAGTAAGAGTCTGACACTCCCTTCCGCTCCACCCAAAGCAGGAGGGGTCATTTCATGATTACCCACCTTGAAAAAAATAAGTCTTCTACTACAACAGACGTGCTGCAAATACCTCCTATTGAAAGTCCACTGGGAAGTTACCTGAAGGCTAATTCTCATAATTAAAAACATTCAAAATCGCAATCTCATCTCAGTGACAATCAATGTCAAAAACTTGTCTTAAATGTTAATAAAAATTCTCTATTTCCCTACATTTTTTTTAATCTGTCAAAAATATGTATTTTAGAGACTGAGATCAGACTGTAAACGTTCTTAACATTACGAGAATTACCCCTCTCTGGTCACGAAGGTCTCAGTGCCGAACTTCTACGACATGCAGAACTTTAATTGTCAAGGGTAGGTACTAATACTTATGTTGTAATCTTTGTCTTTGCTTAACTCACTGGTAACTGCAGGAGCCAATGATGAAGACAATAGGTAACACTTACATCTATATTATCTCTTGAAACTACAATGATGAGCGTAAGAAATAATTTTTCAATATAAGTTATTACAAATTTCACGTGCATCAATTAAAGAAATAGATATTTGGTTTACTACGTCATTTAATGGAGAAAACTATTAGAACTTCGGGCTTTAGCCGTCCAGCAGAGGCCTCTCGGCTTCTTTCCCCCGCCCGCACTTAAAATAAGGTCAAATGTATTACGTCATACTAGAGTTCAATTGAACGAAAAGCTACGCTGCGCTGTGCGAACTCAGCGTCTATGCAGTGCCGGCATGGTCTACGCCACGTATAAGCATGCTCTTCAACAACACTAACTGCAAGCACACTCTTAGTGTCAATGCATCCAAGATAAATTCAATCTTGCTAACGCACAGAGTACAATAAAAAAAAGCGTTTAATCGATCTCAAAATAATTCCCATTTAAAAAAAATGTTAATCATCGTCTTCATTCACCAAAAGCCGTTCCCGTAAAAATAAAAATATCGATGATCATCATCATTGTCATTTCCTAAACTTAGAAATAGATGCGCTAATATACTACTTGATCGACTTCTTGTGATCCCCAAATAATTCTCATTTTTACTTCCTCAAAATCACTGATCGTCTTTTTGCGTTACTGCCGGCACCGCTCGCTTCGCTCGATCGGCTCGCGCGTCATCACTGTTCTAACGGAGTGCCCTATGATTGTCTTTTGTGATGTGCCCTAGCCTAGAATCTGCGACTAACTTATTTGTATTTAATGCAACTTAGATAAAGGGCTGGTTGCTTAAAGAAGCAAAAAGAAATCTGGATGAAATCTATTAGCATCACACAATCGGAAGAGCAATAAAAACGTAAACGCTGTTTTCGACTACGATCAGAACATCAGCTGTCTCCAACGAATTTATATTGACCGGTTGACCCTGTATAGGGTGCGACGGCCTTCTGACAGACTAGACTCAAGTATGCAAAAAGCGGACATAGGTATGCTCCTGTAAGCTAGTGGCCTCTAAAAAAAATGACGAATCTCTGCGTGAAATCTTTGCGTAAATGTGCTGATAGAAACATTATATTTCTTTATAAGTAGCTCAGTAGTTTCTGGTTGACAAAATATCTTCAAATAAAATCATCAGCTAGGTAGGTATCAGACGATGCACCATGCGTTCGACAGTACTGAAACAGAGAATACTCAAAAGTCGACATTACGAGATGAACTACGGGAATCGAGGCAATAAATCTCATTAATGTAATTGCCTAGTGTAAAAATATTTTATTATTTCTTCTGTTTGCAAAGTCTTAATATCTTATAAAATTGGCTCAGAATTTCCCAACGCCAATCAACATCTTTATGGAGTGACTCATAATTCATAGTGAATTAAGTAGATATTTAAGTTCCTAATTCAGTTACAAACTCTCACGCGGCAATCACGCATCATTGTCACCTCAAGATGCTCGCTTTGTTAAACCTTTACCAGACTATATCGCCGTCATTCGGACCGTATAATAAAGCTATCGAAACGATTCAATAAGTTAAAAGCAAATTCTAACGTCGCATCGCACTAAGTGACTTGAGGATTTCATTCAAACTCGTGAGAGCGATATATGCTGACCGACAAGAACGTAAGGAAAAAAGACTTATTTTTACAAAGGCGCTCAGAGCAACGTGTTGTGTAAATAGTCCAACATGTTTCTATAACAAAGAAATCTTAATAGCCGATGACGGGCAAAAGTCAACATAACAATCTACGGGTTGATTGCTCATAATTTTATGTGCACACTTGGACGTAGGTGCTCGGTAATAAAGCCCACTTCCTCGTGATTTAACTTTAACGTTTACCAAGGCTCTCGAAAATTTGTAAGTTATGTTTCTGTTTATAGGATTAGCATAAAACATGGTTATCTATTGCATACCTGGTTACTAAAGCGTTGTTCGAACGTCGCGATACAGTCTCATTGTACAAGATTTATATCAAAGCAATAAGGACTTTAATAACATGTGTTTACAGCTGTTTTTCAGCATATAGCTCAAGGGGAATCCTTGAGGCAGGAATTCCGATTTCGTAGCGGCGACTGCTATGCCATCTAAAATATTGGACATCTCCATCTTGGTTGGTGTTTTGCTCTTTCTGTGGTCACAAACAATGAGTCGGGATCGTCAAGGGAATGTATGCATACTTTAAAATACGTTAAAACCTTTCTCCCACGTGGATATGTACAATTTCATGCAAGTCGAGTGAGGTTGAATAACACGGCATATTTGTACAAAATGTTGTGCGCCTTATATTTATTACCATGAGTACCAATAAACACCTGGTTTCGAGTATCTTCCCGCGTTCATCGAAAATTTATTAATAAAAAGAACAACAAATCGATTTTCTTCTTGTATGAGGCATGACCGATTTGGATCCTATTAATTTCTTTAAACCGACTAAGCGTGAGCTTTAATCCTTAGATTTTAAGCTTATTATCAATATGGACTCCATCCTTCCAATAATGTTAATACAATAGATAAATAAATTAGGGACAAGCCTTCATATTAACATTCAGTATAAAACCGTATTTTGCTTATATCTGAATCGTGATCTGTTAAGGTTGGCAAAACAAGATTCGACTTAATAAAATATGCATAATTTAATTTGCTTTTAGTTATCTGAAGTTTTGATGTTAATAAACAGTATAATTACATTTAAATGTTCACATTACCTACTTTAGTTTCCTGTGACTTTAATCGAAGTAGGTATATTTTTTGTGTTGAATGCTAACACTACCTACCAATTGAACTAAAAGGCATTGATCTGAAAAAAGAAATTATAGGTAATTATATTTTTAATAAAAATTATGTAGGTATTAGCGATTTATTATTAATACTGACTCCAACCCTAAAGGTGAACTAAGGTCCCACCCAATTCTACGGGGCATCTGAATGATGGCTTGTATTATTTTTTGTAAGCATGCCATGTCATCGGAACGATTGTGGTCGGTTCCCTATGATTTATCGATGTCCATATTACAAATACGACACAACATTATGCGATTCTTTATTTCTTCTTTAAGCATATTAGTATTCCGCCAACAATCCTGTCCAGCGTTGGTTTTGTCATACCGACTAAATGTTATTTTGTTGGAATTTCAAATAAACAATTGTTGGCTTTTTTTTAATAGGTTTTATTTGCAATATAAATTAATGCGGGACTTCAATCAGCGCTGACCAAGTCGGTTGGCATATTTAGAGCGCTCATGAATTAAAACGTCTGGATTATGTTTTCTTCCATTTCAAATACAACTTAATTTGTACGTAATAATTAAAACAATTAGGAGTTTGTCCGCATGGTACCAGTGCTTTTGTATGCTTATTGATGTATTTTTTGCAGCACGATGATGCGGTGAAACAGCAGATCTGAAACCGGAGCGGTGTAAATATTAAAGACAATCGATCGGTAGGTGGAGTTGGAGAATCCTCAGAAGTGCTCGTGATAAATCTGTTTCAGCACGCATGGCAATTAATTGACTGGTGGCACTCCATCGCATTGCTGCGGAGTCTTTATGTGGTCAAGCGGTAATTTGCAGCAGCCCCACGATTGTGACCAACTGTTACTTTACTGTTATACTATTTCAGCGATATAATGATTTATGGTACATATAGGTATAGGTATCAATTACTTACGCCTTCGCATATCAATTACAGCACGAAGTTTCTTAATAACACGAAGTTTTACAGCTAAGTCGTAGTAACAAGTAAAACAATGTTATACTCAGCTCATTCAAAACTTCACAAAACCACCCACTGTGAAACAGGTCTCCATCTCAAGATTATCACCTAACGTTATCTTATTCTTATTATAAATGAATTGAAATTATTATAATTATCTAAGCAGTTACCTAATTATACACAAACGAATGTGTTTAAAGATTCACCAGGCAGCCATACTTAGTAAAAGAATAGTTGTTTTCTTAATGAGCTAATCAAATGCAGGCAGTAAAGAGGTTTATGTCTTACTTTATAGTTTGCTTGAATTAACTAAGCACTGTAACACATTATTAAAATTTTTACTTCGTTAGTTACATTATGTGCGCCACGAATTTCACGCGTAAATATATGTAAATATATGTATACCATGGTAAACATATACAACAAATAAGTTCTCGTAATTATGCTAAATCTTTAAACGGGTCCGCGTACAATCAGGGCGTGAAGTTCACATTTTCATTTAGCTGCGCACTTTGCGTTATTTGAAAGTGACCCTAAATCCCGCGTCCTCTGCACAGATAATTCTTAATTTGCATATTAACGAGAAACTTTGCATCGGCAATACCGAAAAATTCCGGAGGTCGAGTGTGAACGGACAGGTGGTGCGGCGGACTAATGCCGGAATATTTCTCAAATCCTCCACCACTGTCGTCGGTGCCGACGGTATGTTGTTGCTCTTGATAGCTTTCTCGTTTCAGCGAGATTCATTTTAAAGGATTCTCCAGTACTTTAGCCCGCGATTTAAATTTTTGATAGCAGTTGCCTCGACTACCTACTAGAAATGAGTGCCAACGCACCTAGTTATTGAACATATTCAGTCCACTTTCACCATTAAGGGCAAAACTTATCTTTATTGTGACAGAACTTTATATCCAAAGGTATAAAGAAAGAAAGGATATTACTGCTTGCTCTGTTGATCGCTTATGTGAGGTAACATGTGCAGAAGTTGAAGGCCATACTTTCTTATGTGTTTATAGACCACCAGCCTCAAATTTGTCATCATTTTTGACTATAATGGAAGAAATACTAAGTAAACTTTTTAAAGATAGTAGTGGTAGTAGTGGTTTTGTTTGTGGTGATCTAAATATTGATATATTAGTTAATTCACCAAAAAATGTAAGCTAATCTCATTGTTTAAATCATTTCATTTAAAATGTATATTTAATGAAGCGACTAGAATAACAGCAACTTCAGCTTCATGCATCGACAATGTATTTACTAATTGTAAAATAAAATACTCGTCCTTAATTTAATGGCGTCAGTTCTGACCATAATGGTCAACTTGTATCATTTGACTTAGGTAAATCCATAGATAAATCCATTCAATTAAGACCTCTAACTAAAAATAAATTAAAAATCTTTAATATTAATGTTCTTAGCAATCTTTCAACAGCTAGTTTTGATTCACAAGACCCCAACATAAACTATGGTACATTATTTTCTACAGTATGCCAAGAATTCAATATAGCATGTCCTGTAAAAAAAGTTACTATCAATACCAAACCAAAATTTAGTGAATGGGCCACTACTGTTATTAGAAAAAGCAGAGACATTTTATATAATCTGTATCACAAAAATCATTAACTTCTGATAAAGCCCTTCATAATTATATAAGAAACTGTTCTAAAGTATTCAAAAGAGTCTGCGCTGAGTAGTATGTCTAATAATAAAATAAAAGTTGTGTGACAGGTAATTAACAAAGTAACTGGAAACACAAAACAGGAGATCAGAATGAGTTGTCCCTAAAAATTGATAATGAAACCATTTCAGATAAGTTAAAGTTGCTGAGACACTAGAAAATTTCTTTACCAACATCGCAATAGAGGTTACAAAGTCTCTCCCCTCATCACCTATATTAGCTGAAGCTCTTCTTAAAGAAAACTTTAATAAGCAAGCTTTGAATTCAAGCCCATTGCTGTTGCCACAATTAAAAAAGCATTTAAAAGTCTTAACGTAAAAAACACTGAATACTTATACTTAGGGGATTTCTATGAAGGTTCTTGGAGATATTATTGACGCAATTGCCCCTGCCACAACAAGCATATTTAATCAATGTTCAGACAGCGGTACATTTCCTGACCTAATGAAACATAGTAAAGTAGTGCCAATTTTCAAATCGGGTACAATTTTTTATCCCTACAATTATAAAAACCACACTGTGACCACACTGTGTTACCAGCATTGAGCAAAATCTATGAAATAATCATGCTAGACCAGATGTTGTCACATTTTAACTCAAATGGGATTTTACATAGTCGCCAGTTCGGTTTCACGAAAGGTAGGTCGACGACGGACGCGGGAGTAAAACTCATCAGTCACATTTTGGAATCCAGGGAGAAGTCCCAGGATGCAATTGGCATTTTCTGTGACCTGTCAAAAGCGTTTGACTACGTTGACCATAATACACTGATCTGTAAATTATACCATTACGGAATTCGTGGACAAGGTGCTGATCTTGTTCTTGCCTATCTGTCAAAGTGGCAGCAAAAAATAAACGTTAACGGGGTGACGTCATCGGGGTCTCTAGTTAAGATGGACGTGCCTCAAGGCTCAATTCTTGGCCCTTTCCTATTTCTAGTTTATATTAATGACCTTCCTTACATGATGGCTAACTTGTCGGATATCATTTTATTCGCTGACGACACTTCCCTTATTTTTTAAATAGATAGAAAAGATACGGATGTCTTACATGTCAACGATAGTCTGGCTGTTCTTTCGAAATGATTTGCAGCTAATAATTAATCTTTTACTTAATGCGAACAAAACTAAATGTCTT
Organism: Luperina testacea; assembly: GCA_927399505.1. NCBI lineage: Eukaryota > Metazoa > Arthropoda > Insecta > Lepidoptera > Noctuidae > Luperina > Luperina testacea. The sequence goes on from OV656755.1 coordinate 9,747,564, forward strand.
AAGTTCTCATTACCAAATGTACCTCAAGTGGGTTTGAATTAAAAACCTAATGGCAAAAAACTAGATGCTGTTACGGAAACTGTATATCCAGGAATTACTTTAGATTCAAAATTACAAGGGGGCGCACACATTAGAGCTCGTTCAGGTAGAATAAGTTCAGCTGCATATGCAGTAAGAAGAAAAAATAAGGCAGTTGACAGATAGCCACAGCTAGGTTAGTATACTTTGCTTATTTCCACTGTATTGTCTTATGGTGTTCTGCTGTGGGGATCGGCAGTTGACGTAGATTCAACTTTCATTTTACAAAAGAGGGCAATCCGCGCAATCTAGAAAATGGGTCCTCGTGAGTCTCTTAGAAACAAATTCAAAGAAATTGATATACTAAGACTGCCTTCTCTTTATATTTTAGAGAGTACTTTGTACGTTCGCAAAAACTTAGGACCTTTCAAAATAAGAAGCGACTTCCATAATATGAATACATGTAGTTAAAATGAAATTGTGATACCTAAATTTAGATTAACTAAAACTAGCAAGTCATTTCTTGTAAACAGCATCCTTTTTTATAACAAGTTGCCAAAGCCGGTTACAGAACTTAGCGATGTAAAGTTCAAAACCCTCATCAAACATGTCCTTATCAAAAAAGCATATTATAAGATTAAAGACTACGTTGAAGACAAGGTAGTTTGGCAATAATTCCTTCTGCACATATGGCTTCCCTGGCGCCTCATTAACGGCATAACTATGTAAATGTCTATTAATTGCTCTCAAATTAGGATATTTATTTTTTACATACTTTTTTGACATAATCTTTTTATTATTTGACATTATATACAGACAATTCTAATTTTTCACTTCTTTAGTAGTGGTTGTTATTAGGTACTTGTAATGGTTTTTATATTTTATTTTTATTTATCCTTTTGATAGATTCTTATTTTGTTAATGTGAGGACTTTGTAGGCCTTGTAGACTTTAGATCTGTAGACCATTTTTTATTTTATCAAGTACCAGGTACTTGTTGACAGGCCTACGCTGTCCTCCCATACCTACTGTAATTTGATAACATTGTAAAAGCCAATTATTTTTAAAAAGAGTAACCGTGGAGTTCCTTGCCGGTTCTTCTCCATAAGAAACGACCAATTGGAACCGTGCACCTAGCTTCTGACGTTGCATAACTGCCGATAAAGGTTTATGTGAAATAAAATATTTTGATTTTGATAAAGTTCTGAGAGATAAGTTAAACTGGCCCCAACTAAACTAATTACATATAATGTTTTTTTTACAACTAGTTTAAAATTATTTTTGTAATGTGAGAGTTGCCCTTAAGTATTTAAAATTGTATGATGAGCGGTGAGTGCTTAGAGCGTGTGGATGGTAATTATGTGAACAAACAGGGAAACCAAATGATAACTACCACACGATATTAGAAACGGCTCATTAGGTCTTTAAGCTGAAATGACAGCTCTATAAATAGTAGACAGGCGGCTTCGTAGAGTATATTATTATTTTATTTATTTTTGAATTGTCGGGGCTAAAAGAGAGGAGAGTACCTATTTGTAGTGGAAAGGTGGTGCGATGACAAAACATCTGTTCCGTGTGTGGGAGCCTCCGGCGGCTATTCCGACTAAATCGTTTACCGCGTCCACGACACCCCGTAAACGAGCTTAATGCGATCGTCGATGACAAATATAATCTTTGCTCTAAAGCGAGTTGACTTGACACTGTTGTTATTCCGAGAAACGGAAAGATTTATTTTTACTCAAAGAGCTAAATATTCAGGTGAAAGATATCTGTGAGGGCGTTGTTTGGACGACTCGTTAAATCTGTCGACGGAGTCGCGTCTTCTGTGTAATCGCGCCGATGATACCGAAAAATCTGCCCGGATTTCATTGCTTTGATATTCAGTCTCAAAGAAGGAATAACATTTTATTAATATCCCTTCTAGCGAGCGCCGGGATTGTTGTTGTTGTTCACACCAACAGACGCTGCTATAGCTGATCATGATGCGTAATTATCAGCTTCAGAGCATTAATGTTAAGAGCAGTGTAGGTATAGCTTGCTCCAGTTGGACTCAGATAATACCACGGCCCCCTAACGTGAAGCTTGCTGTATTTCATATACGTTAACAGCTGCTGTAAAGAAATTAATATGACGACGTTCACTCATTTAGTTGTACACATAAAGAAATCTCTATTTTTTTATTATTATAACGATCTTGCTTACATTACTTCCTTATTATCACGTTTTAGACATTATATTTAATATACAGCGCTAATTATGAACGAGTTCTTTATTACACAAAGCGAAGGCCCATTCACAAAATATCTTAGATGAGGTTAATCGCCATTGTTATTCTTTTAGGTTCATTTAGGGTTCTGCAAGTTATGTAGATATGTTTTATAAAATAAAGAAATAAGTTTAGTTAAGTACCTACCGGATGCAGAGATTGATCTTTTTCCTTAGTTCCTTCCTAATTTGAACAGCTCGTTTAGCATGCCGATTGATTCCACGATCTATAGGAAAAAAGTTAAAGGCTCCTGCAAACAGGTGCGACACGCGATATAATCGCGCGCGACACAAAGGCACCGCTCGTTGCGCGACTTGCGGTGCCTTTGTGTCGCGCTTTTGAAGGAGCCTTAAGAGTGTAGGTACTTAGAAATTTTCTGTATTACTCTGTTAATGTAACTTGTAACACCGTACTTGGAGTATAATCACTTTTTATCATAATCCCTGGTTCATTTTACTGTACTTAGGTGGGTTCCACCTACTTATATATTAGCTTATTAACATAACTGTCCGAAACAAAAAACTTCAATCCAACTTATTTTATACAACTATTTAACACTATCAGTGCCCCGCGATTTTGCCAGCATAAGTTTCGATCCCGTGGGAATATCGGGATAAAAAGTATTTTAAGTATTAATCCAGGGTGTCAGCTACCTCCATACCAAATTTTATCGAAATTGGTCTAGCCGTTTGTGCGTAAAGAAATAACAAACACACTCACAAATTTTCACCTTCATAATATTAGTATGATATGATAGGGAACCCTCTCGACAATGAATTACCTATTACTTGACCATTGCTCACTAATTTAATTAGCATAAGTTGTTAGGCTGGTTAAACGAATTTAGACGTGTAATTTTTTTGTCTCAGTAAATGACGTGTGAACTGCGTCTAGTTAATTTTTATTTGCTATACAAAAGCGTGTCCCTGGGTCACTACCAATTTTCACTCCGGTAGTTAGATTTAAAATGTCATTGTCCTCGCAGCCCCGATACTGTTAACTATGTTTCAAGTGCAATTTTAACAGAACTTAGACTTGATTTGCAAAGAACAGATTATGCAAAATTTTTAGATTGTTATCTTTTTATGAAATAGCTTTTACTTACGAGATCTGCTACGATGTATGTAAGTAGATCCGGGTTACTCAACACAATGTTACCACCGAGTGCAATAATATTATCGTCAATGAAAATTAAAACAGTTTGCAATTTTTTACATCTTGGAAGTATTTGCCAGCAGTTTTAGACAGTGCCGAAAACAAAGCCAAGCGCACCAAATAAAAAAATACTATAGAGCATGATTGAAGAGAACATGCCAACTCACAATATTAATGTATTTAATTAGAAGTAGCTGTATCAAACGCTTCTGACGACAAGCTTAATGTATTCAATTCCGCCATAGCCTAAACAATACGAGCTTTAATAAAATGCGTATTAAAACATAATCTTGGAACGAAACAAAGGTCGTTCACACCGGTTTTGGTTCCTACAAAACGTGGTGTGGGACCGTGACCGTTGGCGTTCCCTCAACCATTTTTAAATTTTTCGTGTACATACAAACAAAAGTATTCGGGCGATAATCACAACATTTTTCGAGCATCCGTATTAATTAATACGACTTTTAATCGTTAAAGTGTTTTTAAATATTCAATTAGCTTTCGCTCTTTGGCATTTCAATGAGTGAACACGTTCTTCATAGTCCATCCAAGTCATAGTTTCTCAACCACTGCGGCAACATTAACCGCCTAACGGCTTGTCGCCGTAAAAAATGTCTCCGTAAGTAGGTAGTTAAGAATCCGCTGTAGCATTTATTTACAAGAGTGAATCCGTCTTAGAAAAACTAGCATTCAAAATTATTAATGGTTTGTTTGAATGGTGCGTCACGCGGCTCATTGTTGGCGCGCACTCCGTCCGGATGCGCTCGCTGACACTAATTATTCCCATAGTGCTTGAATGATAGATTGCCCTGGACAAATCACTTCTAGCCTCACTCCCAAACAGTAATAAAAAAGTCGTGTGATTAGTTTTTTAAGTCGGGGCCCACCGATTGTCAAAGAACGTGGGCTGACTTGTACCGTTTGTCTAAAAAGGTAATATGTTACTGTAAAAAGTCGAAATGTCCGCGATGCTATCTTACGTAGACTTCTGTCAGATTGGTAAGTTTAATCCCGTTCAAAATTATTCACGTCAAACAGAACTATTTAAAATGTTGATATTTTGAATTCCGTGACCAATCTCTTGTTTATTGACCTTTCCCTACAATAGTAAATCTTGACTACCTATCCGTATGACGATGTTTCTACTTGCTAATACATTTTCATGCAGTAAATAGAGCACAGGGTGCACTGCTTAGCGGTAACAACTGAACATCTAATTAAGAATTTGCTATCTCGAATGGCGGCTAATTATGTACCCCGCATGTGTAAACATCTGATTATGTCTGAATAAGGAGTCGATCTAAGCAAACTGTAGGTATTTATACTTAGATTTTGTGGCGTGTTTAAAAATTTGCAGCGTGTTTTAAAATTAGCAGTGACCTCTAACTTGTAAGTAGATATTTAAAAATAAACTGTAGTGATTGGGAGCAATCGATTGATGGATTAGACTATTCTTACACATGGATCTGCATGTAAGTCTCGGTAAATACTTAGTCGATTCTTGTCAAACTTAGTGGCAAATCAAATCACACTCATGTCCTCAATGTTAATGTCATTTGTACAAAACAAGAGAAGAATTTAATTTATTTATTAATTTTGTTTGTGTCATTCTAATAGAGACGATGTTATGTTTCTAAAATAGGTCTATTAAATAGACCTATTTTAGAAACATAACATCGTCTGAGGGTATTTTTTGGTTAACAAACTCGCCAAAACATAACAGGCAATAATTACAAAAATAAAGAACTCTACTGTCCTCTCTGAGTAGGTACTGTTTTGTCTAATACATATTCTGGTTGTGTTAACAGGTTCCCGCGTTAAATATGAAAGGAGAAAAATGGTAAAAATGTATTTATTTACGTCAATTTTTATTTATAACCAGGCATCGGCCCCTTAAAGAGATTCGCAGAAACTTGGCTGCTGATTTTGGGTCATTGGGTGTCAAAACTGCATGTTTGAGAAATTATGTTAATCCAAGAAACTACATAGGTATACCTAGTCCCTATGCCTGTTCAAGTTACCTATATTGATTTCGGAACGATACCTTAAAGTTGACCTATCAACCTCAAACAAAGTAACTGAGATAACATAACAAATCGCTTCGGTAACTGCGATACTAACTGAAACGATAGCGTCGATCGAGGCGGGGGCCGTACCGCGCCCAATGAAATATTATCTCCTGTGTGACTTACGAGTACTGGCCTCTCAACCAAGCATAATGACATTTTAGTATTACAACATTTTATCTACACGAGACGAAAAGTTCCAAGATAAGTTAAACGCCAACTGGTATATTGTTTCAGAAAGTTGACAGCCGATGTAATTTGTTAATGTCAAGCGGCGTTTGCGGCCGGCGACATAGCGACGTATCTGCGCCCGCGGCCCGACCGATCTGACGTAACCTAAAAATACACGGCGACACCACTTCGCCCCAGCTCCTTGCCTATCTGTCGTACTGATTTAAATAATGAGATTTATCATTTCTGTGTGCACAAACTCATAAAAATATTATCTGGCATCGTTCTATTAGTTACATTATTTAGTAAGGCTACCGAATAAAGTAGTGATATTAATTCACCTGTTCGTTTAAAATGCGTTCTCTGTTATACCATTAAACTTACTAAAAATCTGAATGACGCATTATTAATAGATGTTTATGATAAACGTCAAGTTGCGCCCACCTACAATGCTTATCCTTAATCTTATGCTAGATTTAATAAATGATGAACACTATGATTGATTTTCATGTTTATGTAATGCGAATATTTAAAAGGAAAATTAATATCACTGCTATTATTAATATTTTTTTCTCTCTTACGGGGCTATAAACCTCACGATAAAAGAAGAAACTCGGGGGAACAAACATTTTCCCATATCTAGTGAAATTCACCGTCAAGAAGTCAAAGAAAGTACCAGAAGTTTAAGGAGCTGACCTTCGAAAGAGTAAGCTAGGAGGAAGGTACCGTTACCGTGCACATAAGAAGACTTGAATTATAAGGAATATGGATTTCCGAAGTAGGAAAATTACTCGGTAACCGTATTGAGCCGTGCAAAAATGCCCTATATATTTAAAACAAAATCTTGCTTTAGACAGGTTTTTCCCTCGGGATTTGGTTCTTCAAATATTTTTTCAAGGCATGCATGTAACATACAAAAAGCACACAATGCAAAAAGTTTCAAATATTCTTGTTTTTATTGATTTTATTTTTAGTGCCTATAATATAATATCCCGACAAATTATACTTATTATTTTAGCCTTTTAATTATTTTTTGACCTTCTATTTTTTTAATGCTCTAAATGTTTTTTGCTTTATTAGCATTAAACTTAAAGATTTATAGAAGTTATAATCTGTACTAATAATAAATTTAAGTACAACAGTTTTAAAAAGACTGAGTTGGGTTGCTTCCGAGTCTATAAGGTACTTATATGAACAGCGAAAGTGGGTGTCAAATATCGCCTACCTCATTGGGAAATATAGACGTGACATTATCATAATGTTTGTCTCAAAATCTTCGATTAATTATTTTTATAAAGTGACAGTTCAGAGAAAAATTACATTAAATGATGAATTTTGGGAAAGGACATTGGGCAAAAATGTATAGGGCTCGGTCCAAATGACCCCAATTCATCATGTCACTGGATACTTTATTAAATAAATAAGAAGTTACTTTTACTAATTTTTTTTCAATAATTAAAGCCTATACGGCTCGTTTAATTTTAACAAATGTTTCTCCATTAGATTGGTCTTGACCCCACGATTGACACAGATAGGAGCTTGAATTTTGGACAGTAGTTGTAGATCAAAACAAAACTGAAGGCTAAGAAAGTATTTTGCGAAATTCAACCTTTAAGGGGGTGAAAAGAGGGGAATTCGTTTATACAAAAAATGTTATTCCATGGGTTTATAAACATGAAACTTAGCACGTATACATACCTACCTAAGTTAATAAAAAAGTTTGAGTTATTCGTTTTACAAGACTATCCTCAATGTGGTTTGGGTGTATGGAAAACTTTTAACGCGCGATCCAATTAATTTGAATTTGTATTTTTGGTTATAGTATTAAAAATAAACCCCTAATTGGGTGAAAAGGGGTTACCGAGTTTTAGGGTAGAATCTTACTGGTTGCTGCGATTAACTCGAAAATTGGAGAAGGAAAAGAAGGAACGTTTCGAAACTTGAAAATAGGCACAAATACTACTTAAGCTAACTATAAAGATCGTAATGACAAAGTTTTCAAAACTACCTTCAAAAGGGGTGACCATTCATCCCCAAAAATAACACCTGTTGTTGAATTATATTGTAAAAATCTAAAAATCAAAGGACAATTATGTACCTACCTATGTGATATTTCATAATTCACGGCCAAATCTAGTACTCTAACCTCAGTTGTTCCAGAGGTGTCATTGATGCTCATATCCTATTGGTCGTAGCGTGATATTATATAGCCTATAATCTTCCCCGATAAATGGACTATCCAACACATAAAGAATTTTTTAATTCGAACCAGTAGTTCCTGATATTAGCGCGTTCAACTAAACAAACAAATTCTTCAGCTTTATAATAATTAGTATAGATTTTATTATATGTATAGATAATGATATATCATTTATTCCTATTGGAGCGGGTACCAGCTTCCATACATTACGGGGCATCATCCTTTACGTATACAATGCTATTTTCATGGCAATTATCCTATAACACAGATAAAAGGCTTGAAAGCCAGGCTAACTAGAATTCCGTGTTCTAAAGCCACCTTATTAGCCAGCTCGGAAAACTCATATAAATTAGACTACCGGATTTAAAACTATTAGACTTTTTTAAATTTTTTTTGGTGTGCGGAGCATTGGCGTTGACTCCGCGTTTAATCGGCGTGCTGACGTGCGAATGCTGAGAAGTTCGTGGAAAAAATTTAACGAAACTGAATTACTACGGGAAAAAATAGCAGACTGTTTTCTGGTTCTGTCTCAAAACAAACGAAAGAGACCTGAAAGGTTAAGTTTTCCGTAAACTGGCTGAAATAACTTTTTGTTTCAATTATATTTATTAAAGTTTTCGTCAGCCTCAATAAGAAGGATCTTGGCTTCATTGTAAGGTCGACAAAGTTTAATACATATTTTATACTTAATTTAACAATCTATACTTAATATTACAAAGAGGTAAAAGTTGTTTGTAAGTTTGCATTTAGGGGGTAATCTCCGGAACTAACAGGTGGGTTTGAAAAAAAATTTGCATTTGATAGCCCAATTCTTGGGGGGCTATAGGCTATATAACATCACGCTAAGGCCCTAAAGAGCCGTGCAAAAAGAAAAAGTCCAAAAGAACGCTAAGTGAAAACGAAGTACTAACGCGGGTAAGCGATGCAATGCGAAGGGATGGGTGGGGGAACAGCAAATTTCGCGCAGACGAAGGTGCAAACAGAAGCTAATATTATAATACATTGATAGAATATTATGGAAGAATGATTGCAGGCAATAAAATGAATCCTTCTCCGAGTATACATCTTATTGAGACTGTATAATGAAAAAACAAACAGAGACTTCTTGTCCTCGCTTACTGGAATAACACCCAAAGCGAAAGCACTAATTTCAACTCAGTATTGATAGGTACTGTCATAGTGCGTTAATTTTGCGGTTATTTGCAAGTCACAATGGCGCAAGCCAACCCATCGACCGCAACCACTGAAACAAAAATGTAAAACGCATTTCTCCTCTCACTGCGATACCGTTGCCCACGACGGCGACGCCTGCGAACATCTTTTACTAAATAAATATCTTTTATTCACAGACGGACAACGCACAGCCTACACCGCTGGGTCTAGAAGCTTGAAATTGTGCACAAGAGTTCCTTATATAAGTCGAATACTAAGGAAGCGTTTTTTGAAAATTCTTCCGCTAAATGATTAAATTTAAATAGGGTATGAAAGTCATTTCTTCCGATGGTGAAATATCGAGCACACAGGTTGTCTACTTGTTTTTTTATTTGTCTGGTACTGTCATCACACTTACATACAGCAAAAGCGAGCCGGACGCGCACCGAGGGTTCTGTACGTACCTCCATGTTTTTAAATTTTCTTCGGCGAGGTCTATGTATATTCGTCAAAGAATTTTAACACTGCACGCTGCGGTGTAGAATATTGCAGTTTTAGGTCAGCACCATCTCTTGACCGATAGTGGAACTAATGTTACTTTTGTTGATGATTTCTAAAAAAGTGTACTATATAGAGACTTCGTTTTATTTCTGCTGTAATCTTTACATAAACTTCTATCACATAGAATAATTTCAGATTTTTCTCTTTGCAAGCTTCGGAGATAAGGGGGGAACTTTTACATTTTTCATTAAAAGTCGAAAACTATGCGGCCTAAAAAAAAAGAAAAAATGTTTCAGAATGTGCAAACTGCGCTCTTTCATATGATATCCCACATGCTCTAGTAGCCCCACTTCGAATTTTTCAGACCCCCTTTCTGTCCCTGTTGCAATAAAATACATATTGTTTTATTATTTGCAAAATAGTTGGGCAAACGTCATCTAAAACTATTCACAATTTCAAGTTGATAGCATTAGTAGTTCTTGAGATATCCAGCTGTGACAGACAGACAGACAGACTGAGTCTCACCTTAAGGGTTCCGTCTTACGATTTTGGTACGGAACCATAAAAATCATAACTTCATTCACTCATTCAATTACTGACCAAAAACGAATAGCTTATATCGCTGAGTCTAGATGCATGAAATGCCCAAGAGTTTCTTATAATATAACGATAATGAAAAAAATAAGAGACGACAGTTTTTATGCAAGTTCGTAGTTTTTGCCGATGAAAAATTGCATCAAACTCACGGCTTGTGAATTTATAACTGCCAAATAGATAATAACAAAAGACACACGCAGTGTTTATATCATAGCAGCAACAAGGTTCATATCGTGATTTATTCGTAAAAAGATTATCCTGATCATCCACCAAGCCCTAATTCCCGAGGGGCCCGTCCCTGATAACTCTGTATCGCGGGTGCTCTCGTTTTCAAATAAGTAAATTAACGTGGAATTGAATTAAGTTTCGTCCCGAGTTGAGATTATGGCGATTTAGTGAGATTATCTGAATGTGTTAAACGTCGCCGTTGGGTTGTAATGGAAGGGCGTGGGTCAGGCCCATTGTTTAATTATAGATAGTGCTCCGGTATAAAAGCCACGAAGCGTGGTCAGATTTTACTACTCATATTTATGTTTATACGTAAGAAGGTACCGTTTTTATGACTCTATTGTGGACGGTAGTTTAACTTTATAATGCGTAATAATATCACATCATTTGGTAGTCTTTAATTGCTATTTAGCTTGTAATTTAGATTTTTACGTCTAATTTAGTTTTTTTTTAGTACCTAGAGTAGGTATCACATGTCATGGCTGCATAATATAGGTACTTACACTGTATTCTTATTTTCGGGTCGATGGCAAAGGTAAAAAGATTGTAACTATCTTAGATGAGTGGGCCCAGTAGGTTGGTATACGATTTATTATGTTATTTGTATGATTGAACTGTACCTCTGAGGGATATTTAATTAATCACTTTAATCAAGAGAAGTTTGAGTGGTTCTTTTCTGTTCTACGCAATAATTTGCAGCTGTGTTGCCAGCTGGTCAGCTTAAATGCAGATTTTATTTACTTTTACTGCTTTTTTTTAAGTACAAAGGATGATTTCAAATAACAAACAAAGAAAACACTTAATTTATATTATAAGTGACGAATTTTTTTTAATTATGAGGCAGTTGTATAATGGTCCCGATTTTTGAAAGCACGTGAAAATTAAATAATTAGGTACTCGCGATAAGAGAAAACAATTAAACTTTGTCTTTATACACAAAATCTAACTCATTGACTGGCTGGATTTCGAAGCGAAGCGTAAGTTTAGGAAGACTTTTTTTTCCTTTTAACGGGGACCAAGCCTTGGCGTGTTCAAGTCTCGGTAGCTATCGTAAAGCCGCGTAGAGATCGACGCCGATAATTGAAAAAACGTTACGACTGCTGAATCTTAACACCGATTTAAAACTGCGATGGATAAATTAAAAGAATCCAACCCCGGACGATTGTTTTTCTTTCCGATTCTTTGCCTCCGATTTAGCCGATAAGCGTGTTCTGAGCGAACTTTATGTTCCGATTGTACTTATGTACACTGCGTGTAGGTGGCGCTGTGTCGTGTGCTTTTACCAGTTCTTTTTAATTTTAATTAAAAACAAAATGTATTACAATTAAAGGACATTAGTCGTGGTAGTTTCTTTGGGGCGGGCGCTTTACGATTCTTAAGACTGTTTTGAGTATTTTATTCTTAAGACTCGTTAGTTACACTGATTTTAAACTGGTTTTCACCTGTTGACTACTATGGGCCGACCGCTTAACTGAGACGTTGCCTGAGGTAGCTGCGCGGTGCGGGAGGGTTGATAGTTGTCACAAGTTGACGAATCACTGAGCTTTCGCTTCACGTCACCACACCCCTCCCGCACCGCGATACTAACTCAGGCAACGTCTCAGTTAAGCGGGCGACCTATACATTATTAGTAAGTACGCACAGTAAACCACACGTATGTCACTGCACTCCATACTGCAACGCACACTTATAAGCATCGTAACGGCATTACGTCGGCTCGGGATCAGCTAGTAAACATCAGTCTTCGCAGTTTACAGCGCGCCGGGACGTTACCGCGCTTGTGGTGGTGTGTCGGCGAGCTTCATCATCTGCCTAGCCTTTTCCCAACTATGTTGGGGTCGGCTTCCAGTCTAACCGGATACAGCTGAATACCAGTATTTTCCATGGAGCGACTGCCTATCTGACCTCCACAACCCAGTTACTGAGTAATACGATACCCCTTGGTAAGACTGGTTGTCAGACTTTTGGGCTTCTGTCTAGAAGCCCAAAAGTCTGACAACCAGCCAGGGAAAATACCCGTAACGACTGTCAAAGATCCACGAATGACAGCCGGGACCGTGCTTTCCGAGACCCCTCGTCTCGGTATTTAAACATGGTCACCCATCCACTGACCAACCGAGGCAAGCGTAGCTTAACCTGATCGATCGACCTGTACGGCTGTTACTAGTCGAATATATAGCATTAACCAATAATAATATCCCAGGTGAGGCTGCTATCAACCAAACTCTATCGACCGGTAAGCACGGCGTCATCCCGCCGCAGCCGCCCCGTCCACCCGGCAATGCCGAGCCGATTCGGTCACGTGCTTACGTTGGGTTGACTCCTGGTTGACAATGAGACGTTAACTGTGCGCCATTACCTGGAGATATAGAAACTTATAGAATATCCTTAAATCGTAGTGAGTAGGTAGTAGGTACCCGTACCTACATATTGAAAATATATTGTTATGTTTCAATTAATTGAATCTGAGTGCTTGTTTGTTCATTTTCGTGTCTGATTATTGTTTGATCAACCGGAAAAGCCATCGGAGCCGATTTTATAATGCATGATTCAATGCTTTCGAAATAATTTAATATGAATACGCAAATACTTTGTTGCTAAAACAAAAAACGTAAAATAGAAATTTTCTATTTCTCAATTAGATACTCAGCTCATGCTATTGAAGCTTCTGCGTTGAATTCAAACAATTATTCCTTACAAGTTAACACCCCGAGTAGTTAAAATAGGTATAAGCGTGTTATAAAAGGCGTGGAGGAAGTACGGTCGGAACAATAATTCACAAAAATTGTGAGCAGTTAATGTGCTCCCGGGCCTGAGGGCGACATAATCATCCGCAAAACTAAATTTAATGCTAATAGCACTTTTTAAAATAAAATCTCGACAGGGTTGGGTGCTTAGTGGCATTATTTAAAGTGATTTTAATTATGTTGAAAGCAGATGACACTGCGTTCCCTCCTCTTCATTGTCCATTGGCGACCGTCGTCGTTTGCCGAAATCACTTCCAATGGGTGCGTATTGGCGGTTTAGGCTGTTGTTGATACGTTCACTTAGCTTCCAATTTTTGACTAGACGCAATGCCATTTCCGGTTGTTAACACTATCGCAGCAAATTTTGGTTAGGTATTTTGTTTGAAGCTATTTTAACTGCATTTAGCCTGATAGGTCACGTGGTATAGTATAGGTACATTTATTCATACGAAGCAACGATTGAAGGTGATCAAAGACTCAAATTCACATAATGGATCCTCCATTATTAAGTGCAACGTTATTGCCCTCTTGCTGTAGACGAGTCATAAGTGTATTTGATGAACAAATCACTCATGACGAGCTGGCGACCCAATATCACAAGCGGCGGTGTATGTATCTAATAGTCACGTAACGTTACACCGCGTAGTCGCTAGACTAACGCCCCGCCAGTGCGTGCCTCTAAATCCGACGAAGCCAATAAATCACACGAAGGCAAACATTACGAGGGCTTTCTATGTATACTGTTACGCATACTGCCCCGCGTTTGTGTACCACGAGCCCGTGTTTGTGCTCGGCTAGTCGTTACAAAACCAGAGTGATTCACAAACATTCATAAAGCACCCGGCTCAGTAAATGCGCATCAATGTCAAATGGAACGATGACAGTGCCACAACGGCAATTTGCTGCCGCTAAATAACTCGTTCTGTTTTAATTAAGCTTTAAATTTGTTCACATTTTAAGATCAACTAGCTAGAGTATCGGATTCATATAACTCATGCATATAATATACCTATTCGTGGTGTTGATTGAAGTTTTAATTGATATGTTTGTTGAAAGGCATGACCGGATTCAGTTTTGTGAGCAATCTTTTGCCTAAGTTATCAAAAATGCTAATTGATTTGATTTGTAAATCACGTCCATGATTGGAAATAAAATAATTTTACTTTTATTTTCCCATGCATATATTATATGAGCCATACTTGAGCTGCGGGTGTGTGTGTGTGAACCACTCGATTACATATTTTGTGGTTAAACCGTCAAGTGAGTAAACCAGAAGTAAACCAATTTTTGAGTTCCGTACCCAAAGGGTGCCAACGGAACCCTATTACTAGCCTCTACTATCCGTCCGTCTGTCTGCCAGTGGACAAAAGTAGACAGTTGAAATTTTCACAGTGAGTATTTCTACTGCCGCTATAACAACAATAATATGAATAAAATAAAGTCAAAAATTAAAGGGCTGCCTTACAAGAAATGTGTTTATAGTGTTTTTCGTAGTTTTTATCTACTTTTTCGCCTTGAGGTATGGGACCCATCATTGCTTGCGAGTTCGACTCACACTTGCCCGGTTTTTTTACTTTCAGGAGCCTCAGTTCAGCTAAAAAGATCGACTTCTAAAAATCTAAATCTGAAGGTAATAATGTGGTTCACTTGTTGACCCCAAAAGTCTATAAGGTTTTTCGAGCTTTTACGCGGGTCGAAGGTGGGTATAATAGACTTTATACGAGAGCTGTCTCGTGTCATGTTTGTCCTAACACAGTTAAATTCAGGCTTGAACAATGAGAAGACAACGAGAGAATGACTGGTAGAAAATGCCTATGGCATTAAGTCCGCCTCTGTACATTTATGTGCTTGATGTATAAAATAAAATAAATAATAAGATACCGTTAAAGAGTGAAAATACAAGCTTACTAATAACCCTTCGAGCTGGTCAGATGATCGACCTGGACGCTAGACAACGGAACTCTTGAAGCTACTAGTAAACCCATGAGTGTGGGCTCATTAGATATGTCTCAACGAGTCCTGGGGGCCTAAAAAGGCCACTTTGGCAGAATCATAAAAGAATAACAATATGAAATATAATATGGCGAAGACAGTACGTGTTTTTCTTTTTTTCGCTGCACTACGTAGGTATAATCAAAGAGATTGGGACTGGATTTGGATTGGATTGATTGGTATTTTAGCACAGACAAAAAAAAAACTGAAAAATCCTTCACCAATGGGATTTGATACGATTAACTTAACAGTTAACTGTCCATTTATGATTCTGCCAAAGTGGCTTTTTTAGGCCCCCTGTTAATTTTCGGGTATCGAAGAAGGCCTGCGCAATAATGCAATACAGAACGAACGTGGTACAAAGCCATTGGTATCTGTCACATACAGTCAATATCTGATAGCTTTACAAGTGGCCTAACCTTACACTACTTATCGATTTCCTACAGGATTCAGTAAAATCGTTGGCACTCATCAGCTTAAAATATAGTGTGTTTGGAAGCTGGATACAAAGCTTTCAGGAGGTGATAGTTGACACCATTTAGAGCATTTTGAGCCATACATGTCGTAAACGAAATATGTTTTTTTTTTCCAGTTAAAGTCGGTATGTTATTTTTGGCTAAATGTTTGTAGTTAAAAATAAAAAATTAAAACATAACTTCGTCTAAGACATGTATGGCTCAAAATGCTGTAAATGGTGTCAACTATCGCCTCCCAGAAGCTTTGCACTCACTAGCTTTCAAACATCCTGTATATCGGCCACACTGTGAATTGACCGTAAAATGCCAATTTTGCAACCAATTTACAGTGAAAAAACTAAGTAATGCATAGGTTTTCATGAATTTTACAGTAGTTAGAGAGCCGAAAGCACGACCCCGTTTATTGCAAGAACGAACTACTTTTGATGAAATGCACCTTTAAAAGCAAATCTTGATGGACTATTTCTCAAGATTTACATATATTAAAACGTTATACTGTCCAAACATATTGAACGCCTCGAAAACTTTGAGAGAATATCAATGTTTAATTATGGGATCATCCAAAAACTTGACAGCACTGATCCACAAGCGTTGATGAATCACACGAATATAAACACGTGGTGGGATTTCGTTTGTCTTTTGCGCCACCGCAGGAAGTCACCCTCAGATACATCGAAAAGTGTCTTATATTTGTTAAACAAACGTGATGGCTGAGTACCAACACTATCATCTTACTTTTATTGTTCAAAGTATGCACCTGCTTCAGTATACCTTTTAAAATCTTGTTGAACCAAGAGTTGTTAGACTTATACGTCTAATGCGCATTTTAGAGGACCGGAACCTGTGATAAACAAATTGGAGAAAATAAGGCAAGTAGAAACAACCAGAAGCACTCATTCTTTAAACTCTTACCGTGGAAATGAATTTTCGCCTGCAGTGGCACTCTCTGCAGGTAAAAATTGCCATCAGAACTTTTGTGCTACCAATGCAATATGTTTGATAAAAAAACAGCTATTAAAGTTGGAATCAGAAGAAGACCGTTTATACGACTTGCACCACTCGTATCGTATTTAAGGCTACGCCGACCGCCTAGTGGCGCCCTCGTCGTTTGTTTGGTTATTTATTTTATTTTAGAATGAAAATGCAGAAAATAAGCACGTTAAGTTGTGCTCCACAAGATTATACGTTAATTTTATTATAAATGGTAGTGTTACGTTGATTAGTTTAATTATAATCACTAAAACGGAAAATAGTGGCCACTTATCCGTTTTAGTGATTATAATAAAACTAAACAATGTAGAAATACCGTTTATAATATAATATTAACGTATAATCTTGTGGAGCACAACTTAACGTGCTTATTTTCTGCATTTCTATTCTAAAATAAAAGAAATAACCAAACAAACGATGAGGGCGCCACTGCGCAGTCGGCGTTTGGTCGGCGCCCTACAGCCCCATGCTCCTTACCCTTGGTCTCGAAGTCACAAGCACGATTGCTGAGCGTCGGTCCTGGATGCGATTTCCAAATCGGGCAGGGTTTTTTCATTAGAAATTTGTCAGTACCTACCTAGCGCCCGCCGTTTGAAAGTTAGTGGTGTGACACCCCCATGCCTCGGAAAGTTTTTTAAAAGTCGTTGGTCCTGCTCCCGACCTCTCCCCGGTGGGATTGGATTGCCGTTCCATCGGACTACAAGAGTTAATATTATTAGAGCACCTATGTTTGCGCACACACATGTGCACTATGTATAATGTATCCTGCGTACTTGGCTAATCTTCATTGAGATTGGCCGCCATGAGCTACATTCGCTCGGAAGGACATTATATAACTACATACACTTTGTTGGTCAGCCGGTGATCTGGATAAAAAAGCTTCCAGCTCTACAGACGACTCACAAAAGATGAAATAAAATAAGAAAATTAACTTTCGTGTAAAAAATTTAAATGACTGCAAATACAAAGCAACGTATCTTTTTTCACAGAACATCCCTTTGCGTCAGATTATTATTTTTCATCGAAATCTCTGCATTTAGTCCATAATAACCGGAGTGCAGGGGCTTAAATCGTTAGTTGCTCATTATTGCCGCGACAATGGGAGGCGGTGCGCAGTTAGGCATTAGAAAGGCCGAGCTTTCGCTAATGACATCCCGGCGCGCCTTACGTATGCCGACACGGCGCTTTACCGAATAACTCTTTGTTCGAGGAACGAGGCGTTTAATTTACCTTTTTAAATATTCCGCGTTCTGGGGATAGTTTGGTTGAGCATTTTTGTGACAACGGCTGAATAAAAATAGCAGACGATGCGCGGTTCAATACAGCACCTGAAGATAAACTAAAAATACTGTTGGGAGTTTTTTTGAAAAAAATATCATGCTTTAGTAAAATAGTATCAAACGGCAGTAATTTTATAAAAGGGGTGAATCATATACAATCGACTAGTCGTTCTTTTTTCTAAATTATATTACAATTGTATTGTTTAGATTTAAAGTATAAAGAAATGATGTATTCGTTTAATTATCATAAATTTATAATACATATTTGTGTTTGAGAAGATTAAATTGAGTCTCACAATTGTTAACGGTGGCGAGTTACCTAACGTGAAGATGCTGCACAGATAACGCCAGAACAAAATGAATGTACCTAGGTAGATACCTACTACGTATAAGTGTACGTATACCTATATCATGTGATGACCTATAGATGTCATGTATGATGTATAATGTACAACATAATTTGAAAAAAAATCCCTACTTACATGTTTTCAGTATAAATTTCAGTTAAAGTTTGATAGGATCCTGTCATAGGTATCGTAAGCCTTACCTACAAGGAATGGCTGTAAAATATTGCCTTAGTCGCTGAATATGCAATGCATTTTTTTTTAATTGAAAAAAAAAATGCATTTACCTATGCATATTTCTTTTATAAGCGTGTCTAACTGCCGAGTACTACAAAACCGAAAACTACTAAAAATCTAATTATGCCTAAATCGAATTCCACTATAACATAGATATGTACTTTATTCGGTCAGTGGCCTCAAATGGAGACCTAAAATACAATATGTCCTTCCTATGTTACGCGAATGATACCTAACCTACAATTTTATCACGGAGTAAATCTGCTTTTTTATCCACAGTTAAGTAGGTGCATATATCTAGAATTCATAAGAACATAATAAAAAGCAAATTAGGTACATTAGAAACTCAGAAATCCTTGAGGTAGAGTACAACCGAAGGACTATTGTACTACAGTACTGTGCGTACAATACTAGAAGCTACGAGAGTAACGGTTGAACGCGGTGCGCATAGCGCCATCTATCATTGTTGCCGTGCACTACAAGTTCCAAGCGTTTATCCGTAGGCACCGGTGGGATGTGTTAAATGCAACGACCGACAAACCCGACTCGCGTCAATATTGACACAAAATCCCATAATTTCGACCGCCATGCACACAATAGATTTATAAGATAAACACAGAGTAAAATGTCAGTAAATAGGATTGACAACATTTTAATATATGGTCTTGTATTTGCTTTGGGTTGGTTTGGCTCTCTGTTATGCCTACATGCGTTAATGCTGTACCGTGAAATCATTGTTTTTTGTAGACGCTTTGGAGATTAAATATGAATAAAAGGACAAAGCGCCGTGAACATATTGTATTTTTTTTTTGTTCAGCGGAGTTGACTTAGTAAGCCAGCGGGATTTTGGCATTGCGACATTCCATGCCAGTTAAGTACTTTTAACGGGTGGGAATTTAAATAAAGGTTTCTTTAACCTATGAGCTACATACATAATTTCGCGCTATGAAGCGTTCCACAACCGCTTGGATTATCATGATCTTTAGATATATTCTGCGTCCTTACCATTTATAGTCTAACTTCTAATAACATTTCATATATTATGTATTATGTAGACCTATAAGGAAAAGCTAGCAAAAGCTTCCTCTTCCTACTATTTTGTTCTGCCCGACAGGGTCCATAATGATCTCATTTTACTTATTTAAAATTACCACTAAGTACATGTTGAAGAATGCAATAAACGAGCGAGAATTGAGTACACAGTATGTTATTTACGTTTTTACTTTAGTTTAGCTGTCCTTGAACCAAAAATTCGAAGTCATGTGACATCTACCAACCCGCACTGGGTCTGCGTGGTGGATTACAGCCCACTCCCTCTCACCGAGAGAAGGCCTTTTTCCCACATTATAGGCTAATTATGCTTATACTACAACTTATTTTAGCAATATTACGTTAGCTTTACATCTTTAATATTTTAGAAACGAGCTAAGATTTGTACTAATGATTAACAACCTAGATACTTACCAGTAAATACAATCTTCCACTAAAAAAATACTTAGCGCTAGAAAGGTATATTTTACCTACTTACCCATAACATATAGGTATTCTTAAATCATCTATTAGACTGCCTGTGATAGAACAAAATTAGACATCAAGTAAAAATTATGTATATTTTCCTAACAAATACGAAAATATTGCTTAGGAATGGTATTCTGGACGATTTTTCAACATTTTTCAACATGAGCATTTCGCTCATAAATGCTGTATTTTAAAAAGTTTTGTTGCAGTATCATTTATCTGAAAAAATACATCCTAATTGAGAATACATTCTCTGAAATCATTCGAAATTTCATTACGTTGGCGTGGCGTGATTGAATTTTCTTGTGCAAATGTTTGCACAAGAAAATTAAATCACGTCAAGTTTACAGTGGCAAGTGTAAAACATTAGCTACATTATTTACTTATTATTTAATTTTGAGCTTATTGCGTTCATTTCTTTAGAGATTTTATTTGATTTTAATATTGGTATGCCAATTTATGGCGAAATGGATCATTGCGTTGATATCTATTATCTGTTGAACTGGATTACCTACTGTACTAATCGTATACTGGCATTGAATGACTTAGAATTGAATTAGTTCAATCTCGTCTATTATGCATCCGTGAAACCTAATTAAGCTATTAGGTATATTTACGTACCTATATATACCTAATAGCCAAGGTATAGGTATATACCCAACAACACAACATCAACAGCAACACATCAGTTTCATGGTCAAATTCCGAACCTTACAATTTTGCAGTTACTTAGTTATAAAAAAAAACGTTAAACTTTATCCAAAATTACCTACTAAATATTTATAATTGATATGGGATCAGCTATTATTAGATATATTTCGGGATTGTGGAAACCTACGCGTCTTTGACACATCCGGCGGGATTTGTAGCATTAATATCCCATAGAAGATTACCTGCTTTCAACTCGCGATTGTCAATAGTAATCTGTAAACATAAACTGTTAAAATCTGCTCTTTGACGTTAACCGAGTTTGCTCAGGTGTACCCCTTTGACAATAACCAGCTTGCTTATTATAAGCCTCTTGAATGTCATTTTTACTTACACCGTTTTTGTGAAACGATGACAGTTTTGAAATAGATGCTAAAGAGATCGGTGGGTACCTGACCATACTTATAATGGTGTAATTACTTAAATTATACCTTTGCATTCTGAAAGTTGGCAATGTCGCATATTGATGACGAATTTTTCGATGTTTCGATGAATTACACAAACTCTCCATACTTGCATCTGAATGTACTATTTTACACCTATAACATTTAATCTAATGTCACTATAGCAATTTATAATGAATTTTTAAGTGCAACTTATTTATCATAATTTCATTCAGTGACATTGATTAATTAATCGAAACTGTGAAACATTTGATAGCTGTTTGCGACATTGACATCTTTTAGAATGCACAGCTAGAAGTAATGGTATTTTATAATAACAAGCCAGGCAGCCGATGGGTTATCCCACCCATCGGCAAAATTAGGAACTTCCATACAAATCTCATCTCCTATTTAATTAACCACATTAGGGGATGCATTTAAAAAAATGTAAACTTTAAACCAATGTATAAGTTTATTGAAATTATAAAATTTCATAAATATATTAGAACTATTATTAAAAGGACATGTCCTCCTCACATGGATAATTATTCGGGGTATTCTAATGTTGTGCTTACTCGACACCGCGCTTGCATAAAGCAGCGCTATGGCGCGGCCGCTTGCAGTCTCACACCACAGGAGCAGCCATCAAACGCATATTCCGTAGCTGATTAATGACGTCAATGAAACAGATAAAAGAACCAGTAACAATAATTCATGTCGCTATGTTTGCACACGTTCGGTGTTCAACAATGCACCACGTCGGCAAAGGGGTGATATTTAACTCAAAATCAATGGCAACTCCATTGTATGCACACCACGTCTACGAGGAGGGGGAACTTTATGTCTTTTGCTTATACTAATAACACCACCCCTTAAAGGGTGGCTCGCTGGTTCCTTTCGAATAGGGAGCATCCAAACTTTGTATGTTAATATAAACACTCGTGTAGGCTTCCTTGCGAACATCACAGAATTCAATGTACTAAAAGCGTTATTATTACATAAGCAGCCCTGCGAGAGAGAATTATTTCATAAGGGGCATGTTGAGGTGCTTCATAAACGGGTGTATAAAGAAGTTCAAAATGTCTGTAGTAATTATATTAAAAGCCCGTCAAGTATAAGGCGAGATTTCGTAATGTTCGTTGTTCGTAGTCGTTAATACAACTCAATATTTTGTATTTCAGTTGTTTGAAGTTGGGTTTTTTCTCGGCTGTGACGCGGCCAAAGCCGCGCTCAAATTAAATGTACAGATGCCAGCACATCTCATCACGCTCACATCATCATCATAAGCTACCCGAAACTGTCAAATTTACCCAATCAACATTGAACCTTAAGCTTTAGCGATAAAGTTGAAAATCTATTAAAGAAATTTGACAGATTGTAGTAGCTTGATGTGCTGGCGTCTGTACATTAAAGAGTAGCATAACCAGTTTATAATGTTCCCACTGCTGGAACACAGGCCTCGTCTCTTCGAGAGGAAGTGTGCTGTAATCTAGTACGCGGGCCCAGTGCGGGTTGGTAGATGTCACAGGTCTTCGAATTTTTGCTTCTAAGACATGCCGGTTTCCTCACGATGCCGGTTTCCTCACCTTCACCATTTTGAGAGCAGTGGTGATGAAATTATTTACACAAATGGAAGCGCCGTTATGGATTTAAGGCACGCCTCAAGCGACCACGGCTCCTGTACTTTAAACAGTAAGAAAGAAAGAAAGAAAAGAAGAAAGAAAGAAAATTGCGTTACGAGCGTGCGTGTGTTGCGAGTAGGTACTTACTTGTAACTATCCACAAATTCTAATTATTTTGGTATGATACTCCTGGCCTGCGTTTTGTCGTAACCCGAACCCGAAAATTTTATTTTTCAAATTCTCCTTTGGAAAATAATTTTCTACAGTTACAGCTTTTTTTCTACGTTTTCAGCAAATTGTATGCCATTGGCTTGTCATGTTGCTAATTGACTTTTCACGTTGTCCGTTTAAAAACGCTCGCTGTTTTAAAATACGCCGAACCCAGAGGTTAGGTTTGGTTACGTTAGCATCTTTGCTCAGGATGTCAGTTTATGCTGATGTAAGTGTAATATAATAATTAAGTATTGCGAATAAATAAAGAAGGTATCCCCCTACAATGCCCTACATGATGTTTATGATAGAAACATGTTAAAATGATAGGAAGTGTAGGAACAAATTATCTACTTATATCGGGATGAACAATGCGTGAATAAGCAAACCTATCGACTTAGGTACCCTACCATGCTGTAAGATTGTGGAAGTCATTTCTGCGTAGCATTCGTGATTTAAAAACTATTTCTCTATTATAATTTATAATACATAAATTTAAGTTAATTTTTGCATTTTATGTGTAGGTATATTTATTATATTTTAATTTTAGACTTCACACATTCATATTTTCTGTTCTTGTTGAACTTGTCTATCTCTCGCACTTGTCCGATTTCTTTTTATAACCGACAAAAAAAAATTCTATGCAGACATTTTTCAGAATCATGTACTGCAGTTTGATTGTTTTGTGTGTGAGGTACTTATTTTGGGAAGGCTCGAAATACTAAGCATTATTTTTTTTAATTTACTTAAATAGGAGGGATAATCAAAGGGCATTAAAAAATTCGTCCGCAGCGCTGTCTGTTGACAGCCTTTAACTGATTCTTTGGCCAAAAAACACTGGTCACGTGAAGTGGGTACTCGCCGCAACCGCTTGGCGATGTCTCGAAAAACTAAGTGGGCACTCGGACCCCATGGCCCTAGTGTTTCAACCCCAAACGGCTCCAACAAAGAAGTTCCAAGAGTTGGGTTCAAGATTGGAGTATTTGCGCCGATTAAAGTTTTCCTTACATTTCAATTGATGTTATTTAAATAGTAAATACTTAATTTAAATATTAACGTGTAACAAAATTCCTTATTTACAGAATGTTCTGTAAATAATGACTATCGTTACATTATCACACTTTACAACATTAATAAGATACGTATGATAGTTCCTTATTTAGGTAATAAGTTAATAATTAGTGTAATTGGTTATTTTCCAAATTGTTTTGTAATTAGTTGATTAGTCGCCTTTCCACTCCTTATCCCCATTAATCATGTTTAATTATTCTACATCCCTGTAGGAAGTATAAAAACTTTGCATTAAAATAAGTTACCTACTAGTATTTCGTGATTCCAACACGAATGTGTCGAATTGGAATCACGAAATACACAATATATTGTAAGTCGAAGTTTTGAAAGCGTGTCCCACGTAAGTACCATGATCTTAAAAGTTAACTTTACATTATTTTGTACTAGCTTCCGCCCGCGGCTTCGCCCGCGAGGGATGTCGATAAAAACTAGCCTATGTCCTTCCCCGGGATGCAATCTATCTCTCTGCCAAATTTTATCGAAATCCATTCAGTGGTTTAGGCGTGAAAAGGTAACATACAGACAGACAGGCAGACAGTTACATTCGAATGTATACAGTGACGGATTAACCCTTAATCAAATTAAGCAATTGCCTAGGGCATCACGTCTGAGGGGGCACCAGAAGAAGCACAAAAAAACCCGTCCTTATAGGCATCACGTCTCACTCTAACGTCACCAAAAACCACATCAAAAAAGTTTCTAGGACTAATTTGAAAATTTGCGCGTTTTAAGTTGACATAGAGTCCGACCTAGATTCATAACCCCACTCCCGCTTGCCCACTCGCTGCCCTCTTGTGCAGCGAGTGGGCATGGGATTTACGAAGAGTTGATTATGATAATGGCCCAAGAAGTGCATGGTAAAATTATATCGCAGATAAAAGATTCTAGATATGATAGTCTTTCAGTAGATTCTACGCCGGATTTGATGCACATGGACCAGCTCAGCGTAGTTATTCGCTATATAAAAGATGGGCAGCCAGTAAAGCGATTTCTTACATTTATTGGGTTGGAAACGCATCACACAGGAGATGAACTGGCAAAGCAGACTCTTCAATACCTTGAAGAACATTGTGGATTAAATTTTTCAAAATGCAGAGGCCTATTTTACAAAAAAACAAATGTTTTTAGGCGATAAAGGTTTAAAGACCGATTCTAGTTGACATACGGATAGGGGGCCCATAGGCATGGATTGCTTAGGGCATCAAGTAGTCTTAATCCGTCACTGAATGTATAATATGTATTAGTAAGTAGTAAGTAAGTATGGATATCATTGTTACGTTCAGTGCCTACGGAGTTAAAGTACGTAGTTGGTAAACCTACACTAACTAGCAAGGAACTTCTGAATAAGTACATAAGAAAAAAATATTGAAGTTGCAGAGTACCCACAACTCCACCAAGAAAGTTCACGTCAATGCAAAACAGTGAATGAAAACTCGTAACTGACGTAGAAGTAAGTCCAACGTATATGAGAATATTCCTTGTTACAGCGCAAAACGGAAACTGGGTTTGTCTACATCGAATACAAAAATCTTTCTCGTTTCATGTAAATATAGAGCGGAACAAACTCCGAACGACGCCGAATTCGTAGTCAGGCTCGTAGAGAGCGTCGTGAGCAAGATTCACCGTTCACTTACACGTGTCGGGGCGCGGGGAAGGGCGCGTCGCGACGCTGCGCTGGGCGGACACGTGTCGCATGTAGCCTCCTCCTCTCTCCACACTCTTATCATAAGGATGTGCTAGTTGAGTAGTCAGTGTCGCGTCTTCACTACCCACCCGCGCTTACCCGGCACCCACTTAAATTTGTATGCACATTATACATGAGGCGACGTGTCGACCGATCATCTTTATATTGCTGCCACTCCAACCCGAGACACTGTAAACACCACTAAGCCATAGGCCCTATTTGTCAGGCGGCCCTGCGAGTTCCTACTTTATATTAAAGATTTAAATCTAGTTTGACGACATAAATAAAAATGAAATGTTAAAACCTATAAGTGTGTTCATTTTATTTGACCGGCTGAATCTATATGAAAGCAATTTTACATAAACTAAATAGGTAATTATGTTCATCGTGAATTTTCACATTCGTGTTTCAATTAGGTAGGACAGCTACTTAAACTTGCTTTCAAAGGCAAACATCTGAAATGCTTCTTCAATTCAGAAGCTCTTGCTAAATAAACGCTCCACAAAGTTGTTATGAGAACATACCTAATGTAATTAAAATATTGAAACATCGTGTTTGATGAGGATGACAGTGAAATAGTTACATATTACACTTACTTGAACACATAAATGAAGGTAATTGAATCATGAGCAAGTACATATGTAGTTAATGCGAGAAAAATAAAAAAAGGTATGAGTCAATTTGAGCTTTATAGTTAATTGGTTTACCAATAAAAATCGGACTTAAATACCAACAAACAGCTATGCACCTACACGTAACTATGTTTAGTAGGGATACCTAAGCCCTCTTGGAACGTTTAGCATTACCAATTCGCGGCTCATTGAATCCAAATTGAGCTCGGCTTTGTGAAATCCCTTTTCTCCCTTTTTCATTTTTACGAGTGTTGCTTTGGCGCCTGGCTACTAATGAACTTCGTTTACCCTCCCATTTCATTAAAAATGTAACCTTAAATTGTTAATGATGTAATCACTTTAACCTTCTTAATATTTTTAGGTTTTTAATGCAAATCAAGCAAGAAATTAAACAATCCAACAGTTTCACAGTGCTTATTGCAATTTAATTGAAAATGAAATTGAGCCAGTAGTAAATTTCTTTTTTTTGCGTAGATACAGAATAAAAAATATAGAATACCCACTTAAACTTGACAAGAAATTGACAAAATCGTCAGACTTCGTTAAAAAAAAGTACTATGCCGAAAGACCCATCAAATTACAGTTTTCTATAGAATGAGTGAGACCAAAACCACTTCAGTGAATTTGAAAAGATAGTTATATACCAAAATAGATTCATCTGTCCTCGACGAGTACAATACTTCTTTGTATTTTTAGCCTATTTAAAACGTTATTATCAGAATAATATTCTGATTTACGTAGCGATTTCTCTAATTTCAAATGCCATGGCAAAATTAAAAAAAAACAAGCGAGTATTATTACACAGAAGCACAAAAGCTGAACACACTGAAATGTAAAGTAATCACAAGCTGACACTGGCAGGTGAAATACAACTGAATTCAATACTGTGAAATGCCCCGTTTTGAACACCGTTTGTTTTTTTTTTATTTCCCCAAAACAATTCATTTAACTATCGGATGAATACTTACGTTAATAAGTAAACAGGTACGGTATGATATAGCTACAAAGGGAGTGACTGCTGAAATTACAACTAATAGAGAATTATAAATGAAGATGACATGTCGTCGCTAAAAGTCTTATTTCATTTTTCATCTGATTTGAGTTAGGAAAACTACATTTTTCTACTTGTGATTCTTTACATTTTGTTGCCTTTCAAAATGGTTATATTTTGAGATCCAAATAACGTAAAGAGTAAAAAATGTAAAGGATCACGAATAAAAAAATGTAGTTGTCCTTACTAAAATCAGCTAAAAATGAGATAGGACGTTTAGTCATGCGGGCGACAATGTGACACCGACCCTAAATAAATTGGAATAAGAGCAACAGAACGATGATGATAATAATACGTAGATTTGTAGTAAACTGCGTCGTATTTTAAACCATCATTAAGATGTCCTGAAAATATTTGAATCCTCTATCCATTAATTACAGTATTATCTTTTGTTCCTTTTTTATTAGTAGGTAGGTACTTGTTGACAGGCCAACACTGTCCTCCCATACCTGTTAACACTGTAATTTGAAAACATTGTAAAAACCAATTATTTTTAAAAGAGTAACTGTAGAGTTTCTATCCGGCTCTTCTCCATAGGAAACAACCAATTGGAACCGACCACCTAGCTTCTGCAGTTTCATAAGTGCCATCAAAATATTTTATGTGAAATAAAATATTTTGATTTTGATTTTAACTTTAGGCAAAATATGCTCTAGTGCAGGCGTGTTTACAAATGCTTCTTCATGCTAACACATGTACAGGGTTACGCTAAATAATCTTTTGGGTAAATAAATCAATACGAGTAACGAATCACATGAGATGTGTTGAGGTGAAGAAGGGAATGCGTTCTCTTTGTACGTAAACGTGTTAACAAATGCTTCTTCATGCCAACACTTGAACGCACGGCGGTTGTGCTAAAGAAGCTTTTGGGCAGATAAGTTGTAAGTACATACGAGGTAGGTACGTATGCTTCTTTGGCATAACACATGAGTTGTGTCTCTGTGTGATCTGCTTGTTTGTAACTTTTTTTCAACATAGGAAGGTGCCTCACAGCAAAAGTTGTACATAATGATGATTAGACCCTTAGATGATTACTCTTATCGGGTTTTAAGTTTTTTCAATTACATCTTGTAGAGAGAAGAGCAATGCAAGAACTTAAAAAAAGGCCCCTATAAATATGAAAATGAACCTTATTGAGCTTATGATAAGTAAAGATAATTTTGATAATCAGTATTTTCTGCAATTAAAACTCAATTGAAAATTTGAAACAACAGCAAAACAATTGTGTTTCCAATAATGCGTACAAAAACAACGTCAAATATCTAAGTGTCAATTAAACGTGATGTTACATTGTATTAAACATTATTTAAAGTGCTGCCTGCAGCGTGCGTACGATTGTCAGGGCAGCGTGTGACGAATGGGCCGTCGTTGTCGGCGACACATTTCCATTGCAAGGGGAACTTTTAATATTTTGTAGTCTGTTTCTAATTGCCTCGCCAATATATTAAAAAAAACTCAAGTCTTTTTTATTTAAATTTAAATCGAAAAGTGCGATGATCAAAATAAATGGTTGGTTTAAAGAGAATGCAGAAAATGGCGACAAGTCTACGTTATTCTATAAAAATAAATCCTTTGTCACGTTTGTAGGTAAGTGGGTGGGTAGGTAGACCGACTCTCGCTACATCGATGTAGACTAAGACTGCCAATTCTATTATTTCAAGAAAAAGTATAGTGTTGCCGCCACGAGTGACGATACTTGCCTCGCGTGCAGCGGAGATGGCAGCTCCGCTAACATTATTTTGGCTAGTTAAAGTATGAACTATTCTCATAGGTAGGTTATTCGTGGCTTTACGATACATCTCTTTAAGATAAATAATTGTTCGACTGTGTTCTTCTAGGAACATTTTTTAGGATATACTCGTAGGATAGAAAATGCACAAGCATTTTTCACTTAGGTATCGTCATCTGCCTAGCCTTTACCCAACTGTGTAGAGGTCGGTTTCCAGTCTAACCGGATACAGCTGAATACTATTAGTATTTTACATGGAGCGACTGCCTATCTGACCTCCACAACCCAGTTACTCGGTAATACGATACCCCTTGGTAAGACATTTTTCAGTTAGGTAGGTATGTTGTACATAATTATCCATCGATGTTTTATTTAGTTGCGTACATTTCTATAGCATCATGGCATGGCATAAAAATAAAGATTTGAATGGAGGACCTCTTAATTATTTTACTACTTTTTCAATAATTCCCAGTAAAATTGAAACTTCACTTAGGTCAAAACCTTGAAAAAATCTGTCACATTGGCAAAAAAACCTTGTCGTTTTATGACGTCCAATTGGCATTCAACGTTATGGTGATAAAGCAATTACGAGGTCGACTATATCATTTTACTTTTATATCCGTAGGTTCATGTAAATAATGCAAGACAAAAGTTGAGTACCGGCGTGTCATCAATGAAATGAAACGAGTAATTAGGTAAGTCATGCTCAAAGCAGGTTGCAACAAAGTGGCCTAGCAATTCGATTCTGCAAGCATTCTCCGACAGTCGTTTCTCCTTTGGACTGATCACCGACACGACGTTTTGTTTTTGAAAGATTCGTCGATAGAAAGGTATAAACAAAAAAAAACTTTAGCTCACTCAATCAACAAGACCGCAGAGAGCAGTGGGGGCTGATTGAAAATTATAATGCACAACAGTGATCGCGCACTCTCGACACACTGACTGTGTACATTCGCCTTTAATGTCGTATGATTAAACATGAACCGAGGACTTTATCAAATTTTGGCACGCGTTTGCTCGCCGGGGATGGGGCGATAGGTGTTTGCAGACCGCGCATGCATCGGCTGCTCCCAGATAGAGCCGTCAATACGTCGAGTTTGCGACAACCCTGAGTGATTGCTCGATAAACATGCAGTACAGATTTATTTTCAGTAATCTGATATTGGTGCCTCACAAAAAAAAATATAAGACCATTTTATTATAGGGATTCTCACACCGCTTTATTTCATTATCTACAAATAATAAACTGCAATCGATAAAAGAATATCTATCATAACCGTACATATTCTTTCAACCTGATTATTTCCATATAGCCCACAAATATCAAGAAAGATTTCCTGACCAAAGCTTAGATTATGCAGTGTAGGCTTCAATAGCACGCTCTACCACTTTGGATGCGGGGGAGCGTGAATCCAGCAGGATATTACGGACTGCACTGAGATCTGCGAAATACATACTCTCGTAGTATTGCGGACATGACAATTTAAACATATGAACGCAACATCAACAATGCTATAAATACTAAACGCATTAGTAATTTATCCACTTTACTGGGCTGTCATCAACCAAAAAATGTGACAGATGTGTTTAATTTTTATTCAATGTACCTATCTAGTTTTTTCGTATAGTTTCTGTGCAGGATAAAGGCCGCCTCTCCCTTTCGATACCCCACTATAGAAAGACTTTCTTGAGTCATGGTCTTCCCACCATTCTCACCTTGGCTGATCAAGAGGACCTAGCGCTCGAAGCGATTTCTACAACGATTTTCAACAGAAATGACATAAGGTTTTCAGTAGCTTACGCCAATCCAATACATTTTTTACCACTGTAAGTACCTATAATTAGATGCCTTTACTTTCCATCACCGTTTTCGCTGAGTGAATGACACTTTGTCTACGCTGAATAATAGCTTACAATTTTTTTTTGCAATATCTCATGTTATTACCTACCAAACTCATTTATAATAAGCAATGTTACCTCAACGTAACAAACCCTTCAACATCCGTATGACTTTTTGCTTTCTATTTAAATTGTCACCTTGAAACTGAAACGATATGGTTCCTGATTAAAAATGCCACATAATTAGCGGTTCGAGAGTAGGTAAGTTTCGTACGTCGTTGTGGAGGGTTCACATGGGCCGCGCAAGATGCGGCGTGGCCCCACTCCGCCATCCGTCAGGCTGTCCTACGAGCGCCACTACACGGCTCTGCACTTAACTTCACGCCAACCATACATGTGTCTATGGCGATGAGGGGCTAACTTGCTACTTGTTAATAGTTATGAAAGGGCCACGCCGAGTGGTCATCCCACAACAGACACCCAATTATGAACCTCGTCGTGAGTTCGTGACAGATAGTGGCGAATGTAGTTAGATGTCAACATTAATGTTGCTACACGATTCATTTAGACTTGATTTCTGCTGGAATGGTTGAATTAATTGACTTAGGTACCTATATATCCGTGGCTGGCGTGAATACATTGACAACTCGACTTGTATGTTTTTTTTTTTATTGGCTTAATACGTTCTATGCATTAGGAATTTATATGAAAAAAATTGACAGCTCATAATATACATAACTTTTGGAGCAATCGACTATGGTATTATGTTGACATCTCGCATTTTTACGTGTTTTATTTGACAACACAACATGTCAAATTAACGATTCACATGTTTTTGTGAACGAACATTGATATTTTGTTATATCAACTTATCCCCAGTAACCAAAATATTATTTGTTATTTGATATCTCAACTTATTCACATAAAATTTTTCTCTTTTAATTGACAAATTGAGATGTCAAGTTATAGCCCATCGAAATATTTCTGTTTAAATTGTGATATATTGAGATGTCCAGTTACGGTCAGCTAAGCTCTGAACCCTAAATGTACTATGTATCTAAGTGACACTAAGTGTCGGTTACAAAAAACTTTAACATTAAATGAATATGTTTAGTTGCCAACATATAGACCTAAATTGTAGAGAACTCAAATGAGAATCAATCATATATATGATTGGGTGCAGTTGATGAGGACTTGCAAAGTTCAGAAACCATTGAATGGTTTCTGAACTTTGCAAGTCCTCATCAACTGCTGGTCGTGGTGATGACGGTAAATGATTTTTTGGATTTCGCCGAACTAAAATCCAAGAAAGTACCCTTTACTGTCAAGAAACTGGATGATTCAGGAGACAAATTTCTGTGGCAACCTATTAAATGGCTGCAATATGACAAAAACAGCGTCGGAAAAATTTATTTTAAGAAAAACCTGGGTCGCGCACCTCCTTTCAATTCAATAAATTTTAAGAAAAGAGGAAAACCCACCATTGATATCTATAAGTTGAGCCAAATCACTAAGGAGGCTTTGCCAATTAGCGCAGAGAATAAAAAGGATTTGATGGACATGATTGACCTCATGGACGATTCCTTCAAGGAATTTTATATTAAAATAAAAACTGTCGGTGTCGTCTCTGCATCTAATGATCCAGATTTGGACGAGGACAACCCAGATGACGAGGTTTTTAAGCTCCAATAAAATATGACTGTGTACGTAATAATATTTAAAGTTGATCAGGTCTGTCAACTTTAAATAGGTAATTATTATTACGTTATTCCTTCTTTATTCTTTTCTTTCTTTATTAAGTATTTTCCGTTGTTTGGCGCAATAAAACAATTTACTAGTTATTTATTTTTATATTTATTGCTTTTACACTAGGAAACTGATAGGTTCGTGGTTTTTCAATTTAATATTTGTTCAGTTAGAAAAACTTTGCTTGATTTGAGTAAGTCCTTCAACGAATCAACAAATATATTTATATTCGTCATCAGTGGTTTGATTGGGCCTCACTGTGTTTGTCATTAATAACATTGTTTATATACTAATATTCCCCACTCAGAAGGTGAATAAGTTGATAACTGCTGGTGCATAAGTTGACAACTCGGTGAATAAGTTGATAACTCGTTGGTGAACGACTTGACAAGTCTATTATTATGCAAACTATGGGGTATTTCGTTTATTTATTGTCATCATCTAAAAGATGGTACAAAATAACCCTTAAAACAACTAAAACACATACGGTTAACTAATTTACCGATTTACCAGAAGAGGTCAAACCTTTAAAATGGCCGTCCTGACAAATTGCCATTTTAGACATGTCAACATATTCACGCCAGCCACGGATATATAAAACAAATCTTACTCGGCCACCTAAATAAAAAAGAATGTTAAAAAAAATACTTGATATCGCAATTCCTACTAAAACTATTGACGGACATGTTATTTATACTACGTTCACTATTTATTTCCAAACATCTAAACAAATATGTGTTTTTGGAAAAACCACTTTAAAGTCGAAACATAAACTATAGTTTGCGCTACAACTTCAAATATTTTTCAATAGAACAGTCAGCCTCAAAAAGATGTATACATCGACAAGAATTGATAATACCATTTATACATATAACGTAATTAATGATATTGTTTGGATCCGCTGAGCTCACGTTAGGGCTAGGATGACAGCCAACTCTTTGTCAGTTTTCAAGAGTAGAATCAGGAGTGTATTTTTCGGCCAGGAAGTTAAGACATTGAATATGTTTGATACATGTATGATATTATCGTTGTGTAACGCTGGCCTGAGTATGTATACACATTTAAATATCTTGAGTCTTGATCATCATTCCTAACCATTATATTAAAGCGAAGTCAAAGCATAACCGGTAACAACAAAATCCGCAACAAGCAAAGCGTGCAACGTAAAATGTTACAAAGTATTATCAAAATACTATTGATTTTTAAATGCAAACACGTACTAAAAGTGGGCACTGTTGTACCATTTTAGAAAGCCTACAAGACAAAGAAGTCGTTCCTGCAATTTGTACGTCAAGTGCTTTATTTTGAGTAAACTGCCATGGAAAACAAACAAAAAAATTATAACATGAACTTCCCGACGTTTAATTTCTAATTGATTCATTAATTCTTAACCTATCAGAAAAGTATCAGGTTAACGTCCAAAGCGTAGCAGATTTCTCACATTGATCAGTTTATTATGGTTGAGAGGTATGAAATTTCCAAAAAATGTTGTTCGATATCTCCAAAACGATCTATTTTGGACCCCAAGGTATCGGGGTCAAAAATTTTGCAAATCAGCAAAATTTAGTATATAATCTAGTATATAGCTATAGTATATCACACACTTCTATAAGATACTACGACGAAATCATAAATCACGATTTTGCCATGTATAACACGCTATCATTTGACATTCGCAGTTTATTCGCCCTAACTGGTTTGTCTTCGAGCCAAAAACAAAAAGCACTAAGCACTACCTACCTTTTCTTTTACGTTTCGTCGTATTTTCGGTTTAGTCCCATCTCGGCACCTTCCAATCTCGGCACCCATGAATTTATTTATCATGCCCACGAAACATTCCCATCTCGGCACCCTGTCCTAAATCATAGTTTGTACTGTGTTTCCATTTTTTTATGTGTACCTAACACATAAAAAAATGGAAACACAGTATCAGTATAGTACTTAAATCAACTTGATTATTTATTAAATCAAAATAAATATTTTTCAAGTATTACCGTTTAAAAAACAAGTTTTATTTAATATACTAGTGTAGATATAGTGGACAAAGTAAAATATATTTTTATGGGACTTTCACAGACAAGCCCTTGAATCGCTCTAATAGGCTCCATTATCTCTACCTTGGCAGTAACTTATTAACCTATATACCTACTCCATGGCACCAGTTTCTTACAAAGGTGGAATACAACTGAGACAGTTTTTGTACACATTAACTTTAAGTCAGCTTTGTGAAGAAAGAATAAAATATGATAAGTTAATCAAGTTGATTTACTCTCTTTATTGATACCTACTGTGTATCCATTTTTTGATGACTGTGTAGGTACCTAACAATGACAGGGTGCCGAGAAGGGAATGTTTCGTGGGCATGATAAATAAATTCTTGGGTGCCGAGATGGGAATGTCGAGATGGGACTAAACCGTATTTCCAAACCCTCATAGCTTCGGCCTCGAAAATGCTAGAGAGCTCAAATTCTCAGAATGAGATTTAGTTAGCAGTCTTATAAAAGTTTAATTTGTCTAACTTTTATTAAAACCTAAAATACGTCGATTTTGCCACTCACTTGTCAAAACCTCTAGGGCATTTCTTGAAGTCCTAGAAAGCTGTTTGGTATGCAGGCTATAATTTGCAAACAAACAACAAAAAATAAGAAGTTTGTAACTTCCACCCTCCGACCCTCTTAAAGGGAGGTCTGTATTTATTATTTAGTACAATATCACCGCTCAAATAAAATGAAATAGAACACCCTAAAAATAAATGAAATCTCTAAAGTAGGTTACCACGACTTACATAACGCTGTTAAAAAGTTATCAGAATAGCTATTGACAACAATTCAATAAGCTTCCGTACCGGATCGAACATCAATCAATGTTATCGATGGAGTCCTCTAAACGGTGTTCACAAATTCGAAACCCAAAAATTTTGACAGTTTAAACCAAATAGACTACCGCTGTTTTTTCGACAGTTATTTGCTGGCACTACGCAAATATGAAGGCCAATTCCCGTAATTAAAAACGTTCAAAATGTCAACAACTTGTCAAAAATGTGGTCAGCGTGTAGTAAAAATGTGTCATTTTCGACTCGTATGCCTGTCGGAGAGTTGAGAATAGCTAAGTAGATCTTATATTAGAGCCAAGCCCCCAAACTCTACAATGCCATACATCTTGTAACATCTTGGTCAAAATGTATAGCTTGGCCGTTCCATTGAACTATTGCATGACAAAATTAAAGGCCAGTGACTTAATTTATTTCCATAAGTCCATAGGAGTGTCTGAGCGACTGCCGCGTATCGGCCAAGCTGTAAATGCTAACCAAGATGCAGGGTTTTTAAAATTTGGGGCTTTTTTCTTTATTTTTTTTTTGGGTCTACATTCGATCTGATAACTTTTTAACACTAAAAGCGTAATGTACATAATCAGCCTATAAGAGCTAAGTAGGTACTTCTGCTTTTCTAAAATTAACCTGATTTGTCGAATTAAAAAATTCTTTAAGATAGGTATAGGTACACGATCCTCAGTAATGAGGGACCGATTGAAGAAGGTACGTACAGGTATATATATAGGTAATTGAAAATTAGAATTTTTAATTAAGTGTCTAAATAATCAAATTACTCATTTGAACTGCGGCAGCAGATAGCTGATGCTGTCATCAAAGACGGTACCTACTTAGAACCTCTAGCGGCGCAAATACCGTAACCTTATGTAACTACAGCTTTGCGCCGTTTGGGGTCGAAACGCTCGGGTCAAGGGGCCTATGAGTGCGCGTCTAGTTTTTAAAGAAATTTCTCGCCGGCTGATCGACACTTCACATGACCGGCGGGCTGGGTCGTTCTTCGGCCAAAAAATGAGTATTGCCATTCAACGTGGCAATGCTGCCAGTCTTCTGGGCACCTTTTACGGATGACAGCGATGCTGACGAGTACCTTCATCGACGCCTAAAAATCCTTTTGTTTTTGTATTTATTTAGGTACCTATATAGTTAGATAGTCTTTTAATTTAGTACCTACCTAGTGTAAACAGTTAGTTAAGAATTACGAAAATAAATGCAAAAACAATAATCTAAATAGTAATACTTAGTACCTACCTACTTACATAATATGCAATTAAATCATGGTCATATTTTTCCATTCCAACCAGCCGTAATAAACCAAACCCAGTCCATCCATCTAGAAAAAGCAATTAAGGTCAATAGCAATTCCACGCAGCAATTTTGGACTCTTAATAGCACCGCAATACAGAAATGAACAATAAATACTAAGAATTGCCACCATTAAAGGATAATCAATATAATATTAATCTACAGTGAAAATAAGTACCCAGTGGGAGGAAGCTTTTGGCTTTTTTTATCGAATGAGTCTACTTACTAACATCCATTTACTGACAGAGCCAAACGCATAGCTTAATTATCTGGGTCTAGAAGCATGAAATTAGGCTCAACAGCAAAATTTGTTAAAGAAGAAGGCAATTTGAAAATGTATATCTTAAAATTTCGTCATATTAGTCGATGGGAAATCCCATCCAAGGCTTGTCCTATTTATAATGCAATTGCATTATCAATTGGTTCTTACTGTGGAATTTGGTCATTGCCTAAACTGAATTGTGTTTATTAATCCAATGAAGGCAGGGCAAAGGCCTCCCTACTCTTCTCCTTCCATGTCTAGGGCTACTAGGAACATAATTTCTTGCGATGACCGTTCGTGAAGTTTAACTGTATTATACAAATGAAATTAGTTTGCAGCATCACGTCTTTCATTTAATAATATTATACTTTTTTGTCCAGAATATTGGATTAAGGTTAATATTATTGGGATGTAGGTACCTACAAGTTTTTCAAGTTGCGATTAAACTACATTCGTCGTCCGGTGATCTACTGTGTTATAGGTACAAGTTCACACAATTATTTATTGGTCTTGTATAGACGCCAGCACATCGAGCTACCCGAAACTGTCAAATTTTCCCAATCAACCTTGAACCTTATACTGTAGCGATAAAGTTAAAAATCCATTAAATAAATTTGACAGATTGTATAGCTTGAGCGTCTGTAGGTACAACGGGCCTTACGGACACCTCCAGTCTTTTCTAATGCTACCGTGAAAGATTCAGGATTATACTCACGTCAAATATCTAGTTAAAGCGTTTACATAATTTAAAAAGCTAACTGTCTTATAATAATATGTACAAGTCGGTATATAAAAAGGGGGGAAATAATCAAAGGGCATCAAAAAATTCATTCGCATCGCTGTCAACAGGAAACGTGCCCAAAAGGCTGGCAGCATTGCCACGTCGTATGGCAATGCT
Organism: Luperina testacea; assembly: GCA_927399505.1. Lineage (NCBI taxonomy): Eukaryota > Metazoa > Arthropoda > Insecta > Lepidoptera > Noctuidae > Luperina > Luperina testacea. The sequence goes on from OV656755.1 coordinate 9,785,468, forward strand.
GATTCTTTGGCCAAAAAATAGGCCAGCCCTCTGGATTACCTATACTTAAAAAAATATGTGATGGGGGTATTCTGTTCAAAGAGACTAACTTACTATTGGGTCTTGAATTTGACTAGTAAAGGTTCGACTCGACGCATTTCTATACTGTTAGGATTTTAGTAAACTCATTACACACTTTTATTCAACTACTTCTTGTTGGATTCTCGTAACGGTCGGCGGGCGACGCCTGACTGTGCGCACGACCTTTGGGTATTTAAACGACGAAACGGCCGTGCGCAAGTCAGTAGTTCCTGCGACGCCGAAGAATATAGACCATTAACAGTCATAGTGAGTTACTCCGTGGAAAGATATTGCTATCCGCTAAAGCAAGGCCAGGTCAGTTAATTTCATTTTAATAATTAAATATCTGAGTGTTTTAGTCTGTTAATATTTCTAAATTACTTAAATAACCATCCATGTAACATACTTTAAACATAAGGCGTACCTATTGTCATTTCCTGGTGTTAAAACATTCTGTATAATAGTATTTCTATTAAACGCCTGTGAGATTATTCAACCTTTTATTTCTTAGTCTACCTTACATAACTTAAAAACATCTTAAGTCCTTACATCTCAGAAGTGGGATAGACGAGTAAAAACAAAACTATCTACTCGTTTATCCTGCCCACAGGTTGTTTGTTGGTCCAAAAGTTTGCTTTTGTTTTTTTTCTTTCTCTACTTTTAAAATAATTATAACTTTACTATCATCGAAATAGGGGCTGAATAATCTTTGTTGCATTTTATTATAACTTAGTCGATGAGTTATGAATAATTTTAAATAAAATAAGCAATGACAATAAACCTTAACGAACTCAAACCGTAAGCTATTAAATAAAATAGTGTGTAAAATATCGTCATTCATTCGAGTGTTAATATGATATTTAGTTGCAACGTGGAAACACTTACTCATTACACAGCTTTGCCAGGGCTACTCTCTGGAAGCGTTACATCATTACACAGCTTTGCCAGGGCTACCCTCTGGAAGCGTTACATCATTACACAGCTTTGCCAGGGCTACCCTCTGGAAGCATTACATCATTACACAGCTTTGCCAGGGCTACCCTCTGGAAGCGTTACATGCATCGTTACATAGCTTTGCCAGGGCTACTCTCTGGAAGCGCTACATCATTACACAGCTTTGCCAGGGCTACCCTCTGGAAGCGTTACATCATTTCACAGCTTTGCCAGGGCTACTCTCTGGAAGCGTTACAACATTATACGGCTTTGCCAGGACCACTCTTTAGAAGTGCTTCGACATTGCAACAGGTTTTCTACTTAAAACTTTATTGTATCATTCGAATGCGCACTCTCTCCAATGTTGATGTTTTCGATGCTATGGATCTTCCAGAGCATTAGAATGATGACGTTGTTTAGTTCCAGATTTTAACCACGCATTCATTAAGCGTCAGTGCTGCTATCAAGAGTAAGACTTGGGCACGTTAATCATCAGTGCTGCTATCAAGAGTAAGACTTGGGCACATTAAACATCATAGTGCTACTATCAAGAGTATCAAGTATAACGACTTGGGCACGTTAACCATCATAGTGCTGCTATCAAGTATAACGACTTGGGCACGTTAACCACCATAGTGCTGCTATCAAGTATAACGACTTGGGCACGTTAACCATCATAGTGCTGCTATCAAGTATAACGACTTGGGCACGTTAACCATCATAGTGCTGCTATCAAGTATAACGACTTGGGCACGTTAACCATCATAGTACTGCTATCAAGTATAATAAGGCTTGGGTACAAGTGCTGTTATCAAGTGTAAGTAACTTGGGCACGGTGCTGCTATTGAGCAGGCACGAAGTAATGTCTACCGAAGGAGCGGCTGCAGGGGCAGATCAGGGACTGGAGAATTCGCCGTATGTTTCAAGCGACGAGTCTATAATTCTCTGTCCTCGATACGGCCAACCTCAAAGACCGAGAACGACGTCCAAGCGTTGTCAACGGCCACGCTTATCGGAACGTGCATCTAGACAACGCAGTAAGTCTCCCGAGCTACTACGCCGACGCCATAATACAAGGTGCGTAGATTATTCTAGTAGCAGTTCAGAAGATCGATCTTCTTCGCGAAAACGACTTAATCAACGAAGGCTTCGAAATAACGATATAATATGTGACGAACGTGAGGGGAGTAAAAGACGGCGAACTAATAACAAATCTGATCAATCAATTAATGGTAAACAAAGAAAACGACGTCGTTATTCCCCGAATGTTCAGTCTCATAAACATGTAAACATAAATTTAGATGATAAAGATAATACTAACAGTATTTTAGATAAGTTTTTAAATATTCTTAAAGATGTAAAAGGTCGATCTAGCTCCAAACTTTCCGTAAATAACGTCATTCCAGAATTTGATCCAATGACAAAAGATCAGACAATCTTGATGTGGCTTACTAAAGTAGAAGAGTGTGCAGAGATCTATGGTTGGGACGAAACAGAAACTATCCATTTTGCCCTACCAAAGTTAACCGGTGTTGCAAAAATTTGGTACCAGGGTCTCAGCACAGTCCTTTACTCATGGACTGAATGGAAAAGAAAATTGGTAGAAAATTTTCCTTGTCGTGACGATTATGCAGAACTTTTAATAGCAATGCTAGCTAAAAAAGCTCGTTATGGCGAATCATTGGAGCACTACTTTTATGAAAAGATAAGTCTATTAAATAGGTGCGGAATAAAAGGTCGTAAAGCGGTTGATTGTATTTTAAATGGAATTGAAGATCGCGCTGTCAGAGTCGGTGCTCAAGCTGCTCAATTTCGTGAGCCTGAAGAGGTACTAAAATACATAAAAACCGTTAAAATAGGTTCTACTAGAGATGCTGGGGAAAGAAATCAAAAACATGAGAGGAGGGCTACTGGAACAACCGCTTCCGCCAGACGAAATGGTACTGAACCAAAAAGGTTAGTATGTCACAATTGTAATGAAGAAGGTCACAAGAGTATCCAATGCCGGAAGACACCAGCAACGTGCACTAATTGTAGTAAGTTGGGCCATTTAAGTACTTATTGTAGGTTCAGGAAACAGCCACAAGAAGGCAATCGAAAGGACCCTGTTCAAGAAAAATTGGTATCAGAACTAACAGCGGGTGAGTCTAACTCCAAATATATTTTTAAGATTTTTATCAACAATGAGGACTTGCTATGTCACGTTGATTTAGGTAGCCAATGCAGTCTTATCAGGGAAAATGAAGCTAAAAGGTTAAAACTTTTGATTGATACCAAAGATTTACCTTTGATGAGGGCAATTGGTGGAAATTATGTTAGTCCATTAGGTAGGTCTAGGGTTAATGTTAACGTTCAAGGTATAGAAGAAAATATTGAAATCCTAATTGTCGAAAATCATGCTCTGAAATATCCTGTGTTACTGGGACACACTTTTACAGAACTGCCTGACATAATTATTACCAAAACACCTAGTGAAATAATTTTCGAAAAAACTATTAGTGTAAATACTAAACTATTTTTGAGGGTGTTGGAAGACATTTCTTTGTCGCCGTGCGAAATAGGTACCATTCCAGTAGATTCATGCAATAATTACAATGGGAAAATATATGTCAACGGTTCTGTAAGGGGCGTGCCCGGTGGTGAATATTATTTATTCCCTGGAGGGTACGATCTTAAATCGGGTCTAGGCCGGGTAATCGTGTTCAATCTGAGTAATACACGAATAACCTTTGTCAAAAATATATTGTTGACACGTGCCTTTTCTAATAACGCTATTCAAGATGTTTTCGAAGTCTCTTTTGACAAAGCTAATTTCGATGAATACTTACACGTTGGTCCCACAATTACAAACGAACAAAAGATTCAATTACAATGTTTACTCAATAGATTTAATGATTGCTTCTCATCTAATTTAAAAGATTTGGGACTCACCTCTGCGGGAGAAATGTTAATAGAGTTGGAAAATTCTGAACCAGTAGTTTACAGACCTTATCGGATGTCTCTAACGGAGAGGAACCTTGTTCGCGATATGATCAGCGAAATGCTTGACGCAGGCATAGTCCGGGAGTCTTCGTCGCCGTATGCGAGTCCAATTGTGCTTGTTAAAAAAAAGACCGGTGAAAAACGACTATGCGTCGACTACCGTGCTCTAAATAAACGAACTAAAAAGGATCATTATCCCCTTCCTAGAGTTGAAGATCAATTAGATCAACTTGCTGGCAGTAAATTATTCATTTCCCTTGATTTGGCATCCGGCTACTATCAAATTCCTATTTCCACGTCTTCGCAAGATAAAACTGCATTTGTTACCCCTGATGGACAATATGAATATACTCGGATGCCATTTGGGTTAGTAAATGCCCCATCAGTTTTTCAAAGAACCATAAATAAAATACTTTCCGAAGCAAAAATCAAATATGCTCTGGTCTATATGGATGATGTTCTCATTCCAGCACGAACGTTTGAGGAAGGTCTCGTTAGGCTTCAGGAAGTACTAACTCTTTTACGCAAAGGAAAACTAACATTAAAACTTTCCAAATGCCATTTCTTCTTTGACAAAATAGACTTCTTGGGTTTCGAAGTCAGCTCTCTAGGTATTAAACCAGGCACTCGCAAAACTGAAGCAGTGGCCAAATTCCCGGTTCCAAAGAATCAACACGAAGTAAGGCAGTTTATCGGTTTGGCTAGTTTTTTTCGTAGATTTGTAAAGGGTTTCGCGGTCATTGGCAAACCATTGACGGATCTTTTGAAAAAGGACTGTCAGTGGAAATGGACTAAAGAACAAAATGACTCATTTGATTCTTTGAAACAAGCTCTTATTTCTCGTCCGATATTGGCTCTTTACGATCCAAAACGGGAGACTCAGTTACATACTGACGCGTGCAAGTATGGCATTGCGGGGATTCTAATGCAAAAATGCGATGAAGGTCTTTTCAAACCAGTCTCTTACTTCAGTCGAAAAACGACTCCAGACGAGCAACGAATGCATTCATTTGAATTAGAAACGCTTGCGGTTGTAGCTTCTCTCAGCAGATTCCGTGTTTATCTTCTTGGAATTCCATTTAAAATCTTGACGGACTGCAACGCGCTTCGTACAACACTAATAAAGCGTGATTTAGTTTCACGAATTGCTCGTTGGTGGGTCCAGCTCCAAGAGTTTGATTGCGAAATAGAGTATAGGCCGGGTGCAGGTATGACGCACGCAGACGCGTTAAGTAGAAACCCGGTGGACAAGGCGGTTATAGATGATCACGTACTTGACGTTCTGTCAACCGAATCGGAGGATTGGATCGCAACGGTCCAATCCGCCGACGAAGAGATCTCTCGGATTAAAAAAATTCTGACTGACCCAGAATCTGAAAACGTGTCGGAAATAGTCAGGAATTACAAAATAAAAAACGGTAAGGTATATCGTTTGTTAAATTATAACGGAGATGATTGTGTTCGATGGGTAGTACCGAAGGGGGTGCGTTGGCAAATTGTTAAAATGAACCATGATGACATCGGTCATTTTGGTTTCGAAAAAACCCTTTCTCGAATTCAACAATCATTTTGGTTCCCGAAGATGAGACGTTTTGTGAAAAAATACGTCCGATCATGTTTAGAGTGTGCTCACCACAAGGGCACCACGGGGAAACAGCAAGGTGAGCTACATCCAATACCAAAGGTAGAGATACCTTTCCATACTATACATGCTGATCATCTGGGGCCGTTTGTTCGTAGCAAACGAGGTAACGTTTATATCTTAGTTATAATAGATAGTTTTACAAAGTTCATTAACATTTCACCTGTCAAGAATACAAAGACATCGACCACAGTAAGAGTGTTAAGAGAACACATTAGTTATTTTGGAACGCCTGTTAGGCTAATCACCGATCAAGGTACCTCTTTTACAAGCAATAACTTTCGATCATTTACAAAATCGTTGGGTATAAAACATATCCTCAATGCAGTTGCCACGCCGCGAGCCAATGGTCAGGTAGAACGATTTAATAGGACAATAATCGATGCCCTTTCTACTAAAACGCACGGTAAGGATGAACGGACATGGGACGAATTTATCCCGGACGTGCAAATTGGACTGAACACTACAGTGCACAAGACTACAGGTAAGAGCCCTTCAGAACTATTATTTGGCATACGATTGAAAAGTCTGACTGAAAACAGGCTCAGTGAAGTCATCGACGAAGTCATAGAAACTATAACGTCAGCAGATTTGGAAAAAGAAAGGAGCAAAGCGGGAGAAAGAATAAATAATCAACAGATAAAAGATAAGGTAAGGTTTGATTCAAAGCGTATTAAAAACAAATCGTATACAGTCGGAGATTTGGTAAGTGTGCGAAGGGAAATCCCGAATATTGGCAAGTCCAAGAAATTAATTATGAAATTTCAAGGACCGTATAGGATCGTTAAAGTATTGCCCAATGATCGTTATTTAGTAACGGATACCCCTATCACGCGAAAAAAAGGCTGCCGTAATTATGAAAATATTATTGCAGTAGATAAAATGAAACCATGGCTTAGTTTTGATCAAAACTTCGGTAGTTCGGATTCCGAATGTGACAACGTTGCATCGGGATCAGAGCAATCGAACATCGATACATTATAGAAAATATTGCTTTAATACCTGCTGCAATTTATTATTGTGTATTAAGACGCAAGATTATGGCAATAAAAGAATGACGCTATTAATGTTTATAGAAATAATTTATGTATCTAATATCTAAGAAAGCGGTAATGTTTCTGCTACTTTGTAATATTGTTCAATCTGTAGGGACTGTGTCTTACGTACCCATCCCTTGCATAGTTTTAAGAATGTAATATTTTTATAGAGGTACTTATTGTAATAATTTTTAGAAAGTTTCATTTTGTGTTTTTCCCACGAATCACATCTGCAAGCGATTTAAGTTATAGGTACTATTGTCTTTCATGATTCTTTATTTTAGTTAAGGTTCTTCATTGTTCTATTATGTTTAGGTATCTTGTATTGTACCCATTTGCTATTGTTAGTTAAGGTTCATTGTTCTGTTATTTTTATTTGTCTTGTATTGTACCTATTTGCATTTCTCGTGTTTTATTATACTTTTAAAAGGCAAACATTTTGCCGCTTCCTTTGTTTAGGAACTGCAGATGTGGATTTGCCGCGTCCTTTGTTTAGTGAACGGCAGATTTGGGAGAGTTTTGGTTCGGAGCTTCAGTCTGTGCTGAACTACGATCGTGCGAGGTCCTCTCTGACCCCCGATCATATTTTTCTCGCCGAAGCTCGCCGTAATAGTTTACGGCGAGCTTCGTGTTTCTATTAGTTTTATGTCTTCATGTAACATTATTTAATTTTACCTTTTCGTGTCAAGTGTAACTACTAGCTTTAGTTACTTGATATCGTAATAAATTAATCGCTACTTCTGTGTACAACTTCCTTCGGTGTATTACTCGCCCAACGCGGTCACGAATTCCCACAGTGGTGACCCCGACGTGATCAAAAATATCAATAGCGTGAGTTCGTGACAGTGCGGAAAGAGTTTCGCGAGTGCTAAATCAAAGTACCTACGTGTTAAAATGGCGAGCGATCCAGCGGGAGTCACTAGCGGCGGATGACGCGCATTCCCAGCCAGCCAGCTCCCACGGCTTCAACGGGTATCCTGACCACCAGCATGCAGCGACCGCGCATACCTGGTCATCACCCTCAGCCTCATCAACAACCTCGGCACAGCACACTGCACTTTCGGCCGGTCAACAAGAAGAGCTCAATTCCTCTCCTGGTCGACGTAGCAGCCAGCCTCAACCCGGCGCTGTACCACATCCGACGCACTGGAGCATAACGCAGCGCCCGCGCCACCCCGACTCACTGGGGACATCTTCGCAGACAGTTCCGACTCACCGTGAACTATGCGGCAACCGGTTCCGACTCACTGGAACCTATACCACATCCGACGCACTGGAGCATAACGCAGCGCCCGCGCCACCCCGACTCACTGGGGACATCTTCGCAGACAGTTCCGACTCACCGTGAACTATGCGGCAACCGGTTCCGACTCACTGGAACCTAAGTTGGCCTGGCAAGCATATTCCTCGCCGTTCTGGTAGGCGAGTTAAATTTCCTGATTACTATCAGGCAGGTGTTTCGTGATCTTTATCACTGGTAGGGGGGTACTGTAGGGACTGTGTCTTACGTACCCATCCCTTGCATAGTTTTAAGAATGTAAAATTATTACAATAAGTACCTCTATAAAAATATTACATTCTTAAAACTATGCAAGGGATGGGTACGTAAGACACAGTCCCTACAGTACCCCCCTACCAGTGATAAAGATCACGAAACACCTGCCTGATAGTAATCAGGAAATTTAACTCGCCTACCAGAACGGCGAGGAATATGCTTGCCAGGCCAACTTAGGTTCCAGTGAGTCGGAACCGGTTGCCGCATAGTTCACGGTGAGTCGGAACTGTCTGCGAAGATGTCCCCAGTGAGTCGGGGTGGCGCGGGCGCTGCGTTATGCTCCAGTGCGTCGGATGTGGTATAGGTTCCAGTGAGTCGGAACCGGTTGCCGCATAGTTCACGGTCAGTCGGAACTGTCTGCGAAGATGTCCCCAGTGAGTCGGGGTGGCGCGGGCGCTGCGTTATGCTCCAGTGCGTCGGATGTGGTACAGCGCCGGGTTGAGGCTGGCTGCTACGTCGACCAGGAGAGGAATTGAGCTCTTCTTGTTGACCGGCCGAAAGTGCAGTGTGCTGTGCCGAGGTTGTTGATGAGGCTGAGGGTGATGACCAGGTATGCGCGGTCGCTGCATGCTGGTGGTCAGGATACCCGTTGAAGCCGTGGGAGCTGGCTGGCTGGGAATGCGCGTCATCCGCCGCTAGTGACTCCCGCTGGATCGCTCGCCATTTTAACACGTAGGTACTTTGATTTAGCACTCGCGAAACTCTTTCCGCACTGTCACGAACTCACGCTATTGATATTTTTGATCACGTCGGGGTCACCACTGTGGGTTAATCGTTACCTATTTACAACTCACTTCTGTTCTATTACCAGTCGGGCCGTCACGAATAACCCCGTGATCTTTATCACTGGTAGGGGGGTACTGTAGGGACTGTGTCTTACGTACCCATCCCTTGCATAGTTTTAAGAATGTAATATTTTTATAGAGGTACTTATTGTAATAATTTTTAGAAAGTTTCATTTTGTGTTTTTCCCACGAATCACATCTGCAAGCGATTTAAGTTATAGGTACTATTGTCTTTCATGATTCTTTATTTTAGTTAAGGTTCTTCATTGTTCTATTATGTTTAGGTATCTTGTATTGTACCCATTTGCTATTGTTAGTTAAGGTTCATTGTTCTGTTATTTTTATTTGTCTTGTATTGTACCTATTTGCATTTCTCGTGTTTTATTATACTTTTAAAAGGCAAACATTTTGCCGCTTCCTTTGTTTAGGAACTGCAGATGTGGATTTGCCGCGTCCTTTGTTTAGTGAACGGCAGATTTGGGAGAGTTTTGGTTCGGAGCTTCAGTCTGTGCTGAACTACGATCGTGCGAGGTCCTCTCTGACCCCCGATCATATTTTTCTCGCCGAAGCTCGCCGTAATAGTTTACGGCGAGCTTCGTGTTTCTATTAGTTTTATGTCTTCATGTAACATTATTTAATTTTACCTTTTCGTGTCAAGTGTAACTACTAGCTTTAGTTACTTGATATCGTAATAAATTAATCGCTACTTCTGTGTACAACTTCCTTCGGTGCATTACTCGCCCAACGCGGTCACGAATTCCCACTGGTACTGTAGGGACTGTGTCTTACGTACCCATCCCTTGCATAGTTTTAAGAATGTAATATTTTTATAGAGGTACTTATTGTAATAATTTTTAGAAAGTTTCATTTTGTGTTTTTCCCACGAATCACATCTGCAAGCGATTTAAGTTATAGGTACTATTGTCTTTCATGATTCTTTATTTTAGTTAAGGTTCTTCATTGTTCTATTATGTTTAGGTATCTAGTATTGTATAGAAGAACCTTAACTAAAATAAAGAATCATGAAAGACAATAGTACCTATAACTTAAATCGCTTGCAGATGTGATTCGTGGGAAAAACACAAAATGAAACTTTCTAAAAATTATTACAATAAGTACCTCTATAAAAATATTACATTCTTAAAACTATGCAAGGGATGGGTACGTAAGACACAGTCCCTACAAATCTGTTTTAAAACCTTAAAATTATTGTGATTTAAAAAAAAAAAAAAAAAACATGGAGTAATTACTGATTGAAGGGTGTACCCAATTATTTAGTTTAAATAACACCTTGTTATAAGTATCACTAATGTGCGTACTGTAAGCTAAGTGTGTGTTTCATTTGTGTTAATCTGAAGCTCATTATTGAATTAATTATATTTATTTTTAAGTGTTTTTTATGTAATTATCTTTGAGTTGTGTAACCAAATTAATTCTAAACGGTCGTATATATGATACATAGATATTATAAATATCATTAAAATTAATGGTCAATCAATTTATACGTAGATTCATACAAATTGTTAAGTCTTTAATTTGAATAGGGTAGGTATTAATAAGGCATTGATAATTTACTAGACAATAAATCATAATCTGAAAATAAAAGAGCGAAGGGACTTGCTCTAGCAGGATGGCCGAGCTGTTAGGATTTTAGTAAACTCATTACACACTTTTATTCAACTACCGCCTTCTTGTTGGATTCTCGTAACGGTCGGCGGGCGACGCCTGACTGTGCGCGCGACCTTTGGGTATTTAAACGACGAAACGGCCGTGCGCAAGTCAGTAGTTCCTGCGACGCCGAAGAATATAGACCATTAACAGTCATAGTGAGTTACTCCGTGGAAAGATATTGCTATCCGCTAAAGCAAGGCCAGGTCAGTTAATTTCATTTTAATAATTAAATATCTGAGTGTTTTAGTCTGTTAATATTTCTAAATTACTTAAATAACCATCCATGTAACATACTTTAAACATAAGGCGTACCTATTGTCATTTCCTGGTGTTAAAACATTCTGTATAATAGTATTTCTATTAAACGCCTGTGAGATTATTCAACCTTTTATTTCTTAGTCTACCTTACATAACTTAAAAACATCTTAAGTCCTTACAATACTCAGCTTACAGATTTGAAGACATTTTGCAACAAATTTTTTTTTTATTATTCGGCATCGCGGCAGGCCGGACAAAAATAACGGGACGAGCTTGACTCCTACCGAAAGGACAGGCAAGACTCTCTCTCGCAAGACAGAATTGTTTGGAAAAGGGAGAGGGAGGCCTTTGCCCTGGAGTGGAGTGGGACAATAGATACCTACAGGCTAGTTTTTTTTTTATAATTATTCTTTCTTTCTGCTTTAATTAGGTATCAGAATTAAGTTCTGTATTTTTAGCCCACAAAAAGAGGTTACGAATAGCCTCTTGCAAAAATTCGTTTTGTTTTAGAATGTAAAATGTAGATAATTGCTGCTTAAAATTTATCAGCATTCGCCAAGTGACGTGAGGTGTCGTATGTTTTTACCACTGCATTTGTGTCCAAGTCTGTGAAACCTGGATTATGATTATAGGTATTTTGAGTATCAGCATGACTTCAGACCAAGAAGTGCTTACCTAAGCACTGGACATCAATTAGCATTTTAAAAAACTAATCAGGAGTGTTCGAACTTCTTCTTCGTCGATCCCTCAATGTTGAGGATCGCAACCAAGCCGTGGTCAACAAGTTGTGCGGTCTTGTGCAGTGTGGACCGCTCGGTAAATGCTGCCTCCAACAGCCTTCTTGATGGCGTCTGGCCGTCTCGCCGGGTGGTTGACCATGCTCGCGTTTATTTCCACCCGGCCCAGTATCACAAGCCTTTCCAGAATATAATATACGAATACGATGTAGCCTCCGCCGACGTGTGAGTCTATCTGGCAGGCCTCAACGAGATTTATCAACAAGTAATAGCTTTTCATAAAGACATTATTTTGTTCCTAAAGAAAATAAATAACGTTTTTATGAAAGATCTAGCTAGCGGGCCTGCACTTATGATTATTTTAATTAATGATTATACCTATGATTATATCTATTATTATTATTTATTATGCTACCTATTAATGATTATTTTTATTGTTATTATTACACTTTCAGATCGCCCAATAGTTCTCGGAGCTAGAAACTATTATGTGCCTTACAAATCTAAAATTTCGACTTTCTGTGAGCTATACTTCACTACTATACTATACAATATAACGTCAAGCCAGCGGGACCTTTTTAAATACTACTCTTTTATATCATACCTACAATAGTGCTCGGAGCTAGAAACTATTATGTACCTTACAAATCTAAAATTTCGACTTTCTGTGAGCTATAACTTCAGAAGATATTCGTTATTTAAGTCCGCGCTACTGTGCGAACCGCAGCGCAGACATTTCACAGACCTGCTCTGCGCTGCGCGTCGCCAGATGTGCGCCGAGCCCTTACTCCGCTGCTCTTTGTAGATTAATTTCTTTCGGTTTCCAAGACAGTTGGATCGTTGATTCTGGCTTTTAGGAGTTGTAGTGGATAATAATTTAAAACGAGAATGCCTGAAAAAATAATTGTAATTTGTATTTTTTTTTCAGTTATTTCAGTTATTTTTTATTTCAGCTGTGAGTGTAGTGTTTCACCGGCTACGACTATGAATGAGTTAAACTATAACAGTGAAGAATCCATCATGATTGATTTCCAATTATTAGGCCAGGCCATAGTCTTGCATAATTTATACAACAGTAGGATAATTGACTCGAGTGTTACATTATTTGAAAAAGGGGAAAAAAACAAATAAATACTTACATCATGTTTTATTTTTGTTTACCTATTAAAACCATACCTACCACCTAATATATAAAACATAACAAAAGCTTCTTATAAAACTCAACTCTAAATACCCAGGATCTAAATCACAAAAACTGTATCCCAACATTAAACTAATTTCTACCGAATAACATAATTATCTATCTAATTCTAATAAGAAGTACGGGAAGTACCGTTTCTTTTTTAAAGTTAATTTTATACCGACTGATATCGAAAAAGTTTGATAGTATTTCAACAACAGAGATATCCGACCGCCAGGTACGCACAGCGACATATTAAGCTACACATTTCCAGTAGGTATAAGCGGACTTCTCATTGTAAGAAAAACCTATACAATTCGAGGTCAGCTAAAACTGGAAATGTATAGCTTGATATGTCGCCGTGTCTACACAGATAACGGTGGAACTAAGGGTAACGAAAGATTGTACACATCCCAAAAAAGTTTGCGCTTCGGGAATCATCGTAATGTTGCAACCATGGAAGTACTTGCATGTATTGAAACGCATCTCAAATAATTCCCATTTTACTTTCCTAAAAATATTATTCAACACCCTAATATAATGAACTCTTTGTGTGAACCTTACCCATTATTAATTATTTTTTATTGTAGTACGTTTAATGTTGATTGAGGTTTTCATAAGTCGACCGTACGTGTACCAGCGGTGCTATTCTGTAAAAATCTCACCGTGAAAACTTAGGTGAAGTGAACGTGGAGTGTGCTGTCAATAGGGTAAATTCTTAACAAAAACAAACTCACTTCACCTATGTTTTCACGGTGAGATTTTTACAGAATCGACCGGCAGGTAATCTGTTACAAAAAAGGAGAAACCTGTCGGTATACAATCGCTTTACAACGTACAGACACCAGCCTGCACATCAAGCTACTACAATCTGTCAAATTTCTTTAATAGATTTTCAACTTTATCGCTTAAGCATAAAGTTCAATATTGATTGAAAAAATTTGTCAGTTTCGGGTAGCTTGATGTGCTGGCGTCTGTACCTCCCGTACTATAACTATTGTTATATTTATTTTGTTATAAGTAATTATTAATATAGCAAGCTTAGCTTAGCACAAAAAATAGCAAAACTTTAACAGGAAATCTTTAAAACGTAAATATTAGCTAGTATAGTTATTAGTAGACAATCTTCGTCATTCTGTACCTAAAGCACCGAGCATATTCCTAAAACAGAGGTCAGGATACTAGGCCAGTTCGCGAGTCAGTTCAATAAGTCGCGACTTCGCGAGAATTCTCGCTGACTTACTCAGTGAACTATCTTCTAAAGTATTCGTACATGAGGCGAGTGAAAGGCCAGACTCGCAATCTGCCATATAGCCAATATCGCAGTAAGTAGACATGAAAGACGCAGATAAAATACAGGTAAACGCCATTTATCTCATAATTTATACAATTAATAATAGGTAAAGATCGTCTACACAAAAACTAAGCGAGCTTCCACTAATGGTTGTTGTTTCAAAATGTAACACGATTTTGGCCCACGCAAGTAGTGCTGCAATAGTAGGTATATTTTACTTATAGCAACACTTGACTTGCATGCATGTGGCGATTTTGCTGTGACGCTCTAGAGTCCATGCGGCATATAAACGTTTCGCCGAAATTGAGATAATTTCAAAAGTAAGCATATTTGTGTATTACCTACCGTAAAACGGGGCTACTTTGCACATTATTTCGATAGTTTTTTGAGAATAACTTTTTTAACAACCAAAATTAATGATGTTTTTGTTCCAACAGAACAATGTGTCCTTAACTATCAATCTCATACCAATATCAAGCCCTACTTGCCCCCCACAAATATATATGTATATTTTTATTTTTCATGAGTCAAAGTAACCCCGAAGTGGGGTTTCTTTGACAAGGCTTTAAAATGCAATCAACGGCAAAAATCTAAAGTGTAAGGATTACTTTGACATCATTTTGATAAAAAAATATTAATATTTTATACATTTTAGGGGAAATAGAAATAAAAGCAAAGAAGAAGTTGAAGGTATAGGTTCGAAGATCGGGACTAGCTACTAGCCACCAATCAAGGTCACTAGCGTTCGTTTCACACACGTTTAAATCATTATTTGGCGCGCTGTTAAAGTAGCCCCATAAACTGTTAATGTTACCCTTACTGTTAAAGTAACCCCGTTTTACCTAATCTTTCAAGTCTGAAACTATGAATTAAAGTTATTCATTGCTTTATTTAATTGGCTGGTAGTTCGATTTAGAGCTGATTTTTCAACAGACAGATAATTTTTATCCGTGGAATAAAATTGACGTTTGACAGATTTTGTATGGAAGAACTGTCAAAAATTCAAAATTATTCCTCGGATAAAAATATCTGGCGTTGGAAAAATCAGACCTTTAATAATTTGATAATTTATACCTACCTGTTTTGTATAGCCAACGACATTGTCTTAGCCTCTCTAGCCATAACTCCCTAATTGTAATTACCTATCTAAGGCACAATCGGCTAGTTGACAGTTTTTGAGAAACAAAAAAGTTATACAACTTGAATTTCGCGGGCTATCATAGCCCACCTCTAGTTAATGATAATTATTAATTGAATGAGGTTAAAAAGGAGATTATTTCATTAATCATTTATGTTAGTGCACTTATGTATGACAGTACGCCAGTACATTCTGTACTGTCAGGTCAGCACGTCGTATGGTCATGTATGTCTGACCACAGAACTAGGTGCATGTTGTACCTACGAATTAAATATTTCATGAGACTTTGCAACACAACTCCCTGATTTAAATTAATTTGTTCCGGGAACATTTGAAGCAAATACCTAATAATATGGTAAGGTACGTCATTAACATTGATCATCTACTTAAATGTTTAATTGATGATGAATGTGAATGTGAGGACTATGTGGGTCATCAATTTTTTCTGTTTCCCTTTAGTTAGTTTTAATCATGATCTGGCAGTTTGAGTAATTTACGCGGCCTACCCAAATGTCTTTTCTTTGGTATTGTTCGTCGAATCGTTGAGCTCCTCTAGTTCTGAGTTGAGCTGCACGATTTTTGACAAATGTGTGCACTGACTGGACAGGTCCGCTCAATCTGTGTGGTTCTTTCCTCAAAAGACAATTTCAGACACTAATCTACATGGCCTTCACATAATTAGACCAAGATTTTGTCTGGACTTTAAAAGAGACTGTAACCTCTGAGTTTGTTTCGGCCTTTCTTTTCAGAATAGTCAGATAGGAAACGCCGACCTCATCTAGTTTAAAAAATATGATTAACGTGTTAAAGTGTTTGTACAAACCTACTTACAGAAAATAAATCATTTATCAATTTTAATTGACAGAAGTGTTCTAATCATGACATAGCGCTAGACACTTTTCTATGGATTCAGTAGCAAGTATAGTGAGCCGACGGTCTATAGTATTATAACTGTAACTCTCTTAAATACTTGTCCTTACAGAATACACAATGATGTTCTTACAAGGTCACATTAATAAATATTTTATCCACTGTGCAACAAAAGTATCAACATTTCGGCTGTGGAACAGAATTACAAAATTGGTAAATATGTATATTAAAACTTAACGATAAAAACACATTGTTTGATCTCAGTAAAGCTTGAATTCAAAATCTTAGAAAATTTACGTCAACTCTCCTTCAGCAATATGTGGTCGAGGTTGATTTACGATTGACAATTTTTTTTTAAAGCCCACCCGTCTTTTAATGCTGTGGAATTTGTTACTTTATCTGGTACTTACTAGCTAGTTAGCGCAATGCGGTCACACAAACAGACACGAAAAGCAACTTTAATATAATTATGACATTTGACTTTTTAGTTCCGAAGCACGATAATTCTGAATTAAATTTTAGGTCACATTTAGATCTGGATCTAGTTTTAGTTAATTTTTCCCACTAATCGTATAGATAATAGGTCGAGCAAATTATGAAATATTTGACTGTACTTATCCAAATTAAGTTGTTTTTTTTTAAATTCATATTTATTATGTTCGAGTTTTAAAGAGTTCGAGCGAGCACCTTACTTTTGCTTTACAGTTTTAAAAGATAGCATGTTGTCGCCGTGAAGTAAACAAATGTGTTAGAAAACGGCTCGATCTATTTAACACCATTACTATGCTTTGTAACGATTTTATGACTAGCAATGGGCTAGCATAATTAAATTATTGACACCAATATAAAAAAAAATAAGGTGTTTCAAATCAGACGCTGATTTTTAGGGTTCCGTAGTCAACTAGGAACCCTTATAGTTTCGCCATGTCTGTCTGTCCGTCTGTCCGTCCTCGCTTAATCTCTGTGACCGTTAGCACTAGAAAGCTGAAATTTGGTACCAATATGTATATTAATTACGCCGACAAAGTGGTAAAATAAAAATTAGAAAAAAATGTTTTATTAGGGTAGCCCCCCTATATGTAAAGTGGGAAGTGATTTTTTTATTTATTTCAACCCTAACGTGTGATATATTGTTGGAAAGGTATTTAAAAATGAATAGGGGTTTACTAAAATCATTTTTTGATAATGTCAATAATTTCGGAAATAATCGCTCCAAAAGTAAAAAACAATGTGTCCCCCCCCCCTCTAACTTTTGAACCATAAGTTTAGAAAATATGAAAAAAATCTGAAAAGTAGAACTTTATAAGGACTTTCTAGGAAAATTATTTTGAACTTGATGGAAACAACAGTTTTTGTACAAAAAAGACAAAAAGTTGTACAAAATAATTGCAGGAGCGCGAACATAATGGATACCCACTTTTAAACTCATAAGTGGGAACACTTATTGTGACGGACGGGAAACTACGGAACCCTACAATGAGCGTGGCCCGACACGCTCTTGGCCGGTTTTTATATATTATAGTACGTTCTCATTACATCACAGATTTTTGTACGATAACATTAGATTATCCGATCAAGCTATCTTATAGCATGGAATGTTAATTTACCTACGCAATAAATTGTACGTCATACTCATCTTTAAGGCCGATAATAAACATATATAGTTAACAAGAACTACATGCATTATTAACTATATAATATTTAGGTACTTACATTTTAAATATCAATAATTTAAATAACGTCTAGTTTATTTTAAACGGTGATAGTACTCATCAATGTAAGTAATTAGTATGAATTGAAGGCTGAAACTATAAAAAACTTCTGTCTATTTCATACAAAAATGCAAAGCCTTCCCAATCAAAATGTATGAAATAGATGCTTTTATTTTGCTATTACTGTGTTGGTCCCATTTTAACAGAGTAGAGTGGTATCACCCCTTAAAATATTTAACACTTGTATTGTTAGACGTCATACAACATGTTACGTAACGGAAAGAGTACATTGCATACTAAAGGCCGGTTGTTTCAATCGGTTGGTTAACGTAACATACGTACATCAAATATTACGAGTACGTAGCCGTAATTATTTGACGTAAGTCAATACCATAATTTTGTAATTGTAATTTGAAACATCGCTTTTTTTTGACGATGGTTAGCGCTATTTTTGACGTATACGCGTGCGACAAGTATTATAATATTATGGCCTTGTTATTTGACGTATGTAGGCTGCGTTAACCAACCATTTGAAACAACCGGCCCTAAGTGTATTTTTTATGCTTATATTTATCTAAAATTAGGTATATTTATAGTTTTTAATAATTAATAATATATCCTTAAATTTAAATAAATATTTATTCCACATTTTCGTTATTGCACCTACCACTTTTTGCCTCTGCATCACCCAAAGGTTGATTGGTAGAAAATTCCTATGATATGAACCTCTGTGCATTTATGTGCTTAAGATATTAAATAAATAAATAAGTTTGCAGGAAGTTAATAACACACTAATCACAAATTGTACAGCAGTCCATCCGTCGAGAGAATGCGTTCCTGACATCTGTCAGTGCGACAATTCTAGTAGCTAATAAAGATCAAATTCGCGAAACACGTATTAGTTTATATGAAACTGACAGGGGAGTTTTTGGCGGGATTTCTTCGAGTGAAGTCTAGTTGGCTGTTTTAATTATTCGCAAATTGATTCCTAGTGGATATTGTGATGTAAAATTGGTGTAGTTTTGTATCTCAAGTGTCTGCGCAACTGGACAATATGTGGAATCATTGAAACAGACGCGATCCCGGTAAAATGGAGCTGAGAATTTTTTTGTAGTTTTGGCTACCTCAGCGAAGTTTACCGGGAAACTTGATTCGATACATTTGCTGCCAAATACTCCTAATACATTAGAATGTGTACACCCATATTCTAATGTCATGTTAGACTAAAAAAAAAAATAGTAACTGATGACTAGGCAGCATGGTCTCAGACCTTAGCCTTTAAAAAAAAAATGTAACTGACAGGTGTGAAGAATGCATTCTCGTCGGCCGCACTGAAGGCGCAAATAACTATCCATAGTGTAATCACAGGATAGCGACCCTCACACTGAGGTGAAGCGTTTGTTTTGCATTTAAATGTAATTTAACGGATGCATATGAAGATTCCTTTAATATCTTAAACAATGCATAGTGATTCTATACAAGATACACTCGTCACCTCATTTGTATAGATATTTATAACCTTTCCGTTAGATACTCGTTATATAAGTATATTTTCTAAAAAAATTAATAAACAAATTTTGCTAAGCAGTGCATTTATATATTTTCTAATGTAAATTGTACAAAATTAATAGATGTATTATTTTAGGAGGAAACAAATCACCATATTATCCTGAAGGAAAGATTATTTTGAGAACTTTTTAGACCTTGTTCGCTGAATTGAAAAGTGACGCACTTAAGGGTTTGAATTGTTTTAGAATTTCCATATTCAACGATCTATTGGCACGAGTAACGATCAAAATTTAAGATTTAGATACTGCATTTATTTTGTCCTGAAGAGATTCCGGGCGCGACATCCGGCAAATATGAAAAGCGCCATACGAACTCGTACGCGAAAGACATCCGACACGATTTTTAATCGGGCGAACGACGCAAGTGCGTTTAAACTTTAACTATTGAAAAATAGAAACAATATAGATAAAAAACTAGTCTCATAATAATAAATCGTTGTGTTCTTTTTATGTTCGATTATACTTTACCTTTTCCTTATGTTTACAAATAGAAGTAATCGATCGTACAGTAAATTATTAGAAATATATATCCCAAATACACAATTAATTTAGTATCGTATGTCACATGTATATCGTGTGTACATTGTGTAGGTATAGTAAAAACGATTTATAAATATCCCTTACAATATACAGGGTATTTCTTTTCAAGCTAGTGGCTGAAATGAACCATGGGCTAAATATTTAATTAAAAATATAATAGCATATTAAAAAAAAAATCAAATTAGTCAGAACTGACATTATTTTTATGTGATACGACACATTTTGAAAATAGATCTGCTATGCTCAGAACATGAAATGTTGGCCACTTCGGAAAGTCCAAATGATCATGTTGGAACTTCTAACAACTTAGGCCGGTAATTAATACATTTTTTTTATTAAATTTCATTACACATTCGGAAAAAAAAAAACCGGTCACAAAATACGCGCATTGACGTTGAGTTCCAGGCACCAGCCCGTAATATAATATATATATTACAGCCTGGTGCCTGGAACTCAACCCCTATAAAAAAAATTAAATACATTTTTATGACACTTATTTTCTATAAAATTGAGCTCATGTTTTGTTTCAGCGTTTTTATGGCCTGTA
Organism: Luperina testacea; assembly: GCA_927399505.1. NCBI lineage: Eukaryota > Metazoa > Arthropoda > Insecta > Lepidoptera > Noctuidae > Luperina > Luperina testacea. Next base: position 9,805,977 of record OV656755.1, read on the forward strand.
GTGTAGAACATACACATACTGGCTTGAAACAAATATACCCTGCATTATTCGCTTATGTATTTGTGACAACTGTTTATGTTATTGCTTTTAAATGTATTATTAAACGCGTCGAGCTTCTTATAATTATTAGGCTTCTGATATTATAATTTTTAGTTTTGCTCCCATCCAAGGGATCTGTCAACGGCCATTTTCCACTGCTTGTACCTCATGTCTCGTTCATCATCGCTGATGAGAGGTGAATATGTGGTTCCGCTTGTCATCGGTATAGCAGTTCCCTGTTTCGAAGGTTCTACTCCCCAGTACGCAACAAGTGCTGCCCCTAAAGCGGTACTTTCAGTAAATCCAGCTCTTATTACATTGATCCCAATTAAATCAGCTTGTATTTGCATGACTAAGGCATTTGAAGTCATGCCGCCATCGACCTGTAACAGGATAATAAAGTACGATTGAAAAACCTTTTTAAAGCAGTACCTATCTATAAGGGCAATTTATTTTTACAAAAAATACTAGAAACTTGGTGACTTGGTTCTGCACAATAATTTTTACACGTTAAAAGATTTTTTTTTATTACATGGGTAAATAAGTAAATAATATTTTTTTTTCTTTCAACTACGTAGTAATGTTATCATTAACCACTACAAAACCGATCACCAAGGACGTATTTATTGCTTAGAACTAATACAATGCAGAAATGTTATATTAAATCTCATGGTTGCTTCATTAATACACTGTTTTTTAGTGTTTATTTAGTTATAAATTTACCACAGAGGTTTAATGTCTCCCATTAAGTTTAATATAAAATGTATGTATTAGATCAAAAAGACACTGGCTAAAATAAAAATCGGCTGAATAAAACCGACTTGGAGAAAAAAAAAAGGCGCGCATTTTGTACCTACCATTGTAAAACTTTGATACTTCATATTTAGCAAGAAAAGATAAAAAAAAAATAGAAATAGATAGCGATATGAATTCAACTCCAGAAAGTATAAAAACAGCTGCAAATGAAATTTTTAATAACCTTTTGCCGCAAAAGTCGCGGGATAAATATTTAAAAGCTTATGAAAACTTTGTTTTCATTAACTTGAGTTTTTATTTTGAGAAGGTATATTTTATCGCGGTAGGTAGATTGGTAGTTGAAAGAAAAGTAGATTACGCACCTTGCTAAAGTGAGTAATTAATGCACTCGTGTTAATATAGTGCCCTCGCTTGCGCTCGGGCGGGCACCAACATAACACGCGTGCATTAATAACTCACTTTGCGCTCGATGCAACAATCTACTATTTTATATTATGGTATATTTATTTAGTTGTATAATAGAAATTTTGTTATTTTATATTGTATATTAGAGTATAAGTAGTATATAAGTTAGGTTTTAAACCCACGTGTACCTAATATTGTAAATGTTCAAATGCTGCTATTAGTGGCGGATGTGTCCTGAACTTATAAACCAACCAACTTTGTACATTTCCGACAGATAAATAACTTTATCTATTAGTCATATCGTATTGGCCCAGAGCAAGCATTCATTGAATAGGGCAAAAAGCTGATAGGTGAATAGGTGCAGCAGTGTCAGATACGAGCCCCGTGGTCAGGGATCCATTTTCAGATTTCCAAAATGGACAAAAAATAACGTGATGCTAAAAATCTTTCATTTTCGTATGATCGTGTGCGGTCTGACGCAACGATTTAAATTGTCAAATCTGGTGAAGAAATTGTGGATATACCCTAAATCTAGCTGACTTTAAACTTTTATTCTCCGACTAACCAATTAACAGCTGCGTATAGTTACGGCAGCTTTAACTGACCTCGGGCCGTTTAATAAAAACCTCTCTGTCATAGGAGTCACAGACAGTCCATTGCGCAGGGCCTGCATGGAGGACGACGAGACAGCGGCACATGTCCTTGTAAACTGGCCGGTGGTCACCACGTACAGGGCAAAGTAACCCAGGTACCCTACGTGAGACGGTCAGTAACATCAAGGCGTTGCTAGCTTTCCTTGAGGAGCTGGGGTGGACCGAATATTCTATTTTCCCATCCGTACGCAAAATACGCGCATTGACGTGGATTTGCGGACACCAGGCCGTTTTACTAATTACCTGAAGGTGATTTTGTGATTTTTGAAAACTCATCTCCTAAAGAGATTACGGTTTAGGTATATGAAAGTTCGTCATTTTTCCCAATGAGAAATCCCATCATTTTTCAGCTTATACATACAATAGCACATCTTCTGCGCTTCGTTTGCGAGAATTCGTATTCTCCCCTTTAAACTTCCAAGTCCCTCCACCCTCTTTAACCCTTCGTATCGAACGTGGATCCACGCGAGACACAATGGCTTTTTAATTGTTTCTGTAATTACGACATTCAACCGGTTAAAGTGCAGTTTTTGAAAATTAATCATTACAATCTTTATTAATTACCTTGATCAGTATTTGTGCCAAGTTTCAAGTTTCTAAATCCTCATTTCCAGGCATTGATTTTATGAAAAACCGTCAGATATTTTTCTATTATTTGTGTTTTGGATTACTAATACGAATAACGAGGTAATCGAAGCAAGCAGTAAAATCCCCTCCTAAAAACTTGACTACCTTTTTACACCCAGTTAGGAATAAATTTTCGAATAATCCAAACACACGAGGTTTTTTTTAAACTTACCAGGAAATAGAATGCTATATCTGCGCGTCGGAGATTAATTCATATTATGCTTGTTCAAAAAACCGCTGTTATTTCATCATTTTGAATAGAAACAGTAAAATGATGAAGTGCGCCATGATCTTGTGAAAATTTATTATTTAAAAATGGTTACCTTGAGGAGTTGAAGAGGTATTCCGCAATCTTCATTCATAGCATCCAAAATATCTCGCACTTGATAACAAACAGCTTCCAATGCTGCTTTTACAATGTGATTTGAGTTTGTATCTTCAGAGATACCACATATGACACTGAAAATCGATACATTATCTTAGTTATGTAATTTACTTCTGCAAGGCCCGGTATCCACCAAAGCGGAGAGGGGAGGAGACGAGAGGAGATGATTTACTTCTTGTAACATCAGCTATTAGCCAGTGAACGTCCCGTCAAAATCGGTCCAGCGGTTTCCGAGATTAGTTGGAACAAACAGAAAAAAAAAATTGTTTTTCTTGTATATACTTTCACCACCATTACAATTTTCATACCATTTATATACTTTCATATGCATTTATTAAAAAGATGTTATTTTCACATTACAAACAGACACTTCAATTTTATTTATTTATATAGGTTTCAATTGGCTTTCAGAGAATAAAATGTCGGTATGTTTTAATATTTTTACTTACCCTCTAGCATCTTGACGCCAGTATGGTGCATACAAACCACTAAAGGCTGGCACAAACACAACACTGCCATTCTCTGTCGCTTTTTCAGCTATCCCTTGAGAATCCTTGGCACTTTCGAAAAGTCCAATATTATCTCTCAGCCAACCTAAAGCTGCTCCAGCGACAGCTACCTAGAATTCAATCCACAAATTGGCAATGCATACACTTGAATCAACAATACTGTTTTAAAGCCTCGTATCCACTAGGCAACATTTGGCGCGCGATATGTTGCACAACATGTTTGCTCAACATGTTGAAAGTGAGCGCGGAACTTTTGTTTAGCAACGTTGTCTGTCTAGTGTCTACGCATGATCAGTCGTCGACAACTTGTCGCCGGAGGGTCTAGTGTAGCGGCGGTGGTTATAATTTTATCGAAAAATGCATCAAATAGAAAAAAACGACGTCGGTGGGTTAGAAAATACGTACAAAATAAAGAAAACGAATTCAGTGGTCTCCGTGTGGTTGATAGATCTTTTACGAATTTTACCCGAATGAGCACTCCTTCGTTACACCACACGGATATTTCTGCGCGTCACGTTTCCACTCGACAAAAATGATGCTCAACTTCATGTTGCACGGAAACAAACAATAAGCCGCGCGTCATATTGTGCGCCAGCTGGCAACGTCGCGCGCTGTTGTGCAACGCTGCCGAACATGTTGAGCGTCACGTGTTGGGCGTCAATTGTTGCCCAAGGGATACGAGATTTAAACATTGCAATACCTATGTTCTATATAATAGCGACACACCAACGGAACAAAACACCGAGGAACGTTCAGTGTGATGACACCTGCAATGCTGCTAATATTACCTATAGTTTGTAGGTGCAAGTATGGCGTAACATCCGACGCGTATTTTTCCGTAGATATGTCGCTAGACTAACTTACGGATCCTTCCAGTGCATAACACGCTTGGTTATTACTGCCCAATTGATAAGCAACAGTAGTCAAAAGGCCTCTGCCAGAGTTAACGCGAATATCGCCCGTGTTGTATAGTACAAAGCAACCAGTTCCGTAAGTTGCTTTTGCTTGTCCTTTCTGTAAGCACATTTGACCAACCAAGGCCGCCTGTTGGTCACCAAGACAGCCTGCTATAGGGACACCTTTGATTGGTCCATCAGCAATATAACCATATACCTGCAACAATCAAGCGATATCTTAATATATATAAATTACGTGTCACGATGTTTGTCCGCGATGGACTCCTAAACTACTTAACCGATTTTAATCAAATTTGTACACCGTGTGCAGTTTGATCCAACTTGAAAGATAGGATAGTTCACATCTCCATTTATAATCGCAATATTATTTTATTGCACAAAAACGTTAGCCACAGCAACGCGTGGCCGGGTCAGCTAGTAAAGTATAAAATGTTCGTTCACTACCCGAACAGTCTAAGTTTTAGTATGGTTACATTATTTTCTTTTTTTTTTGTCAAGTTAGTGAATACTATTAAAAGTCAAAGTAAAAATATGGATGTCTGTGTTACATTAGTAACAAAGGAATTATCCTTTAGTGAGTGATTCCATAAGAATTAAACCTGTACATGTTTGTTTACACTTTCATCAAATAGTTTTGGAGCAGGGTATAATAGTAGGTGGTAGTAGTATACATTTTCGTGCGCCTCAAGCTAACTTTATATAGTTATTATTTTTAAATGCCCTTAAAAATGACAACACCATCGTTTTTTTACCTCGGAACTGGACTTTATTTCTGGCAAGACGCTCTTAGGAACTTCGAAAAACTTCAACAACAAAGGATCCCAATCTAAGTTCTCAATATTCATCAACATAGTTCTTGATGCATTGGTCACATCAGTGACATGTTTCCCACCATTAGGTCCACCTGTAAGCATTATTTTAATTTATAAGTTAATTACTTTTGTACAAATCAAATGGGTTATTCAATAACCTGCAATAAATCAGAAACTTAAACAATTTCATAAAACCATAACCCTAGAAACCTAGAATGTCTCTTGAAGAAAAAATCCTAGGTACCTACTTATTTGAGTGGACCTCATCTGTGATGACTGACTTATGCATGCCAACATGCATAAGTCAGTCATTGGAGCTCAAAAACTCGACGACCTTACGAACATTACTAAACGCAAAGAGTTTTGCCAAATTTCAAATCTGATTTGGATAAGCGGTAGGCCGCATGCAGTGCTCAAACTGGCAAAAAAAATTAGTCCGTCTGTGGACTAATGGGACTATGTAGTCCTCACATTCACAATAATTAATTATTATTAAAATAATAACATAGAACACTTTACGCACTTTATTCATGGCAATATGTAAAGAGTGAAGTGTCGTAATCCAAAAGCATAAGAGCCCTCTTTCACACTAAGTTTAATAAAAAAAAAAAAATCATTTAATAAAAATAAATCATTTTCAAAAGTAACTACAGATTATAGTAGATTATTCGCTAAGGGGATAAAGCAATGTCTTGAAGGATCCTAGGGCTCCCGAGTGCAACTCGGATTTAACTCCTAGCTGAAGCGAGGTTGTTACTAGAATCCTGAGTGTAGTGTATTCAAGCCTCGTCGAAGACGAAGATACATTTATCCTCGAGGAGAATACTCTTCTTTTCGTGCGAGAATACTCTTTTTTTTTCGAAAATAAAATTTCTTTTTAGGTAGGTAATAAAAACCAATTTTCCTTTCGAATATATACACAATAAATTTCACGTCTCTAACCTCTATAACTTTATCTATCTACCCAAGAATCATTTGTTCTCTACCAAATTCCCTCTGCGTCAGACCACATACTACTTCTAGACTGTAATCACTTGTATCATCAAATATCTTATCCGTCTTCACTTTTACTACACTCTTATATAACTCTTTTACTTTTAATCCTTGCAGTAAAGTAAGTAGGCGTCAATAACTAATAAGTTGTAGTAGTTTTTTTACCCTTAATTTTTTTTATTGTGTAATTTTCAAGGTTCGTGCATGCCGAAAATGCCGAAAAGGTCGTAAATAGGTTAGTAGGTAAGCATATTTTGATGAGAAGAAATATCAATAATATTTACCAGTTAAATTCCACATGATCCAAGTGTCAACGGTTCCAAAACAGCATGTTCCTTTTTTCATACCGATTTTTACAGCATCAACATTATCACTGAGCCACCTTAATTTTACAGCGCTGAAGTAAGGTGACAAAGGAAGTCCACATAATGGCTGTAAGACCAGAGAAAATAAACTAATAATATTAAAAGTATAAAATCAAAGCAGTGAACTTGTAAAACAATGAACAGATTCAATTGTGTCTTCTTCTCAGTAGCATTCGAAAAGTATGTTACAAACACTTTAAATATCCGTAGGTATCGCAGCGTTCCTCACTTTCCTATGTGTAGGAACCTTTTCATTTACAGACCGACAAAACGTGTATTATTTATAACAATCGTAACGGGTGATACAGAAAATCCACTCAAATTGAAATTATTCAACAAAGCTCAGCAACACAATTAATTTGTAATTATATCCTTACTTTCCCAAAACCATTTATACGCAAACACAACACGTTTTAACAAAGCTTATAAATACTTTTTTTTTTCGTAACGGGCGTTACCGACAGTTGAGAAGCCCTTCAATAAAGTGCAACAAACAAGTAAAACCTGATAATTTTACTCCCATAAATAGTAGTGTTGCATCGGGAGCAAAGTGAGTTATTAATGCAAGAGTGCATTAATTACACACTTTAGCAAAGTGCGTAATCTACTTTTTTTCAACAAAAAAAAAAATAAAATCTGAATAAAAAACAGTGCATGAAAAACTGTGCAACTATGAGATTTCATATAACATTTCTGCACTGTTTTGGTACTAAGCAAAAAATAAGTCCTGATCGATTTTGTAGTGATTAACGAATGATAACATTACTACGTAGTTGAAAGAAAATAGCTTTATATAGAAGCCAAGTAACCTTTTTTTAGCTGGCTCTTACTAAAATAATTCCTCTGTTGAGTCACTTCCATTAGGTACAGACGCTAGCACATCAAGCTACCCGAAACTGTCAAACTTTCCCAATCAACTTTGAGCCTTATGCTTTAGCGATAAAGTTTAAAATATTTTAAAGAAATTTGACAGATTGTAGTGGCTTGATGTGCTGGCGTCTGTACCTTACTAGCCTAGGAAAATTTTGATAACAAAATATGTATATTGAAGGTGTTGGTTTTATTTAAACAAGAATTCATATATCATGTAAACTAAACAATAAATTCGATTAAGATCGAGAACTTTAGAAAAATCGTTCGGTAGCATTTCAAATGGAACGACCATTTTGCAGATGAAACGCATAAATGTAGCCAATCGTTTAACCAATCATTTACTAGTTTTATTTATGAACGTAGAGCGTTCATAAATAAAACGAGTAGTTAAGGCGCAGTTTGAATCAGCCGGCGTTTCTCGTAACGACCTGAAACGCCGGTATCGCAGGGGCGTTTAAATTGATGCAATTCACACCTTTAAATAATTTTTGTTCCTTGTTTTGTTAGGCACAGTATCCAACAGCTTATCAATAGTAGACGACGTTCTCATATCCAACCAAACAATTGCATTGTGCAATGGTTTGCCAGTGTTTCGGTCCCAAACTATTGTTGTCTCTCGTTGATTTGTTACTCCAACTGCTATTATATCCTGAAATTTAAAAAAGACATACTTAATAAGAAACCCAATGAAAAATATAGGTACTTATTCTTAGATATTAGACTCTTTAAGACGAAAGCGTCAGGATAGCCTGGAAATTCCAATTTACGTATTTTGAAATTAAATTTAAAAAAATCAATTTACAGTTCAGGTCGGGATCTAATAATAATCATCTATGAAAAACCCACGCTTAATGCAAATATTACTAAAATGAAAATGATTGATAAAATATTATCTACACATTTTCTATTCAATGAAACAAAATCATGCGAAAAGTTTAAAAAAAAAAATTATAAACCCATTTTTGCCCGCCACTTCATCTGCGAGTAGTTTGTATTCCACCATTTTTAGGGTTCCTTACCCAAAAGGGTTAAAACTGTGAAGGGGTAACAGAGCATGGTAAAGACAAGGTGGCATGGATTAATTAAGAACATTCAGTTAAAGGTCAAAGATCGCCAGAGTTGGCTGTACATGAGATCTTATAATGTTTAATAGTAAGAATCCCCAGACTTGGCATGATGTTCAACATTAATGTAGGTATTTGATGGGATTTAGTTATTTTAATAGCTTTTCTTATGTATTTTCGTAAGTACCTGATTCCTGGTAACAAAACCAAACTCATTCTAAGGCCACACACTAATAAGGAAAAGGTACGTAATTCCAAACTTTTTACCCGACTACGCAACAGGGTTCACGCGTAGGATAAGTATAGGTATCTTGTACGAAGTATTCTTTATACCCTCGAACTCGAAGCATCCTAGCGGATTTTGATACAGATGGTACCGACTCCCTGTATCAATCGTCTAGGTCGCAAGTCGTGCGATGGATAGAGGAAAAAATAATCGCACTAGCCATATCTTGTGACGTATCACTGGATACGTTTTTTAAAATCAACACGATGTTTCCTTGACTACTTTACAAACATGCGCTATATAGACGTAAGAATTACACATTCCGAAAGTTGTGTAGGATCTACATTGGCGAATTCCTCATTCAATTTATATTATGCTTGTCTACAGTGTGCGTTTAATGCATGTTTTAAATTTCTTTTCGTTTAGTTGAAGAATATCGAGTGGTATTTTAATAGGTATAACATTTTAAATAGTAGGTAGGTACCCCATAAGTGTGTAAGTAAGTACTTTAGACAATCTGAATAAATTATAATAAATAATAATTAATTATTATTTTTAATAGATTTTCAACTTTATAGCTAAAGCATAAGGTTCAAAGTTGATAGTTTCGGGTAGCTTGAATGTGCTGGCGTCTGTACACCCTCATTTCGCTAGCTCTGTTTAAGTTCCATGTAATAGAGAGCGACCTTCATAATACAATAAACCGGACACAAATCCAAATTCCGGGCTGCTACCGAGAAATTCCAGAAAATTGGTTGTATGTATGCGGCCGTATGAATGGCCAGACATATATGTAGGTTTTACAATAAATTATAGTGCCTACGAAGGGCAGATACGAGAATTTATATTTTTTTCACGACAACTGTGCGGTCCATTGTTTGCCAATGGTGTCGGAGTGGCTCACTACGCAGAAATGGCCGTCCACTGGCCTTCAAAAAGTCCGGATTTACATCCTGTAGAAAATATGTAGGTTCTTAAATTGCTACTAGGGCAATGTGAAGTCTAAGCATAACTTACATAACGTGCTTATGAGGACTTGGTAGTTGATGCGAATACAACAAATTATAAGCAACGAAGGTGGAAGTTGGGGGTGCCTTTCTTACTAAAAACTTCAATAATCGCAATCTTTAGATTTTCTCATTGGCGAACAGAACGGAAAAAAACATGGAAATAATAGTAGATTGTTGCATCGAACGCAAAGTGAGTTATTAAAGCACGAGCGTTATGTTGGTACCCGAGCGTATGCGAGGGCTAGTGCCAGTGTAATTACTGCTCTCGTTTTAAATTAGTAATTAAAACGAGAGCAGTAATTATTCACTTTAGCAAGGTGCGAAATCTACTTTTCTTTCAACTACCAATCTACCTACCGTGATAAAAATATACCTACTCAAAATAAAAAACTCAAGTTAATGAAAACAAAGTTTAATCCATCTTCTCCTCAAACATTAAATGCGCAATCATTAAAAGTGAGATTTTCACTTTTACTTGGAACATTTCTAGTATTTGTTTGGTTTATTTGTGAATAATAATTATTATCATCAGAATCAGACGATACAGGTAGACGTGGGCTCAATTTCAAATCATTTCCATGAAGAGTAGATGGACGTGGTGATGTTGATAGGTGCAAATGAATTGATTCCGTTATGTTTTGAGTGATTTTACTTTTATTTTGTACCGATTCCTCTATATAACCTTCTGCTAGGTACAGTCAGTTTCAGAGTAATAGTACCCCTCCAAGACTTAAAGATTATCGCCCGAGCACGCTCGGGCCCGCGTGTCACGTGAGCCTTGAGCAACTCCCTCCCCCGCCGCCGCACCCACCGATCCGCCTCAAATATTATTTGCAATGTTTTTAATAATTTATATGGTATTTTATCGGCTTCCTTCTGGCCGAACCGTATAGATACCAAGAATAACTTACAAAAAGACACTGCGTGCGACTAAGATACGAACCCACATCGCGAGATGATCTAGACCGCGCCTTATACCACTAGGCTAGGCTCAGTTAGCAATCTTAACGAAAATTCGAATAGCATTACTCCTTTTATCGAACAAGGTTATTAACGGTCTAATCTTCTAGACATTAAGGTTTAAATTTCAACTTCCGTCTTATATTTAATACTAGCAGCACCTTACCGTCTTGTTTTACAAAATGCAATACGCAACTCCTCTATTAACTAAAACATAAGGTTGAAATTAGCATAGATTTCTTGTTTGGTTGAATAGAATGTGTTGATTCCGATTGTTGCACTACCCTCATTTTACTTCAGAAACTTAACTGCTGTATGAACTGCGAGTTAAGGTTGAATTTAGTATACTATTCTTCGCCTTATTTACTAAACTGTGATTGAGGGTATTTTTAACCGACTTCAAAAAAGGAGGAGGTTCTCAATTCGACGGTATGTTTTTTTTTTTGTGTGTTTGTTACGCGATTACTCCGCCAAATGTGGACCGATTTTCAAAATTCTTTTTTTGTTCGAAAGGAGATACTTCTGAAGTGGTCCCATTGTCACCAAGTCAGGATCTGATGATTGGATCATGGAGAAATCGAGGGCAACCCTCAAATTTTATGGGCCCAAACATCGTTTTTCGCAAATCTTATGAAGTAATTTAAGTACATGCGTATGGTGATCATCATCTCATGTAGCTGAGCTGATGATGGAAGGTACGACTCCTTAACAGTAAGGAGTAGGCATCGACTGATTAAGTAAATTATTTTTTTTTTATGTTTGGAAGGGCGTTTGCCATTTTGGTCTCGTGATCATCAGGTCAGGAGGTGATGGACTAACCATAGACGATAGAAATCTTTAAAAATCGACAGCACATGTCTCGCGATTGCTGCGATTGTTTGTGTATGCATAGTTTAAGCCATACCATAACATAACATTACGCCAGTTTGCTTTTAAGGGCGATTACGACTAGCTTGTCGCATAATATCTAATCGAGTCGCTCTGGATTCGGCAGATTCATTGGATAGACGCTCGTATTGCACGTGTAGACGACGGGAACTTTGATACTCGGTTTCGTTTGATAAGCGCTCCTGAATCAAACCGAGACGATGAGAACGTTGCTCCTCGGTCTCGTGAGACAAACGTTCATGAATGATATCAAGACGATGAGAACGTTGCTCTTGAGTCTGGTTTGATAATCGTTCACGAATCAAATTGAGCCGCTGAGCATGACTTGCCTTGATAATCTCGTGTTTGCTCTCTTCTGAGAAAGTCTATACGCTCGCTGCTCATCACTCTCATTTAAAATGTTTCTAGTATTTCTTTCCCTACTTTTCTTTAAACGTTCTTCCTTTTCGTCGTCCAAACGGCGCTGTCTCATTTGAGCAGCGCGTTTAGTAGGCCTACCCATATTATACAAAATTAATTTTCTTTCTATTAAAAATTGAAAAAAGAAACTTCAAACTATTAATTATGTACAAACTTAAACTAAAAACTAGAAAATAAAATTATTTTTAAAAAAAAAAACAAAAACCGACTTCAAAAACCTAATAAACACTAAAAACTTAAAAATAATATTAAATTGAAACTATAATTAAGAATAATTTAACCTAAATAACCTTACCTAACTTTAATCTACACTATATTTTACAATTTAACAGTTTTTGGAGTCGGTGCCAAGCCCGCACTCACAAAATATTAACCAAAAAAAAGGTACTATATCAGCAAAAAATATTAACAATCAACAAAACAAACTGAAAAAAAAAAATTACAACACAAGACAGAATATCAACAGAAGACGGAGTTGTTTTTGTTCGGATAGTGGCGCGCTCTTGCGGACGAAATGTGAAACTCGTAAGTAATACAATTTGATCTTCATAGGTTTCTCGGTAACGAAATCATGTCGCGATTCAGAATACGGTACAACGCAATCTATCGAGCGCTAACTAAAACTTTTAACAGCTTTGTAAAAATATCAGTGCCTAATAATATGATATTAATTTACTCTCGTAAACTATTGTAATAAAAATTAAGGGAGAATATTTTATGGCCCAATTAGATAGATACACTTGGCTTGGCACCGACTCCAAAAACTGTTAAATTGTAAAATATAGTGTAGATTAAAGTTAGGTAAGGTTATTTAGGTTAAATTATTCTTAATTATAGTTTCAATTTAATATTATTTTTAAGTTTTTAGTGTTTATTAGGTTTTTGAAGTCGGTTTTTGTTTTTTTTTTTACTATTCAAATGGTTTCATTTTCGTGCCGATTCGCTTGTGTGTAATTATCTTCATCGTAATATTATCCAATTTATTAAGTTTTTGACCAGTTGATTCTATTAATCGATGGTATGGTTCGATTAACAACTTTATTAAAGGCTAAAATTGTAGTTCTGTAGGAAAAGGAACAAAACATAAAGAAAATAGCACGAGATATAAGCATAACGGTAAGATTTACGTTATTCTTACACATACCTATTTATTGTTGCAATCATGTTGCATTATTACTTACAAGTTGAATTTTTTTTTATGTATTTCTAATATTATTATTTTCATTACAGAGAAAAACAGTTCGTAGATGGATACAAAGGTATCAAGCGACGGGTGATATGAAATGTGATCACCAAGGCCCTCGCCCGATTGCTTACACTAATGAATCGAAGCGACAACGTAATATGTATTGTGAAAGTTTACTCAGTGGCACCCTTCAAAACTACGCGTTCAAATGCTGACTTCAAGAAGTGTTAGACAGTGACGGCCATCCTATCCGTTATGAATAGGCAACTCGGCAGATTGACTGTGTAACTTATTTGATAAAAATGCATTGGAACATTTATATGAGCAAGTGTCTAGTGTTAATCATTCCCAATATCATTCCATTATCAGTGGGATCATTATCTCGTAGTCAATCAAAAATAAACAACCTTTATTATTATCAATCCAGTTCTTGTTTACAAGTAGTCTTGTAATGTGTTAACGATGCACCATCTGACCTCACATATTTTTCTAATGTTGTGTTAAATAAGGGTTATCAGAAAATGTGATAAAAGAGAAAGATGTATATTGCTATACTGTTATAGTTTAGCATGTTGGTTCTTCCTCTGTAATTCACAGTTTCTAGAAATATCTATAAACGAACCGTTATCTAAACCAAACTAGGGTATCTATTTTGTGTTTAGTTAATATTCTAAGTATAATAACCCCAATTTAACACAGATAGAAATCTGTATATTCAACCAGGAAGTGGATTCCATGAAGTCCTAGAAATGTAATTAAAGAAATAAATGAATATTGTTTATGTAAAATGCTAAGCTTTTATTACAAACCTCCATTTGTTTTTTAATAATAATTAAGGAAAAAAACAAAACTAACTACTAAAGAAACTAAAAAATAATAATAAAGGTAAATTAATAAAATAAAAAAAATCTTCTCAACCGCGGATTGAACTCGAGACCATCGTATTGTTAAGCCGCAGTGTTAACCACTAGATTGTTAATATTTTTTGCTGATATAGTACCTTTTTTTTGGTTAATATTTTGTGAGTGCGGGCTTGGCACCGACTCCAAAAACTGTTAAATTGTAAAATATAGTGTAGATTAAAGTTAGGTAAGGTTATTTAGGTTAAATTATTCTTAATTATAGTTTCAATTTAATATTATTTTTAAGTTTTTAGTGTTTATTAGGTTTTTGAAGTCGGTTTTTGTTTTTTTTTTTACTATTCAAATGGTTTCATTTTCGTGCCGATTCGCTTGTGTGTAATTATCTTCATCGTAATATTATCCAATTTATTAAGTTTTTGACCAGTTGATTCTATTAATCGATGGTATGGTTCGATTAACAACTTTATTAAAGGCTAAAATTGTAGTTCTGTAGGAAAAGGAACAAAACATAAAGAAAATAGCACGAGATATAAGCATAACGGTAAGATTTACGTTATTCTTACACATACCTATTTATTGTTGCAATCATGTTGCATTATTACTTACAAGTTGAATTTTTTTTTATGTATTTCTAATATTATTATTTTCATTACAGAGAAAAACAGTTCGTAGATGGATACAAAGGTATCAAGCGACGGGTGATATGAAATGTGATCACCAAGGCCCTCGCCCGATTGCTTACACTAATGAATCGAAGCGACAACGTAATATGTATTGTGAAAGTTTACTCAGTGGCACCCTTCAAAACTACGCGTTCAAATGCTGACTTCAAGAAGTGTTAGACAGTGACGGCCATCCTATCCGTTATGAATAGGCAACTCGGCAGATTGACTGTGTAACTTATTTGATAAAAATGCATTGGAACATTTATATGAGCAAGTGTCTAGTGTTAATCATTCCCAATATCATTCCATTATCAGTGGGATCATTATCTCGTAGTCAATCAAAAATAAACAACCTTTATTATTATCAATCCAGTTCTTGTTTACAAGTAGTCTTGTAATGTGTTAACGATGCACCATCTGACCTCACATATTTTTCTAATGTTGTGTTAAATAAGGGTTATCAGAAAATGTGATAAAAGAGAAAGATGTATATTGCTATACTGTTATAGTTTAGCATGTTGGTTCTTCCTCTGTAATTCACAGTTTCTAGAAATATCTATAAACGAACCGTTATCTAAACCAAACTAGGGTATCTATTTTGTGTTTAGTTAATATTCTAAGTATAATAACCCCAATTTAACACAGATAGAAATCTGTATATTCAACCAGGAAGTGGATTCCATGAAGTCCTAGAAATGTAATTAAAGAAATAAATGAATATTGTTTATGTAAAATGCTAAGCTTTTATTACAAACCTCCATTTGTTTTTTAATAATAATTAAGGAAAAAAACAAAACTAACTACTAAAGAAACTAAAAAATAATAATAAAGGTAAATTAATAAAATAAAAAAAATCTTCTCAACCGCGGATTGAACTCGAGACCATCGTATTGTTAAGCCGCAGTGTTAACCACTAGACCAACATGCCACTTACGATACATTTCAAAAAACTTAAATAGGTTCGATGTCATTACCAAGGGGTAACCGTTTCTATGAAGCGTGCTGTACTTGATGAAAGACGAAAATTTTATTCAAACTCAAAGCATTTATTTCAATTAAACCATTTACAGGGACTTTTAAATTGTCAAGAAGTCGGTCAGTCAGAAAATATGAAGCTAGTTGCCTATTCCAAAGCGTAGGTACCTATGAAGAAGAACGGGCAAGAAACTCCATGAACACTCTTTTAAATAATATTTTTACAAAAATATTAGTTACATCATTAATGTTAAATTTATAATTACAGTGTAAACTCTTTATAACGAAACTCAAGGGACTGAGCATTTTTTGTCGTTATAGAGAGTTATCGTTATATGGAGTGAACAAAAAAACAACCAAATTAACAAGTATCACACAAACTTTTTCGTCAAGACTAATTGCTTTCCGTTTACTGGCCATGTTAACAGTTTCAAAGTAGGTTTACGACTGATAATACGATAGGTACCCAGTATGCTTGGTCGAAGACCATCACTTCCGAGAAAACAATGCTCATACTGCATGTGTTCAAGGCAATTAAGGATAACAAAAGCTAGACCGACCTCGGATGTTTCGGAGCTTCAAAGTCTTTTGTTACCTGATAACATAACATAAACAATAATACCGATAATAAATATTTACTGTCTAGAAATATGAACACATTTCTTCGTAATAGAGAATGGCGTATCGCTATAAAGAGTGTTTTAATATGTGGGTTTTAACGCAAACCAACCAAGTTGGGCTCACTTCAACGTTACAGGGAGTTTATTGTTATAAAGGATGACGTTATAAAGAGTTTACACTGTATATGTGAGAACGATGTAAAAAAGACGTACGCGTTAAAAGCGTCATTCAGTGGAGAACAGTGGAGATAAAATTTTCATAAGCTTTTAAATATTTATCCCCTGACTTTTGCGGCAAAAGGTTATTAACAATTTCATTTGCAGCTGTTTTTATACTTTCTGGAGTTGAATTCATATCGCTGTCGCTGTCTATTTCCATTTTTTTTAACTTTTTTGGCTAAATATGAAGTATTACTATTAGAAGTTTTACTATGGTACAATACAAAATGCGCGCCATTTGTTTTTTTTTTCACCAATGCGGTTATATTCAGCCGATTTTTATTTTCAGCCAGTATTTGATATAATGCATACATTTTATATTAAACTTAATGGAAGACATTAAACCTTTGTGGTAAATTACAAAAACAGTGCATTAATGAAAAACTGTGCAACCTGAGATTTCATATAACATTTCTGCACTGTTTTGGTTCTAAGCAAAAAATATGTTCTTTGTGATCGGTTTTGTGGTGATTAAGGATACATTACTATGTAGTTGGAAGAAAAAACATTAGTTAAATACAAAAAGCAATGGTTTAAATGGAAGTAAGTATGAGAAGAAAATAAGTAACAATGTTAAAGATCATTTGACCTCACTACTTTAGTATGGCGCAATAATCTAGGTAAGTAATAATCACGAGTTAACAAGAGATTATAAATTGATATCAGCAAATGATAATGACATGTATTCACTTGTTTGTTACCTAATCATGAGTAAATAATACCTCTTGTGCCAATTAACAATATAACATACTGTAATTGTCAATTAAATTCAATTTGTGAATATTAAGAAGTAGATTTTTACTAGTTCTAGCATTCATTTGTACCAAGTTTCAAATTTATAAACCCAGGGCATAACATTTTTCATACAAAAGAAATCTCCCTTCTTCATCCCCATAGGGTTAGATTTTTAGAGAAACCTTTCCTCTTGAATGCCTATGTCACAAGGAACTTACTGTCCAAAATTCTGAATTTCTACTCCTGATTTGGGCTGGTGTGTCAATTGCAACGAACCAGTAACAGATAAACATATTAGGGGCTAGTAAAAGTAGTTGTACCACCCTCCGAGTTTGACATTGGAAAAACAAATTTTACCAAATATGAAGATAGTTACCATTCACTCAATGTGACATTGTTACATGCATAAATTAAACCATTACCACTGGGCCACTACAATGCTGTATTGTGTTGATTGCCTTTGTAATAATTATGTTACCTAAACAGGGTAGCAGAAAGTCGAGAAGCAGTGGTGTTGAGGTGGTACTTGGGAAATGCATTTGTCTAGCCATGGACATTTATAGGAGCCTTAATTAAAGTAGTCTGCAATATAGGTACTTTGATAAATTTCAAAACACAGCAACGGTATACTAATACCAATATTCTGGTATCACCAATACATTGGCAAACAATAGGACCCATGCAATACACACACACACCTGTGATATTTGCATTGTAGCGGACGGTGGCAGACCCATGGTTCCCACTAATCTTGTTGATACACGATATGGGAACCAAAAAAAATAAAAATAAACAAATAACCTTTGCTGATCCTCCTAATGTCACTAAATTCTCCACAGCTTTTTCTATGCATGTCGTAACCACTTCCAAAATCGCGCACGGATCCTGCTCTACCCATCCTTCTTGAGGGAAATGTTGTTCAAGCTCCTTTTGGTGATATGCTACAACTTCTGATGAATTCGCTTTGAAAATAATGAACCGCGCACTTGAAGTGCCCTCGTCAATGGCACCGATTAACGGACCAAATTTCCCACAATCAGACATTATAATCACACACTATTTTAAATTATTTGATACTGCAGTTCTTATTTATCTTATTGATTACAAAACTTGATATGTCTGGGCAATTTAATTATCTTATGTGCATCTATTTACATTACAAAGTCGACTGTAATAATAGGAAAAAAGTACTACTCTGTATGCCGTATGGAGGCAAGGACAAAGGAGGGGGGAAGAAGGCCGGAGGGGAGCTGACTGGTGTTCCCAAGGGAAAGAAAGCAAAGGGGGCAGGGTTTATGTCAGTCACTAAGGTTATCATATCATTATTGAAGCGTTCCGATTCGTGCAAATAAAGCTGTAACCGATTACATTGGCAACAGCCGCTCCATTTGCCTTGTCGCGCTCAAAGTTGTAGTTGTTGTACTACTTATTGCTGTTTGAAGCATGGTCAAAATTGGAACTAAATGCCGCCACCTTATTTTGTCAATACTATTTCTAAGAGTATCAACAGCGGATCCTTTGGCTGGCGCTCGAATGATTGTTATGGGCGTTAAGGCGGAAGCGCTAAGGTAGCCCGCGAAATTAAAATTTTCTTACGTTTTTTGCAATTTGCTGGTCAGTATTAAGTTGTACGTTGATTAAAATACGATTCGCGACCGTATCAAATATGTATTTACAGAATTATAATTGTGTCCGCGAAGCGAAGAGTGTTTGGCTATCGAGTTATAAACTGAATATTAAAAGTAATGAGTATCACACTGATTTTTGTTCACTAATTCAAACAGTAAAATCGGCTTTGTTGTCAAAGGATAATCACCCTAATTACAATATTCCTACTTCTGGTACACCGGCCTTCTCGCTGTGGAAGTGGAGTGTGGAATTCTGTGTGTGTGTGTGTGTGGAGTAGGCCACGCCCGGTAGGGTTCTAGGACATGCCAGGGTTCGTCACGATGTTTTCATTCACCGCTTTGAGAGCAGTGGTGATGAAATGATATACACAAAGTAAAATACCTGCCTGGGTTCGAACTCACGCCCTACAACTCGTCGGGGCCGATACCACTGAGCCACCACAGACTGTTGTCCACTGCACCACTGCCCATGCCAATGCTAATAGTATACATTGGAAGTAATGTCTAAGTTCTGTTTAAACCTGATGTTCTTTATTCTGCCATGTTCGTGAATAAACAAAATAAAACTACCGACGTCAGAAACCTACATAAAAAGTAGACAAGTGTGTACTACGCTTTAAAAAGGCCATAGGCTTGATACACACGGAGCGACACCGATTTCACAGCTGATTCCGAAATCAAATAATCTTGAAGTAAATCCACTGAAACTTTATACGTCAACTAGCTTTTGGCGACTGGAATTTAAGTATTTGACACACTGAGCTGTATTATACATGTATGATAGAGGTCAGTGATTTGACAACAAAGAGCCGGTTATAAAAATAATAATAATAATTACGGGCTGGTGTCTGCAACTCCACGTCAATGCACGTATTTTGCGTACGGAAAAAAGAATAAAATTTTATTTATTCATAACAATCTATCTATACTTTTTTTTCTATCTATACTTACTAATATTATAAAGCTGAAGAGTTTCTTTGGTTGAACGAGGTAATTTCAGGAACTACTGGTTCGAATTGAAAAAATATTTTTGTGTTGGATAGTCCATTTATTGAGGAAGTCATCACGACGAATAGGAGCGGAGCATCAATGAAAAAGGTTTCAAAAACGGGAAAAATTATTCCTTTTGGCGCTTCCGCTGCATGCGCTACGTAAACGGTTAAAGTTACGCAAAAATCATGTATGACGGAACTTCCCTTTATTCGTTAAAAAAAAGGTCCGCGACAGCGTAGGTCTACCTTTTAAGTTTGACAGACTCACCTGCTCCGGAAACTTCTTTCTTTATTTAAACACCCTTATGCGCCCCGCGGGTTTACACGGTTCCATTTTTGACAACTTTTGTCGTTCAACAAAAAATACTGGTATTTAAGTACAAAAAGTAAATAGTTACATTTAATTGGTTTAATTACATTTTCAAACAATTTTTACTTGTAAAAATGAGCAACTTAGAAAATTCCTCTTTTGTTCCTAAGAAAAAGTGTAGTGTCAGACTTAGGCTGCATTCCAAATTAGCTATAATCGCTCACAGCACTCACATCATCCGCACATGCGTTCCGATTTAGACATTACGATTATGACAGCTGAGGCTTGACAACAATGAAGAATGTTACCTAATTTTGATTATTAGCACTCCATATTCTCTGTCAAAAATAAAAAATACTAGTGAAAGAATTACTTCGATACGTCAATTAGTTTCCGATTTAGAAATAAAACAAGTTGTAACCGCACGACGCGGGCTGCCGGTGACGGTGTGACGTCATCGCACAACACGCTCAGTCTGGCTCACTCAGTCCGCTCGCGGTCGCGCGCCCGTGCCGTCGAAATTATACCTAAATACTTAAAAAAATGTCCAATCCAAATACTAGGAAATCATGCGTTGTGCCTAAATGTAAAAATACAACTACCAATTCACCGGAAAAGTTGTTTTTTATAGTTCCAAAGGACGTTAAAATGCGAAAAAAATGGATAAAAGCTATGAAGATTGTTCGTTCGATTGAAGCGGTGTTCTGGCGTGCTTCTACATTTAACCGTACATACGTCACCTACTCTTTTTACTTGAACATAACCAATAGCATCATCGCCATAGCAGTATCTTGCCGATCTGAAATAAGTTTCAAATAAAAATAAATGGCCTTACGTATTTTGTTAGTAAAAAAAATACAAATAAATAAAAAAGGTTTAGTACATCCGTTCGAACATCTACATTTGCAATAAAAATTTAATTAAATAAAATGGCCTTACGTATTTTGTTAGTAAAAAAATACAAATAAAAAAAGGTTTAGTACATCTGTAACGTTCAACCCACTACATCTACATCCTAAGTACCTACCTATCCTACTTCCTACTAATATTATAAATGCGAAAGTTTGTGAGTGTGTGTGTGTTTGTTATCTTTCACGCAAAAACTACTGGATAACGGATCTAGACGAATTCTGGGATAACACATAGGCTACTTTTAATCCTGGGAAAATGTACAGTTCCCGAGGGAAACGGGGGCGAGGCTGCTGGCGGAAGCTAGTTTGCAATAAATCAATGTATGTATTCATTTAAATTTACTAAGAAGAGCAGTACCTACCTATATATACATACGTACCTACCTATAGCTACGGCAACGAAATCTCTAAGTATTTGTAGATAAATAATGCGCAACCATTAATCCATCTATTTTAGGCAGATTATCAGATTGCCCTTTTTCGAATCCTTCATCCATTTTATTAATCGAATAATATTTACTATTATTAGACTATTAACGAAAACACAACAAAATACTGCACAAGCTATTACACCTATTATAACCGCTGGCGACTTGATACTAAGCGGGCCGCGGCCCGCGCGGGGCGTTGTGACATGACATCACAAGCGGTCACGTGACTGTTAGCGGGTCTCGATATTTTTCGAAACTTTGAATGCCTATAAAATCAAAACTACTAGGTATTTTTGACTACAACAAAAACTAGTGTATTTGTATACATACAGGCTTTACTGTGACAAAATTTCAAGCGATTTGGCATACCTAGTAACATTCTTCATTCGGAACGCTAGTGAACGCGCTCACTGTGCTTACTCAATGTCAAAACGATATTACAGTATTTTTTTGTATAAACACCACATTTCTTCTTCTTCTTTGGTTAGATGGCGCTGTCATTTTTGACAACGCTCACGATGATATTATTAAAATCGCATGGTCGGCGTTACGCAAGATGGCGCATGTCATGACGTCAACTATGACGATTCACGGGACATCGTTATCGCGCTCATGCTAATTCGGTACGGGTGCATGCACGCTCAAATCAACTACATCTCAATTCGGAACGCACCCTTGGAGCGCACCCTATCTGGCAACACAGTCTTTCATTCGCACTCCTGTCACTGTCTTGTCAGTCAGTCAGTTCGTCAGTGGGCAGTAGACAGTTGTTCATCCGAGATCACAGAGTACTTTTGGTAAAGTGGAGTCATTTTAATAGGTAACATTTGACAATTCATCAAATATTCAACAACGTAACCTTGTAACGGCGGGCATAAAATAACATATTTTTTCGTTTTGTTAGAACTGCACAATTGCTTACCTTTTTTCAATTACGATTACATATTTATTGTAATAATGACCGATACGAGTAATTTTACGATTTGCTTTCATTAATAAACCATTCTAAACATAATAAACAATTTCTGATCTAAAGAACTGAACGTCGTTACAAGGTTACGTCAGTTAACCATTTTTCTTTTTAAACACTAGGGATGTTACTCTAAAAATCGAAAGCTGATAAGTAGAATCGAATGCAATGATGACTTGTGAAGAAATATCACCATAAATTAATAACCACGTTGTGATTATAATAAAAAATTTATTTATTATTCTTTTAACTAACTAGGTATAAAAATACAAAAAATAATGAAATAGAAAAACTGCCTCCTCGCATTCGCCTCTAAAACTACAAGTGATTACCATGAGGAAATAAACTTTGAGGTTTTTAAAGAGTGGTTTGAGAAGCTGCTAGTCAGCTTAGAAAACCCATCGAAAATTATAATGGACAATGCACCGTATCATTCTGTACAAGTTGATAAACCACCAACTCAAGCAAATAAAAAGCAAGAAATTGTCTCGTGGCTGGTAAGAAATGGTGTGGATGCAAGTCCAACTTTATTAAAAGTTGAGTTGTTAAATCTAGTAAAAGCAACTAAGCCGTCCAAGCTCCGCTATGTAATCGATGAACTAGCCCTAGAGCATGGACACGAAGTTATTCGATTGCCTCCCTACCATTGCCAGTATAACGCCATCGAGCTTATTTGGGCACAAATAAAGGGTTATGCAGCGCGGAACAATACTGAACCACCCTTCAGTACTGCTAAAATGATGTCTCTGCTACAAACTGCGTGTGCAGAAGTCACTACAGAAGACTGGAAAAAAGTCGTAGAGAAAACAAAGAAAATAATTTTACAAGATTTTGAACGAGATGTGAGAATAGACAATATTATTGAAAATGAATTAATAATATCTCTGAGTGCTGACAGCAGTGATGAAGATGACAATACTTTTAACAGTTCTGATAGTTCAACTGAATAAATGCAATTTTTTTGTTAAATTGTGTACTTGTCTTATTTTGCTCCTTAAATTTACGAAAAAAATAATAATAATGGGACAGGGATTCGCCTGATGATTTTTAAAATTCGCATATGTTTCAAGTCCGTATCGATTCATTCACTTTAATCGATGTTTATAAGCAGGTCACCTCACTATGAGGACAAAACTGACAGACGTCAAATGTTACCTATTAAAATGACTCCACTGTAGTAATTAGCGAAAAGGGGCGGGCTGCAGTGCGGCGGTGTGAAAAACTGTGACTGTCAACAGTGCTTGTAACCTCTAGCAAGATTTTTGACTCCGTAGCACAGCTTGGTTGGTACTTAGTAGATACCTACCTGAAGTCAGACCGCAGGATCGGATCCAGATCACAACAGGAATCGAAAAATAAAAACATCTTATTAAACTATTCTGGCCGTAGCTTGAACAAGTCAAAGACTTCACCTTTTGCCTAATCCAAAAAATATAGGTGTGGATTAGCCGCAAGAATACGACTGACGACATTTTGAAAATTTGTTCAAAGGGTCAACACTTTTAAGATGGATTTTAAGATGCACCAATATACTCACGCTTTGGTGGGGAAGGTTACACCAGGCTCTAATCATGGAGATGGTATTGATGGTATAGAGGTTCGTCATCAACATGATTGTTACGTGAGACTCCTGAGGGAGTTGAACATTGAAGTTATTGAAGTTGATTTGCAAGGGTCCTTGCACGAACAGGTCTTGATAGAAAACATGGCAGTCATATGCCATGGTATCGCCTTGCTGCCTAGGAACAGTTCAGCGGTGGAAATTAACAATGTAAGCATAAAAATCAATTGTTACCTCATTTCTGCGAATCTTTTTCTGATTTCTGCGAATGCTTATGTCATTGTTTCATAAAATTGCGATTGATATGGTTGCTTAGCGTATTGTATTATTTATGCTGTGTTCATTTGAGTGTCCAAATCAGAGAACACAAATGTTCAGATTTTATGTTGTTATAAGATTTTACCATTTATCATGTTGCCTTCATAGCATTTTAATTTTCTGTAAAAGTATTTGTGTAAGCTGAATAGCATAATTTAGTGGCAATAGTCAAAATTATGTTAACAGGTTCCAGCACGGTAAACGAGACAAAATAGAAGTTATAGCGTTATGATGGCTATATCTGTATAGCGCCCTTGAAAGTGCACATTTTTAATGTTGAACTAATGATGATTAGATGTTGGATTATGTAAGGATATAAACTTTCCCTATGCTGAAAAAGTTCTTCCATATTTAAATAAGTAATAGGCTTTAGAAATAAATTTAAAAATAATGTAAATAATTAGTAATATAATAAATGGTTCTGGAAATATATACATATAAACAAAGAAAATAATGGTTGCCAAAAATGGTTTATAGCTGCAAAAAAGTGCATTTACGTATTTTTCTTTTGTCAAGTATCATATGTTTTAACTATATTACATCTATAAATATTTATTTATTTAAGCTCTATGCACGAGTAAAACAAAAGTAAACAAAGGCAGACTTAATGCTTGAGGTATTTTCTACTAGTCAACCTTAGGGTAATGCAGAGAAAACATGGCAGGTTTATGGAAGTTATATGTTGTAAAAAGTGAATTTTTATAAGTATTATAAAATAAAATGTTCTTTTGCTTTTGATAGCCTAATTATTGTGGAAGCTATTTAATATCACGCTACAGCCATTAGTGCCGTGCAAAAATAAAAGAAGTCTGAAAGAATGCTTAGCGAAAATGCCGTAATAACGCGGGCGGGCGATTTGCTTAATATTAAGTATATTATATTTCATATTCATATTTGTCATGCCTAAATAAACCTTATAATAGTGCAAATTCGTAACTAAAATGTATTCCCCAGAAAATATAAAATTTCCCGGGGATAACCCTATTTATCATCATAGATCTGGTATTTGCCCTAAAGTCTGAGCTGCTGAGCTATGAAACTATTTAAGACAGAGCTTAAATTCCGAATCTACAGTACTTATTATATTAGTATTTATAAAATTGATGCTTTGTTTCAGACAAAAATTTTAAAAGACATTTTGCAGAAGGATTTGGGCCAAACCGTTATTGATCAAGTGGATCCAGAAGCGAATATTGCCTGTTCAGATATATTATTCACAGGTGAACTATTAAGTGGCTCAGGTACACTGATGTAGAGTTGAACAATGCCTCTTTACCTCTTTATTTGAAAATATTCTCCATTTTGTAATAATTGGGCATACGCTTTACGCATTCGGCGCAAGCAAGTCTCTCATTTAGGCGGTAGACAACAGCAATCTTGGCCGCGTAGAATTTTATGCTACGTGTCGTTTCGAGTTAATGTCAGTGTGCCTTGAGCCATTATTAATATACTTACCTACATTCAATCTTTATACGCAACTATATGTATGATGAAACAACTCTAAATTCTATGGGTATTAATAAATCCATAAATAATGTTTTTTTTATGAATTTCAGGTCGAGAGTTCTTTGTTGGTATATCTGAGAGAACAAATGAGGCTGGAGCAAGTGCTGTCGCGGAAGCTTTTCCTGAATTCCCGTGCACTCCAGTAAAGGTACAATAATTAATAAGCATTACTAACATTGACAATTTAGCGGTTGTGTAAAAAAATATTGTGAGGAAATTGGGATATTCTATAACCAAAGATTTAAAGACCTGACGTCCACTAACCCACACCGGGCCTGCATGCCCACTTTCTCTCGCTGAGAGGGGCCTGAGTCCAAGCAGAGGAAATATATATGTCGCAGATGGATTGTCGCATCCCCTGTGTTACATACATCATTGATCCGCATGTTTTTTTAATAGTGAAGAAATAAAACATTTTATTCTAAAGATATCAATCAACACAAAAATTATTAATATAAAATGAAGGTAAGTAAATAAAATGTTAATGTTGATGTTGCATTTGCATGGCAAGCCTGGGTCGTCACTCAACATAACGCGACATGAGAATTATTTATAATTTAGATATGGAAGTGCTACAACACAGTTAATTTAAACTAAAAAAAATCCAAGCTATCTCCCGAGTGATCCTGATCACAGAACATCTGTCTAAATTTAGGAAATGAGAGGTTGCTGCTGTTCAAACTGAATCTTTTTATTACAGATTTCTAAAGGAGCAAAAGGGCTAAAGAACTACATAACCGTAGCAGGTTCTGACATTCTATGTGTTAGTGCCAGTAAGGCGGCTAAAGAGTTGCTTAAGAGAATCGAGCGTGAAGCCACCTTTACATATCAGACATTGACAGTGCCAGAAGATGAAGCAGCTAATTGTCTTTATTTTAATGGGACGCTCATACACAGGGCTATTGAGGAAATACCTGAAGCATTCAAGGTATGATTTCTCTAGTTTTATGAAGAACCATTGTAATTCATTTTCTTTAAAAGCATTTTTATTCTAAAAGTAGCCACAAAACATAGTTCTGTTTCTGTAAATTGTTTGAAGATGACAGAGAAAGAATGATGTTTTAAATATATGTATGGCTAAACGTAGTTAGTGATTTTTTATGAAAGCAGACCTAAATCATTAAAGTATAAGTTAAGCACATGATCAATCTGTGTGGTTCTTTCCTCAAAAGACCATCTCAGACATCAATCTACATGGCCTTCATATGACCTGACCAAGATGATGTCTGGACTTTAAAAGAGACTTATGACCTCTGAGTTTGTTTCGGCCTTTCTTCTTAGAATAATCAGATAGGAAACGCCAACCTCATATAGTTAAAAAAAAGAAATGATTGACGTGTAAAAGTGTGCAATCTTACTTACAAAAACACAATCATTTATCATTTAATGTTCGTTTGCCGGTTCTAAACTTCGTCCGTGATTGTCTCGTCGTAGTGCTGGTATCCGAAGTGGTCTACGAGCATGAAGGATGAATTCGTGAAGCCTCTACCTGACAGTTTCATCGGTAACAAGGACCTGGTGTTCCGATTATAACTTCAAAACCAACTGCCTAGCCTTAACATTAGGTTGTCTTCTCGCCGTAATTTGTCAAAATCGGTCCTGTCAAGAGGTGGATATTCGAATATTCCCAGTATGCCGCTGCCTCGCCAGTGTTCCGGTAGCGTGACCAGAACCTTGATATGTCGCTTTGACTGGAAAACGGCATGCCCTAGGACTAAAAATTCAAAGATAGTGACATCCACCAACCCGCACTGAGCCAGCGTGGAGGATTACGGCCTCATTCCCTCTCACAGAGAGTAGGCGTGTGTCCCAGCAGTGGGACAGTGGGTTTCCACTGGGCTACCACTGTTCTTCTTCTAACTTAAAGAAATCTTTATAAATAATCCCTATAGCCAAAGTATTAAGGCTCAGAGTGTTATTGGTCAGTACTTCGTTCTAAACCATGAAAATTTTCAATTGCAGGTGTTTTGTGAAAAAATCGACTTCGCCAGACGATCAATCTGCTTTTCTGAACTTGCGAAGATGCCAGCCGGATTGAGTTCGTGTTGCTTATTAGTAAGGAAACCCTAAATTTGAGGTAAACTCAAATGTGTATAATAGCTTGTTTACATTAATCGATACAAAACCACTGATCATGATTTTTTTGAGTGTGTCTTACATTTAACAAAATCAAAGGACATAATCGGAAAAACAAAGGGTATAACATCTTCTGCTCCACGATTAAACTATACGAATAAGGGCTTATCCTCAAATACCATCATCATCAGCTTGCATATCATCACAGATAGTATTTTTTTATGATGATCAATATCCATAAACTTAAGTAGTGATAGCGAATGTTTAACAACACATTATTAACGTTTAAACGTCACTTAACTTTAATCGTCGTCGTTTATAAAAAAACCCACGAGTATAAGTAAAAGTAAGTACAGCCCACTGCATATCAGTAGTGACAATTTGGCATTGACAGCGATTTCGCACCTGTCAGAGCTATTCAGCACGCAGAAAAGATGTCAAAAACCAGGGCATTTCTTGTTAGTTAACTGCTTCGCCACGTTCATTAAAATCCGTGCATCGCATTCTATGTACTTACCTGGCGACCGGCGACAACACCCAGGCCTTTGCGCTCTAGCGCTTTTGAACGGTGTGACGTGAACAACCTTTAAACAGAGGCTGATTTTGATCAGGACCATCAGCAGCAGGAAAAATGATAATTTAAAGTTTTAATACGTTATCAAAACTAGAGGGATTTGTAACAAAGCCTTGCCTTTGCTTTGCGTGTAGAATTTCTTATGGATGTCCGCCCTGGTGCGGGCGGAAGCGGCCTGACCCTTATTTATTAAAATCATATGGTCGGGGTGCTGGAGCGGTTGCGAAATGCCTCATGCTCCCCACGGTATTCCTCACAGATGGCTTGACCCTTCCAGCTGTCACCATAGGGCCACAGTACCTATTGAAAGGCCCGCCGCCGTCTGGGTCCTGTGTCTGTCCAGGCGACAGATTCCGCATGGCTGTCGTCCACAGGCCACAACACTCTGGCAACCCTATGGCAACAACACTCGGGCAGACAGGCCAGCATCGATGTGCGTCACAGACTCACTGTTCGAAACAGGTCACAGTCCCAGATCTTCAGATGATTTGTTACTGTGGTATAGCTGATAACTCGAGCCCTGTTCAAAATCTCACTCTGTAGGTATATTGTTACATGGTAAAATAAAAACCGTTCAAGTGCGTGAAGGACCACAGTTTTCGTAGCTGGTATGAATATTTACGCACAGTATTGATTTTATCAATCTCGTCTCGCCGAGGACAATGAAAATGACTGAATGACTCTTTCACTTCCAATCAGTTGCCAACTTTATAAGTACAATAATAACTTTATTACAAATAAAATACAATTTAGGACATAGCGGGAAGCCCTGAAATACACCTTTTTCTGTTTTAAAATTTGGAGCTCTGGTTTCTATCAGAAACATAGTTATAGGTGCAAAATGTGTTCATGCAATTTTAATTCAAAATTTTCTGCTGATGAGTTTTTACTAGGCCACTCGCTTTTCATTGGACCTATTAATAGTTCTCCAGTTATTGAATGATGTAAATAAGCTATTTATGTACCGTATATTAAACGGCAGTGTGTGTTCAACAATAAAACCAATGTTTAATACTGTATAAAAATGTCTGATAAGAAACATGTTACTCCAATATTTATTTATTAAGGCTGGTGCTAGTTGGCATATATTCCATACAAACGTTGTATTGATTACTCCAATGTTTGGCATCGTACGTCTAAACTTAAGCATTATAATCGTTCTCGATGCCTGTATGTAAGCAGTAATGTCTCGTCGTTATCGATGCCTGCATGTAATCAGAATTGTAAAATTAAAAGTAGTTTGAAAGTTATGGACCTCGAAAGCTCCGTATTTCAACCCTCATTTAAAGCAACTTTGTACGTAAATAAGTTGCTGGGCAACTAAGTTGATCGTCGCCTCCCTTACTCACACGACATTAGGCGAGACAGCATGCGTTTTAGCCACGAACGAGTTCGAGCCGTCGACTAGCTCAGCCTTAACTCTGTTGTATTTTTGACTATAAGATTTTTATGTTAATTGTTATCTATTACATGTAATTTGTTGGTTTATGTATGTCCCAGGCGTTAAAAATGGCTTCGTAATTAGTCTGAGCTGACTAAAATAGAAAACATTCCAATACAATGCTAATCAATCTATCTTCCTAGTTTTTTCCCAATTGTGTTGGGGTCGGTATTCTAGTCTAACCGGATGCAGCATTGGATAATAATTGTTAGTATTTTCTTTTTTATTTTTAAATATAGTACCGTTCTTTGAGAAAATAATGGAAGTTACTAAACAGCCAATTAGTTTTAGGTTTTTTGATAATACCCACATTCTTTGCTCGTTCTAACATTGGGCTATTTGCATTGCATTTACTTGTACGACTGGTCTTAAAACTAAAAAAATATTTTGAATGTTTGTGATATATATTAGATAGCGCAATCCACGAATACGCGCCCCACTGTTCTTCAACACAACACAAGTGTGCAACATTCCGCTAGTGTTTTAGTTTTGTCGAATAATTACTTATTAGTGTGTATAACAAATCTAAAACACTAGCGGAATTAATTAGGGACAACTACTAGCGATTAGTAAGAAGAGTGGGGCGCGTCTTCGTGGATTGCGCTATCTGTAGTTACACACGAGCTGAATTAAGAAATAATCAGAAGAAAGATGCAAATAGCCTAAATTAAGTTAAGATTGTGATACAACAAAATCGGCTCCAACACCAATGGTAACTTTTTATTATATAAGAATATGCGCCTCTTTATAACACGGTTAAGTGTAAACAATCAGCAATGTCAGCAGCTGAAATTAATTTGAATAATCCACTTCTAGTATTCCAAATTTATATTCCTAATATCTGATGCATTCCTCTTTTATTTAGGTTTTAACTGTTTTTATTCCATTGTTCCTTTACATATCTGTATTCCTTGTTTTTAAATGAAGGTTAAACATTAAGGGGACTACATGACCTAAAGCGCGGTCACTGTCGGACTGCATAGAAAAGAAAGAGAAGCGCGATGACACAACCCTGGTAATTTATTGCAAAATATGAAGCAATTATCTATTTACAAAAAATCTATTGTTTGGACTAAAAAATTCAAACAATAGTGCTTTAGTATGTTGCTTGTAGAATAATCTGACAAAAAAAATCAGAATGATTGTATGTATATTAGTATGGTTTTTATTGAGAAAAGAAAGATTTTAGTGGTAACTAGCATATATCCTGAAGAATATCATATAATTTTCTGATTTTGTTTATTGTAGTCGATCATATACTTTTAGGCGTTATAAATCTTGCTTTTTTTGCGTTTAGGTCCTGTAGTCTGCTTAAGTAATTTGAAATGGTATCTATAGTCAAGCGCACATCAGATCTGTGGTGACAATTTGACATTGACAGCGCCTTTGTCTATGTTTATGTGTTTTGCAGTTAGGGCGATTTAAATAGTGCGAGTGTAACCATTTCTGTACGGTTTAAGGGTTTACTGTATACGAATAAAATGTTAACATTTTGCGTGTTTACAACAGTACATTAAAAATAAAACTGTGCCAAATGTTTTTGCTACATAATGAATGTCTGCTAGCTGTAAACTGATCCAATAAAGTACATATTTTAGTGATGTAATGAAAGCAGACGAATTTTTCATACATGAAGCAATGACTTAGCGATTTCCTTCAAACCTTAAGACTTTTACGCAATTAGGATGCAAGTCTTCCTTGACAATTTAAAATCTTTCAAATTGTCTTTAAAAGACTTTTACGCAATTAGAATCTTCCTTGACAAAAGTAATTTCTCAGTAAAATTTTAATATTGTGTTATAATAATTTTAATTACTGGCATTTATCTCGAACTGTACCTACTGATCCTGGTGGACAGAATCAGAAGCTTTATGGTACGAAGTTAGCCTATTTTTATTTTTGTTTTAATATTTAGTCATATTTCAAGCATTCCCTAAACATCAAGTATTATTAATATAGATATGTACTTACGTGTACCTTAATTGTTTTATCACTGACTGTGTTTATATTAATTGAATTGTTACGTATAAAGTATGTTATTATTCACAGTACTCTTTTATATTTATTTGATATTATAATGTCACTTATTTAAAAAACATAATTTTTAATTATTACTACACTTTAACAAACTTTAAACTTAAATGCATAATTTGTATGTTTGCTGCCATTCCAACAGAAATCTGCTAAGATGCATTGCGAGAAGTGTATGACACCAACCAATAGGATAGTTTGATTTTAATAGATTAGCTTAGCTTTGGTGAAAAAGGGTGAAGTTAAGGGTTTGGCTAGTCAAACACTTAGCTTCACTCTTTCCCCGCTTTCACCGCCCGCGCCCCTGTCTGGGTGCTTACTCTTTAATTTAATTCCGATAGATCGACATTGGAATTGTGACGTTTCGTACTCTTGAGTTCGATGCTAGCGCCAAATGATTTTTAGATTGGGTGTCCATTTTGGAGAACTAAGTGGAATTGAGTTCGGGCTTGGCGTGGGGTAATTGTTGACAATATTGTTTTCAAGAGTACCGAATCACGTGATTGTAAAATTAACATTGGAATCATATTGGCATCTCATTGGAATTAAAATTAGTTTGGAGAGTAAGCCCCCTGGACAGGGGCGCGGGCGTGGGACAGGCGCGGGTGCGGGAACGCGCGCGGGCTGCTTGTCCGCATTGGAGCACGGCTGTGTTCTGCGTGTTGTCGTGTCCAGTATTTGTCAAAATATAATATGGATGAAGAAGACTTATTTTTACTAGAAAAAAGCTCGAACTAGTTTGAAAACCCCGGTCCCAGCGCGGGCCGCCCGCGCCCGAACGAGCTATGGCGTGAGTTGCCCGCGCGCTCCCCGCGCCGAGCATCTCGCGCCGCTCACCATGCCCGCGTGCCTACTATGGACACTCAAAGGAAGTTCATATCTTTGAGTCCGCGGGTCCCGCGTTGCCAGTCTGGCCAAACACCAAGTGTTTGGCATTGGAACTCGCTGAAGCGTGAGATGGGGGTAGGGTTCCACGAGTTATGTACGAAAAAACGCAGTAAGCACGGAGCTACCTCGCGTATGTAGCGTATCTTATCTGGTGGGTCTAAGACTAAGTAGTCTTTATGGAACTAAACGTATTTCGTAGCGTAGCTTTAACCTCGCTCACCGCTTAGCTACCTCGCACATTTCTCGTGGAAAGGTAGCCTTAGATACTCATGTAACTAATGTATGCTTTTTGGCTTCATCATTATCGTTACCCTGTTTATTAAAATAGTCATTGTACTCACTTGAGGTTGTTGTAAATGTTATTGAACAAATATATATGTTACTATGAATGTCCGGAGTGTAGTGTGTCTTAAGATACCCTGGATGCTTCCTCTCAATTTAATTCCGATAGATCGACGTTGGAATTGTGACGTTTCGTACACTTGAGTTCGATGCTAGCGCCAAATGATTTTTAGATTGGGTGTCCATTTTGGAGAACTAAGTGGAATTGGGTTCGGGCTTGGCGTGGGGTAATTGTTGACAATATTGTTTTTAAGAGTACCGAATCACGTGACTGTAAAATTAACTTTGGCATCTCATTGGAATTATAATTCGTTTGGAGAGTAAGCCCCCTGGAGTCTGTTAACAACTGCCAAGTTAGCTGGTGAATGATTGTAATTTATTCTTTTCTTGGTGTTATCGTTCATTCACTAGTGAATGTTAACATACACCACGAGCGACGACTTGATTATTCTTTATTATGATCGCTATTCATTACTTAGAACAAAGGTATTTGCAGTAGAAGTTATGAGCCGTTATTATAAACGAAATGAGGACTTGTTACAATACGTAAAATCGCGGCGTGTATAAAAGAGAATATGTCTGTCTCAAACTCATAAGCATTTATTTCAATTAAACCATTTACAGCCACTTTTGAATTGTCAAAGAGTCGGCCAGTTAGCCAGAAAGTTGAAGCTAGGTGCCCATTCCAAAACGTAATTTCTATAGAGAAAAACGGGCAAGAAACTCTCTTTTTTCAAACAAACACTGGTGTGTGTTAACATTCACGCAATTTGTAAAGCGCTGTATCTAAGGTTCTCGAATTTGGCGTGGTGTATGTTAAACATTCATCGATATAATATGTACGATTCAAGTAAATGAATTAAACAATTTTTTACTTACACCATCGAAATTGGTGATCGTCGACATACATTAATTATTTGACATATTTCCACTTCAGCTTTGACACACCACATTATGAAAATTTTAGTGATCCAAACGTTTGAACTGCTATAACGTTTTTATTGACTAATTCAACCACCGTTGACTTATCATAAAAAAATAATCGAGGAGTACTTGATTATTTTTTTATTTACTTGTATCATACATAACTAGCGACCCGCCCCCCAGCGTCGCACAGGTGCAATTATTCTTTTCACGAAATTTTCTTTCATACAAACCTTGTCCTGGCAATACCGAACACAACAAAGAAAGAATGATCCAACTTGGTGCAGTCATTCGGAAGTTATGCGCGTACAGACATTTCGGCGACTTTGTTCAATACTATGTAAGGATCTCACAGCTGAATTGGAAAAATGTCAACTAACTTTTGGAGGCCATTGTACAGACGCCAGCACATCAAGCTACTACAATCTGTCAAATTTATTTAATAGATTTTCAACTTTATCGCTAAAGCATAAGGTTCAAAGTTGATTGGGTAAATTTGACAGTTTCGGGTAGCTTGATGTGTCTTCCACAACGGTGCACCCTTAACATTCACAGTAACAATATCTTATGCTGATATCATCTAAATTAGTAAATTCCTAAGCAATGTTTGTCGTGTCTATCGATGTATTAATGTATGATAATCGTGATACACAGCCGTACTAACATTAACAGTTCCGTATTTCCTTTAATGTGTGTTGTGTATAAATATGGCTTTGATAAAGGATGTCAAAATACCCTTAATTAAACCGAAAGGCACTTTAGTCTTCCATTAATTGCGACTAATTTTTTCCACTGGTCCTTAGATTCAGTGGAGGTTTTGCTCTTGAAAGTGACATTTTCCGAAGAGGTAGTTACGAAAAATAAAACATTTTGAAATGTGGAATCTCAGACCAAATAAAAAGTCAAGACGAACTGCGAACAATACATTGAAGCGTGCAAAAACTACACCTCCGCTCTGTGCATACACTAGGGAATGCAAAAATGAAAACCCGGTTTTTTTTTCGGGTTTCGTATTAAAAAAGCCGGTTTTCGGTGAACCCGGTTTTTTTTTCTTTGTATAAGTTTTTTTTAAATTACTTGTGAAATTCAGGCCGCCTCATATACATCATATACATCTTGCATATCTTCAATAATTAAATAGAAACGTATCTATTAAAAATAAATACATAAGTATTCAAAATTTCAATGAAAATACAGGAATTTGTTTAAGTAAAAGGTTTATTTGCTTTTTGTGCTTCACCCTAGTAGGTACAATATTAATCAACAGTATTAAAAAGATCAACGAAACATAATTAAGTAATTCTAACTATCACGCATGAATAGAAACTATTACAAAATACAAAACCAACATACTCGTATAACCATATTATAAATTCTTTAATCATAAACTCTAACTTTTATGAAACTCGAAAAACCGGAAACGTGAAAAAAAAACCGGTTTTTTAAATAATTTCAAATATTCCGAAAAACCGGGTTTTCGGTTTTCGGTGAAACCGGTTTGCATTCCCTAGCATACACGCTCACACGCACACATTTGCAATCAAACTACACCTCACTATGAGCACACATGTTTACGAAACCGGCCATACACTACCGCTCAAAAGTATTTGGCCACCTAGTAAAAAACATTTTGTAAAAGTCTAATTGAGTGAAACTACTTCATAACTATTTTAACATGTTTATTAGCCATTTTTAGACATAGCTCTTGCTATGTCTAAAAATGGCTAATAAACAGTAATCATGGCTAGTAAAAGTTTCACTCAATTAGACTTTTACAAAATGTATTTTACTAGGTGGCCAAATACTTTTGAGCGGTAGTGTACTTTACTGTTGACAGCCTTCTGTTTTGGTTTTTTATTTGGTCTGAGTGTGGAAATAAACTTTTAATCTTTGTCGGGTCTCCTAACCTTTTCAATCACGTAAAGCCACAGACTCATGCAAGTGTTACGTTACACGCTGCAGATGCCAGCTGTTTTTGTTTATAAATGGTGAAAAGTCGCTTTTAGAATTTCGTGTCTGTCTGTATGTATGTGTACTGTATTTCTTCTAAATTACACGTTTTTGTATTTTATTCGGATTTTCACTATAATTTAGAGAATTTATTCTGAAAGTTTTATAAGTATGCACCATTATTTCACAATTCAATTATTATTTGTCAATTTCATTTGTTCACAATTTTGACAATTCCAACAACATTCGTTGCGTTATTTACGTTGTTGAACAGACGAAATTTTTCAAACAAAAAGCAATGGGTTAGAAATATCTTTAAAAATGATTCAAATTTTGACTTAACATAGGTTGCAGAAATCTCTTTTGATATGATTGTCTCCACATTAAGAAGACCCGTACGAAGCAGGGCGAGCCGCTAGTATATAGGTAACTTTTAAGTTTTTAGTTCGCAACGGTATTTTTAAGGGTATTTTTGCACTCAATATTATTATTCATTGTTACAGTTAACTTGATTGCTTTTAAATTATAAACCGTTAGGTATAATCTTTATCGACGTTTGTTGTTTATTTCAATCTTAGATATAAGTACGTTTTTTTGTAGCAAATAAATTTATGAATATATTACTCATGCACAATTTAAATATTTTGGTATAAACGTAATGCTAATATTATAAATATTTATTCTAGTACCTATATTTGTGGGCTTAAAACCCTATTATAATGTGACAGTTTTTGTTTCTTCCACCTCTAGTTTGTTAGTGCACAACGGATTCATTGTTTTTAACTTGATGCACACAAAATCCTTAAATCTTAATATTTTGTGTCCTTTATGTCACTAAATACATATCAATAATTATTTTGTGTTCTTATTAGACAATGCACGCTTGCATTAGAAGCAATGGTGGCCAAGTGGAATCGGCCCCGACTTACAAGTTTGTAAATAGTGAGTTCGAATCTCTCAAAACGGTGAAGGGAAACATCGTGAGAAAACCGGCATGTCCTAGAACAAAAAATTCGAAGACGTGTGACGTCTATCAACCCACACTGGGCCAGCGTGGTAGATGATGGCCCACGCCCCCCCACAGAGAGACCGTGTAGTGGGAACATTATAGGATCTGATTATGATTATGAACACTTGTAAGTGCATAACTGACTATTATTTTGTTTGTATTAACCTAATTGTTTTAATTATGAGATCTGATATTACTTATATAATTATTATGATAACCTACTTATTTACTGTCTGAGCATTTTTAATTTACTTGATTGTTTTTATCACTTTTATTGTCATTTTGTGTCCTATGCGTTCAAATACTTGAATGATAATTATATTTAGTTTCATCCAAGACTTACCTGGTTTAGCGTATGAAACAAACAAGTTTTTCGCTTTGTGTAAAATCGCATTGCTTTAACATCAACTATATGTATCGGTGTTGTGTAATTCAATTAATTTAAATATGATTACACGTTAGGCTAACATGCAATCATATTTAAATTATTTGAATTTCTAACATTTTTAGAAATGAAATAAACGATGTAAATTAACATATATTTTATTTAAGCACCTTGTACCGTGTATCGCGAGTGTTACCTAACGACAATGTAAACCAGCCTTTATAGGCCGACCGCTTAACTGAGACGTTGCCTGAGGTAGCTTCGCAGTGCGGGAGGGGTGATATTTGTCACAAAGTCTGTTGACAAATCACTGAGCTCTTGCATCACATCACCACACCCCTCTCGCACCGCGATGCTACCTCAGGCAACTCTCAGTTAAGCGGTCGGCCTATAGAGTTAATGGCTGATTAAAAAAAAATGGGGCCGACATCAATATTTTTTGTCCATTTGATATAATCACTATACATACACCTACCGAAATGCCTCTAGATAACGCCACATCCATATCCATCATCATGATTTATCATCATTTCAGCCGAAAGACGTCCACTGCTGGACATAGGCCTCCCCCAAGCACCTCCACTTCGACCAGTTCTGTGCTTCTCGCATCCAACGGGTTCCTGCGGCCTTTACAAGGTCGTCGGACCACCTTGCGGGAGGCCTTCCAACGGTACGTCTGATCATCCATATCCATACTAATCTATAATAACCAAAACAAATTCGGGTTAGTTACACCATTTATAACTCAAGAACGTCTAAACCGATTTTTATGATCTTAGATTTGTTGGATTTTTTTCCACCCCGAATAGCAGAGGGTAAATATTCACGAAAAAAAATTGCGCGGCCTTCATTCAAGAGACTAGTAAGGTCACAAGTGACGGATACATGGTGTTTAAAGAATTAGCTACTGAGCTACTAATTACTCTAGTCACCCGAAGCTTGACTCCGCGATCGCCGCGCGTCACATTTTGTTCTGAAGACCGGAAGATAATTATGTAGGCCTCTTTCCATCGAGATAGAAATACTGTAGGGCAAGGCAGCTGTTAATTATGTCGGTAAATCCTTTTGGGTAATGTTTTGTGAATTAAAAGAAAATATCGGAGGCGAGATTAACAAGGCCGCAGGCTTTGCTGTGAGGTTAATATGTTTGAGTTGCTCGAGTACCTCTTCTTCCGTGAATGGATGGTCGTTTACCATGTTGGTTCTAAAAGTGGTTCAGGAGTGCAATAGCTGTTTCCTCTTAATGTGGTGAATTTATCTTCTACCTTAAGGGGGAAAGGTGCAGGTCTTCTGAGTAGTTTCTTTTATAAGTCGGTTGGTAAGCGACCAGATGTTCTTCTTTTGCAGAAGGGTTTCCAGTGGTAGACCCTGCCTTTGTGAATTCGTCTATGGCGATTTATGCTGTCCCTTTTTTAATTTTGACGAGCCACCTAGCTGATCAACGTCAAGGTTGGACATATCCCACTCCAGCACATCC
This sequence comes from Luperina testacea, assembly GCA_927399505.1. Taxonomy (NCBI): domain Eukaryota; kingdom Metazoa; phylum Arthropoda; class Insecta; order Lepidoptera; family Noctuidae; genus Luperina; species Luperina testacea. The sequence goes on from OV656755.1 coordinate 9,844,866, forward strand.
AAGATTGTCATTTTATGCAGCACAACATCCATAAAGACTGCCCAGTCTGCTCCATCGTCCATCCATTGGTCTTATATTAGAAGGTAGAGTTGCTGTTGTTTACGTCGTAAGTCCTACCCTGACGTAGCGGTATACAGTAGGTAATCGATGCACATTGAATCCGATCGAGAATTGAAAGATGTCAATACCGAAATAAGCTTGACCTCCTTGCCAGTTCGGACAACTAGTCAATGTCATATTGGCCCTCTGTTACTGACCTCTATTAGTATAATACAGGTCAGTGCCCTCTGTGTATTGACCAATAAAAAAGGAAGTAACAAATTCGTGAAAACTGTTTTTAGAGTGATCAATTTTACACTGTATATTTTAAGATGTGATTCATCCATGGATTTATTCATAGTCGGCGCAGCTGATAATTTTAAGTTTTGGTGATTTTATTCTAGGTAATACGGGTAGTATAGGTAATAGTGAATTTGATATCGTGAATTCGTGATGGTGGAAATTTAAGGCTTTCTTTTCTCGAAGAGATATCAGCTAACGGGTAAAGTTCATTGAGTAGGTACAGTCGGCTTTAGGCATCCCGATATTATTCAACACTTTTCATTCAGGGCGATGTCGTCTTGCTTTGCGTGAGCGGATCGCCATATTGGGCACGCAAATTCACCAGCTGAGAAACCGAATTTTAGATTGATGGATCCGTTAGATCCGTATCTGGTTTTTTCGAGGCCCAACCTTTTGTTCAATTTTATAGTATCTATTGTGACTTATAGATTAATTACTAGTACAACATACTTAAATTCCCTGTCATAGCATTTTATTACCCGATATAAACTGGAGCAGACAACTAGTAGGTATTTAAAGAAATATGTAGGTACATGTAGGTAGTAAGTACGTATTTAATTTAGGATGTGACCAATAATTTTAACGTCATGCGATAATAAAAATCTTAATGCTAGAAGGGACACAGCGGGCCACTTCCGAAAAATCCTGCATACATAATGATTAAATTCATTACGAGTCTTTGTACCCAACAAGCTATTGTGAATGTGCGCAAAGCGTGAACGACGAAAAAAAAAATCACAGCCATCCAGGATTTTATTCGTAGCCGGTTATAAACCACACACAATGAGTGGAATTCGAAGGAAACGAGTGCAAGCTCAGTGCTTTTTTTTTAAACTACTTGTTGCGGTATCAATATTTAAAAAAATCTCTCATGAACACTTCCACTAGGTACTAGCAGCCGAACTCATAGGAGATCCACTTACAGTAACTGCATAATCGCAAGTTATGTCATGGTTATCTATGCAATGAGCTCTACTAGTCCGAGCTACTGCTAATGCTTTGGTTTCATGGGAAAGCGGTCCTGTTATGTTATAGGTAAGCGTCGTCATTAGAATCTGTAATTTTCACCAGTACCTATTTGCAATAGTAATATTCGTATAAGTCAATGAGTATTTGACATTAAGGTGTCAAAAACGCTCTGTATTTGGACAGCCGTTATTGTGTGACCGTGCACTGGTTTCTTAGGAAACCAAAGCTTTACACATAGAACTTTAGCGGTCACAGACTCTTGTGCGTACCCACGCACAAGAGTCTGTGATCGCTAAAGTTACACGCCCACATACCTATGTGGGCGAGGAGATGCAAGTAAATGAAGTCAATAATATTCTGAATAATCGCAAGTCTGATCATATTAGGAAACGAACAATTATGTAAACGTTTCAACGAGTATGTGAGGCGCTAGCGCAAATGAATCAACTCACTGCAATGCAAGGGTAGGCATAATTACCACCAATATCACAATCACCATAAATCAATGTCGGGTTATAGATCCCTGTTCCGTGTAGGTACAAGCAAGCAATTACAAACCGATAGAAAGCTCGTCTGATATAAAGTGAAGTCGCCTAAACCCATTAAAATTTTTAGATTTAGTTCTCAGAAGTTCTCATCTGTCGTCGAATCAGAAGACAGCCACCATGCAACCATTGTTGCGAAACCCTGCTAGAGTGAGAGCACAAGAGTAGACAAAGAGTAATCAGCCAATGTCACTCTTATCCGACCCCTTCGATGATCCAGTAACTTCTTAACAAAACTGCTGCAAACAATGGCGCCACTTGCTGCGCCGTCACGGCCATTCTGACTCCTCGAGCGCACATTCGCTAAAATTTTATGGAATAGAGAAAGTCTCAATCACTCAGTTATCTTGCTCGTCCATACTGACGATCAGGATGTACCTAGTTACCCATGAGTCACAGTACCAATGGCCCAGTAGTCTTAGTCCTCATCGTTAGACACTGTTACAACGGTCACTGGAAGCATGCGTCCTTCCGAACATCTCAACTCATGTACCGGACAACATGTTTCATTCAATACGACCATCTGTACTGGACGAGGAGGTACGTTCTCTCGACCAGTTTTGTCACGTCACGTTATATGTCCAGTTACACCGCAGCTGTACACCAGCGTCACATAGTACGAAAAAACAAAAAGGACAATCTTACTCCACATTAATCTCAATTCAGATCGTCTCAGAGTCTGTAAGACACATCTCTGATGCCTATGGTAGGGAGACCAGAGGGTTTTTGGGCAAGCCTAAGCAGGGCGAATAATTCATAGCTGAGTAGGTGCAGCATGATAAGAGAACACCGAAAATATATTTGAAATGTTTTCAGATAAGCCCCGTGATCAGGGGTCCACGTTCAGATTTCCAAAATGGATATAAAAATAACTTAATCTTCAGAGCCGTTGATTTTCGTATGATTGGGTGCGGTCTGACGAATAATGACTTAAATATGCAAATTTGATAAAGACATTTCCCATCCATAGGGCGCATTTTTAATAAAATGCAATTATTTTAAGTCAGTAACACCATCACAATGAAATATATTTATAATGTAATTCTAGACACAGCAGTGCGATTCTGTAACCATCTCACCGTGAAAACTTAGGTGAAGTGAGTTTGTTTTGCTAGGAACTGACACTATTGACAGCTCACTCCACGCTCACTTCATTTAAGTTTTCACGGTGAGATTTTTACAGAATAGCACCGCAGTACTAATAAGATGTAGCGATAAATAAAGCTTTCAAATGCAGTAAGCATCGTCTGTTGTAGTCTATCACGTCATAAGCAAGCAAACGTGACGTATATTTTCTGCGATATCATATCGTTTAGGTACCTATTACGGTACCTCCGTGCCACGTCACTTTCCGAACATGAAGCTTTCAAGTATTAATGAGGTGTGGCCCCAAAAGCGGGCTGTCTGCGTTTGACGCGCATCTTGCCAATCTTGATACCTAATGAGACTTTTACCTCGTTACACCGTCGCAAAAAACCCCAATACTGACAGCTTTGAGTACGTTGACCGGAGTTATTACATACATAATCAGCCTATAATGTTCCCACTTCTGGGACACAGGCCTCCTCTCTGTGAGAGGGAGTGAGCCGTAATCTACCACGCGGGCCCAGTGCGGGTTTATAGATGTCACATGTCTTAGAATTTTTGGTTCTAGGACATGCCGGTTTCCTCACGATGTTTTCCTCCACCGTTTTGAGGGCAGTGCTGATTAAATAATGTACACAAAGTGTCTGCTTTTAAGTCAGTAAGAGTCTGACACACCCTTCCGCTCCACCCAGAGAGGGGTCATTTGATGATTTCCAACCAAGGCTATGTTTTCAACCCTGAAAGAAAAAAAAAAGTGCTTGCTTGGACTCGAACCTACGACCTACAACACGTAAGTCGCGGCCGTTACCACTGGACCACTACTGCTCTTTTTATTACACACATTTGAGGTAGGTATTTCTCAATGTCTTGTATTTATACTTGCCCCAATACCCAAATAATTCCCATTTAGATGATATTAGTGTAGTCTCTAATGTGCCTGTTTTTGTGAGTTTCAAATAATTACTATTTTGTTGTCCCAAAATACTACATTTTTAGTTTATTTTGTTTATATTTATTTATTTAAAACTTCAAGCACATAAATGTACAGAGGCGGACTTAATGCCATAGGCATTTTCTACCAGTCAACCTTTGGGTGAAGCAGAGACAAACAGTAGTACATGCAATCATGAAAATTTAGGAATAAATATTATAGGTATGTATCTACTGTATTAGTACCTATTTATTCTTGGATTTTGTAATTATTTCCCTATATTACACCTGCCATGTTTTGTCTCTGCATCATCCTAAGATTGAGCGGTAGAACATTTTATTTTTTACTTGTGAGTAAAGTTTTAATAAATAGCCAACTTGGATGTAGTTCATGCTGGCCGCTGCCGCGGAAACGCTTGCTGTGGTCTTTCGGTTCGCGCGTGTTTCTTCACGGCTTAGGTTTTTATTTAAAAAAAGTGTGCACAACAAGTATTTACAGGTATTTATTTAGATTTTTTTTTACAATAGAATGTTATATTACAACCACCATATTTTTTACCTTTTGGCATATGTAATGCACATAAACAAAACTCACAAAATTAGACAATTAAAGAAACCTGTGCTATGTTAGAAAAAACATTTGTAATATTTATTAAAATTACATTTTTCCTTGAAACAGTACTTATATTGAATTTTTACTGCAGACAGACGAGTTACGGTCTTTAATTTAATCAATTCAGGTCCTTGGCACGTTTGCATCGTAACATTCGCGAAACCGCATCGACGACGTCCGTGTCCTCTACTATGAACGTCCGAATCTTGGTCGGCTTTTGCGATTAAGGTCGCGACCACTACGCATGGCTTATGCTCCTAACGCAGTGGCTTTTAAAAATGTGGTGGGATAGTAGTTTCTCCCCCTGCGTCGTCATGTGCTTCATATACCTACGTAGTTCGTATCGAATAGTTTTTCGCAGTACGTTTATGCATTTAATGTAATTAAATAACGTTGCGCTTTATCTAGCTCAACGTACCTACATATTAAAATGTTATAAAATTGTTTTTTTTTTTATTAAATACGTACTCTTTGCTGTTAGTGAACGTTTATTGAATTTTCAAAGGGTTTAACCACCCCTAATTGCTTAATTGAGGGAAAGGTCCGTCTTCGGACCTTTTGCTAAATTTATCTTAGTTAGCGAGTTATATGGGGCGGCAGCAAGTAACGTGGTCCCTCATATAGATACGGATATTTACAAAAACGCTGTTCACCTTTTGTTTTAGTTAAATTGTGGTAATTTTAACTAAGCGCATTCCGTGTTTAATTCGTGGTGGTGTATTTTTCTCACCAATAGTCTTTTGGAAATGAAACAAAATAATAAGGAAATAATAAATTGAAACAAAAAAAAAGTTTAAACCTTAAAATGTATTGCTCCTTTTTTTAATAAAGAAGTCTTTTAAATTGTTGGTGTTTTTAAACCGTTCAAGTAGGTCAGCGGAAAATTCCCATTACTAAATAAAATAAAAAGATTCGTGTCGTTAGGATTGTGGTGGCCGCCTAGCGCAATGCACGTCACTTTCAATCACAAACCAAAGGATTTTCAAGGAAATTCCTAATAGTTTGACAAAAATCAACATGGCTGACTTTATGACCCAATGGCCAATAGTGGTGAAAAAAGTTTTTAGTACCTACGTCAAAATAAAGGGCTCGAGGAGGCGATTCCAAAAATATGACTTATGACCTTGGGGTCACTGGTTTATGCTAAAGGTACCTAACATGAAAAAGTGTGTATGAAATAGTGCAACATTCACTTACGGTCATAAGTCATATTATTGTGATCGTCAAAAATAACGAATGGCATATAATAAGCACAAACGGGTACTCTATCTAACGTACAGGATGTTTCGTATAGAAAAAAAAGAAAAATAAAATATTTCGTAGCATTTTTTATCTTTTAATGCCTCCGAACTAACGTAGAGTTAGTTTTAACTCTGTGTAAAGCATAAATTACATATAATATGACAATCACGGGCAGTGACAATGATTATGAAAGATAAAGAAGATGCTGCCATTACATACTTTTAAGACTGGACTTATCTATTCGTTTAAAAATGAAATTGATACATTAATCAATTATTAAATATCATGTTCATAATTATGCAGAGACATAATTTATCGTTTGTCCTAGATGTCCTGTCATAGTATAATACTTCAGTAGTGATCAGAATGATTATATTATACTGACAGTTATAATTATAGGTACTAACAGTTATAATTATACTGACAGTTATGATTATACTAACAGTTATGATTATACTGACAGTTATGATTACACTGGCTACCATCAGTAGATCTGTTTTTAACTGAAAATAAGTTATTATGTTCGGCCGTTAGTAAACAACACTGACAGGAAGTTGTGTTGTACAACTTCCTGTCACTGTTAAGTCAACATACACCACACATATTTATTGAAGTTAACTCAAAAACTTCCCAAGCACTTCGCTTGGGAAGTTTATAATAAACGATCTAAGATTCGTCTTCGGTTATTATTAAGTTGGGCACGGTGTCAAAGGGGGAGATTCACGTAGGTAGGTACATACGTTTTTTTTTTTGTTTTTTTTTTTGTGTTTTTTCTAGTATTGCACAGCCATACTGCGGCTTTAAATTTGTGTAAAACGTAGGTACATCGTTTGTCTTGCTAGGTTCGTAGTTCCCAGATGAATATTCCAGGTAAAATGTTGCATCGCACCGATTTTTCACGTGTGCGTTACTCCAGCCAGAAAATGTCGAAAATCGTCATCTAAGTGTAATTAGATATTATACGGCTTCTGTAATTGGTAAGCAGATTTTTTAATTTGGTAAGCTGATAGTTCCGACTGGAGTAACGTTAACCGCAGCCAGATCTTTTGTTTTCTAACGGTATGTTGAAATAAATGTTATCTAAATAATTAGATATCAATTTGAAATACTTAAATGTTACAACTTTATTTGTATTTGTATTTGCTATGGTTGCGAAGATATTTAAAATCCTGCTGTAGTAACGTTTGCACGATTGTTGCATCTCGAAATTGACTAAACAGATGATTATAATTTTTGTAAAGGAAACCTGACTAATTAGCTATAATTTGTTACGCAATAAAATAATACACAATAATGCACCGTTTTGAAGTTATTTTAGCAAATAGAAATGTGCTTTAATAGGTCTTAGCACTACCAATAAGCGCTCCAAAGACTAACTTGAAACATTATTACCTATATACCTGAGAAATTTCAGACTTTTACACTAATAAATTAACGAGATAATCGAAAAAAATATGTATGCGTGGTAACCCAACCAAATCTAGAATGTTATAAAAAAGCGGCCGCGTAATACATCATACCAACCTTCTAAAACTTACAAGATAATACGTGAGAAGTGTTTGGTACAGACGGGTACACAAGCGGTAAAGTAAAACATAGTTATAATTAAATATTTTTTCACACCACCTGCTCGAAAATGTCAAATTATATGTCACGCAACCTTAACCTAAAGTGAGTCATTAGTGGCCGGGGGCACAGGCGGTCAATAATGTTGTACTAGATTTCATTATGACCCGCTGGTCAATAATGTGATTTGAATTTGGAATTTCACATGCTCAGCTTAATTAGCAGTATAGTACTAACAAACACCCTTTGGTGCCAGAAAGAGGAAAGCTATTCTCGATACCCTTACTACGCGTGGATGATATTCTCGATTTCCTACAAAATCATAACGACCGCTTCTTCATATCGTTGCCATGTTTTCGAAGTCGAACCATTTTTTAAAAGGAATGGAAGTGCATATAACTAGTTCTAAATATGTTATTCTTACAAATACTTGAAAATACTGTTATATACTTCATGTCTGTTTCATTTTCTCGCAATCGAAGTGAAAAGCAGAGATGGATAGAATACTCTCTGGAGTGTATAACTCTGGCATAAACGAGCCATTTTACCCCGAGACGCGGCTCGGATGGATAGTTAAGTCGAGGGGTAATTTCTGTGCCATAGGCTTCTACTTCGTAGGTACACCTTTTATACCCTGTTTATATTATATTATGTATTATATGAAATCGGTTACTAGTGCCACATTTCCCTTCACTAGCTATTATTGGAACTATGCATTTCCACCATCTTTGAATGTCATATACCTTTTATATACTGTTTGGTTTACTGTCATGGGGAATAAAAGGAGTCACCACTGCTCTTATATACAACGTTTTTCTGGCGAAAACCCATATACAAAATATGCTTTGATTACCTTTTATCTTAATTTAATTGAGTATTTGTTCGAATTTACGCGAAGTCTTTCTTTTTTTCTTTTTTTTTTTTCTTTTTTTTTTCTTTTTTTAAAAAACGTTGCCCCACACTAAGAATTACTCCTGTATCGTGGGTGCGTTTACAAACATTTAAATTCACATACACAAACAGCCAGACCCACTCTAAATGCGACACCCAGATTACATGGAGGCCTGCCATTCTTATTTGAAGGTAAGTTATAAACTAATATAACATGTTTGTATTATTTAAAACTACTTTCCTGTCGAAAAGTAATTAGAACTTTGACCTTCAGCATTTGCGTTTCCAGAAGGTTCCCAGATATGATCCAGTACAAAGAAAATATCAAAATGACCGGATGAACAAGTGACTCTTGATTTCGCTTAGGTCTTTTTAAAACGTCATACGGTACCGACAGCGTGCGGTGACGTCACGATATATGACCGATACGCTGTCGGTTGACAAACGTTCCGCCGTCGCACCAGGCGGTCATGGGAGGCACGCGAGCGAGACCGCGACCGTGTATTCACGAACACAGCATTCGGCCGTCGTCGGTGACGGACGGCTACACGTCACCGTTCGCGGTCGGCGTGGGGTAACATAGGCCCCAGCCTTAGCCTCTTTTGAGACACTTGTCTATAGGTACCTATCACTAGAATAAAGCTAAGCGCATATTACAGCCGTAGCGGGCCGTAACGCGCCGCATTGCCAAATAGCGCCAAAGCACATTAGTCATTAGTACTAGTTGTGTCAGTCTGCTCTTGAAATCGACTTTTTACAGTTCAGTGCAATGGATAGGCCTGCAAATGATTGCCCTAATCAAATTTGGCAGCCCCAACAGCGTGCTGATGATGATAACGGACAAGCTCGACTCCATACATGCGACGCTGCACCGTGCACGTCAACTACAGTCGTAGCCATTAAATTTGTAAGGTAGGTACTACGATGGTTTTTGTTTTGTATTGTTAATGTATTGTTTGATGTATGTGTGATGTATTGTATTGTATTGAATTTTGTACATTGTCTACGTGTCTTTGTAACTCGAATGAATAAATGAATAATAATAATTTACACTAGAGTAAACAATTTTTTTTTTACAAAACCATACACAAATAATATAACGTTATTCTTAATTTATTCTCTATATGTAAATAAAAAGGGACGGGGGAAACTTTTGTCAGTTCTGGCTAGTAATAAACAGGAAAATATGCGTGTTAAATGATAGAGTGCTCTTATTCGACGAATGAATGCGAAGCAAGGAACGGGCGAGTCCTGTTTTATGTATTCATTGCAGCTTTTCAGCGCAATTTTCGTTTAAAATTTTGAAATAAAAACATTTTGTGTCAGCGTATCAATACGTTCCAGTTAAATGGTACGTATTGACTGCTATGGCGTATTAATATCGTTCTTGTTGCAACGCGATATAGGCTTCCGGATTAAAAAGTATTATTCTACGTGGTACCCAATGTTTCAATGATTTTTTTTTGTTGTTGCTTCAAGTTACACCGTTGAAACTGCTTATGTTGCAATTTTACGTCGTTGTACAGCCTATCTATACGTATATATACTATTTTGAAATATTTGGTCGTCACCTCCTACTTTTCTTTTACATATACAGGGTCACTTGTAATTGACGTATTCCTTCCAGGTTGTGATAGTGCAACCCATATTTTGCAACAATGGCTTCCAGGTCCAGGCTTCATGGGGTCCTTACCCCATGAAGCCTGGACGAAAATTCATGGGATTCGGAAAAAACATTTTTTTATTTTGTTAAAAGGGTTGTACGTTGTTTTATAGCTAATAGTTTTATAGAATTTTGTTTCACATAAATATTTTCTCCTATTTTCGTTTCATAGAATAATCAATACGCAGAATACCTACTTTGAAGATTTTTAAATCATTGATTTTTGTTTCACATAAACTTTAATGTTAGAATAATCATATCATAGAATAACAAATCAAATATACTTTATCCTCATATTGTTTAATATAAAACGTATTACCATGAAAAGCATTTTATCGAGTGACAGTTTCTAAACGTTACAATTCGTGGAGAAGACCACCTGGCAGGTCTAAGTTGGTTTACAAGCAATAATAATAAGACGTAGTCGACGGAGCCCCGCTTCGCGGGGCTCCTATTTTTCTGTCTACAGGGTTTAAAGGAACCTAACCTTTTTTAATCTTGGAGAAATGCTCATGCATTTTGCACTACCAAGGGGAGATAGTGTAGGTGCAGTTATGTGGTACTCTAACCCATTAAAACTTCACGGTGTCCTCCTCTGCCGCTTACCATTACCATTTTTATAGTTCATTTAAATACCATGAAAAAATACACCGAACAAACAATATTCGTTAAAAATAATTCTACCGTTAAGTTCGTTAAATAAAAAAATGTCATTAAAAATGAATTGAATCGTGTTTCTGTGAAATATGTTTCATTCAAATCGTCTTTGAAACAATAATTTAATTCGAAATAAAAATACAAGGACCAAATACTATTTTAAATCTAATCTACATTTTCTGGGAAACGAAATTCTATGAAATTTCTGTCTGCGAAACACCTTTTAAAAGGCATCATGGGGTGCTTATTTCTTGGAAATATGAAATGGGTCACATTATCACTTCCTGGGAGGAATACGTCAAATTACAAGTCGCCCTGTAAAACTTGAAAGTTAGAGTACGGCATATACTTTATTTTAGATATGGATGTGAAATTTTTCTGGGACATCGATTACGCTTGGTAAAGCTACAAACAAAGAGTGTGCGGCAGCCACGCTTGGTCGACCGTTTTGCCGTGCGGACCAATTTAAACGTTATGCTCGGATTGGACATGCCGCGCTTGTCCGCTCTCTATTGTTTTTTTTTTAAATCAGGGAAGTCACTGATGCGTTTTGCTTGCGCCTTAGTTGGCACTACGTTACATAGATATCACATAATATTTGACTTAATCCGATTTCCGTTGACAGGAACTTGTAAGTAATAATACCACAGACCATAGAGACCGCGGTCAACGTGATCTTTTTGTTAAACACTGCACTTATGGACATCATTAGGTATGTATATGGATTTTCGAATGCGATAATAATTTTACTAAAACGACAGAGATTCACATAATTATGTAAAAATATGAAATCCACAGCTGCCGTGCAAAATACTATATAATATACTACTATATCTTAAGACAAAATATAATATACTACTATATCTTAAGATACAATATTTTGCTAACACGTACCTTGCGCATGATTACATAGGATGCAATTCAAAATTTCGATTAAGTCTTAAATATACTGAGAAAAACTATAAGAATACACACTGTATCTCCAAAAAGTAAGGGTGTGTATTGTCATAACACTGTATTATTTATAAATGATTATAGTTTTTGTCAAAACCCGGCTTTTCATTAGTTATTCATTCGTAACGGGCCACTTATGAATAACAATTTTAGGGTTTAGAAAATATTTTAAGAATTTTTGCCTCCACATGTGGCTTTGCTTACACACCCTGTAGCTTGGCGGCTACTTTTATGCAGTTTATCTTGTGCAACAATTCTTTCTTAGCTTTAGAACATACTAGACACCACTCAGGGTTAAGGATCAGTTCTTAACAAAAACATTAAAATTATTCCAAATACTTTATTTTTCGGTTTCGTGGTAGAAATATCATTCTCGTAATTCATTATTAAACAGAAGAATTGCGTGCATAAGATGTATCCTCTGTCTTTGGATTTCACAGGTTACATTAAAGGAATCGCCTTAAAATTATATTGAGTAAGTACTTTCTTCTCAATAATAACAAAAGGAGGAGAAAATTAAATCTGGTACCAACTGTAGTAGGTACCAGATTTTCCATTTTCATTTCCTGTAAACCTTGGACTTAGTAAACAAATATATTTTTAGTAGATTGTTACGTTACATGTGTTCAGTAGGCTCTTTAAATACCATTGATCATTGATAAATACAAATGACAGATCAGGAACTCATTCCGGTCTGGTTGCGGTCGACTACAGCGTCATACGGCAGACATCTATGTGACAATATCTTGCACCAGGTGTTTCTGTGTTGTATAGACTATAGATAGTGTTTGTTTTTACTGAGACATTATGGGTTAATACGGATCCATAGAAAATTAACAATTAGCACTCCACCGAATAAATATTTATGGTAAAATATTATTTATATGATGAGAACCACCTCCTTTTTTGAAGTCGGTTAAAAAAAGAGCTAATGATTCCTAAGACAGTTTCCCCGTATCTGTTATGGCTTCAGATTTCTCAGTAAATCATAATGTTGTATTGAGAATACAGTTGTTTTGTATGGACATAGGTAGGTACATAATCGTACGTAGGGATGCAGGAAGAAGCCTCCTATTAACTTTCAGTGTCGCCCTCGTACGTAGGGACGCATGAAGAAGCCTCCTCGTGTAGAGCAATTTGTTCCGCCAATTACTCAACTGAACCGGGAGCTCGGCGCATCCAACACCCCAACACCTTATTTGACTGGCCAATTCTTCCCTTACGGTGGTCTTGTTTGCGAGCACCTTCCTACCGGAGTGCGTCAAGCAGCCTGCTGTGTTTCGTCAATGCGTGGGAGTTCCAGTGCCTTAGGCATCTTCTGGGCACGCTCGTTCCATCATAGACCTCATCCATCGCTTTCCATCAGGCGTGATCGAGGTCAAAAGCGGGCCCATTCAGCAATAAAAAAAAAAAAAAACATGTAAGGATCACGATCGAGCACGGGCCATCAATCACTCTCTCCCGATGCCACGAAGTCGCCGAGCGGTTTTAGCTCGGTGGATTGTAACTACTAAATAACAACTACATATGTTGAAATGAATGTTGTTAGTATAATAGCATATAAATATACTACATTACATACCTAATTGTATAATAGGATCCACCACCGCAGTGCCGAGTGTCTTAATAACTTTCTACTCATTTCTGCTAAGCCCTTGAAAGTTATTTGGAAAATGAGCTCTGCATTATGTGACTTTCTTTCTCGATCAGCGTTGAAATAAAATGCTACAACAAATAACAAACTATCGTTCTTTCGGGCGCTCGCAATGGACGTTATATAATGAAATAGAGTGAATTTCTTTTGTATTAAGGTTTTTCTTTTAGGATACGGTCTCCCTTGTAATCGCCATAAACCAGGAGACCTTTGTTACTTGATGCTCTGAGCGCAGGTGGCGTTCTGTTGTAAATTACCTATTCACTCAAAAACAAGTCACTCGACCGAAATTACTCCTGTTTATATGTAACATCTAAAGATGTTTTTTATTGTGGAGGTCAGATAGGCAGTCGCTCCATGTAAAATTCTGGTATTCAGGAGGGGCTTGTGGCTAAGTAATAACAGCCGCACGGGTCGATCGATCAGGTTAAGCTACGCTTGACGCGGTTGGTCCGTGGATGGGTGACCATCTTCACATACCAAGACCTCTCCGTGCCGTGGAAAGCACGTTAAGCCGTTGGTCCCGGCTGTCATTCGTGGATCTTTGACAGTCGTTACGGGTCGTCAGTAGCCGGAAAGTCTCGACAACCAGTCTTACCAAGGGGTATCGTATTACCCAGTAACTGGGTTGTGTAGGTCAGATACGCAGTCGCTCCATGTAAAATACTGGTATTCAGCTGCATGCGGTTAGACTGGAGGCCAACCCCAACAAAGTTGGGAAAAGGCAAATGATGATCTAATTAAGATGGTTGAAAACGGGTTTGGTTAATGTACACTCAGTACAATCTCGAGCATAAATATACGTTACTTTTGCGCAAGATTCAAAAGCAATTTTCTCCTAAAGTATTGATGAATAAATTATTGATAAAATATAACGAACATAGATAGTAGTATCAAAACTTACTTATAACAAAAATAGAGAGACTATTTTTGTTATAAGTAGGTAAGTTATCTCCAAAGTTTCGATTCGCGAAAGTGAGGTACATATTTATGCTCGTGCGTGAAAAAAAACACTCTGTATGTCTACGGTTAGTTGCCTGGTAATGAGAAATCCCGTGTTATTACAATACTATATACTCTTTTATTATTTAAGTGAAAGCCGATAAATAGACCTAAACTATGGTTAAAGCACAATATTTATAGTGCTATTTACTTAGTTAAAAAAAATTGTAAAGTAGTTCAAAAGCACACAAACAAATCTGTTTGAAGTACTTATGTGCTTGTTTTTAAACTTTCGATAAAAAAAGGATAAAATGATAGGATGAAATTTTGCTGAAAAATGTTGAAAAAAAAGCCGAAATATTTTGCGCGCCTTTGAGTTTTTACTTTGTTAACGTGGTGTGTAGGTGGCGCCATCTGCTGTCTTAGCTTTGCTTAAGGTTCCCTATTCTTTAGTTACTTTATTTCTTGTTCTGTACCACCCAACACGTACATATTTTCAATTAAATGTAAAGGGATATGGGGGTATGCGATGATCCATATTTCAAGAGAGGCGAAGTCACTCAGACATGAAAATAGAAACCAGAAACCCAACAAATAATATTTTTAACAAAATTAAATCACAAGAAATCACTACAAAGAATTCATGATGCTGTCACAGCGCCACAGATTTATAAATACAATAGAAACCGTCTACGCTTATTACCAGACTGCCAAAGGTTATGTTTTCACTCGTATCTTTGTTTGGTATTTATGCCCTACTTTATTCCCCCGTATCGTCCAGGTCGTTTTATTGCTTGACATGTTAGGTTTGTCGTGACAACAGAGCACGAAATCTCTAGCTGTCATAGGGCATTGTAGATTCTCCCGTTGTAGTGACCAAGTCAATATCACCCTATTCAAGGCTTTCTGTCAGGGTCTGTATGCGGGGGGAGGGGTCTGTGGGTCGGCTACGCCAAAAGATCGCTAGATGTCTTACGCGTCCAATGTGACCTTTAGGCGCGATTGGTCCAATTCAATAATGTTTTTAGGATGCTATTGGGACTTCCCCGTGTTTTCGCAAAACCGTACTGACGGTTTCCACGCAGTCACACGCAAAAAAGTTGCTTCACTGATGCATCTAAGGTGGGTCAGTAACAATAGTATCCTGAAAGTAGTGGCGGAGAGTCCTTACTCCTCTGTTTTGAGGCATTTTATGGGGAGGATGGTCAGCTAGGTCAATGTCTCTGGCTTGATCGTTCTTTGGGCAACCTGCTTCGGACACTTAATTCGTATGTGTTGTCGGTGTGTTTTGTATTACTAACATTAGTTATAAGGTATTTTTTCACTAACAATATGGATTTTATTGTTGTCCGAAACTGAATAAATAAATTGCTATAATTGTCACGGGCCGTCAGTTTTTATGAATAAACGATGACGTTCACTGACTATTAGCAGCAGTGCGTCTCTAGCAACGGCCGCCGATTCATCTCTGTGCCCTGTATCTGTGACTGCCGTAGAGATGAAGGGCTCGAAAAGGCGATTAAAAAATAAATTAATATTGTGTTGCGTTGTTTTTCTTATAATCTATAATATATAAATATTATAATCTATAAATCTCTCTACGTTAGTCATAGCTCTGTGCACAGCATAAATGACGTATGACAAATGCATGACAGTGGCGGACAGTGATCAATATAAAAGATAAAGAATGAATACATCCATTACATACTTTTAATACTGAACGTGTATTGATTTGTAAAGGAAACTGACACATTAATCAATTATTAATATCGTGATCATTACAGTGTAGAATCAGTAGGATGAAAATATTAGTTTTAATATTTTGCATTCCAAAAGTACTATTGAAATAATTCAAATTTTAACAATTATCATCTTATTTCCAGAACTTGCGACATTGACATCTCCCAGAACACCTGAATCAAAATAATAATCTTTTCAATTGAAATATTTCCCGCAAAGTTTTACGAAGTAACGAAAGCTGTGGTGGGATTCCAGATATTATCAGACAAAAGTATTTTCAACACACTTGCTCGTAAAGTGGCTCTTAATGAACCGCTTTTAGGTCCATAATGCAGTGTATCAAACACGCGTGCTGTTTTACTTTATGTTACCGCACTAGTGCGGTAACACAGCAGATAACTATTTAGTAGTCGGAGATGTGCGCTTTATTAATCTCATCAAAGAAACTTCATGCCAAAAGGAATCCGCGAGCCATATTCAATTTTTTTTTAAATAGCCTGAATTGTCCGTTGTTTCAAAAGGAACTACATATAAAATGTATTTACGTTAAATTGTCCGTGGTCCCTCCCGGAACCAAATGGAAAAGACCCTGACTGACGTTCTATTATTGCGGATTCTCACTGAACTAATGTATATTCCTCTAGGCCAATAGTACCTACTTTTATTCCATACTAACTAAACTACAATTTGACTTACGACAACACTACCATCAGTCTAAACATTATTTTGTGTTTATTATATTTTTTCTATAGGCTGTTTAGCGGTTTTACCAGTTACACCTGCGCGCGGCGCACGGAAAAACAAAACCAGGGCGCCATTTTCCATAAAAGTTAATAACAATACAAGTCTGTTTTTTCCTCGCAAGTGTGTTGAAAAACGTCTTATGAAACGTGTGTGTACGGCTCGCGCAATAATACCGCCTCGGGTATAATGATCAACATAGCACACATGTTCATATAACTGTATTTTTGATAGTGACAATGGGCATATAAGTAATCCTATTAAAATGTTACAGTTCTGTTTTTGTTTCCTCTGCGATCTCTGGTTTGTTAGTGCATAACGGATTCATTGTTTTGAACTTGATGCGCACAAAATTCTTAGATCTTACTATTTTGTGTTATTATTAGTTAATGCGCTCTTGCATTGGGAGCAGTGGAGGCTCTGTGCTGTCGGCTCCGACTTAAGTCTCGTACACACAGGCGCGACGCGACACGCGACACAAAGGCACCGCAAGTCGCGCAACGAGCGGTGCCTTTGTGTCGCGTGTCGCGTCGCGCCTGTGTGTACGAGCCTTTACGAGTTGTAGGTCGTGAGTTCGTGTCCAGGCCGACACTTTGTGTATTTAATTTCATCATCACTGCTCTCAAAACGGTGAAGGAAAACATCGTGAGGAAGTGTCCTAGAACCAAAAAAATCGGAGACTTGTACCCTCAACTAACCCGCACTGGGCCCGCGTGGTGGATTATTAGGATATTATTATGGTGATACGATGATTTTTTTGTGATGCTATTATTATTATTATGGCTATTTACTCCCTCACACAGAGAAACCTGTGCCCCATCAGTGGGAACATTATAGGGCGATAATGCTATGCTGGGACGAACTTTATCCATGTCCTTTTTGAAACATCTTTAAACTACGTTCGTTACACAGAAAACTTCGTCGAGTTGCAGTGGCTGGGTAAAATTTTAATATTATGAACATGAAATGAAAGGAGCTTAAACAATTTATTATACATCTAATCAATGAAGTGGCAACATGTTTGTCACCCATTTGTCACCATAAATAATATAATTATTGGTGAGATGAAAATGCCGCCACTACCAAATTTGGAAGAGAATCATTCTCTCACTATCTGTTTAAAATGTATTGAATTGAATTACAATAGGAAGTCGTAAAATACGAAACGCTTTGAAAGCGCTTTTATATATATCTTACCACATCTTGTCGCTCTGGATCAGCATAAAATAAGGGTGTTTTTCATCCCGGAAAACTTTTTTGTTCTGGTTATTAAATGAAACAAAAGTATATTAATCCTGCTGTGCTGTGTGTGTGTGTGTGTTAAGATATCATGAAAATAGTAAGCCACAGCATTTCTGTCCTAAAACATCAGTCCAACGAAATCGAGGGACAAAAATACGGCGATTTGAGTTGCACCGTGCGTCATGTACCTACATACTATTCCTATTATGTTATAATGTTACTAACCATGTAGTTCATTTCTGAATAAAATGTTTTGAGTTATGTACGATTTCAAACAAAAAACAAATCATGTTTTACCCCATCAATGGCAACTTATTTTATTTCGAATAAAGATTAAAACAATACTTGAGAACTAAGGTCACTCTTAAGTTCGTGGTCTTTAACCTCAAGTAGATTAAAGTACGACTTTATCTTTCAACGTATAAGAATGCAGCTTAATTATTTTAATTTAAATACAAGTTGAAAGTTGACGGTTTTCAAATCCTGTCGCTGTCGTGACAGAAACTTTAAAACAAAAAGCGGATTAACTTCTGTGAAGTTCAGAGATAGGTAAAAAGCCGGAGTGCATTCGAGTTGGATAAAATTATTCAATGCGGGCGGGTGTGTGGCGACGCGGCCGGGCTTGCAACGACGCATAGCGCAAATTGCAGCTGAACATTGACATTGTTTGCTTTCACTCCTTTTTTTCTAAATGGATGTCCCCGCGGTTGATAACGTCACACCAAGCTAAGCCAGAAGAGAAATGCACTTCTCCCATAAGTCTTAAATTAATTTGTGACAATAACCATATAAATCAGCGGCACTCGTGGCCGTACAAAACATGTTTAAGTTGAAAGCAAAAACCGGCCAGTGCGTATCGTACTGTCGCAATAAGAGTATTCAAAAGACAGACTTTGGAGTGGAAAGATGTTCGTCCATACAACGGTCGCTTGTGGTGTTATAACACTCGATGCTCCAACTGCAAGTGTACCTAAGTTTGTAATCGCAAAAAAACAGTGTATGTGTTATATCCCATGTGTGGTAATCTGGGTCTTGTTTGTAATAAGGCCTATAATCAAAATATTAGGATTGCGTTGACTTGGGTAAGGGACGGTATACCTTAGTATTTGATTTTAATTTCAACTTAATACCTCCAATACCTACTAAAAATATAAAGATTACAACATCTAATAAATCCGTTGAGACCCTCCCCCAAAAGGTGTGTGTTAAATAATTAATTATTTTAACCTTTAGTAGGAAAATGAGATTGTTGTTATATACTTACGTTGCTTGCTTGTTTTTAATTTTCGAACATTGACATCACGACATCAGACACATTATCATCAACGCTATTGTTTTGACGATAGACTCATTACAGGGATTGGATTGAGTAACAAAGCGATGTTATTATTTATATCGCTCCAACACTGACAACGACTGAAATCATTGTGTTGGTCACTGCTTACAGCATGGCAAAAACTAAAAAGAAAAGGAAATAAATGTCTAAACTAAGTATTATTGCAAAGTTGTAGCTAGATCAAAATGTTATCTCTACCGACAGCAGTACTTGAAATTGTATGCAAAGAGCGAGTCTCCCGGAATCCCCCTTAAACATTTTTATAATAAACGAATGATTATAGCTAACCTTGTTTGAGGCTTACAGGACCTAAACACAAAAAACGCAAGTTTTAGAAACAATAAAAGTGTATGACCGACTACAGTAGGTAAACAAAATCAGAAAAATATATGATATTCTTCAGGATATATGCTAGGTAGATAGTGTGTTGAAACCATAATACAACTAATTTGATACGATAGAAAAAATCATGAAGATACCTCTAAAAACTTTATTTTTACAATAAAAACCATACTATGAACATATTCATTATGATTTTTTGTCATATTATTCTACAAGCAACATACTAAAGCACTAGTGTTTTAATTTTTTAGTCCAAACAATAGATTTTTTGTAAATAGATAATTGCTTCATATTTTGCAATAATATTACCAGTGTTGTGTCATCGCGCTCCTCTTTCTTTTCTATGCAGTCCGACAAAGACCGCGCTTTAGGTCATGTAGTCGCCTTAAGAAATGAGCTTCGGGTAGAATACCTACTTCATCGACATCTTTTTGGCAATGCCGTAACGTTTCGAATTTTATTTATCAAATAGTTTATGGCTAGTGGCACTTGAGAGTCTTTTATGCCTGTCATTGTTTTTTCTCGTTTTTATTCAATTTCACTGTTACTATTTTTGGTGGTCTTATATAATAATGTTGCTTAAGAGGTATACATATCTATAGTAGGATATAAATGAAATACAAAAATAGTTGACCAATTAGTAAAATAATCAGAGACATTGCTAGTTAGGGTGGTAAAATATACAAAAATCCGAGTTTACACCTTAAGATGAGACGCATGCAAAGCGTTGAGTTTCCACAAAGCGATATTCAAATAAGTTCTCGGCGAAAGAAATACATTTATAATTTCAGCCACGTTCTTTAAATTTACCTTTTAACAGCCTCTTGATATTTTTAATACGTGTCGCTTCAAAATTTTCTGTACAAGCTGTGCAGGAAAATAGGATAAAAGAAGAGATAAAATTCGCAAAGTTTACCAGAGCTTGTTGATGCAGGTCACGACATGAATTTATCACAGCTCTACTTTAGGTACTTGAGAGGTAATTGAGTGGAACAGAGGGCCTCCGGTTTCGAGCTGAACTGCTGATCATCGATCTCACTCGCACCCCTCGCACCAGTATGATAAGACGTTATTCTTATTCACCTTCGTCTTTTTAGGAACTTTATTCAGGTCACATCCTTATAATGTTGAAAAATTAACAAACAGATTGAAAGCGAAGTTTAAACGAATTATTCTAATTAGCGGTCGTGCCGCTGCGTGGAGCGATAATTATCAACATTCACTGCATTCAACCAATTTCAATTCGGAGTACATTTAACGCAGGGAATAGCATTACAATTTCGTAAATCCACTGTCATTGTACCTTTTTAGGGTTCCGTAGTCAACTAGGAACCCTTATAGTTTCGCCATGTCTGTCTGTCCGTCTGTCCGTCCTCGCTTAATCTCTGTGACCGTTAGCACTAGAAAGCTGAAATTTGGTACCAATATGTATATCAATCACGCCGACAAAGTGGTAAAATAAAAATTGGAAAAAAATGTTTTATTAGGGTAGCCCCCCTATATGTAAAGTGGGAAGTGATTTTTTTTTTAATTTCAACCCTAACGTGTGATATATTGTTGGAAAGGTATTTAAAAATGAATAGGGGTTTACTACAATCATTTTTTGATAATGTCAATAATTACGGAAATAATCGCTCCAAAAGTAAAAAACAATGTGTCCCCCCCCCTCTAACTTTTGAACCATAAGTTTAGAAAATATGAAAAAAATCTGCAAAGTAGAACTTTATATGGACTTTCTAGGAAAATTATTTTGAACTTGATGGAAACAAGTTTTTGTACAAAAAAGACAAAAAGTTGTACAAAATGATTTCTGGACTGTTTGTAGTATAATCGTATACGATGGATGGATAGCCAAACTCATAAGTGGGAACACTTGTTGTGACGGACGGGTAACTACGGAACCCTACACTGAGCGTGGCCCGACACGCTCTTGGCCAGTTTTTTTTTTTTAAAGTGAAAACTTCTTTAAGCACGTGGAGCATTTTTGAGATGGAAAAAAACCATTGAACTCGCGCCACTGTTACAGTAAGTGACACCGCGCGTGTTTTGTTTATAAGACGATTAAAAAATACCCGCTTCGGATGTGTTCGGCTGTCCTCGGGATGTACTCGGTTTTAATGTATATCCGATATGTCAGTGAGTGAAGGCAAAGTATTCTGTTTGTGTTTTGTTTTCACTTCTGTCGGCACTCTCGGAGTGCCGTTGTTTTTTTACGTGGGGAAATCCTCATGGATACTCTCCGTCTGGGAAGAACAGTGGGTTATGTCGGACTCCTACCGACTAAAACCCTACTATTCCTATTTCTTCTAGAATCATGAGTCGGGGGACCGGGAGATACTTGTACATTCGCCGCATCCCCAAACAGGTATCAGTCCGCCATGCCTAGCTGGCCCCATCATGAAGTGCGGCCGATACCACGACCGCACGTCCTTCCATTAAGGTGTGCATACTGCGTGCCACCACGTTGCGCCTGACTGCTCGAGCGACGACACAGCCCCAATTTCGCCACCCGCAGGCTTCTTCTTATGGTGGCCGGAGATCGTTAAGCGCCCTTCGAAGCCCGGCTGCTCTTCTGATGCGGGTGGAATGAAAGGTAAGCTCTCTCTCCCTCTCCGCGGCCTCCTTTGCATGCATCACCTCCTCGCGAAAAGAGGCCACAGCATCCCACGCGTTTTCCCTTCCGACCATGGACTGAACAACGGCCGGAAGTGAGAGACCACCCGCACCAAGAGTCGCGACGAGGGCACAGCGCTGGTGGGCCCAAGCTGAGCACTCCTCCAGCGTATGTTGCGCCGTGTCCTCGTGACAGTCCACACAGTGATGACAAGCGGGCGTCTGCTCCCGACCTATGCGACGCAGGTATTTCTCGAAACATCCGTGTCCAGTAAGCACCAGCGTCAGTCGGAAGCTGAGGGCACCATGCTGCTTCTCCAGCCAATCCATAACAGGCCTTATCGCCACCTTTGTGGCGAGCCCCCACCTGGGTTACGCAAGTCGCTCCCTCCATTCAGCCACTAGGATCTGTTAGAGCTCGGTCCTTCGTGCCTCGAATTCCCGGGGAACCGGAGGCTGACCACGCTTAAGCTCCACCTTCTGCCAGCGATATAGGGACACAAGGATTTTCGCGTCCAGATCCCAGGGCGTTGATACGGCCAGGAGAGTTGCTGTTTCGTAGGAGACCGTATGGTATCCTCTTATGACCACTGTCATTTTACCTACTGTCTCATATATATTTAAATGTAAACGGAGACGTTAAAAAACTGCAAAATGTTCCGTTAAATACGCCATTATAACATCTCATGCACATCGGATGTTCCTATCTCTTGTTGGGAATGAGCATGATAAACAGTTGAATTAATAACATAAGTTTTCATTTCTATGCACGTATGGTTATATTCTATAATTCGATCTCATAGAACTGGTTTTCCTTTTAGACTTACTAGTTACATTTGTTTTGTCTTGCCAAAATCCACAAAACCTTTTTGTACAACGTTAAAGTTAAATAAGATACCACCATAAAGCGCCTCAACAGATTGATTGGATTTTTATTGCAGCGGACAGCAGACCTCTCCATCTCTCCTAAACCAACTGAATAAGTAACTGAATTATTGTAATAATTACATAGACATACCTATTGTAATATTATTATAATCATTGTAATTGAATTTGGCGTTAAGTATGTTTGTAACGTATAGGTATTATGCGGATGTTAAATGAATTACGGTGATGTAATCGAGTCGACCAATACAACATATATTGTACATACCCATAGGCCGCGTGATGATAGGGCAGCTTCAATGAATAACTAATGCATCTAGTACGTGGCTGGGTTTCCATTACTTGATAAATTCATTTGCATTTTAGAGCTAAATCAACGAGCAACAGCCGTAGCGGTGATGCTGCCAATCAAATCGCTCAGAGAGCTTCGGGAATTGAGCGTTTTCGAAACAATCACACTTCACGCAAATAATAAAACCATCTGTTGCACGAGGAAACTAACTAACATTTTTTAATGTAAGGGTCGGATTTTCAATCGCCAGCTAACTTTTATTCGACGAATAAGTTTGTCATTTTGACAGTTTTTGCATGGATAATCTGTCAAAACGTCACATTAAATCTTCAGGTAAAAGTTATGATTGAAAATCGCTCCGTATAGTCAAGTGGCCTCTGTTTATTGTACATTTATATTTACATTTCAGAACTGCTAGCAAAGGTAAAAAAGTTCTTAATTTTTGGAGTACCTACGTAGGTACCTATTGGAGGAAAGAAAAAACAATCAATTCATCGTAAGTCGTAAATTCATTTGCTTTCCGACAGCGAATAAAAGCTATTGCAAAGTTTTCCTGCATTCAAATTGAGGCTGGAAGGCTTTTCAATTCAAGTTTTGTAAAGAACAATTCGCGGCAGAACGACTACAGCCGTGCTTAATTTTAATATTTTAGTTTTCTTTTACGTTACTGTACCGAAATCATATCGGCACCTGCGCTAGGAAACACTTTGATAACACAAGCCTGTTAGGAACTCAATTCAGCGCTTGCGTTAATAGAGTACATACTTGTACCTACCTAGTTATTTAGTGCGACGCAAGCACTCAGCTATGCACATATCGTCACTGGAAATGAGAAAATGCTAAAGCGCCATTTGGGCCAAAATTAGTTTTATAATATATCGTTGATGAAACCTCAACAGATAGACGCAGAAAAAAAATCTAATCTAACGATATATTATATAACTCATTTTGGCCGAAATAGCGCTTTAGCATATTCTCCTTTTCAGTGATGATATGATAACTCATAATGCTTTATGAACGAACTTGTGTGTAAATTAATATAAAACTTTATAATATAACATATTACTTAAATACATTTGGGCTGGTCCAAATGTATTTATTCTTTTATATAACGTTTTATAGTATAAACTGTTTAGAGTATAATTAAAATATAGCGGAAATAGTATGTAACATATCAATAAAAAAAAAAAAATACTTACCTGAGGAGCTTTAAAAACAGCTCTGGCATAATTTTTTACACAAGTCAATTTTAAACTAACCCAGTGTGAAATTATTCAATCACTCACTTCTTAAACCATCTATTGAAGCTACTTGGGGCATATTCTCATTAAAAGACCCATATAATCGTGATCGCGTTTATATCACTCTTAAAACGGCGGGGAAAACATCGTGACGAAACTGTCCTACTTAGAACGAAAAATTCGAAGACAAGTGACATCTGCGAACACCCTCCCTCCCCCCCTCCCTCTGACAGAGAGGAGGCGTATGTCCCAGCAGTGGGAACATTTTAGGCTATTTATGCAACATTTGTGCACAACATAACAGTATTCCAAAGTGTAAAACACGAAAACACATCATTTAATGTTATTAAAGTTTGATCCTCAAACCTTTGATTGTTGTTAAATTCAATACCTATTTGTGTTACTTTCTCGTGTTGAAGAACGAGCGAATCCTCCATTATATTTTCTTACATTGTTTACGTACCTATTACAGAAAATCTTCACGAAAATAGACTTTTTGCACTACAAATGTAATCCAGAAAATATATAACTAAGCTTTTAGGCTTACTAGTGCTGAAAGTAATAAACTAAGCCAGAGATTCTATGAAAGCAAACACAAAATCGGTGCAATAACGGCGCGAATTGGAGACGGTTTGCCAGCTTCATCGTCACGAAAAATGTCACCGTCCGCTGTACCTAATAAAACACAGATGTGGCCTACAATTTTATATTAAGAAACTACTACTCGTACATGTTCATCTGTAGGAGTAAGTCGCGTGTGCACTAGATGGGGTTAATTAATTTGAAACAGCAAACTGTGACTGCCAAGCCCTGTTGCTCCAAGTGCGATTTGTTTGTTTCTACTACTTCCTTGCTCATTATTTAGCTCATTATGTGTTCAGTAATTTTCTATTACGTTAATCTACCATACTAATAATAAAGCTGAAAAGATTATTTGTTCGTTTGTTTGAACGTGCTAATCACTGGAATTACCAGTCCGGGATACCAGGATTTAAAAGATACCTTTTTGCGTTTGAAAGCCTATTGGGCTTTGGCAAATATATTTGGGAACCTAGATATTCTGTAATCCAATCGGAATAAATACACACTACCTTAGGTAATAGGTAATACGGGCTGGTGTCCGCAACTCCACGTCAATGCGCGTATTTTATTTTTGATTTACATATTATTTTGGTATTACCTACGTTTGTATGAACTACGCATGCTCCGCCGGCCCCTAATATTGGCAATTTCTACGTGCCTATAAAAAGATAACTTAGTACTAGAATTATG
This sequence comes from Luperina testacea, assembly GCA_927399505.1. Lineage (NCBI taxonomy): Eukaryota > Metazoa > Arthropoda > Insecta > Lepidoptera > Noctuidae > Luperina > Luperina testacea. The sequence goes on from OV656755.1 coordinate 9,870,624, forward strand.
ATAATAAAATAATGAAATCAATCAGTCTGCCTAACTTTTTCCCAACTATGTTGGGGTCGGCTTCCAGTCTAGTCGGAGGCAGCTGAATACTAGTATTTTATATGGAGCGATCGCCTATCTGACCTTCACAACCCAGTTACTAGGTAATACGATACCCCTTGACGGGTTGTTACAGTTTTGGTCTTCTGACTACTCGTAACGATTGTCAAAGTTCTGCGAATGACAGCCGGGATGTCTTCCCGGGGATTTCTGAGGCACGGAGAGGTTTCGATATTTCGGTTTTGGGTGGTCACCCACCCATGAACCGACCATGGCAAGCGTAGGTTAACCTTCGATCGACCTGTGCGGCTGTTATCATTTAGCCACGAGCCACTCAATAATAAAAATAAAATGAAATCATAAATAGTCTGCAGTTGCACGTCGTGGCTGTGACAAGAAGTCTACCGCTCAGTAAGATCCTGTACTTATGTGGTATCAACAGCACGGCGGACTGCGATCCCCCCCCCCCAATAAAATAAACAACTTCCTAATAGTGTTTCTGGGGGCTCCGAAGACAAGAATCTCCGCACTAATCGAGACATATCGGAAACTGCCTTCTGAATTAGGCCCTTGATCCAGTTGGGTTGGCTACCTCATGAGGTGTTGAGATGTTGGTCAAAGGTAATTATCAGGCTATTCGCCGTTACAGCTAGTTGCCATCTGTGACGGTATGAACAGTTGCCTTTGCTTGTACACATCTAATACTGGTCACTTGGTTATGACCATCTTGAGTGCTAAGTGTTTCTTGGTACACAGGGCCAATTTAAATTACCTAGCGAAACTCTGCAGACGTTAAGGCTGGTACACACAGGCGCGACGCGACACGCGACACAAAGGCACCGCAAGTCGCGCAACGAGCGGTGCCTTAGTGTCGCGTGTCGCGTCGCGCCTGTGTGTACGAGCCTTTATGCGTATCGATATCGAAACACGATACAATAAGTACCTATCGTGTTAAGATTGGTTGATGACCCCGCAAAAAATATCAAATCACTTTTTTTTATAATGTTTAAATTTCGATATACAGTATGTTAACTAACAGAGGGCGTTCCCGTTAACCCGCAATAGTATAGCAACCATACATGCTAAAAAAATATTACCATTCGAAAATAAAATGTTTTTATTTTTTTTTATATAATATATTAAAATATATTTTTTTTTATATTAAAATATTCACTAAAAATCGTAAATTGATACTCTATTTATTTAATTAATTCTAATTTATTTAATTAAATAAATTCCGACATTGCTGTCCTTCAAGTACGCGTGTACAGAGTGTTTCTTTAACGTATCAATTTACGAATTTTAGTGAATAATTTAATATAAAAAAAAAAAAAAAACATTTTATTTTCGAATGGTAATATTTTTTTTAGCATGTATGGTTGCTATACTATTGCGGGTTAACGGGAACGCCCTCTGTTAGTTAACATACTGTATGTAATTATCACGTCTGCGGAGTTTAGCTAGCTAATTTAATTTGATCCTGTATAACTTACAAGTGTGCTGCCCTATCTATAAGTTGTAAGTTATGCTTGATTATTTTGTAGAGTCAGTGCGGAGGCGAAATTCACGTCGACTAAGCAAGAGTCGTCACCAATGACGAAGCTTTCATCTTGATTGCATGCCCGCAACTCGCAATAAAGAAACCGTTTTAATTCGATATTCTTCACACTTTGTATAATTTTAATCTAGCTGCCACAGAATCACTTTGTCCATAAACCATGTCGTGTAATTTTGCTCTATGCAAGAGTAACCGAGTACGTATAGTACCTACTTCGTTACTCTTTAAAATTGACAGTGTGTCTGTCTGTGGCACCGTAGCTCCCGAACGGATGAACCGATTTTGATTTTGTTTATTTTGTTTGAAAGGTGTAGGATGTGTTCTTAGCTGTGTTTGATGAAAATCGGTCCAAGATGGCCGCCACCACAAAATGGCGGATTACATATTTTTTCAGATAAATTCATGTGGAAGTCGGGGGACCGTTCTGTGGAACACCTTCAATTCTAAGAGGTCCCCCGACTGCCATATGACTTTATCTGTTTTAGTCTTGTTATTACAATATTTTATAAATAATGTTCGTATGAGAGGGTATGGTTTACTTTTTACAAATATTAGCTTTTATCTGCGGCTCCACGCGAATATCAATAACCCACGGGAATGTACAGACGCTAGCACATCAAGCTACCCGAAACTGTAAAAATTTCCCAATCAACTTTGAACTTTATTTTGTACATGTCCTGAAATATTTGTACCTCACACGGCATAAACGGAATTCCGTTAATGCCATGTGAGGTACAAAAATTCGTCATCCACTGTTGATTTTTGGAGGTACAAAATCAGGTACTAAATACTGGTTTGATTAGAATGATATAATTCGTTGTAGTTTGGGAGTATAGACATGGTCTCGTCATTGTGGCGCATCATAATGGCGGGACCAGTGTTGTCGTGAAAGTCCGTTTATGCCGTGTGAGCTACAAAATTTCAGGACAAGTACTAAATGGGTACTAAATATACGTGGTAGAATCTTTCAATTACAAGAGTTGGTCCCGCCATTATATCGTTTATGAAAAATTACTTTTTATTTGATTTCGATTTGATCTATATGTGTTAATCCAGGTAAACAATGTATCAAATTATTGTTTCCATATAGCTATTGGTTTATTTTGCGCAAGTCAGTTCAAGTCAGCTCGCAGTCAGCATGATTTTTTCCGTCATTTTCAACAATAGGCAGTCGCTCCATGTAAAATACTATTCAGCTGCATCCGGGTAGACTGGAAGCCGACCACATAGTTGGGAAAAGGCAATGCAGATAATGATTTTCAATAATTATCGTCATATTTCAGCCAATTTGCACACAACCTTTATGAATTATGCGCCCAAACCACATGAAACACTCTACACTGTACATTAGTGAAAACTGTATGAAAATCCATTCGTAGTATTTGAGCGCGTTCAGATAGGCAGATATATACGCGGCGGGGTTTTTTTTTTATAATATGTATATAGTGTCGGTACATTTTTATAAAGCTTTATACATTTTGTGGCTGTTTTGCTATGTAGGTAATTAGATATTATTCCCGCTTACCGAGTGGACTACATACCTACTATAACTTCTTTTTTACTTCTCCTTTCGCAGGTCTGCTGGAAGAAATTTCTTAAGAAATAAGCAGTACCTTTGTACTCAAATTATAGTCATGTCATATCCCTACGTATTTTACTGTGTGCACATAAATTATAAAATAAAATAAATAAATAACTTCAAAAATGGATAGTGGTAAAAAACATTATTATTGAAAATTAAATAAATAGGTTCCTAGGTAAGTAAACCAGAAGTTTGCCAGGTGACTTACTCAAAGCAAGTTTTTTATGCGAACTTTACGTTGAAGTCTCCACGCGGCACTTCGTTATGATTAATGAGCGCATTACGTCGAGATTCATAATTAAATGCCCGCAAAAAGTATAATCAAGACACTTCATTCAGTTCAGCGAGGTTTTCCTTGGGGAGCTACAATTTCAACACGCAAAATTGTTCGTTACAAGGACAATGCACACAATTAGATACAAAGGCAACAGCTACGACAAAATTGCGTTAAAGTCTACGCAGACTACATTTTTTCTGTGTTCAAGTCTGCGGGGTGATCGAAAACTGGTCTTAACGACTGGTTTCTTTTTCGAGTAAAATTTTAACTTATCGGTGCTCAGTTCACGGATATCGCGTCTAATAGTTCGTTTAACTTGTTTATCTAAAATTCTGTGTTGTTCGGTGCCGATGTTATAATATGCTTTACTTCTGTCTTCTTTTGTTCGATAGTCAAACCAGAAAGATATGTCTTTTTCCTTTTTGTTTCTATACGATTTGAACATTTGCGGATGCCGACTACTATTTTGTTATATTGTTCTTCAACGTCAGATACATCGGAGGTACCCTTTCAATTTTTTCAAGTAATTAGAGCGTTCCATATTAACAATTCTGAAAAGTTTATTTCAGAATTGTTAAACATGGTTTCTCTTGTGAGCTTTTTTATCGGTAACGCGATGAATTTAGAAACTGAATCTATTTTTTGCACGGTGCGGTCTATGGTCGGAGTTACCTATACTTAAATACACCTACGTCTTTTATTACTTGTATGTCTGCAGTTAAGAGTTTTAAAACGTTCTCACGGTATTTTGTCGTCTTTCATCGCTTTCCGTGTTATTGACGATAAATTGACAAAAATCCGAAATGAATTTCGGTTTGACCAATTTGCGTTTGAAACTTTAAATTGGTTTTGTTGGTGAGTGCAAGTCACGGGTGTCATTACATCTCATAGCAGAAGATTAAGCTTTCATTATTTACGCCTATTATAAATGAGACTTCTATTACTTGGTAGACGTTGTCGTGTGTAAGTATGTCTATATTGTATAGTACTGCGAAGCTTACACCATGAATGTTAATGGGATATCCTGCTCTCTGTGCCCAGGAATCAGTGCTAAACCAAAATCTAGTATTTGCATAGTGCAAGGAGCTGTCCACTGTCTGTAATTCTATGTTTATTTAGCATACAAATACACTATAAGAATGATTTATGTGAAAATATGCCGAACAAGCGACGTGGTCTGATAAATCTGTCTATATTTTGGTATACACTCCTGGACTCCTCAATTGAGCCTCAGTGCATTTTTATGTTTATAGGCCTAAAACATATTTTTTATTTGAAATGGGTTTGCTCTTGACTCTAGTCTAGGTCAGAGGTGACAGAGACAAAATCGACGATTGAGTGAACTAACCCAGAAGGAGCATGTTCACTCTTACTTTGAAGAGATTCGGGGATTCTAAATTATGATTAGTCAGAGAATTAGTTTGTATGCAGTTTTGAAGCTGATATCGGGTTCATCCACAGCCCCACTTTACCCACTGCTGGGCATAGGCCTCTCTTTTGTTGTGCCAGTCCATGCTGCCAGCCTCAGCCAGCCCGCCCATCTCACCACCGGACGACCGGCGTCTCGTCGTCCAGTCCTTGGACGCCACTCTGTCATAGCCTCACTCCACCTGTAATCGCTGCGCCTTGCTAGGTGGCCTGCAGGTGTTATGGAACTCAAATGGATCGGGTTCTAAACGTCGAGTCACGAAGGTCACTCGACGTTTGGAAGCACATGTACTGGCCATCATATCGATATCACCATTGTTCTAAAATTGAATTCACCAATTTGAAAAAGAAAAGGAAATCGGAATTTGGTCGCTCTTAAAGAAGTAACAAGCTTTGATTAGATCATCTTTTAAGTCAATATATAGAATAGAATAGAATACTCTTTATTATGTACACCAATATAATATATTTCATTATTTGTTTTTTTTTTGCAAAAAAAGAGTATCGAATTTGTTTTTCCATTTTGACGCTCAAATAGGTATACACTTTATTAAATACGCTATGTTCAATACAGTGTATTGGGTACCTAAAGGCCGTGCAATAAGAGCCAGTTTTCGAACAAGTGTGTTGAAAAATACTTATATTCCCTGTCAGTCTTTGATTACCTTACCTGAGAAAGCAATGGATATTACTTATATAGATGGACGATGAAGAATGTGAATATAAAAATACAAACATTGATTTTAATATCACGTTTTTACAAGTTTTCAGTTTATAAGAATTCTAGCTTCTGCCCGCGACTGCGTCTGCGTGAAATTTCACTCTCCCCCATTCACCCTCTTAGGGGTGGAATTTCGAAAAACCCTTTCTTAGTGGACTCTTCACAAAGAACACACCCTCCGAATTTCATGTCTCTAGGACCAGCGGTTTAGGCTGTGCGTTGATATGTCAGTCAGTCAGGACTTTGAATTTTATATGTGTACTAGCTGACCCGGCCACGCGTTGCTGTGGCTAACGTTTTTATGCAATAAAATAATATTGCGATTATAAATGGAGATGTGAGCTATCCTATCTTTCAAGTTGGATTAAACTGCACACGGTGTACAAATTTGTTTAAAATCGGTTAAGTAGTTTAGGAGTCCATCGCGGACAAACATCGTGACACGTAATTTATACATATTAAGAAGATATACTATATATCTAAGCAGTGTGCCCGATGGTATTTCCCAGCTGCAAAAATAACGAACTTCCTACAAAAGTTTATCCCCATTTAATCTCTTTATGGGTCGAATTTCCTTTGGTTCGTGGCTAAATAACAACAGCTGCGCGGGTTGATTCAAGGTTAAGCTTTGCTTGCTGCGTTCTGCTAGTGGATGGGTGACCAAGATCATTATTACATACTGTCCATAATGCCCTTTCGTGCCTCGGATAGCACGTTAGGACATTGTTCCCGGTTTTAATTCAGTCAAATAAATGTTCGCGTATGAGGAGAGTCTTCTAAGAACGTCTTCCTGTAGTGCGATTCTGTAACCATCTCACCGTGAAAACTTAGGCGAAGTGAGCATGGAGTGAGCTGTCAATTGTGTCAATTCCTAGCAAAAACGAACTCACTTCACCTAAGTTTTCACGATGAGATTTTTACAGAATCGACCGGCTGTAGCTACAATGGTTCACGTATCTATCCGAATATTCAGTCTGTATATTAAAAAAGTGTATTTTTTTCAAAATGATTAAGGTGGAAGCGCTAAGGTAGCCCGCGATATTCAAATTTTCTTACGTTTTTTGCAATTTGCTGGTCAGCATTAAGTTGTACGTTGATTAATATATGAATCGCGGCCGTAAGAAATATGTGTTTACAGAATTATAATCATTAAAATCATCAACACAACTCTCTAAGACCACGTAAGTCCAAAGAATGATGATTTCATGAAATAGTTATTCTTGAGACTTACGTGGTCTTAGAGAGTTGTGTTGATGACTTTAATGATTATAATTCTGTAAACACATATTTCTTACGGCCGCGATTCATATATTAATCAACGTACAACTTAATACTGACCAGCAAATTCCAAAAAACCTAAAAAAAATTGAATTTCGCGGGCTACCCTGGCGCTTTCGCCTTAACGTGTCAGATTTTGATGCCCCTTTGGAAAAGGTATAGATGAAGTTACCCTACACAAATATAAAAACTGTATCGCTATTGGTCCATAAAACCTCAGTCTCCTTCCAAAATCTCTTTCTTTTTTGAGGTCTTTGACTTTAAAGCTGACAGCAACTGTAAGATCATCGCTCTAACTGCGTAACGCACTGACAATCACAATCCCCTTAATTTTTAACCGACTTAAAAAAAGGAGGTTCTGTATTCGACCCGTATGTATGTATGTCAACAAGTTTCTCAAAAACTAATGAACCAATTTTGATCATACTTTCAAGAAGGTTTTAGTATATAATACATTAGTTAATTATTCTTATGTACGAAGTTATATGCACAAATGTACTGCATCTCCGGCATTTATATGTGAATTTTGATGATTCTGCTAGTCCGTGTCTTCAATTCTTCAATGCACTAGTGTTAATTAAATTTGTGTGAAGTATATACAACTAAAAAGTGAAAAAAAGAATTTTGTCCAAATAAAAAAACCGACTTCAAAAATACACTACAAAGTGATAAATAACTTTATGTTCCCACTATAATGTTCCCACTACTGGGACACAGGCCTCCTCCCTATGAGAGCGAGTGGGCCGTCATCCACCACGAGGGCCCAGTGCGGGTTGGTAGACTTCACATGTCTTCAAAATGTTGGTTCTAGGACATGCCGGTTACGTCAAGATGTTTTCCTTTACTGTTTTGAGAGAGGTGGTGATGAAATAATTTACACAAAGCAAAGCGCCTGTCTGGATTCGAATCTACGACCTACAACGCGTAACTCGCGGCCGTAACTCGGCCATCACTGCTCTCATGCTCTAGCTAGCAAATTATGTTATTTTATTATATATATGACTAGCGACCCGCCCCGGCTTCGCACGGAAACATTATTATTATATATATATAAACCTTCCTCTTGAATCACTCTATCTATTAAAAAAAACCGCATCAAAATCCGTTGCGTAGTTTCAAAGATTTAAGCATACAAAGGGACAAAGGGACAAAGGGACATAGGGACAGAGAAAGCGACTTTGTTTTATACTATGTAGTGATGTTGATTTTGTTACAATACTCTTGACCTATCTCATTATCTTCTTCATCTTCAACATTATTAATGATGAGAAACCTTAGACACTTTATTTTCTAGAAATGATCGCATCCAATGAAATCGCTGATTATATTATCTTACTTATTCGAACTCGAAAATAAGGTGCCAAGTGTAAGAAGTAAAAATATCTTACACCTGTCTGTTTAAATGCTAGGTAGATCTACTAACCTCATAACTAATGCAATAAGTAACGACGTCAAAGAATAAAAAAATTAGGGACCGACCTTCTCGGCTAGAATTTCGTTTTAAATTAACAAAAGAGGGCACGTTCCACCAAAAGTTTTTGGAGGAGAAATTATTTGTTGTGGCTTACGGTATCAAAGCAAAAGTAATCATTTTAATTTAAATGAGGGCCATTCTGACGACAATAAATTTTATAATTAGAAGCTAAAATATATTTGGTGTTGATAGAAATTAAGTGGTTAGTCATAAATTGACTTTTCATTCGCTTAAATGGTTATTTAAATTCAGTTGTTGTTTTTTAAATTGATGTTTATTAACATAAATATTACTCTGTGGTTGTGACATTGTCAGTTGTTACATTTAATGAAATACATTCTTGTATGATGCTAATTAATATCATCATACAAGAATGTATTTATTGGCGTAGTAAAAATGTAACAACTGACAATGTCACAACCATAGAGCCAGGTATATATCATTCGTCCACATCTTTATTGATCGAAGATCCACATCTTAATAAGTCGTCGTGGCTTTGTAGTGGTGCGCCCGCTGCCCCTTGCTGGTGCTCTCTGCAAGAAAGCCGTGCGACCAGGTGTCTCAGCGCTGGTTTGTCGTGAAGTACCCGCTTGATTCTGTGTGCCTGATGAACTTGTAACGATGTGCTCCATCACATTTGGATTTATATCAGGCGAGTCTTGAGTAGCCTAGCACAAAATTGATGGTTGGGTTAGCTGAGGCGTTGGGTGTGGTGACTCTGGCTGAATGTTAAGTGTGGGTGATGGTGATCGCTGTCTGATAGGTGTGGAAAAAGTTAATGAATGAGGCGTAGGTGTGGTCAGCGGGATTGTCCGAAAGGGTTACCACTGGCTCGGAACATAAAGGGCTAAGGAAGGAACACGGGTGGGTTTTAGTCAGTAACAGTCTGACACTCCCTTCCGCTCCACCCAGAGCGGGAGGGGTCATTTGATGATTTCCCATCCTCAAAAAAAAAAAAAAGTCGTACGTGTGGATGGAGGCAATGGGCGAGAATGAGGTGTGGACGAAGGTGTTACTTTACGTCTTTGTATAGACTGTGATTAAAATCGGGTAAGTATGAGTGCTACTTTCAGATCGTGGAAGACTTCTGGAGTTAAGCAAGAAAATAAGAGTTATTTCCTGATGTCGTCTTCGCTTACGTCCCAGATAACGCTTTTTAAAAAAAAAAACCTAAAAAATTCTACCGACGTAGTAGCAGGGTTAATCGTATCGGACTTGAAATTCTTAAGAATTGGAAGTTGGTTATAGTTGTTGTCGGTGTTCGCCGAGCTGGTAGACTCCGTACCAGGTGTTGCTGGTGTGGGGGCCGCCGCTGTCGGTCGCTGTTGTTGTAACATGAGTTGTTACAAAACGTCTGATATTTTGTTGTTGTTGCTCCCGTTGTATTTGTATAAATTCTTTAAATTGTTCCGCGTTCAATTTGATTACTTTATCCTCGTCGCCAATCAAATAGATTAATATCATCATACAAGAATGTATTTATTGACGTAGTAAAAATGTAACAACTGACAATGTCACGACCATAGAGCCAGGTATATATCACCCTGTTATTAAATAAATGTTATTACTAGCTTTGCTCGTGAGTCCGCCCTCGTCGTAGTCGGATGGAAAGTCAACCGAGGTCCCGTCACAACCTTTGCTGGTTTTTCCATCGCTGAAAATTCTTCCCAGACTGTCCATGACCCCAAAACGCTCTTCCTGTCTTCGGTAGATTGTGCTCTATCATTGCCATACCTGTGTAAAGTACAAAAATGTAAAGTATCTGGGTAATTTGCACTGATAAACAGTGCAAATTACCCAGGTACTTTACATTTTTGAGTCCAATGAAAATGTGCATGCGGCAACTGTAGATGTGTCATCGATAGTTTTGGCGAACAATGCAAATAACTCTTATGGAAAACAAAACGAATAATCTTAACAGAGAAATACTCGTAAGATGGTCTAATTAGAACCTGTTTCTTCGTTAATAAATAACAAACTGCTTTTCTTCTTGGTACCTTTTTTGCCATACTTAGTAAACATAAAAACAATGTTGGGATGTTTAGTTGTTGTTGGTTGTTGATGTGGGAATATAAGGTTGTTGTTGTTGGATTGTTGTCGTTGTTTTTTATGTTCACTTAAAAGCTAGATTACATTATTAAGATATAAAATGAAATGTAGATAAATAACAACTTATAGGTACCTACCTAATTAATTTTTAAAGTATAACCTACCCAACCTAACCCCTAACTTAACTAAAACTATGAACAAACTAAAATACTGTTTCGCAAAATTCCTACGCATCGCTGTCGACTGGTAATGTACCCAAGAGACTGGAAGCATTGCCACGATGTACGGTCACTACTTAGATTGAGATGTCCGGGAATGTTGTAACTCAATATATTCTTCGGCTGACGATAAGAGCAAGTGAAGCAATCGCAGAAAACCTCAGACAAGTATCAATCACACGAATCCGTTATCGGCGAATCATTGATACGCCGGCCGGGACTGATTTGTGACTCGAATTACTTCCATTGTTATTCATTACTTCGAATGAATCAATACTTACCTTCTATTCATGTTTGTTATACAATATAATGTTATGTATAAAGCTTACCTATATATCACTGTTAATGCATTTCCCTTGGGAGCTTTGATAGCATCATCAGGAACCAGGCCAACTCTCTGTGACAAGGAGTTGATCACAATCCACAACGCGGGCCGAGTGCGACTTGGTCGATGTCACATGTTCTCGGTTTTTTGGTTCTCGGACATGCCGGTTCCCTTACAATTTTTTCCGTCACCGTTTTGAGAGCTTTACAAGATACTTCTCTGTTATTACCAGCACCAATACAGAATTACTATACTCAAATGACTGATTTGCAATGATTAGGGGAGCCCCCTTTCACTTAAACTTGAATAACGTTGTAATTATGTATATATGAAGCTGAAGAACGCAAAGCTCTAGTAGATAGGAACTATTTTATATAGATAAGAAACTAACAATTCACTAATTTAAAAAAAAACCGGTGAAGAGCGAGTCTGACTCGCACACCGAGGGTTCCGTATAAATTTGTAGGTATGTAAATAGTTTATCACGGTTTTTTTTTTAATGTAACTACAAATTTACGATATTCGGATTTTTTCCTTTACTTGTGCTACATGACCTTGCTTCTTGCCTAATTTCATGATTCTAGGTCGCTACGACTTCCGGGACGCGGTCGCCACTACAAAACCTTTCGGTCACATCGGCTATCTGTTTTGCGAGCAATGTGCCCTGCCCATTGCCACTTAAGTTTGGCGATTGCCCTTTGGGTGACTTTCAGCCTTTTAATGAGGCCCATTGTGAGCGACTACGTTTCAGTGCTAGACTAAACGTGGTCGCTACTGTGACGGTCACTCACACTCATCTTGGGATACTGCAGTATGTGGGACGAGAAGATATTGCGCAGCTTCCCGAAAGCTGCCGAACGCAGCCTAGTCGGAATCGACGCTAGACCTCTTTCTCAAAGTTGGACCAAACTGGACAGTCTGTGCTAGGTAAACATAATCGTCCAATACTTCGAGTGTAGTCTCCTATCTTCATGGTGGATGTTATATGGGCATTTGGCATGACCTTCGTATTTCCATGTTCATTTAAAGCCCCACTCTCAAGCACTGTACTGAGGTCCTCCATAGTCTCAGCCATGACTGCACGTATGTATATCGTCGGCAAACCGAAGGTGAGTGGTGTACGCCAATGATGTTGATGCCAACGCCACACCAGTCTAGTCCAATCCAGTCCTCTCAAACCAGCGTATACCACCATATTCTCAAAAACCAAGTTTGTAAAAAAATGGATTAACTGAACTAGTCGCCGTTTAGACTATAAAATGGCACGACGAAATACACTGCTGCAGTTAAATCCAGTCATCATGAAAAAATTAGAACGGCATTAGTAAATTCGAGGTATTCATATATAGGAGCACTTTAACTAACCACAATGAAACAAAATTTTGTAACGTGCGGTTCGGTGGAACAGTTTAATTATGTTGCATTGGTTTAACGCAACAAATGATTGAATTTAATAAATGTAAACAAAAACGGGACAAGATGTTTCAATTATTTGGAATCAAGGGGAACACCATGCAAAACAAATGCACGTATCACATTATTGGCGACCAAACGGCTTTTCTCTTGTGATTAACATCTAATTTATAGCCACATTCTGTGTTGTTACGTAATCAAGATCGATTTGTTCTATCTACGCTAATCCTACGTGCTAAACATTATAAATTAGTTTCTTAGTCTTTGTTTATTTATGCTAATTTATGTATTCATTAATAGATAATCTTTCCGTGTAAAAATATAGCCTTTGCCAATGTGTAAGTGTGAGCATGCAAGAAGCTTTCTGGGAAGGCAGCTATCTTCATCGCAATCAAGTGTGTTAAGTGTGGTTAACCGTGGCAGTAAGTCCGAACAAGCCCAGCTTCCTCTATGCAGACGATCTTGCCCTCGCTCTTGGTGACAGCCATGTACTACCTCGCTAACTCACTTTTTTATTATCGATCTTAGCAATACAGAAGCGGGCCGTAAACTTAACATCGCTTGGGGTCGGGTGCCATTGAGCATAGTAACTTCCCGAAATATCATTCAGCAAAAACTGCAACAACATCAATCAGAAGAGAAGCTGCACACTCGCAACCGTCTTCTACAGTGACTACTGTCGTTGAAGTGGGGTGCTTCGCCTGACTTTATGCCCGAACTACTGGGCTGACGCAATCTTTTTCTGCAGGTGAATTCGCGTGCCTCGCGTGGAGTCGTTCATTCAGCCCATGCAAAGTTAGTGGATGCAGCACTGAATGAAACGTGCCGATCATCACTGGTTGCCTTAAGCAGACCCCGCTACAAATGGCGTATCCGCTTGCTGGAATAGCGCCACCAGAAGTTTGCAGAGCGGTGGCAAGCTTCAATATGGTTTCCGACGCACAACACTCTTTGCACAATTACATCCCCGTGTCCCAAAGGCTGAAAAACCGCAACAGCTTCTTGTCCTTCCACTCACTGGCGAACGGTCTACGGAAAGGCTAAAGCTGTGGCGAGATCCATTCAGGATTGGATAGGGAAGCACCACCCAGCTTCCACCTGTTAAAATCTTCCTCCTGGACATGAGGTGCCTTGCCTAAACTAGAAGTATATTGTAATTGAAATTATTGATTGAAATACACGTGAGTTGATCAATGTAACCGTGTTAGCAATGAAAGCGCAAGTTTATCCCCAAGTTCTTAATTTTTCTACTTCCTATGACATCTATACACTTTTCCTAACGTTTCTGTCATTTCTGTAACCCATCCAAAAAATGCGACTTGTCAAAGTCTTCATGCTTCTGTTTCGGCAATAACTTCCTTATTTGAGCTGATTTTTTTCCCCCGAGCCATGTTTTCATGATGGGGAACAGAAAGAAGTCACAGGGAGTTAGGCCAGGCGAGCACGGCGCATGCGGCCGCAATTCACCGATCATGAAATTTGGCCACTACAGTTCTGGATGGAATGTAGGTGGGAAAAATGGGGCCGTTTCTCCTTCAATTTCTTATCGATTCGTTCCAATAATGCACTGTAGTATTGCCCTGTGATCGTTATTCCTTTCTGTAAAAAGTCCATGAGGATTATTTCTTTTGAATCCCAAAAAATCGTGGCTATTAAGTACCTTTCCGGTACTGTACTTATGGTACCGTTTTTGCTTTCTTCGGAGTAGATTCCCCCGGGAAAATCCATTGTTTCGACTGTCGTTTGGTCTCTGGCGTATAGTAATGTATCCAGGTTTCACCGACTGTGACAACACTACGCAAAAATCTTGCGGATTTTGCCTAAAAACGTCCAAACATTGCTTCGACATTGATAGGCCGTATCCGCTTGTTGTCCACCGTGAGCGATTGCGGCACCCATCGGGCCGACACCTTTTTCACACTGAGGCTCAGTGTCTTGTGACAAAAACATGTCAAAATGTAGGGATATTAGAGGTACTTTATACAGATTGATACTGAGATCAGACCGTGAACGTTCTTAAAATAACTAGGAGCTTCAGTTCGGCGATAGGCAATAATCATGTCATGGATTTTTTCTACGATTTCTTCAGAAACCATACCTTTCGGGCGGCCTGGTCTCATCAAAAACAGATGTACGATCACGTTTAAATTCATTAAACCAATATCTCACAATCGTCATATAAATATGGCGAAGGGTCCCCATAGCCAACATCCAACTTTACTTTTATTTGTACGCATGTTATACCACCCAAAAGTAAAAAACGAATTACGGATCGATACTGCTCTTTTTCCATTTTATCAAAAAAACATGAAACACATATAGAACTGACTGCCAAATAAAAATTAACATAATGAATCAATTTGAAATGAAATCGCTTAAGACAAAGTCACCTTTATCCCCAAAGAGAATATTCCACTTTTCACATCTACTGCGATGGAATAAAAACTAATTCGATTATTAAATTAGTAGTTTAGGAAACTGTTAAATAATCTGGGAATACCTAGTTAAGTATGTGCAGTGTCATACACTATTTATCCGACTACGTGACAGGTCAGGGTTATGATTTTATTAAACGGTTTTATTTAGCTCACCCCGTTTGTTTTATTCGTACACAGTTACATACTTAAATGTATCTTTGTATTATGTGGAATTATTTATACCCTCGAAGCATCCTAACAGCTGAATAGATTTTAATACATGAGATGTCTATCAACTTTTATTTATTTATTTATTTATTAACTAAAGATGGTAAGTATACTTATACACTAAGCCTTATAACTTATTTGGGTCGCGCGCAGGTTTATAGACTAGGTTATGCTTTTATAAAATTAAAATAGCGGATTTTAGACGACAACCAGTAAAGTTTTGAATAAGTAATTTAGTACCATTATTATGTGGGGTATCAAAATAAAGGGCTTGAGGAGACGATTCTAAAAGTATAACACACAAAACTAAAAATACTGAAATGAAATTAAAATTACAAAATCAAAAGCCGACTGCCACTA
Organism: Luperina testacea; assembly: GCA_927399505.1. Lineage (NCBI taxonomy): Eukaryota > Metazoa > Arthropoda > Insecta > Lepidoptera > Noctuidae > Luperina > Luperina testacea. The sequence goes on from OV656755.1 coordinate 9,885,991, forward strand.
AGATTCAAAATTAACTCACCTTTGCAGCAGTCTGATGCAGGATGCAGTTGGTGGCATCAAATCTGAGATTGAACTAATCGGATTTTATTTATTTTTTACCTAATTTCATGTATTTTCATCAAAAACACAATAAATAATATTCGTCAATAGAGCGGCAGCCCAAATCCAACATTCTAACGTGGGGATACACGAGCCTCGGCAATTTTTTGGTTAATGTTTCCATACGATTTTCTCATATAGATATGTTTTGAAGTATTAACGTTTTGTTAACATTTCCAAACGTATGTATAACATAGTGCGTGTGTTCAAAATTCTGCTATCAAAGCACTACTTGATTTCAATGTAGATATCTCTTACCTAAACAACTACTTTTCTCCTACAGCGTAATGGAAATAAATACACAATGAGTAACTAAGGCCAAGATTCACAGATTGCACTTTGACTTTACTAAGTAAAATAAACTTCGTATACGAATATGAACATTATTCATATAGAATTAATATTCATATTCGAATGAAACCCTTGCTCAGATTCGGTTATATAGAGTATAAACTCAAAGTGCGGTCTGTGAATCTTGCCCTAAATGTCGCAAACGCGGCCGCTAAGTTCAGCTGAAATGTGCTAAAATCTTTTTTCGTCATTTGTATGGCGGCAAGAAACGTACCAAGCTTGCTCGACAGCTTTTTTCCCCAAGATGTCATAAATCAGAAGGCGGCAGATGGTGTTGACCTACACCATTATTGCCATGTTCCTAGCTAAGAATTATTATTGCCCTCACTTTAGGTAGGTACGCCCTTCTCAAATAATAAAGAAAGTCTTTAGAATCGTAACTTCGGATTGACTGGTTCGAGGAAAATACATTTTCTAGTAAGGATTTAGTGGTTGTTACATTGTTACTGTTACGAACGGTGTTAATCAAAAAAGTATAATATTCGCATTTTTAAAAACTAACTTTTATATTTTGGTGAGTTGGTCTAGTGGTTAAAGTCTGTCTCGTTAAGCAAAACGTCATTGCTAAGCATGTGTTCGTGGGTCCGTGTATATCGACCCGAATTTCTAGCTTGACAGGAAATATTTCGCGTATTCAAAATAATTAAGTAATGTGTCATCATAAACGAAATGAAAGTTATTTATGTTTACTTTATATTTGACCCTTCTACTATATTATAATAAGAGGTATTTGTTAAAATTGTACATTGCCGATAGTGTAGTGAACATTCAGTTACCATTTTATTCATGTGATTTTTTTTTACAAAATTATATTTCAACAATTGCGCCTCGCTTCTGTTCGCTGATGTTTTGATGAATGGATATCATAAGACGATATAATTTCACGTTACTTTGCCTTTCAAAACTACTAGTACTAATGTACTATTAGTTATTCTGTGCTATAGGGTGGCAACATCTTTTGGACACCATTTTTATTTGGCGCCAATTTTTACGGTTCTTTTATAACCACCATTTAGTTAAAATATGGCAAATTCGTTATGCACCATTTATAAGGCCATGACTACCGCATTTATTTCATTTATTTTATTCTAAAGTTTCTAAACGGAATGAAAAACGACCCAATTTTTTTTCAGCAAATCTGTACTGATCCCATTTTATTCACAGAGGATCCGCAATTAAACAATATTTTCATTATCAATTATGGAGAAGAGCAACGTTTGTTGACCCAAACAGGACCCCTTCATTAATTGCAACATTATGCAACAATTTGGTAAAAAAAACTCGATGAAAAGTCATCCCATTTTAAACCAGCAAAAAGGTGGAGATTTGGCGGATATTATTTTTCATACAAAATTGCCAAATTACCTATAATTATGGGAAAATATCTGGTCATTTTCGTTTCTAATAAAAAAAATATCTTAATTTTAAAGTTGTAACAAAAACAAAACAACATTCCGAAACAAAGATAGCTGACGAGGCTCAAAAGGCTGCTCAACTTAAATGGGACTGGGCAGGACATGTCTGCCGCATGCCGGACAAAATGTTGGCCCAAAAAGCGCAGAATTGGTGCTGTAAGACAATGAGGCGGAGTCGCGGCAGACCACTTACGAGATGGCGGGACGAGCTGGATAGGTTCCATCAAAACTGGAAGGAGAACGCGCGGGCTCGCGAAAGATGGAAGGAGTGAAGGGAGGCCTTTGCCCAGGAGTGGGAAAGCGCTGGCTGGAAAAAAAAAAGTTGTATACCTTCGAATTGGTCGCCCTGTATTAACCGTGTTAAATTAAACATGTTCGTTCGTTTAAACATGTCTCATTTAATACGGTAAAATCTAATACCAATCTGATTTTTGACAAGGACAATATTGGTATCAGGACTTTGATAAAATCAGCCCTAAATATGTCTCAATATAATACGGTAAAATCTGTTTTGTGACAAGGACAATAATTGGTATCTGATTTTACGTTATGTAAACATCTTTTTAATTGTTCAGTAATAACACTTACTATACATACTAAAAGCAATGTACGGAATATTGTAAAAAATATTGCCACGTTTATCAGATTGCGATTCCAGGCGAATAATATTGCTATCCATATATTATGATGGTTGAAGTCATTGCTAGTCGGCAATGAGCAATAAGTTGTTCGTGTGCAAGAAAAATGTTCCTTCCATCGAATATCTATTATTTTAACTTAATGACAAAAATAAGGTCTGAAGAATACGAATAGGCAACAAAAAAGTGTTGTCAAATTAAAAACCCACAATGGTCAGTCTGACAAAAACATTATACATACAAGATGGCGAAAATTAATCATCCAATTTTGTTTTTAAATGACAATTTTTACTGAATAAAAAAAATAGGTAATAATCATCTGCGATGTCTCTGGCGTTGTCGATTTCGACAGGCATCAGTAACCATCCAGCAGGCGGTCCATAAAATAATATTAAAAAAGACCCGGCAAAGTGCAAGTTGGACTCACGCGCCGAGGGTTGTGTAGTGTAAGGTCTGTAGAGTTACGCCTTGTAGAGTTAGAAGCTTGGCTCTACACTAAATCTGATAACTTTTTAACAGTGAAAGCGTTATGTAAGTCTTGGCAACGTACTTTACATGAAATGTTCTTGGTGGGATTGTAAATATTCTGAAATTAAATTAAGTAACGGCTGAGCTACTTAGGCCAATGAATTATAAGTAATCCTGACGTCTTGGGTGGTTGAAATAAAACACCAATAGATAATTTTTTCAAGTACTATATAATAATTTATTATAACAAACATATATGGTGGATAGTCATCACGTAAAAGTAATTATGATACGACAACTATATAAATGTGTGGTAATAGTTACCTAAATTCATGTTTAGGTTTCGAAAGGCGACCTGTATTATGACGTCATATATATAGAAACAGTAACTCAATAGAGCATAATAATTTACTTTGAAGATTGGAAAAATGGCTGATATGGTTAGACTAGTATCCATAGAATCCTTGATGTAGGAATAAGGCTAAGTACGCACTGACAGGTGGCTTGCTTAGCGCTTAGAGCCTAGCGAGTCACCTTACGACTACGGAAGTGAAACGAACACTCTAGACTTTTCGCAATTGGCCGAACTACGCACTTGACACGACCACGAACCACGACCAAGACCACGTAACCCGAAAGAATGACTATTTCATGAAACAGTTATTCTTTGGGGTTACGTGGTCTTAGAGAGTTGTGTTGATGACTTTAATGATTATAATTCTATAAATACATATTTGTTACGGCCGTGAATCATATATTAATCAACGTACAACTTAATACTGACCAGCAAATTGCAAAAAGCCTAAAAAAATTTAATTTCGCGGGCTACCCTGGCGCTTTCGCCTTAAGTCACTATGCTCTAAGCGCTAAGCAAGCCACTTGTCAGTGAGTAACTAGCCTAAAAAAATTTGGTTATCCACGTGGCCACTTACTGGGCTCAAACAATATATAATAGTTAAATCAAAGTGCCGTGAGACACGAAAAGAACAAGACGAGTTTTGATTTAATAACTATGCTTCTCTTTATCATATATAGAGCCTCTTACACGGTGCTTTTGCAATAGCCGTTGTTACAGCGCAAACTGCGGCGTTTGCGCTTGTCTAAACGAAATTTTGGACACTTACAGCTTAGAGGCTCCATCGCTATGCAGCGTTATGACTTTCCACACTTAGGTGTGTTGTTGAAGTTTAAGTAAGATTATCACGATAGGTAGATCATTTTACTTGGCGAGTCATTTGTTCTGGAATGATGACGTGATAATATTTTAGTATACACCTCGTTTTGGTAGCGATAAATTCACAAAAATGTACTTGATTTATAAAATTCGTCCTAAGCTTGAATTCGACCGTGCGAAGGAATGTTTGTAGACTAATACTTTCACTATTTATGACGTCATGCTACAGATTACAAGAGCCTTGAGCCTTCAATCTTATAACTAGTATCTGGAAGGCGACTTCACAGATATACCATTTAAATTAGACATTCGATTACATTTACGATTAACATAATGTTATTGAAATATGCCTTACACCTAAACTACATTCACGAAACGATTATGTAAATCAGTCGTTTGAAGAATACTTTAATGTAAATATTTTAGGAATAGAATCGCAGTTAGTAAGATGCAAAAATGTGAAAAATGGCTTTTACATAATATAAGGTGTAAATGTCGGATTTTATGGTTTTTTGTATTTATTGACGTCGGAACTTTTCGCAGTATTTATTATGAGAACCGACCGCCCGTTTGCTTAATATGGTGAATCTTTTCAATTTATTTTTAATTAAAAGTGCTTTACACCGCTGCCGGAGTAAACTTCAGCCTTTCACAGACGGACGGATTTAACCGCACATTTTGTTTAATTTCCCTAACAATAACAGTGTCAATCATTCGATTGGCGTTTTACAAACCATTCGGAATTATATGCTGATACTTTTGGCACAATATTTAGTAAGAATTCGAGCTTATGTTTTTTGCTAATAGTTTACTTTGGAAAAACAAAATCGGCGGACAAGCACGAAGTTATCAGCTAATGGTATTTCTAAATTATCAAAATAGCTTTAGGACGGAAGCGTAATTAATTTAAGAAGCTATACGTCAAAGAAAGTTGCTAAAATACATATAACTTGAAAATCAAACCAGGAGACATACCTAGATATGGTTTCCTAATAGTTTGACTGCCATTTATAATTTTGATATGACTTACAAGTGCCTTTGGCATTATCAATTATTCGTCTTAATTTATAGGTAACAAACAACATTTACTAATTAAAATAGATAATACATAAAACAAATAAATCATAAACAGACATCGTTTATGTAGATAAGAGACTGATATTGTCAGAAACTAGAAATAGACCCACAGTTCATAATAAGATATAAAATATTTGTAGATAATATCAACCAAACTGAACTGAAATTATTATAAAACGACGATACTATGTTATAATTTGTTCTATTTTACCTAACTAATGATAACATTATCACACAGCAACTTAACCTACAGTTTTAAGTTTAGAATTACATTATCTATGGTTTATTTTATTTTAATAAAACTGGTATGTGATACAGACGTCGATATTTTAACTACTTTTTATTTTGAAAATCTTGAAACACAGATATCATCTATCGTTATATGGTGCTTATAATATAATGCTAACGGTTAAAAACAGTAAGCTACATAAATCACATGATGACTAGATGTTTTTAGAATGCTCAACAATATCTGCCATGCTGATGCATGCACAGTATGGGTGTAACAAACGCTAGTACACGCATAGTGCGCGCAAGTTACACAATATCATGCCTAGCATGCGTGCAACATACGCTAACGCACGCCTTTCATTATGATACGTAAAAAGTATATATTTTACGCGAATTTAGTCATGTGTATTAAACATGCATGCATCTTCATGTGATTACGGTAACTGCTAAATAACTAACTGCTCATGCTTGTTGCACATCAATTATGTAAAAACTTCCAGAGATGGACACGATTAAGCCGTAAACGGTAATGACAAATGTGATGCAATGAGCACACTGCATTTGAGCTATGTATGCATCAACTGTAAATACTGTATAACGCTGAAATTATATTAAGTACCTATGTGAGTAAAATTGACCTCTTTTAAAGGTTGTTACGGATTAGTTTATCTCATACTTTTAATAGAATTACATAGATAGTATTTATCAGTCCGTCTTCTCTATGACCCGTCTGCTTATCCGTTTATTCATGTAGGCCATGAAACATTTACTGACGAAGGATCTTAACACAAATGCACCCGCCATTGGCGTGATGCTTGATGTATTGAAATAACAGGCGAGGTTAGGCCATGCAGTCCTTTATTCAATTTCCAATCTGCTCCGCTTGTACAACCGTCGGTTGCAGCTGAACGATAACGTGCCTACATTAGATCGTGATGACAATCAAAAACGTATCGTCGTAACCTGAATATTTAGTACGCTCTGCAGTCAAATGGAATCGTTAATTACAACGGCTGGAGTACCGCTGCGCCCTCACAGCGGTAACTTTGCCATAATTAACGTTTATCTTTATCTAACTACCTGGTATAACTTTTAGAATTACAGGATTTTAAATTATGTCACCTAATTAAAAAAGTTTTACTTACTAAACACGTAATTATAAGACCCTGATATTTATCTACTTTGTAAAATACGCCAGGCTTTTTGGAAAATAACCAAAGACTAACATTATTAACCTGGAATATAAATGTTTACGTAGGTATAATTTTATGTTTATACATGGTGGGTATTCTCAATCTAATGCGATAGTTTGATAAAAGAATTTGTATTCGTTACATTAAGTTCTCCCTTGGAAATAATAACACCCTGTGTTCTTAGTTTAGTGAACAACGATGGCGTAAAATTCACTTAAACATAGACTTGTTACAGTCTAACTGAACGTACATAAACGTGATACTGTCATTTTCCTTCTCCTTTGAAGTTCGCACTAACTATTAAGAATGAAATGGAAAAGAAAATAGTTCAGTGTCATTCATCCAGCATTAACTTCCAAAACGTAAAAGCAGAAGTACAGTGCTCGTAAAAGTAGTTCATTTAATTTAGAAGTTATATCTAAAATTTACATTTTAAGTTACAGTTGCTTTAAGCCCCATTGCAGGGGTCTTTCAAAGTATTGTTCCAAATCGGTGTTATTTATGCTTCAGTAAAAGCTTAAAATTGATTTTGTATAATTATGTTGAATCATATCTAGATCAGAGGCAAAAGCCGTTAAGTCCGTGTTCAGTATAGGTAAGCGGTAGTCATGTGGATTGCCATTTACAGTTGGTAGAGGTCGACCGAGCTGGACCTTTGCTTGGAGTGGGATGGACGACGGCGGGTCGTCGCCTCCCGGGCCGCGGATCAGACTTGCGTGAAACTGGAATGCAGAGCCGTCTCCTCCTGGCCGATCTGGGTCGCGGGGCTGTAGTACTGCTGGCAAAAGATTTTTTTTTATGAGATTTTGTATAAGGAACTTTGTAGTGCGGTTGGGGTAAGGTCAGCAACGTTCAAGCTTCGATTACACGAGGCTAGTTAATTCTCCACCGTCGAGAGGCGAAAATGTCAATCCTACCGTTCTTGTAGGGTGAATATTTTAGACGGGGCAGGTACCTTAACCGTTGCATCTACAAGAAAACGTTCTTAAAGGACTGTCCTATACTTTTTGTGTAATTGCTAACTGCATTCACAGATTTTGGAAAAATTGTTCCTATATTCAGCTAGGAAATCGTTAATTATAACGTTGTATTTTTATGATAGCAATCGATGGAGTTTTGTATAAAGATAAAAAAGACTCTTTTGTTTCAACCTAGGTAAGACTCCTACAAGAAAAGCCACATTGCCCCACCATGAAAATGAAAGAAAGAAAGAAAGAAAATACATTTATTTAGCACAGACTAAGAGACACACAATACACCAGATAGTTAGATAATTATAGTCGTACATCAGGAAAAAAAAAAAAAATATAAGATAAAAATAAAAAGTGCAAAGTCCGATGTAAGAAATTAGCAGAAAAGTGTGCCTCACGGCTGCGCCAAAAAGGCCCAGTTCAGCAAAAATGCCAGACAACTGGTGCCTGACGCTGGTTTTCAACTGGACCTGGTGTGTGAGGTGACGGATGTAAATCAGATAGATAAAATGCACCCTGTTTATTATTCAAACATAATATGAATGAACAAATTGCCCGTTGATTCTAGCTCACGAGTATCGTATGGACATTCTCGCCTGCCGAACGGTATAGAGACTCTCCTCGTATGAACAAGGCTTTGGACGAGTCAAGTTTATTATCTACTACCGATAATCGCCTATTCGAGTCAAGTAAGTTTCATCGTGCTAAGGATACTTAATGTGCTACCAGTATAAATCCCTGCACCGACTGTGGTGAATGGAACTTGGTTAGAATGCCGTATTCCAATTAGGCTTAAAAAAGTAAAGACTCATAAGTAATACTTACTCCTGCGAAAGCTCCGCCATTCCATCCAAGACGGTCATGTTCGCGCTGAGGTCCGCGTTGGGTCTGGGTCTTGCGTTCTGCGTTAGAAGCAAGGCGAGCCTTGGCCCGAAGTGCAGCCCGAAGTGGCACGTTAGCCCGCGCCGCCTCCTTCCGACCATGCTTGCAAAACTCGATCAAAGCTACGCCCAGACCCAGGGACAAACCTCCGACCAGAACGTAGAATAAGCCAGCCACCTGGCTCAGCGTCAACTCAGATCCTTTAATTTCCTAAAACATACATTATTATTTATTCGTTGAGGACCACCAACAAAAGATGTACCTGCATAAAAACCGACAGAGTTCCTTCCGTACGCACAACGACACATCAAGTTGTACATTTTCAGTATAAGCGGACCTCTATGTTTTTTTTCTATTGTACGTAAAGCCACATAATATACATTACTAGGTTAGCTTATCCTGCAAATGTTAGCTCAACGTGTCTTCGTGAGTGCCTACCACAAAGTTCAACGCTTATAAATATGACCTTTTTCAACATAGCCCAGATCAGAAAACGTAACAAGAAACGATATAAGAGACATCTCTTGGTCCTGACCTTCGGTCTCTATTTAGCATGGGTGCGATCTACTGATGTGGCGACATGTCATAACGTCGGAATTTCTGTGATAACAAACTTAGGCTAAATTGACGAACTTCCCTTCAAACTTTCGTCATGTATTTAACTAAGAAGAGCTAAGCGAAAAAACAGACTTTATAATATTTGTTTTTTCTACGGCTCCAGTTACAGTTGGCTGGCTATAAAAATACAGCCATAGGATAGACAGACATTTTGTTTGCAGTTATCTGTGCCGCGCTCTAGCGTTTTTGAAATAATTTATCGTTATACTCATTAAATGAATCTACATTTTAATAATACATTGAAATAGCAAGTGATGATTAGCTTATGAACTTGTTGCATGCTACAGGTATAGCATCACATTCTAATTATAAAACTGGATCTTTTTTTAAGGCATCGTGTTACTCCAGAAAGGTCTAAAAGGTATCTACTACGTCTATAATAGGGCCACCAAGCTGTCTCTAAGCTATATTTTAAACTATTACCTAAGGGCAATAGAATGATCATCAAATAATTTAGAGAAATTGCACGTAACGGACGAACGGGTTTCATATCCTAGGAATGCTAAACAAATAAAATAATACGAAAAATTACTATTTATGTGTATTTTAAGATTTTACTCACAGTGTCAGAGACATCACATTCGGATTTGGTGAACCATTTACGAACAAGTTTCGGTATCTCACCCTCTTCCTTCAGAGATTGCAAGGCCATATTGACGCCATCCCTATAAAACACTCTCTAATGAAAACATTCTGAAGCGCTTTTAAAAGCTTAGGAAAGAATAATTCGCAAAACATTCGCCATTAAAATATCGCGCGCACATTTCGCATAGGAGTAAAAGTGTCGCGTACGTCAAAGAAATATCAAAATGCTCACCGCAGCTTGGATCCTTTTGGTACGCCGACAGCGAAGTCCTTAAATCCACTTTGAGTCAGGGAGACGATCATCTCACAAGGTTTGTCTTGCGGTATAGCGGAGCGATCCATCAGGAATGCAAGCCACCCATGCTCATCAACTCGCGAATCTTGAGGCTCTATATTGGCGTTTGGCGTCTCAAGAGTGTCCTGAAGAAGATACTACTGTTTAATTACATTGAATAAATGGATACTGTTGGACTATCTGACTCAAGTTGCATAGAATCAAGCCTCGCTTCCAACATTTCCTACAAGCTTTAAAGGATTGTTTATGTCAACAGAAATGAAGTTACCTCTGGGCACGTAGCTAGTTTACTGTAGGTCTGGGTGGGTTCCGTAATGCGAGTCAGTGTTAGATATGAAGCTAGATTAGCCGTATACGATGATATCACTATCAGAGTGAAAAACCACCACACGCAGCCCACAATTCTTCCGGATACTGACCTAAAATATTCACAAAATTGGTTTGTATCTTCAAAATTATTTATTAATCCTTTAAGTACTTCTGACATGACAAAAATACGTGATACTGATTTTGTACTACCTCTAAGTTACGAATAGTTATACAAATTAATTTACTTTTACTTTATACAATCAAATATTAAAATATTCACTGACCTGGGGTTAATGTCGCTGCCTTGCTGCATAAAAGAGCCCAGAGAAAACCACATAGAATTCCAAAAGCTAAATTCATTCACCACGGTGGTCTGTAACATCGTGTGCAAGTTTTAACAAACGTTCATTCAATTATTAACAAAAGGAATGTTTACAATGAGCATGATAATTAATAAAAATATGTTTCTTATATTACCTTTGTTGTTGCAACGTCGGAATGGTCCGTAATTTGTGAATCCGTAAACGAAACCACTCGCCACTCGTAGGGGGAAAATCTAGATACTATGAATAAAACCACACTCACAGCAAACAGACTACAGACGATGGAAAGCTGGAAACGTACATAATTATATCAATTTGTTTTATTGTTTTTACAGGACAAAAATGTTTCGCGTGTATGATATGATGTTCCTTACCCATATTTCCATTGATAACGGGTGAAGAAAACTAAAAATTGCGCCAGTATTATTCACATCGTTCTTGTTAGGCTTCAGGTCGAAAGAAAGGAAAGGTTTGCTGAAATCAATTACCGCTTCGCGTTCTAATGTTACGGTCATTGGCGCAATAGCTATGTCTGCTTCCTGAAATTTAAATTAAGTTAGAATAAGTAGGTACTTTGCTTTATTGTTTTTTTTATGTCAACACTATAGGTATGTTTATTATTTATCATACAAAACAACACAACACCTAGGACAACCCTAGTGGGTTAAATAAAGTTCAACTACGAGTATATGAAGTGAAACGGTAAACAAAAGTATCAGTTGATAAACTTATCGAAAAATAAACTTAGGCATTACTACTTTTTATTCAGTTTTTAAATCCCAATGTATGTACACTACCGCACCTCGCAAATTAAGTACGAATACCAGAAATTAAATTTACATATGTAATTTAATTAATCACATTACGGGAGCTATCACTCGGAAAGGATTTATAATTTATTCAAGTGGCAATAACAATATTCCCCTTGTACAAAATCCATTGGAATATAATATTGGTAGTGAGGGAAGGCATATCAGCACACTCTCGTTCAACACGCGATATCCAGACCAACATTATTGTCTAGCTATAAAGACTGAGTTATGTAGTGGAAATAGTTACGCAATGTCTGTGTGTTTTTTTGATTATTTACCCCAGGGAGTTCAAAACCAAGTTATAAAGTATTACTTTAGGTATTCCTATTAAAAGAACACATAATGAATGAACACTGTTTTCTGCGCTGATGAAAGCTCGATTTTTAAATTATAACCTATCGATAACAAATTAATACCTATCAAAAGGCACCGTGAGATTACTTACAGAATGGAAAACTATTTGGTACACTATTAATTACATATTTGTTTATCTCTCGGTACACGCAATACCCATACCTATGATCCATTTTTTTGGTTAGGTATGTGATTAATTGATTATATAACTTGATTTGATAAATTGGAGTACGGTACATCGAGAAAACAGCCGGCAATAACAGGCTTTGGAATAACGCTGCAGGGACATCGGGATTTTACAAAGATATTTATTGCTCACTGGCCACCAGATAGCGAGACCGACCTATCCTCGGTCGATGTTCCTACGGGATTATAACAATGGAACCCAGAGAATTCGCTATGCAGTTAGGTAGTAAGCTTTATAGATTTATCAATTTTTTTTTACTTTTCAATTAATATCAAGAAAAATGTTGTGCGTAATGCATCTAAGCGTGATCCCTGCCTGTTCTAGCCGCTCAAATTCTGCGTAAATTATGTATCACTGTTGGCGCTTGTTCTTCAAAATGATGAAACGAGTCCTTTGCCGTTACAGTTCCTATAACAATGCTGATAATATTATATGAAGTGCTACTTATGTGGCTCAAATAATTACTTTGTAAAGTATTTTCATTTTTTTAATTTCATTATTGTGAATGTGAGGACTATGTGGGTCATTTCTTTTTCTGTTTTCCTTCATAGTTAGTTTTAATCATGATCTGGCAGTTTGAGTTATTTACGCGGCCTACCCAAATATCCTTTCTTTGGTATTGTTCGTCGAATCGTTGAGCTCCTCAAGTTCTGAGTTGAGCTGCACGATTTTTGACAAATGCGTGCACTGACTGGACATGTCCGCTCAATCTGTGTGGTTCTTTCCTCAAAAGACCATTTCAGACACAATCTACATGGTCTTCTCATGATCTGACCAAGATTTTGTCTAGACTTTAAAAGAGACTGTGACCTTTGAGTTTGTTTCGGCTTTTATTCTCAGAATAGTCAGATAGACTTAGACGTAGTTTTTAAGAAATATGATTGACGTGTAAAAGTTTTTGTACAAACCTACTTGTAGAAAATAAAACATTTATTTATTTATTTAAACTTTTCGCACAAAAAGGTACAAAGGCGGACTTAATGCCTTAGGCATTCTCTACCAGTCAACCAAGGGTGGTGAAGAGATTGGATGGCAGGTGCTTTGTGTGAGAGGAACAATGATAAAAAAATCTATTAAAACTAGGTACACAAATACATAAATAGGTTATATCCATTTACATACTATTTACTATAATATATACTTATAATATACATATTAAGTAATATGTATATAATACACAAATTCAAAGGAGAGAGGTGATGAGATGACTCTACGCTATTTGTTTTGAAAATAACTCTGCAATTTCCGCTTAAATGCATACCGACTGGTGGCCGTCCTGATATCAAGAGGAAGTGCATTCCAAAGAAGAATGGACTGAATATGAAAGGAAGAATGAACAAAGTCAGAAGTATGAGAAGGACAGAGTAGGAGAAGATTGTTAGAAGAACGCAGATTCTTAGCATGAGAAGAACAAAGATATTGGAAGTGAGACACGAGATAAGAAGGAGGAGTGGGAGAGTTGAGAAGGGAGAAAAGCGTGGTCAAAGCGCGCAAACTTCTTCTTTGGCGTATGGACATCCATTTGAGCTCAGACCTATAGCTCGACACATGGTCATATTTCTTGAGGTTGAATATGAAGCGGATACCATTGTTGAGCAATCTGTCGAGCTTATCCAGCAAAACCGCGTTCAAGTCAAAGTAGCACACGTCACCATAGTCGATTATAGGGAAAATTAAGGTCTGCACAAGCATGGTTTTCGTCTTAGCGGGCAAAAAGTTTCTCAGACGATGCAGGGATCGCAGAGTACCGTTGACCCTTTGGCTAACACTAGAGACCTGGCGTTGCCAGCTAAGCGTAGAGTCAAGATGCAAACCGAGATCTTTTTTTTTCATTTATCAGAATTGGTGTAAACTGATGTTCGATACGTTTTACGAGTGTAGCAGTAGTCACAAATTGATTCGACTCGTACATAAAGTGTTGAGTCACTGCGTCAAAAACCTGTAAGCCCTGCAGCCTGTGTGTCCTACGAAAGCGGTTAAGGTTACACTGAGGGTTGTTTTGTCTATTGCCCAACTTCGTACCGTCTATTTTGCTCTGGTATCTAAACATAGATATAGCATTACATTTTGGGCAAACAGCTATAAATACAATATTAAGGCAGCCTTTACTATACAAAAGCGAGCATTAAGAACCATGCTTTGTTTAAACCAGATGGAATCAGTAAGGAGTGTTTTATAAAACATAGAATTTTAACGATACCGTGTCTTTATATTTTAGTTCTCCTTACACATTTAAACAAAAACTTAAACGAGTTTGAAACGGACGATGAAAGAAAAAATAGAGTAGATACTCGCAGAAAAGATCTTCCTACTATTCTGCAGGCAAAGCTTAATGTTGTCAAACACTCGTCACGCGTGCAGTCTGTCAATCTGTTTAACAAATTACCCCCAGAATTAAAGAATATTCAGAATATGAACATTTTTTAAAATAAACTCAGGACTTTGTTAATCAATAAAGCCTATTACAGCATTGACGAATTTTGTAATGACAAAAATCTTAAAACTCTTACTTAAATCAAATAAGTGTACCCATTGCTCTTAATTTTTTTTATACTTAATTTTTAGACATTAAATGTATTTTTATAACATTTTGCTAGGGACTTTGTTCTGTATCAATAAGAATATTAATGTTTGTAAAGTTAGTGTTATGAATTTGGATAGACGTCCTAACTTCGATGATCGGTGAGGAACTAGGTTACTTGTAATTTTTTATGTTGCTTCTCTTTGTGTACCTACTGTGCAAATATTTTCGACATAAATGTATTTTTGTTATGAATAAAATAACTTGAACTTGAACTATTACTACTTATAAGGTAAAGGTTTCGACAATTGCTCCGATATAATAGTAGGTACTTATCGTAATTTAACTAATAGGTTTAAACCAAAATTAACCCCAGTTGTCGCAACTCCGGGTTGACATCATCTACCCTCAATGCTACATCAGGCTATATCCCCGTTGGCTATTTACAAAACTACTCTTACACAATAAGAGAAAGAAATCAACGTACCGACCTATATTACTTAGACCTATTTATCGATTAACGTGCATTTTCATTAATTATGTACCGTATGCAAATGACTTTATTTAATGATAAAGCTGATTCCAAGGTACTTAAGAGCGCGTACACACGAGCACGTGTCCCGCACACGCCACTTTCTTCTAAGAGACTGGAATTCATACTTTATGCCTCTTGTCACAACGTACATATTATAAATTATCAAGCACGCCCTAATAGCAAACACGTCAACCACGCGTCGTGTGTGCTTGATCATTATGAATATGTACGTTATGATAAGAGGCGTAAAGGCGACGGTACGCGACGCGACGCTTGCGCGATTCAAAGGCTGCTCGAACGCGATCAGCGCGCGACGATTTTCATATCATACGAACGCGCCTTTTAGGAATAAATAACCGAATAAAAAAAAATATAGAATTAAATTTCAGTTTTAGTGCTGCCGAACAATTTTTGAACAGATTCGCAGAAACCTATTAAGGCTTTTTGTCTTTGTTTTACTATACGGAAGGTACGTAATTTTATTGATTGTAAACACAACAAAATATTCCTCCTATTTTTCCAATTAAATAGTCTGCGCCACATTTATATGAGAGGCACCATAACGCTATATTTTCGGCTTATTGTTTAGGTAGCCTTAGAAAACATAAAAAAATACTCCACATTTACAGGTTGTGTCAATCGGAAAAAAACGCTCCAATAAAAATACGACCGAGGCTAAGCCGAGTCACACATACATGAGTCCATCACTGCCTGGTAACACTGGTACTTAAGGGGATTACAGGACCAAAACGCAAGTTTTAGAAACAATAGGTAGATAGATGATCGACTACAGTAAACAAAATCAGAAAAATATATGATATTCTTCAGGATAAATGCTAGGTCGATAGTGTGTTGAAAACATAATACAACTAATTTGATACCGTAAAATGCCCTAACTTTGCACGGATTTCGAGGTTTTTTCAAATTATTTCGACATGAGTAGGTAATTCATTTATGACTTGTAAAGCGGAAATGGAAATAAAAAATTTGTGCACCTAGCAAAACAACTCATTATGACTTACACCTAGATTACAATAATTATGCAACTTTGGCATGATTGATTTTAAACTTTTTTAAATCAACACGATTAGGCGGACAGGCAATCAATATCCAAAACAACAATTTATGCTTAAACGTAATGCCGACAATTATTTTTGTTTTGAGAACTGGTGCTTTTCTTGTTTCGGGGCATCTTCTACCTCTGTAAAAATCAGAGTTACATTTTAGACTTTTTAGTACTTGAGTTCTAGAATGGTATAACTGGTATTATCTTTATACCTACATTAACCGATAACATAAAACAAAGTTTACATTCTTCTACGTTCTTACAGTGGACGCGTTTGCTTATCCGGAATTTAGATTGAAAATGCGGGATTTCACTATTTTGGTTTCAAACTTAAAACTGACAACCCTACCCCCAGGCAAAGTTTTGTCGATTTTTCGTAAAAAGCGACACACTATTGTTTTTTTTTATTTTACCCATTAAAACTCGCTTTACAAGTGCAAAACATAGAAAAAAGACAGAGGAATATTTTCCATTTAATTTGGTTCATAAAACCCGTAAAAAGAACTTAAAATACTCACACAATTAAATTTTGAAGTGCCGCCAAAAATTCACCGTCCACAATTTGAAAAATTCTGACGTTCACTGACATTTCTCAACTTTCTTGCCATAACTAAAAGTAAGTGTTGGCACGCGTAAATATTCGTACCATTGACGATATCCTCTAGCTAGAATAGTTTACTAAAGAAATTTAAATAAACCGTTTAGGTAAAGTAAGGCTAGGTAGGCCAAATTAGAGCATTTTACGGTACGATAGAAAACAATCATGAAGATACCTCTAAAAACTTTATTTTTACAATAAAAACCATACTAATATACATACAATCATTCTGATATTTTGCCAGATTATTCTACAAGCAACGTACTAAAACACTAGTGTTTAAATTTTTTGTCCAAAGAATAGATTTTTTGTAATTAAATTATTGCTTCATATTTTGCAATAAATTACCAGTGTCGTGTCATCGCGTTTCTCTTTTCTATGCAGTCCGACAGTGACCGTGCTTTAGGTCATGTAAGCCCCTTAAGGGGCTACCTCGAAAATCTAAGCTCCTCGAAAACCTACTAAGCGAGCGAAAGTGATGCAATTACTTTTGAAACGCAAAAGAAGAGTGATGGATATAGTGTGCGTGCGCTCGGAATAAAACGACGTATGTGCCAAAACGAATTTACTCCTTTTTTTAAATAAATAAATTAAATTTAAAACTACTTTGAGTAAACTTTGATATGATAATTCTCTATTTTTTAAAGTAAGAATAATAATAAAAAAAGAATAATAATAATAAAAATTGAATAATTCTTAAGAGTTACGCCTTGATGTCGAAGTAAAAATTTGCATTTTTTTTTGTATCGAGAAAACATCATTGAATCTTGTATTCCTTTTACATGATACTAGACCCAAGAGTCAATTAACAAGTTACACGAAACAGAAAAACTATATTTCTTGTCAATATATCACCTTCAATTCAAAATAAGTAAATGACACTAATATTATAAAGGCGAAAGTTTGTGAGTGTGTGTGTGTGTTTATATGTTTGTTATTTCTTCACGCTCAAACGGCTGGAGCAATTCTGATAAAATTTTGTATGGAGGTAGCTGATACCCTGGATTAACATATAGGTTACTTTTTATCCCGATATTCCCACAGGATCGAAATTACGCGGGTGAAACCGCGGGGCGCAGCTAATTAATTATAAATTCCACAATCAGTGACGAACAACGATAACTTTTCACGCGTCAATTTGTTCATTTGTTTCCTTTTACTTTAAACATTTGCAAGCCAAATCGAAATGAGGGTATTCTGAAATGACGTTCGCTAGGTGGCAGCAGTGAGTGACACGTCAGGTCCAGGCATCTGTCAAAGAGCCTATATTTTCTTTAGTCATGACTGAATGATGAACGAATGAATGAATCGAATGATGAACGTCATCATATATTTTATATTGGAAGACCTCATGTCAAAGTGGTGCCAACTGGTGTCGTAAATTTTCACGAAAACCCTCATTATATAAAGTCTTTGAAAAATTACCTCCTTGGTTGCCATAGTGTCGAAGTAAATTAAATTACACGACAGATATGAGTTTTCACAGTAATTTATTCGGCCGCTTAACACGACAGATATGGATTTACATACTAACATTGCCCGCCGCCTGCTCTCATTTATTTGACCAGTACAGCATTTGAATTGTTTTTGTTGTTATCTTTTCACTAAGGACGCTTTTAACGTTCTGCATCGTTCTCACATGCATAATTTTTAACATGAATGATGATGTAATCAATCCTACTTTGTAATCATAATATTATTTTGATTTAAAAGAGTGTCCGTGGAGTTTCTTGCCCGTTCTTCTCCATAGGTACCTACGCTTTGGATTGGGCAACTAGCTTCATGTTTCTGACTGACCGACCCCTTGACAATTCAAAAGTGCCTGTAATTGGTTTATTTGAAATAAATGCTTTGAGTTTGACTTTGAATGCTCGAATTTCCAAGCATATTTGTGAAAAATGTATATACGGTAAGATTTTAATATCATAAACATAATTGGTAATTAGGATAATACCTTTCTTATAAGTTCTCCAACCATTCCGTCCCAACCGCCAATGAGTTTTGGATTCTCGTTTCCATATTTGCCATCTCTGACTAATTTTATTTCATCTGTAATTTAAAAAAATATTTTAACTTCTATCATAAAACCTATAGATTTGTCATGATAGGTAACACCCACAGGGGCCACGAACGTAGACCTATCTGAACTGATTTTGCAACCTGCAAAGTCAATTCGCATAAGTACACACATTCTACGCATAGTAAACAAAGATTTATTCGACTTTGTCCGGTCTATGATGTGCTCTGCTAAACTAGTGGTTTGGTTAGTTATATATTATGTGACTTTGCTCTTACAAGTAGTGCCAAGTGAATTTTGAATAAACGATTTGTGTTTAGTTTCTTATGTACCTAGTATAAAATCATATTTATTACCCGGGTCTAGTCTTTCTTGTGTTTGAATATCTTTTTTTCTATGTCATGAGAATACACGATTTATTCTTATATATATATAACACCACCGCCAATTATTCAACGAGTGAAGCTTGATTCTGGTCAAAATAAACCAAACACAGCTAGGTAATAAATCGATTTGTGCAAAATATGCCTTAAAACCCAGTGCAAAGTTAGCTCCACCCGGGCAGAGCTTCAAACACCCTGCGGACTCCGCTCGTAACATATCGATCATAAAGCAACATTCTTTGCGGGAAAAGTACTTATGCATTGTAAAGTATTACAAGCAAGGCATTTTATCTGGGAGAGGATCTTTATAGACACAAACACATTGAAGTATTGAATTATTGAAAGAGTAAATAAAGTAACTTGGCACAAAAGCCGGATCAAATGGCCGTCACTATTATTGAAGTCAGTTAAATATAGTAAATAAATATGATTGGCGTTTGTGGGGTCAATTTCATAAAAAAAGGTAATGTGTAATTATAATTGCGGGATGTCTCACTTACAGTTGATTTCCAACTTATCAGATATCATTTTGGTGAGGTCTGCACAAAATCCTTTGAACGGTTCGTTAGCGTCAAATTCGGGGTCTTCAGGATCTTCGCGTATTATATACGGGGGCTCCTCGATGCTGGTCACAATGTAAGTTTTATTGCGGTCGTAGGATCCCGGGGCGGCAAGCGGAGCCAGCCGGGGGGTGACAGGGATGAAGCCTTTGCCGTCGTACCAAGTCGCCACCTGTTTATTTAGGATAGTTAGCAGTACCGAAAAGTATAAGGTATTAAGGTAAAGCCTTGAGACGACAAATATTGATTCCTAATAATATGATAACTTAATTTATTTTTGTATGTACCTTTACATAGCCTGTAAATACGGTAAGTTTTGGAAATAGCCATAATATTACGTTAGTCTTTCTATATTTATAGGCCTGTAAACAAAAATTTAGTTTTTTGGAGTAACCGCGCGACTAACTTTGGAAACAATATTAGTTAAAACACATAACCCTCCTTCTGGCGCAGTCGGATAATAAGTTTTTTATCGGATCTTACACTCTTTTATTACAAAAGTCCTACCATCTGTTGTTATATTATTTCGTGACAATAATTGATATTTGCTTTCACATTTTGTCTCACCTTAACGATATCACCATCGACGGTCAGTTCCATGACTTGCAGAGTGAAATTCTTGCGATGTCCCAATTCATTGAATCTTATACTGCCGGTTATTCCATCAACCTCCGTCTAGAACAAAATATAAGAATCTCTTGTGTTTCAATTTAATATCGTCAGTTTTAAAATCAATTAAGCGCTCATATTACAGATGTCGCGTAGCACAGCTTTGCGGAGGTGGAAGCTGAAAAAAATATAAAAGGGATGGGTTCATATTTCCTGCGTGGGTGGGTACCGTGCGAATCGAAGCAGTTAGCAAGTGCGAGGGTTAATTACGCGTCACCCAACGAAACCTAATTAATCGTCAGAGCCTCCGAACCTCCAGCCCGCCCACGGCGCACATCCGATATAAAAGACGGGACCCGTATTCACCACCTGTGTTCTTATAATGCCGCTCAATTAAAATTTGGTGCCAGCATTATTGCGTGCTCGACCTAACACAATAGAACTCATACTCATTAGATAAAACATAAAATGTAAAAGATACCTACGTCACAAGCAGCCACGGATTTTGACGTGGGGTAAGTGTTGTGCACACCGAGGCACGCCACGTGACAACACTGCGCCAGTGGCGCCACGTTTGACTGAAGTAATATAACTACACTCCATAGCAATATGACGGCAAGCGCCGCAACTTGACTCGTGCCTTCACAATTTATGCTTTCACAAAGGAAGAGGATACTTGTCGTATAAGCGGAATGTCATTCCACGTGGTTTTTACGTTTTGCCCGCTTTTCTTTATTTTCACCGTCAAAAAGATCAACAGTTTATTCTCAAACTCAATACGCTAGTTTTCACACATATCCAGTAGTTTATCGTATCTGTATCTAACTATTAATGGGTCAATATTGTTACTCATATTTTTGAAACCCTTTAATCAGGTGATGTTTTACTCTCAAGCACAGAAAACTATTTAGCCCTCATTACTATTAGAAATTCAAATTCACGCGTTTGGTATTAATTAGTTGATTATGAGCCATAGTTCGGCAACTGAAGGATCATTAGTGTAGGTACTGTAACTTGAAATTAATCGATAATAGTAGGTAGGTATTTGTATGTGCAGATCCATAATACTTACAAATTTTACTCAATCAAGTAGGTAAGAGTATGAACAGCACATTAAACAAAAAAATGTGGTTCCGCCACTGAGGCGGCGGCGTAAACATAATCAGCACGTATCTACTTTAGGCAAAATATTATTGTACGCATTTTTCATATTCACAATGACGACACCTCCGCGTATCCAACTTGGATGAATAACGAAACATTCGCTCGCAATCATAATTGAATGTATGAATTGGTATCAATCATTCGCATGAGCAATAGGGAATGTAAAATGACTCCAGAGAATAGGGATTTGTTACACTTGCATAAATTACACAGGTACATTGTTTTATAGGTATTTTAAGTTATGATGATCGTCGAGATAGTGTCAGTTTTTATAACGTAAGCTTAGAAGACAACAAAACGTAAGGGTTCATAATTATGTTGTGTAGGCAAGACTGCGGTCCGGTAAGTGTAAGTCTCCAGTTTACATACCTTTTTAATCATCCGGGAAATCTTCTCCCCATACTCGAAAGGTATGAGTTTGGTTTTAGGGTTGCAGTCCATAATTTTGCTGTTATTGAGACTTGCCCGCCTCAATGTTGTACGCAAAATGTCAGGTTTCTTGCGCATCAGACGCAGAATGGCATCGATCAACACTTGAACTGCGTCATACGTGAGAGCCGCCTGCGCCTGTTTCACAATATGTATGGTTAGGAAATTATTAGGTTTTACATCGTGCCATTTTATTATAACTTGAGTGAATCACCGCGTGAGATGATTTTTTTTGTTTATGTTTTTAACTGCCATGAGTTCTGAGGGGAAATTCTCGTAATTTTAAGAACGTTCACACTCTGATCTCAATCTCAATCTGTCAAAAATACCTCTAATTTCCTTACATTTATGACAAGTTTTTGACATTGATTGTCGCTGAGATGAGATTGCGACTAGATTTAGAACGTTTGGAATGATTGGCCTTAACTACAGGAATGATTGGCCTTCTGATCGTTACTACTTCATTCTTCTTATTCTTTACTGCAATACTTTTATTTTTACTAAACTCGCCAAAATAGTAGTCTATTTAAAAAAATCAATATTTATAAGTGCTGAAGTTGAAAATTGTTCCATTTCTTGGAGGTTCAATATTTCTATCACGTAAAGCGATATCCACCCCTTGACTCGAATGTGTGACTTCCCATCAAATACCAAGACGCATTGATGAATCTCAAGTACCTAATCTGTGTTCCATACAATATAACGACTGAGAATCTTTTGCTTAGTTACGTTTGAGTTGTAAAAAAAAAAATATTACATCTTCATCTTTCTATAATTATAAAACCATCCCGACTTTTAAAAGTCCACTTCCATCTATGTGACAAAAAATAATTCATATGTCCTCACATGTTTATTAAATTAAGCAATTTTAACATAATATCTCTCTTTTATAAATAACCACACTTTTGAGATATATCGTTGTTTACATGATTGTGGGTTTGTTAATTTATTGAATTTGTTCAACCCAGGTATGTCAATAAATGTGTCATGCTCTGCCGCAGAGCTACCATTTTAGAAACCGATCAATTATAACTTAAAATGATGTACGTCAATCGAACATAATGTGCGTATACTGTTATCGCTGTACGTGCATTAGGTAATGATAAAATAGACATTGATTGTGCTCTGCTGCAGAGAATACTCTAGCAGAGCCACAAAGTACATGTAATCAGGAAAGATAAACGCTACTGTTTTTTGATGAAACCTGTTGTACGAATAGAAAAGAATATTATGTGTACCTAAGTGTTGAAAAATATCATTATTAGTCTGTGGTTTTATTTATTTTCTCTTTACTAAAATTTTCATAGAAAGCGCCTGGTTATTTTGTGTCAGCAAAAGTTTTTCTAGTCAATCTCCCTTTCAATTAAATTAAAAACATAATTTAGATGAGGTAAAAATAAGATAGATAATGTTTATTTGCTAAAGGAAAACATGCGATGAAAGAGAATGACAGGATTGAATGGGAGGATGGCAGGATTTCCTGGGAATCGGTGCACAACGAAGCTGAATGAAAAGTGAATGAAATGAAAAGTCACAACACAAAATGCTTCCTTTGAGTCTGATTTTATCTATATTTTGTACTAGCTTCTGCCCCCGACTTCGTCCGCGTGAAATTCGTACTTACCTCTAAAAATTTCGTAAATGTAAGTTAATAATCTTTATCATTTATTTAGATAAATAAGTATTGGAGCTAATATTTAAGTTTATAGATCAAAGAAATCAGATTTTTCAAATAAACTGTAACTGATTTTACATGTTCAAAGGACAATGGATATTCTGTATGGGCCCCGTACCCAAAATAAAATTTACTGTAGCTTATGTCCATCTTTTATGCCCTCAGGGAGTAGTTTAATTAACCCTAAGAAAGCATGTCTGAATTCACTTGGAGAAAAAAGATATTTGAGGAAGTAAGATTGATTTTATAAAGGGAAATATTTAACTTATCCTCTAAAAACATATTGACCTGCTGATGATGTACCCTTTTTAAAATTAATGAACTTCCAAAAACTTTTTGCGCTTCTATTAATGCACTTTAAAAAAAATATTGAGTTTCTTTTTACTTACTGGCCTTTTGTCACAGTTGGTGGTAGTAACTAAGCTAGGGTCAATCAATAAAGTCAGCCTATCGCAGTCCACTGCTGGAAATAGGCCTCTCCCTACACAACACCCTATCCTCTCTCCTAATCTTAATATAGGTACCTATATAAATTACGTGTCACGATGTTTGACTTAACCGATTTTAATCAAATTTGTACACCGTGTTGCAGTTTGATCCAACTTGAAAGATAGGATAGCTCACATCTCCATTTATAATCGCAATATTATTTTATTGCACAAAAACGTTAGCCACAGCAACGCGTGGCCGAGTCAGCTAGTAATTTATAATAATAAAAGCACAAACCAACAAAACGAAACTTACCGAAATGGTCTCCCTCCTCCATACGTCAATGAAGTCACGAACTACTTTACGTGAAAAATCTAGCAGTCGAAATCCAGTAATGTTAATAGCTCCGAATTCTGTAACTTCCTTCTCCCAGCGATCATCCATTACCTGAATTTTTTTGAAAAGTTTTGCCATATAAATTATTGAAAACGGACATGAACAAAACAATTGAGATTTTCCCTTCGTTGAGGGATTAAAATTCTGTTTATATTCGTTATGAAAATGTCTGTCTCTCATTCAATATAAAAATGGAAACTCTAAAAATACACTGAAAATAACCACATATAAACAACACTGTGGACAAATGTGATGGACTTTTCAGAAAGATGAAGTAGGTCCTTGTTTAAGCTCACAGTTCTCTCAATAACATTGACATTCCGCATATTGTTACACATACTTGCAAAGTCGGGTTAGTCGGGATCTTGAAATTTCACAATTAGCTTTCTAACAACAAGCTGGGGAATTACTTACCAGTCCGCTTAAGAAATAATGGTAGTTCCTACGGCCGAGTTGCACGTCACGAACGTGCGAAATTAGAGCAGCTTTCGCTAGTTGTGTTGTCGAATCCAGCACAACATATTTGTTGCTCCATCGGTCCAGCTTTTCTATAGCCCGCAGGTACTCGACCACGTCGGACGCATTGGAGACTCGCTTCACATTTGAAATGCGGAACGTTGCGTTCCCCGGTTGCAGACTCTGGTACAACTGCTGCAGGCGAAGTAACCCTACAAATTGGTTGAAGCAATTATGGTACAGCATTTTTTGTCAGGGTTCTTGGTGAAGCGGTGGCCTGAAGTTTATTTGAGCTGCTATCTTTTTGCAATTTGCACGGTGTACTACTCCTAACTAAAGAGGCGGCATTATTTACAAAATACGATGCGGGAAATCTGCTATGTACTTATAACGGGTGTAAAACGACGCTTAACGCAGTCGAAAGTATTCGAAAGTCACTTATATTTCCCCGTCATTATGATGATTTTTTTGTACTGGACCAAACCTTATGGTTACGGCGATATTGATCCAACTTTTAATTACAAATTAGTTTTCGTTTTCTTTTAATTAAAACTTACATTTTATGAAGATACCAAAAGTCATTATGTAAAGGGCTCAAGGAATGAAAACTTCATAAGAATGTATATCGCAACTACTTAGTACTCACAAACTATACGAGTAATCCGCACGGAACTAGTTGGCCGCGACTTAGGTATGTGAGCGGTGGGACGGAGGGGCGGGGGCGCTTTGTCATTACTCAGTACGTGCGTTGCGAACAACAGGCAACCCGGCGCCCTCACCCCCGTCCCCGCCCAAGGCGCGGCCAACTAGTTCGGCGCGGACTATAACAGACACATTATTCATACGTCGTCAAATAACTGGGTCACCGAATGTGGAAATTAATATTTTAATAATAAAATGTTACGATTGTAGGTACTAATTACGACATTGATGCCTAGTACCTAATGGGATCATAAATAAGATTTTGGGTAAAATATTAGAAGGTTTAATTGTACTATGATAAAAATTATGGTACTACCATATTTAGGTAGTTTGATTCAGCAAATAACGTAAAAATAATCAAGGAGTCTAAGAGAGTCCTTAGAGAACCATTGACATAAGTTATTATTAAAAGACAAGTTATGAAAAAATGTATTTAAATATTTTAGTTTTAGATTTGTCCATACTTACAAAACTCAACAGACCATCTATTGACTGATTGTACGTTTTTGCGTAGGCGCTGAATTTGCATGAATTTGCGAGCCAAGTTAGTTTAACATTACTTTACCTTTTGTGTGTAAAAATAGACCTGTATAAATATTGTAGCCCCTTATTTCTTTTCTTGAATTTCCATGCCGAATTTTCCTATTGCCAGGCGTTGTTATGTATTTACCAAACTTTGTGTAGGTAATAATTTGCTTTTTTATGATCTTAAATTCAAACTGATCGGAACAGTAATTATTTGTACTGTAACAGCATTGACAGCACTCATTGCCAATAATTTGACGTTTCCATCAATAAGATACTGCGACTGTAGTTACTATACTAGTAACTGCGGTAATAGTAGATAATCTAAGATTTTTACTTACTATTTTCATTTATTATTCAATTATTCATATTATATATTCAGAATCTAATGATTTTTACTTACTATTTTCATTTATATTCATAGATATTTAAATAATAAGGAGGTTTGCTCTTGACCTTAATTTTACTTGGTCGAAAGCAATGGATGAGGCATGAAGCTGTAGCTTCATGTACAGAAATTGAAATGTGTAAAAATAACCTAATTAGAATAGAGAGTTGTAAGAAGGTAATACATTACCCCTACATACAAATGGGTGTTCTAATTAGGTCTTGCGCTTATTTATGTTATAGTCGTTGTACTTGTACCTAAAGCTGATCGAGTACACAAAACAATTTTGATACTTATGTATTTTTTTTTTTATTTAATTATTTTCATAATCAACAGCTTTTAACAAATACATTTTAGTAACAGAAGACCTCCCTCTTCCATGTCTATGAGTACACATACAGAGCCTGTTAATGACAGAATCAATAACATGTATACATACATGTAGGTATTTAAATTACAGTGGCTCTATGTTGTAAGCGCTCAAAGTTTAGTTTCCATTCTATCTGAAATGAAACATAAACAGTGAGCAGCGATAGTGTCGCGTTGTAAGTCAACTAATGGAAACAATATTTTAAGGAAAATTCGTTATTTTAAATATGTAATTTTTTATCACATCTATTCAAAAAGAGCTAGTGTATTCCTCGTAAACAGTGACTAAAATAGCTTTTTAAACCCTAGGAACTAAAAGTGATTTGAATTTATAATGTGGATTTTGTTATTAAAAGTTCCAAAGAGATCAATCACGAACATTGTATGAACATGTAAAGGCGGATACAGACATTTCGAGGCATGCTTCGCAATGTCTGTATCCACCTTTACAGGCTGTATTATAAAGTAAAATGAGCGCTAGTCAAATAAAAAAAGTTTGTGATAAAATAAAAAAACGCGCGAAAAGCATTCTGCCTTCGTTCGTAATTGTTTACTTAAATTAGGAAATTACTTAGTTTTATAAAAATGAGTATGTCTTCCTCAATAGTGAAAATGAAACAAATAAAGTACGTATTCTTATTCATAAGTTGCACTTACTTATTTTTTCATAGAGGGTGATAAAAAGTAGAGGGTCCACCTCAGGAGCAATACTATTTTAAGCTCGAGTGACGTACTTTGAATCCCTTGCTGCGGTCAGGATTCTACTTTAGAATCCCTCACTACGCTCGGGATTCTCTCTAGCATCCTTCGCTCTGCTCTGGATTCAAAGAAACACTCTCGCCTTCAAAATAGTTATTTGCTCCCTTGGCAAACAATCTACTATTTTGATTAAGGTAAATGTTATAATATGATCACTTCCAACCTCCTCATAAATAATTAACAGGTAAGATACTATTATCCTACCGCTTCACCTTGACCTTGCAGACTTGCACCTTCAAATTCTACGTTAAAGGCAAAACAATGTCAATCAACAAAAACAAAACGAAATAAATGTCGGTATTCGTCATATTTTAATTAAAACGTCAATCGTAAATGAAGATGAATGGTGTGATCCATTCATCACTAGTAGGGATTCATTATGCAGCTCCGAAACTGGCGCTTTTGTCATAATTTAGGAGTAATATCCGCGAAAAGATTGAAGCGGTGACGAAGACGCACGGAGAAGAGGGTTGACGTGTGGGTAATGAAGGCGTTATCGTAGGATTTGTTGAGACTGGCGCTCCCTCGGCAGGACTGTCGCCTCATTGCAATTTCATATCGCGTCATAACGCTCCTTTTCTATTTAACACCTTCTAAATTTTACTTGTTAGGGTTACGTAACTCTCGTCATTTTTGCTAAATTAGGCACGTAATATCTGCATTTGAATGTTTGACGCCATCGTTGATGTTAAGGATAAGGCAGTAGGTACGATTCATTTTGTTTGAGGATTCTTATGTTTATTAGATGTGAATGGGTCCTTGCCCTGACTGCATTTTATCCCGCAAATGTAAAAAAAAAATATTTCAATTACCCACTTCAAACGCTTTTCCATTACCGGCCTTATCGGCCTTCTTGCGGGCAGTAAATAAATTAACAATTGATATAGCTTGGATGCTATACCTACATTGTACCTATTAAATACATAATATTGAATCGAAATACATTTTATATATAAGTCAAATGTTTGAAGAAAAATGAGATAGTGCCCCGTGAATAAACAGTCGGGCATAAATATTTTGGAGAATCCCATTGAATTGGATGTCGTTGAAATATGTCGAACGGAAATTCAAATCGTTTTTTTATTCCCATCTTGTGTTCCTGATAACAGAGAAGTCAAATGTTAATGTTTTAGTGAGGTAGACGAGGTTTGTTTACGTACATAAAAACGTAAATGTTATAAAAAGGTATTGTCACATTCATAAATTACTACGTACTAGTAATCATTAAGATAAATAAATTAGCTGTCTTTGTTTGCCGAATTTCTCACGAGCTCCCCACGTATCTACTCTTCTTTTTTGAGAAAATCCTATTTTCATTCAGAGCTATGTAAAGTAAAGTCTTTACTTGTTTGGAGTCAGACGGGTGGACTTGGGGCATTCGCGTTCATCGAGAACTGCACTAACTTTCCAAACGTCTTTTTGCAGCATCTGCCGAATTCGAATCCAAAAGTTTTTCTTTATCTTTAAATGTCTTACTCGGTAACGACTCAAGCTTATCGCAGAAGCCCGAGAAAGATTCAGCAGTAAATTTAATAGGCTTTTTATCTAGTGAATAATGAACATATTACTTACATTAATATGTAAGTAATATGTTCATTATTCACTCAACCAGCTATTCAGTAATCTGAATAGCTGGTTAAGAGATTTAAGCAGAAAGTAACAAGCCTTTATAGCTCGGCATTGCATTTTTTGCAGTGAAAATATCATCTTTACTAATTAGAATATTATAGAATTTCAAGATAAAGCTGAGACGATTAAGAACTTACCTACGGAAGATTATTTACATTTTTTACGTAGATGCTTATTACGAAATCTTAAATACAATCGAACACTAAAATATATAATATTATGTACGAGCATATAAAGGAAAAAGCTAATTGGGAATATTTACAACTTATTATTTATAGTTCAGAAGTGTTTAATTGAAAATTACTGTATAACATTTTCTATACGATGAAGGAAAATTGGAAAACGTGATAAATTGCGTCGACCCTAATTTTATAAAAACCGTAAGCAAGAAATCCGTTTCTTTTTGTAAAGAAAATTATCTACAACGGAGACTACGGGGGATGTCGGGCCAGACGGAATTCCGGCGTTGTCGCTCGTTGGACGTGATTCCACTCTAGACATGATTACGTCTTTTCTTATATTGTGCGAGATGAATGGAGCCTCAGTCGCTGGCCAAGAAGTCAATTGCTCACAGATCGTGACTGGGTATGAAACGCTTCCCCGTCAGTCTATAGTTAAAGTCACTTAAAGTCGATAAACTTGCATCGTGGGACAATTGAGCATTGTTTGTGAAATATTTTTGTGCAACGATAATTATCAAGAACAACGGAAAAATATTGCTATCTGTTTGCTATCTGTAGTTAGTTATAGGTTAGTTTCTCATTTCAATTAATTAATTTATTTTGGTATTTGAATAGGTTTCGACGCGACGACGTAACGATTCTATTACAATTAACTTCGATTAAACAAGTCGGTACACTTATTCGGTCGGTTATTATTTTGTGTATTTTATCTATGGGCCTTAGTTGCCTGATAATAAAATGATTATTATTATTATTATTAAAATCTGGTACATCATAAAAAGCAATGGGTATCTTTTTGACCACCCAAACCACGACATGAATTTTTAAAATTATAGCTTGCTACACTTTGAAGGTTCCTCCTTCAAATTGCAGCGAGCTATAATTTAAATTTTTTTACTACCATATGTTTGGTAAATGGAATACGTAGAATAGAATTGAGATTTTAATTAATTATTATAGCTATATTTTACACGGGAACGGCATCACTTCACCTCATCGGGTTGTCGTCCACAATGCGTCAACCCGACGTCAGCAAAGTGAAGGTGACGACGACCCTACGAGCTATGTAAGTGAGGCGACAGGTCGCCGTAAGCGGGCGTAACTGGGGATTGTCCGAAAGGGTTAGGTACCGCTGGCCCGGAACATAAAGGGCTAAGGAAGGAACACGGTTGGGTTTTAGTCAGTAAGAGTCTGACACTCCCTTCCGCTCCACCCAGAGCGGATGATTTCCAATCCAGAAAAAGGTCCGCCGTAAGCTCAGTAACTGCTGTTTACTAGTTGATCCAGATTTGAAGCAATGCCGTTACAACGCTTATAAGTGTGCGTGGCTGTATGGAGTTTCAGAGAAACAATTTGAGGCGGTGCTGATCACGTGCAGTTCTTATACGTGTGCGTTGACCTTAAATCATGAATCAGGCTAAACTGAACACAGCGATGACATTTTTATATAATTATTTTTCTTCTATAGGTACGTACCTTACAAATATGTGAGTATTGGAAAGTACTGTAAGTTTTTGGTTATAAAGCTATACTTATTATCCAATAAAACAGGCATCAAAGGGTTAAATAAGATTTAGAAAATAAAAACATATCCGGAGGTACCTACACTGCACAGGGCTTGCCACAAAACTACTTACCTACGACTTGCTAAATTTAAAAGTTACAATGCAATGACGAAAAAAGTGACCATGCTTGTTGATTTTATTACCTACTTCATGAAAAGCTAAATTTACTAATCGTAGTACCTACATAAGTTACAAAAGGATCACATTATCTTCAAAAGAAGAAATACGGCAAAGTACTAACCATTTTTGCGAAACGGCTATTCGGGTTCAAAGTATCAAAGGAAAAGCTTCTTATCTTAACATTGTACGAAAATCAAGAGTAGGTATCGTATCTACGGAGTCACCTAATTTCAAATGTCATTGTTTATTTGTGTAAACACATGCGCTTTCTTTTTATTTATTTTTTGTAGATTTGTCCTGGGAATTTTTATAGATCGAGTTTTATTAATGACCAATTAAACGTCGCCTATAGGTACAATTTTACGGTAACAGCTACAGAAAATCGATTCAAAATGTTTTTGGATCTTTTTAGTTAACGCAATTTTCTACTATTTTCAACAGTATGAGTTGACTAAGGAAATCCATATCGGATGGTTCCGGACATCAATACCAAATTTAATTGTGCGATAACTAACTTGGTCTGTCACCTATAATGCAAGAGTAATAAAATTCATTACGGCTTGAGCAAGAATCCGGATTGTGCGCGGTTAGAAGCGGAAAATCCGTGGGTTTTATACATTAAACTCGCTGAATAAATTGGAAGTCGATAGGACCATTCCTATCCAGAATCCACATAGAACCTGCTAGTTATTCTAAAATATCTATGCATAAAATTTTATTCGGCGCGGTGTTATTGCAAATTGATGGCGGTGGACCGTTGAAATATCATTTGCAAATGAACACTAGTTTGTAAGAGAATCTTTAAGTCTTCATTATAGGTACTATTTAGGCTTTTTGATTTTATAAAAACTTTTCCCGGAAGTGGGTAATTACCTACTTAAACTTTGATCAGATATTTTTTTTAATATAATTGTACTTACTAAGTTTTTATTTGAATAATATAATTGTACCGGCCAAAGTCTATTTCGGGATAAACAATGTTATCCTTTACTACAAAAATGAAAACTTAAAGTACTGTGGGGGGTGCAGATGGGAGCTTCACGATATAATTGAAAAAGGCTTCGACTTGAATAAAATATATTTACGACTTTACATTATCACGTTATTTCCAGCCTGGACTGCTAAAGGTAGATAGATAGCAGATAGATAGAACAGATAGTCTTTACAGTACCTAGGTAACTTAAGATCCGGCTTGCACAGACGAGTTTAATAATAAACACGATAAGTATCCTAGCGACGACGCTCACGAAGGGATGGACTGCTACTAAACAAATTATAATGAAGTCGTACAGATATAACTAAACAGAGGCTCAAAAGTTTATTCTGCGTTTGGCCCACAGGCGCTCGTGCAATGTGATTACAAAAGCATTTACTCGGGTGAGTCGAGATGCTAGCTTGTTTTATTCAGAGTCTTCGTAAATCCTTCCTATTCTGTAGCGACAATGCGTTGGGATCACGTCTCTATTGTTGCTTGTATCGAGTTGACGATTAGGGAGTTTCAATAACAGACCGCGACGTTTAGGTAATCTATCGCTGTCATAAAACCTCTCAAATATACGAGTACCGACGCACCTTCAAAGACTTAATGCGTAGCCGACGATTACATCCGATTTTAAGTGAACTAATAAAGACTTGTATTTTATTGCCAGTAAAAACTAATCTTCTGAAAATATTGTTTTAAGAAAAACATTTGCTAGATTCCATGTAGGCACCGAAGCACCTAAGTAAAAAACTTTATATTTGAAGTTGCCAAAAATATTTGTAGCTTTTGACGAAAAATGAAGCCCCTAATAATATAATAGATACCAAACTTAGTTTTTTAGGGTTCCATACCTCAAAAGGAAAAACGGAACCCTTATAAGATCACTTCATTGTCCGTCTGTCAAGACCCTTTTTCTCAGGAACGCGTGGAGTCATCAAGTTGAAATTGATATCAAATACTCAGGGCTGCAATCCCTTGAATCAGTGAAAAAATAAAACTTCTAAGTCAACGTTAAAAAAAGATACGGCCGCTTATGCCGCAAAAAAACGTATATTTCGACACTCTCAAGGGAATCAAAATGACCCGACCCGACCCCCGACCCCCTTCCCGTTGACCTAGAATCATGAAATTTGGCAAGAAGCAATTTCATGTAGCACAAGTAAAGGAAAAAAATCCGAACACCGTAAATTTGTAGTTACATACATACAAATTTGTACGGAACCCTCGGTGCGCAAATCCGAATCGCACTTGACAGATTTTTTTACGTTGAACGGCCTTTTTCTGCGCAATAAGAATAAGTCTGAAGCTGCCGACTCTACAGGGGAAGAGAGCACACGATAAATAGGCAACGAAGCATTGAGCCAGCAGGGAGCAGGCATTATTGCCTTCTACGGGGGCATTGTTGCCACAGAACTGCTTTGCATTCGTGTACCGCATATGACTGAATGTGATTTTGCCTAATAATAATACATGAGAACAAAGAGAACAATTAATGCCATGCTACGTACATAAACCGTAGTGCATAATTAATCATCATGATTTTGTGCTGAGCTTTAATTTTAATTTTAATGTGAAAATAAGTGCAAACGATTGATATTCAGTGTGGGACTGTAATCGACATCGACACCAGTAATGATGACAGTTAACGATCATACTGCAAATTCTGCTCGCATGGTGATTGGTGACTGAATAGTTTTTTTTTCGGGTAAAAGGCTGTAAACTTTTGACCGTGTGGTTTTTTACAGTATGACTTTAAATCATAATATTCGGACCTTATTACTATGACCTGTTAAAGTTTGTCCAGGTATTTTATTATGACCTTGTATGTAGATATAACAATGTACTACTACCTGACTACGATCAGATGTAACTATAGACTATACAGGTACGCTCACTAGAATAAGGAGGCAATTTATTTATATTATGCGTAACTTCGTAACTTTCGTAAAATATTCGACGTTTATTCCAAATATTTTACACGGGGACCCCTCTGTTGACGTCCTTCATGTGCCGGCTTGGCTCAATGACACTTCAGAAAAAACTGAAAAAAAGTTTTATAAACTAAACTACCTCTTGGGCGGGAGTAGGTATTTGAGATTATAACTTTTCATAGACAAGCTCCGCAAGCTCGTTCCGGGGAGAATTCTCGGTTTCGGTCGTATTTCCTCCTTCTCGCTACCTTATTTTTTATGTTGCGTACCCAATAAATCACAGGGAATATGTATAGCTACGACATCTCAGATGACATTTTATTTCATTCTATATCGCGATTAGCATTTTTCTTTGGGTTTTATGAGCTTGAAGTTTCTATTTTTGACTTTACACATTTCATTTACAAAGATATAGAGTAATTGTCATAATTTATCCCATCTAGATTATCTTTGAATACTATAAAATAACGTTTTACATGCCTGTGTGTAGATTAAATCAATGAAAAATTTAAATTAATTTACATATAATGTTTATGGCTTTTTATAGTCAACACAATGTCTACAGTAATATCAGTTACCACACAGTGTTTACAGGCTCTTTTGGTTTAATATTCCTTGATAGTAAAAAAAAAACAAGAAAAACATATAATACTTGATTACTGTTTGAGTGGCGTCCGTTCGATCAACATTTTTGATTATTATTTCACTAAATATTTCATTAAAGCTCGTGCTTGAAAACTCGTAAGTGTTAGTTACTAGTAATAATGTATCAAGTTCTATTAGATATCTTTTTACAGAAAGTATATAACAATCTTGAGTATATAACAATCGTGAGTTCAGGGAGATTTAGACTCGAAATGTAAAACTTTAGCTGTAAGTAGATGGTATTCAAATTAGTGTCGTACACGGATCGACTTTGACGTAACAGACGTTCTGAAGAGGGTGTTATTTGGATATCGGACCAATCTGTCTCCCGTTTTCATTCCAGTTTATTTCCGTTTTTTTAGATAGCATTGTATGCGGCTTCTTATGAACCTAATCCTTTTTTGTTATAGTCGTTTTAATGCTGTACTTTCTTTTATGTAGTAAAAAAATCTGGTTTTTATATCGTACCTCTTTAGCATCTGCACAGCATCCGGCACCCGCGACTCCCGACCCCTGCCACGACATCCGCACTTGCTTTTAATGTCTTTCTCATTTTTATTTTCTCTTAGCATGGCTCGTTTTAAGGTGAACTTTCGTTATTACGACTTTCATTTGCTTTTTTATCAGTTATGTTATGCCGTGGGAAAAATATATAGGTCCTACCTATACCTATTAATAATGCTTATCTATATAAAAGCTATATCAGAAACAATTGTCCAACTGGTTTATTTTAGTCAAATGTGAAGTATGTTGATATGTTTATATCTTCTATTGGATACAACAAAAATTACCGAAACAGTTTCCTTAGTGAACGTGCGTATTCATAGCTATCAGTATACGTACCTACTCAACCACATTTTATATGTAAATGGGCTTTTCCGTTTGCAAAGTGCTCCTTTTTCTGAGGTGATCCTGCGACTGTGACATAAAATGAATTTTACGTCGCATCGGATCCGTGACTACGCGTCTCAAAAAATCGTATTTATATCCATGTTTATATGACTCTATTGACATATTGTTGATATTCTTTTTTATTTACATTTTCATTCAGGCTATGATAACTTTCGACTATGGCTGTTATTAGGCGAATTTTAATAATAGGTATTATGACTATTGAACAACCATTAAATAAATAAGCTTTTCTTTTTACAACTTAATGATTTGACAGACTAATATTTTGACCGTGTGAATCAAGATTGATAGGTAGGTACCTACTACGTGATTGTTAAAACAAAACTGCGTTTATGTGAATTATGTTTGCCTTTTTCTATTAAACTTAATTCCCGCCCTAGAAATAAAATGTAATAGAACTATCATATTTTCAGTGCGCGTTTTAATTAACTAAGTGGTGCTAGAACTGCTTTATTGAAATTACAGCATACTGCTTGGTCTAATCGTCTAGCTTGTGATGCATAAAATTAAACTGGCTTGTCATAAGCTACTGATATAATGTTATTTGAAATAATGGTCATGCGAAGTAACGCGGGGCATAACTTTATTAGCTCGGTAATCGCGAGCAGATGAGTCTTTTTATATCTTTGACGCTATTTTTGTCTCATAGAACCCAAAGAGTTAGGGATTCCAGTAACAAACCTATTTGGGAACTCAAAAAGTCACAATCGAACATTTTCACAACACAATTTTATAATAAAATCATTTGTTGTAGCCAGGCATGATTTTATGTTTTGTACTCTTTTTTATACAGGCTGGGCCAGAAAGACGTACGATTTTAAAAACACTATTGCATTAAAACGGTATGAGGAAGCAGTGTGCTGGAGGTGGGGATAAGTAGCTCGGTTCTCACTTTTCGGAAATTTAGTCGCCATGGAGAGCGCTTCACGGGTGCGCAGCGTACATTCTGTGTAAAAAATTATTGCAAAAATGGCGATTCGGGCACTGTTGTTCGTCGTTTATTTCGTATGGACACGTCAATAAACAAAATTGCCGTTATTGGACCGCAGAAAATCCACGTTCAAAACACATTCAGCCTCTGCATTCGTCGAAAGTAACACTTACGACGCCCATTTCAGCACACGGGATCACCGGTCCCTATTTCTTTGAGGATCAGCGAGGGCAATCTGTGACTGTAAATTCCGATCGATATAAAGTCATGTTACGACAATTTTTTTCCAGCAACTGCAAGAATTTGAAGCCTACAATCGTGTAACATGGTTTCATCAAGACGACGCGACTTGCCATACATCTAATGAGTCATTGGCAGTCATTAACGAGACGTTTGCAGGGAAACTCATATCGCGCCGAGGTGATATTCTATGGCCGCCCAGAAGTAACATCACCAGACTTTTTTCTGTGGGGATACATGAAGAGTCGAGTTTATAGCAATAATTAATATAACCATGATTGCCCAGTTGAAGACCAATATCCGTGAAGACATGGCCGCTATTCCACGCGCAACGTGCCAGCAAGTTTTTACCAATTTGAGGTCCAGATTCGAGGAGTATTTGCAGCGCAATGGTGCACATATACATTATGTTATTAAAAAAAAAACCCATATGTTCATTTTCATTTAAATATAAATTTGTATGTGTACCATTTTTGTTTTTTTTAAACGATTTTTTCAAATCTACCGACCATTCTGGCCCATCCTGTACTCGGTAGCAGAGATCAAAGGGGATTTTACTGTAGAGGAGTGCTGTAACTGTTAAGTACACATACCTTGTGGGATTGTTTTACAAAACGCATACAACTCAGGCGAGGGATTGCTGAGAAAGTATTTAAAGAGGCACTCTTTCTATGATCCGATTATTCCTGTTGCATATTGTGTGGGTTTAGCCTGTTTATGAACTAGGAACTGAGGATTATTTCAAATAAATCTTATTAGATTTTAAAGTATGAAATTAAAAATGCAGTAAAAAAACAATAAAATATACTACCGAAGTTTGGTTACAAACAAAACAATAATCAGCAGTTTTTTTTAGAGTTTATGCTTACGTGTGAGAAGGGTACTTAAATCTAGTTTTCGAATTGGACCTCAGCCGGGTCGTGTTGATTGATTGCACTTGTAATGAAACAAGAAGTTAGGACAATGGTTTTGTTTTAGTTACGAGTACCTAGGTAGGTTCGTACATGCCTGGTTTACTTTACGTAATGAAAAACAGATAGCGTATGTCTAAATTAGTTATACGTGTCATGAATACAAAATTAACTCATTATTGTAAATACTGCAGTCATTATTCGAAGAAGAGAGTTGAAAATATTTCACCCCTCGCCCTGAATTAACATTCCGGACGCGGCTACTTTAAAAATTTGCCTTTTTTCGCTCAGAAATAAAGGCGTAACATTTACCCGACTTAATACTTTACACAGTTGAGAATATTAATACGGATGTATTTAATCAAATATATTAAATAACACGAAAACCCATGATGATCAATAGTTAACCATTATAACTGTTGATCCGACTCCGTATAATAATACTATGACTATAGCCAATTAAATTTTTGTGCTCTACTTTTAAGTTAAAAATGATTTGGCAGTGCACCATATTAATTACATGAGATTCTAAAGGATGCCACACGGTCAGTTATAATCATAGACGCTAGTATATACAAAATCTATAGTTCTAACCATTAGATTCGCCTTATTTAACCCTTGGACCGGCACAGTCATGTATAGATGATAAACCAAAATGTGCCCAGATCGCCACGGTTCGACTACATGACAGACTTGGACGCCGAGGGCACGTTTTTGATTTTTTGACGTGTGGCGGTCAAAAGGTTAACGCACCGTAAGTTGTTTATCCGATCCAGATCGATCGCTTAAGACGTCCGCAACCACTAAGTACTATTATAGAAACAAATCGTCAGAACTGCACAGTCATAAAAAACCGGAGAGATATAACTCATCAGACGAATCTGGTCCGTTAGGTGTGTACAGATGCGAGTGCTCATAGGTACACGAAAGGATTGGACTGTTTAGTCCCAACGATTTACTTCTAGTAGTAGTCGATACGGCCGTCGTCGTAAGTGACCAATTTCATTGAAGCAGTAGCATACCGTGGGATTGAGTTGTCCTGATCGGATAGTGAATTTGAAGGTAAGACTGACCGTGTATAAAAAACCATTATATGACTGATGATCAACAATGAAGACGTACATTCTTATTGTTCAATATTATGACTATTGATCAACCTATAGATAAAGAAGCTTTTTTTTTATTTAGCCTGTAATGTCCCTCTTTTGGCCATAGGCCTCCCCCAAGTCCTTCCAGCCACTCTTTTCCCGCGCCGCCTCGAACAGCCCTCACCATTTTCTTTTTACAGTTACAATATTAAGAACAATATATTATTATGAGAATAAGAACATACCATCATGAGAATCGTAGATGTAGATGACGTTCTTCCATCCGTAATGCGTGATAGTAGCCATGACAGCGCGATGGTAGTCAGGGCGCATACTCACAGCGTAATCAGTGAGGCCTGAAGATGGTGGGATCACCTGTGAATACAACAAATGGTTTTAAAGACTTCACACACGTCGCCTATTTATGTATGTTTATAATGACTACATTATAAACATACATAAATAGGTGACGTGTTGACCTATTTAGTGGTGAAATATCGAATATGTATCTTTAGTCTTCATGATGCAATATTAAGGTCTCATACTCGATGTTTCTTTTAACAGGCATACACAAAAACACGATAAAAATACGCACATAATAAATATATCCATCGCTGTCACGCATTTATCACGATAAGTCATGCATACTACACTAAGTAGGACGATGTGCCAGAGTAGCTTACGTGTTAGGCTATGGTCTCCTATTTTATGCCAAACGTGGCGTCTGACGTTAGCGTCAACGTTTAATTCCGTTCCGATCGACGTCTGAATGCAACGCACAGCGTCGGCGGTCAATACATCCGCAGCAGAGAATGGCGTTTTAGTCGCTGCTCGCGAGCGGTCGATCCGACTGCATCACTAATTTTTTCCCAACATTGATACTTATAAATATTGTTTTTATGATTTTTGTCACTTTTATCATACACTGCATTAAAAGATTTAACTGCTTCTATCAACAATTAGTCTTTTTCTTTATTAAACCTCATCATTTTGCATGACGCGAGAGACGACCTTTACGCTGCAATGGTTCGAAATGACTAGAGACGCGACGCACAGCGTTTAGATGCCGCGTACGGCGTCAAGACGCCAACGTCGACGTGTGAAAGAGACCACAATAGTACATTTCTATAGTAAACATTGTGACGCAGCGTACGACCTAACGTGACGCAGCGTACAGCGTGAAATAGGAGACCATAGCCTAAGGGTCCCGTCCCTCATAAGACAAATGAAAAACCTTAAGTTAACACATTCGGCAGTCTGTCTTTCTATCACATCCGATTATTTTTTTTGTAAATCTCTGTATACCATCATCATTGTAGAATATATAATATACGGTTAACATGTGTCGGGCATGCCACCGTCCAGGTGAGTCCATCAGGCCTCTGCCTCGAATTTTGCGGGCAGCGGGGCGGCAGCGGCGGCGGCGCGGGCGGTCACCGTTTGTCTGGAGTGCGCCGCTCGTTGCCCGCCCCCGCGCCGCTGTTTTCGAGAACCGGTCCATTTGATTTTACGCATAAGATCCTGCCGCTCCTGCGCCGCCGCCGCCGCCGCCCCGCTGCCCGCAAAATTCGAGGCAGAGGCCTAAGACATCTCTGGTTGCTCTCGTCTGGCTACCGGCGAGTACTTGCACGGGCATACCGGCGAGTACTTGCACGGGCATAACCAACTAGCCAGGACTTTTCACCAGCAACTTGCTTTGAAATATAAACTTGTGGATTGTGAGGTACCGTATGAAAAGTATGTGCCTGACCCAATTCTTAAGAATGACCATGTCACGTTGTATTGGGATCGGTCTATCATTACTGACAGGACTATTGTCGCCAATAAGCCTGATATAGTGGTGATAGATCGATTAGCGCGCCGCACAATGATTGTCGATGTTACTATTCCACATGACGGGAACCTCGTGAAAGCTGAGAAAGAGAAACAAATTAAATATCTCGACTTAGCAGACGAGGTGTGAACATGACATGTGGAACGTGAGCTCAGCTGTAATGGTGCCGATTCTTGTATCAGCCAGTGGCCTGATGGCCGAAAGCCTCGATCAGCATCTATCGAGGCTCGTTAGGCGGTTGGATCAAGGGCCTGATTCAAAAGGCAGTACTCTTCGATACGGCTCTATTTGTGAGGAGGTTCCTGTATCTTTAGCCCTAACCACCGGTAATTTGGATCCTGTTCCTGACATCACTATTTTATAACATTTTTGAACGTTTTTTTTATACTTATTTGTTATATTTTAAGAAATATTTAAAAATGTGATTATTTAAGTAAATAGATAAATAAAGTAAATAATATAATTATTTATAATATTATAAACGCGAAATTTTGAGAGGATGAATGGATGTTTGTTATTCTTTCACGCAAAAACTATTGAACGGATTTTGATGAAACTCTACAATAGTAAAGCTAGCTATTCATCAGAATAACACATAGGCTACTTTTTATCCCGATATTCCCACGGGATCGACACTTATGCGGGTAAAATCGCGGGACGCTATTAGTCTACATATAAGTCAAATAATGGAACACGCATTATTCAAACATTCACCCTTATCTGGGCAAAATGAAGGGATACAGTTTTTATCTTTTCCGTTCCGTTTCGTGCTAGAACTTGCTTAACTATGTTGACTCAAGTTACAACACACGACAGTGTATTATCCACAAGCGAATAGGGTTACCATATGACAGGCGTTTGCCGCATTTGACAGGCATTTTAAGGTTTAGACAGGCGTGCGGCCGGCATTGGTCTGAGACAGGCATTTTTAAATTTCGCGCCCGCGCGCGTATCGCGGTTGCATAAATGCAAGCGCGCGGGCGCGAAATTCATGAAAATCTGTCAGTTTGTGTTCTCTATTTTGAAACACAATGCGAACGTAGAACGTACGTTTTCTCTCGTCAACGCCCAGTGAAGTAAAGAAAGAAATCGGCTGACAATTGAATCAGTAAAAGCAATATTGATTACTCAGGAAAATTACAAAACTGTATCTTGTGAAG
Source organism: Luperina testacea (assembly GCA_927399505.1). Taxonomy (NCBI): domain Eukaryota; kingdom Metazoa; phylum Arthropoda; class Insecta; order Lepidoptera; family Noctuidae; genus Luperina; species Luperina testacea. The sequence goes on from OV656755.1 coordinate 9,927,684, forward strand.
ATTTTTACGTTTATGTTTTATGAAAAGAACTATTACAGCGTTTTGCTTTAGACAGGCATTTTTCTGAAAATTCAGGCATTTTAGGTATCATAGACAGGCATCCCTCTATTTACATATGGTAACCCTACAAGCGAACGACATGGTCAAACGATGTGGTTTTCATTTAACATTGAATGCTGCGATCATGGCCCACAATGTCACTTGATGGACAGACATTTGCTTAACGGCTCTTCTAGGGATCAGAACAGCTCTTAAAGCTTTCCTGGAATGCGATACCGGGCGAGTTTTGTCAATTCGCTTGTAGTCTCAGTCCAATTCGACCCGTAGATATCGTTCCGCGACTCAGAAATTGCATAACATTTGATTGCGTTAGAAACCAGTACCCGTTATGCGTTACACACATGCAAGTACATTTTTGTCCAAAAAGACATTAAGAAGAAGTTTCATTATTTTTTCCTCAGAAAGGATGCGTGAGTAGTTTTTTGTAAATATATATATATATATAAATATAATTTAATATATATATATATAAAGAATAAGAATAATATTTGTATTATATATATATAATATAAATATTATTCTTATTCTTTTTTAACTCACCCGGTACCTATGATGAGTATAAACTCCACGGCGGATGAACATGCTCGTCTAATATTTATTTAGCCATAATTGTAAATACTCGTTGTAGTTCATTATAAATGAAGTAGGTACCTAGATGAAAAAAAAAACTTCTAGTCAATTAAAATCACTGCCAGTGACCAAAATGCTTTCTATGCTTATAATGGCATAACCACATTGTTTTTGGCTAAAAGCACATAATTGTAATAAAAAACTTAGGGATGATTACTTGATCAAAATGCAATATCATTTGGTTGCAGATTTGAAAAAATGTATTGGTGAGCAACGTTAAATTGTTATAATTAACTTATGTACGTTTATGTAATATTCGGAGTTTGATATAATATGTAAAGTACTGAAGGTAAATCTTGCTAATGTTGTGACGTAAGGTTGTGTTTCAGTTTCAGGTATTATTACGTGTTGGTTGAGGATGAAAAAATTGAAATAAAATAGCCGAGTACCTGGGTGGAATATTGCGATGAAATGAGTAAAATAATATACAAGTGGTGTGCTTCATGTTTGTAATACACACTTCTTGACTATAGCATTATCGCAGTTTGAGTGACTACCTAATATCAGCACGTAGTTTAACTAGATTTTAATTATTATAAACTTCGGCTTTTTTTCTCTGTTTTATAGCCCGAACTGTGTATCTGAGCAGCTTCGTGAGTTTAAAGTTAGTCGGAGTTTAAAAAAAAAAACTGAATAGGAATATGTTTAGCTTTAGTAAGGGCTCTTAACAGATGATTCCAACACTCTGATGTTTCTGAACCTTCCAATTTTTGTATGGACAGCTATATAATATTTGTTTATGCACTTAAATCACCAACTGATTATAGTCTGGCTTATATAAAACCTTGAGTTTTGAGAGAGCTATTAAATTCTTCAACAAGTGCTGTTGACTCAAACTGGAAATGTTGCCAGAAAAGTTCTTGTAGCATGTATTATTAGCAGGTTCTGTTTGTATGTTTTTGACGTCACGGACGTCGAGTTGAACGGTACACCTTGCTGTGGTTTATAGTGTTTTAAATAAAATAACCCATTTAATAAGAACAATTATAATACAGAAAGTTTCTACATACAAAAACTAAGGACACAAAACGTTATCTAGTGCGCAAGTGCAGTGTATAAATAGTAATTAATGTGTTAACTTAAATATGTACAACAGTGATTAAAATCTACCCTTAATATTAAAAATATTTAAACATTTAAGTGAATATACTTAAAAACTAGTCGAGAAGTGACACCCAAGAGTGTGTTTAAACTCTGTTTACCCCAGTGTCGTTGTATGGTGTTAACAACCTTTACACTCCCATCAAACCATAATTCGCATATGTTCGAAACAGCGCCATCTATTGCAACTGCGCGGAACGACTAAGCGAGATCGATTAGTGTAATTAAGTTTAAGTTACGATCAAAGTGGACCATGCCTGCAGCGAAGTGCGGTGGTTGCGCCAAATTCTTGTCGCCGATAGAAGCCGCTACATGCAGCCAGTGCAAAGCATTTTATCATCGCGCTTGTGTTGGCCTGCTTGTTAAGGATATTATTGCATCCACATGGAACTGCCCTGAGTGCAAAAAAAATCTGGTCAGGGATAACAGGACGGAGACACCGGTTCGAGGTGGGGGCGGATCCTGCCCAGACAGAGGAACACAGTAGCCCCGAGGAGCTCATGGACATGAACAGTTCATTAAACAGCACTGCATTGAACGCTACAATTAATTTCTCCCCCGACTTAGCAGACGAGCTGCGATTATTTAAAGAGGAGCTGCGTGCCGAGTTTCGCCTGATGCATCAGGAATTCCAACAATTTCGCACGGAAATGGCTCAACTTAAGGATTCCTTAAAGACCTCTGATGAGCGGATGGATAGCCTAGAAGCGCGAGTTGGCGCCCTCGAGCAAAAATTGGAGCAAAAAGTACAGCCAGACAGGGATCCATTAGAAAACATCATAGCTGAACTGAAATGCCAACTGAACGAGCGCGATCAGGAACTCCTGCTCAACGACATTGAGGTGACTGGAATACCGGAGTGCAAGGACGAGAGCGTCCTTCACCTCGTTGGTGTGCTTGCTATAAAGCTTGGCGTCGCTATAGATGAAAGGGACGTGGTTCATGCCGAGCGAGTCGGATCTACGCGCCGTAACCGAGTAGAGACTTCTGACGGCGATATCTCTGCTGACCCCGCTGCGCAGCGACCGCGGTGTATTTCTGTGCGTTTCGCAAGGCGCACCACGCGCGACTCACTACTGCGCGCAGCTCGGGTTCGTCGCGGTTTGAGTACAGGTGACCTTGATATCACCGGGCCGCCGCACCGAGTTTATGTCAACGAACGCCTAACTCGGACAAACCGCCAGTTATTTTATCACGCTCGTCAGGCAGGGAGTCAGAACAAATGGAAGTACGTATGGACAAGGGAGGGGAGAATCTTAGCTCGCAGAGAAGATCACCAAAAAGCAGAACGAATTAGATGTGAAGACGATATCTGTAGGATTTTTGGGTAATGGTCGGTTCGTACCACATCCGAACGCGTTCTGTAAACTTGTATCGTTTACCTATTGCTATCATGTGGATGTTAACATTTTGATCACTTTTTTATTTTGTGTTGCACATAAAGGATTTTTTTATAGTCTGTGCTATATATTAAGTGACGTCACAGGGCGGTGTGTGTTTCCTGTGGGACCAAGTGGGAATCTATCTTGGGCTCAATGGCATTGGTTAACACTAAGCAATATATATTTTGAGAATGTTGACTATTTTGGTCAATTGTGGACGGTTATACTATTTTATCAATTACTGTTAGCTTACAGCATGTTATTAATGTTTTCATGCACAGATTACTTGATTTTGAAAAGATGTTATTATGCAGATATTATTTACAAACACATGGCTGATAATTACACTTTTAATACACGTATTCGTAGACACAATTCGACGGTAACGTCGAATATGACTTTAAAATTATTATTTGCAAACACTTATATTATACAACTATTATTTACACTGGCTAATATACAATTACAATATTTTTTTACAATTAATTATTTTAAACTTTTATTTACAATCACTTATTTAAAACTAATATTTTTATTTATTAATATTTACAATTGTTTTTTTATTTTTGCAATTTTTGCCCTTATTTGTGGTTATTATTACGAATTTAAATTATTTGTTATTTACAACACTTATTTGCAATATCTCAATAGAATTGTACATTACAATTTTATTTTATCTCCCCTAACAAATGCGAAAATGTCAACACTTTACATCTGTAACAGGACTTCTCTGTTTCTTTGTGTATTTCATTACATTAAATATGCTTGAAAAATACCTTAAAGTTGGTTTGTTAAACGTAGGCTCCCTTGGCACTAACCACGATGATTTTATAGCAGCAGTGGAAAAGCATTCTTTCGATGTATTGGCAGTTAATGAGACTTGGCTACGACGGGGCGAAGAGGGGCGAGCGCCCGCTGTACCAGGTTACCGCCTACGCCACTCACCACGACCGCTGTCTGTACATGGGGGACGGGGGGGTGGTGTGGGTTTTTATCTTAAACACGGCCTGACCGCTCGTACCTGGTCTATCCCAGTTGACCCTAGATACGACACTATCGAACAAATGTGGATTACCCTTACATTAAATGGGAATAAAATTGCTATAGGCACAGCGTATCGTCCCCCACGCTTCGACGTGGACCTGTTTCTCGACGCCATAACTGACTCCATTAGCTCCTTAGTAAAATGTGATTACTACATACTGCTCGGCGATTTCAATGTTAACTTACTGAATGCTAACGGACAAACTAAGAAAGTATGTGAGTTTTTGAATAGCCTGAGCCTAAAACAGCTGGTAAGTTCGCCCACCCATTTCACAGACCATAGCGAAACGTTGATTGACCTTGTCTGTACGAATCTGAACCATAAAGGGATATCAGTTGAGCCCTATGGCTCAATAAATGGTCACTCACTTGTTGTGTGTGAATTTAATATTAGGCGTAGTAAATTTAAACCACATACAGTTACGTACAGACCCATTAAGCAAATAAACAGAGAAGTGCTAGATAGTGATTTATCGCACATACACTGGGACAACATTTGTGGCTTGCATGATGTGAATGACATGGTTGAGGAATTGAATAGAAAGATTTTAACAATTTATGATGCGCACGCTCCGGTCAAGAAATATTTAATTAAGGAACCGTCATATCCGTGGATAACAGATACAATTAAATTGATGATGCACCTGCGGAATGACGCTCTGACCAAGTACCGTAAAACGAAATCCGGGTCCAAAAAGGCGTATTACAAGCAGCTGAAATCACTGGTGTTAATTTCCATATTCAGAGAAAAAGTTGCATATTTCAAATTCAATATTAATAACCAAATCAAAGATCCGAAAACATTATGGAAAAATTTAAAAAGCACTGTATTACCAAAGAAGCAAATCGATGACCTTCCTGCTCACTTCAGAGATCCAAACGAAATTAATAATCACTTTTTGAGTGTTCCTGGAAACCCTGTCTGCAATATATCGCAACGCACTTTCTTTGAGTCTCATCGTTATGGTGATGATAGCTTTGCATTTGCATTACAACCAATAACTGCTGATCAGATTCTGCGATACTTCCGCCAATTAAAATCTAACGCTGAAGGCTGTGATAGAGTGACCCTTGATATGCTTTTGCTTACACTCCCACATACACTGAAAGTCATCACTGACATTGTGAACAGCTCAATTGTCTCAGCAACCTTCCCTGACGTCTGGAAGATTGCCATCGTTAGGCCATTGCCTAAAAAAACAAATTCAACTGAGTTAAAAGACCTTAGGCCTATCAGTATTCTGCCTTGCCTTTCTAAAATTGCTGAAAAGGCAGTATGCCAGCAGCTCTCAAAATATCTAGAGGATAAACACATTCTGCCTGAGCTACAGTCAGGCTTTCGCAAACAGCGTGGTACTTCAACGGCTCTTTTGGACGTGACGGATAACATTCTGTCGGCACAGGATAAGGGCCTATGCACACTTCTTGTCTTACTTGATTTTTCGCGGGCTTTTGACTGCATAAATATAGATTTGTTTCTGTCAAAGCTTAGCTACTATGGATTTGACCAAAATACGATCCACTGGTTCCAAAGCTATCTCACCAACCGTCGGCAGCGTGTGGAAATACGACTCAGCAATGGATCATCTCTTGTTTCATCACTCACTTCTGTTTACAGAGGAGTCCCGCAAGGCTCAATACTGGGCCCCATCATCTTTATATTGTATTGTGCGGATATCATAACTTCCCTGAAGCGATGTAGGTACCATATTTATGCTGATGACGTACAAGTCTATATCTCCTTTAAGCCTAGTGACTATGACATCGCGATTGAGGATCTAAACGATGATCTTGACAGGATAGCATGTTGGGCTGAAAATAATGGTTTGGTACTTAACCCCACTAAAACCAAATACATGTTGTTTGGAACTAAGAACCAAATTGGTGCTGTGCCGGTAACACTTAACGTTACCCTACTGGGTGAGTCGGTTAGTCGAGTCAGTGAGGCACGTAATCTGGGTCTCAACCTGGACACTGGGTTGAGATACGAAGCGCACGTGGCAGAGTCAGTGCGCATTTGTTTTTACCGTCTTAAGGTCCTCTATAAAATAAGGCCTTATCTGTCGGAGGAACTGCGGATCCAGCTGGCTGAGTCTCTCGTGCTGTCAAACCTAAACTATGCGGACGTAGTTATTGGCCCTAGACTACTGGCAAGAACCGATCGACTGATCCAGAGGGTGCAAAACGCCTGCGCGCGATTCTGCTTCTCAATCCCGCCAAGAAGTCACGTAACGCCATTTTTAAATAACCACTCAATCCTCAAGATGAAGTCACGTCGTAAGTTGCATTTGGCATGCCTACTTTTTGGAGTAATAAAGTACAAGCAGCCGTCCTACCTGTACAATAAACTGAGCTGGATTGCTAGTAGAAGAGAATGCGCAAGTAGGCAGTGCTCGCAGCAACTCGCCACTCAATCACACAAGACAGCTGCTTTCAGGGGAAGTTTTAGGTATGCTGCATCTAAATGCTGGAACAATATTCCCCCGCCGATAAGGAATCTTAAATTTCTTGGTACCTTCAGAGTTCGACTACGGCAGTTTCTTATCACCTCGCAGAAGAATCTAGGGATGACTGCTTCGAACACGTCTATTATATAACTGGCTGTCGTGTCCTTCCCGAATCAATTTGTCGATTTAACGTATCATTTGGTTACAACCTGTGAGCAAAGGTATAGTAATTGAGTGGTTTGTGGATCTTTTGTTGGATAATAATAGTTATAATACTTACGCATGTTATTTACTTACCTATATTTATTTATTGTTGAACGCTTTTAATTTTATCCTAGCCAAATTGTTGTTTTATTTTATTCGCACCTACGTCACTATAATTATAATATTATTCATTTACACATTATATACTGCATATAACTTTATAAATAATATAAGAATCAAGTAATCAAAACACAATACTAACACGCTTGCGAACAAGAACGTTTCCCAATGCAAAACTTATTGTGGAACACATAATTAAAATGTCGGGTATACTTACAAAACTTCACTCTGCACTTAACACCTGTCACAACACCAATTTATTTCGTCTTCTCAACGTCCGTGTGTCACAGCAGGGATCCAGCAGAATATCAGCGTCAGGTACATTTACCTGACACATGCTGAGCTGGACTCCCATTTGGTGCAACCTTGAGACACACACCGCACTGTGTATGTTTCGTTATTAATTTTATTTTAAGTATTCGTCATAGTGTCACTTTTATTTCGATGTGTTTACTTTTTGTTTCTTTATCGGCACCTTGTCTTATAATCATGTGGGTAATTTGGTTATCATCTAATATTGTACTTTTGTGTGTTGTGCTGTCTTCTTGTATGTGCCAAATAAATGGTTTATCTATCTATCTATCTATCTATCTATCTATCCTGTTTTTTCGCATACGATTCAGTATTTATTTTTCACACCAAGATGTAATATTTTACCAGTGTATGGTAAATTATGATAACTGATAGCGCATAGGGTAACAGCTGCCGTAACTTGTAACGCGTCCATCTTCTCGGCGTTCGCAACCGTACTGAACAAACGAGAGTGTACAGGGTCGCACTCGTCACTCGACTTCTTGCGCGATTGCTCTCGACGAAACATGGCGAGAGCACTCGCGGAAGAGTGTACAGGCGCTATTACACTTTTTGGGCTTCAGACGACTCGTAACGACTGTCAAAGATCCACGAATGACAACGGCCTAATGTGCTTTCCGAGGCATGGAGGGGTCCATGCCTCGGAAAGCACATTAGGCCGTTGCCGGTTTGAACAGATGGTCAATCATCCACAACAACAGCGTCAAGCCCAGCTTTACCTGATCGATCGAGCTGATCGGCTGTTATTAGTACTTAGTCACGAGCCCCCCAGAGGTCACAATCTCTTTTAAAGTCAAGGATTATAATCTTGGTCAGGCCATGCGACGACCATGCAGATTAGTGTTTGAGATGGTCTTTTAAGAAAAGAACCACACAGATTTGAGTGGACCTGTCCTGTCCATATGCGCCAGTTACTGCTCCTGCACCTGATGATGCAGGAGCAGAATGTTACGGAACGATATTTTGGTCTACACTCCCAATTTCTTTTCCATGTTCTGCCTTCCCAATGCCAGCCTTAAGAATTTCTTTGACAGCCGTGTTATGAGATCATTCGTACACTGTTTTGTTCGTTTGAGCTGTCGCTGGAAACCAGCGACCCGTCTTGCATAGGGTTGTAACATTATGCTGAGCGATGGCCGTTTTGCGTGGATGTGTCGCATATTCCTACCCAACTTATTTTTTGTGTTTGTGTTGTTTCTTTGCGTCATTTTTACCGCAAATAAACGTATTTTCTTTTTTTATAAGCTTTTGCTTATGCAGGTATATAGCATAAAAAAAGGGTAAACGCAGCAGGTAATTCTGCTAATTTATTAAGGAAACACTGGTTATTCTTGAAAATACATTGTGATTTACATCAAGCAGGACCTAAGTAGGCAAACTCAGAAATCCTGAGTTTAATACTGTGAATTTCTGAGTTCACTTTTCAAATGTTCATAATATTATTGATGATGATTGTGACATACCTACCTTCAGTGTTATTCTTGATATCAACCGAAAAAGTTCGATATCTTTCTAACTTTATAAGGGCTGATTTTTCAATATTAAGATAATATTTATCTGAGGAAAATATGTCAAACTGTTTATTTATTCTTCTGATAAAAGTTATCAGACTATTGAAAAACAGCCGCAAGTACCTTTAAGTAAATATACCAAACAAGACAAGATTTAACGGATTCCTAGTACGTGCCACAACCTTTTCCCGAAACTCTCGTTCAGGACTAACTACGATACATTTATACTTCTGCGTATTTATTTAATTTACTTGTTTTTGTTAATGTATGTTTTATTTGTTTACCACCCATGATATTAAGTACCTATCACAATGGCGAATGAAGAACAATAATTTTATTTTTGCTTGTCATTTTGCTTTACTTATACGTTTTAATTTACAAAAACATGATTCATCAACACAGCCAAAAAGGTGTATGTTTCATTATGTAAAATGTTTCAACGTTATTGATGTGGGTACCGTGAATCTCGCAGAGTGAAATCATCCACAAAAATCATTATTGTTTACAATTTTCATCCGGTTCTGTGGTTTTGTGTTTCCCGCATACTGTCTACTACGTACGAGTTACGACAGAAGGTCAACAGATAGATGTAAACTTCATGAAGTCGGATAAAAGATTTCACTATAGAAATATCTAGAAATTAATATGCAAATATTTATTTATATTTAAGACTTCGCACTTATATAAGAAGATAGAGGGCAACTAGAATCAATTATTTTTATTCATATAAATTTTGACGTTCTAAAGTGCTCTTTAACTTATGTGCCTTTAGTGAGAATCCAATGGGTCATGTATGAAAATATTAAATTGTCTCGATTTTTTTTCTGCACTTATGAATAAGCTAATACTATCTACAAAAAAAGTATCAGATTTATCTGATTAGTATTTCCAGAGAAATAAATTAAATTCTGTTAGAGGCGGCCATCGACAGTAACCCACGGATTTTTATTCAATTTCCTTAGCCTACTCAATTAAAAAGTAAAAACTGTAGATAATCTGTACCGTCTGACATCCATCCATCATAACTTGTCAATTTGTCATAACATAACCTCACTTTTCACCTCTTGCTTTGTGTTTGTTTGCGATTTTATGGATATATCTTTACGACGACCCTCACGCTTTGAATACTGGATTAGATTTCGACTGTCTTCGCGACGACCCCCACGCTTTGGACACTGGATTAGATTTTGAGAGACCTTTGTTATGATGGATGGATGCCAGACGGTACAGATTATCTACAGTTTTTACTTTTTAATTGAGTAGGCTAAGGAAATTGAATAAAAATCCGTGGGTTACTGTCGATGGCCGCCTCTAACAGAATTTAATTTATTTCTCTGGAAATACTAATCAGATAAATCTGATACTTTTTTTGTAGATAGTATTAGCTTATTCATAAGTGCAGAAAAAAAATCGAGACAATTTAATATTTTCATACATGACCCATTGCGGGAAAGGACAATTTGGCGAAAGATACGGCGACCGCTGTATATCTATATAACATAAATCCATTGATATAAACTAGAAAAAAACCGTCTTTTGTGAAACCTAATCAGGGTGATATAATTTACTCTAGAGTAAGTAATGATAGATTTTACTCTAAAACTAATCATGTAACTTTTGTGACAAGGTATTAAAGGCAAATATTGGCTGAATATAATTCAATACATTCTTTGGTGCCTCGTTCAGAGGTCATAAACAGAACTCAAATTTGTGATGGACGCAAACCTCTTTTCAACGCTTAATTAATAAAATATAGGTACGCGAGTTATTTGAACTTTAAAAATCATCGTCGTATTTACTCATAAATAACTTTAGTCAAAAAATAGTTACATACCTGCACCAATGATTGGATGACCTATTTTGGCAGACTTTCGCCTTAATTGTTGGACTAAAAAGTTGGAGCTTTTCTGAATGAACAAGTATGTACGGTCAATCACAAATCGAGCTAGTTTTTGTCTCAATATCTAGGCAGAAATTAATTTCTTAGACATTGTCTCGCCTGTTTTAGTACATAATATGCGGATAGATGTTGTTTTGGACATGTTCACCATGGATGAATAATACGCGTGGTTTATCAGATCTTCATTTACTGTGACAAACGCCCACAAAAGTACAGGCTCTGATTCGGAGAACTCCATATTTGTAAAGGGCACTGATTTAAAGCGGTGGTTGTTTATTGTAGTTTTGGTAAATTAAAAATTACAAAATGCGTGTTTATAAACCGCAGTAAAAACTGAACAGTAAACTTAATAAAAATGAATCATAAAAAATATTTAATTAAATAATTAAGCAGTAAAATGGCTGAGCGTGAGCGGGCAGTTGCGTGTGGGCAGTTAAATTGATATTAGTCGGTAAGAAATCTAACTTGGATTTAGCTTCTTATCTAACCTAAGCCAGTTGGTCCGTCCAATTCGGCTCGCGCGTGGTTGGTCACAGTTCCAACCTAACCTATGCACTGCCGAACTATTTATCTAACCGCCCATTCCAGCATTTTTACTGCCTATTAATTTATTACACTTGTTGAGTATTTTTTGTACTGACATTGTAGAATGAAATAACCAACCATTAAAAAAATAATTACTGTTCTTATTTTACTGTCACACTAATTTGCCAATCGCAGAAAAAATTTATTACTGCTCGTTATTATTTTCAACTGATCATAATAACCTCCCTAATGTTTAAAAATAGTTGTAAAAAATACCTTTAGTAAAGTGATTCACTATATAATGCCTTAAGAGGGAAACAGGGCGTGCGATTCTCCATACAAATGTCTTCCCGTTTTTTCTTTCTGAATAATGCCTCTAGAGCATTTTTTTTTCATAAAATCAAGGTCTGCTGTAAACATGTCCTTGTCAAATTCTTTTTTTCTACAACTAGTAAAGAAAATATGACCGCCTACAAATTACCAAAAATATTTTACCGCCGTGATTAGAGAACTACCAGACAAATTGGAAAAGTTTTTATCATAAAAAATGAATAGGAACTTAAACATACGCTTTCTTAAAATGTTAATGTAAAAAATAATTGAATCGTACAGAAAAAAGGGGAATACGAAACGTCGATCTCGTCAAATTTTTTGTGATAATTTCGGTCTGACCAGCTGCAGGTCAGACCTATCACAAACTACGGGGGCAGACTTGAGGTAAGGCGACGGCAATAGTTTCTTCAAATGCCTACTATTTAAATTCCTCGCAGGCCCCGTCCCCTCTTAAAACCTACCTGCAATCTTCAAGCATTTTTTTGTGTATTTTCAAGTTTTCTTTATACACAGAGGAAACAGATTAAACTGTGACGACATAATGTGCAAAATAAACATAATACCACTTGGAGCAAAGTTAGTAAACGTCGCAAGTTTTTGTAAGTTGTCAGCGCATAAATTATTTACACGAAGCTGCTTAAGCGACGCAACACATGGAATATAATTTTAAAGTGTCGTTTAACAATCTAATGGTTTCAGACTAAACCCTTGAAAAACTAAACTGCCGTGTTTCTCAAGTATGCGGCACTGGAAGTTTGAGTGCGGGTAGTCCTTGAATCATTTAGTTGCTCAAGTGCCTAGACTCAGTCTCTTAAGTCTAGATCTTGTGAGGTAATCTGCACAAGTTTTTAGTTCTGAAATGCTGTTCCAAACACTTATAAAGTTAAATGCTAAGTATTTTCGTAATACCTTAAAGCATACAGCTAATTTACTTAGAACATTTAAATTGGAAATAAAAGAAAAAGGGCTCCCGGGACACTTAGGATTAGAAGACGGTATGAGTAAGTGGATAATCTTTCAGATAATTAGTGTAGGTTATTTCATTTTCTTTTGTGTTTTGTTTATTTTGTTATATTTATTACGAAGCTCGAAGAGAAGAATACACCTGCCTTACCGACCATTCTTCACATTAAACAGGGAATTTGTGAACATAGCTGGGAACAACAATATTTCGGTTGCCTTTACAAACCCATGTGCATAACTATGATAACGAAGGCCGATATCTACATTCCCGAATCCCAAAACATGATGGAATATTATACAACGTGCTCCTGCCTGTTGGGCATTCCTTAGCATTTTGACTAATATGCGAATTATTAACACATTTTCTGTCTAATGGTGATCAGTGGTGGCCCAGTGGCAGCGCCCCGTCTTACAAGGTAGGTCGTGGGTTCGAACTCAGGCAGGCGTTTTACTTTGTAAAAAAAAAAAATCATCACCAATGCTCTCAAAACGGTGAAGGAAAACATTGTGAGGAAACCGGCATGTCTTAGAACCAAAAATTCGAAGACGTGACATCTACCAACCCGCACTGGGCTTGCGTGATGGATTACAGTCCACTCCCTCTCAAAGAGAGAAGGCCTGAGTCCCAGCAGTGTATGCAGTGGAAACATTATATAGGCTGATTATGATATTAATCTAATATTTCCCGATTTTCTATTTTCGTTTCGGCATTTTGGCGTTGGAGCAATCGGTATTGATAATAATGCACTCTGTGTCTAATTCAATCGCTTTAGAGACAAGGGTGTTGCAAGCTAACATTCGTCAAGGCACTTAAAATGTCTATCATGTTTTTTGTCATTGTTAATTCAGTATAGCAGTTTGTTACTATTGGATATCATTTATTCCATTTTTTTTTGTAGATAATTTGTTTATTATTTTTTTCATTTTGCAGTCTGTACCCATCAGAGGTATTCCTCGTTTTTAATCAATATCTTACGGGTGTGATAACCGACTTTCTAAATAGACCTATGGGTTACCCTAACAGCGTTTTCGCATTACATCAACACATCTTCTTGGTTGCTCATTTTCGCGTTGAAGTACGCCATGACGACGGTGACGTGAATGAAAATCCACTTCACAGTATTCCAAGGTTGAATCGTGTACTTACCGATATGACCTTCAACGAATATATTAGTTATTCTGAGTGTAAAAAGCACAAGCCCTGAACGATATACTCGATCTTCACAACGTTGTTCACGAGGGATTTGTAGACGATAAACAGAATGCCGCCCAGAGCTTGTTGATCCCGAAATTAGAGCTAAGAGCCAATTCCCTTGAGGGTTCTCCTCCTCCTCTGTTCGGACTTCAGATAGCCCTATGACATCCGATCATAAGTGGCTCAATTATTCGTCGCGTTCAGCAATTTTCTCGTAGTGAACTCAAGTGCCTGGTCCAGTTGCGGTAGCCATCCGACTCCGAAACTCGGGTTTTTAACACCTTTTACGACAGTCACGGAAATAAGCAATAATTATTTATGTGGTATTTTTGCTGTCACCACACGGAATAACTTCACACACAATACAAGCTATTCCTGTGATTTTGCTTGGATAGTAATTATTATTATTTAATTACACATTCCATTCCAGGCGCATTAGAGCCGTGCAAACAATATAAGAGGTTTACCTAGGCGCTTTATTGAGTAAGGGCATCATAGATATTATTTATTTAGTGTATAAAATTACACAATAAATAATAATATTACGAGTAGCATGGGTGGCATTAAACCCAGAGGCTTCCATTGGACAGAGAAGGGTCGGAACGATATAATGACTTTCTAAGCACTCAGTTTGTAAAGTGTCAATTTTCTTGATGAAAGCTTTAGCTTCGGAAATTGCCGGCATCGTTTTTGTTAAAAACAGGTGCTTTTGTACAGTCTATGAATCATTCGTATTCTTTTACAAAATCTGAATTAACGAAACATTGTTTTCATTATGACATTCAATTTTATTTGAGAGTTGATTGCGTGCTTAATCGTTGATCCAAATAATACCTACATATGTTTAGTTTTAACTTGATAATATTATAAGCAGTGTCGAAGACTCCGCCCGCGTGGAAGTCGCAAACTAACACCGGAGTCGTAAGTTAAAGAAAAACTAAATATTGTGTTTAATTGGGCAATTCAGAGCCCCAATGTTGACAAGAAACATCAATAATTCTTACATTCTAGAATATTTAGTGAACTCTTAAAACGAGCACAGATATTGAATGCAATACTTCAACGATATGGCTTCAACTGTTGACTTAGAACGTGCACACAGAGGTATTGTGAAGCGGTCATTAGAGAAATTTTGTTACACTGAGGAGAAGTGAATTGAAGCATTTGAAAGCTCGTCACTCTCCGCCATAGATATCTCCGCTGTTACTGTAAATAGCATCAGACAGTGATTTCTACAAACATAGATGAGATTCGTCGAGCTTCTAGTTTATGTTATGACTAGCTGTGCCCCGCAGTTTTACCCGCGTTAATTTGAGGAAAAACCTACTACAATATATTCCACCCCCTAATGACCGGCCGCCTTGTGGGGTTATTTTAAAACTGTTATCTCGATATTCATTGAAATCAAATGATGTCAAGGGCAATTTTGTTCAAAATTAAATACTTGTGATGAATAACGTATTTATTTGGATAATGATTAATATCATGTTTATAAAAACACCTTCGCAAATTATTAATCATTATTTTAATCTTTAGTCAAAAATCATGCATATGTCTATCTTTTAAGGTTTTAAAAGATAGACGTGACGTGTTAAAAGAATGCGTAACTTTAACCGTGTACGAAGCGTACGCAAAGGAAGCTCTCAAAAAAAAAACCCCGTTTTTGCAACATTTTTCATTGATGTTCCGCTCCTATTGGTCGTAGCGTGATGTTATATCCTAACTTACGGACATAGGGTACCTTTCAACCCGAAAAAAGTGCTGTTCCCGAGGAAAACAACAATAACGTTATTAAGATAATAGATGGCGCCACGTGTCATTCGAATCAAAAACAGGACAACGTCTGTCGGGTCAGCTAGTAGCATATTTAGCCTTTCTTGATAAATTAACTATCCAACACAAAAATATTTTTTCAATTCGAACCAATAGTTCTTGAGATTAGCGCGTTCAACCAAACAAACAAACTCTTCAGCTTTACAATATTATATATAGTATAGATAAAAATACCTACATGTTAAAAGGCAAGTTGATTTGTCTGACAAGTTAGTAAAAGGCAAGTTGATTTGTCTGACAAGTTAGATTTATGAAAACTTCGTAAATGGTTGATAGCCTCGAGGCTGGTTAGCTGGCTGGTTCTGCACAATGAGTTTGTCAAGGGTTTTTTTTTTCACATGCAATAATGACAATACGAATAATATAAATACCTTCTCAGGGAACCAGGGCGTAACGAATGGCATTTGAAATGTGTTAGCATATGAATGCAGTGTGTCGAAGGAATCCGGAGCTACTGCTCCCAACATGGCGATTACGCTGCGAGTGAACTGGTGGCAAACTGTAACAAAGAAAAGACCTTGAATTAGATAAATTTTTCTTAAAATTGTTTTAAATAACTAAAATAATCAAATATCACACCAATAATAATCATAATTGGTGTCTTTGGATTTGTATTTTTGATTTTTTTCCACCGACTACCGAAATTAAAGTTATTATTCACTTTGTAGTGTTTTTTTGGAAATCGGTTGTTTTTTTTTTGTAAAAATCTTTTTTATTTTTCACTTTTTAGTGGGTCAGTTTGTAATTTATCTAAGTTACAATAGCCTAATGTCAATAAAATTGCTCATCACCTTTTACTAAATATTACTTTTCCCGATGCAGGAACGTTAATATTGTTGAGGAGTTCTCCTAGTAAGAACCAAGAGAACTGGAGCTGATTGAGAAGTCACCATCAGCTCTACTTCACCGTATGCATTAAAGTACCTAATCGAATCGCAACCCGTGAAATACTTATTATTGAGTAGTTCCGATGGCCATCTGTGGTCTTCATCATCAAATGCGCAAGTTACTATAAAAAATACCCAAATCGCAATAGGTGTGCCTATAAAACTTGAGGGTTTCCCTCGATTTCCATGGAATTCCCTCATCCGATTTGGTGACAATGGGACCACCTCGAGACATACCCTTTCAAACGAAATCGGTGAACATACATACATAAAGTCGAACATATAACCTCCTCCTTTTTGGAAGTCGGTTAAAAATATTTTAAATTGTAGAAATATTGGTAAGATGTAATAAAGTATATTTTTTGTAATTTACATTTTAGAGGTGGCTTAACTTTTGGGTTTGAGAGCAGTGGTGACCCAGTGGCATCGGCCGCGACTTACGAGTAAGTAGGTCGTAGGTTCGAACCCAGACAGGCGCTTTACTTTGTATAAATTATTTCATCACCACTGCTCTCAAAACGGTAAAGGAAAACATCGTGAGGAAACCGGCATGTCCTAGAACCAAAAATCCGAAAACATGTGACATCTACCAACCCGCACTGGGCCCGCGTGGTGGATTACGGCCCACACCCTCTCACAGAAAAGAGGCCAGTGTCCCAGCAGTGGGAACATTATAGGCTGATTATGATGAACTTTTTGGTGATTCGTTATTATATACCGTTAAGGCTTATTATTGTTTGTGTATAATTCAATAACAACATGAATATTATTTGCTATTGTTGTTTTGAATTAGTCTAACAAGAACTGTGCAGCATACTAATGGGACAATTGGAGTCGAATATTTAGTGCGAAATAGTGTTGGGATACAAGCCCGCAGATAATAAACCGTTATTAGCAAAACGTTCGTGATTTATTTGGCCCGTTCCTAATGCATACAGATAACTTGTTTACTCTGTATAAACTTATCTTCATAATAATAAGATTAAGTTTAGAGTATTTCAACACTCAGATTCGGTTTTAAATGTAAATCCATAAATCGTTTATAATAGTGGTCATCATCTGCCTAGCCCTTTCCCAACTGTGTTGGTCGGCTTCCAGTCTTACTGGATAAAGCTGAATACCAGTATTTTACATGGAGCGACTGCCTATCTGACCTCCACAACCTAATTACTGGGTAATAGTAATACGATACCCCTTATTTAGACTAGTTGTCAGACTTTCGGGCTATATATATATAGTATATATATATATAGCCATATATACCATATCAGTTTTCAAAACATGCTAACATAAAATCAGCTAATTAGATTTTTCTGTTATTGTGAACATAATATCACGTAGGTACCTATTACATTTTTGTCTGGCTTAATGTCACCCATGCTATTTGCTACATGATTGTGTAATTTTAAACAAAATATAAAATACTAGCTTCTGCCCGCGACTTCGTCCGCGTGAAATTTCTTGTTACTCCGACCCACCCCGTCGCATCGCATCGCCTGCCCGCGCTATTACTTCGTTTTTGCTTAGCGTTCTTTCTGACTTTTTTTCTTTTTGCTCAGCTCCTAAAGGTCATAGCGTGATGTTAAATAGCCTATAGCCTTCCTCAAGAATTGGGCTATCAAATGCAAAAAGAATTTTTCAAATCCGACTAGTAGTTCCAGAGATTAGCGCGTTCAACCAAACAAACAAACAAACTCTTCAGCTTTATAATATTAGTATAGATTTATATAATATCTATAACCTTATTCATAACATTCCCACTGCTGGGACATAGGCCTCCTCTCTGTGAGTGGGCCGTAATCCACGACGCAGGCCCAGTGCTGGTTGGTAGATGTCAGATGTCTTCAAATTTATTGGTTCTAGGACATGCCGGTTTCCTCAAGATGTTTTCCGTCACCGTTTTGAGAGCAGTGGTGATGAAATACAGTATATTACATGGTCCGACTGCCTACCTGACATCTACAACCCAGTTACTGGGTAATACGATACCCCTTGGTGAGCCTTGTTGTCATACTTTCGGGCTTCTGACGACCCGTAACGACTGTTAAAAGTCCACGAATGACAGCTGGTAATAAAAACGGCTTAACGTGCTTTCCCAGGCACTTGGTATGTATAGATGGTCACCCATCTATGGACTAACTGCGGCAATCGTAGCTTAACCTGATCGATGGACCCGTTCAGCTGTTACTACTTGGCCACAAGCCCCTCCAATGTTTGTTAGTTTATAATAGTGGTGTCAGTTCCAAACAGGTGAGAGAAATTTTGACGATATTAAACGAATAAAAGCGAAAGGAGGGTTAGGTACTTATTAAGAAAATCACGGAAAATGTGTTGGTGTGTGAGTTTTAGGACATGGATTGGACAACAATAGGCCTTGTAATAAGTCAATTTAAATTGGACGGATTGTGAATCGATATGTACAATATAGAGGTAATATCCTGAATCTAATAAAATCATATTTATCCGGTCGCAAGCAAATGACAGAAATTTCCAGAATATGTTGCAAGTCTAAATTAGAACTAAAGTATGTGTCTTCCGGTAGAGAAATAAAATTCGGTGTACCACAGGGAAGCGTCCTCGGGCCCTTGTTATTTTTAACTTATATCAACGATCTCCCACGCCAAACCCACCATCCCATGGTTCTGTTTGCTGACGATAGTACAGCAGTCTTAAAATGCGACAATAATAATAAAAAATATGAAAACGATATAAATAACACCATTGAGATTATAATAAACTGGCTACATAAAAACAATTTACAAATAAACGTACAAAAAACAAAGATAATGCATTTTTACCAAAGACTACGTATCAATGACCTAAATATTAATTATAACAGTCAAAATGTGGACAGAGTAGATGTAACGAAATTTCTAGGAATATTGATTGACAGTCAACTGACATGGAAGGCACAGGCCGAAGCAATCTGCAAAAAACTTAGCTCATCTGCATATGCACTGTATAATCTTAAAAAAAAAGTTAATATCAAAACAGTATTACTAGCATATCATAGTCTTGTCGTTTCTACTTTAAGGTTTGGTATTATATATTGGGGTAATTGTACAGAAAGAGAGAGTATTTTTAAGGCCCAAAAACGCTGCCTACGAGCAATTTTTGGTCTAAAAGTAACTGACAGCCGTGTTCCAATATTTAAAACGAATAATTTGTTGACATTTCCTTGCCTTTACATTTTAGAAATTGCTCTCTTTGTTAAATGTAATCAACATTTATTTTTAAGTTTATCGGAAAGCAGACATCGAGATGTAACTTTGCGATCTCAATACCGAAACCTATTACGCACAGGTAGATACAGGACTGCTTTGTTGAGGAAAAGTGTTTTTGGTATGGCACCGACCATCTTTAACCACATTCCTAATTCCATAAAAACGGAACCAGTAACAACTTTAAAAAAAAAACTAACTTTATTTCTTTTAGATAAATGCTACTACTCCGTATCCGCTTTCCTAGATGATAAATTTTAGTTGTTAATATATCAATGTTTGATACTTACTTTGATGTTTGAACTGCATCAATATTTGCATGCCAAAGTGGTAGAATGTACAAGGATTCCTTAAATCACATAATGTAATAACCTTATTGTAAATACCTACATTCTGAGCAAATAAAATAATATTCTATTCTATTCTATTCTAAAGCTCCCATTGAATTGTTAACCGTGGTCATCCGCTCTCTGTTAACTATTCAATTGTAGCTTTCCAGTAGGCACCGTCGAGAATATCGAATGTGAAGCGGATATCATTTTTCCTGCCACGCACGCATTAGCGTTCTCAGTACTTCCAAATATTGTTGCGGGTATTGGTGTTGAAATATGTATGCGGTAGTAAAAAAAGCAAATATCGCTCAGTTTGCCCGCGGGGACAGCCCAGTATGCGGATCACGTCGGGCCGGCATCACGCTGCGACTCATACACTCACAAACACTTCGCCGCCTCCAGCCCGTTAGTGCTTATGTTACCGAACTTCATAATACTTCTATTTTTGTTTGGGCCGCTACACCTTTACCTTTTAGGGATTCTAATGTTCAACCAAGTTCAAACTTACTCGAAACGGTTCCGTATTATAATAACTTATACAGTTATGTACCTAAACTATTTTCGATATAATTACGGTTGATTCACATATGTTCATAACACATATATTATTGGTCGACTGAATTACTGGTTTACTTACATCATTTTGATTAAACTAAAATTAATTGCACTAACGAACGAGTACCTAATCTAATGGTTTTTTGAGATATTGGACATTTCAATTATGTATGAAATACCTAATAGGCGACTCGCCTACAGCTTATTAATACTGTGCGCTCGTTTTATTTCTAACGACGTCATTTCTGTCCAAACCGAACCTCGGGGTGCCACTGACGTCGACTGTCTTCTTCTGGTTCAAAAGCACAAAAACAGACAAAATCAGGTTTTTGTTCAAAAACCAATAGTAGGTGTATCGACCTTAGTTTTATTAATTGTAGCTGAATTAACCGTAGGTGAATTCTTCTTTATGTATCTCGTTCATTAGTTATTACAAAAATCTGTGAAACGATCTTTAGGTATTTTGACCGTAGTTATCTCGAAAATAGTTAGAATAACTTTCGATATTATAATACGTAACCCTCGAAACGAATGGTGTTTAGGGACCGGACCCGGTTCGAATTTATCTGATGTGAATACAGTTTCTAGTGTTTAGAAGTTATAAACTCATTCCATTGTTTGAATTTTGATATGTATGGTACAATTGTAAAATAACTCGTTTTTGCTACTGTTTCTAACCCCCTTACTAATAAACGTATTATATCAGATGAATAGTTACACACCGATTTCTCTCTTTCAGTCGTCAGTACCTAATTTGAATTTTGAAAAAAGAAGACTAAGCGTTGTGTAACTATACAGACGCTATACAACGTTTATTACTAAGGAGGTTAGTAGGTACGGTATTCACTAATAGAGTTATAAACTACTTCCATTGTTCGAATTTTGGTATAATATGTATGATAGAATTGTATAACACAGGGGTATTTTGCTAAATAGCTTAACTACATAAAAACAGTATCAATCAAAAAGGGAATTGCTACTGTTAAATATGAAAATGTTCTGCTGGCAGTACAGTGGCTGGTATTTTGTTACCAACCATCTTTTGTAACAAATATCCACCTATTCTTAACTGTCGTATCTCGTCGTGATCTACAAAAGAAATAGCTCATATCGTGGTTATAATATAAGCAATTCTGGAAGGTGGTAGCGGTAGCTGACTTTTATGAATAAGGACTTCATGGTTTGCTTGGTTCTATGGTAGGTATGTATTAAGCTAAAAAAGTTATAAAATAGCGTCTAAAAATAATTATATATCTAGGTTTTCCTATATAATATGCAGGGCTATTTTTTTATTCAGCGGGTGTCATAGACCGTAGCAAAACGTGTAAAAATTGGGAGTAACATCCTACCACTACACCATCCTACAACACCTACCACTTTAATCTGTATTCATTTGGTATCAGTAAAACTAAATAGGAAAATAAGATAATCTAAGCTTTCTTTAACATACCTACTACCTAGTATAAATAAAATTGCATATTCCACATTTTTCAAACATTTTCTGCGTTACATTCAGTAGCAATAACGTTTCTAAGATTTCCTCACGTACCTGTTTTATGCCTTTGTGCACCTAATAACCTGCAAGTTCAATCTTCGCTGTGTTCAATGCGATCTGGTTGAGCTAATCGATTCACCTTACCAACTTCAAATAAAAATAAATTCTATTGCCAGATTTAAAATCGCCAATTTATAACCAGACATAACAGGTTATTACTAAAATGTAATTTATGCCGCAGGATAAATCGAAAAATCGAATCTTTGTTATAATCCTAGCATTACTGTAGCGGACCGGATTATTGGAAACTAAGAAAGATTTTCGTAATCATACGAGCTATTATACGAGTTATTGAAAAAAAAACCACTTCGTTTAGGACGAATACCGTGTCGTCGCACGTACGGTAAAAGAAGCGGGATTCTTATGGCTCGACCATACGAACGCGAACTTTTAGGGTGACACATGGATGAAAAAAGTCTTCGAGCCCTAAGAATGCGTACTTGCTCTTTCTTCTATCACTCACTTTACTAGGATGTACTCTTCCGCAAAACGACACATTCATATTAAACGCTTTGTAACGTTACAAAAAAAAAGATCTATTAGCCACAGAAATTTGACTCAATAACCAAGCGAGTTAGGAATCTCACATGTTGGACGATGACTTTGTAACGCTCACATAATTCGCCAAGCACCGGTAACCATACGAAGTCGACTCGTATTTGAACGGTTCTTTCAGTATCTACTCAAATTGAAAATTAAAACTTGAATCTTTAACATAAAAGAATCGCACCTGTATAGTGTATGCACACACGCCAGCCATGTTCAATGGCAAGAACTTTAAAATCAAGTCTATAAAGCTACTTCGTAATTAGTACGTACTAGCTTTATAGGCGTAAGCCGACGAAGTAGGGATCGTACTACTCATGGCTACCTAGCCACGAGTAGTACGATTCCTACTTAGTCGAGTGCTTGTTTGCATTCCTACAAGCTCTATTGAGTTACGTGCCCTATTCCCACATACACTATCAGATATTCATGGGCACACTGCGCTTACGCTTGCGATGTTTGAAACACTTTTAAGTATTTCAACGATACTGACAGGTTAAGTCTGGCGTTGGTAAAGCTAATATTTTTTTTATATCAGAATACTCGTAAATAAAAAATATAATAAGGATATCTCGTTTCAGTTTCATTCAATGATACTTTCTGAGTGTATAGAATTTTATCAATTGACTGAATGATATTATAAGAAAATCAAAAGAGAATGATATCCTGTTCTCTTTGCGATTTTTCCCCACTGCATACAGCATGTACTGGGGAAAAACTGCAACGAAAAATAGAAATCATGTCGACAACCCCTATTTTTTCTAAGAAAACTGTCTTTGCTCCATGTAGCTACAACAGATCACGATAAAGCGTTGTAGATATATCTTCTTAGCTTTCATAGTTTTATTTTTATGTTTATCATATTTCTATAAGTAATAAAGCCGGTCGGTACACAACTGAAGTTATAAGTGTAAAGGCTCCAGATTTTAAAGTCATATTTAAAGTCATTTTAAGTGTAGCGTCTATTCGATAAAAAGGATGTCAAATAATATTTTCTACACATGATAACGATCTGTGAAAGTTGGCGTACGTTTTATCTGACAACTTCAACTGTCACCTTACCTCAATACAATTTATATATAAAATGGTAAACTGACTGACTGGGTGATATATCATTTGGCTAATAAACTTGGCAAGAATTCTTGCCTATGCACGTAATAAAGTTTATCATTATTAGTTTATCAAAACTATCCCTCAAAGAGGGTTTCGGGGTGATAAGTTTGTGTGGAAGAATTAATAATTTTGAAGTCAAGTTATAGAAACATCCCAAACGATTTTTCAAAGTTCCACCCCTATGGGAACAATAAAAAAAGAAAAAAAAGGGAGAAAATAAAAAGTGAAAGAAAATAAAAAGAGGGGATATAGTTTATATGAAAAATCTTATTCATTTGATTAATAAACTTAAAACTTGACAATATTTTGCTCTGTAAATAATATAGGTTGTCACTTTTAGTTTAAAAAACAAACCACTTATAGAGAATTTAGGGGATGTCACCCGCTGTCGGATTAACTCGAAACCAGGGATTGAAAACCGGTACGAATTTGGGTTCCGGTTCTTCTTTTCGGTTCTTAAAAAGGTTCTTCTTTTCGGTACGGTTCCGGTTCAGGTTCCGGTTCGGTTCTGGTTCCATAGTACCGGTTCCAAATAAAGGTTCCAATATACCGGTTCCGTATCATCCGATTTAAAGGTTCTCTAAGAAATAAAGGATTATGTTTGACGCGTGGCTAGCGTATCTTTTCTTTCAGTTAGCCTTCGAGTTATTGGTGAGTAGAAGTCTGTACCTACTGTACAGTGTCAGCAAATATTGACAGTAATTATTATTAGTTGTTTATATAATCTACAGTTACTGTTAATAAATTAATATAAAATGGACAAAGGTAAGTTTAATCGTATTGTATTCACTTAGATATTATCATCTCCTTTATTTATTGAATATACAGGGTTAATGGAAAAACACCAACAACCTCTTAAGAGGTCATTGTACAACAGACAAGTACACGAATGTATAATATAATTCAAACAATGAAACAAATATAAGGCGCACGCATTGTTCATGCAACGAATGATGCGAATGATCTACAAATGCAATGTACCCCTCTCTCCTCTTACAAAATCTCCTATCTTGCCGCTATTGTCCTGCGCTGAGCGGCATCGTATGAACTCGTTCGGTCTCGTACTCGTACCGCTAAAGAACCGGTAAAATAAAGGTTCTAATTTAGGTTCCGGTTCCGGTTCGGGTTCTAGCAACCGGAACCACTAAATACCGGTACTTTACCGGTATTTTAGGAACCTTTTCAATCCCTGCTCGAAACTCAATAGTTCAATACAACTAAAACAAAAAAAAATAAAAAAGTGCGTTTTAGGGTTTTCAAAAATCGTCTCCTACCATGTTGGAAAAGGGTAATAAAGTTCAAGGGGTAGATTTTACTGCTTGCTTCCATTAACTCGAAAATGGGTATGGGTCTTTGAGTCAAAGTTATGAACAAATCCCAAACCATTTTTCAAAATTGCCTGTGTGGGGTGAAAAGCGGGGACAGTTTATTTGAAAAATCTGATCCCTTTGATGTATAAACTTAAAAATTGCGAATAGTTACTAATCTAAATAAATAATAAAGAACATAATCATACATTTTCGAAATTTTTAGAGGAAAGTACGAATTTCACGGGGACAAAGTCGCCGGCAGAAGCTAGTTAAATATAATTTGTACCTATTCAATATTTTAGAACGATGAATTATAATTTTTTGTGTATGATAGACATGCGAACCGGGTGCGAAACGGCCGGCGGCGGCGCGCCGGCAAAATTTTTGCGGCGGCCGCGGCGGCACGGCGGCGACGTGGTTTTTTTAACTCCTACCTAACCTAATGTAACATTTCACCCCGAAAAAACCAATGAAAAAATCGGACTCTAATAAAGAAAATGCTGACATAGCGATTGATCATTGTTTGTTGTAAAAATAAAATACGGCAAAAAATATATTTAGTCATCTGCGTCTGCGATAATATTGCTGCAGTCTATGCACGAACGATAATTATCGTGGATAAATATAATTTTGTTGACACGCTCGGGCATCAGGCGTGATCTTTTTGCCGTGAGCACCAGTCCTGCAACAGAAAATACCCGCTCACTAGGTGTGCTTGTGGCAGGGACACACAGCATCGCTCTAGCTAAAGTTGATAGCAACGGAAAAGAGCTTCTTCTTTTTTCCAAAAAGATAGCAGGTCGCCATCTTCAAGTTCAACGGGATCGGCAGCTGCTAGATATTTCACGTCTCCTGATCAATGGCATCTTCGTTCTTAAAAGCCAATACTGTTCTAAGAGCAATGCTTCTAGGCTAATTTCAACAGCAGCTGAGAAGAGCTTGTGTCCTTTGTTTCACGGACAAGTACTGTCACTGTACTGGTGCCAGGAACTACTGCTTGAGTAGTCTCGCTCTCACAAGTTCCCACAATATCCTTAAAATAGTCAGTCAGAAAAGATGCACGAGTCATATTCTGGCTTTCAAGATACACATCTATCTCCGTCACTCCCATTACCCTGTAGTCTAGCAGAGCTGCTGCTACGGCTGCTTTTGTTGTAGGAAACCTCTTGTCAACTTGCTCCATCATATTCCTTTTTAAAGACAGCATGATCAAGGTTTCGTCGTCTGTGATAGAATTCAGCACATCCTTTATATCAGACTTGAAAACCAGTGCCTCATTCAAGGTGCCAGTTTGCTGGGATGATAAAATCGTTACTGCCTTCCGAAACTTCGACAAGAACTTCAGTAAATCTTCCAACACATTCCAGCCAGATCGCCTAGCGCTGGCCAATCGCGGGTGAGTTTGCTATGTTTTTAATTATTTATTTTTACGACTTTGGGTACTATTGCACTGCGAATTAGGCATTTTTAGGCATGGTATCGGAGAAAGTTTGCTCGCGCGGCGCAAATTTCGAACAGGTCGGCGGTGGCGGCGGCGCGGCTCGCATATCTTTCCCTCGGAAACATTTTGAGGACACATAACTATCGGAAACGTTCGCCATGTCATTTTTACATTTCCATTAACATAATCTATACATATATAGATCCATGTCCAGATTGGTATTAGTCAGTTGGATTGGTCAGTATTACAAAACATTGCATCATTGTTTCGATCTGTGAGCGTTCACATCTACTTATTTTTCAGGATGGGAAATCATTAAATGAACCCTCCCGCCTCGGGTGGAGCGGAAGGGAGTATCAGACTCTTACTGACTAAAACCCACCCATGTTCCTTCCTTAGCTCTTTACGTTCCGGGCCAGCGCTAACCCTTTCGGACAATTCCGCTAACCTTCTCATCTACTTTATCTCGTATTTTGAACAGAGGTCCATAAAAGGGTTGTAGACAGTAGATTATGGCGATTACTAGGACACGTAGCTAAGTTGGTCTTCCCTTATCCCAATTCAATCTCAATAGCCTTTGAAAATAGCGTCGACCACTGATCACTTGGCTATTACCGTGTTCATATCCCCTACCGACTTCACGCGCGTATAATCGCATAGCTGCCACCAAATTACTAAACAATTTCTCGTTTCCAAATTTGAAGGTAAAATGGATCGATGAAATGACAGGGAGCGTTCTAGAGGCGTTTTTACTCGATGACGTACTAGAACATTGCCTGATAAACGTTTTTCGAAACTTGATTTTTATGTAGCTATCTAAAACAAATCAAGGACTTCTCAGGATGTTATTTCCCATAAGAAAATAGTACTTTTTTCCTACCCGGCACTTTAATTTTTGGGTATGAAATGGATGGATGGATTACCTGTGCCCACTCATCCCCTAATCTTCATAATAAATTACCGTTAAGTATACATTATATCTTTTCAGTGTCTTTTTAGTTGATGGACATGAGGCGCAATTAATTAACTTGCTATACGGTATACCTATAACCTGACTGATCCAACACAAGTCAAAACTGAATGACACGTTAGAGATAGCCTAAATACAAAAGGTCTAATAGACGACCGTTTCAAATAGGAAATTAATGCCTAATGGCGGTCTATTTCGAATGCTGTACAGTAGTGGTGTGACATGAAATAAGGTCTCGTCTGTCCAAACTTGGTCTAAGTGAGGGTTTAATTATACCTATTTCCGTAAAGTAATTACTCGTTTCCGCACATGATGATGACGTGATCCGGGTTTTTGGTGTTATAAAGGGCAGCGCTGTGCGTAAGTACTTATTCGCTGACTATTACATGATTAAATGCACGGAAGTCCTTTGAAACAAGTTTTTGAATTGTAAATTTTAAAAATCTGCGATCATCACAATATGTCCACCTTGTAATTTTACCCTCAACTATTTAATATAATAATGTTTTTGAAAACAAAGCTTGTAACAAGTAAAATTATGAGTCTCCGATTAAACAAACTGACATCCTTTTACCGACCGCCTTCATGCTACTTCTTCAGATACATTTAACCACCTGCCTACCATATACTCATATAAACCAATACAATGAGTCTAAACTATGGTCACAGGAACTAATGTAAGGGCCAGTTCCTGTGCCCATATTCTCCCCTCCATCAATAGATTATGTTCACCATCTTTAAGTTAACTACTCATCGAAATCAATTGAATGAGCCCAAACACGACATGTCTGCTGTAAGTTGTTGAGCAGTTGGTTATTCTGCAGATTTTCCTGGCTGCAACATCAGTTCAAATTTCTACTGCAGCTTGTGGCCGCAACGGCGCAACTGGTGATAGTGTGGTGGGTATTAAATTCATCCTCTCTCTGTCTCTTTCTATTATATAAGAGCGTGTGAGCGTACGAAAATCGCATAAGGACCTTCGTTACTGACGAGGTTCCCTCGACTGTATACGTTTTTTTCACTTGACTACTGACAGTTTGCCGAATCTAAGCACCGCATTTTATAAGTACCTATATGTATGAAGCTACTCATAAGCTCATTACGCGATCAGGTATAGAGACAAACAATAATCAGCTACTTAAATTAGCTTTGTGAGAAGAATGGTATGTCTGAGATCTGAAAAGAAAAATATATATTATATTATATAATTACATTGCGCTTTTTGCTCCCTGTTTCGAAAACAAAGCCTTTGTAATGCAATTAAACCCGATCTCCCGATCTCTATTTCTATTTAGCCTGTTCGATACACACAGCACACACAGCTCATTTCAATCAGCCGGTTCCATTAACCTTTATTCCGTTAATAGTATAAATATTATCCGGTGCTTATGAAAGCCCTTTTTTTTCAGGATGGGAAATCATCAAATGAGTCCCGCTCTGGGTGGAGCAGATAGTGTAAAAATAGGAAATATCTATAAATAATCCTATTCGGTAGGGGAATATTAATTTTTTACCATACAATGAAACATTTACTATTAGAGAAATAGGGTTTCTTATATTAGTTGACTAATTACACCAGATGAGAGTACAAAGTCAACAAGAGATACGTCTAAAGTTAAAACCACCCCTTCAGCAGAAAGTTATGAAATCAAACATCCGACACGCAATGCTGTAGATAACTTGAAACTACAATGACACTTTGATTTAAAAGCTTCAACAAATAAAAGGTGCGAAGATTAATTTTATGAGTACCGTAACAATGGCTCGGCTGCTTGCGGCACCCTCCGTATTGTGAGACGGTGGCAGCATTGTGACACGCCACCCGTCTGCTTCGGTTTTATATCGTGCGGACGCGTGCCGTAAACATTCTTGCCGACCCGAATAACTATACCCGGCTGTGGCACTATACCAATAACTATGCATTGCACACGGCATTCCTTTCCGCGCCATTGGTTGAATTGCCAATGAAAGCCTCCGATCGTGCTTTTGACTAGAAACCATTCCATTTAATTGCAACTTGTAGGTAACATAATAAAAAGGTTTTTATTTGCATTGACAGAGAACTAATGAGTATTGGAATTCTGGTCAGCGTCATCTGCAACTCCATCGCAAGTTTTCTGCCATTCCAGAGACAAAGCTTAGATGTGTTATGTGCTTATAAATTCAACGGTAACCATATTCTTCAAACTAGAAGATGGAAAGAAAAATAATAATTGTTTTAGACGAGACGCTGCTTGGTGTTGGTAGCAAAAATAGGTCGATAGTAACAAACAAAGAACTGTACCACTATTTATTAAACTACATTTACCTCACCTTAATATAATATAAATCTTTTTGAGTCCCCGATCCTATTAATCTTGACGTGAACCGAGTGGTATCATATTAGTCAAAGTTACGGTACTATTTTTTGCTTTAAACTTTTTCGCCCTAATTTATCGTGCCCATGTGAAACGATTTTATTTAATATCATAAAGGATGCATCCACTGACTCCGTGATGAAGATTAGATAGTTGGCAGGACATTACTTGCCAGTTTAAGGGCCAGATGACGAAATAAAAGCCCTTTACTACGTCAATCGAAAAGTAGTTACGAGAGAGACTCCTCACAGTCAAAACATAGTAAAGGCCAAAAGGTAAGGTACTATACCTAGTATTTTTTTAATTACTTGGCGAATTTCCGAATTCTGTGAAGTTTTGTCAACTAATTATTGTTTATCCAAGGTACTTGTTTTAATGAAAAGAAAATAATTAATTTATAAACAATAAAAGCCCTATGCACAACCATGTGGCAAAAATGACGACCTTCGATACAAACATTCATTTCTTATTTAACCCCATTAGGAGATGAAATTTCTAAAAACCTGACTCAGTGCTCACCTTCGTTAGAAAGAAAATATGAAGAACTCTTGAGCAAAATATCATGCTTCTAGAGCCAGCAGTTTAGGCTGTACGTTGTCTGTAAGTGAATTTAAGATTTCTTTATTAGGTAGTAGCTGTCTAATACTTCCGTAAGGAATTAATACAACATTTAAAACGTTTACAAGCTAGGCACCTCATAATAATACGAGTCGTGTCCAAGAGTGCCGCTTTCTGCATCAAACCCTTGACCCAACTGTCTCACGAGAGGCTCTCCAAATTATGTTCGAGGCTCTGGGCTATTAGATTGGATCATTGGTAATAACGTAACAATTATCGGCACAATTATCCCAATGACAATTATTATAAACTTCGCACAGTTTTCACGACTTTAATTCTTATGTTTTACAAACCTTCAGGAATAAATTCTCCAAATGATGAGGAATACCGCATCAAAATCGGTTGTGTAGTTTAAAAGAACAACAACGCGGTCACACAGACAACCACGAAAATCGACTTTAATTACCCGACTACGGAGAGTTATGATTTTAACCGGTATGTATGTATGTTCATCTGTTCCCTCATAACTTCAAAGTAACAATAATAATTTGACAAATGAGCTATCGTTAGAAGCGTCTTGACCGACCGCTGGTTATAGGCTATGTGACGTCACACTAAATTAAATATGGCGCTCTCTAGAGGACATATAGTAACGAATGTAAAAATAAATATTTTGCGATGGTGCTTTGTTGGGTATCAAATGAAAGGGCTTAATAAACACATTTCAAAAATATTACTGAAATAAGCCCCCAAATATTAAAAACAAAAATACATAGTTTCAAAAACTAAAACCCGACTACTGAAAAGGATAAAACAAGAAAGTAAGCATGCGACCACGGGAAGGTACTTTCTTGGTTCATCCTTTTCAGTAGTTGGATTTTGGTTTTTTTATTTATAATTCTGAATAGATGTACCATTCCGCGACCATATAAATATTCAAGCAAAGTAAATAATTCTTATTAACAGTATTTTGTTGTACGGTAAATACATATTACATACTCATTATTATCAAAGTTTATAAGGTAACATTGTCACCTAAGGCTGTGTTTTAGAGACACGTACCTAATACTACTTGTTATGAGTCCATTCGTTCTAATGATGACTGCTACACAACATGTATCGGAAAGGTGCGGTTATACAACGTGTTTTTTTTGATATCCCATAACTCTATGGGGTCATTGTACTAATCATTATGAACAGCTTTTACTAAGGGACCAAACCTGAAATCGCGAAAAAAAAATCAACCATTCCCTACATTTTGACGAGTTATGCGAACATAAATGTAGGGAACAGCTGATTTTTTTTTCGCGATTTCAGGTTTGGTCCCTTAGTAAAAGTTGTTCATAATGATTAGTACAATGACCCCATAGAGTTATGGGATATCAAAAAAAACACGTGTATAGTGTGTGGTACAGACCATCAAACTAGTTTTGATTAGGTATTCACCGTCGATGTGTAAAACAAAAAATATTTCCATTTTATTTATGTCACTGCCTTTTTCCTTACCTTCAATATTAATTACCGATTGAGAGGTCACTCACTTTACTCATTAACAATCTAAACAACCACTTCTTTGCACTTTATTAAGTACTTCGGTATTCGCAATGAAAAATTTATGCTTGTTTTCGCGGCAAAATTTATGAATGCTATGAGGCGGCATTGACAGGTGCGCTCCAGTTTAAAAAACTAGAAGAGGAACAAGGATGTAGTGAAATTGCGTGATCGTTTAAGCTCAATTAATTCGATGCATCTTCAACAATGCTGCGTTTTGGAAATACAGTTGATAGTTTTGAAACCAGTAATGCTAGTTTTGTTTTTGGTGCTGTAAGTTTCGTAACTGATCTTTATTTAAGGGCAAAAGTGACATATTTTTCCTGACAAACAGACATTGTTAGAGATATTGAGTTCTGTAAAATGTGGTCTACAACACCTTTATTCATCAAGACTCGTATGCACTTTTTTTGTAGCTTGAACAGCTTATAATTTATAACGCTTTGGAGTAATTGTGCGAATGCAGTCGCACAATTACTCCAAAGCGTTATACCGGAACGAAGTCAAGAGTGCGCGTATGCGCTGTAAGCTGCTTTAGCAGATTTAAAATCCGTAGATCTTTTCAATCCCGATAAAGCATGAGAGATTCTAGAAACTTTGTTACATGGTACTACTTATTATAAGATTTCTAATTTAGGTTTGTATTTATATTTTAAGGCCCACCAAATTTATATAATTATCAACGAAGTTTAATTTAGTATTGTTGTAAGTAAAATTTATTTTGAGAAGTCGTTTTTCATAAAATTATATGTATATTTAGTTCCAGGTTATGTTCGGTTAACCAAGTAGATATTATCTCGGATAGAATTCGATGGATGTCATTGTTAAAGATCAGGGTATTTTTTCATAATCATCATCATCATCATTTCAGCCGAAAGACGTCCACTGCTGGACGTAGGCCTCCCACAAGCACCTACACTACGACCGGTTCTGTGTTTCTCGAATCCAATGGGTTCCTGCGGCCTTCACAAGGTCGTCGGTCCACCTTGTGGGAGGCCATCTAACGCTAAATTTTCCGGTACGCGGTAGCCACTCCAGAACCTTTCGGCCCCATCGGCCATCTCTTCTGCGAGTAATGTATGTAAAATATTTGTTCATGGGAAGAAAAATTTAATGTCATCTGCGAATAAAACGCTCACAGAATCTATAATTTTGGGGCGGTCGTTGATGTAGATAACAAATATTATGTATTCGAGAACGCTACCTTGTGGGATTGATTAATTAATATCATATGTTTCAGATTTAACATTAGTGATTTCGCCAGTTGGAGTTTTCAATTTTTTCGTACGCTACGTCTTACGCGGTCGCCTATCCGTAGCCGTATCAGCTATCTGTAATGAGAGCAAAAGCGCCCTGCCCATTGCCACTTAGGTTCGGCAATTCATCGGGCTATGTCGGTTACCTTGGTTCTTCCTCGGATTTCTGAATTTCAGATTCGATCACGTAGGGAAACTCCAATTATAGCCCTCTCCATAATCCTTTAGTTGACTTTTAGCGTTCTAAAGAGCCATTTCCCAAAGGGATAAAATAAAATATGTAATAATAAATATAATACGAAACTCAAGATACAATTTTATGTATGGAGTTCGTCACATGGTAGGAAATCCCATCGGATACATGGCTTGTAATATAATAAAAGGCGAAACGATTGACAAAAAAATGCAGTATGATGTCCCTGTAAATAGCACTTTTTTACAGAATACAATCATGTAAATTAATCTCAAATTGAGATGGAAAGGTTGCTTTTTGAAATAATTAAAGTTTTGTTTAAGAAGGGTATTATAAAGCAAATACAATAATAGAATTTAAATATTGTTTCAAAGTTTTTAAGTACTCTTTTAATTCTCTGGGTCCACCGGGAACCTCGGCACTCGAGCAGCCACTGAGTTATTTTTGCCGCTCAAAATAATGCCTTACCTCCCCAATTAGTTAAAATAGGGTGTCTCCGGAATACTTTCGTTTTTGTTTTGACTGTTTTATAAATGTCTAATTAATGTGGCAGGGGAAGATATCGAAAGCTTCATACACTTATAGAAAACAGGTTTATTTGCGGCAAACATGAGGCAGAGAAAAAACACAAAAAAAAAACAAGTTGGGGAAAATATGCGTCACATCCACGCAAATGCGAGATATACCCCAGCGCTGGTTTTGAGCGCTGGTTTTACTTGATTAGTAATGAAGTGGTATAGCTATTTGTGCAAAACTCAAGTGACTTAACTAACGAATACGCAAAAAAAAAAAACAATATTGCAGTCGTGTTGTATTTTTTTTTTAAATTGTGTTTTTGTCTCGTATGACCAATTTTCCCCTTTTCTCATATTTTTGACTTTCACAAACAAGTTGAATGTAATCATTTTTGCCTTGTAATGTTATGATTATCGCCGTCATAAAAAGTCGTGATGGCCACATGGCCATCACGACTTTTTATAACGACCGACGTGGCCTTTCATGCACGTCGTTGTGGGTTCAAATCGGGGCAAGTAGCTACCAAGGTGACTTTTTCAATTCATATGTACTTTCTATGTTTATCTTGGATATCACTGATATCGATGAAGGAAAACATCGTGACGAAATCTGGTCTTATATATCTATACCTATACTGATAATAAAGCTAAAGAGATTGTTTGAATTCACTTTTCTCTGGAACTACCAGTCGGATTTTTCTATTTGCATTTGATCCTTTCTCAAGAATAGGGCTCTATTCTTGAGAAAGGATTTAAGCTACTTAACATCACGCTAGGACCCTAAGGAGTCGACCAAAAACAAAAAAAAAATAGAAAAATCCCTGAGCGAATACGAAGTAATAGCGCGGGCAGGCAATACAGTGCGACGGGGTGGGTCTGGGGAACAAGAAATCTCACGCGGACGACGTCGCGGGCAGAAGCTAGTAAAAAACATAATTCAGTTATTTTTTCTTTGATTAAGGGGATTACAGGACCAACACGCAAAAAACGCAAGTTTTAGAAGCAAAGAAAGTGTATGATCGACTAAAATCAGAAAAATGTATGATATTCTTCAGGATAATTATATGCTAGGTCGATAATGTGTTGGAAACATAATACAACTGATTTGATACGATAGAAAACAATCATGAAGATACCTCCAAAAACTTTCTTTTTACAGTAAAAACCATACTAATATACATACAATCATTCTGTTTTTTGTCAGATTATCCTACAAGCAACATACTAAAGCACACTAGTGCTTTTAATTTTTAGTCCAAACAATAGATTTTTTGTAAATAGATAATACTCTTTATTATACCAGGCCACTCAGAAAGTATTGCGAAAAAAACTTATGCATGAGAGACTGGCCAGTTATAATCTATTTTGAAAATATGATTATTTGTAAGTAAAAATAGGTACGTTCCAATTTCAAAATTTCCCTCCACATTGTTTGCGAGCCAATTTAAATTATCGTGTCTCATTAAAAATGGATCTGCGCTGTGAACATTTTCGCGCTATGTTTTTTTACGATTTCAAGTGTCTCCTGAAACCGGACGAATCCCACAATAGACTTCAAATGGCATTCATGGATCGCAACCGTGTATCGTTGGTATAACGAATTCAAGCGCGGTCGACTAACTTTGGGGGATGAAGAAAGAAGAAGTCGCCCTTTGACGCCTGTTACGGAAGAAGACGTGCTAGCAGTGAAAAATTTGATCCAAGACAATAAGCTAGTTACGTATCAAGATATTCAGCACATACTGCAGGTTGGATCAGGAAGCCTTCACGAAATTCTACACGTGCATCTTCGCGTGAGGAGGATAGTTTCACGCTGGGTGCCGCACAACCTCACCGATGCTCAGAAGCAAGCCCGGGTCGAATGGTGCCGTGATATGATAAACAAATTTGAAGCAGGCTCGTCTTGGCGTGTTTACGACATCATTACAGTCTTCGGATGATTCTTGGATTTATCAATACGATCCAGAAACGAAGCGCCAGTCGACGGTTTGGGTGTTTCAAAACGAATCAACGCCTACCAAAATGAAGCGATCTAGAAGCGGGGGGAAAGATTTTGATCACGAGGTTTTTCAATTTGACTGGCTACTTGGTGTCAATTCCTTTACGGAACCAAAGAAACATCAACGCTGAATGGTATACTACCAAATGCTTGGCAGAAGTTTTCTCTATTGTGAGCAACAAGCGACCAAACACAGGGCTCCGCGGGCTACTGCTCCACCACAACAACGCGCCTTCGCACACCGCGCTCAAAACAAGGGACTTCCTGGACAGCACGCCGGTCAAACTCCTGGGTCACCCTCCTTACAGCCCTGACCTAGCACCGTGTGACTTTTTTTATTCCCGAAAATAAAAATCTGCTCAAAGGGATACAATTTTCGTCGCCGGAAGATGCGCTGTCAGCGTTCGAGCAGGCTGTAAACGAGGTCTCTGCGGCGGACTAGAAAAAGTGTTTCGAAAACTGGTTCAGACGCATGAAAATTTGTATAGAGGCTAGTGGAGGGTACTTTGAAAAGATTTAATAACAAAATATTTACCTATAGAACATTTATTTTTATTTTCGCAAAACTTTCTGAGTATCCCACGTATATGTCGCAGCCAACTGGTTAAATTAGCCGTTTAGTTAACCGCCTGGCTTTTGAAAGTAGTGCTCGCCTCGCTTCGCTTTCTCGGCTCGCACACGGTTGATCACAGTTATCACCTAAACTAACCCATTTGGTCGGGGTGCCCTGGCATAGTTACTGCGACCAATTCGGCTCGCGCGTGATTGGTTACAGACTTCCAACCTAAGCTATAATCCGTATCAGTGACGTCATAGCTTTTTTGGGTATAAAATGATAGGTATATTCGTAAGTAGGACAGGATAGAAAACTCAATTTTTTTTTTATTAAGGCTTATAAATGAAATGTTGTTACGTGTGAATCTTAGAACTTCGTCGTCGTATATTTGAAATTAGGAATGTGAGATTGTTTGATTGACAACTAACTCAATGTCATACAAAATAAAGTTCCAATACCATTACAACTAAAGGAGATCAGCCATATTGGGCCCAAAATCCAAAATGGCCGGCCAAGGAAAAAAATGTATTACCCTGATCGGGAAAAGTCCTCTTTAAAATTTTTAGAGTTCCGTACCTACCTCAAAAGAAAAAAAACGGAACCCTTATAGTATCACTTTGTCCGTCCGTCCGTCCGTCTGTCTGTTAAGACAATTTATCTCGGGAACGCGTGGAGTTATCGAGATGAAATTAAAACCTAACCTATCGTAACTTTACGTAAAAAAAAAGATTCGGCCGTTTATGCCGCAAAAAACCTATATTTTGACACTCTCAAGGGAATCAAAATCATGAAATTTGGCAAGAAGCAAGATCATGTAGCACAAGTAAAGGAAAAAATCCGTAAACCGTAAATTTGTAGATTCACAAAAAAAAAATGCTGTGATAAACTATTTACATAAAACCCTCGGTGCGCGAATCCGACTCGCACTTGACCGGTTTTTTTTCTATTGCACCGAATCTTTTCCTTCAGCTGTTTTTGAAAGTTGAAAAATAAAGTTTTATACTTAAAAAAAACTGATTTTAGAACTAAATATGCCAAAAAAACATTATAGAAATACTCGCAGAGGTTTGTTGTCATAGTACTTGCTTAAGGTCACCTTTCATTTATTTCCCCCAATCGGTAATTTAATATTTTATCAAAATGTTTATTGCAAGATTTTTAAACTTTAAAAAACAGCTGAAAATGTAATGGTCGTAGAGATTTGGCGCAATAATAAAAAATGATAAGGAATTCCCCGACCAGGGAAATACATTTATTTATCGCTAGCACTTTGGGTTTTGGGCCGTATAAAACGTGACCGGTCTCCTTTGTAGGAACTTTGTATTACTATTACATTGTCCCTCAAAAATCAACTTTTAGGAAGATAAATACAACTCTAAATAATATATAGAGAAGTGGCGATAGAATGTTGGTATACTGTCGCAGTTTGAGATGTGTCGTTTTCACAAGCACAATACACTTAATTTTGAAGATAATTAATAATTCATTGCTTAATAAATGTTTGAAAACTTATCTAGCTCACCAATGTAAGTACCTACCGCAGTAACTATTATAGAAATTTAAGGGGTTGTGAGTGTGTTAAGCAATTAGGTTACAGACTTTTGTCTTTACCATTACAGCCAGGTTACAGAATTGATATTGTGTTCAATGTCAACACAAGAACCTAGATATTGTATCTGACATATAAAACACTATTTCTCTCTGGGATTTAAAATCGAGTACTCTCTAAGGCAAAGTCTATTCACGAGGCCTCAGTAGGCAGATAAAAAGAGGCGGGTCTGCGTCAGGACGCCTTCCTACAAAGTGTCATTGGGGTTATTATCTTGTACGACCGAGAAAGATGGAGCTATACAGGATGAGAAGCGCCATCCCTTTCTCGCAACGGAACAATGATAGCTCTAACACTTCATAGTACGGTCCCTGATCAAAACACGTCTGAGACTAATGACGACGGCGCGAATTTTTATGGCAGTTTCCGTTCTTCTGGGACTACTATTTGTTCAAAGATATCCGTTGAGTTTTCACTCTAAAGGCCGCTATAAAAAGTTTAAACGTTTAAACTGTGTAGGTACTGAAGGGATTTTATGTTTTGCTTTCCCTTTTTTAATGTTATTAAAATACAAAGAAAACGCCATCGCTGGTATAAGGTATTGTGAATGTTCATAGCTATAATTTAACTATTTAACAAAATGTTAAAGATTAGACATGGCGTTAATTGTTTTATGTGATAAAATTATAATGTATTAGCTGCGCCCCGCGGTTTCACCGGCATAAGTTTCGATCCCGTGGGAATATCGGGATAAAAAGTAGCTTATTTGTTAATCCAGAGTGTCAGCTATCTCCAAACCAAATTCTAACAAAATTGGTCCAGCCGTTTGAGCGTGAAGAAGTAACAAACATATAAACACACACACTCACAAACTTTCGCCTTTATAATACTCGTTTATTCAATGAATAAATTATTTGGTCACTGGGCAAAGTTGAATGGGATGTGGTAAGTGACTAATAAAGTGGTGTATATGCTACGGTAAGTGTGATTAATTGAAAATTATTAATAATTATCCGTCATTAAATTAAATGTTTTACAAATTAACACTAAAATAAACATATTATATACACGTATATTATTATAATAAAAAAAGGAAAAGAAAAAGGCAGGAGCTAATTGGGCATCAAAAAATTCGTCCGCATCATTACTAATAATGACCTCATGATTTTGTAAATGTGAATTCAAAATTGAAATTCATTACTTTTAGCAGTTGTTATTAATAATTCACTACTCTCATCGATAAAAGTAATGAAATAAAATAAGACTAAGTTATTTGTCCAGTAGGTATTTATTTATAATACCACAGTAGGTACTTACAAATACATAACAAAAAAAAACATAGAAGCCAAATCGTTTATTCTTTGATTTTACTTAAATCAAACAAGAACAGATAAAATCAAAATTATACAAATGCTTGTATAATTTTTATTTTATCACTTCTTGCTAGTCTATGAAGGCTCCGTAAAATCAACATTAAAAATTAAAGTATTTTGTTTATCTTTGTTCAATAGGTACTAGGTAATTGGTACTAAGGTTACGTTATTAATAATTAATTACCGATAAATGTGATTAATTTCATACTTTTACCTCGACTTTCGGTAATTATTAATAATGATAGACAATTATTAATAATTTTCAATTAATCACACTTACCGTAACTCATATATTTATAAATACAAAAACATGAACCATTATCATCATCGTGATTATTTCGATCGAAAAGTATCCAGTGCTAGATGTAGGCCTAGCAGATTGACCGGTTCTGAGAAGCTCAGAACCGGTCAATCTGCTAGGCCGTATCCAGCGAATTCTGACGATCTCCATCAGGTCACCTGTTCACATTATGGGAGGCCTAACAACGCTGCACCCTCCGTTACGCGGTTGCCACTCCTACACCACCACCTCACCTTCACCTTCACCACCACCACCTTACATTCGTCACCTCAAATACCTTCTATTGTGAGGTCATAATAATATAATAGACCATTTAAGCCCAGTCTCTTAGAAATTTTTGACATATAGTTAGGATGCTTTAACATGAGGTACCACAAAAGCAATGAAAAACTAGTAAAAATAAATTACCATATTTTTCACAGAATGGTCAGCAACAGAAGTCGTTGAACACAATTTGTTTCCAATATTTCCTAAGCATTATTATTTAACATAAGTACGTTGTTGACTAAAGTAAATTTTATAACAACTTGTCATAATTGAACTACAAAA
The DNA here is from genome assembly GCA_927399505.1 of Luperina testacea. NCBI lineage: Eukaryota > Metazoa > Arthropoda > Insecta > Lepidoptera > Noctuidae > Luperina > Luperina testacea. The sequence continues at coordinate 9,967,931 of OV656755.1, forward strand.
GTCGCTGAACTCAGTTAAACCATTCATTACATTACTACCAACAAAATTGTATGATCGGTAATAAATACAAAAGTCGCTGAGCCTAGCTAATTTCCTACATTTCCTGTTCGTTAAACCCGTTTGCTCCAAGGAACTAGCTGGCGAAGCGCAGCGCACCGCATTTTTCATAATCAAAACATTGCCGAATAAACACAGCTACTAGTTTAGAATATAAATTAAATATAATTTTTAACACCCTTGCTCGTAAAGCTGATGTAATTCCATCGGTTTTAAATATGTAAAGAGGGTCATAAAAAACGCGTGTGTTACCAAAGCAAATAGTTAAGTTATAGTCCATACAAATTCCATAACAGCATTATTTGCCATTTCAAATTTGGAACTGATCGCCGCCGCACGACTCCAGCTGTGACTCCAGCTAGTGAGCAGCGCGCTGTTGCTATTCAAATTTCGAACTAATCGCCGCGCGGCGCCAGTCAGTAGGCAGCGCTAGCGCGCTGTTAAAATGGCGGGAAAGCAACAGTGTGCATTCACAGATTGAGTTTATTTAAAATTAAAAAAAAACAGTTTATTCGGTAATTTAAAGATTCCATCCAAAACAAAGCAAATATAAGTGCCAAAATAACTCAGACAATAAATTTGGAGCCACAAACGAAGAAGTTTTGCCCTGAGCCGCGCCCCTCTTCTACTGATGATACTTTTTTATTTACAAACTAATGACGAATTACAATGCTCTTCTGCCGCCTTTCAAGAAGTTTCGTCGTCTCCAACATTTACCCTAACACAAAACAATGACATTATGAATAGTAATAATAATAAAAACATAATTAAAAAACCAACTACAACTACGTATCATTTTAACAATTGTAATTTCACTGTTTCAATAATTAAAAATGAACAAAATATAAAATGTTTTTTTTCTGTTTCCTCGCAAATGTGTTAAAAAACGTCGTACGATATACGTGCGTATGGTTATAACATGCTCGGCTCAATTACGCCCTCGCCTTCGGCTCGGGCTGAAATTCCGCCTCGCATGTTATAACCATCTTTACGCACTAATATCGTAATGTACTATTAAATAATGATAATAATATTATACATATTAAAAAAAACAATTACATCATCTGAGCAGGGACGTATTCGAATTTGGAGAATAAATAACACACGTTACGAAGAAAACAATGTTATAGAAAACAGATCTAGTGGTCGAATATCTGTGGGTTTCTGGGGATGAATGTGCTCTACACTGAAAAAAAAGAATGATTGATTTTACTAAATTCCGCGTAAATTTTATCAAATCCGCGGGTTAATATAGGTCCTACACACGAAATTGTTGATTTTACCAAATAGAACTGGTTGATTATGTAACCCATACGTTTAGTAAATTTACACATTTCATTTTGTTTATTCAACTAAAAAGTTCTGTATATTTCACATCGATTATTTTCGATATTTTACGATGAGATTTAGTAAATGTCACTTAACGTGTTATGTATAATATGTGAAATTAATTTTGCTACATTTACTCATTTCATTTTGTATATTCAACTAAAAAGTCCTGTACATTTCACGTCGATTACTTTTGATCTTTTACGATGAGATTTAATAAATACCACTAAACGTGTTATGTTAACAATGTGAAATTGATTTCGCTACATTTACTAATTTCATTTTGTATATTCAACTAATCCAGTCCTGTATATTTCACGATGAGATTTGATGAATGTCACTAAATGTGTTATGTATAATATATGAAATTAATTTTGCTACATTTACTCATTTAATTTAGTATATTCAGCTAATCCAGTCCTGTATATTTCACGATGAGATTTAATGAATGTCACTAAATGTGTTATGTATAATATATGAAATTAATTTTGCTACATTTACTCATTTAATTTAGTATATTCAGCTAATCGAGTCCTGCATATTTCACGTATATTACTTTCGTCCATTTAACGATTTTGATTTAATATGTTTAACTAAAAGTGTTTGGTAAAACATGTGAAATTAATTTCATACAATTTACCAGATATCTTCTTGTTGGTTTTGTATATTTTACTTAAAATATGCAAAACTAATTTTGTGATATTTACTCGTATGATTTCGTATATTACATTAAATAAGTTTTGCATATTTTACGTAAGGTATTGTAATAAAATATGTAAAATTAGTATTGTAACATTTACTCATACCATTTCGTACATTTTAGGAGAGCACATTTCGTATACTTTACTTCACTTTTAGTAGTAAAATATACAAAATGCGCTCTCCTAAAATGTACGAACAGGATGTAGGTATATTCTATTAAACATGTTTCGCCATTATGCATGAAAGCTGTAAATTATTGGTTGACTGAAAATCTCTCGTAGCGTAATATACTGGGTGACTAGTGCGCGTAACTTTTATAAGTTACGCGCACTAGTCACCCAGTATATTTCTTATATTATTATATTATTTAGGTCTGAACATCCTTATGGATGTTCAGACCATCAAACTAATGGTCCGACTGAACGAACATCCTCAAAAATTATGCGCACTAATAAAGTCACCGTGTATACTTTGTCGCCAGAGACTTGTAGTCAGCTGCCTTATTTACAAATCAGTAAACTACCAATAAAAAAATAAACGAAAGACAAAATCACCCGCCAGTGAGCGGTATCATACAGTACAAAATAAAAGAACATGTTTAGCAAAATTTACCAAAAAGTACTCCAATTATAACTGTTAAAAATACACATTTAAATGTTAAACAAATTAAATCTGAATTGTATGATAAAATGTTACAATAATTTTGTTCGGTTTATAACTAAAATAGTAAAATAAAACAAAATATTAAATGAATAAAATTGAGTATATTTATAATTGTTATCAAATTGCTTTTACAATAAAACTTAAACAATTCACTTACAGGCGAGGTAATAACTGAAATATCACATAAAATAATCAACTAGTGTGTCACAAAACAAATGTGACACAAAATATTTCAAAATAATCATAAAAGGCTTTCAGGTTCAAAATGAACACTTCCCAGTGTACACCGGTTTCAAAAGGTAGGTACAACTCCCGAAATGTCCACTTTCGAAAAAGTACTTTTTCCAAAATGCACCTTTCCCCTAATGTATATTTCCCAAAATGTATCTTTTTCAAAATGTACATTCTTAGAACAGATAGGAATAACTGACTGAACAGATTTTAAAGTACCAGGATCACATAAATATGGAGATGTTAAATGAATGAATGTACATTTTGGGTAAGATATATTTAGGGAAATGTACATTCCGGGATAGGTGCATTTTGAGAAATGTACTATTTGAGAAGTGGACATTTCAGGAAATGTACCTTTTGAAACCGGTGTAAATTATGGGAAGTGTACCTACATTTTGAACCTGGAGGAAAAAAGGAATCAATTTGAACAGATGTTTCATGTTCACAGTGCTTTCAATAAGAGTCTTACAAAAGGCCCGTCGTAAAGGATGTCCAGAAGGGATCATCTTCAATCATGTGACTCTAAGGGTAGTTAGATATGCTGACCCATTCTGCAATAAAAAGAAAGAATTATCCGCCCACAATGTCCAGCATACCAACGCCATGCAAAACTTTAATATTATATGTAGGTACATATTTATATTTAAATGTACTTAAAACCAAGGTTGCGGTAACCTCTTACAAAAGGCTCGTCTTAAAGGATGTCCAGAAGGGATCATCTTCAATCATGTGACTCTAAGGGTAGTTAGATATGCTGACCCATTCTGCAATAAAAAGAAAGAATTATCCGCCCACAATGTCCAGCATACCAACGCCATGCAAAACTTTAATATTATATGTAGGTACATATTTATATTTAAATGTACTTAAAACTAAGGTTGCGGTAACCTCTTACAAAAGGCTCGTCTTAAAGGATGTCCAGAAGGGATCACCTTCAATCATGTGACTCTAAGGGTAGTTAGATATGCTGACCCATTCTGCAATAAAAAGAAAGAATTATCTGTCCACAATGTCCAACATACCAACGCCATGCAAAACCTTAACATTATATTACTTAACATTATTGCTAAGTTTACATCTAACGCAGTTACAATTCAGCTTTATACTATATCAATACATACAAAAAATATTTATTCTTACAGTCAAATCCTACTTATCATATTAACCACGCTCTGCTACCATGTTGAAAATGTCACGGGGTAGTATGATAATAATAGTTACTCAACACTCCTCCTCAAATTTATATTTTTTATTAAAATTTGCTTTAACCCAAAACACGGTTCGATAATCTCTCTAGTTACATGTACTTAATTCTACAGTATGTATCTCCATTACACATTATATGCGAATAAGTTGGAGCTATGATAAGGTCCTCAGGTTTTAAAAATTTCCATGCGTCAACCTCAACTAAGTTGAGATCACGTTTTCGATTAATGTTAGGATTACTGTATAAAGACAAAGCGAAAGTGGCTGTTGAGTTATTAAAAATTTCATCTTTCTGGGGAACATGGTTACTTTCAGGTTCAAAAACAAAAGAGCGTTCATCATTATCACTATTACAGTCCAAGTTGAAAATTATTTGTTGGCTACTTGATGTACTCGGTTCTTGAATAATATTGTTGTTTCTACAGTTTGACAGGCATATTTCGGAAGGTAGATTCAGATTATGAGCATTGGTCAGATGACGACGAAACGAACGTATATTTGAAAATATTCTGGTACCTACAATTAAACTGTTTACAGCAATAAGTGGAGTTAGGTCGCAAGTCATGGCTAAATTTCAAGTGTAAGAAAAATGATTTATAGTCGTTTAACACAGATGAACACATAAAACAAATAAACATGTTTAAATAAACTATAGGTTCGATGGAAACAAATTAAGACTTTTTTTATCATCAATTCCTTAAAAATGTCTTTGGATTATGTACAAAATAAAATATTTGGCACAAAATAGAAATTTCAGTCTAAAAAGGTTTTAAGACAGATCCGCCATAAAACAAGCTACACTTGAAATTTTTTTATCAGATTTGCAATCAATTCCGTAAAAATATTTTTGTATAAAGGTCCACACGTTAACACACTCTGTCGGGTACTCTAAATTGAAAACATGGAAAATTTTAAAGCATACATCTACTGCTTTTAGTAGGGTGTCGATCTTATAAATGACTGATTCATAATGGACATAGTAATCGGTTATTTCTTCTATCGATGACCCTACCACGACTATCAGTGGTTGGCAAGTAAGTCCTTTGGCCAAGTGCTCATCCTGACGCAGCTTGATCTTTGTTACTATTTCGCTCCGATTCTGTAATAGAACAAATACAAGGTTGAACAAATACAAATATACAAGATGTTCTGGGTCATAAATAATCTACCACACTGAACCCATTGCCTGTAAACTAATATCACAAGTCTTCATTGGGTTGAGTTCTTAAGACTTGCTGATTTCCTCACGGTGTCTTCCTTCACCAAAGACCAAGTCATAATAAGAAAAAACTAAATAAAACCGTTTAAAAAAACGAATCGGCTACCACAGATAGACACAAATACTTTGTGTTATTTATTTTTTAATTTATTGCGCACTTTATTTACCTACCGCGACATGTAAAATGAAAGCCTTTTCCGATTCAGCAATGCTTGGTTTATAATATTTTTTCTTATTTTCTTCGGTTTTAACTGGAATTTTAATGGTGGGTGGCAATTTCGAACTCATCAGTTTTAGGTAAACATAATCTCTCACATCTGCAAGGAGTTAAAAATTATTACAAAGATAAGCCTGTAAAAATGAGGACTGTCTATTATCTTTATTTAATATAATGAAAATAAATTAGCACCTACTGACCTGGTGTGGTACTATCGTCGTTCAAAGTTTTCAGATTATCCACGCAACTTTTTATGTTACTGTAAATTGGCAATGCTTTTTCCATGAATATTGGCCACTTTTTGAACAATTCTAGGTCATGGTTTGGGTACATGAATTCAAAATCTAATTCAACCTAAAAAAATAAAAAATAAAATTGAATGATTACCTACGCATAATTTTTTGTCCTAAACATAAAACCTATACTGTTAAATGGCATAAATATCAATTGGCATAATATTTATTATTAAAAATTCTAAAAGCATAATATCATAAGGCCGAATTTTGTGAAGCATAAATATTGAATGGCATATTTGCAAAAAACTTAAATATTTAAAAAATATATTAAATATATTTAATAATAAATTATACGAACAAGTTTGTAGCCCAAGCTTGCTTTGATTGAAGGCCATTCATTAAATAAGTCCCGGATGGTTTTATCTTTTCCAGATAAATCTTCTTTTCGCAATGTCCTTGTTAGTTTCCACTTCTCCACAACATCTACCCAAGGCTCTTTATTAAATTTCAACCATAGCTTCATATTATTAAGATCTTCAAGTGATACATTTTGGGACTCTTAAACAAATAACATTCTATGTCCATTGAAATTGAACTCGTAAAACTGTGAATGTGACACGTTAAGATAAGAACTCACAAAGCAGATTGTTTAGTTGAGTTCCACCGCGGTCGCCCGCCAACCGATCGCAGAGCGAACGGGCGCAACCCGCCGAGGCGGAGCGCCGAGGCTGCGGGTGACCGCGGTCCGAGATATTCTACTGGTTGCCCGTTTGGAGCGGCATTTAGGCACATCACGTCCACTTCGCATTTGATCCACTTGGTCCAGTTCGCGAAACGTCCATTTCGCATTTGGTCCATTTCGCAGATTGTCATTTCCCATTTGATAATATTTCACATAAATATGGGAAAAGGTAAATGTTTTTTTGTTCTTTTTTCATATTCTACAAATGTCAGATTTTTATTTTTACTGCGACGTCCTAAGAAGAAATGAAAAAAAAAAATGAATATAAAGTGATTGAAAATATAGAAGCTAACCTTTTCTGCGAAATGGACCAACTGCGAAAGAGACGTGTTTTCGGAAAGTGGGCCAAATGCAAAGTGGACTTAATGCGACTAAACGATTTTTCATACAAGCAAAATGATTTTCAAACCCGATAGTGCAAAGTTGAAATGTTGAATAATATACCTTCATGAGTTTCAGTTATGGTAACGGTGGATGTTTCGTGTTTCTTTATGAGTCCTGATTTTCTTAAAATCCTTCTTTGGTTATGGTACCGGTCTGCCAATTTCCCTCTTGCTGGAATATTCTTCCCATATTTTCTACTAGGAACATAATATGCATCCTGAAAAATTGTTTGTAATGTAGTAAATTCCAATTTGATTTTTTTTCAGATATTACCCATTACTTGATATTGCCATCGACCAAAATTGCTGATAGGTAGCAGAGTAATTTTAATAGGGCAGTTTTCAAATTTTTGAAAACCGCTTATATTTAAAGATTGGGACGAACGATCCAACAGAAAAATAAATTAATTAATGTATTTTTCTCCATGAAACCAATTAATAAAATAAACGGTTTGTAAAAATTTGGAAAATACCCTATTGTCAGTGTAAGCGCTCCTTGCAACAATCTGGTTATTGATCTGGAACACTGAAGGAAAAACTGAAACATTTAAAAACAGGGCGAGCCAGCGGTAACCCTTTCGGGTTACCGCTGGCTCGGAACATAAAGGGCTAAGGAAGGAACACGGGTGGGTTTTAGTCAGTAAGAGTCTGACACTCCCTTCCGCTCCACCCAGAGCGAGAGGGGTCATTTGATGATTTCCCATCCTCAAAAAAAAAAAAAAACAGTGAGTTTCCGGCTACCAGGGTTCAGATCCTGTGGCCACCTTCCGACTCCATTCATCATCAGACCCTGAACATCACTTTACTTCATCACAAAGTGCTCTTCAAAACCATTCTAAAGAGCCCAAACACGGTGAGTTTTTGGTCACAGGCAGATCCTGTGACCAAAAACTCACCGTGTTTCTTCTGGCTCCCTCCATCACCAAATTTTGAACATCACTCATCACAAAGCGCTATTCAAAACCAATCTAGCGAGTCTAAACAGCTGGGTTTCCGGCTATTATGGTACAGATCCTGTGACCACTTTGATTTTTTAATTAAAAAATAAAGAATTAATCGTACATACATAATAATTTATGATATAAAAGATTTGAAATCAAGAAATTGAATTGAATCAAAAACATAAATGTGATCATCAAAGTCAAGTTCAACTTTCAACATAGGTAAGTACCCCAACACACATACAACATAAGTACTTACAAGTGAATTTCATGAGTTTTTTGTTGATTGACCTTAGTTCTTCCATATTTCCTGACGTTCTTAATCCTATGACCAAACTAACTTACAAAATTGGAAGAAAAAAAATAGGTAACGAAAAAAAACAAACACAAAAAGGCAATAACATTGACTCGCTCCTGGAAAACTGGCCATAGCCATACAGCAGGGAAATTCTTCTAGCGTTATGGCCATTTGTAGCAGGAACAACATAGGGCAGGCTTTTAAATACCTATATAGCTTATTTAATTTTGTGGTAGGTATTTATGGTATCGATTATTAACAAGGCAATTTCAAAATAAAGTGTAAAAAACTAACCTCTTCGTTCGAAGTAGCACAAGAACAGCCACTAGCCGCAGAACTATAATCGCTGCCCACATGCCCCATAGAATCCTTATCTGATTCTATTGATTCTGTGTCTAAAGAACATGTTTTCTGTAAAAATTAAGATAAGATAAGATTTTAAGCATATAAGTTCGTTTGTAAATATGTTATTATTTTATTAATGTAAAAAAACAATTTCAAGTTGACTCCAGCTAGATCAGTGCTCATACTATTAAGAGCATTTGATCTGAGATACATTAGTAACATTTCTACCAAAACTAAAAATCTTTAAAATAATAATCTTTACTAATATTATTAAATGAACAAATCAATCAGTTTTAAAACAAGCAAAGCCTGTGAGCCTTGAGATTACCGAGCCTAAAGGCTCCTTTGCTACATTCTGGAAAGTAGGTACAGACGCCAGCACATCAAGCTACTACAATCTGTCAAATTTATTTAATAGATTTTCAACTTTATTGCTTAAGTATAAGGTTCAAAGTTGATCGAGTTGGTTGAGTTGGTTGTTGTTGTTGTTGTTGTTGGTTGTTGTTGTTGTTGTTGGTTGGTTGGTTGGTTGTTGGTTGTTGGATGGTTGATATTTGACAGTTTCGGGTAGCTTGATGTGCTGGCGTCCGTACAATAATAGGTATACTTCAAAATACTCACCAGGGATTTATTTTCATTTTTAAATTGAGCTAATCCAGCCTTGAATTTAATTCTATCCTTTATTCTTGATTTTGGAATCAGCTCATTTATATCAGAATCAGAAATATTTTCTATGCAAAAAACATCCAAGTCATATTCTAAAAAAAGAAGGACAGGGCCCAGGGAGGGAGTGATATTAAAATTTGGAATACATTTATCTAAAGTATCTACCTAGTTATATTACATATTAATATTTGTATCAAGTAATAATGTGGTGTGTAGTTATCTAACTAATAAAAAAAATACAATATTTTGTGGTTATTAGTAGATGTGGGTAATCTTTATTTCGGAATGTGAATTGATTCACTTATTCCGACTCTAAGTCCGGTACCGGTTCACCTTAGTTATTCCTTTGGCACCGGCATTAATTCGGTCATTCTGGTTCCGCGGTTCGACCAGAACATTTTATTCATTCGGTTCGTTGGATCATTTGGCATATTTTGAATTGATCACTTTACAGACTTTATTTATAATTATGAATTTATACTTTAATAACTAGGTAACAATTTTTGTTTTGCTAACTACGCGTTCATAGATAGAAAGTTTAATAAACTATCTTGTTTTCAATAAAAAAAAATACTTTTGTTTATTATTTCCATTTTACTTCCCCAAAATAAAAATAAATACGACTAAAAAATTTTGATACATTTGATTGACACCGCGGTGCCGGTAAGTATTGTGAGGAATAAATAAGGTTTTCGTATCCGCGTTCGGAACCGGCACCTTTAGATCAGTAACCTCCGGAGTTACCCACCGCTAGTTATCAGACTGATATTCGCTAACTAGGGTGTCATATTAAAGGCTCAAGGTCAAGGACTATCTAACGAGCTATGTTTGGAGTTATTGCGCGTTCAAATCAGAAATAACGAGATCTGCAGGTTACGGACTTACAGGATCTGTAGATCTTGCAGAACAAGCTTGCAGTGGCAATAGGCAAGGCACATAGGAGAACTGGCAGCCGCCGTTGGATGGCGACCGCGTACTTTACGATAAGACTGACCTGTTAGGACGAAGGTACCTACCTATTCGGTCAGTGGGTCGTCTTAGGGACCATTCTAAGTTGATAATAAGTAGGAACTTAGAACTTACCTTGAAATACAGCTTGTGTTTCCTTCGAGACTCCCCAAGAATCGAGAAGTGCTATGGCGAAGTTGGAGTCTAATGTAAATCCTAACGTATTTTGTAACGTCGAGTCCATTTTCACTCACTATGAACTGCTATGAACATTGATTGAACTACTATTACTTTAGCGTAACTGAATGATAATTATTGATTATAAATATCTAACTAATCCAACACAGACAGCACCGCGGCCACCGGCCACAGAGTATTTTGTAATATACTAATAATACTGAAAGAAAACCGCGGCGCACGCGTCACACGAACCGACCAACCGAAAGAAAGAATTTGAAGAACAGTGTTGCCAACGAGATATTTTGAATTCCGCTATGCAAGTTGGAAATTTTCCGCCAAAAATATTATATGTTATTTTATCATATTTTCTGTACTTCATTTCCATTATTTAGATTTTACCTTATTTCTGTAGATACTTGGAACAAATGAGAGAGAAGCATGTTTTCGTGTCCGCATAAAAGTTTTTTATTTTTTATTTTCATGATATTATAAATCTTAAAATCAGAAGTTTATCTAATGGCGGTAGCTTCTTGGCATAATTATGAGTTTTATACGAAACGCTCAAGGGTGTCAGCGCGACACCCTTTCTTTTCTTGTTCAGTAGATAGCGTCAAAATATCATGAAAATTAAAAAAAAAAACTTATGCGGACGGGAAAACACAGTACCTACCACCCAAAATCTACAGGAATACTATTTGTCACGCTGAAAACGTCCGAACATGATATGACCAGTAGGTACGCAATATGTCTAAAAATCGGCCAAGTGCGATTCGAACTCGTGCACAAAGGGTTCCGTACCAATCGTTATTAATATCGAGCAAAAACGGCAAAAAATCACGTTTATTGTATGACAACCACCCTTAAACATTTATTTTATTCTGTTTTTAGAATTTGTTGTCATAGCAGCAACAGAAATACATCATCTGCGAAAATTTCAACTGTCTAGCTATCATACAGCAGCCTATGATACAGCCTGGTGATAGACAGACAGTGAAGTCTTAGCAATAGGATCCCGTTTTTACCCTTTGGACGGAACCCTAAAAACGTTTAATTTTAGTCATAATTATTCCCGTCATTTCCTACGTCAAATTACTTATAATAAAATTAAAAAGGGCGGAGAGGTGTTAATCTGGCAACTCTAAGTCGTATCGAGTCGAGACGGAACGCGTCATACGATGAATAGGTATGACGTCACGTCAAATGACATTAAAGTTTAGTAAAATCTCAAAGATGTTTCGTAAAATCAACATTTTAATTAAGTAACATGTAGGTAGATATATTGGTATGGTATAGATCAAAACAAAGACTTAAATCGTTACTTTTTTTAATATTTCAGGAGTGTCTTTTCAAAAGGCTTTATTTCTCATTTTGGAAAAGTTCTTTTTTTTGATGCGATTCGATCCTAACACTATATTCTCAATGATTTTCAATGATATTTTGGTTCTAAACAGCTTATTTCCTTTAAAAAATCGATTACAAAAAGAGCCTTCCGCGTCAAATAGACTTAGGTATATCCATAGCATTTTAGTCCATTTAATCAATTTAAATATTCTCTTTCAAAACAGCTTAATTCTAATAGAAAATTGGTTTTTCTAATATTTACGGAACAAAAGCGCTTATATAATTTATATATGTACACCGCTGTCCTTTTTGATGCTTTTTTCCCATTTAAGTTTTTGAACGGATACATCACACTTGGCTGTATGGCTTATGAGGTTCTTGCTTATTCTATATTAAGTTAATAAAAAAAAACGATTGTCAAATGTCAAACGGTGGTAGGCGCATTTTTTTTTTGACAATTAAGACGCTTTTAACGTTACCTCATTTGTCAAATTATCACAAGTAGCTTAGAAGTTATAAGGGAACAGAGGAACATACATACATACCGGTCAAAATCATATATATTTTCGTTTTTTGCTTCGCCGTAATCGGGTAAAAAAGAAGAGACACGAAAATTGCTCTAAATACTTATAACACTCACAGCTTATAAAGTTATGAATCATGATCGGTTTAGTAGATAAGAGGTGAAGGCGTACAAACAAACGGTCTTTCGCATTTATTATAATTACTAGCGGGCGTCCGCGACTTCGTACGCGTGGCGTTAGTTATTTGCACATATTCCGGGATTTAATGTACCTACCTAAAACGTTAATTCGGCATGAAAGATATCCCCATACCAAATTTCAACTAAATCTCTTCACTATTATGATTTTTGTGGTTCCCACGGGAACCACTAATTTTTCCGAGATAAAAAGTATCCTACATGTTAATCCAGATCATATTCTATATGTGTACAAAATTTCATCCAAATCCGTTAAGCCGTTTATGCGTGATTGAGTCACAAACATCCAAACATCTTCACAAACTTTCGCATTTGTAATATTATAGGATATGTGAGGTTTTGTTAAAAAAAATTGGATACCAAATGAAAGGGCTTAATAAGCACTTTTCAAATATACAGAGTGGCAGGGACATCGACGCGCAAACTGTAACCGTAAATTCAGCACACGATTGTAGATCCTCTAGCGAAGAAATTTTTCGTCGGTTATCAAAAAAAAAAATCATTAGTTTCACAGAAAAGTGCAATACCTACGCGGTCAAAATGTATGGAAAATCAACTTTTTTTTTAATAACCGACAAAAACTTTCAACGCAGGGGGCTTCAGAACCCGGGTCGGCGGCGCGTCCCGGGTCGGCGGCGCGTCGTGTTCCACGCGCGCCTCAAAGAGCTGTCAGCAAACTGACGGGGCCCGCCATAGGGTCAAATGCCTGCTGGAGCCGCGGGACTGTCTGAACAGGACACCGTGGCCCCAAAACTTAAAGGGCATCCGAAGGAACACGGGTGGATTTTAGTCAGTAAAAGTCTGACAGTCCCTTCCGCCCCACCCTGGGCGGAAGGACTCAATGGATGATCTTACCACCCCAAAAAAAAATTCAGAATCATGTACTTACTGAATCCATGGTAACAGGATGTGCGTCAATGTCCCTGCCACGCTGTATATAATATACATTGTTAGCTTTTGCCTTTGCTTGCATTCACCCGATTTACAACCCCAAAAGTATGTTCATTATTATTATTATGTTCCCTCATAACTTCTAAACTACTTATGATAATTTGATAAATGAAATACCTATCGTTAGAAGCGTCTAAATTGTCTTATGGTTTTAGGATATGTGAAGTCACATTTAACTGATATTTGAGTGCAGAAACTACTTTTTTTAGTTCTTATGTTGTAGAAGAGTTATGTTGTATTGTAGAGCAGTGGTGGCCAAGTGGTAACGGCCGCGACTTACGAGTTGTAGGTCGTAGGTTCGAACCCAGACAGGCGCTTTACTTTGTGTAAATTATTTCATCACCACTGCTCACAAAACGGTGAAGGAAAACATCGTGAGGAAACCGGCATGTCCTAGAACCAAAAATTCGAAGACATGTGACATCTACCAACCCGCACTGGGCCCGCGTGGTGGATTACGGCCCACTCCCTCTCACTGAGAGGAGGCTTATGTCCCAGCAGTGGGAACATTATAGGCTGATGATGATGATGATGATGATGATGATGTTGTAGAAGATTATGCCTGCGTGTGAACCCGGTGTTTTGACTTACCTACCGTAGTTTCTGTACTCAAATTTCAGTTGACCTTAAAGAGTATTTTGATCACAGTATGAAATAGGATCATTTGGCAATAAATCATATTTAGGGTTGATTTATCGTTTTTCTGTTCAAAATGTATGGGAAAATTTTTGGCGATTGCTGTCATTTCTATTACTCATACCTTAAATAGTCCCATAGAGTATAATTATGATCCCCACATGAAATAGGATCGATTGGCATTTTTTTTTTATTTTAGATTTTTTTTTTTGCTGACTGTAAACTTTTTCCGAAATCTGTGAATGCAGTTCAGAATATCTTAAAAAGTTATGGATGGTCTCATAGGAACAATTTCCTGTATTATAGTATGAATGAACTATGTTACCTATCAAAGCAAAATTATTTAATTAAATGCTGTTGTATTCGGTATGTTTGTAGTATTTGCCGAATACAACTTTGATTTGTACAAATGAGTGTATATGCACACACTTAATTTGTATTCGGCAAATACTAAAACATATTGCATATAATGACATAATTTTGCTTTCTTTCATAGTGAACAAATTGCCGTTAGTTGTCGGAACACGCTAAAATATATAATGTAGAAGCTAAAACCCATGGAAACCACGTTATGTGCCTACAATAGCGAGTCATGTCACGGGCTAATGTTTAGTAACCTTAAACAAAAGTTCTTTGTAAATTTTATTGACAAGCTTGTGTAAAATGTACATACTTATTTCTAATCTCATAATTTGTTTCAAGTAAAATCAATCTTCCAGTTTGTTAGTTTTTACGAACAACTTTAGTATTTGTAGATTAGCAAGCGTCACCTGTCGGGAAGAACTGACTTCGAAACTCATTCTGTTGTTTAAATAAAAGTTCTTTGTTGATTTTATTTACAAGCTTGCATAAAATTAGCATATTTCTAATGTAAATTATATGAAATGTATCTCATAATTTGTGTCAAGTAAAATCAATTTCCTAATTTATTAGATTTTACGAACAACTCTAGTAGAGTAGCAAGCCACACCTATCGGATATCTGGAGAACTGTGTTGCTAAATTCGTACTGTTGTTTAAACAAAACTTCTTTGTTGATTTTATTGACAAGCTTCTGTAAAATGTAAATGTCAATTATATTAAAAATGTCTCACAATTTGTGTCAAGTAAAATCAATTTCCTAATTTGTTAGATTTTACGAACAACTTTAGTAGAGTAGCAAGCGACACCTATCGGATATCTGGAAAACTGTGTTGCGAAACTCGTACTGTTGTTTAAACAAAACTTCTTTGTTGATTTTATTTACAAGCTTGCGTAAAATTAACATATTTCTAATGTCAATTATATGAAATGTATCTCATAATTTGTGTCAAGTAAAATCAATTTCCTAATTTGTTAGATTTTACGAATAACTTTAGTAGAGTAGCAAGCGACACCTATCGGATATCTGGAAAACTGTGTTGCGAAACTCGTACTGTTGTTTAAACAAAACTTCTTTGTTGATTTTATTTACAAGCTTGCGTAAAATTAACATATTTCTAATGTCAATTATATGAAATGTATCTCATAATTTGTGTCAAGTAAAATCAATTTCCTAATTTGTTAGATTTTACGAACAACTTTAGTAGAGTAGCAAGCGACACCTATCGGATATCTGGAAAACCGTGCTGCGAAACTCGTACTGTTGTTTAAACAAAACTTCTTTGTTGATTTTATTTACAAGCTTGCGTAAAATTAACATATTTCTAATGTCAATTATATTAAATGTATCTCATAATTTGTGTCAAGTAAAATCAATCTTCCAATTTGTTAGTTTTTACGAACAACTTTAGTAGATTAGCAAGCGTCACCTGTCGGACATTTGGAAAACTGTTTTGCTAAACTCGCGCTGTTGTTTAAACAAAAGTTCTTTTTTAAATTTATTTACAAGCTTGCGTAAAATTAACATATTTCTAATGTCAATTATATGAAATGTATCTCATAATTTGTGTCAAGTAAAATCAATTTCCTAATTTGTTAGATTTTACGATCAACTTTAGTAGAGTAGCAAGCGACACCTATCGGATATCTGGAGAACTGTGTTGCGAAACTCGTACTGTTATTTAAACAAAACTTCTTTGTTGATTTTATTGACAAGCTTGTGTAAAATGTACATATTTCTAGTGTTAATTATACTAAACGTATCTCATGATTTGTGTCAAGTAAAATCAACTTTCTTATTTGTTAGTGTTACAAACAAATTTAGTAGCGTCACCTGTTGGAAATTTAGAGAACTCGTACGAAAGTCTTTTACAAACTTTCTTTAGTGTATTCAAATATTTGTTCGATAAATTTTACTATACTTAAAATAGTTTTAGTCAATCTGTTTTGTTATGTAAAATCAACAAAGTGGATTTTGTTAAATTCACTCTTGTTATAGTAAAATTAACTATGAAAAGGGTTGACTATGGCAGTTCATTACTCAACCTACGCTACTTTAGTAAATTCAACAATTCTTTTTTTTCAGTGTAGTAGCCCTGGAGAGCTAATCGATATAGGAGGACGTTTGAACAGCGAGGTTTACAAAGAAATTTTAAATGATGTTTTGTTACCTATTTATATATGTGAGAACTCTTAAATTCATTCAAGATAATTGCTCTATTCATAAAGCTCGTGTTGGCAGAGTTTGGTTGAATGATAATCAGGCGCAAATTATTAAGATCCCATTGGGCAGTTGCCCGTCAGACACAACACCCGTCTGATCGGAGGACCCTCCTTTTTCTATGGAGGTTGAGTGAACTTTACACCCTTTTCTTCATACCTCTATAGTACTACTTTATATTGATACTCAGCAACTTTCTTTGATCTTTTTACAATAGGTGTACTGTAACGTACAGTACACCTATTGATCCTAGTAGATCAGGAAATAGAACTCCTCAGTAACTACTGAGGAGTTCTATTGTCAGATCTTCACTCTATTAAATGGGACCATCTCGTTCGTTCTCGTTATTTTAAACAAAAAATAGTGTGGCATACGGACGGACAGGACGAAATGATAAAAGTTCCTTTGATTTTTTGATTATTTGTGCTACGGAACCCTAAAACAGACAATTTGAGGATTTCTTCGTTTTTGAAGTCGGTTATAAAGATGCCTCAAAGAATCCTTCAGTTTTCCTTCTGAGTCAAATTATTCGGTTAAAGAGAACTGAGGAAAAACTTGATTGAGATGAGGCCTCTAGGGAGAAATTCAGAACCAAATATTCTAAGAGCCAGTTCCACAGTTCAGAACCATAACAGCAACTACGTCTCTATGAAGCTACTTTTTTCCGACAATTTTATAACAACACTTTCAGTTTATAATTAATAATCATCTATAACTATACGAAAGAAGGTCACTCTTCAACGAAAAATCTCACCACCAAAAAAAAAAACGTGTGGTGTCGGACTTGTCGGAAGACCCCGGCAGGAACGAAGTTTAAAATAAAAATCCAAGATGGAAGATGCGAAAATTTTAGAAAATAGCGAACATTTCTGGTGTCTGTGGTGTGGTGGTTGTCTGTTTTCTGGTGTACACTAAAGTATATATAAATAAATAAAATTTGTACATTTTTGCAGCCAGTCATCTTGAATTTTCATTTTCACTACAATATCTGTCTTAGCACCCTCGAAAACCATGAAAACGACACTCATGACGAAAAATTTTAAATTTTTTACTGCCGCCATCTTAGATTTTCATTTTGACTTCACTATCGGCTTCTGTACCCTCAAAAAACCATGAAAACTATCTCTTTCTTTCTCTCTTTTTATTACATATGAAACGCTGACCTCATCTAGCTTATTTTTTATTTTATAATATGACGTGTAAAAGTGATTCCGTTATCCTATTTACAGAATAAACAATTTCATTTCATTAATAAAAAGTCGCATGAAGGGGGGACGCTTTTTCGTTACGTGACGATTTCTCCCTTTTTACTCCTACCGCAAGCTCCGTAAAAGAACTTCGTTCCAATAACACCGCGATTTAGAATATGTTAAAAAGATGTTTGTATGAACACGTTTTGTACTGCATGCATTTATAATTTGTGTTACCGTTATACAAAGGATGTAAAAAGACGCTTAACGAAGCCGGAAGTCACTTGCTTTTACCCTCATTGTGATATTTTTTTCGCACTACCGTAAACAGTGATATTTCACACGAAAAATAGAACCCATCATCATCATCATCATCAGCCTATAATGTTCCCACTGCTGGGACACAGGCCTCCTCTCAGTGAGAGGGAGTGGGCCGTAATCCACCACGCGGGCCCAGTGCGGGTTGGTAGATGTCACATGTCTTCGAATTTTTTGTTTCTAGGACATGCCGGTTTCCTCACGATGTTTTCCTTCACCTTTTTGTGAGCAGTGGTGATGAAATAATTTACACAAAGTAAAGCGCCTGTCTGGGTTCGAACCTACGACCTACAACTCGTAAGTCGCGGCCGTTACCACTTGGCCACCACTGCTCCTTGGCCACCACTGCTCCAAATAGAAAAAAAAAAAATAGAAAAAATAGAACCCATTTCCCAGCAATTATTTATGTACAATGTTACTTAGTTTGATGTAGTTACAGAATACATAGCTGACGAGTTCGTGATCGGTCATTTTACAATACACATATTCCGTAGGAAGAAAGGCATTTTTGACGACAATTTGGAAAATGTAACCTCATAAGTCCTTTATTACATACATTTGCTAGTTGTATGAGGCATTTATAAAAGTCTCAAGCATTCAAAATTACTTTTGACTGCAAACATCAGTCTAAACCCTTATGCAACTTTTATTAAAAAAATTGCAGGTAGTGTTTCTAGATATTAAAAGCATAAGGTACGTAAAAACTGGTTTTTAATCTAAACTAATATTATAAAGAGAAAAATAAAAGAAAATGAAGAAAAATTCCACTCAAGTTTATTTATTGTCCCTGATTGTCAGTGTAGATGTACGGTCAGCCAAGAAAGTGGTGTACCAGTTTTGATTTAGTTTCCCGGTCATCGAAAATTACAACAAGGTTCGTTATAAAAAGATATTACTGAAAGAGACAACATTACTCGTATCATGACGTAAACCTATGTATTTAGTATTCATACGTCATATGTCACATAACAAAACAAAATAAAACAAAATACGTGTTTGTTTTGAAAAGTAATAAAAACTATTTAAATAGACAACCGAATTCCATTTGAAAAAGAAAACTGACAATTGACATTTTGTCAAATATATGCAAAAAATCAATATATTTTCCGTGTTATTTTTCAATCAACTGCATATAAAATCATCTCAATGCCTGCCAACTTGACCATTGCCGAAAGAGCACAAATAATTGCCCAATTTAATGAGGGAAGCAGTATCAGTGCGATATCCCGGAATTTGAATATATCGAGGCGTTCTGTCCGCTTTTGGATTCGTCGTGAAGGAGAGGAGGGAAGTTTGTTGGATCACAGAAGAAGTGGTCGCCGGCCTGCACTCTCCAATAACGATAGAGAATTCATGAGACGGGAATATGAAATCAATGGTTTTAAGCCCACAAAACATTTTGCGGAGATGTTCGATGTGAGTGCCCAAACAATAAGGAATCATCTACATTACATGGGGTTGCACCACAGGCATTACGCCAAGAAAATATATTTGACGGATGCTCACAGACTTGCTCGTCTGAACTTCGCCAGAGAGCACTTAGACTTTGATTGGTCTAATACAGTGTTTTGTGATGAAAAAACGTTTAAATCCAGTCAGCATGGACGTCTTCACCTTTGGCGATATAATTCAACACGGTATAAAGATGATCATGTAATCCCAAATAGAGAATCAGGTCGAATTTCCGTAAATATTTGGGGCTGGATGAGTGCGGATGGTGTAGGAGAATTGTGTTCTCTACCTCCTCGAGCGACGGCTGTAAATTATATCGACGTGCTTCAGAATGCAATGCTACCGACAGTCCGTAATGTTTACCCGGAGAACGAAGTGCCACAATTTGATTTTGTTCAAGATAATTGTTCAATTCATAATGCGAGGATCGTAAGAGCCTGGTTTCGTTCACACACTGACGTAAGGGTAATTCAGTGGCCTTCAAGATCGCCGGACCTCAACCCGATAGAAAATCTTTGGGGCCTTATGGTCCAACGATGGTCGCATCAAAATGAAAGAACCAAACAAGCTCTTATTAGTCACTGTAATTATATTTGGGAGGAAATGCGGGGAACCGATATTTGCTCACGGCTTGTTGGTTCAATGAGGTCTCGTCTTTTAGAGGTTATAGAGGCCAACGGCGGTTACACCCGTTTCTAATTTTTAAAAATTTTCAATATCTTCTAAATATTACTATATATGCTATGTTTATGTTTGTTATAAGTATTTTAAAATTGATTGTAGAAATTTAATAAAAGGATAAATCTATTTTTAGCTTGTTTTTTATTGATATTGTAATTACAAGTTTACAGAAATTGTAGGTTTGTGGATTCGCCTTGTGCCTTTACAATTTTATGTAACTTGTTGATTACAATTCTGAATTTGTAGATACAATTTTGTCATCAAAATCTACAGACCCCCGCCGTTGATTTTACGACGTCATTGGTTCCATCAAGTTCAAACTAAGAACAGCTGTCACGTTACAAACAGTAATAGTCGTTATCAATAATCAGATAAAGACAGCAATAGAAGTTGTCAGATCGATCTGCAAGCGAAACTAATCTTTATCACCTATGAATCTGCAAGCGATATTCAACCTTAGGGTGGTACACCACTTTCTTGGCCGACTGTACGTGAACCGTCTGTGAAAACCCTTTGCGGCCTCGGTTCAATAATAGGCTTTTACGTACTTCGCTTAGCGTTAATATTATCGAACAACGTACGATAATAATATACTAAAACCATTCCATTAAACCGAGCACTCAGTTAAAGAGTACAGTGTTAAAACCGCAACAGCTTACCATAATATGCAGGTATACATTTTTATTGCTGCGCAATAATTCATCCGACCGCTTCGGAGCAAGACCATAACCAGTTCTTTAGTCAAGCTATAAAATCAGCATAATATTTTGTAATTTTAGGTACGGCGAATCTGGCAAGTTGCCAGATTCAATTTAATCTTTGTACTGCGCGTTCCGTTGTGGTCACTTCTCCCGTAGCCCGCTGCCTCGCTCCATGCTCACCACTCCCCGATCTACTCATGGAATTAAATCCTTATCGTGCGCACTTCGCTGAACATCTTCCAACTTTTCACCTTCATAATGAATTAATAAATCCCCAACGCACTTTGCAGTCTACTGGGACACGCAGTAGCTAGGAACATGAAATATGACCTGTCCTAACTTTTTCATCAGGTCTTTTACAACATGGTATCTTTTATTATGCCTCATTGGGTATTTCAAAATGAACTACATATATATAGAACACAAGAGTAGAAAACGATCCATAGTATAGATGGGGTCTATCATATACGTTGCTAACTAATTCATTGTTTATTTATATAGCTATTATGTATTATACTGACAGATTACGTCTTTAATACATTTATGTATTAATGGGCTTAATTAATGTGTAACAGTATTTTGAGAACTTAACTTATATGTGTAATAGGTATAACTGCCTCGCGACCCGAACGAAGGGTGCGCAGTAATTTGCGACTGAAACTTGCGAGCGCAATCCCAATTTTCCCAAAGTAAGTACGCGATAATTTGACAACTTCAAAGTATCATTTAGACACTCGTGTCATGTAACAGATGGTGCTAGTGGTAAATAAATCAGAACCCGCCTAAAACCCTGAGTGACTCGCTCGTTAAGGCTTGCCGTACACAAGTGTGCGAAACTTAGTCAGCCCGCGCTAACTTCGGCTATTAGTTTTCAGTAGCATGCAAGACATAATAATAAACACGTCTTAGCGCATTGCATTTTGTTATATTCATCATCAATAATTTATCAAGGTACCTGTAACACTCACAAGTGACTTACAGCATGATAGTGTAACAATAATATAGTTTTAATAATGTTTTGTAAACAGCAAGAACGAATAAAATATAAATACAGTTAGTTACAGTAACTAAGGAACAGTGGTGGTTCAATGGTAACTACCCCGACTTACGAGTTATAGGGTCGTGGGCTCAAACCCAGATACCAAAGTAAAACGCCTGGCTTTACTTACGGCGTCGTTACGGGTCGTCAGAAGCCCGAAAGTATGACAACAAGGCTTACAAAGGGGTATCGTAATACCCAGTAACTGGGTTGTAGAGGTCAGGTTCTGCTCTTAAAACAGTCAAGGAAAACATCGTGAGAAAACCGGCATATCCTAGAACCAAAAATTCGAAGACATGTGACATCATTTTACATATTATTTATTTAGTTGTGTAACTGCCCGTGACATCACAGCGGGCCCTATCAGAATACCAGCGCTGCGACATTTATTTTTTAAATGTCGCAGCATCATGCTGAGATAGGAGCCTTTTGGCCTCGTATAGGACTTTCTGTTTCATTTTCCTTATGTTACTTTTTTTTTATATAACTTGGATTTTTATTTTATTGTGTTTAGTTTAGTTTGTGATCTTTCTGTAAGAGTCGCAATAAATACTTTTTGTTTCTTTCTTTACATCCACCAACCCACAACGAGCCCGCGTGGTGGATTATGGCCCACTCCCTCTCACAGAAAGAGGAGGCCTGTGTCCCAGCAGCTGGAACATTACAGGTTGATTCCATACATTCCATTCAGTTCCATATAACACTAACAAGTAACTTACAATATGATAGCGAAAAAAAAAACAACCGACATCCAAAAAAACACTACAAATTGAAAAATAATTTTAATTTCGGAAGTCGGTGTCAAAAAACGAAAATACAGAACCAACGACACCGACTTCCGAAATTAAAGTTATTTTTCAATTTGTAGTGTTTTTTTTTCGAAGTCTGTTTTTTTTTTTTTGTAAAAAAGATTTTATTTTTCACGTTTAGTTGTACGTACCTACCCCAAACAAATTCATATATCACTACTTGCTATGGAACATACATAAAAAAAATAGAAACATCCGAATTGAGAACCTCCTCCTTTTTAGAAGTCGGTTAAAAATATTTTAGTTTCAATAATGTGTGTTGTTAACAGCAAGAAGTAATAAAACATGAATACAGTAAGTTAGTCTGTGATCACTTGATCAGGCTTGAGACGTCCTCCTGTACTCTTTAGTTTTATCATATCGCGTTTTTTATCATATCATAGCGGTTCAAAACATCACATCTAGTACTTACATGTATACGTGGTACATCACTTAAATGCATAAGATATTTTTTACTGTCAAGATGGTCAGTCAATAGATAAAGCCACTAAAATATTTCATTATCTGTATGCATGTAATTATAAGCTTAGTTCTTCCACAGTTATTTTACCTCTGATTTCGCATCACTGTCAAAAACAAAAGTGATCCTTATTTTCGTTGAAATAAGGTTGCTGTTGGGTAGCTGCCACTGACAAGTCTGTCAAAATCACAATGATCTTAATTTTCGTTGTAATAAGGTTGGTATTCAGTTGCTGCTGTCAGTGGTAATATAAACTGTGAAAAAACTGTATATAGAACAGTACTCGAGGTAAATATGACACATCGAGCCTTAAAAAGAGGCTGTCGCACAGGTATGAGTGCCAGAGACGACGCTCTACAAAGCCAGAACTTTTTCTATTTTTTGTAGGCTTTTGTTCAGTTGTGAGTTAAATGTCGATGTGTGTGTATGGTAAACTATAAGCTCCAGTACCCGGCGATAAATATTGCACATCGACCTTTGGAAAGAAACAATCGGCTAATTTCGGCTTCGTAGAGCGTTATCTCTGTCGCACGAAATACAAACAGTCCGGTATCAATTAGGAGCTGTTAAAACAATTATGATTTGATTCTTTTGATAATTATTTTTATTCTTTGTATAAAATCGATAGTATCGAATAGGTCGATGTGCAATATTTATCGCCGAGTATTGTACTAGGGTTACGATATTACTACCTACATACATATATACATTAGGTATTTAAGATCAGTGATAAGTATAAGGTAAGAGACAACATTTTGTCTATAAGTTAAAGATTAAGAAAATAAAACCCACATAACACACACATAATCAGCCTATAATGTTCCCACTGCAGAGACAGAGGCCTCCTCTCTGTGAGATACTGGGCTGTAATCCACCACGCGGGCCTAGCGCGAGTTGGTAGATGTCACACGTCTTCGAATTTTGAGTCTAGGACGTGTACGGTTTACTAGCTTACTTACAAGGCTATATAAACTAGGAAATTTTTGCCTTTAAAATAATGAGTAGATCAACATTATCATGAATTTAACCTTAATTAGTATATAACCAATCTAAAAAAGTTTGTTGAGAAAGTATATGGGAAAATATTAATTTACCCAGAACAGTTGAGCAATTTTCTGAGGCCTGTACATTAAGCTCTCGGTTTGAGCCCGTTGCTAAGCGCTATACTCAGTAGGAACATGCAATAGCTTTCAAGCAGGATTTAATGATACGAACAAAGACTTAAAAAAAGATTGAAGACTGAAAAACCTTTATTAGAAGATGTTAATTTACTTGAGTGGGATTGCACCTAACCGTGTAGAAAAATACGTTTTAGTGTTGAATTACTAAAAATAACTTAAAATAATGATCCTATAAATTACTAATACCCAAATATGACGAGCACGACTTAATTTAAGTCGACGTATACATTAATGGTCAAAACGTTGTCATAACATTAGACTAACATTAGGTATACTGCAAACTTTGAAACTGTCCCGTCTCAAAAATCCAACCTGTAGACTAGTTTGTGAGATTAGCTACATATAATTACCATCGCAAGCGTAAACATTGCGGCGTGGCTATACGGTGCGTTCCTAACAATGAAAAAATGTTTTCACATCTGCCACTACCTTCTGTTTGTACAATATTTTGAAGGCCTGAAGCAAAAACCAGTTCATTGTTCACTTCTAGGTATAACTTACTGATGAAATACCCCAGATTTTACATTTGCGGAAAAAATATTTCAATGCTGAATCAGTTTTGAGAGAGAAAGTTTGTTTTTTTTACTTAAAAACAGGTATTTTTTTTGATGGCCTGAAACAAAACCAGTTCAGAATTAATTTCCAGATAAAACCTAGGGATCAAATTCGCTGGATTTTACATTTGCGGAAAAATATTTCAATGCTGAATAAGTTTCAAAAGAGAAAACACGTTTTTTAATTAAAAACAGGTGTTCAACAGACTTCACTGCGAAATGCATATGATAATAAAAGCACTCATTGAATTACTTTTTGCCGTCTGTATCCGCGGATATCTACTTGTATTAATTTAATACTAGCGACTTGCCACTACTTAGCAGGGGTGCAATGGCGTCATGTCAAAACATCGACATTTCTGTTTTAAATCACACAATCCTTCCGGAATAAATGCTCCAAAATGATGGTAAAAATCATATCAAAGTCCATTGTGTGGCTTGGAAGATCTAGATGGTCACACAAACAGACACGCAAAGTAACTTTGCTTTATTTTATTTAGGTATAGATGCGTAAAATGGTACTATGTTGGTATAAACATAAATAGGAAAACTCGCATAATATTATAAGCGTAGTGATACCAGTCATCAAACATGAAAAGAAGTACATACCTGTTTAAAGTAATGATAATACCTCGCCTTATAAAATATTTACGACACGCTGCATCGCAAAAACAAAAAATATTTTTTGAAATTCATTTTACGTACCTACCTATACTTTTACGAAACGAGTTTGGTTTCAACGGCAATTTATTTTGTAGATATTTTTTTTTTAAACAAAACGATGTTTTATTTTGGATTCTTTAAATTTTAAACCACTCTTCTAGCAAAAAATTGTACTGCACTGATTTTTTGGGATGTCTTTAGGATCGATACTAAAATAGTGTAAAACCAAGTTTGCAGCTTCGAAAAACCTGTGCTAACAGCGTGGTGCTCAATATCCTCGAAATTGTCGGACTTCTATCAGTTTTTGACTAACTTCTAAAAGGTGCGTCCATTTCAACAATTTGCTGCAGCTGCAGCCGTAGCTGTAGGTCTAATAAAACCCGAGTTTTTTTGAAAAAAAAATGCAATTTTCGAAGTGCTGTATACTTCAAATATTGGCAATTTTTCCGAAAAAGTTCAATATTGTAGTTTCAGCCGTCTTCCGAGCAGGATATCAGATAAAATACTCATTTTAAGAGGAAGTCATGGGAAATGAAGGGCGCATTACTATTAAACTGTCGACTTTGGACTGTCATCCAAATCATGCTATCTCGAAAAACATTATGGTTTTTATGTATAGTGCATATCCTCAATGGTTGAAACGGCCGTGTTAGGATCAAACTGTTCGAACTGAGACTTTCGAACTGATTGAAGTGTTTTTGTGTTTATGTGATCAAAATGAAAATTTACCCGTACTGGTTTGCTAAAAAATAATCATTCATTTTTCAGTTCGTTACACAAAATAATAAAATTACCCATTTCCAAATATACGATTCGAGTTCCCCATGTTGTATGTATCTATGTTACGTTTATTTTGTAATGCGCGGCTTATTTGTAGAGAATAAGCTATTACTTTTTTTCCTATGAACATGTTGTAACGTGATTATTTGAAACTTCAAGTCAAGAAGTGTAGTTTTTAATAAAATACATCAGTAATGAACAGTACACTCAGTATACCGAATTTAAAATATAAATAAAATACAAACATAAAATAATGAAAATACGACCTGCAGTGAGCGATATGACATAGCCACGAGCAACTACTCACATATCTTTGTGCGCGCCCGCGCCGCGATGGCTTTGTATCAAAAATGCGATTGTGTCCATTGCTTGTGGTCGGTTTTGTTTCCAAACAAATTGACGCCTTCCTTTATTTACACAATCAATCCTTGCCTACTATATTGGAAAGAAGAACGACCGCTATACCTACATAAAGTATGGATATCAATAATTTACTTAATATGAAAAATTTATATCTACAGGTTTGATGTGTTATAATGATATAAATATTATATGATAAAATTAATTACTTTAAATCTTTTTAAGATCCAATAATTGAAATTGAAAAGTTATATATATACCTACCTAGGATTTACGTGACAACGAAATACTGAATAAAATCGATAACGTTGCGTTATAAAAACCCGAAATTTAAATTCATAACATTTGAGTTAATTAAAATGTTGCGTTCCTTTCATAAATTAACACGCAACATTTCCAAAAAATGTAAAGAAACCGTGGAAATATAAAAACAGGGGACGTAGTTTCACATGTTTTTGTATGAATCTTTACCGTTCACGACGTAGGTACATTGTATATTCTTTGACCCAAAAATAATGTATGCGCATAATTTTGAACAGGTATCTACTTAACACTTTATTAAAGAACCATTTTCACTAGCGCCTTCCTCTTTGATATTATTCATTCGAAGCTTTTGCCTTGACATTATTTTGGTAGGAAGTCTCGGCAGATATGTACGTAGAAAATTGTAAACAATAACACTACAATTGTAATATAATAATATGAGGTAAATTTATGGGACATTTAATCTACACGAAATCGAATTGAACTACTAGATCGAGCCGAATTCTAGTTTTACCTCTAAAATGTGTTGTACGACGGTTGTTTCGAAAATTCACGCGGCTCCGCTCAAAAGTGTTTTGATCAGCCTCGCGTGTCGAGGCGAAATAAAAAGAGAGAACGGTCTTGCATTCAAATGAGAGTTCTGTGTCAAGGAGAACACCACGAAATATAAACTAAATTTTCTTGACCTTATAGACGAAACTCACTGTTTATCTTCGTATTTTCCATTGGTTTCTGCTTAAATAGAATGTTTTGGTTTCTTTGGATAGCAAAAAGTTGTAATAATATTGGTTGGTACAGACGCCAGCAATGTACGAGTATGTAGTTCATACAATTTGACATACTTTTTGTATGACGTGTGCGTTGATTCATTTGATCTGTACCGTTTCATTATGTCCTTCAAAAACCAGCCACCGATTGTATGCCTTCTGCAAACGCTCTATATGTAAGTGTAAAGACATTTTTTTGAAGATGGCATGACCCGCAACATTCACTCGAGTGAAGAAAACATTTCTGTATACCTATTAGTTATAACGTGTATTGACGGTTCGCGCAGTTGTTTTGAACTAACTTCTGAAACTTTTCGAAGTCTAGTGAAAGAAGAGTGGCTTTCTGCGAAATATTCAATTATTGCACTCCAAAACTTTGAGTGTACTTTGTTTTATGTGTCTTCTTCGTTCGCTACTTAATCATGTTTTGATATTATTCTTAATGACTTATTTCGCAAATGTTGCAAGAAATATGTAAGTTAATTAGGTTTGTCGACATTTAATGCTGGGCTAGACTGGCAGCGCAGGGCGGGGAGCGGCGCGGGTGCGGGTATGCGCGCGGTCTGGATTTCCGCAACAGAGCGCGGCTGCGTTATGCGTGTTGTCGTCACCCACTAAGGCCACCTATATGTACGAGCTATGGTGTGATTTGCCCGCGCGCTCCCCGCGCCGAGCGTCCCGCGCCGCTCACCGCGCCGGCGTGCCCACTATGGACACTGAAATGAAGTTCTTATGTTTGAGTACGCCGCGCCGCGCCCGCCCCGCGCCCGCGCTGCCAGTCTGGCCAAGCACTAAGACATAGACATATGGAACGGGTCCTTAGTTTATACTAAGGACGCTTCAAGGTTGAGCTTGTATAGATTCAAATACGTGCAAGTACCAATTTGACTTCATCAATTCATATGTACTTTTTTATATATATTAAACATCACTGACATTGGAAAAGAAAAACATCGCGAGGAAAACTGGACTTATAAAGTTGTTGTACCTGGTTGTAGTAACGCGTTCAGGGTGCGGTTGGGGCTGCGGCGATTTTGTTGTGCATCAGGGATGTTTGCTGAACATCGCGTAGACTGCCTTTACGCTACGATGCGTAAAAGATGCGCATCCCTGGTGCGTAGAGTACGTGGCAGCGCCAACAGCATCCTTATCACGATCGCTAGTCAGCTGGACTGTAGCTACATCAATCATTGCTGCGCCATTTGTCATGGAATGGCGCAGTAGTGATTGTTTAAGTTTACTTTCTTTTTATGTTTTTTTGTGGTTACTTTTAAGTATTACTAACACTAGTCTCTAAGAACATTGTTACTAACAAAATGGATACCATGGTCTGAAATAAAGTATTTATTATTATTATAGTTAATGTAAATCTGATATCGCCAACCCGTCCGTCCCGTCGTCAATAAGAACTATTTGCAAACGAATTATTCCAATTGCCAATATTGACGTAGCAGTGATCATAGGCAACCCATAAGATCCGGGGCACCTAATAAACTGGGCTTAGTTTATCTTTGTTGATCTAAAATATCTTATGCCTTTGCTAGAAAGATGTTTTACGATTTTTTAACGGCTCTGAGGGAAATTTCCTGTGAACCATTTATAATAAAATTCCCTAGAAAAAAAAATCCGTAAGCCCAACTAAGTGATTGCAATTTTGATCTCGCGTATCTTATTATCTAAATGAGGAAAATGCACTTACTAAGTCTTGATAATTTGAAGGCATCGGCTGTGTTGATGATATCCACGTAAAGCTGAAAATCGATGCTGGACTTGTTCGCATTTGAATGTTGCAGCATGGCAAACTTGAAGGCATTCTGTATCTCGTCAGTGTTCTGATCGAACACCACGCCTGCAAAAAGAACAAAATACGAATGTTGATTACTATAGTAGATTATTCACCAATGGGATAAGGCAGTGTCTTAGGCTGCTTTTCCACCAGAGATGTGCTATGCAGCTATGCTGCGAAGATGTGAAATCTACGCTACGAAAATATGTGACCGTTTCCACCAATACTACGCTAGGTAGCTGTGCGAGGAAGATGCGCTACAAAGATGCGCCGCCGCAAAATTAGCTTTGCGAGAAAGATGCGCATCTCGAGCTATGCTATGTATCGATAGTACTCTGCTCTGCACATAGCTACACCACTCGCGATGGCCCATAGCAGGCATCCATAGCACACATCCATAGCACGCATCCTTCCATATAAAAAACATATCTTAGTTGAATCCGTTTTCACCAGTGCTAAGCTATGTGCACCAATGAATATGATTGGTGGATATCAAATGCATCCATAGCATCGTAG
Organism: Luperina testacea; assembly: GCA_927399505.1. Lineage (NCBI taxonomy): Eukaryota > Metazoa > Arthropoda > Insecta > Lepidoptera > Noctuidae > Luperina > Luperina testacea. Next base: position 9,998,047 of record OV656755.1, read on the forward strand.
CATAGCACATCTCTGCTGGAAAAGCACCCTTATATCAAGGGCGCTATATTGAATTTCTCGCTGCACTCAGGATTGTAGTCTTATAGTCGTAAATTCAAATAACATTATTGTCCATTGTTACAATGAAATTCAGTACAGTTTTACTATCTCATGAGTATAATGACAAACTTTAATACAATGACATGACAATTATATTGTTACACTAGCACTTCGCCCGCGATTTCGTCCGCCCTAATTTTGTCCTTTCCCCTACGATCTTCAACAACTCCTACCCCCTTTAAAGGGTAGTTTTAAAAATTAATAATAAAAAAAATTAAAGTATTTTCTTGTCTATGTTAGGTAGCTCCAGGGTTCAAGTTCGAAGTCAAAAAACGTTTTCTAATACTTCTATCTAAAGATTTTTTTTTTGCGAATCATTATATAATAGTTATTTAGCCTGTATTCTGTGTTAATCCCGGTTATGAACTATCTGTGTGTCAAATTTAATCTAAAGTTTATCATCCGTTTTAACGTGACTGAGTAACAAACATACAAACTTTCACATTTATAACATTAGTAGGATTATCGAGCAGATGGTGTGTAAAGTGTTTTAGTAGTCCTTCGAACATTTTGTTTCTGGATTCTTATTCATTTTTGTCTTTGACATTATTAAGACGAAATAATAATAGAATGATCATTATTCATTTAGAACTAAAAACCTGCCAAACTTCACAATCGGTACTGGTACTGCTTCCATGCCATATTTAGGGTTCCGTACCAAAATGCTAAAAAGGAACCCTTATGGTGGGACTCTGTCTGTCTGCCTGTCTCTTCGTCTGTCACAGCTGGATATCTCAAGAATTACTAAAGCTATGAACTTGAAATTCGGACTAGTTTTAGATGACGTTTGCCCAACTATTTTGTAAATAAGAAAGAAATAAAAATATATATACATTTTTTACAAAAGGGACTGATAGGGGGTCTGAAAAATTCGAAGTGGGGCTACTAGGGCATGTATCATATGAAAGAGCATAGCTTGTATATTCTCAATTTTTTTTCTGTTTTTTAGGCCTTATACTTTTCGATTTTTGATGAAAAATTAAAAAAAATATCGTCCCCCCCTTTTCTCCGAAGTTTGCAAAGAGAAAAATTTGAAATAATTCTTTGTGACAGAAGTGTATGTAAAGATTATAGAAAAAATAAAACGATGTCTCTAAATAGCACATTTTTTTAGAAATCATCAACTAAAGTTACATTAGTTCCACTATCGGTCAAAAGATGGCGCTCACCTAAAACTGCAATATTTTACACCGCAGCGCGCATTGTTGAAATTCTCTGATGAATCTAAGCCTCGCCGATGAAAATTTAAAAACATATTATTAAAATGGTACGGAACCCTCGGTGTGCGAGTCCGACTCGCTTTTTACCGGTTTTTTAATTATCATTATGTTGCCGCACAACTTCCGACGTTGCAGTTAGTTATGACTTATGCCTTAAAATACTACTTACTTTTAACCCAACGTCGTGCCGGTTGGAGCTGGATAATACATTCAACAATTCAAAACAAATTTCCAAAAGCATGACTGTCTAGACAGTATTTTAGATTAGGAATATTATATTTATATTGTGATTTTCTATAAGAAATGAGGCGCTTAGATTTAAGTTTGCAATGTACAAATTTTAAAGTAACAGTGTAGGTACTCATTGTTGGACCGCCTAATAATATATAAATCCCTTATATAAATCTAGCTACGTTGCTAATAAGGAATATTTTAATTAAAACTTGTTGGTTCCGATGTCAGAGGTTCATATGCATCAAAGCTTGTTTTTAACATAATTAGAGTTAATGACAAATTCAAATTCAGCGCAGCGCATTATAATGACGCTATAATTAAAGAGCAATAAAATATACCCTTTAGAGTCGGAAATGATAATGATTAAATAAAACCTTTAGTCGTTTATTGGTTTATGAATA